>CM060910.1:224116426-225616426 GCA_030737875.1 Allium sativum | reverse complement strand
TGTTCAATGTAAGTACATGCATATGCATGTAAATTCTAACAATTTTCAATACAACTCACTTTTTGATACAATTTGGCTAAAGGTTCAACATTTTAAATAATTCAAACCATAATCAAACAATACAACCAACAATCAATTAGTTGATTAGCTTTTGAAATTCATAACTTTGATATATAGTCAAAAGTCACATTTTTGATGCCAAATCACAACAATAAGCCCTATCTAATTTTGGTTCTCACACCAGTCTAATGGAAATATATAGAGATCCCACTTTCGAAACTCGAACATAAATACTGGTGATGTCATGACCATCATCAGTGCCATCTCCGGGCGACTAGAATGTGATTCTATATCTATCCAGTATATTAAAACTTCAAATACACGTGGATCAGACGTATACGCAAAGTCTATATATACTGGACTGTCCAAATCAATACAAATAAATATTCAAATACGTATAAAATGATTTAAATTTTCAAAACAAAATTCGTTTTCAATTAAAAAAAATACTCTTCACACTCGTTCTAGGACACTACTGACCCATCTCTAATGAGTCATTCCCGTTGGATATTACTAATCCAATATCTGATGGATTCTTTCGTATGGTTCTAATGTGTCTTGTTCTCTGAGCTCTGTAAACCAAAGCTCTGATACAAACTGTGAAAACCCGCAACTTCCCCGGTGAGGAAAGCGCGGATAGTTCGAGAACAAGCCACAACAGAATGGAGATAGAAGAACATTTCATTGTTAATTATAACAATTCCATCAGATTACAAGAATATACAGAGTATGAATAAATATTACACATTATAAAATATTAGAGATTACAATACATTACATAGCAGCGGAAAAAAATACAATACACAACTGAAGGAGATATACAGATACAAATCTTTCAAGATATCATTCCAGCTGTAAACCAGGATCCTGTAAATATAAATCTGCAAAACCCAAAACTACTAGCTGCACGTGTCAAAATAAGGGCACCCAGAGTTTAGGTTAAAACAATAAACTCCAGGTCAGTCATGGGACTGGTGTGAGAACTAAAACAGTTATTTATCTTTATTTTAAAATTCGGCAAATCAAGGGACCACGCCGTATAACACGGAACGGGTTTCCTCCCAAGAACACCAGTGCATAAAACAACAGCGTAATGCTAAATAAAGAACAATGAAGCTATTATAAGACCCAGGTCCCATCACACAATGCAACGCAAGCCGGAGGATAGGGTTTTTACCTTATAATAGCCAAAAAATGCTTGATACGTTTAAAAAACAGATTATTTTGATAGTACTATAAGTGTATAGTGTCAAAACAATTTCAAATCATAAGTATCAATCATAGACAGCATTAATGCCCCATACCACTATGTCGCCATATATAGGTATACAATCAAAACCGCACAGTCACGTATTTGGAAATTGGATTTCCGTCATGAACCAAGGCAAAAGATAGTCCTTACCGAATTCGAGACTGTCTAGCCCGAGTCTCAGGCACAGCCGCAACCGTACCTTGGATCGTCAGGGCCGGTCCACACGGAGTGGATTAAAATGCCTGAACAATGCGTTTCTCCGCCCTTTGGGGCGTAAATGAGCCAACGAAGGACTCCATCGGTCCCAGATCGACCGATATAACCGAGGCGCCTCGCAACAGCAACAACCCCATATGTCAAACTCGTCAGGGCGTGTAAAACCACTAACGCCGCTTCTAGCTAGAAAGAAAACGCACGTCCCCCATGAGGTCCTCTCCCATTTCTGGTTCATACCGGAGTGTGAGGCTTGCGAATTCACGCTACACAAAGCTATGCCACAAAGGCCGTACTTTGGTCATCAACCACAAGACTCTGCTTTTCAACAGAAGCCTTGATCATTTGCATCTTAGCATGCCACACAGGCAAACCACTCTATGCAACCGATATCAGTCACACAGAATGAAATCCAATGTCAGACACACAGTCCATTTACAAGTTCGTTCTAGGTCTGAACGAAACCGGAGGCACCTAGTACCCCGCATATCCATCGATCTCCAAGTACGTCTGGACGATCACCAACTGTTTCCATCTTCTTGGGTGTACAGCCCAATCAAGATCATCAGTAATTATCCAAATGACGTGAAGACCTCCGATCTTCGACCACCGTCTTCATCTTCGACACCACGTCGAATCAGTTATTCAGAATGGGGTAAACCAGGTCTTTCTGAATAACTCGTGTATATAATAAACAAGTGTTACACAAACACAACATACGCCTCATTCCAATTCAGAATATTCTTTTGTTCAAATATTCTTATACTTCGGGATAAGTTCCTATTTATTTTATCAAAGATAAATTCTTTAAATTTATTCTTTAATCTTCTTTGAATATCAATTCAAACTAGTCGGGATTAGCGAACCACACCAGAGTAATCATTTATTTTATCTCCCAATCACCACCTATTCATCCCATGAAGTAAAACTGGTAATACTTCATATCTAACACCACGGTGTTATCGGTAAATTCAATTACCATCTCACGTTCAAATCTAATTAAAGATTTAACTATCGCCTGGAGTAAAACTGGCGATACTCCATTCTCGATCTTTTCAATCTAATTAAAGATTCGTTAAAACTCCACTTAGTTTTAATCTTTAACTGGGTTAAAGAATCAGTGTCATTTAAAAACACGGTTCACGATAAACCCAAAATCACATTCCATTAATTATCGGGTTAAAGAACAAGTGTTATTTAAAACACTGTTCACGATAAACCCAAAAATCAATACCAATTCAATTCCAATTAAATATCATTTAATTGGTACACTTCATTAAATATAAATAGAAAGATTTAGTCTTTTACTCAATTGGGCTCAAGAATAGTGTTAATGAAGACACCATTCACGACAAACCCAAATCACATTTGATATTAAATACAAGGTTCTGAATAGAAAATATATCGGCTTATATTCAATATCAAATTCTACGACCAACAAATGTCGTATTAGAAATAACGATATATAAATATATCTTTCAAATTTCCATAACAATATCCATATAATCACGAAATCCAACATCGAAATATTCCGAAGACAATTTCGATTCAAATCCCTTCCAATACAATTATTGGAAATTCTGGTTATTTTCAAAACCATTTTAAATCTAATTTATTTATTCTAAAAATAAATATATTATTATTCTAGTTCAAAACTAGTTCATTTCGATAAAAATCTATTTTTATCTTTTCAAATGTGGAGTTTTTCATCCCAATTCATCACAAATAATTTCTTATGATTTTTCACAAATTATTGATATTTTTAATAATTTTATCAAGGCCCGTACAGTCGATTTCCATTAACGACCATCGAACTGCACTTACAGCGACCTTTTCCAAATTTAATTTGGACATAATTCCAAATCCAACCGTTAGATTTCAAATTTCTAATATCCATTAGAAATTTCTTTTTGATACGAACCCAACGGTTCCGGTTTTAGGAGAATCCGACGGTCGGATCTCCCGCAATGTCAATTCAAAGTCATTGGTCGAAATTCACGAACTACCGCAGCGCGACGCGTTCTACTCAGGCCATTATATTATATATATAATATATACTTCATCGATTTCCTTTTAAAACTTATTTTATAAATTGTTTTAAATTCGTTTTCAAAACGTTTTCAACTTCCTTTCAAATTCAAATCAAAATTGAATCTTTCCTTACATATTCGTTTTAATTTCATTTCAAATCGATTTCAATTCAATTTCAATTCGATTTAAATTCTATTCAATTCAATTTCTAATTCGATTTGAATTCTATTCAATTCAATTTCTAATTCGATTTGAATTCCATTCAATTTCAATTCGATTTGAATTCTATTCAATTCAATTTCTAATTCGATTTGAATTCTATTAAATTCAATTTCTAATTCGATTTGAATTCAATTCAATTCAATTTCTAATTCGATTTGAATTCTATTCAATTCGATTTCTAAAATATTCGATTATTGAAATCACTTCTCAATATTCATTTAAAAATGAATAAAATCAATATAAATATCGTTCACGTCAAAATGGCGTCAATCTAATCAACACGGCTTCATATATTTCTATTTTCAAATATTCTATTTCAAATATTTCTTTTTCAAATATTTCTATTCAAATATTCTATTTCAAATATTCTATTTCAAAACTGGAATGAGGCCTAATCAATTACCATATAATGTTAATTATACGGATTTTCTACAACACATGTATATATCAACCATGATAAATAATCATCCATCATTCAAAGTGCATTCTACACTGTATAAGCATTAAATATAAATATTCAACGCTTATAATAGTCTGTCAATCAATCGATCGACATACAGTTAATTATTGGGATCATTGTATGTCATATATCATCCTAATACCCATGTGGGGTTTCAAACAATCAAACACAGATTTTATTTGTGCAGTTGGGCGATGTGTAAAATTTATCGTCCCAATCAATATCAATCAAATCAGTGTATATAAACAAATCTCCGATTTGTTTATAAATATTTATTTTAAATACCCGTTAAAAATTCTATTTTTAACTATAAAATATTTTCCACTATAAAATATTTTATTTCATTTCACATCACATCACACAATCAACTACACATCCAAAATCAAACAAACAATCATACAAGCCGTCCATGGTCTGTGGACGACGGGTGTCGGGTGCTACTAAACACCGTCTGCGTCCTAGTATATATTTTAACTAGCAAAATTAAATTAAAGGTGAGAAGTTCTCACTGAGGGTTCCACTCCTCCATTCTTTGTTTCTGAACGGTCTGGATTCTGTTTCGCTTCAAGTCAGTTCCATCGCAATCTGTTTCACGCTATTAAAAATCACATTTTTGTTTCAAAGCTATATTATAAAAATTCAATTTGTATATCACTACTTTCTATATATAAAAATCGAATTTTTACTTTCACTTCATATATATATAAATCTAATTTTTACTTTACTACACATATAAAAATTATATTTTTATATCTCCACATATATAAAAAATTATATTTTTAACCTTTCTATAATATAAAATTTATATTTTTTACGTTTCTATAATATAAAAATTATATTTTTAACCTTTCTAGCCAACAAGTAAAAATCACATTTTTATCGTTATTTCAAACAAATCAAAATAACATCTTTACCGTTATTTTAAACAAATCAAAATCACATCTTTATCGTTATTTTAAAACTCTAACCTTTATGTAAATAAAATCTATAACTTTATGTAAATAAAAATATCGTCTTCCATGTATATAAATGTCATTAAAAACCCCACCTTGATACGATCAAAAAACATGTTTTTCTATTCATAAAAATCATATTTTTATTATTGAAAATCATATATTTAAAACCGTACTTATATATAAATTTCAGTTCTTTTTATAAACAGAGAACACCCCTTTTTCTTTCCTTATGTAAACAAAGATCATCATTTTTTTCTTAATTTAAAACTAAAATTTAAACAAGGTAATATTTAAATAAACTCTGACTTTTCCTTATCGTTTTGAACTGCTCCAGTCTTCATCGAGAAACACCGTTGTCGCCCGCCAAAACCCTTGACCGGATCGAGACCCGTGACCCCCACATCGAAGTCGTGGCCACCTCCTTCCTTTGCCTCGAAATTGGAGCACACCGCACCTGTATTGGCTCCGGGATTTGAAGTAGACGGCGGTGGTTTCCTGCTCCCATTTTGAGCAGCGCGGTCGAGGTCTCAGGGATTGGGGATTCGCGGTTTTGGGAGTTGTTTGGGTGTGACGAGAAGGAATTTCGCTCGATCCGAACCAGTCGCTAAACCGACCCGGACCGTTCGAAACGCCCTATCGTTTGAGAACATGACAAAATAGAACGCATACAAAAGAACATTTCATTGTATGTCACAACAATGCATCAGATTACAAGAATATACAGAGTATAAACAAATAAATATTACACAGAAATATCAGAGATTACAATAAATTACATAGCAGTGGAAAATAATACAATACACAACTAGAAGGAGATATACGGATACAAAGCTTTCCAGATATCGTTCCAGCTGTAAACCAGGATCCTGTGAATATAAATCTGCAAAACCAAAACTACTAGCTGCCCGTGTCAAAATAAGGGCACCCAGAGTTTAGGTTAAAACAATAAACTCCAGGTCAGTCATGGGACTGGTGTGAGAACTAAAAACAGTTATTAATCTTTATTTTAATGTTAGGTAAATCAAGGGACCACGCCGTATAACACGGAACGGGTTTCCTCCCAAGAATACTAGTGCATAAAACAAACAACGCAATGCTAAATAAAGAAAAATGAAGCTGTTATAAGACCCAGGTCCTATCACACAATGCAACGCAAGCCGGGAGATAGGGATTTACCTTATAACAGCAAAAGAATGCTTGATACGTTTAAAACAAATCATTTGATACTATTATAAGTGCATAGTGTATAAAACAACTTCAAATCATAAGTACCAATCATAGACGACATGGGTACCATATATCATGTCGCCATACTAGTTCTACAATTAAAACCGCAAATGTCACGTATTTGGAAATTGGATTTCCGTCTATGAACCGAGGCAAAAGATAGTCCTCAACCGATTCGAGACGCTCTAGCCCGTGTCTCAGGAACAGCCGCAACTGCCCCCTGGATCCTCAGGGCCGGTCCACCGATGTGGATTATTATGCCTGAACAATACGTCTCCCTACCCTATGGGGTGTAAGTCTGGTCCGTCTGCCGATCAGAATGCATCGGCCGAAACCGATATAACCGAGGCGCCTCGCAACAGCAACAACCACATAAGTCAAACTCGTCAGGGCGTGTAAAACCACTGACGCCACTTCTAGCTAGAAAGAAACGCGTGCCCTCCCTGACGTCCTCTCCCGTTTTTGGTTCATACCGGGTGTGAAACTCGCGAAGTAAAAGTTACACAAAGCTATGCCACGAAGGCCGTGCTTCGATCATCAACCACAAGACTTTGCTTTTCAACAGAAGCCTTGATCAATTGCCACTTAGGCATGCCACACAGGCAATTCACTCTATGAGATTGATATCCATCAGTATGTAACCCCTGAGCTCGTACGTCTCAGAGAAGGGCGTTAAGCAAGAGAATAAATTCTCCGCCGCCAAACAGATATATATTTAATGGAGATCAATCACACAGACTAAAATCCAATGTCAGACACACAGTCCATTTACAAGTCCGTTCTAGGTCTGAACGAAACAGGAGGCACCTAGTACCCCGCATATCCATCAATATCCAAATACGTCTGGACGATCACCAACTATTTCCATCTTCTTGGGTGTACATCCCAATCAAGATCATCAGTAATTATCCAAAAGACGTGAAGACCTCCGGTCTTCGACCACCGTCTTCATCTTCGACTTATCGTCGTATCAGCTATTCAGAATGGGATAAACCCGGTCTTTCCGAATAATTCGCGTATATTTTAAATAAGTGTTACATAAACACAACATACGCCTCATTCCAATTCATCAGTCACTAACCGTACATTAATCAAGAGAATAATTCCCCAAATGTTAATCCCGAAGGCCGAAACCAACATCAGATCAATATCCAGAAAACCCTTCTGCTTAGCTAATCGACAGTTAGTTTCTAAATTTCACATTCATAGGGAAAGGTTCCCATTAATTTTATCAAAGATAAATTCTTTATATTTATTCTTTAATCTATCCTTTTGAATTTCGATTCATCTAGTCGGGATTAGCGAAACTTACCGAAGTAGTCATTTGTTTTAATTCCCCAATCCCAACCTATTCTTCCCATGAAGCAAAACTGGTAATACTTCATATCTAACACCACGGTGTTATCGGTAAATTCAATTACCTTTTCACGTTCAAAATCTAATTAAAGATTTAACTATCGCCTGGAGCAAAACTGGTTATACTCCATCCTCGATCATTTCAATCTAATTAAAGATTCATTAAAACTCCACTTAGTTTTAATCATTAACTGGGTTAAAGAATCTGTGTCATTCAAGACACGGTCCACGATAAACCCAAAATCACATTCCATTAATTGTCGGGTTAAAGAACGAGTGTTATTTAAAGCACCATTCACAATAAACCTAAGAATCAATATCAATTCAATTCCAATTAAATATCACTTAATTGGTACACTTCATTAAATCTAAATAAAAAGATTTAATCTTTTCTCAACTGGGTTCAAGAAAAGTGTTAGTGAAGACACCATTCACGACAAACCCAAATCACATTTGATATTCAATACAAGGCTCTGAATAGAAAATGTATCGGCTTATATTCAATATCAAATTCTACGATTAACAAATGTCGTATTGGAAATAACGATATAAATATATATCTTTCAAATTTCCATAACAACATTCGTATAATCACGAAATCCAACATCGAAATATTCCGAAGACAATTTCGATTCAAATCCATTCCAATGCAATCATTGGAAATTCTGGTTATTTTCAAAACCATTTCAAATTCAAATTATTTATTTTAAAAATAAATAGGATTATAATTCTAGTTCAAAACTAGTTCATTTCGATAAAAATCTACTTGTATCTTTTCAAATATGGAGTTTTGATCCCAATTTTTCCTAAATCATTTCTTATGATTTTACACAAATTATTACTATTTTTAATAATTTTATCAAGGCCCGTACAGTCGATTTCCAACAATGGCCATCGAACTGCACTTACAACGACCTTTTTCAAATCTGATTTGGACGTATCTCCAAATCCAACCGTTAGATTTTGAATTTCTAATATTCGTTAGAAAGCTCTTTTCGATACGAACCCAACGGTTCAGGTTTTAGGAGAATCGGACGGTCGGATCTCCCGTAATGTCCGTTTGAATTAAATGGTCGAAATTCACGAACTGCCGCGGCGCGGCGCGTTCTATTCAGGCCATTATATTTTATATATAATATATATTTCGTCGATTACTATTTAAAACGAATTATATAGATAGTTTTGAATTCGTTTCAAAAGCAATTTCAACTTCCATTTCAATTCAAATCAAAATTGAATTCTTCTTTATAAATTCGTTTTAAAATTCATTTCTATTCAATTCAAATTTCAATTCAATTTGAATTCATTTCAATTTGTTTCCAATTCAATTCGAATTCGTTTTCAATTTAATTCGAATTCGTTTTCAATTCAATTCGAATTGGTTTTATATTCAATTCAATTCAAATTCGTTGTCTATTCAATTCATTTCGAAATCGTTGTATATTCAATTCATTTCGATTTCATTATATATTCAATTCATTTCGATTTCATTATATATTCAATTCATTTCGATTTCATTATATATTCAATTCATTTCGATTTCATTATATATTCAATTCATTTCGATTTCATTATATATTCAATTCATTTCGATTTCATTTCAAAATATGTGTTTTCGAAATCACTTTTCAATATGCATTTTAAAATGAATAAAATCGAGTTAAATATCGTTCACGTCAAAATGGCGTCAATCCAACCAACACGGCTTCATATATTTCTATTTTCAAATATTCTATTCAACAAATGAATATTTATTTTTGTCAACACACGACTAATCTCAACGAATGAGTACTGTCCACGTGTGACAATTTTTGTTAAATAATTTAGTTCAACACATGACTAATCTCAACGGATGAGTATAGTCAACACATGAACCTTTTATGTTATAATATTCTTTATTTTCTAAATTGGAATGAGGCCCAATCAATCAACATATAAAATTAATTATATGGATTTTCATACATCACACGCATATAATAGCATTGAAAAATAATCAACCATCAACCAACGTGCACTACACTGTATAAGCATCAAATATAGATATATAACGCTTATAACAACCTGTCAATCAATCGATCGACATATTTAATCAATCAGGATGAGTGAACTTCAAATTTCATCCCAACACCCGTGTGGGGTTTCAAACAATCAAACACAGATTTTATAGGTACATGTTTACTACATAATTTCCTGTTTTGTTTGGGTGATGATGATTTTGTGAGCCTATTGGCTAGCCGCTTGGCTTTTTCTTTTTCTTTTTGAGATCTGAAGGACCGGGGAAGCTATTTGGAATTCCCTGATGCTCCCGGTGCAGGGGAGGTTATGGCGAAATTTTTCAAAAATTTAGGGTGTTAGCCAAATTTTTGAAATTTTGAAAATTCTCAAAAACTGAAAAGTTGGAGAATGGAAGCCAGATCGAACGTAGGGCTGATTAATCAAACCACTTTCGACTTTGTTCCTTTTCGGGGACGAAAAGTTTTAAGTGGGGGAGATTGTAACAACCCGTAAAATGCGAGCCAGTTTGAAATTTTTATTTTGGCCATTTTAGCGAATTTTGATTATTTAAAATGAATTATTTTAAATAATATCGACGAGAAATTTATTTTTAATATAATTCGAACGTATATATTATACGCGTCGTCGTTAGAATATAAATAATTATATATAATTATTAATAGAATTGAAAATGGCGCGGTAGTTCGATAATTCGATTTCAAACTTCAATTGAATGTACCGGGTGCAAAACAATCCGGATTTTAGTGAAACCAAAAATAATGGGATCTAATTGATAACATCTTTCCAACGAATCCGAATAATCAAATTTTGATAGCGGGAATCAAAGGATATGTCCAGTTGAAAATTCTGAATAGTCGCTATGGAGTTCAGGCCCTTGAAAATGGACATTTTGCAAATGACCTCGGATTTCGACGAAACCACTTTTGTTGGGTCCGTGATGTCGAGTTATTGCTAGGTTTCAAATTTCATAATTTTTCGAATCAATATGTGAGCGTGGCAAAGGAAAACGCGTTTGACCAGTTTCAGTTGATTTTGATCGACTGGAAATTGGCCATTTTTCAAACGGAGTCAGAATTCAACGAAACTAGTTTTGTTAGGACCGTATCGTTAATACGAAGCTAGAAAATATTTTTCGGGAATTTTTCTAGTTAGTATGTGACCCCGGTAATTTGAAATGTACGTTTAAAATTCAATAAAGTGATTTAAATGTAAATTTAATAGAAACGGATTCAAACAGTCGAATCAGCCTACGATGCATATCCCATTGTGTTCGGAATGGGGGTAGAACGCTATGGACGACAGGCGGTGGACCTCGTTTCGAGGTCGTATGTAAAAGTCAACTATTTGAAAATAAAATAATTAAAATAAAATAATAAAAAAATAAACCCTTCCCTCTATAACCTATCTGGCCCCCCCCCCCCTTTTTCGATTCCTAAATCAGAAAATAAATAAAAAAGCAAAAGAAAAAACCCCGTTGTCCCCCCCCCCTCGGAATCGCCATCGCCCTCCTCCGTACTGGCCACCACCATCGAGGCGCGGCCTCCCCGAGCCTCGCGCCTTCGCCTTCAGTCCCTCCCCCTTGCGCTTCACTCTCCTCTATCCCTTCGAATCGACGAGCCCTCAAATCCCCAGAACCCGAAGCGCCTCTACAACCCTAAGTCGCCGCCACCGCACCGGATCTTGAGCTCGCTCCATCGCCGCCCGCCTGTGCGAGCCCCACCTCGCCAGAGGCCGAGCCACCTTCCCCCCGGTGAGCCATCTTCCCCTGTGAGCCTCCGAGACCACCAGCACCCCCCCCCCTTTTTCAAAACCAAGGTAAATTTTGTTTATTTCATTTATTTTAGTTTTTATAATTATAATTATTATTTTGCATGAACTGAAAAAGAATAAAATGATAATTTTAATTAGGAAAAAGATTACATTTTTCTAGACAAAAGATTTGGTTTTTTAAAATAAAAATAGAATTTTTATATATTGAACTTCGAAATAAAAATAGAATTTTTATATATTGAACTTCGAAATAAAAATAGAATTTTTATATATTGAACTTCGAAATAAAAATAGAATTTTTATATATTGAACTTCGAGATAAAAATAGAATTTTTATATATTGAACTTCGAAATAAAAATAGAATTTTTATATATTGAACTTCGAAATAAAAATAGAATTTTATATATTAAACTTCGAAATAAAAATAGAATTTTTATATATTGAACTTCGAAATAAAAATAGAATTTTTATATATTGAACTTCGAAATAAAAATAGAATTTTTATATATTGAACTTCGAAATAAAAATAGAATTTTTATATATTGAACTTCGAAATAAAAATAGAATTTTTATATATTGAACTTCGAAATAAAAATAGAATTTTTATATATTGAACTTCGAAATAAAAATAGAATTTTTATATATTGAACTTCGAGATAAAAATAGAATTTTTATATATTGAACTTCGAGATAAAAATAGAAATTTTATATATTGAACTTCGAAATAAAAATTGAATTTTTACATATTGAACTTCGAGATAAAAATAGAATTTTTATATATTGAACTTCGAAATAAAAATAGAATTTTTATATATTGAACTTCGAAATAAAAATAGAATTTTTATATATTGAACTTCGAAATAAAAATAGAATTTTTATATATTGAACTTCGAAATAAAAATAGAATTTTTATATATTGAACTTCGAAATAAAAATAGAATTTTTATATATTGAACTTCGAAATAAAAATAGAATTTTTATATATTGAACTTCGAATCAAAAATAGATTTTTATATATTGAAAAGCGAAGTAAAAATTCGATTTTTACATATGTAGTGAAAGCGGACAACGAAGATGTCGAAAAGGCGAGAGCGAAGAAGATCTATATCGAAGTGGAGTCAGGATGTTTGGATAGCAATACGTGAGAATTTCTCACCTTTCAATTTCTTTTCTAGTTATATATATATACTAGGATGCAGACGGTGTTTAGTAGCACCCGACACAATCGTCCACAGACCATGGACTTGTTTGTTTGGCTGTTTGGTTATTGATTGCGATATTGGTTTGAATGTGGTTTGTGGTGTGAAAAATCGAATCGATAAATTGGTTAGGATTAGACGTGCGCCGTTATAAGGCGAAGGAGTAAGGCTAGGTTAGACTCTTACTCCAAATTTTGTGGTTTGCATAATGAAATTGATTTGATTGATGTGTGAATGGCGTGGGCCTTCACTAGTCCGGGGATAAGGCTAGGCCTCGTCCCGTTTCTAGTATCGTGCCGTTATGCCGCCGAAATTTTCTAAAATATGTTAGAAAAATAAAAATATCATTTTATTTAAAGAATGAACTGAAGAGAAATTCATATGTTGAAATAAAATGTTTTGTCGTTAAAAATATAAATTTTAACGTGAATGTGAATAAATAAAATATTCATTTGCAAACCAGATGGTTTGTTTATGTACACTTATTTGAAGGACATTGATTGGGTCGATAAATTTTACACATTGCCCAACTGCACAACTAAATCTGTGGTTTGATTGTTTGAAACCCCACACGGGTGTTAGGATGAAATATGAGGTTCACTCATCCTGATTGATTAAATATGTCGATCGATTGATTGACAGGCTGTTATAAGCGTTAGATATCTATATTTGATGCTTATATAGTGTAGTGCACTTTGGTTGATGGTTGATTATTTTTCAATGCTATTATACATGTGTTGTATGAAAATCCATATAATTAACTTTATATGGTAATTGACTGGGCCTCATTCCAGTTTTAAAATAGAAATATTTGAAATAGAAATATTCGAAATGGAATATTTGAAAATATCAATATATGAAGCCGTGTTGATTAGATTGACGCCATTTTGACGTGAACGATATTTATATCGATTTCGAAACGAATTGAAATGAAAACGATTTCGAAATGAATTGAATATATAACGATTTCGAAATGAATTGAATTGAAAACGATTTCGAAATGAATTGAATATATAACGATTTCGAAATGAATGGAATTGAAAACGATTTCGAAATGAATTGAATTGAAAACGATTTCGAAATGAATTGAATATATAACGATTTCGAAATGAATGGAATTGAAAACGATTTCGAAATGAATTGAATTGAAAACGATTTCGAAATGAATTGAATTGAAAACGATTTCGAAATGAATTGAATATATAACGATTTCGAAATGAATTGAATTGAAACGAATTCAAATTGAATTGAAAGTGAATTGAAATGAATTCAAATTGAATTGAAATTTGAATTGAATAGAAATGAATTTTAAAACGAATTTATAAAGAAGAATTCAATTTTGATTTGAATTGAAAAGGAAGTTGAAATTGCTTTTGAAACGAATTTAAAACTATTTATATAATTCGTTTTAAATAGAAATCGACGAAATATATATATATATATATATATATATTATATATATATATATAATATAATGGCCTGAATAGAACGCGCCGCGCCGCGGCAGTTCGCGAATTTCGACCATTTGTTTCAAACGGACATTACGGGAGATCCGACCGTCGGATTCTCCTAAAACCGGAACCGTTGGGTTCGTATCGAAAAGAGCTTTCTAAAGAATATTAGAAATTAGAAATCTAACGGTTGGATTTGGAATTATGTCCAAATCAAATTCGAAAAAGGTCGTTGTAAGTGCAGTTCTATGGCCATTGTTGGAAATCGACTGTACGGGCCTTGATAAAATTATTAAAAATAGTAATAATTTGTGTAAAATCATAAGAAATGATTTAGAAAGAATTGGGATGAAAAACTCCATATTTGAAAAGATAAAAATAGATTTTTATCGAAATGAAATAGTTTTGAACTAGAAATATAATTCTATTTATTTTTAAATAAATAAATTAAATTTGAAAAAGGGTTTTCAAAATAACCAAAATTTCCAATGATTGCATTGGAGTGGAATTGAATCGAAATTGTCTTCGGAATATTTCGATGTTGGAATTCGTGATTTTACGGATGTTGATATGGAAATTTGAAAGATATATATTTATATCGTTATTTCCAATACGATATCTGTTAGTCGTGGAATTTTATATTGAATATAAGCCGGTATATTTTCTATTCAGAGCCTTGTATTGAATATCAAATGTGATTTGGGTTTGTCGTGAATGGTGTCTTCACTAACACTGTTCTTGAACCCAGTTGAGAAAAGATTAAATCTTTTATTTAGATTTAATGAAGTGTACCAATTAAATGATATTTAATTGGAATTGAATTGGTATTGATTTTTGGGTTTATCGTGAACAGTGTTTTAAATAACACTCGTTCTTTAACCCGATGATTAATGAATGTGATTTTGGGTTTATCGTGAACCGTGTTTTTAAATGACACTGATTCTTTAACCCAGTCAAAGATTAAAACTAAGTGGAGTTTTAATGAATCTTTAATTAGATTGAAATGATCGAAAATGGAGTATCACCAGTTTTGCTCCAGGCGATAGTTAAATCTTTAATTAGATTTGAACGTGAAATGGTAATTGAATTTACCGATAACACAGTGGTGTTAGATATGAAGTATTACCAGTTTTACTTCATGGGATGAATAGGTTGGGATTGGGAAATTAAAACAAATGATTACTTCGGTAAGGTTCCCTAATCCCGACTAGTTTGAATTGATATTCAAAAATAGAATAAAGAATAAATTCAAGGAATTTATCTTGGATAAAATTAATGGGAACCTTTCCCTATGAATGTGAAATTTAGAAACTAACTGTCGGTTGGCCAAGCAGAATGGTTTTCTGAATATTGATCTGATGTTGGTTTCGGCCTTCGGGGTTAATATTTGGGGAATTATTCTCTTGATTAATTTACGGTTAGTGACTAATGAATTGGAATGAGGCGTATGTTGTGTTTGTGTAACAGTTATTTAAAATATACGCGAGTTATTCGGAAAGACCGGGTTTATCCCATTCTGAATAACTGATACGACGATAAGTCGAAGATGAAGACGATGGTCGAAGACCGGAGGTCTTCACGTCGTTTGGGTGATAGCTGATGATCTTGATTGGGCTGTACACCCAAGAAGATGGAAACAGTTTGTGATCGTCCAGACGTACTTGGAGATCGATGGATATGCGGGGTACTAGGTGCCTCCGGTTTCGTTCAGATCCAGAACGGACTTGTAAATGGACTGTGTGTCTGACATCGGATTTCATTCTGTGTGACTGATATCGGTTGCATAGGATGGTTTGCCTGTGTGGCATGCTAAGATGCAAATGATCAAGGCTTCTGTTGAAAAGCAAAGTCTTGTGGTTGATGATCAAAGCACGGCCTTTGTGGCGTAGCTTTGTGTAACGTTTACCTCGCGTGTTTCACACCAGGTATGAACCAAAAACGGGAGACGGACCTCAGGGAGGGCCTGCGTTTCCTCCTAGCTAGAAGTGGCGTCAGTGGTTTTACACGCCCTGACGAGTTTGACTTATGTGGTTGTTGCTGTTGCGAGGCGCCTCGGTTAGATCGGACGATCCGGGTCCGATGGAGTCATTCGTTGGCTCGCTTACGCCCCAAAGGGCGGCGAAACGCAGTGTCCAGGGTTTAAGTTTAATCCACATCGGTGGACCGGCCCTGACGATCCAAGGGTCGATGCGTTCTGATCCTGAGACTCGGGCTAGGCAGTCTCGAATCGGTTGAGGACTATCTTTTGCCTCGGTTCATAGATGGAAATCCAATTTCAAATACGTGACATTTGCGGTTTTATTTGTAAACCTATATATGGCGACATGATATATGGTACCCATGCCGCCTATGATTGATACTTATGATTTGAAGTTGTTTTATACACTATGCACTTATAATAGTATCAAATGATTTGTTTTAAACGTATCAAGCATTCTTTGGCTGTTATAAGGGAAAACCCTATCCCCCGGCTTGCGTTGCATTGTGTGATAGGACCTGGGTCTTATAACAGCTTCATTTTTCTTTATTTAGCATTGCGCTGTTTGTTTTATGCACTGGTATTCTTGGGAGGAAACCCGTTCCGTGTTATACGGCGTGGTCCCTTGATTTACCTAACTTTGAAATAAAGATTAACTGTTTTAGTTCTCACACCAGTCACATGACTGACCTGGAGTTTATTGTTTTAACCTAAACTCTGGGTGCCCCTATTTTGACACGGGCAGCTAGTAGTTTTGGTTTTGCAGATTTATATTCACAGGATCCTGGTTTACAGCTGGAATGATATCCGGAAAGCTTTGTATCCGTATATCTCCTTCTAGTTGTGTATTGTATTATTTTCCGCTGCTATGTATTTAAATGTAATTTAAATCTCTGATATTTCTGTGTAATATTCATTTATACTCTGTATATTCTTGTAATCTGATGCATTGTTGTAATATACAATGAAATGTTCTTCTGTATGCGTTATGTTTTGGCTTGTTCTCGAACTATCCGACACTTTCCTTTATGGGGAAGTTGCGGGTTTTCACACGTGGTATCAGAGCTTTGGTTTACAAAGCTAGAGAACAAGACACATTAGAACCATACGAAAGAATTCATCAGATATTGGATTAGTAATATCCAATTAGAATGACTCGTTAGAGATGGGATCAGTAGTATCCTAGAACGAGTGTGAAGAGTATATTTTTGAAAATGAAAACAAATTTTTGGTTTTGAAGATTTAAATCAGTTATTCGTATTTGATTATCTATTTATATTGATGTGGACAATCCAGTATATATAGATTTTGCGTATACGTCTGATCCGCGTGTATTCGAAATTTTAATATATTGGATAGATATAGCATCACACTCTAGTCGCCCGAAGATGGTACTGATGATTGTCATGACATCATCAGTATTTATGTTCGTGTTTCGAAGGTGTGATTTTCTATATATTTCCTATTGACTGGTGTGAGAACCAAAATTAGATAGGGCCTATTGTTGTGATTTGGCATCAAAAACCTGATTTTTGACTATGTATCAAAATTATGAATTTGAAACTCTAATTCACTAATTGATAGATGATTGTGTTGTTTGTTTAATTGTTTGATAATTTTGAACCATTTAGCCTAATTTAAACAAATATTGAATTGTATTGAAATTTGGTCGCATTTGCTTGCATACATATATATCATTGAACAGGTCATAGCAAGGAGGCTAGAGCCAGATAATAAAATTTGTTTGCCCGACAAATAGGTACATGTTTACTACATAATTTCCTGTTTTGTTTGGGTGATGATGATTTTGTGAGCCTATTGGCTAGCCGCTTGGCTTTTTCTTTTTCTTTTTGAGATCTGAAGGACCGGGGAAGCTATTTGAAATTCCCCGATGCTCCCGGTGTAGGGGAGGTTATGGCGAAATTTTTCAAAAATTTAGGGTGTTAGCCAAATTTTTGAAATTTTGAAAATTCTCAGAAACTGAAAAGTTGGAGAATGGAAGCCAGATCGAACGTAGGGCTGATTAATCAAACCACTTTCGACTTTGTTCCTTTTCGGGGACGAAAAGTTTTAAGTGGGGGAGATTGTAACAACCCGTAAAATGCGAGCCAGTTTGAAATTTTTATTTTGGCCATTTTAGCGAATTTTGATTATTTAAAATGAATTATTTTAAATAATATCGACGAGAAATTTATTTTTAATATAATTCGAACGTATATATTATATGCGTCGTCGTTAGAATATAAATAATTATATATAATTATTAATAGAATTGAAAATGGCGCGGTAGTTCGATAATTCGATTTCAAACTTCAATTGAATGTACCGGGTGCAAAACAATCCGGATTTTAGTGAAACCAAAAATAATGGGATCTAATTGATAATATCTTTCCAACGAATCCGAATAATCAAATTTTGATAGCGGGAATCAAAGGATATGTCAGTTGAAAATTCTGAATAGTCGCTATGGAGTTCAGGCCCTTAAAAATGGACATTTTGCAAATGACCTCGGATTTCGACGAAACCACTTTTGTTGGGTCCGTGATGTCGAGTTATTGCTAGGTTTCAAATTTCATAATTTTTCGAATCAATATGTGAGCGTGGCAAAGGAAAACGCGTTTGACCAGTTTCAGTTGATTTTGATCGACTGGAAATTGGCCATTTTTCAAACGGAGTCAGAATTCAACGAAACTAGTTTTGTTAGGACCGTATCGTTAATACGAAGCTAGAAAATATTTTTCGGGAATTTTTCTAGTTAGTATGTGACCCCGGTAATTTGAAATGTACGTTTAAAATTCAATAAAGTGATTTAAATGTAAATTTAATAGAAACGGATTCAAACAGTCGAATCAGCCTACGATGCATATCCCATTGTGTTCGGAATGGGGGTAGAACGCTATGGACGACAGGCGGTGGACCTCGTTTCGAGGTCGTATGTAAAAGTCAACTATTTGAAAATAAAATAATTAAAATAAAATAATAAAAAAATAAAGCCTTCCCTCTATAACCTATCTGCCCCCCCCCCCTTTTTCGATTCCTAAATCAGAAAATAAAAAAAAAAGCAAAAGAAAAAACCCCGTTGTCCCCCCCCCCTCGGAATCGCCATCGCCCTCCTCCGTACTGGCCACCACCATCGAGGCGCGGCCTCCCCGAGCCTCGCGCCTTCGCCTTCAGTCCCTCCCCCTTGCGCTTCACTCTCCTCTATCCCTTCGAATCGACGAGCCCTCAAATCCCCAGAACCCGAAGCGCCTCTACAACCCTAAGCCGCCGCCACCGCACCGGATCTCGAGCTCGCTCCATCGCCGCCCGCCTGTCCGAGCCCCACCTCGCCAGAGGCCGAGCCACCTTCCCCCCGGTGAGCCACCTTCCCCTGTGAGCCTCCAAGACCACCAGCACCCCCCCCTTTTTCAAAACCAAGGTAAATTTTGTTTATTTCATTTATTTTAGTTTTTATAATTATAATTATTATTTTGCATGAACTGAAAAAGAATAAAATGATAATTTTAATTAGGAAAAAGATTACATTTTTCTAGACAAAAGATTTGGTTTTTTAAAATAAAAATAGAATTTTTATATATTGAACTTCGAAATAAAAATAGAATTTTTATATATTGAACTTCGAAATAAAAATAGAATTTTTATATATTGAACTTCGAAATAAAAATAGAATTTTTATATATTGAACTTCGAGATAAAAATAGAATTTTTATATATTGAACTTCGAAATAAAAATAGAATTTTTATATATTGAACTTCGAAAGAAAAATAGAATTTTTATATATTGAACTTCGAAATAAAAATAGAATTTTTATATATTGAACTTCGAAATAAAAATAGACTTTTTATATATTGAACTTCGAAATAAAAATAGAATTTTTATATATTGAACTTCGAAATAAAAATAGAATTTTTATATATTGAACTTCGAAATAAAAATAGAATTTTTATATATTGAACTTCGAAATAAAAATAGAATTTTTATATATTGAACTTCGAAATAAAAATAGAATTTTTATATATTGAACTTCGAAATAAAAATAGAATTTTTATATATTGAACTTCGAAATAAAAATAGAATTTTTATATATTGAACTTCGAGATAAAAATAGAATTTTTATATATTGAACTTCGAGATAAAAATAGAATTTTTATATATTGAACTTCGAAATAAAAATAGAATTTTTATATATTGAACTTCGAGGTAAAAATAGAATTTTTATATATTGAACTTCGACATAAAAATAGAATTTTTATATATTGAACTTCGAAATAAAAATAGAATTTTTATATATTGAACTTCGAAATAAAAATAGAATTTTTATATATTGAACTTCGAAATAAAAATAGAATTTTTATATATTGAACTTCGAAATAAAAATAGAATTTTTATATATTGAACTTCGAATAAAAAATAGATCTTTATATATTGAAAAGCGAAGTAAAAATTCGATTTTTACATATGTAGTGAAAGCGGACAACGAAGATGTCGAAAAGGCGAGAGCGAAGAAGATCTATATCGAAGTGGAGTTAGGATGTTTGGATAGCAATACGTGAGAATTTCTCACCTTTCAATTTCTTTTCTAGTTATATATATATACTAGGATGCAGACGGTGTTTAGTAGCACCCGACACAATCGTCCACAGACCATGGACTTGTTTGTTTGGCTGTTTGGTTATTGATTGCGATATTGGTTTGAATGTGGTTTGTGGTGTGAAAAATCGAATCGATAAATTGGTTAGGATTAGACGTGCGCCGTTATAAGGCGAAGGAGTAAGGCTAGGTTAGACTCTTACTCCAAATTTTGTGGTTTGCATAATGAAATTGATTTGATTGATGTGTGAATGGCGTGGGCCTTCACTAGTCCGGGGATAAGGCTAGGCCTCGTCCCGTTTCTAGTATCGTGCCGTTATGCCGCCGAAATTATCTAAAATATGTTAGAGAAATAAAAATATCATTTTATTTAAAGAATGAACTGAAGAGAAATTCATATGTTGAAATAAAATGTTTTGTCGTTAAAAATATAAATTTTAACGTGAATGTGAATAAATAAAATATTCATTTGCAAACCAGATGGTTTGTTTATGTACACTTATTTGAAGGACATTGATTGGGTCGATAAATTTTACACATTGCCCAACTGCACAACTAAATCTGTGGTTTGATTGTTTGAAACCCCACACGGGTGTTAGGATGAAATATGAGGTTCACTCATCCTGATTGATTAAATATGTCGATCGATTGATTGACAGGCTGTTATAAGCGTTAGATATCTATATTTGATGCTTATACAGTGTAGTGCACTTTTGTTGATGGTTGATTATTTTTCAATGCTATTATACATGTGTTGTATGAAAATCCATATAATTAACTTTATATGGTAATTGACTGGGCCTCATTCCAGTTTTAAAATAGAAATATTCGAAATGGAATATTTGAAAATATCAATATATGAAGCTGTGTTGATTAGATTGACACCATTTTGACGTGAACGATATTTATATCGATTTCGAAATGAATTGAAATGAAAACGATTTCGAAATGAATTGAATATATAACGATTTCGAAATGAATTGAATTGAAAACGATTTCGAAATGAATTGAATATATAACGATTTCGAAATGAATGGAATTGAAAACGATTTCGAAATGAATTGAATTGAAAACGATTTCGAAATGAATTGAATATATAACGATTTCGAAATGAATGGAATTGAAAACGATTTCGAAATGAATTGAATTGAAAACGATTTCGAAATGAATTGAATTGAAAACGATTTCGAAATGAATTGAATATATAATGATTTCGAAATGAATTGAATTGAAACGAATTCAAATTGAATTGAAAGTGAATTGAAATGAATTCAAATTGAATTGAAATTTGAATTGAATAGAAATGAATTTTAAAACGAATTTATAAAGAAGAATTCAATTTTGATTTGAATTGAAAAGGAAGTTGAAATTGCTTTTGAAACGAATTTAAAACTATTTATATAATTCGTTTTAAATAGAAATCGACGAAATATATATTATATATATTTTATATATATAATATAATGGCCTGAATAGAACGCGCCGCGCCGCGGCAGTTCGCGAATTTCGACCATTTGTTTCAAACGGACATTACGGGAGATCCGACCGTCGGATTCTCCTAAAACCGGAACCGTTGGGTTCGTATCGAAAAGAGCTTTCTAAAGAATATTTGAAATTAGAAATCTAACGGTTGGATTTGGAATTATGTCCAAATCAAATTCGAAAAAGGTCGCTGTAAGTGCAGTTCGATGGCCATTGTTGGAAATCGACTGTACGGGCCTTGATAAAATTATTAAAAATAGTAATAATTTGTGTAAAATCATAAGAAATGATTTAGAAAGAATTGGGATGAAAAACTCCATATTTGAAAAGATAAAAATAGATTTTTATCGAAATGAACTAGTTTTGAACTAGAAATATAATTCTATTTATTTTTAAATAAATAAATTGAATTTGAAAAAGGGTTTTCAAAATAACCAAAATTTCCAATGATTGCATTGGAGTGGAATTGAATCGAAATTGTCTTCGGAATATTTCGATGTTGGAATTCGTGATTATACGGATGTTGATATGGAAATTTGAAAGATATATATTTATATCGTTATTTCCAATACGATATCTGTTAGTCGTGGAATTTGATATTGAATATAAGCCGGTATATTTTCTATTCAGAGCCTTGTATTGAATATTAAATGTGATTTGGGTTTGTCGTGAATGGTGTCTTCACTAACACTGTTCTTGAACCCAGTTGAGAAAAGATTAAATCTTTTATTTAGATTTAATGAAGTGTACCAATTAAATGATATTTAATTGGAATTGAATTGGTATTGATTTTTGGGTTTATCGTGAACAGTGTTTTAAATAACACTCGTTCTTAAACCCGATGATTAATGAATGTGATTTTGGGTTTATCGTGAACCGTGTTTTTAAATGACACTGATTCTTTAACCCAGTCAAAGATTAAAACTAAGTGGAGTTTTAATGAATCTTTAATTAGATTGAAATGATCGAAAATGGAGTATCACCAGTTTTGCTCCAGGCGATAGTTAAATCTTTAATTAGATTTGAACGTGAAATGGTAATTGAATTTACCGATAACACGGTGGTGTTAGATATGAAGTATTACCAGTTTTACTTCATGGGATGAATAGGTTGGGATTGGGAAATTAAAACAAATGATTACTTCGGTAAGGTTCGCTAATCCCGACTAGTTTGAATTGATATTCAAAAATAGAATAAAGAATAAATTCAAGGAATTTATCTTGGATAAAATTAATGGGAACCTTTCCCTATGAATGTGAAATTTAGAAACTAACTGTCGGTTGGCCAAGCAGAATGGTTTTCTGAATATTGATCTGATGTTGGTTTCGGCCTTCGGGGTTAATATTTGGGGAATTATTCTCTTGATTAATTTACGGTTAGTGACTAATGAATTGGAATGAGGCGTATGTTGTGTTTGTGTAACACTTATTTAAAATATACGCGAGTTATTCGGAAAGACCGGGTTTATCCCATTCTGAATAACTGATACGACGATAAGTCGAAGATGAAGACGATGGTCGAAGACCGGAGGTCTTCACGTCGTTTGGGTGATAGCTGATGATCTTGATTGGGCTGTACACCCAAGAAGATGGAAACAGTTTGTGATCGTCCAGACGTACTTGGAGATCGATGGATATGCGGGGTATTAGGTGCCTCCGGTTTCGTTCAGACCCAGAACGGACTTGTAAATGGACTGTGTGTCTGACATCAAATTTCATTCTGTGTGACTGATATCGGTTGCATAGGATGGTTTGCCTGTGTGGCATGCTAAGATGCAAATGATCAAGGCTTATGTTGAAAAGCAAAATCTTGTGGTTGATGATCAAAGCACGGCCTTTGTGGCGTAGCTTTGTGTAACGTTTACCTCGCGTGTTTCACACCAGGTATGAACCAAAAACGGGAGACGGACCTCAGGGAGGGCCTGCGTTTCCTCCTAGCTAGAAGTGGCGTCAGTGGTTTTACACGCCCTGACGAGTTTGACTTATGTGGTTGTTGCTGTTGCGAGGCGCCTCGGTTAGATCGGACGATCCGGGTCCGATGGAGTCATTCGTTGGCTCGCTTACGCCCCAAAGGGCGGCGAAACGCAGTGTCCAGGGTTTAAGTTTAATCCACATCGGTGGACCGGCCCTGACGATCCAAGGGTCGATGCGTTCTGATCCTGAGACTCGGGCTAGGCCGTCTCGAATCGGTTGAGGACTATCTTTTGCCTCGGTTCATAGATGGAAATCCAATTTCCAAATACGTGACACTTGCGGTTTTATTTGTAAACCTATATATGGCGACATGATATATGGTACCCATGCCGCCTATGATTGATACTTATGATTTGAAGTTGTTTTATACACTATGCACTTATAATAGTATCAAATGATTTGTTTTAAACGTATCAAGCATTCTTTGGCTGTTATAAGGGAAAACCCTATCCCCCGGCTTGCGTTGCATTGTGTGATAGGACCTGGGTCTTATAACAGCTTCATTTTTCTTTATTTAGCATTGCGCTGTTTGTTTTATGCACTGGTATTCTTGGGAGGAAACCCGTTCCGTGTTATACGGCGTGGTCCCTTGATTTACCTAACTTTGAAATAAAGATTAACTGTTTTAGTTCTCACACCAGTCACATGACTGACCTGGAGTTTATTGTTTTAACCTAAACTCTGGGTGCCCCTATTTTGACACGGGCAGCTAGTAGTTTTGGTTTTGCAGATTTATATTCACAGGATCCTGGTTTACAGCTGGAATGATATCCGGAAAGCTTTGTATCCGTATATCTCCTTCTAGTTGTGTATTGTATTATTTTCCGCTGCTATGTATTCAAATGTAATTTAAATCTCTGATATTTCTGTGTAATATTCATTTATACTCTGTATATTCTTGTAATCTGATGCATTGTTGTAATATACAATGAAATGTTCTTCTGTATGCGTTATGTTGTGGCTTGTTCTCGAACTATCCGACACTTTCCTTTACGGGGAAGTTGCGGGTTTTCACAGGCGATGTGTGAAATTTATCGTCCCAATCAATGTCCTTCAAATAGGTGTACATAAACAAACCGTCCGGTTTGTAAATGAATATTTTATTTTATTCACTTCACGTTAAAAATTATATTTTTAACGATAAAACATTTTATTTTAACATATGAATTTCTATTCAGTTCATTCTTTAAATAAAATGATATTTTTATTTTTCTAACTTATTTTAGAAAATTTCGGCGGCATAACAGCTCGATACTAGAAACGGGACGAGGCCTAGCCTTATCCCCGGTCTAGTGAAGGCCCGCGCCATTCACACATCAATCAATCCATTCATTTCACCAAACAATTCAATTTCAAATCAAATCATCTAACTAATCTATGCAACCAAAAAAACAAGTCCATGTTCTGTGGACGATTGTGTCGGGTGCTACTAAGCACCGTCTGCATCCTAGTATATATATATGACTAGAAAAGAAATTGAAGAGTGAGAAATTCTCACCAATAGCTATCCCAACTTCACGACACTTCTTTTATAGAAATCTTCGTCGTTCTTGCATCTTTGTCAACTTCGTTGCCCGTAGCCACTACATATATAAAAATCGAATTTTTACTTCGTTATTCAATATATAAAAATCGAATTTTTACTATGTTATTCAATATATAAAAATCGAATTTTTACTATGCTATTCAATATAGAACAATCTCGCCTTTTCAAATTTAAAGATTTTACCTTTTCTAATTTAAAGATTTTACCTTTTCTAATTTAAAGATTTCTAAATAAAAATCATTGCTTTATAACATAAAATAAAATCAGTTTTTATATATAACTGAAATCAGTTTTTAAATTAAAATAAAACATTAAAAACTCACCTTTTTCCGAGTTAGAAGGGGGGGGGGGGTCGCTGCTACGAACGGAGACGGAGGGTGGCGGTCTGCTGGGACGCGGCGGCGGTTGGAGGAGGTGCGCTCGAGGTTAGGGGGCTGCGGTGCCTGGCGTCGGTAGCCAGAGGTGGGCGGTGGTTTAAGGTGGAGAAGAAGAAGAAGAGGAGGGCGTCGTGAGGTTGGAGGAGGTGGAGAGGAGAAGGGGAAGGAGGGGAGGCGGCTGTCGATCTGAGGGGGGGGGGGGTACTTCCGGCGGCGGCGACGCCTAGGGAGGCGATAGCGAGCGATTCCGTTCGTTTTTTTTTCGATTTGAAACTGACGGGTAGGGGAGAGAGGAAGGGTGTGGGCCTATATAAATATTTTATTTTTATTTTTATTATTTTTAATTTCAAAAAGTTGACTTTTACATACGACTTCTAAACAAGGCTCACCGCCTGTCGTCCATAGCGTTTCACCCCCATTCCGAATACAATGGGATATGTATCGTAAGCTGATTCGGACATTTCGATCAGTTTCCGTTAAAATCAACATATAACTCTATATATTGAATTTGAACGTGCATTTCAATTTACCGGGGTCACATACTAACTCTAAAAATTCTCAAAAAATATTTTCTAGCTTCGTATTGACGATACGGTCCTAACAAAACTAGTTTCGTCGAATTCTGAGACCGTTTGAAAAATGGCCAATTTCCAGTCGATTAAAATCAACTAAAACTGGTCAAACGCGTTTTCCTCTGCCACGCTCACATATTGGTTCGGAAAATTATGAAATTTGGAATCTAGCAATAACTTGACATCACGGATCCAACAAAAGTGGTTTCGTCGAAATCCGAGGTCGTTTGCAAAATTCCCATTTTTAAGGGCCTGAATTCCATAGCGACTATTCAGAATTTTCAACCGGACATATCTTTTGATTCCCGTTATGAAATTTCGATTTTTCGGATTCGTTGGATAGATAGTATCAATTAGATCCTAATCTTTTTGGTTTCACTAAAATCCAGATTGTTTTGCACCCGGTACGTTCAATTGAAGTATGAAATCGAATTATCGAACTACCGCGCCATTTTCAATTCTATTTATAATTATATATAAATATTTATATTCTAACGACGACACGTATAATATATACGTCCTAATTATATTCAAAATAAATTTTCGCGTCGATATTATTTAAAATAAATTATTTTAAATGTTCAAAATTCGCTAAAATTGCCAAAATAAAAATTTTAAACTGGCCCAGAATTTCCGGGTTATTACAATCTCCCCCACTTAAAACTTTTCGTCCCCAAAAAGGAACAAAGTCGAAAGTGGTTTGATTAATCAACTCTACGTTCGATCTGGCTTCCATTCTCTAAATTTTCAGTTTCTGAGAATTTTCAAATTTTCAAAAATTTGGCTAACACCCTAAATTTTCGAAAAATTTCGCCATAACCTCCCTTGCACCGGGAGCCACGGGAAAATCACGAAATTGCCATATAGGCCTTCTGATCTCAAAAAGAAAAAGAAAAAGCCAAGCGGCTAGCCAATAGGCTCATAAAATCATCATCACCCAAACAAAACAGTAAATTATGTAGTAAACATGTACCTATTTTTAGGGCAAACAAATTTTATTCTTCAGGCTCTAGCCTCCTTGCTATGACCTGTTTAATATAAGTATATGTATATGCAAGCAAATGCGACCAATTTTCAATACAATTCAATATTTGGTTCAATTAGGCTAAATGGTTCAAAATTATCAAACAAATAAACAAACAACACAAACATCAATCAATTAGTGAATTAGAGTTTCAAATTCATAATTTGATATATATACAAAAATCAAGTTTTTGATGCCAATTCACAACAATGTATTCTAGCTATATTTTGGTTCTCACACCAGTCTAATGGAAATATATAGGAATCACACCTTCGAAACACGAATATAAATACTGATGATGTGGCCACATCATCAGAATTATCCCCGGGTGTCTAGAATGTGACTCTATATCTATCCAGTATATTAAAACTTCGAATATACGTTTGCAAGGCGTATATGCAAATTCTTTATATACTGGACTGTCCAAATCAATACAAATAAATAATCAAATACGAATATTTGATTTAGATTTTCAAAACTAAATTTGTTTTTACTTTAAAAATATACTCTTCACACTCGTTCTAGGATACTACTGATCCCATCTCTAACGAGTCATTCCCGTTGGATATTACTAATCCAGTATCTGATGAATTCCTTCGTACGGTTCTAATGTGTCTTGTTCTCTAGCTTTGTAAACCAAAGCTCTAATACCAACTGTGACGAGAAGGAATTTCGCTCGATCCGAACCAGTCGCTAAACCGACCCAGACCGTTCGAAACGCCCTATCGTTTGAGAACATGACAAAATAGAACGCATACAAAAGAACATTTCATTGTATGTCACAACAATGCATCAGATTACAAGAATATACAGTATAAACAAATAAATATTACACAGAAATATCAGAGATTACAATAAATTACATAGCAGCGGAAAATAATACAATACACAACTAGAAGGAGATATACGGATACAAAGCTTTCCGGATATCGTTCCAGATGTAAACCAGGATCCTGTGAATATAAATCTGCAAAACCAAAACTACTAGCTGCCCGTGTCAAAATAAGGGCACCCAGAGTTTAGGTTAAAACAATAAACTCCAGGTCAGTCATGGGACTGGTGTGAGAACTAAAAACAGTTATTAATCTTTATTTTAAAGTTAGGTAAATCAAGGGACCACGCCGTATAACATGGAACGGGTTTCCTCCCAAGAATACTGGTGCATAAAACAAACAACGCAATGCTAAATAAAGAAAAATGAAGCTATTATAAGACCCAGGTCCTATCACATAATGAAGCGCAAGCCGGGGGATAGGGTTTTCCCTTATAACAGCCAAAGAATGCTTGATACGTTTAGAACAAATCATTTGATACTATTGTAAGTGCATAGTGTATAAAACAACTTCAAATCATAAGTACCAATCATAGACGACATGGGTACCATATATCATGTCGCCATACTAGTTCTACAATTAAAACCGCAAATGTCACGTATTTGGAAATTGGATTTCCGTCTATGAACCGAGGCAAAAGATAGTCCTCAACCGATTTGAAACGCTCTAGCCCGTGTCTCAGGAACAGCCGCAACTGCCCCCTGGATCCTCAGGGCCGGTCCACCGATGTGGATTATTATGCCTGAACACTACGTCTCCCCACCCTATGGGGTGTAAGTCTGGTCCGTCTGCCGGTCAGAATGCATCGGCCGAAACCGATATAACCGAGGTGCCTCGCAACAGCAACAACCACATAAGTCAAACTCGTCAGTGCGTGTAAAACCACTGACGCCACTTCTAGCTAGAAAGAAACGCATGCCCTCCCTGATGTCCTCTCCCGTTTTTGGTTCATACCAGGTGTGAAACTCGCGAAGTAAACGTTACACAAAGCTATGCCACGAAGGCCGTGCTTCGATCATCAACCACAAGACTTTGCTTTTCAACAGAAGCCTTGATCAATTGCCACTTAGGCATGCCACACAGGCAATTCACTCTATGAGTTTGATATCCATCAGTATATAACCCCTGAGCTCATACGTCTCAGAGAAGGACGTTAAGCAAGAGAATAAATTCTCCGCCGCCAAACAGATATATATTTAATGGAGATCAATCACACAGACTAAAATCCAATGTCAGACACACAGTCCATTTACAAGTCCGTTCTGGGTCTGAACGAAACCGGAGGCACCTAGTACCCCGCATATCCATCAATCTCCAAATACGTCTGGACGATCACCAACTGTTTCCATCTTCTTGGGTGTACATCCCAATCAAGATCATCAGTAATTATCCAAACGACATGAAGACCTCCGGTCTTCGACCACCGTCTTCATCTTCGACTTATCGTCGTATCAGTTATTCAGAATGGGATAAACCCGGTCTTTCCGAATAATTCGCGTATATTTTAAATAAGTGTTACACAAACACAACATACGCCTCATTCCAATTCATCAGTCACTAATCGTACATTAATCAAGAGAATAATTCCCCAAATGTTAATCCTGAAGGCCGAAACCAACATCAGATCAATATCCAGAAAACCATTCTGCTTAGCTAATTGACAGTTAGAATCTAAATTTCACATTCATAGGGAAAGGTTCCCATTAATTTTATCAAAGATAAATTCTTTATATTTATTCTTTAATATATCCTTTTGAATTTCAATTCAGCTAGTCGGGATTAGTGAAACTTACCGAAGTAGTCATTTGTTTTAATTCCCCAATCCCAACCTATTCATCCCATGAAGCAAAACTGGTAATACTTCATATCTAACACCACGGTGTTATCGGTAAATTCAATTACCTTTCCACGTTCAAAATCTAATTAAAGATTTAACTATCGCCTGGAGCAAAACTGGTGATACTCCATCCTCGATCATTTCAATCTAATTAAAGATTCATTAAAACTCCACTTAGTTTTAATCATTAACTGGGTTCAAGAATCAGTGTCATTTAAAACATGGTCCACGATAAACCCAAAATCACATTCCATTAATTGTCGGGTTAAAGAACGAGTGTTATTTAAAGCACCATTCACGATAAACCCAAGAATCAATATCAATTCAATTCCAATTAAATATCACTTAATTGGTACACTTCATTAAATCTAAATAAAAAGATTTAATCTTTTCTCAACTGGGTTCAAGAACAGTGTTAGTGAAGACACAATTCACGACAAACCCAAATCACATTTGATATTCAATACAAGGCTCTGAATAGAAAATATATCGGCTTATATTCAATATCAAATTCTACGATTAACAAATGTCGTATTGGAAATAACGATATAAATATATATCTTTCAAATTTCCATAACAACATTCGTATAATCACGAAATCCAACATCGAAATATTCCGAAGACAATTTCGATTCAAATCCATTCCAATTCAATTCGAATTCATTTTCAATTCAATTCGAATTCGTTTTCAATTCAATTCGAATTGGTTTTATATTCAATTCAATTCAAATTCGTTATCTATTCAATTCATTTCGAAATCGTTATATATTCAATTCTTTTCGATTTCATTATATATTCAATTCATTTCGATTTCATTATATATTCAATTCATTTCGATTTCATTATATATTCAATTCATTTCGATTTCATTATATATTCAATTCATTTCGATTTCATTATATATTTAATTCATTTTGATTTCATATATATTCAATTCATTTCGATTTCATTTCGAAATATGCGTTTTTGAAATCACTTTTCAATAGGCATTTTAAAATGAATAAAATCGATATAAATATCGTTCACGTCAAAATGGCGTCAATCTAACCAACACGGCTTCATATATTTCTATTTTCAAATATTCTATTCAACAAATGAATATTTATTTTTGTCAACACACGACTAATCTCAACGAATGAGTACTGTCCACGTGTGACAATTTTTGTTAAATTATTTCGTTCAATACATGACTAATCTCAACGGATGAGTATAGTCAACACATAAACCTTTTATGTTATAATATTCTTTATTTTCTAAATTGGAATGAGGCCCAATCAATCACCATATAAAATTAATTATATGGATTTTCATACATCACACGCATATAATAGCATTGAAAAATAATCAACCATCAACCAAAGTGCACTACACTGTACAAGCATCAAATATAGATATATAATGCTTATAACAGCCTGTCAATCAATCGATCAACATATTTAATCAATCAGGATGAGTGAACTTCAAATTTCATCCCAACACCCGTGTGGGGTTTCAAACAATCAAACACAGATTTTATTTGTGCAGTTGGGCGATGTGTGAAATTTATCGTCCCAATCAATGTCCTTCAAATAGGTGTACATAAACAAACCGTCCGGTTTGTAAATGAATATTTTATTTTATTCACTTCACGTTAAAAATTATAATTTTAACGATAAAACATTTTATTTTAACATATGAATTTCTATTCAGTTCATTCTTTAAATAAAATGATATTTTTATTTTTCTAACTTATTTTAGAAAATTTCGGCGGCATAAAGGCACGATACTAGAAACGGGACGAGGCCTAGCCTTATCCCTGGTCTAGTGAAGGCCCACGCCATTCACACATCAATCAATCCATTCATTTCACCAAACAATTCAATTTCAAATCAAATCATCTAACTAATCTATGCAACCAAACAAACAAGTCCATTGTCTGTGGACGATTGTGTCGGGTGCTACTAAGCACCGTCTGCATCCTAGTATATATATATGACTAGAAAAGAAATTGAAGAGTGAGAAATTCTCACCGATAGCTATCCCAACTTCACGACACTTCTTTTATAGAAATCTTCGTCGTTCTTGCATCATTATCAACTTCGTTGCCCGTAGCCACTACATATATAAAAATCGAATTTTTACTTCGTTATTCAATATATAAAAATCGAATTTTTACTATGTTATTCAATATATAAAAATCGAATTTTTACTATGTTATTCAATATAGAACAATCTCGCCATTTCAAATTTAAAGATTTTACCTTTTCTAATTTAAAGATTTTACCTTTTCTAATTTAATGATTTTACCTTTTCTAATTTAAAGATTTCTAAATAAAAATCATTGCTTTATAACATAAAATAAAATCAGTTTTTATATATAACTGAAATCAGTTTTTAAATTAAAATAAAACATTAAAAACTCACCTTTTTTCGAGTTAGAAGGGGGGGTCGCTGCTACGAACGGAGACGGAGGGTGGCGGTCTGCTGGGACGCGGCGGCGGTGGGAGGAGGTGCGCTCGAGGTTAGGGGGGCTGCGGTGCCTGGCGTCGGTAGCCAGAGGTGGGCGGTGGTTTAAGGTGGAGAAGAAGAAGAGGAGGGCGTCGTGAGGTTGGAGGAGGTGGAGAGGAGAAGGGGAAGGAGGGGAGGCGGCTGTCGATCTAAGGGGGGGGGGTACTTCCGGCGGCGGCGATGCCTGGGGAGGCGATGGCGAGCGATTCCGTTCGTTTTTTTTTCGATTTGAAACTGACGGGTAGGGGAGAGAGGAAGGGTGTGGGCCTATATAAATATTTTATTTTTATTATTTTTAATTTCAAAAAGTTGACTTTTACATTCGACTTCTAAACAAGGCTCACTGCCTGTCGTCCATAGCGTTTCACCCCCATTCCGAACACAATGGGATATGTATCGTAAGCTGATTCGGACATTTCGATCAGTTTCCGTTAAAATCAACATTTAACTATATATATTGAATTTGAACGCGCATTTCAATTTACCGGGGTCACATACTAACTCTAAAAATTATCGAAAAATATTTTCTAGCTTCGAATTGACGATACGGTCCTAACAAAACTAGTTTCGTCGAATTCTGAGACCGTTTGAAAAATGGCCATTTTCCAGTCGATTAAAATTAACTAAAACTGGTCAAACGCGTTTTCCTTTGCCACGGTCACATATTGATTCGGAAAATTATGAAATTTGGAATCTAGCAATAACTTGACATCACGGATCCAACAAAAGTGGTTTCGTCGAAATCCGAGGTCGTTTGCAAAATTCCCATTTTTAAGGGCCTGAATTCCATAGCGACTATTCAGAATTTCCAACCGGACATATCTTTTGATTCCCGTTATGAAATTTCGATTTTTCGGATTCGTTGGAAAGATATTATCAATTAGATCCTAATCTTTTAGGTTTCACAAAAATCCGGATTGTTTTGCACCCGGTACGTTCAATTGAAGTTTGAAATCGAATTATCGAACTACCGCGCCATTTTCAATTCTATTTATAATTATATATAAATATTTATATTCTAACAACGACGCGTATAATATATACGTCCTAATTATATTCAAAATAAATTTTCGCGTCGATATTATTTAAAAAAAATTATTTTAAATGTTCAAAATTCACTAAAATTGCCAAAATAAAATTTTTAAACTGGCCCAGAATTTCCAGGTTATTACATTGGGTTTCGATGGAGAAGCAGGGGAAGTGGGGAGAGAGAGCGCCTGAGGGGTGGTGGACGATGGAGGAGGGGAAGGCGGAAGCGCAGGCCGCGGTGGCCAGGGGGGCGTCGATCGATCGTTGGGATCTTTTTTTTCTAATTGAAAAGTAAACGGGGGGGGGGGGGTCTGAGCAAAGATAAGGGGGAAAGGGAGATTTTTTTTTTTAATTTCAAAAAGGTACTTTTTATTTCGACCTCGAAACGAGACCCACCGCCTATCGTCTATAGCTAATTACCCCCATGCCGAACACAATGGGATATGTATCGTAAGCTGGTTCGTTCGTTTCGATCAGTTTTCGTCACAATCAAAATATAATTCTATATATTGAATTTGAACGCGCATTTCAATTTACTGGGGTCACATACTAACTCGAAAAATTACAGAAAGATATTTTCTAGCTTTGTATTGACGATACGGTCCTAACAAAACTAGTTTCGTCAAATTATGAGGCCGTTTGTAAAATGGTCATTTTCCGGTCGATTAAAATCAACTAAAACTGGTCAAACGCGTTTTCCTTTGCCACGCTCACATATCGATTCGTAAAATTATGAAATCTGAAACCTAGCAATAATTTGACATCGCGGATCCAACAAAAGTGGTTTCGTCGAATTCCGAGGTCGTTTGCAAAATGGCTATTTTCTAAGGGCCGAAATTCCATAACGACTATTCTGAAATTTCAATTGGACATATCTTTTGATCCCCGCTATGAAATTTCGATTTTTCAGATTCGTTGGAAAGTTATTCTAAATTAGATCCCATTATTTTTTGTTTCACTAAAATCCGGTTTATTTTGCACCCGGTACATTCATTTGAAATTTGAAATCGAATTATCGAACTACCGCGCCATTTTCAATTCCTTTTATAATTTAAAATAAATATTTATATTCTAACGATGACGTATATATAAATATATACGTTCGATTCTATTCAAATTAAATTTCTCTTCGTTTTTATTTAAATAATTCATTTTAAATATTCAAAATTCGCTAAAATTGCCAAAATAAATTTTTTAAATTGGCTCAGATTTCCGGGTTATTACAATCTCCCCCACTTAAAACTTTTCGTCCCCGAAAAGGAACGAAGCCGAAAGTTGTTTTACAAACCAACTCAGCTTTCATTATTTTGACTATAGCTTAATTTCTTCAACTTTTCAGTTTCTAAGAACTTTTCAAATTTTTCAAAAATTTGGCTAACACCCTAAATTTTCGAAAAATTTCGCCATAACCTCCCCTGTACCGGGGACTTCGGGATATTTCATATAGCCTCCCATGGCCTTCTTCAATCCAAAAGAAAAAGGAAAAGCCAAGCGGCTAGCCAATCGGCTCATAAAATCATCATCACCCAAACAAAACAGTAAATTATGGTAAACATGTACCTATTTGTCGGGCAAACAATTTTATTCTTCTGATCTAGCCTCCTTGCTATGACCTGTTCAATGTAAGTACATGCATATGCATGCAAATTCTAACAATTTTCAATACAACTCACTTTTTGATACAATTTGGCTAAAGGTTCAACATTTTAAATAATTCAAACCATAATCAAACAATACAACCAACAATCAATTAGTTGATTAGCTTTTGAAATTCATAACTTTGATATATAGTCAAAAATCACATTTTTGATGCCAAATCACAACAATAAGCCCTATCTAATTTTGGTTCTCACACTAGTCTAATGGAAATATATAGAGATCCCACTTTCGAAACTCGAACATAAATACTGATGATGTCATGACAATCATCAGTGCCATCTCCGGGCGACTAGAATGTGATTCTATATCTATCCAGTATATTAAAACTTCAAATTCACGTGGATCAGACGTATACGCAAAGTCTATATATACTGGACTGTCCAAATCAATACAAATAAATATTCAAATACGTATAAAGCGATTTAAATTTTCAAAACAAAATTCGTTTTCAATTAAAAAAATATACTCTTCACACTCGTTCTAGGACACTACTGACCCATCTTTAACGAGTCATTCCCGTTGGATATTACTAATCCAATATCGGATGGATTCTTTCGTATGGTTCTAATGTGTCTTGTTCTCTGAGCTCTGTAAACCAAAGCTGTAATGACCCGTATTCTACACATCATAGGATCGTAGAATATTTATTTCTTTCTCGTATGAAGTCGTATTGTCATGTAACTTTGGGAAACATCCATTAGAGTCATTTCCCATGTTCATGATTTTTGTCGATTTTTAAATGACCATTTTGCCCCTAGTTGGTACTGTTTTGGCCATAACTTTTGATTGGAAAGGAATTTTGACCTGAAACCACTTCCATTTGATTCGTTTGATGATTTACCTTTCCGTAGAGTGGTTACATTAGCCAAACGGACTTACCGTTTGGGAGATATGGCTGAAACAAGGTTTGGAGGGTGAAAAACTGCTTAACCGGGCCAAATCGGGTGATTAGTGAGTAGGCCCATAACCCATTCCAGGATTAGGGTTATGGGGAGGCTGAAATGAGATAGAGGATCATTCCATTTCAGTTTTCTAGCCTCCACTTATCACCAAGGAACCCTAAAAATGGCCTCCAACCTCTAAATCACCTTTTGGTCAAGGATTTGGCTTAGCAATCCCTAATCAAGGAAGATCTACACCAAATCAACATTGGAGCTGCTGTTTAGCATAGAGATTCACATCAAATCAGAGATTCATTTTAGATCTTAGTTTATTTTGTGGCTAAGGTGAGTGATTTGCATAGTTTTGCACTAATTATGGCTAATTAGGGGTGATTTGTGTTAATTAGCGAATTTAGGCATGATAAATTTCTGGAAAAATGTTTATAAAATTCGGAATGATGTTTTAGACCTCTGAATTTGGGTTAATTTGGTTAAGTTTTGCTAATCATATCATTAGTTTCACCTAAACATGCTTAAGGGGAAAATATGGGATTTTGGGTATGTTTGATCCATTTTATATGCTATGATTTATGTTTTGATGTTTGGGATCGATATTACATGTTGCTATGACTGTATGGTATGCTTTGTGATTGTTTAGAAGTGTTAGATTGGTCGAAAACGCCGTCGAATGGCATAAAAACAGTCGCGGGAAACATGCAGGAAATGACCCAGAATCTGGATCGGATCGGTGGAGGGGAGCGCGACTCGACCCGTTCCAGCATGGGCGTCACGATCCGTTTGAAGGAGTTGGTCATGACTTAGCTAGGTGGCACGAGCCGGTAGTAGAAGCACGATCCGAACCAGCAAGTATTCCCGATCCGAACCAGAAGAGGGTGGAGAGCTCACGAGTCGATGGGTACTAGGGCGAGACGACCCGATCAGAAGACATGACCCGACCCGGATGAAGCAACCCGATCCGACCCGAAGTGGTGACGCCGATCCGAATCAGAAAGAGGAGCCACGAGCTGGAGGACCACGACCCGATCCGACGCAGGAGGCGCGACCTGATCTGAGTGACTGAGGCCGATCCGATCCGATGAAGAATGTGAAGGCTGACCCGATCCGATTCGATTATGATGACCAATAACCCGAGATGCAAAGGTAGTCCAAATGGAAGTTAGAGCTCAGGATCTCGGAACCAGTTGGGAACCAATGAGTTCACTTCATGGTTGGACTTTGCTGCGGGATGTGTGCTAAGGAGTTGTCGACGTTCATAACTTCGATTCACCACTAAAAAGGAATGATGGGCTACTTATCAGTGCAGTAGGGTCATTATGACCTGAGGGGCAAAGTGATGGTAGCAAGACTACGTTATCAGTGCAGTAGGGTCATTATGACCCGAGGGGCAAGGTGATGCGTAGTAAGACTATGAGCCAGTGATGTGGGGTTCTTGTGACTCCATGGGGCAAAGTGGACATAGCAAAAGATTTGTGGCTACGTTATCAGTGCAGTGAAGCCATTTATGACTTCATGGGGCAAAGTGATCGTAGCAAGGAATGTTGGTTGATCGAAGTGGTGAATACCGTATGCTTTAAGCACTGAGTGAGAGATGTGAGGATGGATGCTATGTTTGATTGTTTGCCATCCCTATGACATGCACTCCTCCCCCACCTCCGTATCTTTACACTGTTTGATATGATACCTTAGAGTGTTGTACAGTATGTAGTGCTAACTCTTTGGTTGCAGGTCCAGGTTCAGGTATGTTTTAAGTCTACCTGTTATTGTTCACTTTAGATGCTTATCGCTCATACCAGGCTTTATGTCTGACCCAGAGTTTTATGTCTCCTCTTATTACTCTGGGTGCTCACACGAGCAGACTAGAGACAAGTTAGCTGGTGATGCGCGAGTAGCTGATTCGGAGGCAGGCAGGAGGCTTCCACGTATTATATCTGTATACACATTCTCCCTGTGTCGTTGGTGGTCGCTACTTGGGCATTAGTAGTGTACCTCCTTTACCTTACTTTTGCTTTGAGACAGTTTGAAAAGTTGTAATAAGCTGTATTTTGGATTTATGCTGCTATGATGTTTAGTTCTGATTTTCAGCTTATGCACTGTCTCCCCTGTTTTATGTCAAGTATGTTATTATTATATTTTGTTCGATGCGCTGTGAGACATTCTACAGGTTCCTTGTATGTTCATTTCCTTCTTCCTTTTCCTTCTGGCGATCCGTTCCGTGCTAACTGAACATGTGTACAACGCACTTTTGGAGTAAATGTCGGTTGGTGCGGGGCGGGCCGTCGCACTTGGTATCAGAGCTCTAGGTTGCGTAGTTAACCTAGGGAAAGACACTAGGGAGAGATAGTACGTATATGAGAGCGCGTATTTGTGATTACTTTGGTTTTCAAAAACTATGTATGTATATACTATTAGTAGTATAAGAATGAAGTCGCACTGCACTAGCACCGCTATGGGGTCGTTAATCGTTTCCCTTTTCAGATTGACGATGAGCTGAGACACGAGGGGTGCTGGTAGAGGGACCAACCAAGGGAATGCCGCTGACATGAGGGCGATGTTTACTAACCTCATGAGAGACATGCTTAGAGAAGTGCAAGGGGCAATTCCCAATCCCGGAGTTGGTCTTGGCCCAGTAGTGCAGGTGCCTAGGGTCGATTTCGCCAAGTTGTGCAAGGATTACACTAATCTTGGTGGGAAGCCGTTCCACGGAATGGAGTCGGCCACGGATGTTCAGGACTGGATGGATAGCTGTGACGGTATCTTTGATGACTTGGGTCTCGAGGATGCGATGAAGAGAAGGCTAGCGTCTCGTCAGCTGCAAGGGCGAGGGATGAATTGGTGGAATGCCATTAGAACAGCTACTCCAGAGGAACAGGTTACTTGGGATCAGTTCAAGGCTCGCTTTAGTGAGAAGTTCATCCCAACTGCCCAGAAGTCAGTATTGTTTAAGAGGTTCTTGGAACTTAAGCAGAACGGAAGGGCAGTTTCTGATTATATTGCTGAGTTCGACACCTTGTCGAAATATGGACTGTCTCTCATTGATACTCCTGCGAAGAAGAATGAGAAGTTCATTACCGGTTTGGATGGGTACTTGGGGGAAAGGCTTATCAATCACATCGATGAGACTTTTGAATCGGTCGTGGGGAAAGCTTTGAGATCAGAGAGCCTTTACCCTAAGTCAAAGACTGAGGCTGCATCTGCAGAAGGGCCAAAGCCGCAAGCAGGCTGTGGAGGCAAGAATAATTCTCAGAATAAGAGGAAGCAGGACCAATCTAAGGGTGGCCAGAAAAAGAGCAAGAAGGATGTTGAGTGCTTCAGCTGTGGAAAGAAGGGCCATTATGCTAAGGAATGTCGGGCCAAGCCAGCGGAAAGGAAGTGCAACAACTGTGGTCAAGTGGGACATCAGAAAGATAAGTGTCCGCAACCTCTTAAGGAGAAGCAGATTGTGAAAGCATATGCTATTGATGCTGTTCCTTCTTCGTCGAATGCCCCAACTGCGGCGGAGAAAGGAAAGAATGTTGTTATTCAAGGTATGCTTTCTATTTATGATATACCAGTTCGAGTTTTGTTTGATACTGGGGCTTCCCGTTCCTTCATATCTAGTGACCTGGTAGATAAGTTGGGACTGGAACCCGAGATAGTCGATAGACCATTGATAGTGACGAACCCGATTGGTGGTTCGACTAGCCTTAGTATGATTTGCAGGAATTTGGTCTTATCGAGTCATGGATGTATGTTTGTATGTGATTGCTTTGTTTTGGGCTTTACTGGGTATGGCATTATATTGGGAGTCGATTGGCTCCAAAGATACGGGGTGGTGGTAGACTGTGAGGGCTTTTTGGTGACAGTGAGGGCGGATGATGGGCGGAGGGTAGTGTTTGGTAGCCTACCTAGTGATGGGGTTATGGCTAGTTTTGTAAATTCCCTCGATATCCCGCAGGATGAGTTGTCAGATGTGCCCGTGGTTGGCCAGTATCCGGACGTCTTCGAGGAGGTGGCCGGGCTTCCACCACACCGAGAGATTGAGTTCTGTATTGATTTAGTGAATGATGCCAGACCTATAGTGATGCCACTTCGTCGTATGGCACCAAGGGAGCAGCGAGAGCTCGGGGTGCAAGTCAGAAATCTTTTGAAGAAGGGATTTATTAGAAGGAGTGTCTCCGAGTGGGGAGCACCAGTTGTGTTTTCCACTAAGGCAGATGGTTCCCTTCGTTTGTGCGTGGACTATCGCGAGTTGAATAAGGTGACGAGGAAGAATATGTATCCTCTACCGCGGATAGATGATTTGTTTGATCAGCTGGAAGGAGCTAGAGTGTTCTCCCAGTTGGACCTCGTGACAGGATTTCATCAGCTTCGAGTAGCAGATGAGAGTGTTCCAAAAATGGCATTTAGGACGCCGTCTGGATTTTATGAGTGGTTGGTCATGCCATTTGGGTTGGCCAATGCACCAGCCTATTTTGCGGATCTTATGAATCGAGTATTCAGAGATCAGTTGAATAAGTTTGTTCTTGTGTTCGTGGATGATATCCTTGTTTACTCAAGGACAGAAGAGGAACACAAGGGACACTTGAGGATAGTGATGGAGGTGTTGAGGAAACACCAATTGAAAGCGAAATTCTCTAAGTGTCATTTTTGGAGAACGGAAGTGAGATTCTTGGGTTATGTTGTTTCAGAGAGTGGTATTGCCGTGGACCCTGTGAAGGTGGCTACGGTACAGGATTGGCCTACGCCCAAGAATGCTACAGATGTAAGAAGTTTCTTGCGATTAGCTGGATATTATCGAAAATTTATCCAGGACTTCTCCAAGATAGCAGCACCGTTGACTCAGTTGACTAAGAAGAATCAGTCCTTCGTCTGGGATGAAGTGTGTGAGGATGCCTTCAAGAGTCTAAAAGAGAGGTTGACGCGTGCACCAGTGTTAGTCATTCCTAAAGGGAATGAAGAGATGACGGTATACACGGATGCTTGTGGTACCGGACTAGGTGCAGTATTGATGCAAGGAGGTAGGGTTGTAGCTTATGCTAGTCGACAGCTAAAGCCGCATGAGAAGAAGTATCCTACCCATGATTTGGAATTGGCAGCGATTGTATTTGCGCTGAAGATGTGGAGACATTATCTCTTGGGAGAAAGATTTGAGTTGTTTACTGATCATAAATCGTTAAAGTATCTCTTCTCCCAGAAAGATCTGAATCTCCGTCAGCAAAGATGGTTAGAGTTCTTGGCTTCGTATGATTTTGATATCGCATACACACATGGGAAAGGTAATGCGGTAGCCGATGCCTTGAGTAGGAGACATGCCAGCTTAGGGGCAATGTTTCTTGAATGGAAGCAACTAGAGTATATCGCGGGGTTTGATTTCAGACCAAGGTGCGAATTGGATCCAGTTATGCTAGCTAGTTTGACGATCAGACCCACTTTGATAGAGCGGATTGGTTCCAGCCAGAGGGACGATCCTAATCTATTGGAAATCATCTCCAAGTTAGAGATGGGTATCGGTGAGGAGATGAATGTGTATGGGCTTGATCGAGATGGATGGCTTCGGAAGAATGGGAGACTAGTTGTGCCCAACGTGAATGCGTTGAGAGATGAAGTGCTAAGAGAATGTCATCACTCAAAACTGACTATACATCCCAGTGGTAATAAGATGTATCGAGACTTGAGACAGACTTACTACTGGGAAGGGATGAAAAGAGACGTTGGGAAGTTTATATCCAAATGCATGAATTACCAGCTAGTTAAAGCTGAGCAAAAGAAGCCTAGTGGGTTGTTGCAACCGTTAGACATTCTTGAATGGAAACGGGAACAAGTTTCGATGGATTTCATCGATGGCTTACCAAGGACTAGATCGGGATATGATAGCATTTGGGTAATTGTGGATCGATTGACTAAAAGTGCAAGATTTATACCAGTCAAATCGGCCAGAACGGCAGCCAGGTTGGCAGAATTGTATATGAAGTGGGTAGTGAGATTTCATGGAGTACCTAAAAGCATTGTGAGTGACCGAGACCCGTTGTTCACTAGTGGGTTTTGGAAGAGCTTACAAGAGGCTCTAGGGTCAAGGTTACATCTCAGTACTGCATATCATCCTCAGACCGATGGTCAGACGGAGAGGGTGAATCGTATATTGGAAGATCTCTTGAGAGCGTGTATATTGGATTTTGGTGGATCATGGGATAACCATTTGCATCTAGTAGAGTTTGCATATAATAATAGCTACCAATCCAGTATCGATATGGCTCCATATGAAGCTTTGTACGAAAGACCGTGTAACTCACCGTCATGTTGGATAGAGACTAGCGAGAAGTTTGTGCTTGGACCAGATGTGGTGAGAGAAACCTCGGGTAAGATTAAGATCATTCAGCAACGAATGAAAGCTGCTCAAGATAGGCAGAAGAGTTATGCTGATAAGAGGAGAAGAGACTTGAAATTCTCCGTTGGTGACTTGGTGTTCGTTAAGATCTCCCCGTTGAAAAGCGTGATACGATTTGGCAGGAGAGGCAAGTTGGCACCAAGATTTGTTGGCCCATTCCCTGTTCTTGAATTAGTCGGGAATTTGGCATATAGGATTGGCTTACCAGAGAAGATGGCGGGAGTTCACAATGTATTTCATGTTTCCCAACTAAGGAAGTTCGTTCACGACTCCGATGTGACTATTTCACCTGATCAGTTGGAGGACTTCGAAGTAGAACCCGAGGCGGTTGGGAACCGCAAGCCGATTCGTATTGTGGGGCAGGATACGAAGTAACTTCGAAGGAAGGCGGTGAATCTAGTCAAGGTTCAGTGGGGCGAGAACGAGAATGATTGTACTTGGGAGACAGAAGAGAGTATTAATAAGATGCATCTAGAACTCTTTGCCTGGTAAGATTTACTTTGCGATTTAGTTATTCCGCATGCTAGGATAGACTTATTCACTTGTTTTGCATGTTTGATGGTTGTTTTATGATTGATAGGCATGCGGGAACCTTTATGTGTGTTTTGATTAAGGAATTTCGGGGGCGAAATTTCTTAAGGGGGGAGAGTGTAATGACCCGTATTCTACACATCATAGGATCGTAGAATATTTATTTCTTTCCCGTATGAAGTCGTATGGTCATGTAACTTTGGGAAACATCCACTAGAGTCATTTCCCATGTTCATGATTTTTGTCGATTTTTAAATGACCATTTTGCCCCTAGTTGGTACTGTTTTGGACATAACTTTTGATTGGAAAGGAATTTTGACCTGAAACCACTTCCATTTGATTCGTTTGATGATTTACCTTTCCGTAGAGTGGTTACATTAGCCAAACGGACTTACCGTTTGGGAGATATGGCTGAAACAAGGTTTGGAGGGTGAAAAACTGCTTAACCGGGCCAAATCGGGTGATTAGTGAGTAGGCCCATAACCCATTCCGGTATTAGGGTTATGGGGAGGCTCAAATGAGATAGAGGATCATTCCATTTCAGTTTTCTAGCCTCCACTTATCCCCAAGGAACTCTAAAAATGGTCTCCAACCTCTAAATCACCTCCAAATCACCTTTTGGTCAAGGATTTGGCTTAGCAATACCTAATCGAGGAAGATCTACACCAAATCAACATTGGAGCTGCTGTTTAGCATAGAGATTCACATCAAATCAGAGATTCATTTTAGATCTTAGTTTATTTTGTGGCTAAGGTGAGTGATTTGCATAGTTTTGCACTAATTTTGGCTAATTAGGGGTGATTAGTGTTAATTAGCGAATTTAAGCATGATAAATTTCTGGAAAAATGTTTATAAAATTCGGAATGATGTTTTAGACCTTTGATATGAATTTGGGTTAATTTGGTTAAGTTTTGCTAATCATATCATTAGTTTCACCTAAACATGCTTAAGGGGAAAATATGGGATTTTGGGTATGTTTGATCCATTTTATATGCTATGATTTATGTTTTGATGTTTGGGATCGATATTACATGTTGCTATGACTGTATGGTATGCTTTGTGATTGTTTAGAAGTGTTAGATTGGTCGAAAACGCCGTCGAATGGCGTAAAAATAGTCGTAGGAAACATGCAGGAACTGACCCAGAATCCAGATCAGATCGGTGGAGGGGAGCGCGACTCGACCCGTTCCAGCATGGGCGTCACGATCCTTTTGAAGAAGTTGGTCATGACTTAGCTAGGTGGCACGAGCCGGTAGTAGAAGCACGATCCGAACCAACAAGTACTCCCGATCCGAACCAGAAGAGGGTGGGGAGCTCACGAGTCGATGGGTACTAGGGCGAGACGACCCGACCCGATCAGAAGACATGACCCGAACCGGATGAAGCAACCCGATCCGACCCGAAGTGGTGACGCCGATCCGAATCAGGAAGAGGAGCCACGAGCTGGAGGACCACGACCCGATCCGACGCAGGAGGCGCGACCCGATCCGAGTGACTGAGGCCGATCTGATCCGATGAAGAATGTGAAGGCTAACCCGATCCGATTCGATTGTGATGACCAATAACCCGAGATGCAAAGGTAGTCCAAATGGAAGTTAGAGCTCAGGTTCCCGGAACCAGTTGGGAACCAATGAGTTCACTTCATGGTTGGACTTTGCTGCGGGACGTGTGCTAAGGAGTTGTCGACGTTCATAACTTCGATTCACCACTAAAAAGGAATGATGGGCTACTTATCAGTGCAGTAGGGTCATTATGACCTGAGGGGCAAAGTGATGGTAGCAAGACTACGTTATCAGTGTAGTAGGGTCATTATGACCCGAGTGGCAAGGTGATGCGTAGTAAGACTATGAGCCAGTGCAGTGGGGTTCTTGTGACTCCATGGGGCAAAGTGGACATAGCAAAAGATTTGTGGCTACGTTATCAGTGCAGTGAAGCCATTTATGACTTCATGGGGCAAACTGATCGTAGTAAGGAATGTTGGTTGATCGAAGTGGTGAATATCGTATGCTTTAAGCACTGAGTGAGAGATGTGAGGATGAATGCTATGTTTGATTGTTTGCCATCCCTATGACATGCACTCCTCCCCCACCTCCGTATCTATACACTGTTTGATCTGATACCTTAGAGTGTTGTACAGTATGTAGTGCTAACTCTTTGGTTGCAAGTCCAGGTTCAGGTAAGTTTTAGTCTACCTGTTATTGTTCACTTTAGATGCTTATCGCTCATACCAGGCTAGTCTGACCCAGAGTTTTATGTCTCCTCTTATTACTCTGGGTGCTCACACGAGCAGACTAGAGACAGGTTAGCTGGTGATGCATGAGTAGCTGATTCGGAGGCAGCCATGAGGCTTCCACGTATTATATATGTATACACATTCTCCCTGTGTCGTTGGTGGTCGCTACTTGGGCATTAGTAGTGTACCTCCTTTACCTTACTTTTGCTTTGAGACAGTTTGAAAAGTTGTAATAAGCTGTATTTTGGATTTATGCTGCTATGATGTTTAGTTCTGATTTTCAGCTTATGCACTGTCTCCCCTGTTTTATGTCAAGTATGTTATTATTATATTTTGTTCGATGCGCTGTGAGACATTCTACAGGTTCCTTGTATGTTCATTTCCTTCTTCCTTTTCCTTCAGGCGATCTGTTCCGTGCTAACTGAACATGTGTACAGCGCACTTTTGGAGTAAATGTCGGTTGGTGCGGGGCGGGCCGTCACAATAGCTCTGATACCAACTGTGAAAACCCGCAACTTCCCCGGTGAGGAAAGCGCGGATAGTTCGAGAACAAGCCACAACAGAATGGAGATAGAATAACATTTCATTGTTAATTATAACAATTCCATCAGATTACAAGAATATACAGAGTATGAATAAATATTACACATTATAAAATATCAGAGATTACAATCCATTACACAGCAGCGGAAAAAAATACAATACACAACTGAAGGAGATATATGGATACAAATCTTTCCGGATATCATTCCAGCTGTAAACCAGGATCCTGTGAATATAAATCTGCAAAACCCAAAACTACTAGCTGCCCGTGTCAAAATAAGGGCACCCAGAGTTTAGGTTAAAACAATAAACTCCAGGTCAGTCATGGGACTGGTGTGAGAACTAAAACAGTTATTTATCTTTATTTTAAAGTTCGGCAAATCAAGGGACCACGCCGTATAACACGGAACGGGTTTCCTCCCAAGAACACCAGTGCATAAAACAACAGCGCAATGCTAAATAAAGAACAATGAAGCTACTATAAGACCCAGGTCCCATCACACAATGCAACGCAAGCCGGAGGATAGGGTTTTTACCTTATAATAGCCAAAGAATGCTTGATACGTTTAAAACAGATTATTTTGATAGTACTATAAGTGTATAGTGTCAAAACAATTTCAAATCATAAGTATCTATCATAGATGGCATTAATGCCCCCATACCACTATGTCGCCATATATAGGTATACAATCAAACCGCAAAGTCACGTATTTGGAAATTGGATTTCCGTCATGAACCAAGGCAAAAGATAGTCCTTACCGAATTCGAGACTGTCTAGCCCGAGTGTCAGGCACAACCACAACCGTACCTTGGATCGTCAGGGCCGGTCCACACGGAGTGGATTATAATGCCTGAACAATGCGGTTCTCCGCCCTTTGGGGCGTAAATGAGCCAACGAGTGACTCCATCGGTCCCGAATCGACCGATATAACCGAGGCGCCTCGCAACAGCAACAACCACATAAGTCAAACTCGTCAGGGCGTGTAAAACCACTGACGCCACTTCTAGCTAGAAAAAAAACGCACGTCCCCCCTGAGGTCCTCTCCCGTTTCTGGTTCATACCGGGGTGTGAGGCTCGTGAATTCACGCTACACAAAGCTACGCCACAAAGGCCGTGCTTTGATCATCAACCACAAGACTCTGCTTTTCAACAGAAGCCTTCATCATTTGCATCTTAGCATGCCACACAGGCAAACTACTCTATGCAACCGATTTCAGTCACACAGAATGAAATCCAATGTCAGACAAACAGTCCATTTACAAGTTCGTTCTGCGTCTGAACGAAACCGGAGCTACCTAGTACCCCGTATATCCCTCGATCTCCAAGTACGTCTGGACGATTACCAACTGTTTCCATCTTCTTGGGTGTACAACCTAAACAAGATCATCAGTAATTATCCAAATGACGTGAAGACCTCTGGTCTTTGACCACCATCTTCATTTCGACACCACGTCGAATCAGTTATTCAGAATGGGGTAAACCCGGTCTTTATGAATAACTCGCATATATAATAAACAAGTGTTACACAAACACAACATACGCCTCATTCCAATTCAGAATATTCTTTTGTTCAAATATTCTTATACTTTGGGATAAGTTCCCATTTATTTTATCAAAGATAAATTCTTTAAATTTATTCTTTAATCTTCTTTGAATATCAATTCAAACTAGTCGGGATTAGCGAACCACACTGGAGTAATCATTTATTTTATCTCCCAATCCCCACCTATTCATCCCATGAAGTAAAACTAGTAATACTTCATATCTAACACCACGGTGTTATCGGTAAATTCAATTACCATCTCACGTTCAAATCTAATTAAAGATTTAACTATCGCCTGGAGTAAAACTGGCGATACTCCATTCTCGATCTTTTCAATCCAATTAAAGATTCATTAAAACTCCACTTAGTTTTAATCTTTAACTGGGTTAAAGAATCAGTGTCATTTAAAAACATGGTTCACGATAAACCCAAAATCACATTCCATTAATTATCGGGTTAAAGAACAAGTGTTATTTAAAACATTGCTCACGATAAACCCAAAAATCAATACCAATTAAATTCCAATTAAATTCCAATTAAATATCATTTAATTGGTACACTTCATTAATTCTAAATAAAAAGATTTAATCTTTTACTCAACTGGGCTCAAGAACAGTGCTAATGAAGACACCATTTACGACAAACCCAAATCACATTTGATATTAAATACAAGGCTCTGAATAGAAAATATATCGGCTTATATTCAATATCAAATTCTATGACCAACAAATGTCGTATTAGAAATAACGATATATAAATATATCTTTCAAATTTCCATAACAATATCCGTATAATCACGAAATCCAACATCGAAATATTCCGAAGACAATTTCGATTCAAATCCCTTCCAATACAATTATTGGAAATTCTGGTTATTTTCAAAACCATTTCAAATCTAATTTATTTATTCTAAAAATAAATAAATTATTATTCTAGTTCAAAACTAGTTCATTTCGATAAAAATCTGTTTTAATCTTTTCAAATGTGGAGTTTTTCATCCTAATTCTTCACATATCATTTCTTATGATTTTACACAAATTATTGATATTTTTAATAATTTTATCAAGGCCCGTACAGTCGATTTCCATCAACGGCCATCGAACTGCACTTACAGCGACCTTTTCCAAATTTGATTTGGACATAATTCAAAATCAAACCATTAGATTTCAAATTTCTAATATCCGTTAGAAAGTTCTTTTCGATACGAACCCAATGGTTCCGGTTTTAGGAGAATCCGACGGTCGGATCGCACGCAATATCAATTCGAAGTCATTGGTCAAAATTCACGAATTGCCGCAGTGCGGCGCGTTCTATTTAGGCCATTATATTATATATATAATATATACTTCGTCGATTTCCTTTTAAAACGTATTTTATAAATCGTTTTAAATTCGTTTTCAAAACGGTTTCAACTTCCTTTCAAATTCAAATCAAAATTGAATATTTCCTTATAGATTCGTTTTAATTTCATTTCGAATTGATTTCAATTCAATTTCAATTCGATTTGAATTCTATTCAATTCAATTTCTAATTGGATTTGAATTCTATTCAATTCAATTTCTAATTCGATTTGAATTCCATTCAATTCAATTTCAATTCGATTTGAATTCTATTCAATTCAATTTCTAATTCGATTTGAATTCTATCCAATTTAATTTCTAATTCGATTTGAATTCTATTCAGTTCAATTTCTAATTCGATTTGAATTCTATTCAATTCAATTTCTAAAATATTCGATTATTGAAATCACTTCTCAATATTCATTTAAAAATGAGTAAAATCGATATAAATATCATTCACGTCAAAATGGCGTCAATCTAATCAACACGGCTTCATATATTTCTATTTTCAAATATTCTATTTCAAATATTTCTTTTTCAAATATTTCTATTCAAATATTCTACTTCAAATATTCTATTTCAAAACTGGAATGAGGCCCAATCAATTACCATATAATGTTAATTATACGGATTTTCTACAACACATGTATATATCAACCATGATAAATAATCAACCATCATCCAAAGTGCATTCTACACTGTATAAGCATTAAATATAAATATTCAATGTTTATAATAGTCTGTCAATCAATCGATCGACATACAACTAATTATTGGGATCAGTGTATATCATATATCATCCCAATACTCGTGTGGGGTTTCAAACAATCAAACACAGATGTTATTTGTGCAGTTGGGCGATGTGTAAAATTTATCGTCCCAATCAATATCAATCAAATCAGTGTATATAAACAAATCTCCGATTTGTTTATAAATATTTATTTTAAATACCCGTTAAAAATTCTATTTTTAACTATAAAATATTTTCCACTATAAAATATTTTATTTTATTTCACATCACACAATCAACTACACATCCAAAATCAAACAAACAAGCATACAAGCCGTCCATGGTCTGTGGACGACGGGTGTCGGGTGCTACTAAACACCGTCTGCATCCTAGTATATATTTTAACTAGCAAAATTAAATTAAAGGTGAGAAGTTCTCACTGAGGGTTCCACTCCTCCATTCTTTGTTTCTGTACGGTCTGGATTCTGTTTCGCTTCCAGTCAGTTCCATTGCAATTTGTTTCACGCTATTAAAAATCACATTTTTGTTTCAAAGCTATATTATAAAAATTCAATTTGTATATCACTACTTTCTATATATAAAAATCGAATTTTTACTTTCACTTCATATATATATATATATAATTTTTACTTTACTACACATATAAAAATTATATTTTTATATCTCCACATATATAAAAAATTATATTTTTAACCTTTCTATAGTATAAAAATTATATTTTTAACCTTTCTAACCAACAAGTAAAAATCACATTTTTATCATTATTTCAAACAAATCAAAATCACATCTTTATCGTTATTTTAAACAAATCAAAATCACATCTTTATCGTTATTTTATACTCTAACCTTTATGTAAATAAAATCTATAACTTTATGTAAATAAAAATCTCGTCTTCCATGTATATAAATGTCATTAAAAACCCCACCTTGATACGATCAAAAATCATGTTTTTCTATTCATAAAAATCATATTTTTATTATTGAAAATCGTATTTTTAAAACCATACTTATATATAAATTTCAGTTCTTTTTATAAACAAAGAACACCCCCTTTTTCTTTCCTTATGTAAACAAAGATCATCATTTTTTTCTTAATTTAAAACTGAAATTTAAACAAGGTAATATTTGAATAAACTCTCACCTTTCCTTATCGTTTTGAACTGCTCCAGTCTTCATCGAGAAACACCGCTATCGCCCACCAAAACCCTTGACCAGATCGAGACCCGTGACCCCCACATCGAAGTCGTGGCCACTGCCTTCCTTTGCCTCGAAATTGGAGCAGACCGCACCTGTATTGGCTCCGGGATTTGAAGTTGACGGCAGTGGTTTCCTGCTCCGATTTTGAGCAACGCGGTCGAGGTCTCAGGGATTGGGGATTCGCGGTTTTGGGGGTTGTTTGGGTTTCGACGGAGAAGCAGGGGAAGTGGGGAGAGAGAGCGCCTGAGGGGTTGTGGACGATGGAGGAGGGGAAGGCGGAAGCGCAGGCCGCGGTGGCCAGGGGGGCGTCGATCGATCATTGGGCTCTTTTTTTTTCTAATTGAAAAGTAAACGTGGGAGGGGTTCTGAGCAAAGATAAGGGGGAAAGGGAGATATTCTTTTATTTATTTAATTATTTAATTTCAAAAAGGTACTTTTTATTTTGACCTCGAAACGAGACCCACCGCCTGTCGTCTATAGCTAATTACCCCCATTCCGAACACAATTGGATATGTATCGTAAGCTGGTTCGATCGTTTCGATTAGTTTTTGTCAAAATCAAAATATAATTCTATATATTGAATTTGAACGCGCATTTCAATTTACTCGGGTCACATACTAACTCGAAAAATTCCAGAAAGATATTTTCTAGCTTCGTATTGACGATACGGTCCTAACAAAACTCGTTTCGTCAAATTCCGAGACCGTTTGAAAAATGGCCATTTTCCGGTCGATTAAAATCAACTGAAACTGGTCATATGAATTTTCCTTTGCCACACTCACATATTGATTCAAAAAATTATTAAATCTGAAACCTAGAAATAATTTGACATCGCAGATCCAACAAAAGAGGTTTCGTCGAATTCCGAGGTCGTTTGCAAAATGGCTATTTTCTAAGGGCCGAAATTCCATAGCGACTATTCTGAAATTTCAATTGGACATATCTTTTGATCCCCGCTATGAAATTTCGATTTTTCGGATTCGTCGGAAAGATATTCTCAATTAGATCGCATTATTTTTGGTTCCACTTAAATCCGGTTTATTTTGCACCCGGTACATTCATTTGAAATCGAATTATCGAACTACTGCACCATTTTCAATTCCTTTTATAATTTAAAATAAATATTTATATTCTAATGGCGACGTATATATAAATATATACGTTCGATTCTATTCAAATTAAATTTATCGTCGTTTTTATTTAAAATAATTCATTTTAAATATTCAAAATTCGCTAAAATTGCCAAAATAAAAATTTTAAATTGGCTCAGATTTTCGGGTTATTACATTTAGGGTTGGCAAATATTGGGGGTTTGGTGTGTTGATTCACGAAATGAAGGGGAAATTCGGGTTCGTGATGAAAAATCGCACGTGTGGTGGAAGTTTGGTGGAGTTCGATCGACATTTGGGTCGTTGGGTTTTCTGGCAACGTCGGTTTTATGGGAGGATGCGAGGTGAATGGTTGGTGCGAATGACGGTTCAAGGAGATGGTAGTGTAGAGGAATCGAAGAGCAGAGTAGTGGTGTGTTCAGTTTTTGATTCAGTGGTGGATGTCGTGGAGGATAAGTGGAGTTGGAGAGCAGACCATGGCCATTTAGTGACCTGTAGATATCGGGGAAGAAGATCAGGAGGAGGCGGGCTGTTGTTGGAAGGATGGGCCGAAGAATTTGAAAAGGGTTGGGCCCAATTTTAAGTTACAAAAGAAAAAGGGATTTATATTCAATTTTAGTTTAATTTAAATAAGTATTTTACTTCGTAAAATCGTAACTTGATCATACGAGGATATATTGACGAACTGTAAGTTGTGCTGGGATCGTATGGACGGACACTACACCATGGAGCTGACTGGGAGTGAATCCGAGCTCGTTACAATTTATGGCGAAATAAATTGTCCGACTCAATCAAAGATCGCAAACCGATTATTTAACGTTTAACGCGCCAATGTGAGTAAAACTCACCAACTCATAACAGTTCTATTTTTATAACGTACATTTAGAACTGAGAAATGATGATTGATTGTTGTGTGTTAACTGTTTGGTTGAGTTTTTTGTGTATTGATTTAAATTATCGATAACGATATATATATAAATCGTTAATCGAATATTGATTCTGTTTATCAAAATATTTTATACTCGTATTAATTAACATCTGTGATGCAGGGAAACAGGTTGGAGGGGCCCAACTGGGTTCCTCAATATATATAAAATACTATTTGTTTTGTATATTGTGTTATATATTGTGTATGAAACCTGTTAGTGATTTTATATGTTGAATGATTCTGATCATTGTTAATTGGTACGTTAAACACCATAAAAGACCCCGGGATGTAAAAAGAATTATATCAATGTATTTCGAAAAATGGGGATTTTATAAAATCAACAGATTTTATAAAAGGAAATATTTCGAAAGTAAATAAAAGGGAAAATGTTTATAAAACAAATAGAGTTTTATAAAAGGGAAAATGTTGATAAAACGAATAGAATAGAATAAAAGATTATTTATTTAGAAAATAAATAGAATAAAGGATTATTTATTGGGAAAATAAATAGAGGAGTTAATCGAACATAGTTAATCAAAAGGGAGTTAAACAAAAATTGGAAACTGGCTAGAGATTAATAAGTTGAATGGTTTCCTGAGTATCAATCTGATGTTGGTTTCGGCCTTCGGGGTTTATACATAGGAAGTTGTTCTCTTGTTAGTTTATAGTTAGGGACTGATAGTTGTGGAAGAATAGTGATATGTAAATAAACAATGGAAATGTTTTCCAGTGTTAATAACATATATTTTCTAAACATAGAAAATAAGGAAATGTGAATATATATATATATATATATGTTAAATGATGATTGATCGATATAATTTCCATTTGGAAATAATATCGTTGTTTGCACACGTGTTTTTCCTTGATAGTTAAATCACATACTATCAATGTTTTGACCATTTTAACGTTGTTAATATGGAGAGACCATTTGGATTATTATCCAAAGAACCACTCCGTATTGGCTTAAGCTTTGCGAATCATATATGCCAAAGATAATTGAAAACTGAGTAAAGTGCAAGGGTTGTCCTATTTACAGAATAGTGCCAAAGATAATCGTCGTCTATATTTTGAGTTATGTCCAAATCAAATTCTCAGAAATGCAGCGCCCTGACCTTAACGATTTAATTATATTTTATATAAGGATTTAAATAGATATCGAACATCGATATAACTCTGACGATGTAATATCGAGTTGTAAACCCATATAGGATTTATTCTGAGCTGTATGGTATTCCTCTGTGAATATAGACGAGAATATTTAATTTTAAATATTTAATTTAATTATATTTAAATATATTTATATATTTAAATAGGCTATTTAGAGCTTTAAAAATAGCCACTTTTTCAAATGAAGTCGGAATTCGACGAAACTAATTTTGTTAGATCCGCTATATTAAATAGTTGTTAGATTTCCAGTTTCGTGATTTTTAGAGTCACTGTGTGGCCGTACGGATTTTTGGAGTGAGAAACAGTCAGTATTTCGACAGTTAAAAATACGCTGTGTGAGCATACGAAGTCGGAATTCGACGAAACCAGTTTCGTTGGGACCGTAATGTCGAACTCTAGCTACATGTCCTGTTTGGTATTTTTGGGTGTCGTATGCGGTCGCAGTGATTTTTAAGGACCCTGAACGAATATAAAAATAAAACTAAAATATCCTAAAAATTGTGTGTGTAATGACACGGTTTCCCAGGTATGGAAAATCGTGAAAACTTCTTGCTTCATCAAAATGCCATTCCAAAGTATCATTTATTTTATAAATTTATTCCCTTAGGAATTTCTATTTTATATCATATACTTGTTTTGAATTCCAAGATAATTCAAGTATATTCAAATCTAAAGACAAAAAGAAATTTCCAAGAAGAGACAAAAACATTAAATGGAACATACCTTAAATAGTAACACTAGAATTAGCAAATCATTACCTAAATCCTATAGTAAAGATGACATGTGTATTTCCAGCAAAGAAGAAAACAAATGCAAGCATTTGTTTAAGGCTTTAAAAATCCAAAATGGATCCTTGCATTTAATGCAAGAATGGTTCAAACTTCTAGGAGCACTACCTAGGAGCTACAAACCCTTAGTGGGACAAAATTTGAAGCCATTATCCTCATTTTCTAGCCGTAGGAGAGGGGTGAGGCTAGAGAGTTTGCTGTTGGAAATTGTGCCCAGAAATTCATTTTCTAATGCATGAATTCACCTATATATATACCACTCATTCCTTCACAAATCTGATCACAAACAAACTCAGTTTTCATTCTCAGATCTGAAGCATTTTATTGGATCATTTGGAGAGCATTTAGGTGAGTGAAACACTTGAATTTTCTGGGTTTAAATGCTTACTGTAAAAACAGTTTTTATATGGATCAAAAACTGCTATGCTTTGTTGTGTACTGTCTGTTAGTGGTAACCATAGATTCATGGTGTAGATCACGCTAATTTCATCTCTGTAGTTTGACCTATCATGTAGTATTCATCATAGTATGTGTGTGTATATGATTTGATGATTACCAGTATTTAACTCCTGCATTATGTTCTGTTAAATACTGAACTGGTCCATTGAAAGATAATCTATGATGATCCACCTTTTGATTACTAAAAGAGTATGAATCTAGTGTAGGTACAACATACAAACACTTATCAGATCAAAGGATTAATATCTAAAAGCATAAAAATTAAAAACAGAAGGATACAGGAAAGCTCTCTGTAAATTCCAAATCAAAGTCGAAAATCAATTGCAATAAAAACTCGTTTTGATTGTATGAATAGAATCAGCAATGCAAATGATGATTTTTAAAATGAGAATCACGATTTTTAAGTAAGTACATTTCGAGAATTTTTAACATGAACGGAAATTGGGTTTTGACCAAATTCCGATCATCGGAGAAGCGAGGGGTCAGGTGATCGTAAGGGAAGGAGCGTCGGGGACCAGGGAATCAGGGAAAAATGGAAAAAGATTTTTATAATGTATGGATTTTGAAAATGGATTGAAAATAGGGTTTTTGTGTTGGAGAATGGGTTCGTTGCTTCACGTCAGAGCTGCTCAACGTCGGCGGCGAGAGGGACGTGCGGTGGTGGGGGAAACGAAGCGTCAGGGGGTGGCGATGCTGTGGTCAGAAGGGTTTGGCGTAGTATGGTCTGAGGTTGGCGAACGAGGCGTTTTCCTCGATGGAGTAAAATCCGACGTAAAATGAGATGATAGTGAAAACACTGTTCACAAGCGGATGGCTGAACCTGAAGTGATCGACGAAGTGTGGAGGCAAGGTGTGACACGTCGGGAAGGTCACTGGTGTTGGACGAGGTCTCGGTGGAGTGTGCACGTGCACAGGAGGGATGTGCACCAACAAAGGGAGAAGAAGAAAGCAAAGTACCAGTTTGGTACTTCTTGAATCATGGTGACCGATGGGGGATCAGGAGCGTGAACGTGAGTGCAGGGGACTTGGCACTGGCATTTTGGTGCTTGCTAAAGTACCAAGTGGTATTTTCAAAACATACATGCACATTAAAGGATTTTAAGCAAAATCCAAGTATTTTTCAAGCCTGGTACTTTGGCGCTCGCCAAGTCCGGCATTCTAGTAACTCGCCAAACGGATTTTTAAATAAAGCGAAGATTTAAATTTAAAATCTGGAAAATAAATAATTTATTAAATAAAATAAGTGTTTTTATTTAAAGGACAAGTAGAGAAGAAACTGACAAAATTGTCGGTAGAAGTCGAGGCAAGGCTGAAATATAAATTAGACGTGAATAAATAATAAATTATTTGAATTATTTATAAAGTAAATAATCATAAAAGAATAATAAAAGAATAAGAACAAAAGAAAGAAAAAAAGGAAGTTCAAACATCAATCGAACTAAAATAATCAAATAGGGAAATACACCGTGTGCGTAGCTCGGGAAATTTCCAAAGGATGAACAAACACCGTCAAAAACCATATACACCTCAACTGATGTATGTAACAGATAAACTAATGATGCTAATGCAAACCAAATAAACAAACACTGTTTGGAAAATATATATTTTACCTGAAATGAAGTGATACTCCTGATTTCACTGATAAACATTTATCGACTGTAAAATATTTCGTACATCGTTCGAAGAGTCCGGAATAAACAAATTCCACTTCGATTCGAAGTATACGACGCATATCAATGTGCTAAAGACAACGATGCAAGCGTTATTTAGAATGATATTTTTGGTCTGTTCAAACCCAGAACAAACCCGAATGGACGAGTGTCTGACAACGTATATCAGTCAGATCTTGCACATCGAATTTACGTAAGTATATTATGTTGGTGGCAGGGAAATTCGTTTCTCTTTGCTTCATTACCCGTAATATATTTGGGAAATCGAATGAGTATTTTCTGACAGATAGGACGATGTGGCATTCAAAGAATGGAAAGAGAAAACCTGTCAGAAGAACCACGTAGCCTCAAACTTCACAACCCGGAGGTAACAAAAGTTGGGCTAGGCAGCATGGCTAGTTGGGTCATACCCAAGCAGGGTATATTATCACCATCTAGAGGATTTCCTTATTTACTTCTAAAATCATTTTCGCTGCTGTTGCATTCGGAAACGGTAAATCGAGCTCAACCGTAGGAGTGATAATATATTCGTTACACTCAAGCTAAATGAGTGGACGGTCATGTGTGGCCGGGTTACAAGACGTTCTTGTTGAACCCTAGTGTATCCTCTCTAGAGTACACTGATCGGTGGATGCTCCCATACCCTGTATGTTGGAATCCAAACTCAAATACGCGCTCCGCGACTTTAAATATTTATACTATATATGTGAACGTGAGATGCAAGCGTTTCACTAGATTTTTAATTACCTGTTACAAACTATTATAATATCAAATGTTTTGATATAAAAGAGATTAGATCATTTCCAGATATTAGACATGGATGGATCTAATGATTTTTATGTTAAAAGTAATAACATGGATCAATATAAACACCTTGACACCTATACCCTGTTTTTACTGTCTAACTATGTTTCCTCACACCAGTCCCCTGACTGACCCAGAGTTTATTTTTGTGTTTCTTAAACTCTTGGGTACTCATAATATTTATTATGAGTAGACAAGTAGGTTCAGGCAAGGCAAGTGGAACATGATGCTGAACCAGTTCAAGACCCAGTAGCATATATGTTTTAATTATCAGTTTAATTACAAATGGTATTGTAATATGGTATTGTATGAACCATGATGATGTAATATATTTTGTACTCTGATGTATCAGGCTTTGTGATGTAATATATAAGTATTTTGTGAAATTCCGCTGTGAGATTCTGATAACTTCTTTCTCTTCTATTCTATAAGTTCTACCTTTTCTATCTCATCTTCTAAATTCTTTCAATAATGACACGGTTTCCCAGGTATGGAAAATCGCGCCGTTACAGTGTGGACCTGAACAAGGACGCCCATCCCCTTTCTCTACCACAACCCTCAACCACCATCCCCTTATAAAACCGAATACAACGCCGCCAGTTTCTCTGGGCTAAATAAAAATAAACGAGAGAATTAAATCAAAAGGAAATGCAAACAAAGTTTATAAATTTCTATATATATATATATTCGGATTCACAGTGAGATGCTCTTCGACCTCGTATACATTTTGTTGGGTTCGACATCTTTGTTCGTCGTTGGTTTTGTTAAAAGAAATTTATGGTTGGCAAATATTGGGGGTTTGGTGTGTTGATTCACGAAATGAAGGTGAAATTCGGGTTCGTGATGAAAAATTGCACGTGTGTTGGAAGTTTGGTGGAGTTCGATCGACATTTGGTTCGGTGGGTTTTCTGGCAACGTCGGTTTTATGGGAGGACGCGAGGTGAACGATTGGTGCGAGTGACGGTTCAAGGAGATGGAAGTGTAGAGGAATCGAAGAGAAGAGTAGTGGTGTGTTCAGTTTTTGATTCGGTGGTGGATGTCGTGGAGGATAAGTGGAGTTGGAGAGCAGACCGTGGCCATTTCGTGACCTGTAGATATCGGGGAAGAAGATCAGAAGGAGGCGGGCTGTTGTTGGAAGGATGGGCCGAAGAATTTGAAAAGGGTTAGGCCCAATTTTAAGTTATAAAAGAAAAAGGGATTTATATTCAATTTTAGTTTAATTTAAATATGTATTTAACTTCGTAAAATCGTAACTTGGTCATACGAGGTCAGATTGACGAACTGTAAGTTGCGCTGGGATCGTATGGACGGACACTACACCATGGAGCTGACTGGGAGTGAATCCGAGCTCGTTACAATTTACTGTGAAATAAATTGTCCGACTTAATCAAAGAACGCAAACCGATTATTTAACGGTTAACGCGCCAATGTGAGTAAAACTCACCAACTCTTAACAGTTCTATTTTTATAACGTACATTTAGAACTGAGAAATGATGACTGATTGTTGTGTGTTAACTGTTTGGTTGAGTTGTTTTTGTATTGATTTAAATTATCGATAATGATATATATATAAATCGTTAATCGAATATTGATTCTGTTTATCAGAATATTTTATACTCGTATTGTTTAACATCTGTGATGCAGGGAAACAGGTTGGAGGGGCCCAACTGGGTTCCTCAATATATATAAAGTACTTTTTGTTTTGTATATTGTGTTATATATTGTGTATGAAACCTGTTAGTAATTTTATATGTTGAATGATTCTGATCATTGTTAATTGGTACGTTAAACACCATAAAAGACCCTGGGATGTGAAAAGAATTATTTCAATGTATATTGAAAAATGGGGTTTTTATAAAATCAACAGATTTTATAAAAGGAAATATTTCGAAAGTAAATAAAAGTGAAATTTTTTATAAAACGAATAGAATTTTATAAAAGGGAAAATGTTGATAAAACGAATAGAATAGAATAAAAGATTATTTATTTAGAAAATAAATAGAATAAAGGATTATTTATTAGGAAAATAAATAGAGGAGTTAATCGAACGTAGTTAATCAAAAGGGAGTTAAACAGAAATTGGAAACTGGCTAGAGATTAATAAGTTGAATGGTTTCCTGAGTATCTAATGTTGGTTTCGGCCTTCGGGGTTTATACTTAGGAAGTTGTTCTCTTCTTAGTTTATAGTTAGGGACTGATAGTTGTGGAAAAATAGTGATATGTAAATAAACAATGGAAATGTTTTCCAGTGTTAATAACATATATTTTCTAAACATAGAAAATAAGGAAATGTGAATATATATATATATATATGTTAAATGATGATTGATCGATATAATTTCCATTTGGAAATAATATCGTTGTTTGCATACGTGTTTTTCGTTGATAATTAAATCACAGACTATAAATGTTTTGACCATTTTAACATTGTTAATATGGAGAGACCGGTTGAATTATTATCTGAAGAACCACTCCGTATTGGCTTAAGCGTTGCGAATCATATATGCCAAAGATAATTGAAGACGGAGTAAAGTGCAAGGGCTGTCCTGTTTACAGAATAGTGCCTTTGGTTTGTCCTGTCCCAGGACGACCTGTATGGAAGAATGTCTGACAGAGTATATCTAATAGATCGCGTAAGTTGATCTCTTCAAACGTATTCACGTTTGGTAGCGGAGGAATTCGTTTCTCTTAGCTGTATACCCGTGTTATTTTTGGGGAAATCAATTTGTGATTTGGCGGATATGATGATGTGACATTCAAAGTGAATGAAGATGTGGAATGTAAAAGATAAGCGTAACTTCTAGCCTCACATCCGGTAAATGACAGAAATCGGGCAGGTAGCATGGCTATGTAGGTCGCACCTATTAGGGTGTATAATCACCTGATCTAGAGTTTCATTTATTTCTAAAATCTATTTTTGATGTTGTCCCATTCGGGAAACGGTTGTTGATCCCAACCGTTGGTGATATACATTCATTACACTCAACGAAATGAGTGGTCGGTCATGTATGGCCGGGTTACAAGATGTTCTTGTTGAACCCCGTGTATTCCTCTCTAGAGGTACACTAGCGAAAGGAGGTTCCATACCTTGTCATAGTTGGAAACCCATTATCCAATACGTGCTTGCAACTTTGATTGTATACTATATATGTAGAACATGAGATGAAAGCGTTTCTGCTAGATTGATATATATATTTATACTTAGACATTATTATAATATCAGAATGATATTGCTTGTCAAAGAAGTTGGATTCTCAAAGGGAAAAACCCGTTCCGTATTCACGGCGTGGTCTTATGAGATATCATATATATGTTAAAATGTGTTAAACTATTTTACTCACACCAGTCCCATGACTGACCCGGAGTTTATTTGTTTGTTTTCCCTAAACTCTTGGGTTCCTAAATTTGCACGGGCAGTCAAGTAGTCGGGATTTACAGATATACTTGGAGAGCTTGGAGAAGGAGGCTTCAAGATTTTATAGCTATTGTTTTTCCGCTGTGTTGTAAGTGTTGTACTCTGATTAGTGCTATTGTATACATAATTGTTATATTTCAAAGTCATGTTATCTATTATATGTTATTCGTTCCGCTGTGAGATTCGTGTTATACTGATGATGTAAGTTCTTCTTTTCTTCTTCTATTCTAAGTTTCTATCTTATCTATCCTCACCCTCTAATTCATTAATTACCGGGATTTTTCGATGTTTGGTTAGTCGTCATCGTGTTTATGTCGATAACCAAAGTCGCTAAAAATCCGGGTCATTACAAGTAGGGGGCAGTCAGAATGCTGTACGCGGTGGCATTAAGGGTGGTTCGGCGATTGCCTTAGGCGGAGGTGGATGGTCAAGACCAAATGATAGTAAGATCGTCGGACGCCTGTCACCGGCAGCCTAAGGAATGCGAAAACACAAGAGCTAACCCCTAGAGATCGTTAACCTTTGCTATCCAGGGACGGGTGCGGAGAGACACCACATGGATGTTTAGATTGTTTGCTTGTCAGAGGTGGTCGCTTAGCTCGTGTGGCCTTTACTAGTTGAGGGAGTGGTTGAGGTGGGGCCATAGCCACCATAGAAAAACCAGACCCGAGAGATATCAGTACATTGGACACTCTTAGAGGCGGGCCCGTACAGATATAGAAAATCTCCCGACCGAGTTCCGTGTTTTCTGGTGTAGCCCTGCCACGGAACATGGGTGCACAAGTAGAGGTTATGTGCAGTAGAAACATCGAGTACGATTGATGATATGTACGTGGGATAGTCTAGGTACAACCATGTTTTCTCTGGGTAATGTATCGTAGACTAGAGGGCATTATTCGGTAATGGAATCAACTCGATCGAATAGTTCGAGGATTGCAGTTAGTACGCTTACGTAGCACTGCGATAATGGTTCTATGTGGATGTATCGTTGTACGTTACTATGGCAGAGGATGAGGGACTGCGCATATTACTGTGGCGATACGGAGGAGACCGTGCGAGTGGGGCATCACGGGGTGTACCTCCATTTGATGGTAGCTACATATACACTATATTAGGTTAATCTACTGGGGGTTGACGGCTGTGACGTGTGTGTAAGCTTTGAGTGCTAATAACACGTATAACCTAATAAATAATAATGTGTAATTGAACGGTATATGTAGGATTATTCAAGAAGTGTAGTTTAAATTCATTCACACATAACTTATGTTCTGACCCCCTCCTCATAACATTCGCAGGTTAGACAGAGACTTATAGCTTTGGGAATACTCATTTAGCAGTATTGTGATTAAGGTAAAGCTATGTTTTTAAATATATTATATTTTACTCCTTTTGCTGTGCGGTGTTTTCCTAACTCTGACATATCTCTTTTCTATGTCTTTTTCTGCAGGATACCAGAGTAACCAACTCAGGTTTCGGTGGATTGAATTTTTTTGAAAAAAAAAAAACGGCCCCTCGGAATCCTAGTTGTTACGTCTGGTACCAGAGCCAGGTTTAGTGACCTTAGTGAGATATTGAGTGAATTTATTTGTATTTTCTAAAATATAAATATATTATATATAAACCAAAATCCATAAAGTAGCCCAATAGGTAGGGAAAGAGTTGGGATATTTAGTTTGTACACTAAAGTAATAAACATAGAAATTTTTGAGACCATTAGGTGGCTGGGAAAGTGTACAATATGACTTGGCATTGGAGAAAGAAAGTATTCCATAAAGTGGAAACTGAAATGTTAGAGTAGTGGGTTTAGAAGTGTAACCTTAGAAACTAGAAAAGGTTGAAATATGAAAAATGGATTAGGAATATATATAGTCGAGAGAATTGAATTCGTGAAAGTGCCTAGGAAAGCCTAGTTGAGTTGAAGACCCGCTTTGAGTCTAACCCAATGATAAACTTTTAAGAACTTGAATTTGTAAAAAAGGATTTGTAGTATTTTCCAAGATTTAATCTTAGAATTATTTTGATAAATGTATGTTGGATTTTAAAGTAAAGTGGGGTATATTGTGTAAAACAATGATTTCTTATTTTAAAAGAATTCTCTTATAAAAAGGTGCATATTATGTAGCATAAACAGCTTGCTAGTTTTCATATATGAAAAGAAGTTTTGAAATTCTATTCTGTTACCAATAAATTTTGATTATTGTTTTAAAAAAAAAAAAAAAATTTGTTGGGTGAACAAAATAAGCGGTAGAGTGTAAGAATAGAATAGATATTTGCACCTTAGCAACCAAAGTTAACGTTGTAAATAGGAACAGTGTAACCATTAGTTGTCCTTGTCTACTCCAGTTTTTGTGATTTGAAAAAAAAAATTGCAATTTTACTTTGTAACATGTTTTTATGGTTTGGCAAAAGCAAGTTTTTGAGAAGAGAAAATAAAGTTTTAACACTTTTTATTTTTGGAAGAAATATGCAATCCAAAGAAGGAGGTCAAACCATACTTTTAAAAGAATGGGGTAGGTAAGGATTAAGGCCTAGAAAGATCAAGATAAATTTAAGACTATGAATTAAAGAAATAGAACCTAACTAGAGATTGGTAGAGTTGAGTGATTCTCTGAGTATCAATCTGATGTTGATTTCGGTCTTCGGGGTTGATGCTTAGGGAATTATTCTCTTACCAATTTCCGGTCAAAGATTAGCTAATACTAAACTAATAGAAAATTCCTGTAGATTGCATAAACATTGAGAAACCTAGGTTTGTTGCTTGAGAAAAAGAGATAAAGTATAGGCTAGTAATACACAGCAAGAACTACTAGTGACTACTAGGTAGTGGAAGGGCAAGTAAGTGTAGAGAGTTGGTGGTTGGACTTTTCTTTAGAGAAATAGTCTTATGATTCTTGGCCCTTGGTAGTAGCTATGTAGGATGTTGTTTGAGTTAAAAATAGAAAAGCTTATTTGGAAAATAAATTTAAGTAATTGGAGTAAGTCAAATAAGCTAAGAAAGAGAATAGCCTAATTAAGAAGAAAATAACAAATACAATAAAGCAAAAACTAACGGGAAAAGAAAATGGAAATCTTAAGAAAAAGATGAAAATTTTCCAAGATAAGTGGAAAAAGAGAAGAAATTTTCTTATGTGGTGGTACTTGGAGAGGAAAATAGGAAATATTTATAGAATAGTTATGTAAAAATCCAAGTGCAATTAGAAAAGAAAAACGGAGGATGTAAAATTTTCCATTTTCATAACACAAGAAATCAAATTTGGAAAATTAGATTTTTTTCTAAATTTCGAATTTAATGATGGTTGGTAGGGTTTTGGATGCGAAAATTGGATGAACTATGCTCTTACTCTGTAAGAGTGTAGGAAAATTTGGATGAAAAACATTTTGATTTTTCAAAAATATTGCATTCATATAGAACTGCAAGTATATTTAGGATGTGAGCATCATGTTTTGAAAGAGTTTTTAAAATTTGCATACATACAGTTGGATCCAAATTAGGCATACATACTTTACTATGATGTATCTCACTTTGCACATGCGCACAATGTTTGCAACATTTGGATGCACACTTGATGGATGGATATTGCGAGGGGTTATCTATTTTACTCTTATCAAATTTCGGGGACGAAATTCTTTAAGGGTGGGAGAATGTAACACCCCGCATTTTTAATACAATTAAAAATATGTAAAAATATGTGAATATGCATAGATAGGTAAATAATAGTGATGTACAATGAGAATTAATTAATACATGGAAGAGAAGGAAAAATTAATTCGATAACAGTGTACATAACAGAGAAGAGAATAAAGTAAGGATACTTAATTTAAATATCAGGAATTAAGTAAAATAGATATCACCTTTGCGTTCGTCTCGAAATTCTTCTTGGAATAGAGTCCAAGTTATCGAAAATCGGACTCAGTATGAAAGAGTTATGGCCTGCGGAAGATTCAACAAAAATTCAGAAAAATACCTAAGCAGGTCGACCTGGGGGTCGACCTACCAGGGAGGTCGAGCTGGGGTCGACCTTAGTATCGACCTCCCCCCTGATTTTTTTCCTGATCTGGGCAGTGACGATTTTTGATACGCTGGACAGACCGGATGGCTTCTAGGGCGATCTAATGGCTCTAAAACACTCTCTACACCTATAAAATAGTGCCTAAACCTAACCTAATTCATAAAAATTCTCTATGACGCTTCCATGCCGCTAAACTTCAACCAAACATGGTCGCCGCCTCAAAACCCTAAATTAATTTGCAAGTTCTTTATCAACTTTGGAGTTTAATCAAATCAAGTAGCAAAGTTCTTCATCAACAATTCATGCTCTTCACCAATAATAAAATAAGAAGATTAAATCAGCGTTCTACATCAACGACAAATCACTTATTTCTCTAATCCAGTCAATGTGAGCGGATTTGAACTATATTTGTTGTATAATGTTGCTTCTATCGTTTACCATTCCTCACAATGAATATGATGTTAATTTATTAAGATCTGTTATTTTATTTATTCCTACGTTTGAGTTCTCTCCTTTTTATCCTTTCCCCTTTTTATTTTTGGACCTAGGTTATCTCGAACCTGTAGGAAATCTTATTATACAATATGCACAATTGGAATATGGGGATATTGGAATATAATCTGAAATTTTGGGGTTTGTGGCATAACAATTGTTATTGCATATATTGGGCATAATCTATTTTATGCAGTCGAGGAATATAATCTATGCTGAATAGTCTGCAACTATGAATTTTGATTTATGATGTCAACGTGAAATTGTGTAAATTTAATTGGAACTATTGGATATGGAATTGGTATAATTCAATATTAACAACATGCAATTGGATAACATGGATTGGTGAAATTTATTTGTGACTTGAAAAGTAAGCCTAGAGGGTGAATTAGATTATATGTATGAACGTGGGAATGTTGGGACATATATTGGGAAAATATTGATTATATGAAATTGGGTATAATTGGATATTGGAAATTGACATGTTTGGGTATGAATAACATGGAATTATTGAATTTGGCTATAATTGGATAACTTGGGTAACATGAAAATTGGCTAACTATTATGTAATTGGTGTAGTGAATGGAAAATTTGAAATAGGCATAAAAATGAAATGTAATTAAGTTGAATTTGGAACATATGACATAAATTTAGGGTTTGGGTGAAAGATGATTATTAATAAACGCCTATGACACGAGGTTAGATGCGTTTGTGGTGTAAGACTGCCCGGAACCGCCCAGCAAATCCAGCAATCACAAGCGGACGTCTAATGTGAGAGGTCAACAGCAAGAACTAGAGGTGTAATGGTTTACGACACGAGTTTAGGAGCGCTCATGGTGTAAGACTGCCCGGAACCGCCCGGCAAATCCAACAGCCACGAACGGACGTCTAATGTGAGAGGTCATACATCGTTACGGCATTATAAATAAATTAATAAATACTAACCATAATAAGACATGTGGGTGACATGGGTATGGTTAGAGGGTTAAGTGGGTAATGTAAATGACATGTAAAGCATGACTAATGTGGACTTAACCGTTGTAAGACATGTGATGTAAAACAGGACTAAGGTAGACTTAACCGTAGTAAGACACGTGTAAGATATGGAAACTATAATAAAGGGGGTTAAGTGGGACACGTGTGACATGTGAAACAGAATTTAGATATGCTTAACCAAATGGGACCCGTAACGATATCAATATTAATTGAATTGGGTAAAGTTTAAGTAACGGGATGAGTAAAGGAAGGGTTAAGTCAAATCTAAAATTAATGACATAGTAATGGGGGAATGATAATTACCTATTATAAACTTAAGTTGCGGTGGTGTAAAAGTTAATAATAGGAAAACTTGTCATAGGGACAAGGGAAGGTTATGACTTAAGATGTAATACAAGACTTGAAGGGTGGGACGACTTATACTATGAAATAAGTTAATATAAAATTAATGACAAGAAATGGGGAATGATAAATAACCTATTATGAATAAACTTGAATAAGGTAAGAAAGGATAATAGGTGGAAATTATAACTTATGGGACAAGATAAGTTATAGGAAATGATAAGGAGGATGAGATAACTTATATGTAAAGATATACTTAAATTAAGTGGTTTGGAAAGAAGAAATGTGAAATTAAAAAAATGATATAAGTTATATGAGTGGAAAAGAAGTAAATTAGAATCATATATGTTGGTTGGGTTGAGTAATTCTCTTGGTGCCAGTCTGATGTTGATTTCGGTCTTCGGGGTTGGTGTTTAGAGGTTTATTCTCCTAATCAGTATGTATGTGGGATAATGCATACCTAACTATGAATTAAGTATAACATGTTGTTGTAACCCAAAAAGGGAATAATTTATGAAATTGGAAAATAACATGTTGTGGGCTTATTAATGGACTTAAGTGGGTTATGTATAAATTGAATTAATAAGCAAGGTTAACTTGGTGAATACGAAAAAAAGGAAGCTGATGTGTAAAGACCCGTAACTTCCCCGGTGAGGAAAGCGCGGATAGTTCGAGAACAAGCCACAAAAGAACGCGGATGGAAGAACATTTCATTGTATATTACAACAATTCCATCAGAATACAAGAATATACAGAGTATGAATGAATAAAATACATTCGATAAATATCAGAGATTTAAATTACATTTAAATACATAGCAACGGAAAATAATACAATACACAACTGAAGGAGATATACGGATACAAAGCTTTCCGTATATCATTCCAGCTGTAAACCAGGATCCTGTGAATATAAATCTGCAAAAACCAAAACTACTAGCTGCCCGTATCAAAATTGGGGCACCCAGAGTTTAGGTCAAAACAATAAACTTCAGGTCAGTCATGGGACTGGTGTGAGAACTAAAACAGTCATTAATCTTTATTTTTAAAGTTAGGTAAATCAAGGGACCACGCCGTATAACACGGAACGAGTTTCCTCCCAAGAATACCAGTGTATAAAACAACAGCGCAATGCTAAATAAAGAAAAAATGAAGCTATTATAAGACCCAGGTCCCATCACACAATGCAACACAAACCAGAGGATAGGGTTTTACCGTATAATAGCCAAAGAATGCTTGATACTTTAAAACAAATATTTTATTATCGCTATAATTGAAGAAATCAATTTCAAATCATAAGTATCAATCATAGGCGGCATGAATGCCCCATACCACTATGTCGCCATATATAGGTTATACAATCAAATTCGCAAAGTCACGTATTTGGAAATTGGGTTTCCATCTGTGAACCGAGGCAAAAGACTGTCCTCTACAGAATTCGAGACTCTCTAGCCCGAGCCTCAGGAAAGTACTCTGTCAAGCCATAGGAGCCACAGGGCCGGTCCACCGATGTGGATTAAAATGCCTGAACACTAGGTCTCCCCGCCCTATGGGGTGTAAATGAGCCAACGAATGACTCCATCGGTTCGAGAACGACCTATATATCTGAGGCGCCTTGCAACAGCAACAACCACATAGGTGAAAAGTATATAAATGTCAGGGCTGGTAGGTCACTGACACCACCCTAGCTAGAAAGAAACGCATGCCCTCCCTAGATCCTTCTCCCGTTTTTGGTTCACAACCGGGGTGTGAGGCTCGCGAATCAACGCTACACAAAGCTATGCCACACAGGCCATGCTTTGATCACTAACCACAAGACTTTGCTTTTAAACAGAAGCCTTGATCAATTGCCACTTAGGCATGCCACACAGGCAATTCACTCCATGCGATTGATATCCATCAATATATAACCCCTGAGCTTGTACGTCTCAGAGAAGGGCGTTAAGCAAGAGAATAAATTATCCGCCGCCAAACAGATATATATTTAATAGAAATCAATCACACAGACTAAAATCCAATGTCAGACACACAGTCCATTTACAAGTTCGTTCTGGGTCTGAACGAAACCGGAGGCACCTAGTACCCCGCATATCCATCGATCTCCAAGTACGTCTGAACAATCACCAACTGTTTCCATCTTCTTGGGTGTACAGCCCAATCAAGATCATCAGTAATCAACCAAACGATGTGAAGACTTCCGGTCTTCAACCACCGTCTTCATCTTCGACACCACGTCAAAATAGTTATTCAGAATGGGATAAACCCGGTCTTTCTGAATAACTCGTGTATATATTAAACAAGTGTTACACAAACACAACATACGCCTCATTCCAATTCAGAATATTCTTTAGGTAAGGTTCTCATTAATTTTATCAAAGATAAACTCTTTTAAATTTGTTCTTTAATCTTCTTTTGAATATCAATTCAAACTAGTCAGGATTAGCGAACCACACCGGAGTAATCATTTTATTTTATTCCCCAATCCTAACCTATTCATCCCATGAAGTAAAACTCGTAATACTTCATATCTAACACTACGGTGTTATCGGTAAATTCAATTACCATTTCACATTCAAATCTAATTAAAGATTTAACTATCGCCTGGAGCAAAACTGGTGATACTCCATTCTCGATCATTTCAATCTAATTAAAGATTCATTAAAACTTCACTTAGTTTTAATCGTTAACTGGGTTAAAGAATCAGTGTCATTTAAAACACGGTTCACGATAAACCCAAAATCACATTCCATTAATTATCGGGTTAAAGAACAAGTGTTATTTAAAACACTATTCACGATAAACCCAAAAATCAATGCCAGTTCAATTCCAATTAAATATCATTTAATTGTTACACTACATTAAACCTATATAAAAAGATTTAATCTTTTCCCAACTGGGTTCAAGAACAGTGTTGATGAAGACACCATTCACGACAAACCCAAATCACATTTGATATTAAATACAAGGCTCTGAATAGAAAATATATCGGCTCATATTCAATATCAAATTCAACGACTAACAAATGTCGTATTGGAAATAACGATATAAATATATATCTTTCAAATTTCCATAACAACGTCTGTATAATCCTGAAATCCAACATCGAAATAATCCAAAGATACTTTCGATTCAAATCTATTCCAATTCAATTATTGGAAATTCTGGATACTTTTAAAACCCTTTTTAAATTCAATTTATTTATTTTAAAAATAAATAGAATTATAGTTCTAGTTCAAAACTAGTTCATTTCGATAAAAATCTATTTTTATCTTTTCAAATATGGAGTTTTTCATCCCAATTCTTCACAAATCATTTCCTATGATTTTACACAAATTATTACTATTTTTAATAATTTTATCAAGGCCCGTACAGTCGATTTCCATCAACGGCCATCGAACTGCACTTACAGCGACCTTTTCCAAATTTGATTTGGACATAATTCCAAATCCAACCGTTAGATATCAAATTTCTAATATTCGTTAGAAAGCTATTTTCGATAAGAACCCAACGGTTCCGGTTTTTGGAGAATCCGACGGTCGGATCTCCCGCAACGTCAATTCGAAGTCAATGGTCAAAATTCGCGAACTACCGCAGCGCGGCGCTTTCTATTCAGGCCATTATATTATATATATAATATATATAATATATACTTCGTCGATTTCCTTTCAAAACGTGCTTTATAAATCGTTTTAAATTCATTTCAAAACGGTTTCAACTTCATATTCAATTTCAAATCAAAATTGAATATTCCAATATAAATTCGTTTTAAATTCATTTCAAATCAATTTCAATTCGAATTCATTTATATTCAATTTCAATTCGAATTCATTTCTATTCAATTTCATTTCGAATTCATTTCTATACAATTTCAATTCGAATTCATTTCTATTCAATTTCAATTCGAATTCATTTCTATTCAATTTGATTCGAATTCATTTCTATTCAATTTCAATTCGAATTCATTTCTATTCAATTTCAATTCGAATTCATTTACATTCAATTTCAATTCGAATTCATTTCTGTTCAATTTCAATTCGAATTCATTTATATTCAATTTCAATTCGAATTCATTTCTATTCAATTTCAATTCGAATTCATTTATATTCAATGTCAATTCGAATTCATTTATATTCAATTTCAATTCGAATTCATTTCTATTCAATTTAATTCGAATTCATTTCTATTCAATTTCAATTCGAATTCATTTTTATTCAATATCAATTCGAATTCATTTATATTCAATTTCAATTCGAATTCATTTATATTCAATTTCAATTCGAATTCATTTCTATTCAATTTCAATTCGAATTCATTTATATTCAGTTTCAATTCGAATTCATTTCTATTTAATTTCAATTGAATTCATTTCTATTCAATTTAATTCGAATTCATTTATATTCAATTTCAATTCGAATTCATTTCTATTCAATTTCAATTCGAATTCATTTCTATTCAATTTCAATTCGAATTCATTTCTATTCAATTTAATTCGAATTCATTTATATTCAATTTCAATTAGAATTCATTTCTATTCAATTTCATTTCGAATTCATTTCTATTTCAAAACTGGAATGAGGCCCAATCAATTACCATATAATGTTAATTATATGGATTTTCTACAACACATGTATTCAATAACAACGATGAATAATCAACCAACATCCAAAGTGCATTCTACACTGTATAAGCATCAAATATAAATATTCAACGCTTATAACAGCCTGTCAATCAATCAACATACAACTAAACAATCAGGATTAGTGTATGTCAAATATCATCCCAATAACCGTACGTGGTTTCAACAATCAATTACAGATTTTATTTGTGCAGTTGGGCGATGTGTAAAATTTATCGTCCCAATCAATATCAGTCAAATGTGTGTATATAAACAAATCGTCCGATTTGTTTATTTTTATTTCATTTCGTATACACGTTAGAATTTCTATCTTTAACTATAAAATATTTTAATTATATAAATATTTTATTTCATTTCGCATCACATCACACAATCAACTACACATCAAAATCAAACAACCAAGCATACAAGCCGTCCATGGTCTGTGGACGACGGGTGTCGGGTGCTACTAAACACCGTCTGCATCCTAGTATATATTTTAACTAGAAAAGAAGTTTAAAGTGAGAAGTTCTCACTGAATTGCTAATCCAACGCCTCGATTCTTCTTTGTAGAAATTTTCGCCGTTCTCGCCTCTTGTCACTTTCTTTTCCCGTAGTCACTACATATATAAAAATCAAATTTTTACTTTGCTATTCAATATATAAAAATCGAATTTTTACTTCACTATTCAATATATAAAAAATCGAATTTTTACTTCGCTATTCAATATATAAAAATCTAATTTTTACTTCGCTATTCAATTCAATATATAAAAAATCGAATTTTTACTTCGCTATTCAATATATAAAAAGTCGATTTTTTACTTCGCTATTCAATATATAAAAATCCCAATTTTACTTCGCTATTCAATATATAAAAATCATATTTTTTCAACACTACTATATAGATAAAAATTCTATTTTTACCCCGCTATTCTCTATATAAAGATTTCGCCTTTTCTATTATAAAGATTTCGCCTTTTTATTCCATCTCTAAAAAAATCACATTTTTATTTTACTACATATATAAAGATGATAATTTTACTATCCTACCTATATAAAAATTATATTTTTATACTTCTACAACATAAAAGATTATATTTTTATACTTCTACAATATGAAAAATATATTTTCAACCTTTACATACGATAAAAATTATATTTTTAACTTCCTTATCGAATAAAAATACAGTTTTAAATTTTCCTATCGAATAAAAATTCAGTTTCAAATTTTCCTATCAAATAAAAATTCAGTTTTAACTAAAATAAAAAGTGGGAAAAATTACTGTAAAATGGAAAAAGGGGGGCTGTCGACAGGCGATGCAGGCGGAGGGGGGTGGCTTCGGGTGGTGGTTCAGGCAGGAGGAGGGGTTAAGGGTGGATGCGGTGGCCATAGGGGGGGGCGGTGAGGTCTGGGCTCGGATTGGGGGGTCTTCGCGTCAGGAAGTGAGAAGGAGGGAGGAAGAAGAAGAGAGGGAGGCGGCGGCAGGTGGTGGCGCCCCACCTGCGGCGGCGGCGGCTCATCGGGGGGGGGGGTCGCGATCCCCCCTTCTCTCCCCCTTTTTTTTTGTTTTCTGATGAATCGATCTTCAAAATGGGGGGCCTGAGATAAAGGAATAAGGGAAGAGAGTGGAAAGATTTTATTTATTTTATTAAATTATTTAATTCAAAAAGTTGACTTTTATTTCGACCTCGAAACGAGGCCCACCGCCTGTCGTCTGTAGCGTTTCACCCCCATTCCGAACACAATGGGATATGTACCGTAGGCTGATTCGATCGTTTCGATCAGTTTTTGTTGAATTTACATTTAAGTCATTATATTGAATTTTAAACGTACATTTCATTTTACAGGGGTCACATACTAACTCGAAAAATTCCCGAAAAATATTTTCTAGCTTCGTATTGACGATACGGTCCTAACAAAACTAGTATCGTCAAATTTTGAGATCGTTTGAAAAATGGCCATTTTCCAGTCGATTAAAATCAACTTAAACTGGTCAAACGCGTTTTCCTTTGCCACGCTCACATATTGAATCGAAAAATTATGAAATTTGAAACCTAGCAATAACTTTACATCCCGGATCCAACAAAAGTGGTTTCGTCGAAATCCGAGGTCATTTGCAAAATGACTATTTTTAAGGGCTTGAATTTCATAGCGACTATTCAGAATTTTCAACTGGACATAACTTTTGATTCCCACTATGAAATCTTGATTTTTCGGATTCGTTGGAAAGATATTATCAATTAGATTCAAATATTTTTGGTTTCACTAAAATCCGATTTGTTTTGCACCCGGTATGTTCAATTGAAATTTGAAATCGAATTATCGAACTACCACGCCATTTTCAATTCCTTTTATAAATATAAATAAATATTTATATTCTATCGTCCATCTATATAACTATATACGATTGAATTCCATTCAAAATAAATTTCTCGTCGTTATTATTTAAAATAATTCATTTTAAATAATCAAAATTCGCTAAAATTGCCAAAATAAAATTTTTAAATTGGCCCAGATTTCCGGGTTATTACATGATGTGAATAACCAAGTTAAATGAGAAAGTTGACAAGGTGGCACAAGCGTGAAATAAATGGTTAGACTTAGGGTTTAATTACACATAAAACTAAGGCGCTTGAAGCAGTCTGTACGTTGTAGGAAGAATAACCCAACGAGGTAGATCATGATAGTGTCATAAGGCACAAGGAGAGCGCACGTTCGCTATTTTGGCGGCTCCAACGGACTGGAAGGGGATGCACGCAGCTTCCTGAGACGTTAAAGGTGCTCTTGGTAGTCCTCTGTAGTGGTTTAGCTTCGAGCTAGGATTACAAAGGTTAGGTCTGCGCGGAACTACTAGGTGGGTGGGCTTTGACTGCACAATTAGGGGGCAGTCAGAATGCTATACGCGGTGGCAATAAGGGTGGTTCAGCGATTGCCTCAGGCAGAGGTGGAGGGTCAAGACCAAACGATAGCAAGATCGCCGGGCGCCTGTCACCAGCAGCCTATGGAATGCGAAAAGACAAGAGCTAACCCCTAGAGATCGTTAACCTTTGCTATCAAGGGACAGGTGCGGGGAGACCCCACATGGATGTTTAGATTTTTTACTTGTTAGGGGTGGTCGCTTAGCTCGTGTGGTCTTTACTAGTTGAGGGATGGGCTGAGGGTGGGCTATAGCCACCATAGAAAAACCAGACCCGAGGGATATCTGTACATTGGACACTCTTAGAGGCGGGCCCGTACATATATAGAAAAGCTCCCGACCGAGTACCGTGTTTTCTGGTGTAGCCCTGCCACGGAACTTGGGTGCACAAGTAGAGGTTATGTGCAGTAGAAACATTGGGTACGATTGATGATACGTATGTGGGAAAGTCTAGGTACAACCATGTTTTCTCTAGGTGATGTATCGTAGACTAGAGGGCATTATTCGGTAATTGAACAAAACTCGATCGAATAGTTCGAGGATAGCAGTCAGTACGCTTACGTAGCATAGCGATAGTGGTTCTATGTGGATGTAGCGTTGTACGTTACTATGGCAGAGGATGAGGGACTGCGCATATTACTGTGGAGATACAGAGGAGGCCGTGCGAGTGGGGTATCACGGAATGTACCTCAGTTTGGGGTTAGCTACATATATACTGTATTAGGTTAATCTACTGGGGGTAGATGGGTGTGACATATGTGTAAGCTTTGAGTGATAATAACACGTATAACCTAATAAATAAGAAAGTGTAATTGAATGGTATATGCAGGATTATTCAAGAAGTGTAGTTTAAATTCATTCACACAGAACTTATGTTCTGACCCCCTCCTCATAACATTCACAGGTTAAACAGAGACTTATAGCTTTGGGAATACTCATTTAGCATTATTGTGATTAAGGCAAAGCTATATTTTTAAATATATTATATTTTACTCCTTCCGCTGTGAGGTGTTTTCTGAACTCTGACATATCTCTTTTCTCTTTCTTTTTCTGCAGGATACCAGAGCAACCAACTCGGGTTTCGGTGGATTGGATTTTTTTGAAAAAAAAAATCGGTCCGTCGGAATCCGGGTTGTTACACTATTTTTATTACATTTACTTTACTAGATAAACCCTATTATAATAGCGTATTATACTATGTATGAATTAGTTTAATGGATCCTTGAGAGATGGGAAATCCCGTAACATCTCTTGAGTTACTGCACCTATGAGACTCATGTTATTACGTATTTTAATTTGACTAATATGAGAATGATTTAGTGTTGATCCGAGTGTTTGTCGTGGTTTCTTTTTATGCAATACGCTCGGGTCAGCAGAAGTTGCAGTTAGCGAAGGTTGCAATAGCTTGGAGGATGAAGACGAGGATTTGGTATATGAATCAATTATAAGTATGTTTTTCCGCAGCACTTCATTTCTGCTGCGTTACTTTATATACTTGTAATATTGTAACACTGATGAATGGAAAATGTAACTCGAATGTATATGTTTTTAAATGCTATTGAACCATTATTTGTTTATTATATGTTGTCCTTCCGTTGTGAGATTCTGTGATTGTTTTCTCTTTTTTTTCTTCCCAATAACTGCCTGTGTTGGTGATTTGTTTGGGTCGACATTTGTGGTTTATTGTCAATTTGAACAGTCAAAAATCTAGGTCGTTACAACAGACTTAGAACACCAGTTTATATTCTTGTGTTTGATATTTTAAAACCGTCACAATTCAGTTGATAAGAATACAAAATAATGGTAGTCAAATTTAACAAAATAAAAGGTTGTTAAGCCATAGTGACAAACTATACACAACATTTACTCTAGAAATTATCAAATTCAATATATAAATTCACAAAATAAAATACACATGAAAATATGTATTTCGAGTACATTGACATGGGTATTTTTCATAGAGACTCAGGATGCTAGGAGAAGAAACTTATTATAGCTTAAATAAAAGACGGGTGAGTGGACAACAATCGTGTAGAAGAAAGTTACATTTTAGTAATATGTTTTAACGGTGACATCAGACAACATACCTACTTTAATGGCAGAAATATATGCATAGCCTATATTAAGTATATCGTTTGTCTTTTCGGTTAAACCGAAGGAAGCTTATCATATGGATTGTTACTAGAAAGTGTAACTATTTTGCTTTTGTCCACGGGTAGAAAAACAGTAAAGGTTATCAATGCAAAGTATGTCCTAATTAATTACCATGTTATAGAACAACGGTTATGAAACAGCAGTGAAATACAAAGCTTAGTAACAAAAATAAAAACACAATATGGGAACAAAATAAATTGTAACTTACTTGTGTTACTAAGGAACCTAGTGCAACATAGTTAGCATAGATGTTATCAGTGGCTATCCTATCCATAAGATAGGCTTTTTGTAAGCTGATCAGTTACTCCTGAAAAGAAAAAACTAGTAATAATTAAGTTTTATATCATTAATGACTTCAGCAGATCTAAATTTTAAAAATACAATAGCAAAACAAAGAGTTGATCTACAGCTGGCTTAAGCTTACTGTTAACAACAAGCTTAAGCCTGCTGCACAATCTTGCAATAGCAAGCTTGTTGGTCACACCTTGCTGTTAACAGATTTGTGACCAGCAAGCTTGCTGTAAAGTTTGCGTTGGCAGGCTTGCGGTTAACATATGAATGAAGGTTAATTTCAATATATAAAAAATTCAAATTAGGTTCTAAGGCAAAAGAATTTTGTTTCAATATATCGTTGCAATTCAACTAATTATGTTCCAGATGCTATCCGTTAATATCTCAAATCAATCATCCATAGCGATTGTTAAATGTTGAGTAACGATATAATGCACATATTTAAGCCAATTCTTTAAAGGAAAACAACAAATCTTTCAAGAAAACATCAAATGGTTACTGTAAAACCAAAAACAATTCAAAATATTAGAAAAAATTCTCTAAATTGCTAGAAAGATTCAATGATTATCAAAAAAGAAAAATAGCTAAATCATACATAAAATGATAAAATCGTCGTACTCCATGTTTGCAATGCAATTAAAAAACAAAACAGGGGATTAAATATATTAGAAATATCTAATAAAGACTACTTCAAGGTCACTACTGGAGACATGGAGAAGTTATCGGACTCGAAACTATTTAATACCGCTTGTTACCTCAGATCTGGAAATAGATTCCTGAACAACCAAAGCTACCACCACCACCACAGTTTCAATGCTCAGCACCACCGTAGAGTAGCCACTGGCAGAAAACAGTTCTCGAATGACTTTAGTTTCACACCTTTGGAGGCTTGTTCGATTTATCGATAACTACGCGATGTCGAGTTGAGAGAAGGAATAGCTAATTTAGATGATATAGGTTGTTTCACGAAATCGATACAGGCGATAGGTGAGTATCGTTATGTGAATGTGGACAAGTAGAAGAAAAAAGGGATAAAAGGATTCGAGGAATAAAAAATATAAGCCGTCATGAATTTAATTTCTTTTGGTTAGGGTTAGGAAATAGGAACAAGAGAGTGTGTGGCGGCTATGATATCTGCAGCATTATCTTAGTTCGGGTATCGAGTCGGATCCCTTATTTTATGTACTAGCTAATTTGTCCATTTTCATTTTAAATGTTAGCTCTGTTCAATTTTTTTTACACATTAAAATGTAAAATAAAATAAAATTGCAAATTGTAACAGCCTAACGATGGAAATTAACAAAAAAGAAAGATTCATAATGGTTTTGCAAAGATGAACGGACGGACATTATCATAAATTACTAAGTATATATTATAATTTACATTACTAATCTTAATTATTAGCAATTGTTCATTTATTAATAATTAATTATAATGAAATATTAGTTATAAACTATAATTTATAAATTACTTATTAATAATCATTACATTGTATTTAATAATTTTGTTCAATACATTAAACACTAGTAAAATTTTATGAAGTTTCTTTAGCTTTTCGTATGATTGATTGGTAAGAATGAACATTAGTTATTCCAATTTATTATAAAAAATTATTTTTTAAATATTAGTTATATTGAAAAAATAATACTTGTTAAACGTTATTTCTAAATTATTATTATTTCTTATTAATTAAGCTTTATTATCTATTTTATTGATATTAATTAATTATTAAATTTTAAATAGTCATTTTTTATTAATATTAATTGAAATTAATAATTAAATACTAAATATCACGCCATAAGTATAGTTTTTTTTATTAAATATTAAATTTTAGTCTTAATTCTCATGTAATTATTAATAATTAATTATTTAAGAGTAATTATTAATTAATAATTATTAGATTTTAAATATTATGTAACAACCTCGAATTTCTGAATCAATTAATTTTTTTTATTTTAGCTATTTTAATGGGTTTTGAATATTTATAAAGATTTATTTTAAGTAATAATGGCTAAAAATTTATTTAAATCGAAGTTAGAACATATTAATTTAATTATAAAACAAGCTTGAAATGGAGCAGTAGTTTGAAAATTCGATTTTAAATTTCAATTGAATGTACAGAATTCAATATAAATCAGAATTGGGTGAAACAAGATACGTTGGAATATTTTGAACTATAATTTTCAAATGAATGTAAGAAACTGAGATTTCACTGTATAAATTGCAAGATATGTCCAGTTTAAAATTTAAAACGGTCGCTGTGGAATTTATATAATTTTAGTATAATATAGCCCTTAAAAATAGCCATTTTGGAAATGACCTCCGTTTTCGACGAAACCAATTTTGTTGGATCTGGAATGTTAAATTATTGTTAGGCTTCAAATTTCATAATTTTTTAAATTAATATGTGAGCATAGTAAATTTAAACGTGTTTTGTAATTTCAGTTTAAATTTAATCGATCGGAAAAGGCCATTTTTTCAAACGACCTCCAAATTCGACGAAATTAGTTTTGTTAGGACCGTATCATCAAAACATTGTTAGATTTAATTTTTCTGTATTTTTTTAAAGAATAACTGATCGAAACAGTCTAATTGGCTTATGAAACCTATTCCATTATGTCTAGAATGGGGGTATTTGGCTAGGAACGACAGTCATTGAGTTTGATTTGGAGTCCGGATGTAAAATCTAACTTTTTGGAAAATAAAAAATAAAAATATGGGTCAATCAAAAAAATCGTTAAACACTAATTTATTTTCCCCAAAATAAACCCGCCGCTGCCACGATCTAGAAGGCGGAAATCTTCAAATCCTTCCCTTCGGATCTCCTAATCTACTCAATGAAATCCGAATCTTCCGGAAGCTAAACCGAAGATCTGGGCGAGCTCTTCACTTTAAACGGTTGTGATCGAGATTAGTCGAGTAAATTGTTCGATTTCAGGCCTCAAAGGAGCAGCGTTCATGATCGATTTACGGTTATCGTGGTTGTGTGAGTTGGCCACGATTGGGGGAGGTGGAAGCTCAGGCGGCTGCGCGTGACGTGGTGGAGGTTGATCCATCTCCGACGCGACATGGGTGACGCAATTTCCAACCCTAAGGCACGATGAAATGGGTTCGATAGGCACCTGATAATAATGAACGAGATGAAGTAATTATATTAATTATTTTTAATTAATTATGAAATTTTGCAACTAATGTATTAAATGCGATATTTTTTCATACGAGGTCAAAATCCGACGATTTCACTTACGTCAGAATCGTACTGAAGGGCTCTACAACATGGAACTGACGAAAACGAAAATGGAGCAAATTGGATTTTTTGAAAAATTAAATGCGTGTTTAATTTAGTTTGAAAATAAAATCCTTCAATAAAGAATGACGGAGTGGAAACCAATGTGAGAACTCCTCACTCAATATTTTATCATGTAGTTATCTTTTGGAGTTCAACACACGAACTCCCACAAATCATTTAAATTTGAAAGCGATGTATGGATATTAGCGAAACTCGCATTTAATACTGCGCGGATGGCCCCTTGTGGCGCCGTAAATGGCACTGGGTAGTTGAGTATTTATTTATATGGATGGTTTAATTGACTGTACTATGTTGTGATTGTGATGGCTAACAAGTTAGAAAAATGTTAATATATTTATGAGAGTTGAAATGGAATAAATATTCATTTACAAGTCGGACGACTTGTTTATGTACACCTATTAAAGTGATCTTGATTGGAACGATATTTTTTCACACATTGCCCAAATGCACAAATAATAATCAGTATTTATTAGATGAAAATCCTGCATGGGTATTGGGATGATATTTGACATACACTTATCCCAATATTTAGTTGCATGTTGATTGATTGATGGACAGACTGTTGTAAGGGTTATTTATTTATTTTAATGCTTATATAGTTATAGAATGCACTTTGGATATTCTTCGAATGTTTAATGATTATTTATCATTATTATTGAATACGCGCAATGTATGAAATCCATATAACTGAAATTGTGTGGTCATTGATTGAGTCACATTCCAATTCAGAAATAACGAATATTTTAAAACAATATTCATTGAAGAATTAAGTTATGATTTTGATGTTAGATTTTGGATGGACACAAAAATATTGAAATGTGAAGCCGAGTCAATTAGTTAAACACCATTTTGACTCGAATGGATTTTTCTGTTGATTTTATTCATTTTATAATGAATATCGAAAAGATTTGATTTCAAATCTGATATTTTGACAATATTATCATTTTAATATTATAATGATATGGAATATTCAATTTTAATTTGAAATTGAAATAGAAGTTGGAATCGTTTTAAAATGGATTTATAACGATTAATAAAATACATTTTAAATAGAAATCGACGATATATATTATATATATTTAATGGCTTGAATAGAACGCACCGCGCAACGACAGTTCACGAATTTCAACCATTAACTTCAAATTGATGTAACGGGAGATTCGACCGTCGGATTCTCCTAAAACCAGAATTTTGGGTTCATATCGAAAAGAGTTCGATGGCTGTTATTGGAAACCGACTGTACAGGCCTTAATAAAGTTATTAAAAATATGGAAAAGTTATGTAAAATCATAATTGCTGATTTGGAAATATTTTGGATGATAAATTCCATATTTGAAAAGATAAAAGATATTTTTATCTGAATGAACTAGTTATTAACTATAATAGTTATCTAATGTTTTTAAATAAATAAATTGGATTTGTATATGGTTTCGACATAAACAGAAGTTTCCAATGAATTAATTGGAATTGATTGGATGGAAATAATCTTCGGAATATTTCTTTATTGGATTCCATGCTTATACGGATATTGTTGAGGAATTTGGAAGATATAAATATCGTTATTCCAAATACGATAATTGTTGGTTTCAGAATTTAATATTGAATATAAGCTGATATAATTTCTATTCAGAGCCCTGTATTTAATATCAAATTGGATTTTGGGTTTGTCGTGAATGGTGTCTCAACAACATTGTTCTTAAACCTAGATGAGAATGGAATAAATATTTTAACCAAGATTTAAAGAAGTTTTCCAATTAATTGGAATTAAATAGTAATGATTTTGGGTTTATCGTGAACAATGTTTTAAATGACATTTGTTCTTTAACCCAATTAACAGTGAAGTTATGATTTGGAATTTGTAAATCTTATTATTAAGATTTTATGAAAATTTTCCAATTTAATATATTAAATTGGAATTGAATGGAATTCAATTTGGTAATAATCAAGATGAGCTTCCGTAAAGGAAGACCGTCACTGTATATGGTGTTGACGGCAAAAAATGTCGAAAACACCAAAGATTCCTATTACTAGGAATTATAGTTTTGGTTGCAAGACTAAGTAAAAGGAAGCGGTAAATGACACAAAGAATCTATAGTGGTTCGGTCTCGACGGAGGCCTACGTCCACTTTGGAAAGGTGTTGGAATATTATTAATCACTCAAGAATTACAAAGTAAAGGCATGCCCATGAAATCTCATAACATTCACTTTCATAATTGTCATATGCTAAGTATTTGGGAAAAAGACTATTTAATCCTTCTTCTTCCTCAATTAGGAGATGCCACTAATGAGGCTTATGAAGCTCTATGGAGGTCCCAAGTGATAGAAGTCCCACCCACTTGAAATGTAAGGTATGGGCTATTTATAGGAGAGGGGTTAGGTAGGATTAGGTAGGATTAGGTAGGAGTAGGTAAGAATAGGGGACCATATGCAGAAATTCGCACTCGCTACCTGCACCTGCGCAAAATTCGAACCCGGCCCTCGGTGCGAATTTTCGCACCTGCTGGGTGCGAAGTCTGCCTCTCGAGGGGCACAAGTAGCACAGATACGGCTGTTTGGGGCTTTTGAATCCTTCAGCATTTGAGGCCTTGGTTCAGAAATGTGTTCTGGGTGCTGCGAGGTTCTGAGCGGCATGATCCCTTCTCGATTCTGTTTCCCTCGCTCCTACGCGTCGCTTTTGGCCTTAGCTCCGTGTGATGCATTGAGTTGAACGTGTCTGATGTACTTTTGGGAACTAGACCAAAAAGTCGGTTAACATGTAGAATTTAAAAAGGCCTTGCCATTATTCCATATATATTATTAGTCTGATAGGGAAATTTATATTGATTATTTATTGATCTGTTTTCCGTGAAGATTCCATAGTTAAGGGAAGTAATTTGGGTTTATTGTGAACTGTGTTTTTAATAACATTGGTTCTTTAACCTGGTTAAAGACAAGATTAATATCTTAAAGTTGAATAGTCATAAGGTAATGATTTTTGATATTAAAACCAAGTTGGAGTTCTGATGAATCTTTAATTAGATTGGAATGAGAATGGGATAATTAAATTTATTGAATTCATGAAATGATCGAGAATGGAGTACCACCAGTTTTACTTCAGGCGATGGTTAAATCTTTAATTAGATTTGAACATGAAATGGTAATTAATCTTACTGATAACACGGTGGTCTACCAGTTTTGCTCCATGGGATGAATAGGTTAGGATTGGGGTTTGTAACACCCCGTAATTTTGTAACATTAAAATTCACAAATTAAAGTATACTTAATTTTTAGAAAAGAATTAAGTGAAATGGGTTGCGCGAAGAAACACACACACACACGCACACACATATATATATATATATATATATATATATAAATTAAAAAAATGCGAAAAAGTTCAAAACAACGAATTGGGAGGGGAAATAACCGAACCGGCCCATTTTTGAGGTCGACCCAAGCCCTGCTGGGTCGACTAGGGGTTAATCCAGGGTGTTTGGCTGTCAACCCGTGGGCCGATTCGCTCAAATGCAGATTTTGCATTTGATTGGTTCTCATGGTTCAGGGTTAATCTAATGGTCCTAAATAACTTCCTACACCTATAAATACATCCTAATGCTAACCCTAAACCTAATTAAAATAGAATAGTTACCGTCGCCATGGAAATCATTGGAGCCGCCGCCAACTAAGAAAGAAGAAAAGAAAATTCAATTCTAATTCTCCCAACCCTAAAGCAAAGCAAAACTCTCTCTTTTCTTCTCTAAATTGTGAGTATGATGATCTTAACAAGATTATTATCATTTTAATTAGGTTGAGTTATGAATGGATTATGAATAGATGATGTGAGTTATCATATATGTTGTTGTAAACCCCTTTTGCTATCATGTATATTGTAAATCCAATGTTATGTGATGATGATATCTTATATGTTGTAAATCATGCTATGATGATGTTATGTATGTTGAAAGTTTCTATGCTATGTTATGATGAATCATACATGTTATAAAGGCCATGATGTTACCATCTATGCTCTCATATTAATTAAATCATCATGTTTGGGTTATGTTGATCTATATGACAAGTCACATATGCAAGTTAGATTGATTAGAAAGGCTATGAACATATGCCAAGACATCTATTATGACATCTAGAATTATGCTATGATATATGTGATATCCTATGCTAGTTCTCACCATCATTATGTTGCCTAAAAACCCCATATGCAAGTTTATGCATAGATTTGGGCTATGATCATATCATGTAAATTGAGACATTTAACAAGTTGACACCTTTTGATCCTTAACATGTGTAGTTTATGCAAGTTTCACCCCTATTATGATTAGATTTATTTTAATTGTCTATATGTTGTGATAATTTATCTTTGTGCTAGGTGTTAGACTATACAAGTCTAGCCTATATTATGCATTGAATAAGCGAACGTATAAACGTGGGGTAGGAGTAATATTAAGGATTTAATATTAAAAAGTTGGGGTGCAATTGATATGATTTTGTATGCCATAAGTGGATGGCCATAATTGAGTCAATTATGGACATCATTAAAAGTTGACTTAATTAATAATTTGAATAGGTAATTATTAAAACTGGGGTAAAAGATTTTAAGTGTTAATCAATGCTTAGGACACGAGGTTGGACTCGTTTGTGACGTAAACCTGCCCGGACCCCCCCGGCAAATCCAGTAGTCACAAATGTCAGCCTAATGTGAAAGGTCCTAGGCCTAAACTAAAGCATAACGGTTGTAAAGACACGAGGTTAGACTCTTTTATGGTGTAAGACTGCCCGGACCCGCCCGGCAAATCCAGCTGCCATAAATGCAAGTCTAATGTGAGAGGTCTTTATGAGGTTATGGCTTGAATGAATTAATAAATACTTAACCAGATAAAAATGTAAGGTGGGACATGGGGGTTAAGTAGGTGCCTTGGGTGGCATGAGGAATCTAGGGGGTGCCCTTAGTGGCATGTGAAATACGATTAGTAAGACTTAACCAAACACACATGTAAATGAACATGACTAAGAGGGTTAAGTGGGATATACTAGTGACAAGCTCAGGTGGGTAGCTTGTGGGGGACCATTTCGACCAGTATCCCAAACGTATCTTTGTGGGCTCGACCCAAGTCGAGGACGGGACACGCATGCTGGGTTTGACTGTAAGAGGCCAAAACGGGGAGCGGTGGCAACGCAAGTCCAACGGGTTTCATATGCGTGTGTGGACCCGGGCTGGTAGGTAAGACGTTGTTGCATCGTGTAGGTATAAGCCGTGCATTCTCAAGTTGTATCGGGTTGCCACTTTAGGGGAGTGATACACCCCACTGTGGGGCCAGCACGGGTATCTACGAGTAGGGAGTCGATCAAAAGTGGGTAGTGGGGTACACCTAGTGGAGATAGGGGCAGACAGCACCTATGTAGTCAGTTAGGGGTACGTAAGGCTATTTATAAAGTTTCTGTGTGAAGCAAGTGGGATCAAACAATAGGGTGACTGGTGTGGTGCAGTTTAGTAATGTGCGGTGCAGTGTAGTAATCATTCGTTAGTATATAGGTGTGCCTTTACCATTATCTTTAACGTTATCTTAAACGCTGTCTTTATCTTCCTAAGAGTTCATAGACATTTACTTGTCTTCCAGCTTATTCCTTAGTCTAGTTATTTTGATAATAGTATTGTTGGAATTATCATACTCGCCAGACTTTATGTCTGACCCCCTCTATTTCTATCCTTTTTCCCCCTCCAGGTCCACAGGTTGGGCCCAGCTCTAGTGGAGTTTGATTGAATTGCTTCATCTCTCTTTGGAAAGCTTGGACCATTGAAGTAAAGTCCAGCTTGTTATCTTTTTAATGGCTATTTATGTAATGGGATTATGTATTTTGTTTTTATGAAGATGGATATTGTACTTGGTTATGATCTATGGTTTTATGATGTAACAAACATGTTTAATTTCCGCTGCAATAAAATGAAGCTTTAGATTTCCAAGTACTATTTATTATCTGTCTTGTTGTAATTTTTCTGTTCTATATTCACTTATAACCTCCATGGAAGTTAACGCATTCCCTTTGTGAGTGACATTAATGGACGTGGGGTGTTACACGTGGTATCAAAGCTTAAGGTTACCAGAACAGATAAAAATACTTTAGAAAAATAGTTCTTTTTGGAAGAAGCATTTTCAAAAACATGTTTTAATGAGAAATTTAAAGAGAAAAGTTTTTAAGAAAAACATAATCCCCAATAGCCACATATCTTTATCTTTCGAATTCTCCATTTTGAATCTTTCCTTTTTCGTTTCAGCATGGCTGAAGATCTTAATCTACCCGACGGTGTAACGATACCAAGATGGTATAGGAGGTTATTGGAGGCTAGGGCCACTGCAGGTCCAACCAATGTTCCTCCACCACCAGTTGCACCCATTCCTCCTCCTCCTCCTCCTCCTCCTCGCGTATATACTTTTGCAAAGACGTGCAAGGTATTCAAGGCTATGGGTGGAAAACCATTTCAAGGTCCAGAAACGTTTGCGGAAGCTAGAGATTGGCTTAAGGAGGTGGAAGAATTGCTAGAAATCTTTGAAGTAGAAGAAGGAAGAGAGTTCGTTTAGCAGCTTGGTTGATGAAGGGAGAGGCCTCGTTTTGGTGGGAGGTCACTAATGGGGAGCGTCATGTTGACTCTTGGGCGGATTTCAGACGTAGGTTCGAGGCGAAGTTTCTGTCAAGGGCGGAAGAAAATCTATATATGAAAAGGTTCTTGACATTGAAGCAAGGAAGCTCATCAGTGAAAGAATATGTCAATAAATTTAATCAGTTAGCAAGGTTTGGCTTGGACTTAGTAAAACGCCGGAGAAGAAGGCTCTAAGGTTCGTGAATGGCTTGAATGAACCATTGCAAGGGTTGGCTATGACCCACATCCCAATGGGGGCCACCTTTGAGAAGTTAGTAGAAATGGCGCTTATGCATGAGGAGAAAAGCGCTAAAGCTGATAAGGCACCCGAGAAGAAGGGGGATCAGAAGAAACCACAACAGCCAAACAAGAAGGCTGGAAAAGACAATAATGGCAAGGGAAAGAAGAAGTGCTTTAACTGTGGAACCCCAGGCCATCTCAGCAAGGATTGCCGAAAGAAAAAGAAGATAGGCTGTTTTCATTGTGGCGATGCGGGACATTTAGTGAAGGACTGCCCAAAGAAGGGGCTGAGGGCAGGAGCTACCTCGGGAGGACAGTTGCAGGCTTTTATGGCACCAGGGCAGGCAAGGGGACAAGTTCAGGCTCTCGCGGTCCCACCGCTGCAAGAACGAGGTAGAACCATTTCTGTTGAAAGCTTAGTTTTTTTGTTTGATCATCCTGTCTGTACCTTATTTGATTCGGGCGCATCACATTCGTTTATCTCTACATCATTAGTTGAATCACTGCACTTAAACACCAGTTTAGTAGAGGATCCCTTAGTTGTTTCGAATCCAATAGGGGGCTCAGGTTATTTGTCCATGATGTGTTTGGATTTGAAAATTTCCATATTTAGCGTTGAATTTAGATGTGATGCTTATGTGTTGAGCTTCACGGGCTATGGGCTAATTTTAGGAATGGATTGGTTATCCAGAAATGGGGCCGTTCTTGATTGTGTAAGGAGAGTAGTTAGGCTCGTGACTCTCCTTGGAAACACTCTCGAAATCTTTTGTAATCCCTTAAATTCGGTTATGTTAAGTTATCTAGAATCGCTTGACGCGTCTGAGGAAAATCTACGATCTGTTAGAGTGGTCCGAGAATATTCGGATGTGTTTGAGGAGGTGAAGGGATTGCCTCCGAAGCGGGAGATAGATTTTCGAATATATCTTGTGGATAATGCGAAACCAGTATCTTTACCAGTACGCCACATGGCTCCACGTGAAAGGAGGGAACTTGATAAGCAAGTGAAGGAGTTGCTTGAGAAGGGGTTCATAAGACGAAGTATATCGGAGTGGGGTGCTCCAATAGTATTTGCCACGAAGGCGGATGGGTCCCTTAGACTGTGTGTGGACTATAGAGAACTTAATAAACTTACTAAGAAGAACAGACACCCACTGCCGAGGATTGACGATCTCTTCGATCAGTTAGTTGGCGCCTCAGTGTTTTCGCAGTTGGACTTAGCCACTGGGTTCCATCAGTTGAGAGTGGCTGAGGATAGCATAGACAAGACTGCCTTTAGGACTCTGGACGGTTTCTATGAATGGCTAGTGATTCCCTTCGGTTTGACAAATGCTCCAGCATATTTTGTTGATTTGATGAGTAGGGTGTTTAGGGAATACCTTAACAAATTCGTGGTAGTCTTTGTAGATGACATCTTGATCTTTTCTAAGGATGAAGAAGAGCATGCCCTACATCTTAGGGAAGTGTTGGAGACCCTACGAGCGCATAGCCTTAAGGCTAAATTTTCTAAGTGTCACTTCTGGTGGAAGGAAGTACGGTTTTTGTGGCACGTGGTTTCCAAAGAAGGGATAGCCGTGGATCCCGCGAAGGTGGTGGCCATCCAAGATTGGAAGGTCCCTAAAAATGCTACCGAAGTGAGAAGTTTCTTGGGGTTGGCTGGCTACTATAGGAAGTTTATCAAAGACTTCGCAAAGATATCAGCTCCATTGACACGCTTGACGAAGAAGAACCTAGTTTTCACATGGGACGTAGATTGTGATGATGCGTTCCAACGTTTGAAGAGAGCTTTGACTTCAGCCCCAGTCTTAGTATTGCCAGACGGGAGTAAGCCGTTCACCGTTTATACTGATGCTTGTGGGACAGGACTAGGCGCAGTCTTAATGTAAGAGGGTAGGGTAATAGCTTATGGTGGAAGGCAGTTGAGAGCGCATGAGAAAAATTATCCTACACATGACCTAGAATTGGCCGCTATTGGTTTCGCGCTTAAGTCTTGGCGTCATTATCTTCTTGGAGAGAAATTTGAATTATTCACTGACCACAAGTCTTTAAAATACCTATTCTCTCAAAAGGACTTGAACTTAAGGCAGCAAAGGTAGATGGAGTTCTTAGCATCCTACGACTTCGAAATAGCCTATACCCCTGGCAAGGGTAACGTGGTGGCAGATGCCTTAAGTAGAAAAAGATTATCCTTAAGTCCTTTGTTTGTTGAGCGGCAAAGTTTAGAATTCATTTTGATGTTTGACTTTAGACCTTCCGTTGACTTCGTACCCGGTTTGCTACCATCCTTGGAGGTCAGACCTATGCTTTTGGGACGGATTGGAGAGGCACAGCGAGACGACCCACAGTTAGTTGAGTTAGTAGAAAAGCTCAAAGGAAGGGAGTCATCAAGCTATCTCCGTAGATATACCCTAGATGATAAGGGTTGGTTACGTAGGGACGGTAGACTTTGTGTACCAAAAGACGATGACCTAAGGAAGACTATTCTTCACGAAGCACATCGTTCGAATATGACCATTCATCCCGGCGGGGATAAGATGTACAAAGACATGAAGAGAGTTTACTTTTGGGCCGACATGAAGAAAGACGTAGCCGAGTATGTCGCTAGATGCTTGGTGTGCCAACAAGTAAAAGCGGAGCAAAAGAAACCCGGTGGGTTGCTTCACCCATTGGAGGTTCCACTATGGAAGTGGGAAAGTGTCTCGATGGATTTTGTGGATGGGTTACCACGATCAAGGAAGGGTAATACGGGAATTTGGGTTATAGTAGATAGACTTACTAAAAGCGCCCATTTCATTCCCGTAAAGAGTAAGAGGACTGCTCCATGGTTATCCTCCGTATACGTTCGAGAAATAGTTCGTTTGCACGGTGTTCCTTCTAGCATAGTGAGCGACCGCGATCCTATTTTCACTAGCGAATTTTGGAGAAGCTTACAAGAGGCGGTAGGGACTCAGTTATGTTTGAGCACCGCATATCATCCTCACACGGATGGCCAGACTGAGAGGGTGAATCGCATTCTAGAGGATCTATTGAGGCTATGTATCCTTGACTTTGGGGGTACATGGGAAGAGCATCTTCCATTGGTTGAGTTCACATATAATAATAGCTTTCAGTCAAACATTGGTATGGCACCATTCGAAGCTCTTTATGGACGACCTTGTCGTTCACCTACATGTTGGTGGGAATCTAGGGATAAGATCTTACTTGGGCCCGATATGATTAGGGAGACTTCGGAGAAGATCGACTTGATTCGAAGGAGGATGAAAGAAGCACAGGATAGGCAGAAATCTTATGCGGATAAGAGGAGGACATATCTCGAGTTTGAAGTTGGGGACATGGTCTTTGTCAAAGCGTCTCCATTACAGAACGTTTTTCGCTTTGGGTCCGTTGGGAAATTAGCACCAAGGTTTGTAGGGCCGTTTCCTATTAAGGAGAAAATTGGACAGATGGCGTATAGAGTGGAGTTGCCCGAGATAGTTAGTGGTGTACACGATGTATTCCATGTGTCACATTTGAGGAAGTGCTTGCATGAGACCACGGAAGTGGTAGAGCCGAGCTTTCTTAGAAAGGTGGAGATAGAGCGTGATGCGACAATTCGACGAGTTCCTACGTGCATTCTTGGGTCGGAGATCAAGAGGTTGAGGAATCGAGAGGTCAGACTAGTCAAAGTGCAATGGGGAGATGATGAGAGCAATGCTACTTGGGAGACAGAAGAGAAGATGCGTTCACAATACCCTTTTCTTTTTGAGGGTATGTCCTTTAATTTCTCCTTTATCGCTTAGCTTGTACTTATCTTATCTTTAGTATATCCTCTCGCTAGTATCTTTGACCTTTAGTTAGGATAATCCTATGGTTGAAACATGTGTTTGAGACATGTTATTTATGGTGGATGCAAAGTGGATGCAAGTGTTTGCTAGTGGTTGTTCGTGGATGCATATACACACACTATTAGGCACCAGATCGGCTCAGTCACATCATATTGCAAATTGCATATATATGGATGTATTTAGTAAAATGGATGTATAATGGTTGTATTATCATATAGTTGCTACATTCGGATGGATGGTTGTGCACGCGTATCGAATTAATATGTATCATTAGGAATCTTTTGCATACATATTGGACGCATGGCACTATCATGAATTGCACTAAGGAGGTCGACTGAATCAGTAGACCGCCTAATTTTGCATTAGATATGAACATATACACACACTGTGCATATAAACATTAAAGCATTAGAAGTCTTTTAAGGACAATGGATGCTGGTGTTTGATGGTTGAGTAGATGGACGATTAGATGGTAGGATATACATTCTTCTTGACATGGAGATTTCAAGGACGAAATCCTTTAAGGAGGGGAGAATGTAACACCCCATAATTTTATAATATTAAAATTCACAAATTAAAGTATACTTAATTTTTAGAAAAGAATTAAGTGAAATGGGTTGCGCAGAGAAATATATATATATATATATTGATATATATATAAAAATTAAAAAAATAAATATGCGAAAAAGTTCAAAACAGCGAATTGGGAGGGGAAATAACCGAACCGGGCCATTTTTGTGGTCGACCCGAGCTCTGCTGGGTCGACTAGGGGTTAATCCTGGGTGTTTGGTTGTCAACCCGTGGGCCGATTCGCTCAAATGCAGATTTTGCATTTGATTGGTTCTCATGGTTCAGGGTTAATCTAATGGTCCTAAATAACTTCCTACACCTATAAATACATCCTAATGCTAACCCTAAACCTAATTAAAATAGAATAGTTACTGTCGCCATGGAAATCAATGGAGCCGTCACCAACTAAGAAAGAAGAAAAGAAAATTCAATTCTAATTCTCTCAACCCTAAAGCAAAGCAAAACTCTCCCTTTTCTTCTCTAAATTGTGAGTATGATGATCTTAACAAGATTATTATCATTTTAATTAGGTTGAGTTATGAATGGATTATGAGTAGATAATGTGAATTATCATATATGTTGTTGTAAACCCCTTTTGCTATCATGTATATTGTAAATCCAATGTTATGTGATGATGATATCTTATATGTTGTTAATCATGCTATGATGATGTTATGTATGTTGAAAGTTTCTATGCTAAGTTGTGATGAATCATACATGTTAAAAAGGCCATGATGTTACCATCTATGCTAGTTAGTTCATATTAATTAAATCATCATGTTTGGGTTATGTTGATCTATATGACAAGTCACATATGCAAGTTAGATTGATTAGAAAAGTTATGAACATATGCCAAGACATCTATTATGACATCTAGAATTATGCTATGATATATGTGATATCCTATGCTAGTTCACACCATCATTACGTTGCCTAAAAACCCCATATGCAAGTTTATGTATAGATTTGGGCTATGATCATATCATGTAAATTGAGACATTTAACAAGTTGACAACTTTTGATCCTTAACATGTGTAGTTTATGCAAGTTTCACCCCTATTATGATTAGATTTATTTTAATTGTCTATATATTGGGATAATTTATCTTTGTGTACAAGTCTAGCCTATATTATGCATTGAATAAGCGAACGTATAAACGTGGGGTAGGGGTAATATTAAGGATTTAATATTAAAAAGTTGGGGTGCATCTGATATGATTTTGTATGCCATAAGTGGATGGCCATAATTGAGTAAATTATGGACATCATTAAAAGTTGACTTAATTAATAATTTGAATAGGGAATTATTAAAACTGGGGTAAAAGATTTTAAGTGTTAATCAATGCTTAGGACACGTGGTTGGACTCGTTTGTGACGTAAACCTACCTGGACCCGACCGGCAAATCCAGTGGTCACAAATGTCAGCCTAATGTGAGAGGTCCTAGGCCTAAACTAAAGCATAACGGTTGTAAAGACACGAGGTTAGACTCTTTTATGGTGTAAGACTACCCGGACCCGCCCGGCAAATCCAGCTGCCATAAATGCCAGTCTAATGTGAGAGGTCTTTGTGAGGTTATGGCCTAAATGAATTAAGAAATACTTAACCAGATAAACATGTAAGGTGGGACATGGGGGTTAAGTAGGTGCCTTGGGTGGCATGAGGAATCTAGGGGGTGCCCTTAGTGGCATGTGAAATACAATTAATAAGACTTAACCAAACACACATGTAAATGAACATGACTAAGAGGGTTAAGTGGGATATACTAGTGACAAGCTTAGGTGGGTAGCTTGTGGGGGCCCATTTCGACCAGTATCCCAAACGTATCTTTGTGGGCTCGACCCAAGTCGAGGACGGGACACGCATGCTGGGTTTGACTGTAAGAGGCCAAAACGGGGAGCGGTGGCAACGCAAGTCCAACGGGTTTCATATGCGTGTGTGGACCCGGGCTGGTAGGTAAGACGTTGTTGCATCGTGTAGGTATAAGCCGTGCATTCTCAAGTTGTATCGGGTTGCCACTTTAGGGGAGTGATACACCCCACTGTGGGGCCAGCACGGGTATCTACGAGTAGGGAGCCGATCGAAAGTGGGTAGTGCGGTACACCTAGTGGAGATAGGGGCAGACGACACCTATGTAGTCAGCTAGGGGTACGTAAGGCTATTTATAAAGTTTCTGTGTGAAGCAAGTGGGATCAAACAATAGGGTGACTGGTGTGGTGCAGTGTAGTAATGTGCGGTGCAGTGTAGTAATCATTCATTAGTAATTAGGTGTGCCTTTACCGTTACCTAAACGCTATCTTTATCTTCCTATGAGTTCATAGACATTTACTTGTCTTCCAGCTTATGCCTTAGTCTAGTTATTTTGATAATAGTATTGTTAGAATTATCATACTCGCCAGACTTTATGTCTGACCCCCTCTATTTCTATCCTTTTTCCCCCTCCAGGTCCACAGGTTGGGCCCAGCTCTAGTGGAGTTTGATTGAATTGCTTCATCTCTCTTTGGAAAGCTTGGACCGTTGAAGTAAAGTCCAGCTTGTTATCTTTTTAATGGCTATTTATGTAATGGGATTATGTATTTTGTTTTTATGAAGATGGATATTGTACTTGGTTATGATTTATGGTTTTATGATGTAACAAACATGTTTAATTTCCGCTGCAATAAAATGAAGTTTTAGATTTCCAAGTACTATTTATTATCTGTCTTGTTGTAATTTTTCTGTTCTATATTCACTTATAACCTCCATGGAAGTTAATGCATTCCCTTTGTGAGTGACATTAATGGACGTGGGGTGTTACAGGGTTACTTCGGTAAGGTTTGCTAATCCTGACTAGTTAATAAAATCTTTTGAAAGTGATATCCAAAGGAAGATTAAAGAACAAATTTAAAAGAATTTATCTTTGATAAAATTAATGGGAACCTTTCGCTAAAAGATGTGAATATTTGAATAAAAAAATATTCTGAATTTGAATGAGGCATATGATGTGTTTTTATAGCACTTGATTATAAAATACACGAGTTATTTGGAAAGATCGGTTTTAACCCATTCTGAATAAATGATACAGCGACTAAATTTCGATGATATGAAAACGGTGGTTGAATACCGGAGATCTTCACATCGTTTGGATGATTACTGATGTCTTGATTGGGATGTACACCCAAGACAAGGTAATAATTGGTAATCGTCCAGATGTACATAGAGATCGACCGGATATGCGAGGGCCTCTCTCCTTTATTGGACATATGGGACGAAGAATAAGGTGCCTTTAGTCTTGTTCAAACCCAGAATGGACTTGCAAATGGATGGTATGTCTGACATTGTATTCCTTAATACTGTATTTATTGATCTTTGCTAAATATATATATATCTTTTTGGTTATGGAGAATTTATTCTCTTGCTTAACACCCTTCTCTGAGACGTACGAGCTTAGAGGTTATATACTGGAGGAAATCAGTGGTACGGTATGGATTGGCAGTATGACATGCTGAGATGCATGGATCAAGGCTTTTATTGAAAAGAAGAGTCTTGTGATTGATGATCAAAGAACGGCTTTAATTAGCATAGCTCTGTGTAGCATTAATTCGCGAGCTTCACTCCTCGGTATGAACCTAAAACGGTATTAGGCACTACGGGGAAATGAACATATGTTAGTTTCTAGCTACAAGTAATGTCATGGTATGGAGCCTAGACTGTTTACTTATATGGATGTTGGAAAAACTTTATGATGAAAAGCGAGGTACTTTAGCTATGATTTGAGTCCCTAGTGGCTCTTTATTGGTCGACTTGACTTACCATTTGGAGGTTCGATAGAACCGGCTAACATATAGTTTATGATATAACTAATCATCGACTGATGACCGGCCCTGAAGATCCAAGAGGTTACCCAGAATGTGTACCCCAGAGGCATTGCTAGAATGTCTCGAAATTGGAAGGAATATCCCTTGCCTTGGTTCATAGATGGAAATCCAATTTCCGATACGCAATTTTACGATTTATTTGTAAACCTTTATGGCGACGTAATATAATGGTACCTACGCCGCCTATGATTGATACGTTTATATTTGAAGTTGATTTCTTCACTTATAGTAATAATAAAGGATGAAATTTCTCTTATCAAGCATATTTGGCTATTATATGCTAAAAATCTACCCTCGACTGTGTTCATTGTGTGATGGGACCCGATTCTAATAATAGCTTCATTTTTTTTAGCATCGCGCTGTTTGTTTTATGCATTAATATTTGGCGGGATAAACCCGTTTCGTGTTATACGGCGTGGTCCCGTGATTTACCCAACTTTAAAATAAAAGCTAATAACTGTTTTAGTTCTCACGTAAGTCTCATGACTGACTTGGAGTTTATTGTTTTAACCTAAACTCTGGGTGCTGATATTTTCCACACGGACAGTCAGTAGTTTTGGTTTTGTAGATTTCTTTTCACAGGATCCTGGATTACAGCAGGAGCTATATTCGGAAATCTTTGTAACTGTGTATTTCTTTCAGTTGTGCTAATTGATGTATTTTCCGCTACGCATTGTATTTATACATTTTAATTCCACTGCTATGTAATTTATTCTCTGATATTCTTGTACTCTGATGTAAATTGTTGTAATAGCAATGAAAGGTTCTATTGTTTGTGTCTGATGTGTCGTGTTCTCAAAGCAATCCAGGCTCCTCCGTTTCTTCGAGGATCGGGGAAGTTTGGGTCGTTTCATTTAGGAATCATAGCTTTGGTTTACAGAGCTCGAGAACAAGGCACGTTAAAACCAAATGAAAGAATTCATCAGAGATAGGATTAATAATATCCTATGAGAACGAATCATTAGAGATAGGGTTAGTAATACCCTAGAATGGGTTTGAAAAGTGTTATTTCTAAAAATGAATTTAGCTTTGAAAATTATATCATATTATACGTATTTGAGTATTTTATTTTATATTGAATTTGGACTATCGGGTATTTGAAGATTTCAAATATATGTGTAATTAACGTATATCTGAAGCCTCAAATATACTGGGTCGATATAGAATCCCACTCTAGTCGCCCGGGGATGAATTCTGATGATCGCCATGGCATCATCAGTATTTATGTTCGAGTTTTGAAAGTGGAATATCTATATATATTTCTAATTGATTGATGTGAGAACCAAAACTTAGTTAGAGTTTATGGTTTGTGATTTGGCATTGAAAAAAAATGATTTTGAAAATTTAATTAACAAACTTATTGCTAGTTATGTTGTGTGGCAATTAATATAACTACTGAAAATATTGAATTGATAAAACCAATAAATGAATGAATGATAAATAAATCCAAATCGAGTGAAATATTGAATTGAAATTGAGAATTGATTGGAATTGCATACGTAGACTTTTGTGTGTGTGTGTGTGTATGGTGAGCAGGTTAATAGATTCGCGTAGAGTAAAGAAATAAACTACGTTCCCAAAAAACAGGTGCACCTTAATGAGTTGGTTGCGAAATTTTATTAATATATAAAATACTGTAAATGATTTTGGATGTTTTGTGTTGGTTGTTCTGTGTGAAATTTAAACCCACGCCATAGGATAGCAAAAAAATAATTCATGAACTACACCGCATGGCATACTTCATGAAGACAACATTGCATATCATATTCCATATACGCATTTGGTGCTTATATGACGAGCTTTGGATTACCATACGGGCGAGATGCTTGTATGGCGATGACTGAATTATAGGTTGAATAGAAGACTGATTATGGACTTAATTAAATACATGTAACGGTGCTCATGGAAGGTTTTAATAAAAAACCTACGCAAGTATGGAGATGACAAAAATTTACGACTCTCTTGTCGTTAATTAAGCCACATGGATTATCTTATTTCCAACACTGGGGCAAGGTATGAGATTTCAACATTTTTACATGTCTCCCTTGGGCATAGATAGGTCACAAAAATTGTGTATGTTTTTTATTGATTTATTGGGTGCCTAATATGGCCCAATAAATTTTTCAAACCATCACCGTACAAAAGAGAATATGGCGAAGTTTTTCGAAAATTTAGGGTGTTAGCCAAATTGTTGAGAAATTAGAAGGTTCTTAGAAATTGAAAAGTTGAAGAATGAAAGTTGATTTGATCAGTTAAACAACTTTTAGCTTCGTTCCTTTTCGAGGACGAAAAGATTTTATGTGGTGGAGATCGTAACAACCCGGAATTTCTGAACTAATTTAAAAAAATTATTTTAGCTATTTTAATGGGTTTTGAATATTTGAAAAGATTTATTTTAAATAATAACGACAAATTTTTTATTTAAATCGAAGTTGGAATGTATGAATTTAATTTATTTATAAAACGAGCTTGAAATGGCGCAATAGTTTGAAAATTTGATTTTAAATTTCAATTAAATGTATAGAATTCGATATAAAACGGAATTGGGTAAAATAAGAAACGTTGGAATATTTTGAACTTTAATTTTCTAACGAATGTAAGAAACTGAGATTTCACTATATAAATTGTAAGATATGTCCAGTTTAAAATTCAAAATAGTCATTGTGGAATTTATATAATTTTAATATTATTATAGCCCATAAAAATAGTCGTTTTGCAAATGACCTCCGTTTTGACGAAACCACTTTTGTTTGATCCGGAATGTTAAATTATTGTTAAGCTTCGAATTTCATAATTTTTGGAATTCATATGTAAGCGTAGTAAATTTAAACGTGTTTTGTAATTTCAGTTTAAATTTAATCGACTAGAAAAAGGCCATTTTTCAAACGGCCTCCAAATTCGACGAAATTAGTTTTGTTAGGACCGTTTCGTCAAAACATAGTTAGATTTAATTTTTCTGTAATTTATGTAGTCAGTATGTGGCGCTGGTAAATTAAATTGTACGTTGAAGTTCAATATTGACCGTTATATTGATTTATATTTTAATGTAAAGAAAAATTGATCAAAACAATCAACTTGGCTTATGAAACATATTCCATTGTGTCCCGAATGAGGATGTTTGGCTAGGAATGACAGTCGATGGATTTGATTTGAAGTTTGGATGTAAAATCTAACTTTTGGAAATTAAAAAAATATATGGGTCATTCAAATAAATCGTTAAAGCCTAATTTACTTTCCCCAAAATAAACCCGCTACTGCCACGATCTGGAAGACAGAAATCTTTTGATCCTTCTTCCCTTCGGATCTCCTTATCCACTCAATGAAATCAGAATCTTCCTGAAGCTAAATCGAAGAGCTAGGCGATTTTTCACTTTGAACGGTCATGATCGAGATTAGTCAAGTAAATTGTTCGATTTCAAGCCTCAAATGCGCAACGTTTTTGACTGATTTCCAGTCACCATGGGTGTGCAAGTTGGCCACGATTGTGGGAAGCGGAAGCTCAAGCGGTGGCGCGTGACGTGGTGGAGGCTGATCCATCTCCGACGCGACGTGGGTGGCGCAATTTTGAATCCTAAGGCACAATGAAATGGGTTCGACGGGGACCTGATAATAACAAAGGAGATTAAGTAATTATATTAATTATTTTTAATTAGTTATGAAATTTTGGAATTAATGTATTAAATGCGATATCTTTTTCATATGAGTTCCAAATTCAACGATTTAACTTGCATTGGAATTGTATTGAAGAGCTCTACAACATGGAACTGAACAGAACGAAAACAGAGCAAATTGGGATTTCAGCTAAATCAAAGGTCCCGTAAATGACATCTGGTGGTTGAGTATTTACAAATCATGTAAATTTGAAAGCTATGTATGGATATTAGCGACACTCGCATTTCATACTCCGCGGATGGCTACTTAAGGTGCCGTAAATGACATTAGGTGGTTGAGTATTTATTTATATGGATGATTTAAATGACTATACCGTGTTGTGATTTTGATGACTAACATGTTAGAAAAATATTAATATTTTTATGGCAGTTGAAATGGAATAAATATTCATTTACAAGTCCGACGACTTGTTTATATACACCTACTTAACTGATCTTGATTGGGACGATAATTTTTCACACATCGCCCAAATGCATAAATAAAAATTAGTATGAAAACCCCGCACGGGTATTGGGATGATAATTGACATACTCTAATCCCAATATTTATTTGTATATCGATCGATTGATGGATAGATTGTAGTAAGCGTTATTTATTTATTTTAATTCTAATACAGTTATAGAATGCACTCTAGATGATGTGTGAATGTTTAATAATTATTTATCCCTATTATTGAATACATGCGATGTACGAAATCCATATAAATGAAATTGTATGGTAATTGATTGAGTCACTTTCCAATTCGGAAATAACGAATATTTTAAAATAATATTCAGTGAAGAATTAAATTATGATTTTGATCTCCGATTTTGGATGGACACAAAAATATTGAAATGTGAAGCCGAGTTAAGCAGTTAAATGCCATTTTGACTTGGACGGATTTTTCTGTTGATTTTATTCATTTTATAATGAATATTGAAAAGATTTGATTTCAAAATCTGATATTTTTAAAATATTATCATTTTAATATTATAATGATATGGAATATTCAATTTTGATTCAAAATTTAAATAGAAATTGGACTCGTTTTAAAATGGATTTATAAACGATTAATAAAATACGTTTTAAATAGAAATCGACGATATATATATTATATATATTTAATGGCTTGAATAGAACGCGCCGCACAGCGACCGTTCACGAATTTCAACCATTAACTTCAAATTGATGTAACAGGAGATCCAACTGTCGGATTCTCCTAAAATTGGAACCGTTGGGTTCGTATCGAGAAGATCTTTCCAATGAATATAAGAGATTTAAATTTAAATGGTTAGATTTTAAAATATGTCCAAATCAATTTTAGAATAGGTCGCAATGGATACAGTTTTGTGGCAGTTATTGGAAACCGACTGTATAGGCCTTGATAAAATTATTAAAAATACGGAAAAAATAGGTAAAATCATAATTACTGATTTGGAAAGATTTTGGATGAAAAATTCCATATCTGAAAAGATGAAAGATATTTTTACCTGAATGAACTAGTTATAAACTAGAATAATAATCCAATGTTTTTAAATAAATAAATTGGATTTGTAAATGGTTTTGATATAACCAGAAATTTCCCATAAATAAATTGGAATGGATTGGAATGGAAATAATCTTCGGAATATTTCGATATTGAATTCCGTGATTATACGAATATTGTTGAGGAATTTGGAAGATATAAATATCGTTATTCCCAATACGATATTTGTTGGTTTCTAAATTTGATATTGAATATAAGCCAGTATAATTTCTATTTAGAGCCCTGTATTTAATATCAAATTGGATTTTGGGTTTGTCGTGAATAATGTCTTCAATAACACTGTTCTTAAACACAATTGAGAAAAGAATTAAATATTTTAACCAAGATTTAATGAAGTTTTCTAATTAATTGGAATTAAATGGTAATGATTTTGGGTTTATCGTAAATAGTGTTTTAAATGACATTTGTTCTTTAACCCAATTAATCGTGAAGTTATGATTTAGAATTTAAAAGACTTTTTATTAAGATTTAATGGAAATTTTCCAATTTAATATATTAAATTGGAATTGAATGGAATTCGATTTGGTAATAATCGAGATGAGCTTCCGTAAAGGAAGACCGTTACTATATATGGAATTTAAAAAGGCCATGCCGTTATTCCATTTATATTATTAGTCTGATATGGAAATTTATATCGATTATTTATTGTTCTATTTTCCGTGAATATTCCATAGTTAGTGGAAGAGATTTTGGTTTATTCCGAATTGTGTTTTTAATAACATTGGTTCTTTAACCCTGTTAAGGACAAGATTAATTTCTTAAAGTTGAATAATCATAAGGTAATGATTTTTGATATTAAAAACAAGTTGAAGTTTGATGAATCTTTAATTAGATTGGAATGAGAATGGGATAATTAAATTTACCGAATTCATGAAATGATCGAGAATGGAGTACCACCAGTTTTACTCCAGGCGATAGTTAAACCTTTCATTAGATTTGAACATGAAATGGTAATTAATCTTACCGATAACACAGTAGGTGTTAGATATGGAGTACTATCAGTTTTTCTCATGGGATGAATAGTTTGGGATTGGGGTAATAAAATAAATGGTTACTTCGGTAAGGTTCGCTAATACTGACTAGTTAATAAAATATTTTGAAACTGATATCCAAAGGAAGATTAAAGAATTAATTTAAAATAATTTACCTTTGATTAAACTAATGGGAACCTTTCCCTAAAAGATGCGAATATTTGAATAAAAGAATATTCCGGGTTTAACTTATTCTGAATAACTGATACGACGACTATATGTCGATGATACGAAGACGGTGGTTGAAGACCGGAGTTCTTCACATCGTTTGCATGATTACTGATGTTTTAATTGGGATGTACACCCAAGACAAGGTAATAAGTGGTGATCGTCCAGATGTACTTGGAAATCGATCGGATATGCGAGGGCCTCTCTCCTGTATTGGACATATAGGACGAGAAATAAGGTGCCTCCGGTTTCGTTCAGACCCAGAACGGACTTGCAAATGGATGGTATGTCTGACATTGTATTCCTTTATACGGTATTTGTTGATATCTGCTAACTATATATCTGTTTGGTGATGGAGAATTTATTCTCTTGCTTAACACCCTTCTCTGAGACGTACAAGCTTAGAGGTTATATATTGATCGAAATTAGTGGTACGGTATGGATTGATAGTATGGCATGCTGAGATGCATGGATCAAGGCTTTTGTTGAAAAGCAGAGTCTTGTGGTTGATGATCAAAGCATGGTTTTAATTAGCATATCTTTGTGTAGCGTTAATTCGCGAGCTTTACTCCACGGTATGAACCTAAAACATGACTAGGGACTACAGGGAAATGGACATATGTTAGTTTCTAGCTACGAGTAACGTCATGGTATAGAGCCCAGACTGTTTACTTATTTGGGTGTTGGAAAAAATTTATGAAGAAAAGAGAGGTGCCTTAGATATAATTTGAGTCCCTTGTGGCTCTTTATTGGTCGACGTGACTGACCATTTGGATGTTCGATGGAACCGGCTAACATATAGTTTATGGTATAATTAACCATCGATGGATGACTGGCCCTAAAGATCCAAGAGGTTGCCCAGAGTGTGTACCCTAGAGGCACTGCTAGAATGTCTCGAAATCAGAAGGAACAACCCTTGCCTTGGTTCATAGCTTGAAATTCAATTTCCAATACGTGATTTTACGATTTAGTTGTAAACCTATATGTTGACGTAACATAATGGTACCTACGCCACCTATAATTGATACATTTATATTTGAAGTTGATTTCTTCACTTAAAGTAATAATAAAAGATGAAATGTGGTGTATCAAGCATATTTGGCTATCATAAGGTAAAACTTTATCCTCGGCTGTGTTAATCGTGTGATGGGACCTGAGTCTTGTAATAGCTTCAATTTTCTTTTTAGCATTGCACTGTTTGTTTTATGCACTAGTATTCATAGAGGGATAAACCTATTCCGTGTTATACGGTTAGGTCCCATGATTTAACCAACTTTAAACTAAAAGCTAATAACTGTTTTAGTTCACACACTAGTCCCATGACTGACCTGGAGTTTATTGTTTTAACCTAAACTCTGGGTGCCCATATTTTCCACACGGGCAGTCAGCAGTTTTGGTTTTGTAGATTTCTTTTCACAGCATCCTGGATTTACAACTGGAGCTATATTTGGTAAGCTTTATATCCGTGTATTTCTTTCAGTTGTGCTAGTTGATGTATTTTCCGCTACGCATTGTATTTATACATTTTTGTTCCGCTGCTGTGTAATTTATTGTCTGATATTCTTGTACTCTAATGTAAATTGTTGTAATAGCAATGAAATGTTCTATTTTTCGTGTCTGATGCGTCGTGTTCTCAAAGCAATATGGGCTCCTCCGTCTCTTTGACGACCGGGGAAGTTTAGGTCGTTTCAAATTACTTATAAATTAAGTATTTAATGTCGACCATTAATTAGTAATTATTAATAAATAACTAAAGGCATGGAAATTAGGGTTACATCAGTATGCTGTTAAACGGTTATTTTAGTTATATAATTTCAAGTCCTAATAAAGGAGCTTTAGATGTTAGAGATTATAACGGTTAGCCCATGTAGTATGTCTGAGTTGCCTCATAAGTATTAGAGAATAATATTGGCCTATGTAATAAAAAATTAATTTAAAACTAATAATCAAATAATTATATTTTGTTATTTATGAGTCATTTAATATAATAATCATTTAACAATAAAGTATGAAACATTATGTGTACATTTTTATTTTTGTATTATTATTTATACATTGGAATTATTAGTAGTAATAATTAACTAATAAACTTTAGGTATTAAATAGTAAATATAATTAGTACATATAATTATAAAGTTATAAATTTTACTTCTTAGTTATTAATATTTCTTATTAATTATGAACTACTAATCCTTGCCAAAAAAATTATGAATTACTAAATATTATTCTTACTTATTGATTATTATTAACTTTTTAACGAGAGTTATCTATTATAGATTATTTAAAACCAATTTTTTAATACTAAATGTCACTTCATAAGTATTAAATTTTACTATTAGTTTTTAAATATTAGATATTCGTTTATTTATTATATAATTGATAATAATTAATAATTTAACACTAATTATTAACTTATAATTATTAAAAATTAATTATTAAGTATCGCTTCTAATTATTAAATATTAGTTATTAATTAAATATTGAATTTTAAACATTAGTTATTAAATATTAATTATTTAATGTCAACTTTTAAATGTAATTAATAAATGTTAACTATAATTTGTTAATTATCAATAATTATCAGTGATTAACAATAATATTATAAATATTAAATAATTATCGGTTACATATAACAACTAGTACTGGTAAATTATTTATAATCGTTAACTATAATAAGCTGTAAGTAATGATATATATGTTAGTTCTTTTTATGGTTATTCATATATGCATTTGCTACGAATATAATAATTTGCGGTTGCTTCAGTTCTTGACGAAGCAATGCAAAAAAACACAATTTATTTTGGTGCATTTGCATTGGTTCCTATGGACCCGATATAATTAAAATTATTTGCATCGGTTGTACGGACAACTGAAGCAAGTAACAGTATTTGCTTTGATGAATATGCTTCGGTTGTTAATACAACTGAAGTAAATGATATTTTTTGCTTCGGTTCCTTGCACAACCGAAGCAAATGACATTATTTGCTTCGAGTATGTACTTCGGTTGCTACTGGAACTGAAGCTAATGATACTATTTGCTTCGGTTGTAAGTACAACCGAAGCAAATGATGCGATGTAAAAGACATATTTTGTAGTAGTGCTAATTTTTAGGCAGACAAAATTTTAGGTAAAGGGATATTCCAGACATTTCTTTCTTTTCATCCTAAGAGTGATGCACTTATAGAAGGTAAAGCTGAAACTACGGAAAAAATAGTTCTGATCGACATATTTTACCTAAAAAAAAGTCAAAAGTGGAGCACCTCAGATTTCCACTACAAGTTCATTTTAAATAATAGTGCATTTTCTCTCTTTCCACTAACTATTATTTCAACCGGAACTTCCGGCAGAAATTGAAGCATATGTGGTGCTGCACTATTTGGGTTGCCACTCAACGGTCATATATACGTGCACACGTACGAAGAAGGGCACGAATTACCCCAGCATATAATTTAATTAATTTTCTTGATCTACATATGTTGGGTTTGACCTTTTTATCATGTAGATCAACTTCACACATTTTGAAATCATTGTGAACAACTACCTTTTACATGAATCTCACCAATTTATTTCCGCTTCCACATTCAATCTTTAAAAATATAAGCTAACACTACTGAAATACCCCCAAAATAGAATCCATCAATTCCTAATTTCCAAACAAACAAAAAATTAAATGAAGATATTTTGTAATCATTCCTTTATTTTTATCCAATGTTAAAGCTAGCCTATAGAGAATAAGGATGAAATTCAGCTACCAAAAAGCTTGTTTTAATCAACAGATCTTAGCAACCAGAAGTTAAACACACATGCATGTGTACGCGCATGCATGACGAAGAATATAGATTCCAAATCATATAATTCCACCGTTAATGTCCTAGATCTACATATTTCATATTAGGCTAACTGTATGTAGATGCATGCTTATCATGTTGATTAACTTCGCAAATCATAAGATCATTCTGAGAACTTCTCTCACAAGCCTTGAACTGATCTTCATATTTGTGAAATTGGTCTAAGCAACGAATATAACGTCTACAGCAACAAAAATGAAAAAAATGTGGATGAAGAAAACTAATTGAGGAATTTCAAGATATTTATATATGATGAACTAAAAATTGATTTTCACAAGCATGAACTAACAGTCCAACATGAAGAGCTTAGATGTTACAGGAAAAAAATATTACCATCGTAATCATTAGTCGGTTCTTCCACTGCTTCATAAGTGAAATCTTCTGGCTAAGCCTGTAACAAACTGAAATGCAAATCTCTAGAACTCCAGCCCAAATATTATAACAATCCTAAACCCAAATATTCCAATCCCATTTAAGTTCATTCAAGCCTTAGGTCTGATTCGAAAGTTAGTTGGAATTACAATTGATAAAATACCGCGAAGCTTTCTAGCCTTGTTCGAAGCCCAAAACTAGCACGAACTCAAAACTTCAGAAAACAAAACAAAATTTAAGAATCAAAACTAAATTTAGGGCCGGAACCATAAAATTTTCCAGTATCGAAGCCATTTTTCAGCGTCGAAGTCCATAACCCTGAATCAAAGCTGAACTCCAGATATGAATCCAACTTTAGACGTGAAACCAACTTTAAGCGTCGAACCAGAATCTTAGATTGAAACTGAAATTCTTCGCGAAACACTCAAATCTATATATGAAGCCTCAAAGATGCTGACGATGCTAAAGTGTGGTTGATGGTATAAGAAGGATATTTGGAGGAGAAGTATAGAAGATGTTGATTTTGTTTTTTCTGAAATTTGAGGCAGCTGAAAGGAGTGTCTATTTATGGTTTTGCAAAAGCGAAGGGATGGGGAGGGAATGAAATGTTTGAAGCACGCATCGAAATGTCTGAGCATGGAAACAAAATTTATTTGCTTGATGTGGCTGTAGCTCGAAGAAAATTTAGAACTAAAATTTTGTCAAAGAAAAGTTAGCAAACATTATTATATAGATCATTAATTATAAGTACATATTATTATTTGTATATTTTTGTTTGTGCATTATTACTATAATTATGGTATATAATATCATAAAAAATTTATTACAAACTATTTTTTAATTTATTTTGTAAAATTTGTCAATTTTCATTTAAAATAATTTTAAATATATAATTTTTAATTATGATTATAAAATATAAAATACTAAATGTTTCTTCTTAGTTGTTAAAATTTAATATTAGTTTATTGATCTTAATTATTACATAATTATTTGATGGTGATTATTAGTAATAATTGTTAAAAATTAATTACTTCGTATGAGATGACCCGAACTTCCCCGTGAAGGAAAGCACGGATTGTTTAGAGAACAAGCCGAATCAGAACACAAACAGAAGAACATTTCATTGCTTATTACAACGATTTCATCAGAATACAAGAGTATACAGAGTATGAATAAATATTACACATTTTAAAAATATCAGAGATTTAAATTACATTACATAGTAGTGGAAAAATAATACAAAACACAACTGAAAGAGATAAACGGATACAAAGCTTTCCTGATATTGTTCCAGCTGTAAACCAGGAACCTTTGAATATAAATCTGCAAAACCAAAACTACTAGCTACCCATGTGAAAAATAGGGGCAACCAGAGTTTAGGTTAAAACAATAAAATCCTTGTCAGTCATGTGACTGGTGTGAGAACTAAAATAGTTATTAATTTTTATTTTAAAGTTGGGTAAATCAAGGGACCACGCCGTATAACATGGAACGGGTTTAACCCCAAAAATACCAGTGCATATAACAAACAGCGCAATGCTAAATAACGAAAAATGAAGCTATTATAAGACCTAGATCCCATCACACAATGCAACACAAACCAGAGGATAGGGTTTTCCCTTATAATAGCCAAAGCATGCTTGGTACGCTTAAAACAAATCATTTTGATATTACTATATGTGTATAGTGTCAAAATAACTTCAAATATAAATGTATCAATCCTAGATGGCATGGGTACCATATATCATGTCGCCAATACTGGGCTATACAATCAAAACCGAAATGTCACGTATTGGAAGTTGGGTTTCCGTCATGAACCAAGGCAAGGCACAATCCTATCGTTTCAAGACTGTCTAGCCTGAGTCTCAGGACTCAGTCGCAACTGTACCTAGGCAACATGCAGGGCCGGTCCACATGAAGTGGATTAAAATGCCTGAACATGCGTTTCCCTGCCCTATGGGGTGTAAACTAGTCATATACCGACCAAACCATCGGCCCCGGATCGTCCGATATAACCGAGGCACCTCGCATTCCAACAACCACATAAGTCAAACTCGTCAGGGCGTGTAAAACCAATGACGCCACTTCTAGCTAGAAGGAAATGAAATACCCTCCTTGCTGTACTCTCATGTTTCTGGTTCATACCGGGGGTGTGAGGCTCGCGAATTAACGCTATACAAAAAGCTATGCCACAAGGGTCGTGCTTTGATCATCAACCGCAAGACTCTGCTTTTTAACAGAAGCCTTGTTCACTGCATCTCAGCATGCCACACAGGCAATTCACGGTATGCAACCAATGGCTATCAATCACACAGAATGAAATCCAGTGTCCGACACGCAATCCATTTACATGTTCGCTCTGGGTCTGAACGAAACCGGAGGCACCTTATTCCTCCCCCATATGTCAAATACAGGGGAGAAGCCCTCGTATATCCATCGATCTCCAAGTACGTCTGGACGATCACCACTTATTACCTCGCCTTGGGTGTACGGCCCAATCAAGACATCAGTAATCATCCAAACAATGTGAAGACCTCCGGTATTCAACCACCGTCTTCACCTTAGACTAGTCGTCATATCAATCATTCAGAATTGGATAAACCCGGCCTTTCCGAATAACTCGCGTATTTTATAAACAAGTGTTACAGAAACACAACATACGCCTCATTCAAATCCAGAATATTCCTCTATTCAAATATTCTTATACTCCCATTAATTTTATCAAAGATAAGTTCTTTAAATTTATTCTTTAATCTTCCTTTGGATATCATTTCAATCTAAATAAAGATGCATTAAAACTCCACTTAGTTTCAATCTTCCCAAAAATCAATATTAACAATTGTTTAACTTGGGAAATCATATCCTGTCTTTAACTGGGTTAAAGAACCTATGTCATTTAAAACACGGTTCACGATAAACCAAAAATCACATTCCTTTCCATCAGCCGTTAACCGTAAATTAGAAAGTGGAAAATTCCCTAAGTATTAACCCCGAAGGCCGACATCAGATCAATACCCAGGAAACCATTCAACTTAACTAATCTCCAGTTAGTTTCTGATTTTTTTAACTCCATTGGGTCTAAGAACAGTATTATTAAAGATACCATTCACGACAACCCAAAATCACATTCCATTAACAATGGAATCTTCATGGAAGACAAATCGATATATATAATCAATATAAACTTACACATCCAACCGATAATATAAATGGAACAAAGACAAGGTCTTTTAAATTCCATATATATTAACTGTCTTCCTCTACAGAAGCTTACTTCGATTATTACCAAATCGAATTCCATTCAATTCCAATTTAATATGTTAAATTGGAAAACCGTTACGTTGGAAAATTCCCATTAAATCTTAATAAAAAGATTTATAAATTCCAAGTCACATTTCACTGTAAATCGGGTTAAAGAACAAATGTCGTTAAAACACAGTTCACAACAAACCTAATTCACAATCCATTAATTATCGGGTTAAAGAACAAGTGTTATTTAAAACACCGTTCACGATAAACCCGAAAATCAATTCTAATTCAATTCCAATTAAATATTAATTAATTGGTATACTTCATTAAATCTAAATAAAAGATTTAATCTTTTTCTCAACTGGGTTTAAGAACAGTGTTAATGAAGACACCAGTCACGACAAACCCAAATCTCATTTAATACTAAACAGAAGGCTCTGAATAGATAATATACCAGCTTATATTCAATATCAAATTCTACAACCAACAAATATTGTATTGGAAATAACGATATAAATATATCTTTCAAATTTCCATAACAATATCGGTATAATCACGAAATCCAACATCGAAATATTCCGAAGACAATTTTGATTCAAATCCATTTCCAATTTATATATTGCAAATTCTGGTTATTTTTAAAACCATTTCAAATCCAATTTATTTATTTTGAAAATAAATGGATTATAATTCTAGTTCAAAACTAGTTCATTTCGATAAAAATCTATTTTTATCTTTTCAAATATGGAATTTTTCATCCCAATTCTTTCCAAATCATTTCTTATGATTTTACACTAATTATTGATATTTTTAATAATTTTATCAAGGCCCGTACAGTCGATTTCCGTAAACGGCCATCAAACTGCACTTACACCGACCTTTTCCAAATTTGATTTGGACATAATTCCAAATCCAACCGTTATATTTCAAATTTCAAATATTCGTTAGAAAGCTCTTTTCGATATGAACCCAACGGTTCCGGTTTTAGGAGAATCCGACGGTCGGATCTCCTGTAATACCCATTCGGAGTCAATGGTCGAAATTCGCGAACTACCGTAGCGCGGCGCGTTCTATTCAGGCCATTATATTATATTATATATATATATATAATATATATTTCTTCGATTTCCATTTGAAATGTATTTTATAAATCGTTTTAAATTCGTTTTCAAAATGATTTCAACTTCATATTCAATTTCAAATAAAAATTGAATATTCCATATCATCGATATATAAATTATAATATTTCAAAACATTATATTTTGAAATCAGTTCCTCTTCGATATTCATTATAAAAATGAATAAAATCGATATAAATATCGTTCACATCAAAATGGCTTCAATCTAATCAACACGGCTTTATATATTCAAATATATTCGTGTCCATCCCAAATCAGACATCAAAACCATATTTTGATTCTTTTCTGAATATTATTTGAAAATATTCGTTATTTTAAAATAATCGTTATTTTAAAATATCCATTCTTTCTGAACTAAAATCAGACACCGTCAATTACCATATAATGTGATTATATGGATTTCATACCATACATGTATACAACAACAATCTAACACAGTCAACCATCATCCAAAGTGCATTCTACACTTCATGAGAATCAAATATAAATATTTAATGTTTATAACAGCTTGTCAATCAATCGATCGACATACAACTAATTATTGGGATTAGTGTATGTCCAATATCATCCCAAAACCCGTGTGGGGTTTCAAACAATCAAATACAGGTTTTATTTGTGCAGTTGGGCAATGTGTTGAATTTATCGTCCCAATCAATATCAGTCAAATGTGTGTACACAGACAAATCGTCTGATTTGTTTATAAATATTTATTTTATATGCACGTTAAAAATTATATTTTTAACTATAAAATATTTATTCAAGCCACATCACACAATAAATTTTCACAACACATCAATCAAATAAACAAGTCATCCATGGTCTATGGACGACGGGTGTCGAGTGCTGCTAAGCACCTTCTGCATCCTAGTATATATTTCAAGTAGAAAATAAAACAAAAATGAGAAGTTCTCACCTTTGGGTTTCCACCCCGCCATTCTTTATTTTTGGACGGTTTGGATTTAGATTTGATACTAGTCAGTTTCATCGCCGTTTGTTTCACGCGGTATATGTTAAAAATCACATTTTTGTTTTGACAACGCTATACAGATAAAAATCACAGTTCTATATATCTTTATAAACCATATCATATTTTGATTTCAATAATATATATATTTAAAAATCATTTTTTTAATTCAAACATTAATAAATAAAAACCATTTATTTTCCTATGACAATGCTTTTTTTTTTCTTTTTTAGCACAATGTACACTTTTATTCTTTTTAAAACAATGATCATATCTTTTCTAATGTAATCATAGCTTTTCTAAAGAAAAATCATATTTTTATTTCGTTACTTCATTATAAAAAATTACATTTTTATTTCAAAACCATATTGAAAAAAATCACATTTTCATAGCAAAGTGATTTGTATATATAAAATAAATCATCTTCTATATATATTTAGAAAACTATGCGATATATATTTTAAAAACTAATGCAATATATATTTTAAAAACTAATGCTATATATATTTTTTATCACTATGCTAATTTTATTTTATTTTAAAACAATTATATATATATATTAAATACAATAAAATTAGAAAAAAAACTACCTTAATCCTCCTTTCCCTATGATCTCATTCTAAACTTAAGCCAACCCCCCCCCTCGGACGTTGACGAACTCGGAGCCCTCGTCGCCTCATAAACTGCCATGAAACGGTGGTCTTCCATCCCAAATTCGAGCCGTATACACCTCGAGAAATGATCAAACCCATATAGGATTGAAGCCTGCGAAATTCTCTACCATATTTACTTTAGAACCTTGATTTAATTCGAAGAGATTTGGCTGCGATTTGAGGGAGAATTCTCGAACCATTTCCGCCGTGTGTTGAATGGAGGGAGGCACATTTTTAAATGGGGCGTTAACTAGGGTTGGGTGAAATGAGTTTATATATAAATATATTTTAATTCACGAATTTATTTGTTTATTGTCACGAACCCCAAATTAAACCCAATGACTATCACCCCTAGCTAAATACCTCCATCCAAACACAATGGGGGTATGTTTCGTAAGCCAGTTTGGCTGTTTCGATCCGTTTTCGCTAAAATTAAAATATAATTTTATATTTTGAATTTTAAAGCACATTTCAATTTACTGGGGCCACATACGAACTCTAAAAATTCCAGAAAAATTATTTCTAGCTTCGTATCGACGATACGGTCCTAACAAAACTAATTTCGTCAAATTTGGAGACCGTATGAAAAATGGCCATTTTCTGGTCGATCCAAATTGACTGAAACTGTCAAAACACGTTTTTTTGTGCCACGCTCACATATTAATCCCAAAAATTACGAATTTCGGAATTTAGCAATAACTTGACATCGCGGATCCAACAAAAGTGGTTTCGTCGAAAACGGAGGTCGTTTGCAAAATTTCCATTTTTAAGGGCCAAAATTCCATAGCGACTATTCTGAATTTTCAACTGGACATAACTTTTTATTCCCGCTATGAAATTTCAATTTTTCGGATTCGTTAGAAAGATATTTTCAAATAGATTCAAATATTTCTGGTTTTGCTAAAATCCGTTTTATTTTGAATCCTGTATATTTATTTGAAATTTAAAATCAAAATTTCAAACTACAGCGCCATTTTCAATTCTTTTTATAATTAAAAATATTTATATTCTAATGACAATTTATATAAATATCTACATTCTAATTCTATTCAAAATAAATTTCTCGTAGTCATTATTTAAAATAAATCATTTTAAATATTCAAAATTCCTCAAAATTGCCAAAATAAAAAATTTTAATTGACTTGGATTTTCCGGGTTATTACATCATAACTATTAATATTAGATATTAATTCAATATCGAAAATGAACATCAGTTATAAAAATTTGTTAATTATTTAATATTATTTTTTAATTATTAATAAAATTTATAATTATGAAATGTTATTAATAAATGGTAATTGCTTAGGATCATTTTCCGCAATTGTCATACATCGCTCGTTGCAAATAACTAGTTTCAATAGGGTATTTTTCCTGTAATGATCTAATTTTTTGGTACTTTAATTATTTATCTATGTTAATGAATAATATAAAATAAAGTTGTAAACAATATTTATTTATTAGATCATATTTTAAGTGATATTAAGATTTATTAGTTATTAAGTATTCAGTATTAATTATTAAAAGTTATATCAATTATTATATAAATACTTCGTATTTGTTTATTAGTAAAGTATTAATCCATATTAATAACTATTATGTAACGACCCGGATTTTTGAGCCATTTAATTCTGAATATTTAAATTGGTTTTAAATATTTTATTTTAAATATAAAACATTGATTACGAATTTATATCTTCTACACACTTTCAAATTAAATATCGAAATTTATTCCATTGGATTTTAGAATAACTGTTAAGCCTAATAACATCTATCATTGTATTTTATTTGGAGTCCGGAACCGTAAAATGCCTTATAAAGTATAAGAAGCGCTTTTGAAATCCACACATTGTTTTCATAAAATCTCAACAAAGTCTAAAACAAAATCTTGGCGTGATCTTAGTAAATTCTCATCAATCTCGGTACAATCCTTGACAAAAAGAGAAAAGATTTCGTATCCTTTTAAAATCAAGCTGCTGTACAAAGTTTTGACAAACCACGGTAAGGTTCTTATCCTGCTTTCAAAAATGTCGCAAGTAAACCTATATGAAATCTTGACCGAACATATAGAATACATATATTATATATGTTCATCATTAGCAGCATGTCCTTCTGAATCCATCAGTAATCCAATTTGACATAAAATCTCTGAGCGAACCCTTATTGTAATCTCAGCCCGTATTCATAGTCAAGACATATGGCTTTACCTTATTGAACGAAACCTTACCAAAATCTTATCATATCTTCAAATAAGGATTTGTTGAATATAACAATGCCGGCTGAGTCAAATATATATCTGCAAAATCTCAACAAAACCTCTGAAAAATCTTATCAATACACTGTAAATCTCAATATATGGCGAATTTCGATAAATCGTACTCAAAATTTATTAGATCATTTAAAGGATTGGCACGTTACTTTCTCAGAGTCAAAGAGTGCGGCTCCTCACATATTATTATAAAAATTACAATATAAAAATCCTTTTCTATCTTGCATTTCTTCACTGCAAATAAACGCACGTGCATTAGCTGGGTAAAATCACATGCCTGCTTTTTACCTGCAATGTCATGTCCTTTTCACGAAGGCACAATTGAATTGAAAATCCATCAGCTAGCCTAAAAACTATCTGCCCCTATATTTTTCCTGAAAATTCCCACATGCCTATCTAGACTATCACCCAGCTAGTAGCTACACCGACCCTATGCCGTGCTCTCCAAACTTCGGAGCCGTGATAGCCAAGCTTTATATCCTTGGCAACCAAGTTCTTGTATGTATAAATACCAGCTGTTTCACACACAATGGATTTTTTTTTCAGAACAAGAAAATAAGATAAAATAAATAAGGGAGAAACCGATTCCTTCGTTAATACCACATCACAAATGAACGATCCATGATTCACATCTTCTCCACCTTCTTCTTCACCTACTTGCTTCTTTACGAAATTGTTCACAAGGAATTATGATTCGCTAGGGGAAAACCTACCTATAGCTAGCGACGATAGAAGTTTGGTGGACTGGAGCAGTCACGGCAATATAGAAAATGGTGTGCGCTAGTCATGGTGAGCACGTGTGGCAAAACCACGGTGATGGCTGAGTCCACGAGAGCGAGCTGGCCGAAACATTCAGAGGTGGAGGAGCCGAGTTCCATTTATACGTTTTAGGTATAGGAAGAAGCAGAATTCGAAGAGAAAGGCAATGTAATTTATTTAAGGTTGAACGATGGTGTAACGGAGGCGGAAGGGATTGATGAAGTATTGGCAATGGAGTTGGGAGGAGCATCGTGTTTCTGTAGAACGATGGGAGGAGAAAATGATTAAGGAAAAAACGTGCTTAAGGAGTTGGTTTATTTTATTGTGGGATGAGTTAGCAGGGGCGGCAAAAGGGTGATCAAATGAAGGGTAGTGATGTTGTCCTTTACTGGCTTGGGTGGTTTAATGGGGCAGGTTGCTTTGGTTAAAGTAGCTCGGGTTCGTTAGAGGAAGTCGATCAGTTTTGGTGAGTCACAGGTAATAATAGTTGTGAAGGGAAGCATGATTTTATTGAAAGGGAGAAACAACATAATCTAGCATTTTGAAGCCTAATGAAGGGGAGATGAATATGTCTGGTAATACAGATTTTGGGATGTAGGGTGAAAGACTTGCAGTGATGGATGGACCCAACTTTCCAGTCATGTTGAAACCGTATGTTATTTCACTTGTTGGTATTTTCTAGAGAGGGACAATGGGAAGAGGGAGACAGAGTTGGTTAAGGGTATAAGTTTTAATTAATTTTTAATTTAATGTTAATAAGGTTTAAACTAATTAAATCTTATAACACATACGAATTTTTTATATGTTATCAGAATTGAATGTCATCTGTCATGTTGGGACTGTAACGATAAAATCTACATCATAGAACTAACATAGCTAAAACCAAGCTATTGGGATTTCAACGAAAATTCAAACGTTGTTTCATTTTAAATGAAACCAAAGCAGAATCGCCAACTGCAAAACAAGGTGAGTAAACTCACTTACTCTGCTTCGTTTATATTTCTATATAAACGAGTTTTAAATATATTAATTTTATGTTGTGTGATTGTTGATTGGGTGAATGGTTGATAAAATTGATTGTAATGGTTGATATAGAAACCATTGATTGAATATTGATTCTAACACCATATGGAATTGATGATATTTTTGTTGATTAACATCTGTGGATGCAGGGAAACGGGTTGGAGGAATCCAACTGGATTCCTCAATATTCACATTACTGTTTATCGTTTATTATGTTGTGATATATAATCCATGGCTGATTATGTTGTGTTTGAATTACACAATGGTGAGAATTTTGGTATTTAAATACTGTAAATATTTACGAATGTAGAATATGAATTTGAGATGTAAAAAGGAAATTATTTTTCAAATATAAATTTAAATTTCGAATATACTTAAAATAGAAACTTGTTTAAATAAATAAAACAAGAAGTTATTTATAAAACGATGTTTATAAATTAGTAAAAATATTATCTTGAGATAAAGTAAAATATAAATTCAAGTTTGAATTTATATTGGAAAAGTGGAAATCGGGTTAGAAACCGATATTTGTAATGGAAAATGGAATGTAGCGATTATAAAGGAAATTGCAAGTATGATTATAAATGGATGAAATTAAAATAAGTTTTCCTATGAATAAATTCTAAATAAACGTTACAAATGGAAATGTGATTTAAAAATGTTATTTAGAAGTATAAGATCCAAATAGATTTGATTGTATATAAAACTAATATATTCACGGTTAAAGTGAAAAATGGCTTAAAGGAAATAATTTGCGAATAAAATTTCTATAAAGGAATTTAGATTTGAAATACGAATCCCAATTAGAACATGAATGAGAAAGGGAAATGGATATTTGTTTTTAAAGAGATGATGAGTTTTATCCCAAAATTTGGAACATAAATAATGTTTTGTAAACTGGAAAGTTTATCAAGGAATTTGGTAATGATTTGGAAAGGATAAGCTCAAAAGTGAAACTTGGAATTTGAATCAACCTGAAATGGTAGATAAATTTCGAAGTTCGGAATATAATCGAATATAGATTATTTGAGAGAGAGAGTTATTTATTAGAATTCGATTATATCGAATTTAGAGAAGTAGTTATTTTTACTTTCCATTTTGAATCAAAATTTAATTAGTTATTTATTTATTTACTTACTTATTAATTTATTTGTTGAAATTAATAAGTACAAGTTATATTTTTATAAACCAAAAATATGAGAACAGCGATTATAATGCTGTCATTATAACAAATGTTTTATAAATCTATACAGTGATTTTAGCGCTGTCGTTATAATAAATGTTTTATAAATCTATACAGCGATTATAACGCTGTCATTATAATAAATGTTTTGTAAATCTATACAGCGATTTTAGCGCTCGTTATAATAAATGTTTTGTAAATCTATACAGCGATTTTAGCGTTGTCGTTATATTAAATGTTTTGTAAATCTATACAGCGATTTTTGCGCTGTCGTTATAATAAATGTTTTGTAAATCTATACAGCGATTTTAACGTTGTCGTTATAATGACTTATAAATCAAATATTTGGAAACAGCGATTATAACGCTACCATTATAATCAATGTTTTTCCATGAAGGGAGTGGATTCCTAGATTGAATCCGAGAATCCCGTAAGCGATGTTTTGTTTGAAGTTGTTAGCTTTGACTGTTTCAAAGTTGAGAATGTTTTTCAGTTAAGGTCTGGGAGATAATTATACCCCCAACTTGATCGACTTCATAATTAACTAAGAAATGGTTAAGGTTCGGCAGTAAAGATTGGTTAGGGATCCGATTAGTAAATGAATAATTAATGAATTGAGTTATAGCAACGATGTTTATTACGTAACATAGGTTTAACTAAATGAAAAGTCTTGGAAACATTTTCCAAAGTAAATCAGAGGTGGTTTCTGAGTATAGAAAACGAAATGATTTGGGATAAATAGAAGTAAGGAATGGTAATTGGAAATGTTCTTTTCCAATGTTAATAAAGTTCAATTTCTAAAATATAGAAATAAGAACATATGAATATATAGAAATATTTTCTTACTGGAATAAGAGATATTTTCACGAATAGAGAAATTATAATATTGGAAATGTTTTTCAAAGAATCGAGCAGGGAAATCGAGCTTTAAAAGGATACGAAAGATGGGAAATGGGAATTGTAAATGATAATATAATAAAGAATCGATTTGAAGGGGCCCAGTGTTGTTTGATGCTTGATCGGTACGATTTCCAATTGGAAATAGGACCATTGATTGTATGGATGTTCTTTGATAGTTAAATCACCGACTATCAAAGTTTTGATTTATTTTATACCTCCGTTGTCAATATAGAGAGACCGAGATCAGATTTAATATCTGAAAACGCCTCCGTATTGGTATAACTGTTATGAATCAACTTATGCTGAAGATAATTGAAGACGGAGTAAAATGCAGGGGCTGTTCTATTATCTCTAGGTAGAAATTGCCCAAGATGGATTAACAGAACGGTGCCTTCGGTTTGTCCAAACCCAGGACAACTTGTATGGATGAGTGTCTGATAGAGAATTTCCAAAGGAATTACGTACGTTGATTCCTTCAAACGTACGAAGTTGGTGGAAAAGAAGGGAAACTTCTTTAGCCTAACAATCCGAGTATTTTTGTGGGAATCAATTAGTGATTTCCAGTGGATCTGATGATGTGGCATTCAAAGTAAATGGTGGCCAGATGTTCTAGAAGATAATTCCAACCTCAAGCCTCACAACCAGGAATTGACAAAAAATCGGGCAGGCAGCATGGCTAGGTGGGTCACTCTTATTAGGATGTATAATCACCTATCTAGAGAAATTCCATTTGCTTCTTTCAATCTATCGATATTGTCCATTTCGGGAAACGGTTGCAGATCCCAACCGTTGGTGTTATACATTCGATACACTCAAGCGAAATGAGTGGTCGGTCATGTGTGGGCCGGGTTGCAAGACATTCTTGTTGAACCCCAGTGTATCCCCTCTAGAGTACACTGATCGGAAGGTGGTTCCATACCTTGTCATGCTGGAAATCCAATCTCTAATAAGCGCCCTGCGGGTTTTGCTTTTATATTATATATGGAGCGTAATATGCAAGCGTTTCCGCTAGATTCTATTTATTTGATGTAGACATTATTATAATATCACTGGATTTGATATCAGAAATAATTTTGGTTATCGTAAGGTAAAAACCATCCGTGTTTATGTGTGGATCGATCTTACAATTATCATTTCTTTTAAAAGGATTTTTTAAGGTTAAACAAATGGTTGGAGTTTACTCACACCAGTCCCATGACTGACCCAGAGTTTATTTTATTTGTTTTCCCTAAATTCCTGGGTGCCAAAATTTGTATGGGCAATCAAGTAGTTGGGATTTTATAGATTCACTTGGAAGAGCTGGAAGCAGGAGGCTAAACCAGTTTGCTATAGACTATCATATTTCTGCTGTGTACTATGTCGTATCTGGAAACAGGTGTTTATAACTGTTCCAGGAATAACTATTGTGCTCTGATAATGGTATTTATATACAGTTACCGATTTGTATTTCAAAGGTTATGTTATTTAATATAATTTATTCGTTCCACTGTGAGATTTGTGTTCTTCGTTTTCTTCTATTCTAATTCCTCTTTCTTTCTATTTCTCATCCTCTAACTTCTTTCTAATAATGATTCGTATTTCTGTGCAATTTGGGTTGGACGTGTGGTGTTATTAGTCGACTCAAAGAGCACCGAAATTCGGGCCATTACAGTTTGTATTAGAGCTAATGGTTGAGTAGTAACCTTGGCTCTGTGGCATGATTCAAAAGAGATGGGGTTAGTAATACCCTAGAGTATATATAAGCGCGTATTTGTAGGTTAAATATAAAATTGTTTTATATTGTATTGATTGATTTGTTGAGTGGTTTATGAATTCTGGTCGATACAGGATGTACAACTGTATCGATAAGCGTTTCTAAACTCTCACACAAAACTATTCGATATGGTATTGTTTTGAAATGGGTAAATGAAATAATTTTGCCCAAAAACTATTTTAATATAAAAGGAATATTTCTAAATTATTATATACGAATGTATTGATTGTTATCCCAATCAAATGAAATTAGGAAATAATGAAATGGTTATATAATTTGTATACAGATAATGTATACAAATGAGGTAAACCAAGATTAAGTTCAAATCCCGGGTGTTTAGAAATATTTTCTGAAGTATTATAAAGTAATATAGCATTATCTGAAGTTATTTTTGAATAAGAACAGTTTTTAAATAGATTTTGAAAATAATTAAGCATTGAAATCACTTTAGTGGTGAGAAAATAATTCTGATGATGGATCGCGACGTTATCAATATTCATTTTCAAGTTTCTAAGTGACGGATTGCTACCATAGTAATTTGGGAATGAAAAAATTGTTTGAAAAGGACAAGATGTTTTAGAAATTCAAATATTTTGAATTGAGTTGATTATAAATATATGTATATAAATATATATGATTTCAAATTAATTTGAAATAAAACCCAGGAATTTGAATTCTGAAATTAAAATTTAACTTATATAAGTTAAATAGATTAAAATCGTAGAAGTGAATCAAATGAATTGAAATTTAATTTAAGTTAAATAAAATTGGACTGGATTAGAGATCATCCAGAATGAAATCAAACAAGTTGAATATATATTGGATGTTGTTGTTTGGAATTAAATGGCGATGGAATTGAACTCAAGCAGAATAAGAAGGTTGATTTTTGGAAATAGAACTCGGTTTGGATTAAGGAATAGAAGTTAACTAACCATAAAGTTGATTAGGAAAGCTAAAGACCAAAGGTTAAATTGATTTGGAACCGATTGGAATATATACATATGTTGAGCAGGTATTGAATGGAAGCAAATGCAAGAGATAGAGTGATGCCCGACAAAAGGTTACATGTTTACAATATTACTTGGGTTTGATGATTTTATGAGCCTATAAGGCAAGCTACTTGGCTTTTTGATTTTCTTTTGGGTTGGAGAAGGCTTAGAAAGGCGATTTGTGATTGTACTGATTGAGCCGTGTAGAGGAGACGCTGGCGAAATTTTTCAAAATTTAAGGAGTTAGAAAATTTTTAAGAAATTTTTGATAATTTAAAATCGGATGTTAATTGTAATTGGAATAAGAAAATCAGAATTGGTTAATAAAATTTCAAGTGGAATAATGAAATTGATAAATGGATTTAAAATCAATTGGAATGGGTGTGAATATGCAGAAGAGCATATGGATTAAAGGCAAGAATGTGACAGTGGATAGTCCAAAAATGGTGGACAGATCATTTGGAAATAATTATGAATGGTCGAATATTGGAATGAGAATTCGGAGGTCGGGTAAGACTGGGTTATGAAGATATGGAATATAACGTTTCAACTAAGTAGGTTATGAGGAGTTAGAGTTATAGCTTTTTTACTGGTTAGAAATTTTGAGTACAAAATTATTTTAAGGGGAAAGGAATGTAAAGAACCATATTTTTGAGCCATTTAATTCTGAATATTTAAATTGATTTTAAATATTTTATTTGAAATATAAAACGTTGATTATGAATTTATATCTTCTACACACTTTCGAATTAAATATCAAAATTTATTCCATTGGATTTTAGAATAACTGTTAAGTCTAATAACATCGATCATTGTATTTTAATTGGAGTCTGGAACGGTAAAATACCTTATAAAGTATAAGAAGCGCTTTTGAAACCCGCACATTGTTTTCATAAAATCTCAACAAAGTCTAAAACAAAATCTTGGCATGATCTTAGTAAATTCTCATCAATCTCGGTACAATCCTTGACAAAAAGAGAAAAGATGTAATATCCTTTTAAAATCAAGCTGCTATACAAAGTTTTGACAAACCACAGTAAGGTTCTTTTCCTGCTTTCAAAAATGTCGCAAGTAAATCTATATGAAATCATGAACAAATATATAGAATACATATATTATATATGTACATCATTCGCAACATGTCCTTATGAGTCCAACAGTAATTCAATTTGACATAAAACCTCTGAGTGAACCCTTATTGTAATCTCAGCACGTATTCGTAGTCAAGACATACGACTTTACCTTATTAAACGAAACCTTACCAAAATATTATCGTATCTTCAAATAAGGATTTGTTGAATATAACAATACCGGCTGAGTCAAAATATATCTGCAAAATCTCAACAAAACCTCTGAAAATCTTATCAATACACTGTGTAAATCTCAACATATGGCGAAATTCGATAAAATCGTACTCAAAATTTATCAGATCATTTAAAGGATTGGCACGTTACTTTCTCAGAGTCAAAGAGTGCGGCTCCTCACATATTATTATAAAAATAACAATATAAAAATCCTTTTCTATCTTGCATTTCTTCACTGCAAATAAACGCACATACATTAGCTGGGTAAAATCACATGCCTGCTTTTTACCTGTAATGTCATGTCCTTTTCACGAAGGCACAATTGAATTGAAAATCCATCAGCTAGCCTAAAAACTATCTACTCCTATATTTTTCCTGAAATTTCCCACATGCCTATCCACGCTATCACCCAGCTAGTAGCTACACCGACCCTATGACGTGCTCTCCAAACTTCGGAGTCGTGATAGCTAAGCTTCATCTCCTTGGCAACCAAGTTCTCGTATGTATAAATACCAGCTGTTTCACACACAATGGATTTCGTTTTTTCTAGAACAAGAAAATAAGAAAAAATAAATAAGTGAGAAACCGATTCCTTCGTTAATACCACAAAACAAATGAACGATCCATGGTTCACATCTTCTCCACCTTCGTTCTTCGCCTACTTGCTTCTATACGAAATTGTTCGGAAGGAATTATGATTCGTCGGGGGAAAACCAACCTATAGCTAGCAGCGATCGAAGTTTGGTGGACTGGAGCAGTCACGGCAATACAGAAAATGGTGTGCGCTAGTCATGGCGAGCGCGTGTGGGAAAACCATGGTGATTGTAACACCCCGTATTTCTGTTAACACTAAAGTAACGAATTAAAGAATATTTAATTTTTAATGTGAGAATTAAGGGAAACGAGTTGCGCCATTGTGTTCGTCTCGGAATTCTGGTTGAGATAGAGTCCGAGTTTGCGTGAATTGGACTTCGTATGAAGAAGTTATGGCAATCGGAAGTTTCAGAAAAATTCAAACAGATTTCAAAAATTCGAATTCAGACTCAGATTGGGCTAGGTGGGAAATTTCCCGCCATGGCTAGGTCGACCAGGGGATTGACCTGGGGGTCGACCTACCCATACAGGTCGACAAGGGGGTCGACCCCCCCCCCCCCCCGGGCAGATTTGAAAGATGACGATTTGGTGACTGTTTGCTGAGTCATTAGGGTTTCTAATCTGGTCTGAATGGCTGTGGTTAATTCTAGGTTGATCAGATGGCCTAAATTAATTCCAAACTCTATATAAACACATGTAGACTCAAACCCTAAAATCAAATAAAAATTAGAACCATGGCCGTCATGTTATCACCTTGCAACCTAGAGTAGCCGCCACCAATTAGAGAGGAAGAAAAGCTAATCAAATCAATTCTATTCAACTCAAATCTAAATAACAACGAATTTGTCTTCTTCAAAGGAGAGCTAAATCAATTCAGAACTCAGATTCCAGAACTCAAGACCTTCTTTGAGTTGTGAGTTCGATTTCTTTAATAAGATAATTAACAATTTAATTAGGTTGAGTTATGATTTGGGTTATATAGTTATGTAGTGAATCATTGACCGTTATGTCATTATCTATGTTGTAAATCTATGATGTTAGTATCTATGTTGTAAAGTTGTGATGTTATTATCTATGTAGAAAATCTATGTTAATTGTTGGCTTATGTACAATCAATTCATAATGATGCTTCATATGCTAGTTTGGTTATGTCTGTTGGAACTAATTCATATGTTAAATCATATGTAAGTTTAACTTCATAATTCTATATGCAAGTTTGGATGTTAATTTAGATATGAATCATATGCAAGTTAGTGATAATCATATACAACCTTTCATGTTTCATGACATCTATTTTATGTGTAAATTGGATCTAAAGTTAGGCTATGACATGTGTGAGTTAGATGCAAGTTTACACCTTATGATTAGGTCTATGACATCCATAGTTTATGCAAGTTTGTGACTTTGGCCTGTGCAAGTTTTAGATGAAAAACCTTATTCACACATGCAAGTTCACCCCTTATGTTTAGATCTAGTTTTTATTCTATGCATGTTGTGATGTTTTCTCTTTATTCCATAAGTTAGACTATTCGAGTCTAACGTATATTTCACGTTAAACGAACTAACATACAACGTGGGGCAATGGTATAATATTAAAAGATTTAATATTTAGAATTGGCATAAATGCCTTAAATGTGATGTTAATTGGTATAATTTTTATATACCATAAATAGATGGACATAATTAAAGTGTTAATTATGGACATAGTTAAATTTGTAAGTAATTGACAATATGTATAGGGAAATTAATTCAAATTAGGGATAATTAATTATGTGTAATAATAAACTGCCTAAGACACGAGGTTAGACTCGTTTGTGGTGGAAGACTCTCGGACTCACACAGAAAATCCAGCAGCCACAAATGCCAGTCTAGTGCGGGAGGTCTTAGGCATAAATTAAATGCATAACAATTGTAAAGACACGAGGTTAGGCTCGTTTGTGGTGTAAGACTTCTCGGACCCGCCCGGCAAATGCAGCTGCCACAAATGCCAGTCTAATGTGGGAGGTCTTTACATGGTTACAGTGTTAATGAATTAAGAAACAATTAACCAGATAAACATGTGGTAGGACATGGGGGTTAAGTGGGTGCCTTGGGTGGCTTGTGAAATACGATTAGAAACACTTAACCAAATTGAAACATGTAATGGACATGAATAAGAAGAGGGTTAAGTGGGATGTACTAGAGGGGACCAAGCTTAGGTGGATAGCTTTTGTCAAGTAATGGGGGGCCCTTTTCAAACCAGTAACCCATTAATTATCTTTGTGGGCTTGACCCAAGTTGAGGACGGGACACGTGTGCTGGATTTGATTATAAGAGGTCAAAACGGGTCAGTGGTGGCAACGCAAGTCCAACGGGTTCATATGCGTGTGTGGGCCCGGGCTGGTATGTAAGACGTTGTTGCAATGTGTAGATATAAGCCATGCGTTTTCGGTAGTACCTGATTGCCACTTTGGGGAGCGATACACCCCACTGTGGGGCCAGCACGGGTATCTACGAGTTAGGGAGCCGATCGAATGGGGGTAGTGGGTACACCTAGTGGAGATTGGCGCAGACGACACCTATGAAGGTAGCTAGGGGTACACGAAACTACCATTATCATTATTAAGTTCTGTAGGCGGGATCAACCTTTAGGGTGACTTAGTAGAGGTGCAGTATAGTAATTATCTTATAGTGATTAGGGGCGCCTTTAACGTTATCTTTGTTCGTCTTATTTCCTTTGTTTGCTCAGTCATACCCAATTATTCACAGTCATCTCCTTATTTTCCAGCTTATGCCTTATCCCAGTTACTTTGATAATTATATTGTTAAAGTTATCTCACTTGCCAGACTTTATGTCTGACCCCCTTTTCTTTCCACCTCTTTTCTTCCTTCCCCCCCCCCCTCTCAGGTTTGCAAGAAGGGAATACTACAGCTTAGTGTCGATTTCTTTCAGTTGCTTGAGAAGAGTAGATGTATCACTCTGGACTCTCTCATCTTTATGGCATTGCTTATGCTCAGTGGGGATTTATGCATTTATGATATTTAAGTATATGTACTTTGAAGTTCTTGGAAAAGACTATTGATCCTGTTGTAATGGTTTTGGAGACTACTTATGTAAACTCGTTTTGAATTATGAATGAAATAAGTTTTAACTTCCGCTGTGTTATTTTATTTATTTATTCTTGTAATTTATCTATTCTATACAACAATAACGCTTCATGGGCATTGATGCATTCCCTTTGTGAGTGACATTAATGTACATGGGGTGTTACAGTGATGGATGAGTCCACGAGAGCGAGCTGGCCGAAACATTCAGAGGTGGAGGAGCCGAGTTTGAGTTCTACGTTATAGGAATAGGAAGAAGTGGAATTCGAAGAGAAAGGCAACGTAATTTATTTGAGGTTGAACGATGGTGTAACGGAGGCGGAAGGGATTGATGAAGTATTGGCAATGGAGTTGGGAGGAGCATCCTGTTTCTGTAGAACGATGGGAGGAGAAAATGATTAAGGAAAAAACGTGATTAAGGAGTTGGTTTATTTTATTGTGGGATGAGTTAGCAGCGGAGGAAAAAGGGTGATCAAATGAAGGGTAGTGATGTTGTCCTTTACTGGCTTGGGTTGTTTAATGGGGGCATGTTGCTTTTGTTGAGGTAGCTCGGGTTCGTCAGAGGAAGTCGATCTGTTTTGGTGAGTTACAAGTAATAACAGTTGTGAAGGGAAGCATGAATTTATTGAACGGGATAAAGAGTATAATTTGGCATTTTGAAGCCTAATGAAGGGGAGATGAATATGTCTAGTAATATAGATTTTGGGATGTAGGGTGAAAGACTTGCAGTGATGGATCGACCCAACGTTCCAGTCATGTTGAAACCGTATGTTATTTCACTTGGTGGTATTATCTAGAGAGGGACAATGGGAAGAGGGAGACAGAGTTGGTTAAGGGTATAATTTTTAATTAATTTTTAATTTAAGGTTAATATGGTTTAAAGTAATTAAATCTTATAACACGTACGAATTGTTTATATGTTATCAGAATTGAATGTCATCTGTCATGTTGGGACCGTAACGACAAAATCTACATCATGGAACTAACGTAGCTGAAAACCGAGCTATTCGGATTTCAAGGAAAATTCAAACGTTGTTTGATTTTAAACAAAACCAAAGCAGAATCGCCAACTGCAAAACAAGGTGAGTAAACTCACTAACTCTTCTTCGTTTATATTTCTATATAAACGAGTTTTAAATATATTAATTTTATGTTGTGTGATTGTTGATTGGTTGAATGGTTGGTAAAATTGATTGAAATAGTTGATGTAGAAACCATTGATTGAATATTGATTCTAACACCATATGGAATTGATGATATTTTTGTTGATTAACATCTGTGGATGCAGGGAAACAGGTTGGAGGAATCCAACTGGATTCCTCAATATTTACATTGCTGTTTATCGTTTATTATGTTGTATGTTGTGATATATAATCCATGGCTGATTATGTTATTTTTCAATTACACCAGTCCTAGAATTTTGGTATTCAAATACCGTAAATATTTTCGAATGTAGAAAAGGAATTTGAGATGTAAAAAGGAAATTATTTTTTATATAGAAATTTAATTTTCGAATATACTTAAAATAGAAACTTGTTTAAATAAATAAAACAAGAACTTATTTATAAAACGGAGTTTATAAATTAGTAAAAATATTATCTTGAGATAAAGTAAAATATAAATTCAAGTTTGAATTTATATTGGAAAAGTGGAAATCGGGTTAGAAACCGATATTTGTAATGACAAATGGAATGTAGCGATTATAAAGGAAATTACAAGTATGATTATAAATGGATGAAATTAAAATAAGTTTTCCTATGAATAAATTCTAAATAAATGTTACAAATGGAAATATGATTTAAAAATGTCATTTAGAAGTATAAGATCTAAATAGATTTGATTGTATATAAAAGAAATATATTCACGGTTAAAGTGAATAACGGCTAAAGGGAAATAATTTGCTAATATAATTTCTATAAAGGAATTTAGATTTGAAATACGAATCCCAAATAGAACGTGAATGAGAAAGGGAAATGGATATTTGTTTTTAAAGAGATGATGAGTTTTATCACAAAATTTGGAACATAAAAAATGTTTTGTAAATTGGAAAGGTTATCAAGTAATTTGGTAATGATTTGGAAAGGATAAGTTCAAAAGTGAAATTTGGAATTTGAATCAACCTGAAATGGTAGATAAATTTCGAAGTTCGGAATATAATCGAATATAGATTATTTGAGAGAGTTTTATTTATTAGAATTCGATTATATCGAATTTAGAGAAGTAGTTATTTTTACTTTCCATTTTGAATCAAAATTTATTTATTTATTTATTTATTAATTTATTTGTTGAAATTAATAAGTACAAGTTATATTTTTATAAACCAAATATTTGAGAACAGCGATTATAACGCTATCATTATAACAAATGTTTTATAAATCTATACGGCGATTTTAGCGTTGTCGTTATAATAAATGTTTTATAAATCTATACAGTGATTATAACGCTGTCATTATAATAAATGTTTTGTAAATATATAGAGCGATTTTAGCATTGCCGTTATAATAAATGTTTTGTAAATATATACAGCGATTTTAGCGTGGTCGTTATAATAAATGTTTTGTAAATCTATACAGCAATTTTAGCGCTGTCGTTATTATAAATGTTTTGTAAATCTATACAGCGATTTTAATGCGGTTGTTATAATAAATGACTTATAAATCAAATATTTGGAAACAACGATTATAACGCTACCGTTATAATCAATGTTTTTCCATGAAGGGAGTGGATTCCTAGATTGAATCCGAGAATTGCATAAGCGATGTTTTGTTTGAAGTTGTGAGCTTTGACTGTTTCAAAGTTGATAATGTTGTTCGGTTAAGGTCTGAGAGGTAATTATACCCTAACTTGATCGACTTCAAAATTAACTAAGAAATGGTCAAGGTTCGGTAGTGAAGATTGGTTAGGTATCCGATTAGTAAATGAATAATTAATGAATTGAGTTATAGCAATGATGTTTATCATGTAACATAGGTTTAACTAAATGAAAAGGTCTTGGAAACATTTTCCAAGTAAATCAGAGGTGGTTTCTGAATATAGAAAATGAAATGATTTGAGATAAATAAAAGTAAGGAATGGTAATTGGAAATGTTCTTTTCCAATGTTAATAATGTTCAATTTCTGAAATATAGAAATAAGAACATATGAATATATAGAAATATTTTCTTACTAGAATAAGAGATATTTTCTCGAATAGAGATATTATAATATTGGAAATATTTTTCAAAGAATCGAGCAGGGAAATTGAGCTTTAAAAGGATACGAAAGATAGGAAATGGGAATTGTAAAGGATAATATAATAAAGAATTGATTTAAAGGGCCCCAGTGTTGTTTGATGCTTGATCTGTATGATTTCCAATTGGAAATAGGACCGTTGATTGTATGGATGTTCTTTGATAGTTAAATCACGGACTATCAAAGTTTTGATTTATTTTATAACTCCGTTGTCAATATGGAGAGACCGGGATCAGATTTAATATCTGAAAACCCCTCCATATTGGTATAACCGTTATGAATCAACTTATGCTGAAGATAATTGAAGACGGACTAAAATGCAAGGGCTGTTCTGTTAACCCTAGGTAGAAATTGCCCAAGATGGATTAATAGAACGGTGCCTTCGGTTTGTCCAAACCCAGGACAAATTGTATGGACGAGTGTCTGATAGAGTATTTCCAAAGGAAGTACGTAAGTTGATTCCTTCAAACGTACGAAGTTGGTGGCAAAGAAGGGAAACTTCTTTAGCCTAACAATCTGAGAATTTTTGTTGGAATCAATTAGTGATTTCCGATGGATCTGACGATGTGGCATTCAAAGTAAATGGTGGCTAGATGTTTTGGAAGATAATTCAAACCTCAAGCCTCACAACCGGGAATTGACAAACATCGGGCAGGCAGCATGGCTTGGTGGGTCGCTCCCATTAGAATGTATAATCACTTATCTAGAGAAATTCCATTTTCTTCTTTAAATCTATCGATGTTGTCCTTTTTGGGAAACAGTTGCTGATCCTAACAGTTGGTGATATACATTCGATACACTCAAGCGAAATTAGTGGTCAGTCATGTGTGCGCCAGGTTGCAAGATGTTCTTGTTGAACCCCAGTGTATCCCCTCTAGAGCACACTGATCGGAAGGTGGTTCCATACCTTGTCATGCTGGAAATCCAATCTGCAATAAGCGCCCTGCGGGTTTTGATTTTATATTATATATGGAGCATAAGATGCAAGCGTTTCCGCTAGATTCCATTTATTTGATGTAGACATTATTATAATATCACTGGATTTGATATCAGAAATATTTTTGGTTATCGTAAGGTAAAAACCATCCGTGTTTTTGTGTGGATTGGTCTTACGATTATCATTTCTTTCAAAAGGATTTTTTTAAGGTTAAAAAAATGGTTGGAGTTTACTCATACCAGTGCCATGACTGACCCAGAGTTTATTTTGTTTGTTTTCCCTAAACTCTTGGGTGCCCAAATTTGTATGGGCAGTCAAGTAGTCGGGATTTTACAGATTCACTTGTAAGAGCTGTAAGTAGGAGGCTTCACCAGTTAGCTATAGACTACCATATTTCCGCTGTGTACTATGTTGTATCTAGAAATTGGTGTTTATAACTGTTCCAGGAATAACTGTTGTGCTCTGATAATGGTATGTATATACAGTTACCGATTTGTATTTCAAAGGTTATGTTATTTAATATAATTTATTCGTTCTGCTGTGAGATTTGTGTTCTTCATTCTCTTCTATTCTAATTCTTCTTTCTTTCTATTTCTAATCCTCTAACTTCTTTCTAATAATGATTCGTATTTCTGTGCAATTTGGGTTGGACGTGTGGTGTTATTAGTCGACTCAAAGAGTACGGAAATTCGGGCCATTACATATTATTACTTAGTACTTCTTATAATATAACAAAAAATTACTTATTACTTCATACTTTTGTATTTAATAGTAATAATGTTTATCAAAGGTGGGGTAAAATAATAATTTTTCATTACAACAAAAAACACTTTTCGCAACAGGCGATATCTATTGCCGTAGACTTATTGCAACATGCCTGCGCCTCTTGGTATAGCCAAAGTTGCAAAAAGTCCGCAACATTTTTTGCATGTTGCGGTATACTGTTTTGCAACAGGCTTTTCCTGTTACAATAGATCATTTTGCAACAATATATGCCTGTTGCAATTGATTCATAAATCTATAAAAAAAATACAACTTATAGATATTACATATAAAATGTATTTTTTAAATAATAGTGTATATATATCACAGAATGAAATAAACAGATAAATTTTTTATTTTAACAAGGTTTTTAATAGTACAAACAATTACAATAGCAAAAGCTCAAGCGAATTAGCAATATTCATCACCTCAAAGACACTGCAAAAAGTACAAACTCAATGCAAAAACCTTCTCCCTTTAAGAACTAAGCGACTTAGCAATATTCCCATCGCCGCCCTTAGGATAAAATCCACCTGACGTCATCACAGTCCCTTCCCCATACACGATCTTTAGAATCTCTTTCCGAGTTCTATCATACGCGATAGAATATTCATTTCCTACGATCACATTGCCTAGGATCCTCCCTTCCGCTCCTTTACCTAGAGGCATAAATATCCCTTCGTCTTTCATTCCTGCTTCTCCAAGCTTATTCCTCAATTCAGATATCTAATCCATTAAATGTGCCACTGTCATGTTGTACGGCTGAACCGTCTCCATTCCTCTCTGATACACAATTGTTCTTTTCACCATTCATGTTCTTTGAGAAGAGATTAAAAACTGCACTGGAAAAAGTAAACAATAATAGCCGGATGATATATTATACCTTTCAATGAACGCAAAATAAATAAAATTATACACTAAAGCATAAGCAACATGCAGCAAACTAAAGCATTGGACTCTGCTTCGTAAATAAATTGAGATTTAAGGCGGCAATACAGTAACCGTAAAGTAAATAAATATATCATTTGCAGGTCAATATTATGGTCCCAGGACTCAGCATTGTAAATACACTTGAAGAAACAAAGCATTGCGCAGCCAAATAGAACTCTGAATTCATTTTTTCTATAACTATGAAAGAAATCACATCTTAGTATTAATACTGTTAATAGAGCCAATACAAATATGGGAAAAGCTGTAAGTTAATATAAATTAAGAAAGCACAAAAATAAAAGCTTTCGACCAAGCAAATAAAGACTAGGCAACTGTAGAAGTAGAGAGAAAGACTGTGAAATTTGTTTTTCATGGTAAGTTTTGCTCGGCAGGTAGAACACACTTTCTTTGTTTCAATTGAAGCTGTGATACAAGCTTCACAAAATATATGGCCGCAAGCAGTTGAACATGGGGAAGCTAACTCCCCTAAGCAAATAGGACAGTCAAACTTTGGCCCTTTTGCTACTGCATTTTTTGGCTCCCTGCATTTTTCTGCAATAGTTCTTTTTTTTTCAATTATAAATATAAAGATACAGTTAGTCAGATGTTAGTATGTTTGAGCAGTTTGATAAATCATTCAACTAGAGTTGTTAACCATAAAATGTAGTCACGTCCATAACTCCATTATGACTAAAAAAATGAACAACTGTTTTGTTTTGACGCAATATTGTTGCAACATGAACAATTACTACAATGTTATCATTTCAAGTTGGAGACTGAAGCCTAGTGAAAATTATATGAAGGTCTCACCACTTTTACCAGGTACCAACAGGTTATTTAGAAAAAAAGAAGAAAAAAAACATACCTGGCATCCTCATTTGTATGATCAGACTGTAGCATAACCAAATGACAGTGGAGATAGGAGCAAGAAATGGGTTCATCGCCGGCCAGCTCAGCATGAACAGAGCACTGCTTCGTAAGTATGGAGAGTGAGACAATGGCGAAAAAAGAATTTTTCTGGTTGGAAGTGCTTAATAACATCAGCATGAACATAACATTCACCAATCACTAATCAGACTATACGCAGTTGGAAGTGCTTAATAACATTAGCAGTTTTCAACACATAAGACAAAAGATTTTTTCTCGTTTGTAAATCATCCTAATTGAGCAGTATTACTTCTTAGTGTCTTGCTAACTTGTTAAAGCTGAAATGTTAAATATTAAGAACTTCAAACTGCGAAAACATTTCACATATTGGCCAACGAATTACTTGATGCAAAAAATATGCATTCTTGTGTCAAATTTGAACGCATAACGTACAAAGCCAATAAAATACCTTTTTGTTCAGTACAAACTACCATAAATCTATCTATGAGGATAAAGAGAAATTATGAATTTACGTGGTAAAATAAGCAACCAGTGACAGGGGAAAGAACATCTCACCCATCAATGGCCTCTTTCAAATCCTTAATGGCCTCTTTTGCCTCATCAAAACTTGGAGTTAGTCCAAAATCTACCCTTGTAGGCGAATCCACAACTGGCCCTGAAATCTCCTTCCGATCAGCATCAAGTTCCAAAATATGATTGGAGGAGGAGGAGATGTAGAGAAGTGATTCGTATAGAAAAGAGGAAGAGAGGAAAACGATGCGGATGGCAGAAGCTCTTGTTGCCATTTCAGAAGGGCTTGGAATTAGATTTGGAATGTGGAATTGGGAAAGGCACATGAACAGGAAAACATAGCTGAAGCGGGCACGAAATATTTGTGAAGCAGTCCTGAAATTTTTCCAGAGCCCGCCTTCCAATTTGCATTATTAGTGTGAAGCGGGTCTGAATTATATACCCTGGACTTTTTCTAATCAACAAAAAATTAAATTTTTTATAAAATAATATTTGTAAAGGTGATGTAAGAGAATTTATTAAATAAATCTAATTAATATTGAATAACAAATATTTGTTATTAAACATTAAACTAGCATTAATTATAATGTAGTAGCCCGCAAATCCGTACTATTTGAGTTGACTAATAACACTACACGTCCAATCCAATTTGCACAGAAATACAAATCATTATTAGAAAGAAGTTAGAGGATGAGAATTAGAAAGAAAGAAATATTAGAATAGAAGAAAACAAACTCACAGTGGAATGAATAAAATATATTATATAACATAACTTTTGAAATACAAATCAGTAACTTTATATACATACCATCATCAGAGCACAACAGTTATTCCTAGAACAGTTATAAACACCTGTTTCCAGATACAACATGGTTCACAGCGGAATATATGATAGTCTATAGCTAACTGATGAAGCCTCCTGCTTCCAGCTCTTCCAAGTGAATCTGAAAAATCCCGAATACTTGACTGCCCATACAAATTTGGGCACCCAAGAGTTTAGGGAAAACAAACAAAATAAACTCTGGGTCAGTCATGGGACTGGTGTGAGTAAACTCCAAACATTTGTTTAACTTTAAAAATCCTTTCGAATGAAATGGTAATCGTAAGACCAGCCCACACATAAACACGGACGTTTTTTACCTTACTATAATCCAAACACTTTGATATGAAATCCAGTGATATTATAATAGTGTCTAAATCAAATAAATAACCAAATAGCAGAACGCTTGCATCTCACGCTCCACATACATAGTATAAAATCAAAAACTGCATGGCACTTATTGGAGATTGGATTTCCAATTATGACAAGGTATGGAACCACCTTCCGATCAGTGTACTGTAGAGGCGATACACTGGGGTTCAACAAGAACGTCTTGCAACCCGGCCCACACATGACCGACCACTCATTTCGCTTGAGTGTATCGAATGTATATCACCAACGGTTGGGATCAGCAACCGTCTCCCGACAGGGACAGCATCAAATAGAATAAGGAATTAAATGAATCTCTAGATAGGTGATTATACATCCTAATGAGAGCGACCCACATAGCCATGCTGCCTGCCCGAGTATTGTCATTTCCCGGTTGTTGAGGCCTGAGGAAACGATTACTTTCTATCCATTGATAGCACAATCACTTTGAATGCCACATTGTCAAATCCGTTAATCACTAACTGATTTGCACAAATATTCTGGATATTATGCTAAGGGAATAAATCCGTTGCAACCATATATATTTATACAGACCAACTCATTAGATCATCGGAAATACTCTATCAGACATTCATCCATTTACATTCGTTCTGGGATTGAACGAAACCAAAGGCACAATTTCTATTAATAGGAAAAGCCCTTGCACTTTACTCCGTCTTCGATTACCTTCATATAATCTGATTTGCACACTACTGCCAATACAGAGTGGTTCACGGATAATAATCCAACCGGTCACTCCATATTGACAACGATATTGGCAAACACTTTGATAGTCGGTTATTTAACTATTGAAGAAAAACAAACAAACATCCATTCAAACATCAAACAAATCACTGGGCCCTTTGATTACCATTCATTAATTAAATCACCCTTTCCTTTTCCTTATCAATATTTGTTCAACAAATATCTTCAATTATCATCACGGTCTCTTACACCATTTGGAAAACGTTTCCAAATATCAACTTCTTTTGTTCTCTATATGTTAGAAAAATATCTCTATTTGCAATTTGAAAACAATTTCAATCACTTATCTCTATCCCGTCTATTTTAATTATACTCAGGAAATATTTACTTTTATATTTCCAAAATTTCACCACTTGAGTAAAACGAATGTTGTGTACAACATCGTTACAAACAACCCAAAATATTTTATTCAACCAAACTATTATTCAAACACTTCTCTTCGAGACTGGATCATTCTATTTATCAATTAAAAATGAAATCAATCAAGTTGGGGTAAAATTACCTCTCAGACCTTGACTGAAAACATACCCAACTTCAAAACGGCAAAACCACTAACCTCGAATAAACACACTATAAAACTCAATTATTCATTTTTAAACGAATATATGTTTCTCTTTCTATTTCCAACTTATCGATTTCCTTTATGGTTATAATATACTATTTTAAATTCGTTTCCTTATCGAATTCAATATATATTGATATATTGATTTCTAACTATAAAAATTTCTTAAAAATATTCTAACTCCTTAAATTCCCGGAAAATTTCGCCATAACCTCCCCTGCACCGGGAGCTTCGGGATATTTCAAATAGCCTCCCATGGCCCTTTCCAATCCAAAAGAAAAAGAAAAAGCCAAGTGGCTTGCCGATACGGCGCATAAAACCTCATATATGAATTTAAACATGTACCTTTTTGTCGGGCACATAAATTAAAATCTTCATTTACTTCATCCCATACCTGCTAACACATGTTCACCTGTTTCAATTCAATTCAACACCTTCCAATCGTTTGAATTCAGTTTCATTCATTTATTCTTTAATTAGCTATTTTGCCTATTTCACTCCTTTGTTTGAACATAACATATTCAAACAAAATATTTATCTTGCTCATAACCAAAATAAATTTCAATTTCAATTTTAGATTCCTTTTTCGATTTCGAATATAAATTTTCAAATCTAATTCACTTATTCAATGCCCAATCTCAATTCAAAATCCCATTAACTAATTACTGGTCAAATTAGTTAATTCTATTCGATAATCGAAAATCTGATTTCTGTTTCAAAAATCAATTCATTACTCAACTTGAGTTCACATATAATTACAACTCAAAATCTAAAATTTTCTAAATAGAAATTCAGATTTTATTTTCTTAAAATCCTTTGATTTAATTAAATAAACCTTTATGGTTTTTAAATGGTTATAGCACTACTTTTCTAAAAATTTGATTTTTGACATAACTCAAAATATATACGACGAAATTCAGATTTTTCTCTTCCATTAGAAAACTATTATCAAATCGGTCCTGACGTTTCTTGTTTCAAAGAATTCCGACTTCAATTGAGCTCTGTATACCCAATTAAAGTTCAAATCGCCAATTTACGAACAACAGCACTGCGCGAGTTCTTTTTAATTATATTTATATATAAACACGTTTTAAAACTTTGCTAAAATGAATTCAACTCCACTGATATATTTTTAATATATATCAAGTCCATTTCAACATAACATTCCTGATCTATTTTACTTCCATTAGAAATTCTATATTCCAACTCCATTTCACTTCTATTTGAATTCTATATTCAAATTTTCATTTCACTTTTGTTGAATTCTATTATTCACATTCATTTTAAATCTCCATTTGAATTTCTATTCAAATCTATTTTCCAACTTCATTTGAATTTCTATATTCAAATCTGTTTTCAAACCTCAATTGAATTTCTATATTCAAATCTATTTCAATTCTATTTGAATTTTATATTCAAATTCCCATCCCAACTTTATTTGAGTTCTATATGCAATGCCTATTTCAAATTCTATTTTGAAATTCTATTTCGAGTTCTATTTTGAGTTCTATTTTGAAATTTTAATTCCATTTTGAAATTCTATTTCAATTTCTATTTCTACTTCTATTTGAATTTTCTAAATTCAAATTTCCTATATTCAAATTTCTATTTGAATCCTCTATATTCAATTTCTATTCAAATTCTATATTTGAATTTCCTTTATTTTTTCTATATTCAAATCTATATTTGAACTCCATTTGAATTATATATTCAAATTCCATAGTTTAAAATTCCATTTGAATACTAAATTCAAATTCTTTAGTTTAAATTCCATTTGAATTCTTTTTGAATTCAAATTCCATATTTATTCTATTTGAATTTCAAATATTCAAACACCGATTTAATTCTATTATTCAACTCTATTTAAATCCCCTTATTCAAATTCTATTTCATTCCTATATTAAAATTCTATATTTGAACTCATATTTGAATTTTCTATATTTAAACTCCATTCAATTTCTATAAACAAATTCCATTTAAATTTCTATTGAACTTTCTTTATTCAAATCTATCTGAATTCCTTTGAATTCAAATTCCATTTCAATTCCTTTGAATTCAAATTCTATTTCAAATCTCCATTTGAATTCAAATTCTATTTCAAATCTCTATTTGAATTTCTATATTCAAATATAGTTTCAAAACTTCATTTGAATTTCTATATTCATTCTTTAAACAAGTCTTGATTTCAATTCCTTTTGAAATCGATATTTCTACTTTTGTAAATTAGATTTCCGTTTTCAATTTCACACTCGTATTTTCATTTCTGAATTATCCAATGATAATTCTTTTTACTTCCTTTATAAACGGCGTTTATAAAAGAACTGTTTATAAACTTCTTTTATAAAAGAACTATTTTTTTTATTTTCAAACAAGTTTATTTTTTCAAATCTATTTAAAAATTCAAATTCTATTTTCAAAAATAGAATTTCCCCTTTAAATCTCAAATACCCCTTTCAAGGTATTTTTATAAATTAGCACTTTGGCCCAGTGATATTTAAACACCAAACAACCAATTATTTGTTTCAGGTTTTCTAACACATCATATATAACCGTATATAGGCAAACAATTAAACAAACAGATAATATATTTTTGAGGAATCCAGTTGGATTCCCCCAACCTGTTTTTCCTGCATCCACTGACGTTAGTCAACAGAAATAATACCCATCCTGCTTCGTGGTAGGATATCACGGTATAAAAGGGGATCCACTTATATACGTGGGCGTAGGTTCATCCGCTAATGATACTGCGGGCATCCGCTAATGATACCGCGGGAATCCAACCAATCACCAAACCAATATATATAGTAGCAAGCCTATATAACTAATATTTATATTTAAAGCAACCAGAAAAATTCAAACAAGCAAAAACAATTATTTTTAACGGATAAAAATAATTTTAAATAAAATGTGAGTGAGATTTACTCACCTTGATTTTCCATTGTCGAATATCCTGATTAATTCCATATCGTCTCGTCTTTGAATCTACTCGAACGAAATCCTTGCCTAGATTATCTAATTTTATTTAACGACTATAGATTATTTATTTAAATAAACTTCTAAATAAATAATTAAATTATTCTATGTAATTTGAATTTTGTTCAAAATATGTATTAACCCGGAAAATGTGAACCAGTTTAAAATTTTTAGATTAGGTTATTACCAAGAAATTTGAATAATTTAAATAGTATATTTCCATAAAATATAGAATTAGGTATGGTGTGGCCGTTTGAAATTTTGAATATAAACTTTGTCTGACTGTACCGGGTGGAAAATATAACGAATTTTAACGAAACTGAAAATATTTAAATCTGTTTATCAATACCTTTCTAACGAATCTGAAAAATCGAAATTTTATAACGGAAATCAAAAGTTATGGCCAAATGAATTTTCAGAAAGGTCGCTATATAGTATATATAGCCCTTGAAAATTGAGATCTTGCATACGACCTCAGAATTCGACGAAACCACTTTTTTTGGGTCCGGGATGTCAAATTATTGCTAAGTTTCAAATTTCGTAATTTTTGAAGCTAGTATGTGAGCGGGGCAAAAGATAACGTGTTTGGTCAAATTCTGTTAAAATGGGTCGACCTAAAAATGGCCGTTTTTCAAACGAGCTCAGAATTCGACGAAACTGGTTCTGTTAGGACCGTATCGTCAAAACAAAGCTAGATTTATTTTTCTGCATTTTTCGATTAAGTTTGTGACCCTGGCAAATTGAAATGTACGTTTAAATTAAATATCGAATGTTTTATATTTTAATTTGAAAAATAACTGACTGTAACAGTCGAAATGGACAACGAAACATATCCCATTGTGTCCGGAATGGGGGTATTTAGCTAGGGGCGACAGTCGTTGGGTTTAAAAAGGAGTCCGTTTGCAAAAACACTATTTAAAAATTTTCTATAAATACTGGCCAATAGGAAATTTTCTCTAAAAATAATAAAAAAAACCTAAAAACCCTAGCCGCCAGGACGAAACGGACGATCCCCGTTGCTCCATGCTTTCCCTCCTTTTTCCGATCGCCTCAGGCCATTTCGCCGCCGACCCACGTTGAAGCTTTTGTTCGCCGTACTCCCCTCTCCACATCCGACCCAGCTTCGCCACCAACAGAGCCGCCGTCGTCGAGTTCTGGCGCTTCAAAGTCGTCGCCTTCCTGCAGCCGCCGCCGCCTAGATTCGCCGTCGCACCACCTCAGACTACCAGCGCCGGAAAGCTCTTCCCTCCCTCGGCGACGTCCAATGGTCTGATCGTCCTATAGAGCTACGAATCAAGAGAAAAATCCAAACCTAGAATTGAGCAGGTTTGAAAACTAACGGCTTATATAATTTTAAACTGTTTTAACACTTTAAAGCGTTGCAAAGCTTTGAAAAATAATATCTTTTGCGTTCTTTAACGAAATTCGATGAAACAGGAGACACCGTGACCGCAAGGAGGCTCTCTACATTCTAGAAGAAGCCGCGGATTTTTATGACCTTCCTACGATTTTTAGCACCGCAATAACCAATGTGAGGAATCTAAATTATCTGTGTGAATGAAATCGCGTTGTATAAATTATATAAGCGAAATGTAAATTATATACGCATTGTATACCTCATGTACATGTGTTGTATAAGTTATATTAGCGATGTATAAATTATACAAGCGGTGTTTGAAACATATATGCTTTGAATTGTGATGAAATGCAAGTGAATTATTATATTATATATATATATACTCCCCTCGTCCACAGACCATAGACGATATTTATTGCTTGTGATTGACGTGATATTATATGGTTTGACGAATGGTTGGAAATAATTGTTTGTGGTTGATATTATGGTTGAAAAATACCTTTATGGTTGAAAAATACCTTTGTGGTTGAAAAATACCCTCTAGTGGTTGAAACAAAATAGAATTGGATTGTGGAATTGAAAATAAAACATGCCGCCTGCGTGCGAACTAGATGCATGATCCCCATTGTCAAAAACCGCGAGGTTTTAAGGTAGAGCGAGGAGCCGTACTAGGGACGGTCCCGGTTTTAACTACCCTGCCGTTATGCTGCCGAAATTTTCTGAAATATTTATGTGTTAGAATAATTTTCATTCATTGGAATTATTTACATATGCTATATAGAATATTCATGTGTTGAGTTGCAATTCATTCGTTGAGTTGAAATTCATGTGTTGAATATTATTTGAATTTAAACAAATGGCTTTAGCGATAAAAATCACATTTTTATATATATACAAACTTTATCGAATATTCATGTGTTGAGTTGCAATTCATTCGTTGAGTTGAAATTCATGTGTTGAATATTATTTGAGTTTAAACAAATGGCTTTAGCGATAAAAATCACATTTTTATATATATATATACAAACGATATAGAATATTCATGTGTTGAATTGCAATTTGTTCGTCGAGTTGAAATTCATGTGTTGAATGTTATCGTCTTCTAAAAATAAAATGAATCGACAATGAAAACTATATTTTTATAGTGAATATGAAGTGTTAAAAATACACATGTGTCGAATAAATATTTTTGATGATAAAAATATTCCTTTTGTCATGTATACGCTTAGTTAAAAATACACACGTGTCGAATAAATATTTTTGATGATAAAAATATTCCTTTTATCATGTATACGCTTAGTTAAAAATACACATGTGTCGAATAAATATTTTTGATGATAAAAATATTCCTTTTATCATGTATACGCTTAGTTAAAAATACACACGTGTCGAATAAATATTTTTGATGATAAAAATATTCCTTTTATCATGTATACGCTTAGTTAAAAATACACACGTGTTGAAATAAATAATAGTTTGCTAGAAATATTATTATTAGCTTTGTTCTGCATACATATACATGTGTTGAACAGGAAAAATGGATTAGCTGTAGAGTAAAGAAATTATTTGCGTGCCCGACAAATAGGTAAACCTTGATGAGTTGGCTGCGCAATTTTATTTATATATCAACTCCTGTGAATGCCATTGGATGCGGAGTGCTGGTTATTCTGTGTGAAATAATAAATAACGCCTTAGGATAGTAACAATTAATTTTGAACTACACTACATGGCATACTTCTTGACGATAGGCATACTTCATCATATTCCACATAAGCAATTGGAGCTTGTGTGACGAGGTGGAAGATTTACCATACAAGCAAGAGGCTTGTATGGCGATGACTATGTACTACAGGTTGAACTGATGACTGATATGGACTATATAAATTATAACGATAAATTGCCAGATTAATAAAAACCCCACACGGGTCTAGAGTTGACTATAATCACGTCGCTCTAGTTATTAGATACGGCACATGGACTATTTATTTCCACACGGAAACGGGGTGACGGGAATTTATTCTCTGGAGTGATTATCAGTACATGCTCCCCCGTAAACACCAAAATATATCACTAAAAATATGTGAATGCTTTTTAGGATTTATTGGGTACCTAATACGACCCAATAAATTTCCAAACCCCTCCCCGTACAAAGGAGGTTATGGAGAAATTTTTCGAAATATTAAGGCGTTAGTGAAATATTTGAAGTGAAAACGAAGTTGAAAATATAAAAGGAGCTATAGTTGAAATTATAGAATGAACTATATTTATATATATAAATATAAATATAATTAAAAGGAATGGAGGCCGTGTAGTTCGCGTTTCGAAATCGTAATTTGAAATGATTAGTACGAGAAATCCGACCATCGTATTTTTCCGAAACCGCAACCGCTGGATTCGCCTCTGAAATATCTTTCTAACGGCACCAACCTTGTAAAAATCCAACGGTTGGATTGTCCGGAATGTTTAATTCAAATCTGAAGAAAAACAGCTCCAGAATCGTTTATATTTGTATATAAATATAAATATAATTAAATTTAATCGAATAACGACGCTGTAGTTCGAATTATGAAACCGTAACTTCAAACGACTAGTGTGGGAGATCCGACCGTCGGATTTTCACAAAACTGGAACCGTTGGGTTCGCTTTGGGAATATCTTCCCACTGATATAGACTTTGTAGAAATCCAACGGTTAGATTTTCCTATATGTGTAAAACAAATTAAGGGAAAAACAGCGCCAGTGCCATGACACGACCTGAAACGTCGTTTAATTAAATATGGCCATTTTTAAATAAATAAAAATGGTGAAAAATCATTATAAAATATTATAAGCAACATAGGTTGAAAATAAACCAATTGGGTTTGAATTGTTTGATATTTGATGGCTGTATGTGTATGACATGAAAATAACACTAAATAACTGAAAGATGGATATCGAATAACATAGCCATAAAATGAATCGATTTAAATTCTAATGACGTGAATTATTTGAAAAGGCCGAGCTAACCCTCATTTCAAATAATTTATCGAGCGATTCGAATTGGAAAATGCAAAGACGATTCAAGACCGACGATCTTCATATTGGTTGGATGGGCGCTACTATGGTTCCTAACCGGAGTAGCTACCGGAAGGGGACAGAAGTAGTAGCCGTCTGAACGTATGTGTTGATTGGACGGATATACGAGGAATCTGACGCCTCCGGTTTCGTTCAGACCCAAGATGGACTTGTAAATGGACTGTGTGTCTGACATTGGATTTTGTTCTATATTGATTGATCTCTGTTAAATATATATCTGTTTGGCGGCGGAGAATTTATTCTTTTGCTTAACGCCCTTCTCTGAGACGTACGAGCTTAGAGGTTATATATCGATGGAAATCAATCGTATGGAGTGGACTGCCTATGTGGCATGCCAAGATGCTATGATCAAGGCTTCTGTTGCAAAGCAAAGTCTTGTGGATGATGATCAAAGCAAGGCCTACGTGGCCTAGCTTTGTGTATTTCGTAGATTCGCGAACCTCACACCTCGGTATGAGTTAAAAACGGGATACGGACTGCAGGGAGAGCACGACGTTTCTTTCTAGCTATGGTGGTGTCAAGGACTTACCAGCCCTAAAATATATATCTATTTTTCACCTTTGTGGTTGTTGGAATGCGAGGCGCCTCGAGTATAGGTCTGTAAGGACCGGGAAACGTGTGTTCAGGAATTGCCAATCCTCTAACGTAAGTGAGGACCGGCCCTGAAGCATCCAGGGGTTACCCAGAGTGCGTAGTCCCGAGGCATTTGCTAGATTGTCTCGAAGCGAAGAGGAGCTTGCCCCTTGCCTCGACTCATGACGGTAATCCAATTTCCAATACGAGATAACGGATTCGATTGTAACTTATATATGGCGACATAGTGGCATGGGACGCTCATGTCGCCTATGATTGATATTTATGATGCTATTCGTTTTTGAAACATATATGCACTAGTAATAATATCAGATGATTTTGCTTTTTACGTATCAAGCATATTTGGCTATTATAAGGTAAAACTCTATCCTCCGGCTTGCGTTGCATTGTGTGATGGGACCTGAGTCTTATAATGGCTTCATTCTTTCTAAAAGCATTGCGTTGTTTTAAAAGAATTTACTTTGTTTTAAATGCACTAGCAATCACTGGAGTAAACCCGTTCCGCGAAAGTGGCGTGGTCCTATGATTTGCTATTACTGTTGTTTAACTGTTAAATAGATTCCTCATACCAGTTCCCATGACTGACTCGTTGTTTGTTCACTTTGCAAACGCGAGGGCCCTTATTGCCACACGGGCAGCCTAGTACACAGGTGACAGGTGGTTTTTGGTTCTGCACTGCTGCATACAGTGCGTTTTGGCTCATGGCGAGGCTGACTTCATAGAGATGACTTTGACTTTTTCCTCCATTACTGTACTCATATTATTATTCCGCCACTGGCGATGCAGACTGATTTGCTTTCCGTATTTCTCACTATATGTATATGTATTCCGCCTTCGGCGATGTAGACTGATACTCTTATTATGTCTCACTGCATGTATGTATTCCGCCTCTGGCGATGATGACTGATCACTTTCCTTTTTATTTACTAAGTATATCCCACGTTATGCTATTCTGATATTCCTACATGTTGTGATTCCGCTGTCATATCCATGTAAAATTGTTTTATTTATTGTTTCTGCTATTATCTGTACTCTGCTATAATGATTAATGTGTTATTTCCCAATGATTATACTTAATACCACCCCTCGGATTTTCGGATCGTCACAGTTGGTATCAGAGCTTTGGTTAACCTTAGTTCCGGGACCTAACACATTAAACACCTCGTCAGAATAGATGATCTGTTAGATCAATTAAATGGAGCAACCATATTCTCCAGAATGGACCTAGCTACAGGTTTCCATCAATTGCGTATAGCCGAAGACTGTGTTCCTTTGACAGCCTTCAGGGGTCCCAATTTATTCTACGAATGGTTAGTAATGACGTTCGGCTTGTGCAACGCTCCGGCATACTTCGTTGATCTTATGAACAGAGTGTTCCGTGGTGTATTGAATAAATTCGTTCTAGTCTTCATCGATGACATTCTAATCTACTCTAAGTCGGAAGATGAGCATGCAAAACATTTAGAACAAGTGTTGAAAATTCTAAGGAGAAATGTCTTAAAAGCTTAATTTTCTAAGTGTGTCTTCTGGCAGAATGAAGTTAAATTCCTTGGCCATGTCGTGTCAAAAGAAGGAATTGCTGTAGATCCAAGTAAAATTACAGCGATTCAAAACTGGAAACAACCTACTACGCCCACAGAAGTTCGAAGTTTCCTTGGATTGGCTAGTTACTACCGGAAATTCGTTCAGGATTTTTCAAAGATATCTGGTGTATTGACAAAGCTCACAAAGAAGCATGAGAAATTCAAATGGACACCCGAATGTGAAGAAGCTTTCCAGGAGCTGAAACTGAAATTGACAACCGCTCTAGTATTGACAATAATAGAAGGCAACCAAGACTTGACTGTATGGACAGATGCTTCTATTAGAGGGCTAGGCGCAGTACTAATGCAAAAAGGACAAATGATCGCTTATGCCAGCCGTCAACTAAAGCCGCATGAAAGAAACTATGCTACTCATGTCTTGAGTTATTAGCTATCGTGTTTGCTTTAAGAATATGGAGGCATTATTTATTGGGCGAGAAATTCGAACTATTTACCGATCATCAATCCTTGAAATATCTTTTCACTCAGAAAGATCTAAACTTGAGACAACAGCGTTGGTTAGAATTCCTTGCAGCATACGATTTTGAAATTATATACACTCCAGGGAAAGCCAATGTTGTAGCCGATGCTCTCAGCAGAAAGAATGAAATCATCGCCAGTTTTGTCATCACGTCTTCATTAATAGACAGGATCTCGACTCTTCAGAAAGACGATGAATTTATTCAAAGAATCAGTCAAAGAATCAAAGGAGGTGAATCCACAAGTTTTCGACTCTATGACAAAGGGGTTCTAAGATTAAAGGGTAGAATCTGCATCCCAAACCTTCCCGAGCTCAGAAGAGAAATACTTGATGAGTGCCACAAATCCAAATTAAGTATCCATCCCGGTGTGAGCAAAATGTATAACGATATCAAACGCACATTCTGGTGGAGAGCTACGAAAAGAGATATCTCATTATATGTTAGCAGATGCCCCACTTGTCAGCTAGTTAAGAGTGATCAGCAGAAATTGGCTGGACTACTACAACCCTTGGAAATCCCAGGATGGAAGTGGGAACAAATCTCGATGGATTTCATCGATGGCTTGCCTCGAACTAAGAAAGGAAACGACAGTATATGGGTAATCGTAGATCGCTTCACGAAGACTGCCCATTTCATACCTGTCCGATCCAACAGAACGGCTCCAAGTCTAGCACAGATTTACTTCAGAGAAATAGTTAAACTACATGGAGTGCGACTCAATATAGTCAGCGATAGAGATCCCCTGTTTACTAGCAAATTCTGGGAAGCATTCCAGATAGAATTGGGAACCAAATTAAATCTAAGCACCGCTTATCACCCTCAGACTGACGGCCAAACTGAGCGGGTGAATAGAATTTTAGAAGATCTATTGCGGGCTTGCGTTATCGATTTTGGAGGCTCATGGGAAGATCATTTACATTTAGCCGAATTCTCTTACAACAATAGCTATCAAGCAAGTTTGGGAATGTCTCCATTCGAAGCATTATACGGTAGACCGTGCAGATCTCCCGCATGTTGGGTAGAACCTGGTAACAGACTTGTGTTAGGGCCCGATATGATTCAAGAAGCATCGGATAAAGTCGATTTCATTAAGAAGCGATTAAAAACCGCACAGAGCCAACAGAAAAGTTATGCAGATGCGAGAAGAAGGGATATATCGTTTGCCGTTGGCGATTATGTATATTTAAGAGTTTCTCCAATGCGAGGAGTAATCAAATTTGGCAAGACTGGGAAGTTGGCACCAAGATTTATTGGTCCCTTTCCTATACTTGAAAGGATTGGAACTCTGGCATATAGGGTTTCATTACCTGATTGGTTGCCTGGTGTACATGATGTGTTCCACGTGTCTCAACTCAGAAAACATGTTCATGATCCAGACCTTATTGTGGAAGAAGCAGCGCAACAGGATATTGACATAACTCCAGAATTAGCACTCAAGAGGGAGCCATTAAAGATAGTTGGCAAAGAAACTAGAGAGCTAAGGAGGAAAAAGATTCATTTAGTCAAAGTGCAGTGGAGTAGTGATCCTAGAGACTGTACTTGGGAGACTGAGGAAAGCATTAAACAAGCCTATCCCAAATGCAGAGTGGACATCTCTGACTAACTCCGGTGCAAGGTACCTTTACAATACTTTGCATTTACATTTTATTTCCTGCTTAACTGTTATTTCCTTTTCGAGGACGAAAAGTTTTAAGTGGGGGAGATTATAATAACCCGGAAAATGTGAACCAGTTTAAAATTTTTAAATTAGGTTATTACCAAGAAATTTGAATAATTTAAATAGTATATTTCCATAAAATATAGAATTAGGTATGGTGTGGTCGTTTGAAATTTTGAATATAAACTTTGTCTGACTGTACCGGGTGGAAAATATAACGGATTTTAACGAAACTGAAAATATTTAATTCTGTTTATCAATACCTTTCTAACGAATCTGAAAAATCGAAAGTTCATAACGGAAATCAAAAGTTATGGCCAAATGAATTTTCAGAAAGGTCGCTATATAGTATATATAGCCCTTGAAAATTGAGATTTTGCATACGACCTCGGAATTCGACGAAACCACTTTTGTTGGGTCCGGGATGTCAAATTATTGCTAAGTTTTAAATTTCGTAATTTTTGAAGCTAGTATGTGAGCGGGGCAAAAGATAACGTGTTTGGTCAAATTCTGTTAAAATGGGTCGACCTAAAAATGGCCGTTTTTCAAACGAGCTCAGAATTCGACGAAACTGGTTTTGTTAGGACCGTATCATCAAAACAAAGCTAGATTTATTTTTCTGGAATTTTTCGATTACGTTTGTGACCCTGGCAAATTGAAATGTACGTTTAAATTAAATATCTAATGTTTTATATTTTAATTTGAAAAATAACTGACTGTAACAGTCGAAATGGCCAACGAAACATATCCCATTGTGTCCGGAATGGGGGTATTTAGCTAGGGGCGACAGTCGTTGGGTTTAAAAAGGAGTCCGTTTGCAAAAACACTATTTAAAAATTTTCTATAAATACTGGCCAATAGGAAATTTTCTCTAAAAAAATAAAAAAATAAAAAAACCTAAAAACCCTAGCCGCCAGGACGAAACGGACGATCCCCGTTGCTCCACGCTTTCCCTCCTTTTTCCGATCGCCTCAGGCTGTTTCGCCGCCGACCCACGTTGAAGCTTTTGTTCGCCGTACTCCCCTCTCCACATCCGACCCAGCTTCGCCACCAACAGAGCCGCCGTCGTCGAGTTCTGGCGCTTCAAAGTCGTCGCCTTCCTGCAGCCGCCGCCGCCTAGATTCGCCGTCGCACCACCTCAGACTACCAGCGCCGGAAAGCTCTTCCCTCCCTCGACGACGTCCAATGGTCTGATCGTCCTATAGAGCTACGAATCAAGAGAAAAATCCAAACCTAGAATTGAGCAGGTTTGAAAACTAACGGCTTATATAATTTTAAACTGTTTTAACACTTTAAAGCGTTGCAAAGCTTTGAAAAATAATATCTTTTTCGTTCTTTAACGAAATTCGATGAAACAGGAGACACCGTGACCGCAAGGAGGCTCTCTACATTCTAGAATAAGCCGCGGATTTTTCTGACCTTCCTACGATTTTTAGCACCGCAATAACCAATGTGAGGAATCTAAATTATCTGCGTGAATGAAATCGCGTTGTATAAATTATATAAGCGAAATGTAAATTATATACGCATTGTATACCTCATGTACATGTGTTGTATAAGTTATATTAGCGATGTATAAATTATACAAGCGGTGTTTGAAACATATATGCTTTGAATTGTGATGAAATGCAAGTGAATTATTATATTATATATATATATATACTCCCCTCGTCCACAGACCATGGACGATATTTATTGCTTGTGATTGACGTGATATTATATGGTTTGACGAATGGTTGGAAATAATTGTTTGTGGTTGATATTATGGTTGAAAAATACCTTTATGGTTGAAAAATACCTTTGTGGTTGAAAAATACCCTCTTGTGGTTGAAACAAAATAGAATAGGATTGTGGAATTGAAAATAAAACATGCCGCCTGCGTGCGAACTAGATGCATGATCCCCATTGTTAAAAACCACGAGGTTTTAAGGTAGAGCGAGGAGCCGTACTAGGGACGGTCCCGGTTTTAACTACCCTGCCGTTATGCTGCCGAAATTTTCTGAAATATTTATGTGTTAGAATAATTTTCATTCATTGGAATTATTTACATATGCTACATAGAATATTCATGTGTTGAGTTGCAATTCATTCGTTGAGTTGAAATTCATGTGTTGAATATTATTTGAATTTAAACAAATGGCTTTAGCAATAAAAATCACATTTTTATATATATACAAACTTTATCGAATATTCATGTATTGAGTTGCAATTCATTCGTTGAGTTGAAATTCATGTGTTGAATATTATTTGAATTTAAACAAATGGCTTTAGCGATAAAAATCACATTTTTATATATATATACAAACGATATAGAATATTCATGTGTTGAATTGCAATTTGTTCGTCGAGTTGAAATTCATGTGTTGAATGTTATCGTCTTCTAAAAATAAAATGAATCGACAATGAAAACTATATTTTTATAGTGATATGAAGTGTTAAAAATACACATGTGTCGAATAAATATTTTTGATGATAAAAATATTCCTTTTATCATGTATACGCTTAGTTAAAAATACATACGTGTCGAATAAATATTTTTGATGATAAAAATATTCCTTTTATCATGTATACGCTTAGTTAAAAATACACATGTGTCGAATAAATATTTTTGATGATAAAAATATTCCTTTTATCATGTATACGCTTAGTTAAAAATACACACGTGTCGAATAAATATTTTTGATGATAAAAATATTCCTTTTATCATGTATACGCTTAGTTAAAAATACACACGTGTTGAAATAAATAATAGTTTGCTAGAAATATTATTATTAGCTTTGTTCTGCATACATATACATGTGTTGAACAGGAAAAATGGATTAGCTGTAGAGTAAAGAAATTATTTGCGTGCCCGACAAATAGGTAAACCTTGATGAGTTGGCTGCGCAATTTTATTTATATATCAACTCCTGTGAATGCCATTGGATGCGGAGTGCTGGTTATTCTGTGTGAAATAATAAATAATGCCTTAGGATAGTAACAATTAATTTTGAACTACACTACATGGAATACTTCTTGACGATTGGCATACTTCATCATATTCCACATAAGCAATTGGAGCTTGTGTGACGAGGTGGAAGATTTACCATATAAGCAAGAGGCTTGTATGGCGATGACTATGTACTACAGGTTGAACTGATGACTGATATGGACTATATAAATTATAACGATAAATTGCCAGATTAATAAAAACCCCACACGGGTCTAGAGTTGACAATAATCACGTCGCTCTAGTTATTAGATACGGCACATGGACTATTTATTTCCACACGGAAACGGGGTGACGGGAATTTATTCTCTGGAGTGATTATCAGTACATGCTCCCCCGTAAACACCAAAATATATCACTAAAAATATGTGAATGCTTTTTAGGATTTATTGGGTACCTAATACGGCCCAATAAATTTCCAAACCCCTCCCCGTACAAAGGAGGTTATGGCGAAAATTTTCGAAATATTAAGGCGTTAGTGAAATATTTGAAGTGAAAACGAAGTTGAAAATATAAAATGAGCTATAGTTGAAATTATAGAATGAACTATATGTATATATATAAATATATATGTAATTAAAAGGAATGGAGGCCGGGCAGTTCGCGTTTTGAAATCGTAATTTGAAATGATTAGTACGAGAAATCCGACCATCGGATTTTTCTGAAACCGCAACCGCTGGATTCGCCTCGGAAATATCTTTCTAACGGCACCAACCTTGTAAAAATCCAACGGTTGGATTGTCCGGAATGTTTAATTCAAATCTGAAGAAAAACAGCGCCAGAATCGTTTATATTTATATATAAATATAAATATAATTAAATTTAATCGAATAACGACGCTGCAGTTCGAATTTTGAAACCGTAACTTCAAACGACTAGTGTGGGAGATCCGACCGTCAGATTTTCACAAAACTGGAACCGTTGGGTTCGCTTTGGGAATATCTTCCCACTGATACAGACTTTGTAGAAATCCAACGGTTAGATTTTCCGATATGTGTAAAACAAATTAAGGGAAAAACAGCGCCAGTGCCATGACACGACCTGAAACGTCGTTTAATTAAATATGGCCATTTTTAAATAAATAAAAATGGCGAAAAATCATTATAGAATATTATAAGCAACATAGGTTGAAAATAAACCAATTGGGCTTGAATTGTTTGATCTTTGATGGTTTTATGTGTATGACATGAAAATAACACTAAATAACTGAAAGATGGATGTCGAATAACATAGCCATAAAATGAATCGATTTAAATTCTAATGACGTGAATTATTTGAAAAGGCCGAACTAACCCTCATTTCAAATAATTTATCGAGCGATTCGAATTGGAAAATGCAAAGACGATTCAAGACCGACGATCTTCATATCGGTTGGATGGGCGCTACTGAGGTTCCTAACCGGAGTAGCTACCGGAAGGGGACGAAAGTAGTAGTCGTCTGAACGTACGTGTTGATTGGACGGATATACGAGGAATTTGACGCCTCCGGTTTCGTTCAGACCCAGGACGGACTTGTAAATGGACTGTGTGTCTGACATTGGATTTTGTTCTATATTGATTGATCTCTGTTAAATATATATCTGTTTGTCGGCGGAGAATTTATTCTTTTGCTTAACGCCCTTCTCTGAGATGTACGAGCTTAGAGGTTATATATCGATGGAAATCAATCGTATGGAGTGGACTGCCTATGTGGCATGCCAAGATGCTGTGATCAAGGCTTCTGTTGCAAAGCAAAGTCTTGTGGATGATGATCAAAGCAAGGCCTACGTGGCCTAGCTTTGTGTATTTCGTAGATTCGCGAACCTCACACCCCGGTATGAGTTAAAAACGGGATACGGACTGCAGGGAGAGCACGACGTTTCTTTCTAGCTATGGTGGTGTCAGTGACTTACCAGCCCTGACATATATATCTATTTTTCACCTTTGTGGTTGTTGGAATGCGAGGCGCCTCGAGTATAGGTCTGTAAGGACCGGGAAACGTGTGTTCAGGAATTGCCAATCCTCTAACGTAAGTGAGGACCGACCCTGAAGCATCCAGGAGTTACCCAGAGTGCGTAGTCCCGAGGCATTTGCTAGAATGTCTTGAAGCGGAGAGGAGCTTGCCCCTTGCCTCGACTCATGACGGTAATCCAATTTCAAATACGAGATAACGGATTCGATTGTAACTTATATATGGCGACATAGTGGCATGGGACGCTCATGTCACCTATGATTGATATTTATGATGCTATTCGTTTTTGAAACATATATGCACTAGTAATAATATCAGATGATTTTGCTTTTTACGTATCAAGCATATTTGGCTATTATAAGGTAAAACTCTATCCTCCGGCTTGCATTGCATTGTGTGATGGGACCTGAGTCTTATAACGGCTTCATTCTTTCTAAAAGCATTGTGTTGTTTTAAAATAATTTACTTTGTTTTAAATGCACTAGCAATCACTGGAGTAAACCCGTTCCGCGAAAGTGGCGTGGTCCTATGATTTGCTATTACTGTTGTTTAACTGTTAAATAGATTCCTCATACCAGTTCCCATGACTGACTCGTTGTTTGTTCACTTTGCAAACGCGGGTGCCCTTATTTTCACACGGGCAGCCTAGTACACAGGTGACAGGTGGTTTTTGGTTCTGCACTGCTGCATAGAGTGCGTTTTGGCTCATGGCGAGGCTGACTTCATAGAGATGACTTTGACTTTTTCCGCCATTACTGTACTCATATTATTATTCCGCCACTGGCGATGCAGACTGATTTGCTTTCCGTATTTCTCACTATATGTATATGTATTCCGCCTTCGGCGATGTAGACTGATACTCTTATTATGTCTCACTGCATGTATGTATTCCGCCTCTGGCGGTGATGACTGATCGCTTTCCTTTTTATTTACTAAGTATATCCCACGTTATGCTATTCTGATATTCCTACATGTTGTGATTCCGCTGTCATATCCATGTAAAATTGTTTTATTTATTGTTTCTGCTATTATCTGTACTCTGCTATGATGATTAATGTGTTATTTCCCAATGATTATCCTTAATACCGCCCCTCGGATATTCGGATCGTCACAAAATATACCTTATGGGTCAATGCAAATTTCTCGACAACCGATGAAACAAATCCCCAAACACCTCCTGAATACTTCAATCATCCCTAAACTGATCCACACCGTTTCGGCATTACCTCGAACATATCATTGACAATTTCCTTTATCACCTTGCTGTCACCTACCATCCACTGCAATTCTTTAAAACCACTCAGCCTAATGACCAGACAAACTTCCCAACAGCAGTCCCATTCCTGTCAAGCTTGCACTTCCATTATCCCATGTTCTCCTCTCTATTCTAGTGCGCTACCGGAACACCAGAATCCCAAAATACATTGCACATTTCCAGCCTTGGAACCCTACTCCAATAGTTAACAACACACTTCAAACTCCCTTGAATAACCACTGATGAAATCGCAACCTCTCCTAGTTAGATCACGAACTCTATCACCATCATACGAGACCACAGGAAATCGCACAACTCCAAGGTAGAGCTCCCCTTCCTGTCATGTCCCTGAAATCGCGTCTTCCTCCACTTCGAAGACCAATACCCACTACTCGTTGGCCTCCTGATGTTGTGGTGACTCAATCCTCCCTGCGCACCCATTGACAATGTCAGAAACCCCATTCTTCGATCTCGTCGTCGTACCCAAAGTCACACCCCACGCTACTGCTTCTGGTGATGTTGAGGGATTCCAGCAATTGGTGGCTTCAAAGCGCGATTTCCATTCTATTTTTTTTATCGGTGTAATTGATTTTGCCATTTCGATTTAATCCTGAGGCCTTCGAATTTGTGAGTGGGTTTGAGGTATGAAAATACAAAGGCTCGACTCCTTAAATATATAGCTGCGAACGGAAAACAAACCTACGGATTGCCATTAAGTTCACTTTGCTTTGTATTGAAGATGAGCAACAAAATTGTCGGCTCGAGCAAGAAAATAGATCAGCGTGAAAAGAATAGGTTGGCTTGTGAAAAGTAGGGTGGCTATTGATTTGATTTGATTTTAATAAAAATCTAAAATATCTACCAGTCCCTTGTTTAAAATCCTGAGCCGTTGTTCTAACTTAACGACGATGTTCTCAGATTTATGATGTTATTTTGAACTCCACGGAACTGATTCTGGGATTTAATTCAATTATATAGAACATAAAACAATTTAAATTAACGATTTAAATTAATTTTGATTTAATATATAAATCGATTTCAGATAACTAAATTTCACGAAAATATATTATAATTATCATTCTAATTCAAACAGAGTTTATATTAATCAACTAAAATGTTTTTTATTCAGTTCAGTTTTAATTGTGAAATAATTTGCTTGTTAATAACTCGATATATTTGAAATTATATCCTATATTGATTATTTAGTTGATAATTTCAATATAAAATTCATTTATATTCCCAATTAGATATTTAAAACTAATTAAAATATTCATTATATAATAGCTAAAAATCAGGGACGTTACATTCCTTCCCCCTTAAAAGAATTTCGTCCCCGAAATTACTAAGGCAGAAGAAATGCTACAGACCCGTTAACTTTTCAAAAGCCCACATTGTTATAACTCAGCATTCCATTCGTTTGCATTCGACTTCATATAAATTGATTCTAAATCATTTATTTATTCCAATCCATTTAACTTGCTTAAGTTAAATTACAGAATTCAAATACCCGGATTTTCATTTAAAATCCCTTTTTGAAATCATATAAATATATATACATATATTTATTTCCATTTCAAATTCAAAACATTTGAGTTTTCTAACAACTCGTTTTCTGGAATAAATTTCCATTGGAAATCCCATTATGGTAGCAATCTGTCACTTAGAAACTCGAAAATGAACACTGATGATGCTGTAGTCATCATCAGAATTATTTTCTAGCTACTGAAGTGAGTCCAATGCTTTATTACTTTTAAAAATCCATTCAAAATGATTTTTGTTCAAAATCTTTCCAAAACAAAGCTATACTATTTTATTATACATAGGAAAAATATTTTCCAACTTTTCGGGATTTAAATTCTAGTTCTGGTTTCAATCCGATTTTAATTCATCTCATTTGTATATATTATTCATATACAAATTCCATATGGTTATATATAATGATTCCAATTTTATAATTTCCTAATAGCAAACAAGTCATCCATATATAAATAATTTCAGAAAATTATTCCTTTATATCAAAATAAATTTTGGGCACAATTATTTTATTTACCCATTTTAAAATAGTATTATGTCAATTCTTCTGTTCAAGTGTTTAGAAACTCCTGTCGACGTCGCGACGTCCCATGATTCGACTAGAATTCATAAACCACTCAACAGACAAGCCAACACAATATAAACAATTTTTATATCAACTTACAAATACGCTCTCTCATATATACACTCAACTCATTCTAGGGTACTACTGACCCTATCTCTAATGAGCACATGCCACACAAGCCTTGGTGTTCGCTCAACCTAAGCTCTGATACCAACTGTAGTGGCCCACAAATCCGTACTATTTGAGTTGACTAATAACACTACACGTCCAACCCAAATTGCACAGAAATACGAATCATTATTAGAAAGAAGTTAGAGGATGAGAAATAGAAAGAAAGAAATAATAGAATAGACGAAAACAAAGAAGATAAACTCACAGCGGAACGAATAAAATATATTACATAACACAACTTTTGAAATACAAATCAGTAACTTTATATACATACCATCATCAGAGCACAACAGTTATTCCTGGAACAGTTATAAACACCTGTTTCCAGATACAACATGGTTCACAACGGAATATATGATAGTCTATAGCTAACTGATGAAGCCTCCTGCTTCCAGCTCTTCCAAGTGAATCTGAAAAATCCCGACTACTTGACTGCCCGTACAAATTTGGGCACCCAAGAGTTTAGGGAAAACAAACAAAATAAACTCTGGGTCAGTCATGGGACTGGTGTGAGTAAACTCAAACCATTTGTTTAACATTAAAAATCCGTTCGAATGAAATGGTAATCGTAAGACCAGCCCACACATAAACACGGACGGTTTTTACCTTACTATAACCCAAACACTTTGATACGAAATTCAGTGATATTATAATAGTGTCTAAATCAAATAAATAACCAAATAGCAGAACGCTTGCATCTCACGCTCCACATACATAGTATAAAATCAAAAACCGCATGGCACTTATTGGAGATTGGATTTCCAACTATGACAAGGTATAGAACCACCTTCCGATCAGTGTACTAAAGAGGCGATACACTAGGGTTCAACAAAAACGTCTTGCAACCCGGCCCACACATGACCGACCACTCATTTCGCTTGAGTGTATCGAATGTATATCACCAACGGTTGGGATCAGCAGCCGTCTCCCGACTGGAACAGCATCGAATAGAATAAGGAATTAAATGAATCTCTAGATTGGTGATTATACATCCTAATGGGAGCGACCCACATAGCCATGTTGCCTGCCCGATTTTTGTTATTTTCCGGTTGTTGAGGCCTGAGGCTATGATTACTTTCTATCCATTGATAGCACAATCACTTTGAATGCCACATTGTCAGATCCGTTAATCACTAATTGATTTGCACAAATATTCTGGATATTATGCTAAGGGAATAAATCCGTTGCAACCATATATATTTATACAGACCAACCCATTAGATCATCGGAAATACTCTGTCAGACATTCGTCCATTTACGTTCGCTCTGAGATTGAACGAAACCGAAGGCACAATTTCTATTAATAGGAAAAGCCCTTGCACTTTACTCTGTCTTCGATTACCTTCATATAATCTGATTCGCACGTTACTGCCAATACAGAGTGGTTCACGGATAATAATCCAACCGGTCTCTCCATATTGAGAACGATATTGGCAAACACTTCGATAGTCGGTTATTTAACTGTTGAAGAAAAACAAACAAACATCCATTCAAACATCAAACAAATCACTGGGCCCTTTGAATACCATTCATTAATTAAATCACCCTTTCCATTTCCTTATCAATATTTGTTCAACAAATATCTTCAATTATCATCACGGTCTCTTACACCATTTGGAAAACGTTTCCAAATATCAACTTCTTTTATTCTCTATATATTAGAAAAATATCTCTATTTGCAATTTGAAAACAATTTCAATCACTTATCTCTATCCCGTCTATTTTAATTATACTCAGGAATTATTTACTTTTATATTTCCAAAATTTCATCACTTGAGTAAACGAATGATGTATACAACATCGTTACAAACAACCCAAAATATTTTAATCAACCAAACTATTATTCAAACCCTTCTCTTCGAGACTGGATCTTGCTATTTATCAATTAAAAATGAAATCAATCAAGTTGGGGTAAAATTACCTCTCAGACCTTGACTGAAAACATCCCCAACTTCAAAACGGCAAAACCACTAACCTCGAATAAACACACTATAAAACCCAATTATTCATTTTTAAACGAATATATGTTTCTCTTTCTATTTCCAACTTATCGATTTCCTTTATGGTTATAATATACTATTTTAAATTCGTTTCCTTATCGAATTCAATATATATTGATATATTGATTTCTAACAATCAAAATTTCTTTAAAATATTCTAACTCCTTAAATTCCCGGAAAATTTCGCCATAACCTCCCCTGCACCGGGAGCTTCGGGATATTTCAAATAGCCTCTCATGGCCCTTACCAATCCAAAAGAAAAAGAAAAAGCCAAGCGACTTGCCGATACGGCGCATAAAACCTCATATATGAATTTAAACATGTAACTTTTTGTCGGGCACATAAATTAAAATCTTCATATACTTCATCCCATACCTGTCTAACACATGTTCACCTGTTTCAATTCAATTCAACACCTTCCAATCATTTGAATTCAGTTTTGCTCATTTATTCTTTAATTAGCAATTTTGCCTATTTCACTCCTTTGTTTGAACATAACATATTCAAACAAAATATTTATCTTGCTCATAACCAAAATAAATTTCAATTTCAATTCTAGATTCCTTTTTCGATTTCGAATATAAATTTTCAAATCTAATCCACTTATTCAAAGCCCAATCTCAATTCAAAATCCCATTAACTAATTACTATTCAAATTAATTAATTCTATTCAATAATCGAAAATCTGATTTCTGTTTCAAAAATCAATTCATTACTCCACTTGAGTTCACATATAATTACAACTCAAAATCTGAAATTTTCTAAATAGAAATTTGGATTTTATTTGCTTAAAATCCTTTGATTTAATTAAATAAACCGTTATGGTTTTTAAATGGTTATAGCGCTGCTTTTCTAAAAATTTGATTTTTGACATAACTCAAAATATATACGATGAAATTCAGATTTTTCTCTTCCATTAGAAAACTATTATCAAATCGGTCCTGACGTTTCTTGTTTCAAAGAATTCCGACTTCAATTGAGCTCTGTATACCCAATTGAAGTTCGAATCGCCAATTTACGAACTTCAGCACTGCGGCGAGTTCGTTTTAATTATATTTATATATATAAACGTTTTAAAACTTCGCTGAAATGAATTCAACTCCATTCTGATATATTTTTAACATATATCAAGTCCATTTCAACATAACATTCTTGATCTATTTCACTACCATTAGAAATTCTAAATTCCAACTCCATTTCACTTCTATTTGAATTCTATATTCAAATTTTCATTTCACTTCTGTTGAATTATATTATTCACATTCCTTTTAAATCACCATTTGAATTTCTATTCAAATCTATTTTCCAACTTCATTTGAATTTCTATATTCAGATCTGTTTTCAAACTTCAATTGAATTTCTATATTCAAATCTATTTCAATTCTATTTGAATTTTATATTCAAATTCCCATCCCAACTTTATTTGAGTTCTATATGCAATGCCTATTTCAAATTCTATTTTGAAATTCTATTTCAAGTTCTATTTTGAAATTTTAATTCCATTTTGAAATTCTATTTCAATTTCTATTTCTACTTCTATTTGAATTTTCTAAATTCAAATTTCCGATATTCAAATTTCTATTTGAATCCTCTATATTCAAATTCTATTCAAATTCTATATTTGAATTTCCTTTATTTTAATCTATATTCAAATCTATATTTGAACTCCATTTGAATTATATATTCAAATTCCATAGTTTAAAATTCCATTTGAATACTAAATTCAAATTCTTTAGTTTAAATTCCATTTGAATTCTTTTTGAATTCAAATTCCATATTTATTTTATTTGAATTTCAAATATTCAACACCGATTTAATTTTATTATTCAACTCTATTTAAATACCCTTATTCAAATTCTATTTCATTCCTATATTCAAATTCTATATTTGAACTCATATTTGAATTTTCTATATTTAAACTCCATTCAATTTCTATAAACAAATTCCATTTAAATTTCTATTGAACTTTCTTTATTCAAACCTATTTGAATTCCTTTGAATTCAAATTCCATTTCAATTCCTTTGAATTCAAATTCTATTTCAAATCTCCATTTGAATTCAAATTCTATTTGAAATCTCTATTTGAATTTCTATATTCAAATCTAGTTTCAAAACTTCATTTGAATTTCTATATTCATTCTTTAAACAAGTCTTGATTTCAATTCCTTTTGAAATCGATATTTCTACTTTTGGAAATTAGATTTCCCTTTTCAATTTCAGACTCGTATTTTCATTTCTGAGTTATCCAATGATAATTCTTTTTACTTCCTTTATAAACGGCGTTTATAAAAGAACTGTTTATAAACTTCTTTTATAAAAGAACTATTTGTTTTATTTTCAAACAAGTTTATTTTTTCAAATCTATTTAAAAATTTAAATTCTATTTTCAAAAACAGAATTTCCCCTTTAAATCTCAAATACCCCTTTCAAGGTATTTTTATAAATTAGCACTTTGGCCCAGTGATATTTAAACACCAAACAAACAATTATTTATTTCAGGTTTTCTAACACATCATATATAACCGTATATAGGCAAACAATTAAACAAACAGATAATATATTTTTGAGGAATCCAGTTGGATTCCCCCAACCTGTTTTTCCTGCATCCACAGACGTTAGTCAACAGAAATTATACCCATCCTTCTTCGTGGCAGGATATCGCGGTATAAAAGGGGATCCACTTATATACGTGGGCGTAGGGTCATCCGCTAATGATACTGCGGGCATCCGCTAATGATACCGCGGGAATCCAACCAATCACCAAACCAATATATAGAGTAGCAAGCCTATATAACTAATATTTATATTTAAAGCAACCAGAAAAATTCAAACAAGCAACAACAATTATTTTTAACGGCTAAAAATAATTTTAAATAAAAGGTGAGTGAGATTTACTCACCTTGATTTTCCATTGTCGAATATCCTAATTAATTCCATATCGTCTCGTCTTTGAATCTACTCGAATGAAATCCTTGCCTAGATTATCTAATTTTATTTAACGATTAGAGATTATTTATTTAAATAAACTACTAAATAAATAATTAAATTATTCTATGTAATTTGAATTTTGTTCAAAATATACCTTATGGGTCAATGCAAATTTCTCGACAACCGATGAAACAAATTCCCAAACACCTCCTGAATACTTCAATCATCCCTAAACTGATCCACCCCGTTTCGGAATTACCTCGAACATGTCATTGACAATTTCCTTCATCACCTTGTTGTCACCTACCATCCACTGCAATTCTTTAAAACCTCTCAGCCTAATGACCAGAAAAACTTCCCAACAGCAGTCCCATTCCTGTCAAGCTTGCACTTCCATTATCCCAAGTTCTCCTCTCCAATCTAGTGTGCTACAGGAACACCAGAATACCAAAATACATTGCACTTTTCTAGCCTTGGAACCCTACTCCAATTGTTAACAACACATTTCAAACTCCCTTGAACAACCACTGATGAAATCGCAACCTCTCCTAGTTAGATCACGAACTCTATCACCATCATACGAGACCACAGGAAATCGCACAACTCCAAGGTAGTTCTCCTCTTCCTGTCATGTCCCTGAAATTGCGTCTTCCTCCACTTCGAAGACCAATACCCACTACTCGTTGGCCTCCTGATGTTGCGGTGACTCAATCCTCCCTGCGCACTCATCGACAATGTCAGAAACCCCCTTCTTCGATCCCGTCGTCATACCCAAAGTCACACCCCACGCTACTGCTTCTGGTGATGTTGTGGGCTTCCGGCAATTGGCGGCTTCAAAGCGCGATTTCCATTCTATTTTTCTTTTTATCGGTGGAATTGATTTTTCCATTTAGATTTAATCCTGAGGCCTTCGAATTTGTGAGTGGGTTTGAGGTATGAAAATACAAAGGCTCGACTCCTTAAATATATAGCTGCGAACGGAAAACAAACGTACAGATTGCCATTAAGTTCACTTTGCTTTGTCTTGATGATGAGCGACAAAATTGTCGGCTCGAGCAAGAAAATAGATCAGCGTGAAAAGAATAGGTTGGCTTGTGAAAAGTAGGGTGGCTATTGATTTGATTTTATTTTAATAAAAATCTAAAATATCTCACGGTCCCTTGTTTAAAATCCTGAACCGTTGTTCTAACTTAACGGCGATGTTCTCCGATTTATGATGTTATTTTGAACTCCATGGAACTGATTCTGGGATTTAATTCAATTATATAGAACATAAAACAATTTAAATTAATGATTTAAATTAATTTTGATTTAATATATAAATCGATTTCAGATAACAAAATTTCACAAAAATATATTATAATTATCATTCTAATTCAAACAGAGTTTATATTAATCAACTAAAATGTTTTTTTTTCAGTTCAGTTTTAATTGTGAAATAGTTTGCTTGTTAATAACTCGATATATTTGAAATTATATCCTATATTGATTGTTTAATTGATAAATTCAATATAAAATTCATTTATATTCCCAAATAGATATTTCAAACTAATTAAAATATTCATTATATAACAGCTAAAAATCAGGGACGTTACATATAAGCTATTTAATAATAATTATTTTTTAAAATACCAAAAATAAAATATATCCATCAGTTCTAATTATTAAGTTAAAAATATGTTTATTGCAACTGTCATGAAAAGATAGCTGTTAAAAATATGTGTATCTCAACTAGTAAGAAAGTGCGGTTGCTAAAAATTCGTCTATTGCAACAGTTATATGCCACCATTATATAATATTATTTATTAATAATTATATTCATATATTACAATTAGTGATTATAAGTTATTAGTAATTATACTATGTTTGTAAATTTTAAATTTTTTGTTAATAACTATTGATAAATTATAAATTATTCATTAATTAGTAAATAAATTATTAAATTATGATAAATATTAATTACTAGTATATATACACGCATACATACATATATACATATATAATTTTCAATATATATATATACACACTATTATACTTCTTATATTATAACCGAATATTACTTAGAGAAAAAATAATTTTCAAAAGTACGTTTTTCGTAAGTGGCTTTACCAGTTGCAAAAAAAAATTACCTATTGCAAGTGGCGAAGACAGTTGCTAAATATATATTTTTTGCAACTAGTTTGAAATTGTAGTTGCAAATAATATTTCTATTGCAACTGGAAAGAAAGAGCTGTTGCGAAAAGTATGTTTTTGCAACAGGTATGAAAGCGCTGTTGCGAAAAATATGTTTTTCGCAACTAGAGGAAAAAAACCTATTGTTAAATCTTATATATTGCAACAGCTACAAAAGGCCTGTTGCTAATATCATTTACTGCAACTATCATTTGACGCTTGTTGCAAATAGCTAGTTACAATAGGGTGTTTTTCTTGTAGTGTTTAAAAGTATGTTTTTTGCAACTGGCTTTACTACTTGCAAAAAAATAGTGGTCGCAACTGGCAAAAACAATTGCCAAAGACATTTTATTTGCAACAAGTTTGGAAGTGCAGTTGCAAATAATATGTTTGTTGCAATTTTAATGGAAGCGCAGTTGCTAAAAGTATGTTTTTGCAACAGGTAGTGAAACGCAGTTGCAAAAAATATGTTTTTCGCAATACAAACAAAAGGTTTGTTACTAAATCTCGTCTATTGCAACTGCTACAAAATGTCTATTGCTAAATATTATTTATTACAAGTGTCGTTTGACGTCTGTTGCAAATAGCTAGTTGCAATAGTGTAACAACCCGGAAAATCAGAACCAATTTAAAAATTTTATTTTGGAAATTTTAATGAATTTTGAATATTTAAAATGCTTTATTTTACTTAATAACAACGGAAAATTTATTTTCGACGAAGTTAAAACGAATAATTTTATTTTAAATAGAAAAGTAATTGGAAATGGCGCGGTAGTTTAAAAATTCGATTTCAAATTTCAAATGAATGTACAGGATTCGAAATAAACCGGATTTTAGTGAAACCAAAAATATTAGAGTCTAATTGAAAATATCTTCCCAGTGAATGTTAAAAATTAAAATTTCATAGCGGAAATAAAAAGTTATGCCCAATTGAAAATTCAGAATAGTCGCTATGGAAATATAGCCCTTAAAAATAGCGAATTTGCAAACGACCTCCGTTTTTGACGAAACCACTTTTGTTGGAACCGGGATGTAAAATTATTACTAGATTCCAATTTGCGTAATTATTGGAATCAATATGGGAGTGTGGCAAAAGAAAATGTGTTTTGTCAGTTTTAGTCAATTTGGATCGACCGGAAAATGGTCATTTTTCAAACGGTCTTCAAATTCAACGAAATCAGTTTTGTTAGTACCGTATCATCAATACGATGCTAGAAATAATTTTTTTTGTAATTTTTAGAGTCAGTATGCGGCCGTAGTAGATTAAAATGTACGTTAAAATCAATTTTGAATGTTATATTAATTTATATTTTAATTTAAACGAAAACTGATCGTAACAGCCGAATTAGGTTACGGGACATATCCCATTATGTTTGGAATGGGGGTAATTAGCTAGGGACGACAGTCGGTAGGTTCAATTTGGTGTTCAAAATAAAAAGTTACTTTTTGGTTCAAAATAAATTAAAATAAAATATTTATTTATAAAGCCCCTCCCTTCTTCCAACCCCACTCAGTCAAACCCGCACCCCCTTCTTATATCGTTCAAACTCGATTAGGTTTAGAAAGAAAAAAACACGAAGACGACGCGACCCTCCCACCGCGCCGCCACCGCGGCAAGCGCCACCGCCTCCCATCACCGCCGGAGCTTCCACCACGTCAGCCGCCCTCCGTCCTTGCGTCAGCACCCTCCCCCAGCGATCGATCCTTCGATCTAAGAAACCCCAACCCCCTGATGCCTTAACCACCGACCACCTTGTCCCCCAGACCTCCGACGAGCCCGCCTCCGACCAACAATCCCATACGTTCCCCCCTCCCCCCCCCCCCTCAGTCGAACACTGCAAGCTTTTCTTTTTCTTTTATTTTGTTTTTTTATTTATTTAATATAATATGTCTTAAGGAAAATAAAAATTAGTTCTTATAAAGAATAACATGGTTTAGACAAGAAAGATTAGATATTTATAAAGTAAAAAGATTTTATTTTTACATAATCAAGGTTATGATTTTTAAAATAAACATATGATTTCTAAAATAAAGATAGGATGTCTAAAATAAAAATATACTTTTTATATATGAAGTAGCACTTCAAAAATATGATTTTTATAACAAAAAGATTCGACTTTTGAAAATGAAAAGATATGATCTTTATGTTACAAAGATACGATTTTTTTAAATATATAAAAATTCTATTTTTATATATAGATTAGTAAAATACAAATACGATTTTGATTATATATGAAGAGAAATAAAAATTCAATTTTTATTATATGTATAGCCAAATAAAATGTGATCTTTGTTTATAAAAAAATATATGATTTTTTATATAAAAATGTTATTTCTATATAGGCAGTGACAAGATAAAAATTCGATTTTTATATGAATGAAAGCGAAATAAAAAATAGGATTTTTAGAATGAAAGAGAAATAAAAATAGAATTTTTATAATGAAAGTGAATTGGTAAAGATAAGATTTTTATCGTATATTTGAAATATTTTTATGAATATAAAAATATGATTTTTTATTATATGAATATCGTTATAAAAATATGATTTTTATATATACAGTAGCCGATTAAAAATGAGATCTTTATAATGTAAACATAGTTATAAAAGTGTGATTTTATTTATAAAGATCATCGACTAAAAATGTGATTTTAATATGAACAGCGTAGAAAAGACTGCGTTGGAAAAACGGGCAAATCCAAACGGTTCAGAAATTCAGAAACAAAACAGGAGGAGTGGATCCCAAAGCTGATAACTTCTCACTTTTATTTTATTTTCTAGTTAATATATATACTAGGATGCAGAAGGTGCTTAGCAGCACCTGACACCCATCGTCCACAGACCATGGACGACTTGTTTATTTGATTGATTGTGTTGTGAAAATTGATTGTGTGATGTGGAATGAAATAAAATATTTTGTAGTTAAAAATATCATTTTTAACGGGTACATAAATAAAATAAATATTCATTTAAAAATAGGACGATTTGTACTTGTACACACATTTGACTGAATTGATTAGGACAATAAATTTTACACATCGCCCAACTGCACAAATAAAATTCTTTATTTGTTGACTAAAACTCCACACGGGTATTGGGATGATATTGGAGATACACTAATCCCAATATTTAGTTGTATGTCAATTGATAGGTTAACAGACTGTTGAAAGCGTTAATTTTTATAGTTAATGCTTATACAGTGTAGAATGCACTCTAAATGGTGGATTGTTGTTTTCATTGTTGTTATATACATGTGTTGTATGAAATCCATATAACTAACATTATATGGTAATTGATTGTGTCTGATTCCAATTTAGAATGAACGAATATTTTAAAATAATGAATATTTTCAAATAATGAATAATTTAAAATAATATTCAGTAAAAGATCAAAATCTGATTTTGATGTCCGATTTGGGATGGACATGAAAATATTTAAATATATAAAACCGTGTTGATTAATTTGACGCCATTTTGACGTGAACGATATTATATCGATTTTATTCATTTTTATAATGAATATTGAAAAGGAATTGATTTCAAAATCTAATGTTTTGAAAATATTATCATTTATATGTTAGTGATATGGAATATTCAATTTTGATTTGAAATTGAATATGAAATTGAAATCGTTTTGAAACCAAATTTAAAACGATTTATAAAATAAGTTTTAAATGGAAATCGATGAAATATATATATTTTATATTATATATATATAATATAATGGCCTGAATAGAACGCACCACGCCGCGGTAGTTCGTGAATTTCGACCATTGACTTCGAATGGACATTACAGGAGATCCGACCATCAAATTCTCCTAAAACTGGAGCCGTTGGGTTCGTATCGAAAATATTAGAGGTTTGAAATCTAACGGTTGGATTTGGAATTATGTCCAAATCAAATTTGGAAAAGGTCGTTGTAAGTGCAGTTCGATGGCCGTTTATGGAAATCGACTGTACGGGCCTTGATAAAATTATTAAAAATATCAACAATTAGTGTAAAATCATAAGAAATTATTTGGAAATAATTGGGATGAAAATTTCCATATTTGAAAAGATAAAAATATATTTTTATCGAAATAAACTAGTTATGAACTAGAATTATAATCCGGTTATTTTTAAATAAATAAATTGGATTTGAAATGGTTTTAAAAATAACCAGGATTTCCAATATATGAATTGGAATGGATTTGAATCGAAATTATCTTCGGAATATTTCGATGTTGGATTCGTGATTATACGGGCGTTGTGGAGGAATTTGGAAGATATATCGTTATTCCAATACGATGTTTGTTGAGTTCAGAATTTGATATTGAACATAAGCCGATATATTTTCTATTCAGAGCCTTGTATTTAATATCAAATGGGATTTTGGGTTTGTCGTGAACGGTGTATTCACTAACACTATTCTTAATCCCAATGGAGTTAAGGAAATCAGAAACAAACCGGCGGTTAGCTAAGTTGAATGGTTTTCTGGGTATTGATCTGATGTTGGTTTTGGCCTTCGGGATTAATACTTAGGGAATTGTTCTCTTTCTTATTTACGGTTAGAGACTGATGGAATGGTGTCTTCATTAACACTGTTCTGAAACCCTGTGTTAAAAGAATAAGTCTTTTGGCTAAGATTTAAAGAAGAATTACCAATTAATGAACATTTAATTGGAATTGAAATGGAATGTAAATCGGGTTTATTGTGAACTATGTTTTAACGACATTCGTTCTTTAACCCGATTTGCAGTGAAATGTGATTTCGAATTTATAAATCTTTATTCTAAGATTTAATGGAATCTCCAAAGCAAAGTTTCCAGTATAATAAAATAAACTGGAATGGAATGGGATTCGATTTGATAATAATTGAAATGAACTTTTGTGGAGGAAGACTGATAATATATATGGAATCTAAAAGGCTTTGCCATTATTCCATTATAATTTTAGTCGGATACGGAAATTGATATCGATTATATATTGGTTTGTTTTTCCGTGACAATTCCGTAATTAATGGAATGTGATTTTGGGTTTATCGTGAACTGTGTTTTAAATGACATTAGTTCTTTAACCCAGTTAAAGATAGGATTTATTTCCTGAATTGGAAAAATCATTAATTAATTATTGTTGGAAATTAAAATTGAATTAGAGTTTTAATGAATCTTTAAATAGATTGGAAGGTGAATTTGATAACTAAAACTATCAAATCCAAGAAATGATCGAGAATGGAGTATCACCAGTTTTTCTTTAAGCGTTAGTTAAATCTTTAATTAGATTTGAACGTGAAATGGTAATTTAATTTGCCGATAACACCGTGGTGTTAGATATGAAGTATAACCAGTTCTTGTTGCTGGTCCTGTGTGGGCTTGGTACACATGATAGGAGGTTCTCGCTTCGCGGTTTGGTGGCGAACGGGAGACTCTTACCCCTTCATGTCCCTTTTGAGGGTTGGCAGCTATGTGTGTGTAGTCGATAGGCTCGCCGTAAAACAAGGGTACCGGGGGACCAGGTGGAAGCCACGGTGGGTTTTACTTGCTACTTAGAGGGATGAAGGGATGGCTGCAAAGCCTATCGGATTTCGTCGACTATTACATTTGGTATTAGAGCTTCGGTTTACAGAGCTCGAGAACAAGACACATTAGAACCGAATGAAAGAATTCATCAGAGGCTGGATTAAAAATATCCAATAGGAATGACTCGTTAGAGATAGGATCAATAGTATCCTAGAACGAGTGTGAAGAGTATATTTTTAAAATTAAAATGAAAACAAAATTTGTTTTGAAATTTAAATCGTATTATAGTATTTGAATATTTATTTTAAATTGATTTGGACAATCGAGTATATGAAAATTTTGCATATATGCCTAGCTAGCGTGTATTCGAAGTCTCAAATATACTAGATAGATATAGCATTACATTCTCGTCGCCCAGACATAATTCTGGAAATGTCGCAACATCATCCGCATTCGTGTTCGAGTTTCGAAAGTGGGATATCTATATATTTCCATTAGACTGGTGTGAGAACCAAAACTAGATAAGGTTTATTGTTGTGAATTGGCATCAAAAATATGATTTTTGACTATGTATTAAAGTTATGTGTTTGAAAAGATAATCAACAAATTGACTGCTGGTTGCTGTCAAAAAAACAAATAGACTGCTGGTTGTGTTGTTTGATTATTGGTTAACTAATTAAAATTTGGAACCATTAGCCAAATTCAAACAAATATTGAACTATAATGAAAATTTATCGCATTTGCATACATGTACATGCATATATACTGGAAAGGTCATAGCAAGGAGGCTAGAGAAGAGGAGTAAAATTGTATGCCCGACAAATAGGTACATGTTTACTAATTTCTTGGGTGATGATGATTTTATGAGTCGATTGGCTAGCAGCTTGGCTTTCTCTTTTTCTTTTTGAGATGAGAGGGCCTGTGTGGCGGTTTGGGGATTTTCCCGGTGCTCCCGTACAAAGGAGGCTATGGCGAAATTTTTCGAAAATTTAGGGTGTTAGCCAAATTTTTGAAGAATTCGAAAATTCTTAGAAACTGAAAAGTTGAAGATTGAACGCCAAACAGAAAGTTGAGTTGATTTGTAAAACAACTTTCAGCTCCATTCCTTTTCGAGGATGAAAATATTTTAAGTGAGGGAGATTGTAACAACCCGGAAAATCAGAACTAATTTAAAATTTTTATTTCAGCAATTTTAATGAATTTTGAATTTTTAAAATGATTTATTTTGAATGATAACGATGGAAAATTTATTTTCGATGAAGTTAAAACGAATAATTCTATTTTAAATATAAAAGGAATTGGAAATGGCACGGTAGTTTGAAAATTCGATTTCAAATTTCAAATGAATGAACAGTATTCAAAATAAACCAGATTTTAGTGAAACCAAATATTTTAGAGCCTAATTGAAAATATCTTCCCAGTGAATCTGAAAAATTGAAATTTCATAGCGGAAATAAAAAGTTATGCCCAGTTGAAAATTCAGAATAGTCGCTATGGAAATATAGCCCTTAAAAATAGCGATTTTGCAAATGACCTCCGTTTTCGACGAAACCACTTTTGTTGGATTCGGGATGTCAAATTATTGCTAGATTCCAATTTTCATAATTATTGGAATCAATATGTGAGCGTGGCAAAAGAAAACGTGTTTTGTCAGTTTCAATCAATTTGGATTGACCAGAAAATGGCCATTTTTCAAACGGTTTTCAAATTCGATGAAATCAGATTTGTTATGACCTTATCGTTAATACGAAGCAAGAAATAATTTTTTTGGAATTTTTAGAGTCAGTATGTGCCCCAGTAGAATAAAATGTACGTTAAAATCAATTTTGAATGTTATACTAAATTATATTTTAATTTAAATGAAAACTAATTGTAATAACCGAATTGGGTTATGGGACATATCCCATTGTGTTCGGAATGGGGGTAATTAGCTGGAGATGACAGTCGGTGGGTTCAATTTTGTGTTCAAAATAAAAAGTTACTTTTTGGTACAAAATAAAATAAAATATTTATTTATAAAGCCCCTCCCTTCTTCCAACCCCAATCAGTCTAAACCGTACCCCCCTCTTCTATCGTTCAAACCCGAATAGGTTTAGAAAGAAAAAAAACACGAAGACGCCGCGATCCTCCCACCGCGCCGCATCCGCGGCAAGCGCTACCGCCTCCCATAACCGCTGGAGCTTCCCCCATGTCAGCCGCCCTCCGTACTCGCGTGGGCACTCTCCCCCAGTGATTGATCCTTCGATCGAAGAAACCCAAATCCCCTGACGCCTTAGCCGCTGACCACCTTAGCCACCGGACCTTCGACGAGCCCGCCTCCGACCAACAAGCCCCTACGTCCCCGTCCCCCCCCTTCAATCGAACTGTTAGCCTACTTTGTGAACTAGGCAACACAAAGTCAAGAAACCAACCGTTGAAGAGTATTTCAGGTTATGTGACTTCGGTTCGGATCGGAGGAAAGCTCCACAGTTCAGATTAATAGCAGCGTATCGGTTCGGATCGGGTAAAGTTCTCTGTTCGGATCGGATATCTCTTACTGGATAAATTGGTAAAGCATACCTGATCGGATCGGAAGGCCAATGAATCTCAGGTGGATCGGAAAGCTGTCTGCTTGCCGCGACTTCGGAGCGGAGCGGAGTATGGTTAGAGAAGAAGAGACGTTCAAGCTACTCCGGTTCGGGTCGGGTATTCCGATCCGAACCCTCCAACCTTCATGTCTCCGACCTGTACCCATGATCCAGAAAAATCTCCTATAAAGCCGCCTGGAGAACCGGACCGGATGTGACCAATTCCTACCCCTAACGTTCATCTCCTTGATGCGTTGTCTGCTTGATGGCTCATCCGAACCCGAAGAGAGGGCGATGGATGACACGTGTTCCGACCCGGATGGCATTTCAGGCAAATTCACACCTATAAATACCCCAACTAGAGACAAAGAGAAGGATCTTTTTCAGCACTTTTGAGAATCCGAGTACTTCCACTATTCGAATTCCTTCACTCCCGGAAAATCCAAACCATCTTTCATTCCTTGTTTTTATCTTTCTGAGTGAACAAAAGTGAGTTGTGAGCGAATCTTACGTTGTATTTGTAATTGAATTACTGAATATAGTGAAAACTAAGTGGACGTAGGCATTTCTTCGCCGAACCACTATAAACCTTGTGTGTTCTTTTTTATTTCTGCTTTATTTTATCTTGTTTCTAATCAATTTGGGTGTTAGAGCCACATTTGGGTCTAACATTTTGGTGCTTTCACTGAGAATCCTCATCTAAATTCTTTATTTTCCGGGATCTCTTTCTACTTTTTGGACCGTTGAGTTCAAAGAAGTGAATCCTTAAGCTCCTCCACTTTCTTACATTCGTTGAAGTAATTGTCAAAGACTCATGGCCAGAGGAAAAGGCAAGGAAGTCCAGTCTGTTCAAGGAAATGGAGCTGGTGAAGACCAGCAACATGCTGTTGTAACAAGGTCTAGGGGGCAAAGTTCAGCAGCAGGGAGAATCAACGCAGGAAATCCGAACCGACAGCCAGGGGAAAGTTCCGATCCGATCAGGGTTGGAGACTCTGAAGCAGTGCACTCCCCTAGCCTGAACCGACCCGACTTGCTCGCTGCGCACCGATCCGAACAGACACCCCAGCTCCGATCCGACCCGACTTCCTACCTCCGATCCGACCCAATGCTTGGTGAAGCTGGAACATCTACTCGAGTCCCCGCGAATGCTCCAATTCCAGCTGCCAGGGTTGGAGACCAGGCCAATCCATCTGCTCCCATCACTCAAGGAGATTTCTCGCGCTTGCTTGATATGCTTGAGAGCACGAGGGAAGCTATGAGAGTTCATGAGCGTACCAACCTCATGATGCAGGAAAATATGAGGCTCATGAGTCGGGAAATTAGTGAGCTCCGCCGGCAAAGAACTCCGTCGCCAGTTCGTCATACACCAGTAGATCAATCTTCATCTTCTGAGGAAGAGAGGCCTCGTGAGCGAAGGCCACTCGAACGACCTCAGAACGTGGAGCAGCTAACGTTTGGATCTTTGGGATCTCGCGAGGATATCGCACGAGCATTAAGAAACGATAGCCCATCTCGGGGGCAAAGACTCCAGTCCCCTCTTCCCGAGATCGACCGGGAGCGCGGGGAAAGGAATCGAGCAGAGGCAGCTCGAAGAAGAAGGGTGTCTCCTGAGCAAGAGCCCCGGAGGAACTCGGACGCTAGGGCCAGGGAACCTGAGCAGCCCCTAACTAGTGCCGATGTGCAGGCGATGGTTCGTCGAATTATGTCTGAAAGCCGGAATTATACAAATGAAGACTACGGTATAGAGCGAAGCCATACTCCGTTCACTGACGACATCCTAGACTTCCAGTTCCCCCGACGCTTTAATTTGCCACAGATGGATAAATATAACGGAAGGACTGATCCAGGACAGCACTTGATGCGGTATTCGTGGCTTATGAATGCAGCTGCTGCCCCCGATGAAGTAAAATGCAAAGCGTTCCCAATCTACCTAGAAGATGTGGCTTTATTTTGGTTTACCCGACTTCCTCCTCGTTCAATTTCTAATTACAAAGAACTAAGCGAGCGTTTCATGAACCAGTTCCGACTACATGCTCGAAAGTCCAAGAGCGTTATCGAATTGTCGAGGATCAAACAGGCACCAGGGGAATCTTTAAGGGCATATTTAGATCGTTTTAACCAAGCTGTAACTGAGGTCAGTGACCCGCATGAGCCCACTATTCTGATGGCATTGAAGGAAGGAGTCGATCCCGAATCTGAGTTTGGAGACTACCTTTCTGGGAAGACACCCCCCACAAGGGCGATATTCTACGAAAAAGCCGATATTTATCTAAGACGAGAGGAGGCCCGGGCAAGCCGGAAGAGAAAGTCTGAGACAGCCTCAAAGGAGAAAGTGCAGAGTAATATTGCAGTGAAGCAGTCTGGGGAAAGTTCTGGCAAGGTTGAAGTAAATGTAGGAAACAAGGGTGGAAACAGCAATACTGGAAGCGGGGGAAACAACAACAACCGTAATTCGAACGGTAACAGGAGAAACAGAAATAGGGGAAGCGACCCAAACAAAAGGCCCCGATTCCAGAACTACGAGAACTACACACCACTGAATGACACGTTGGAAAATATTTACCTGGACACGTATAATGTGCTGCAATACAAAAGACCGCCACCTCGTGACTCGACCGAGAAAGAAATGGCGACAGGGAAGTTTTGCTTGTTTCACGGAACACATGGACATTCGACCAATGAGTGTCGACATTTGAGGGATGTAATTGAAAAGCTGCTGCGTGAGGGAAAGTTGGATGAGTACAAGGTTGCCCCGAGGGATAGGGGGCAAGGAGAGCAGGCTCCAAAGCAAATCCTACCTGCTCCTAAGCCTACCGCGCAGCAGAAAGGTAAAGGGATCGTCATCAACTCCATAGTAGGCGGACCTCACCCGGCAATTCGAAGCTTTAGGTCAATGGACCAATATGTGAATGCCGCCAAACATCTAGATGTGAATGAAGGTGACGAGTTGGAAGATACCACCCCCATCAAACAACAAAAAACCATGTTCGATGACGTGGTGTTTCGCAGCCGAGACAACACGGGAATACAATCTCCCACCAATGATCCGTTGGTTATTACTACCGCTATTGGGCCAGCGTTGGTCCATAAGGTATTAGTAGACAACGGAAGTTCCGTTAATATTTTGTTCAAGAAGTCATTTGATCAGATGAAGCTTGAGCCTGAAGATCTGAAACCTTGTGAAGGATGGATTAGAGGTTTCAACGGAGCGACGACAGCTCCTATGGGATATATAGAGTTGCCTGTGACCCTAGGGCAAGGAGAACGTAGAAGAGTGCGAATGCTCCAGTTTGTAGTACTGGACGTAGATTCACCATATAACGCATTTTTAGGGAGGCCTGCCCTCGCTGAGTTTAGAATTTGTATCGCCCCTTGGTGCTTGTTACTAAAGTTCCCAACCGAAGCCGGGACTGGAGTAATAAGAGGGGATCAGGTTTCTGGACGGGCCTGCTATGTGGCCGAACTGAAGATGTTGATGAAAGGAGTTAATGCTGAGAATAAGGATGCCTCATCTCCCTCAATGGGGGACTCAGCATAGCAATTAGAGAGGTTGAACCCAAGGGAGTTGCGAAAAGGAATGCCTGAAGACCTGGATCCTAGAAAAGATGAGGAACCAGAGGCTAGGAATGCAACTCCTAATGAAGCAACAGTGGAAATACCTGTTGATAAAGCTGATCCGACGAAAGTTTTGAAGATTGGTTCCCAATTGGATCCACGTCGTGCTGAAGAGCTGACGAACTTTTTAAAAGCGAACTTAGATGTGTTCGCCTGGACCCATGCTGACATGTGTGGGATATCGCCTTCCGTTATCAGTCACAAATTGAATGTAAATCCGAAGCATCCACCTGTAAAGCAAAAGAGACGCATGCTGGGCCCAGAGAGGTCGGTTGCCCTCAAAGAGGAAGTAGAGAAGTTGAAGCAAAATGGATTTATTCGAGATTCGACCTATCCCGACTGGATATCGAATCCCGTTCTGGTAAAGAAGCCAAACGGAAAGTGGCGAACTTGTATTGACTTTTCAGATTTAAACAAGGCGTGCCCAAAGGATAGTTTCCCACTTCCCAGAATTGACCAGCTTGTAGACTCGACGGCAGGTCATGAACTTCTCTCTTTCATGGATGCGTATTCTGGGTACAATCAGATTCCTATGCATGTGCCAGACCAAGAGCATACAAGTTTCATTACAAATTTGGGATTATATTGTTATGTTGTAATGCCGTTCGGATTAAAAAACGCTGGAGCTACTTATCAGCGATTGGTAAATAGAATGTTTTACGATCAGATAGGAAAAACTATGGAAGTTTATGTGGATGATATGCTTGTTAAATCAAAGCAGTCCTCCAGTCATACGCAAGACTTAGCAGAAATGTTTGGTATCTTGCGGAAATACCGTATGAAATTGAATCCTTTAAAATGTTCATTTGGAGTGGCGTCGGGAAAGTTCCTTGGCTTCATTGTGAGTTCCCGAGGAATTGAGATCAACCCTAGCCAGATAGCGGCGATTAGAAATATCAAAGAACCAAGGAAAATTAAAGACGTCCAAAGTCTGGCAGGGAAGGTAGCGGCGCTAAGTAGATTCATCTCCAAAGCCACCGATAAATGTGTTCCATTCTTTGATTTGATAAAAAGGGGAAAGAAGAACTTCCAGTGGACTCCCGATTGTGTCGAGGCTTTTCAAAATCTGTTAGAACTGTTAGAAAAACCGCCAATCTTATCAAAGCCCGTAGACCATGAAGAACTATTTGTTTATCTAGCAGTCTCGGCTCACGCTGTCAGCACAGTTCTGGTTCGAGAGGAGGACAAAGTACAAAGGCCAGTATACTATGTGAGTAAGAAATTAGCAGCGGCAGAGCGCAACTACCCAAAGATCGAGAAGCTTGCTTATAGCCTCCTGATTGCATCCCGAAAGCTTCGTCACTACTTCCAAGCCCATCCAATAACCATATACACCGATCAGCCGTTAAGACAAGTGTTGCAGAGACCCGAAGCGTCGGGAAGGTTGATTAAATGGAACATAGAACTAAGCCAGTTTGATTTGAATTTTCAACCACGAAAGTCAATTAGGGGGCAAGCTCTAGCAGACTTTATTGCGGAATTCACCATTCCAGAGGAAGAAATAATCAATGACCGAGTGGTTAAATCCGAGGATGAGCTAACGATGAATCCGTGGGAATTATATACAGATGGAGCTAAAAATGACCGAAGATCCGGAGCCGGAATTGTCTTAGTCACTCCGGAGGGACGGTCGTTATATTACGCTCTGCGATTAGAATTTTCGGCAACAAACAACGACTCTGAGTATGAAGCCCTGATTGCCGGGTTGAAACTCGCTAAAGACCTCGGAGTAAAAGTGATGGATATATTTTGTGACTCTAAGATTATTGTTTGTCAGGTGAGAGAGGAGTTCGCGGCTCGAGGACCTCGACTTGTCGCTTACCTTAAGAAAGTGAAAGAGCTATTAAGTAGCCTAGAGCGGTACAACATAACACATATTCCCAGAGAAGAAAACCAGAAAGCGGATAGGCTAGCAAAATTAGCTAGTTCTGACAATCCAGAGGGGACCGAGGTAATTCCAATTGAAACGTTGGAGTCGCCAAGCTTTGAGTCAATGGACATCGAATTCGTTCTTGAAGCGGAACCAGAGAAGGAATCATGGATGACTCCAATCAAGAATTTTCTTAAGAATGGGACACTCCCATTAAAGAAGAGTGAAAAGAGAGCTGTAGTGCGCAGAGCTACCAGATATGTTATACAAGACGATATTCTCTATAGACAAGGATTTTCTATGCCCCTGTTACGATGTATCGCACACGACGACATCAAGCGTGTACTGAGAGAAGTGCACGAAGGTGAGTGTGGAGATCATACAGGAGGTCAAACTTTAGCGAAGAAAATATTGCGATACGGATACTTCTGGCCTACGATTAACAAAGATGCAGCTGATTATTCGCGACGCTGCGATAAGTGCCAGAGATTCGCCAAAATCCCCAGGGCACCATCAACCCAGCTTAAATCGATGGTGAGTCCTTGGCCATTTGCCACATGGGGAATCGATATCATTGGGGTTTTACCAATTGCTAGAGGGGGAGCTAAGTATGCCATAGTAGCCGTGGATTATTTCACGAAGTGGGTGGAAGCTGAACCCTTGACTAAGATCACCACAAGAAAGGTGATAAGTTTTGTGGTTCGAAATATTATATGCCGATTCGGAATCCCAAGAACAATTATTACCGACAACGGGACCCAATTTGATAGCACTGAATTCAGAAACTTTTGCCAGAAATATAAGATAGATAAACGATATACTGCAGTTGCCTATCCACAATCTAATGGGCAAGTAGAGGCAATAAACAAGGTAATAAAATCCATCCTCAAAAAGCGATTAGAGCGTGCAAAGGCAAAATGGGTTGATGAATTGCCCCTAGCTTTGTGGGCATATCGAACAACGTTTAAAACGGCTACTGGTCATACCCCTTTCTCCCTCTCCTTTGGTTCAGAAGCAGTAATTCCAGTTGAACTGGAAGTTCCTTCCCACAGGGTGACATATTATGACCCGATGACGAATCGGGCACTTTTACTTGAGTCTCTTGATGAAGTCGAAGAGAAAAGAGATGAAGCAGACTTGCGTGCAGCAAGACATCGGCGTCAGATGGCGCACTATTATGACAAAAAAGTTCGCCTCAGAACTTTTGAACCAGGAGATTTGGTGCTAAAGAGAGTTTTTCCATCTCTTCCTCACCTCGGCCCAAAATGGGAAGGACCCTTTGTCATCCAACGGAAACTTGATAAGGGAACATTCAAGTTAACGACCGTAGATGGCGAAGAAATCCCTCGAGCATGGAATGCCCAACACTTAATGCGATATTTGGATTAGAAATGCTATACTTTTTGCTGTTCTTCCTATAAACTCTGTAATAAGGCACGACTTGCCTTGGGAAAATCCGGTGATATGAATAAAGAACTATAAAGTGGATGTAGGCTATGATTTAGCCGAACCACTATAAAATATTGTGTGTTATTTACTTTTATGCATTTACATTCATTAGTTGTTCTGTTGTGATTATAAAATACAGGACGACTGAGAACCTAAAGAAGGTTGAAAACAGTCTGGACATGAAAAGAAGCACAATGATTATTTGTGCGATAGGATGTGAAAGAATGGGAAAACGACATTCTAACTCTAACTCTCCAGAGAAAGAGAGAGAGTATAAAAGCGTCTCCGACTGAGCGCTGAAAAAGAAATTCTGTTTTGAACTCTAACTCTCCAGAGAAAGAGAGAGAGTATAAAAGCGTCTCCGACTGAGCGCTGAGAAAGAGGTTCAACTCCGAACTCTAACTTTCCAGAGAGAAAGAGAGTATAAAGGCGTCTCTGACCGAGCGCCGAGAAAGAAATCTTTTCCCGTTGAACGACCGGGGAATAAACAAATAGCTGAACTCGAACTCTAACTCTCGAGAGAATGAGAGAGAGTATAAAAGGAATGCCAGGAAAAACAACAGAAGTTGGTGATACAGAAAATGCTATCCCGTTAAAGAATCGGGAATATTCAGATTGCATGGTTAAGCACTGAATAACTTATGGAGATTGACTGGGGACACATATATATACACATATCTCCCCTCTCCACAACTTTGTTTCATAACTATGGATATGCATTTTTACCTAAGTGCAGAACTGCTAACACATAAACATTGCAGAAAGTGAATTATTTTTATTTACAAATGAATAAATTTGTACAGGGAAATGACTAAAAAAGAAAAGTGCGAAAGCTGCTGGTGTAGCAGCACTTATTGATTTACAAAGATGCTAAAAGGACACAGAAGAACCCACTATTTGGGCTTGGAATGAGCCTTTGATTTCTTGACAGCTTTTTCTGCATCTTTTGCTTCCTTCTCGGCTTCAGTCAAGATCCGCCTAGGTTTCTTTTTCCCTGAAGACGTAGTACTGGGGCCAGCAGACTTCTTCCCGGAGGGCGGGGCACTGGAATCGAGAGAAGATTTTTTAGCAAGTTCTTCGGTAATAGATCTAGTGGAAAGCTTAACAACTAACCTTGAACCTGCATCCACAACTGCAAGGGGCTTGAGGACCTCAGGGTCTAATTCCTCAGCCTTTAATTGCAAGCGCTTGTCTTGATCAGCCTTCATGGCAGCCAAGGTAATGTCCTCAGCGCTTTTCGACTCCCCGGTTATGATAACTTCTGGTTCCTCATCATGCCCCTCGTCTCCTCCGTCGTCTTTTAACGCTGCAATCATTTCTTCGTCATGGGGAGTAGTCACCTTAGTTGATTCACTCCTTTCCCCCAAGTCTATGGGAGCAGCCTTGTCTTCTCCTTCTTTGACCCTATCGGCGGGCTTTGTCCCAGTGGTAACACCTTGAACTACATCTGTCTTCGCGGAGGATTCAACACCTACAAAATGAGAAACATCGGTTATCAACTCAGGCGAGAGCAAAGGATTTCTCATTGAACGTTCAATCATGTGGCCAAAGGTAGTAGTAGCCTTGACAAGTTGAGGAGAAAAGACAGGGATACCTTCTGAAGACTTCTCAGCGGGGGTAACTACTACCTCTGGAGTTATTTCAGGAATGGGAGATAGTAAAGTTGTTCGGGAAATTCCCGGGTTTTCGGGATCATACCCTTCCACTTCAGGAGTTACAGGAGCAGAAGAAGAGGAGCCAGCTTCAGGAATGGTTTTCTGTTTGGACTTTTGCCTCTCTTCTTCCATGGCCTCAGCAATTAGACGGCGACCTTCAGCTAGGCGCTCCGGTTCGTCGTCTCTCAAGTACTTCTCCATCAACTTATCTTCATCGAGGGAATCGACCTTAAGCTCTTCTTTTTCCCACTCGACGATTTGATTCCACACATGAACCAAAGTGGATGGATAGTCCTCGATCCAGGAAATGTTTCGACGACGAATAATGTGCGCGAAGAATTCGATCATTAGCTCCCCGAAGCCTTGAATATCGGCCTCCGCCTCTGACAGCTGTTTGCGAGTTTCCTCCGCAGATTTAATAGCGCATTCAACGTTGCCCTCAGCCAGAGCAGCCCTGTTTTCCGCCTCTAACAATTTCGAAGCCAAATCAGCGTTTTTCTTTTCTAACTCAGCGCCCCTTTTTGCTAACTCGGCATTTTTCTGCTCAAGCTCAACATAAGCAAGACGTGCCTTCGTAGCCTCTGATTTGGCTTCGTCAGCTTGCTTCTTTAACTCGGAACGTTCCTGAGTATGGGATTCTAGCAAATCATGATAGCGCTTTTGCATGTCCTCAAACTGTTGTTTGAAGTTAGAAGCGTTCTTCTGAGCAATAGCTAGTTGAGCTTGAGTATCTTCTAAATTTTTTCCTAAGGTTTTTAGGGCCTTGGCATCTTCCTCTGCAGTTTTGTGCATTGAGTCAGCATTTGTCATTAGCGTGCGAATGATCCTAGAGAGAGTGCGGGAATACTTGAACATTTCAGTATATTGTTTTTCCACCAAATCAATCTTTGCTCTGGCCTCCTCTGCCCAATTAGAAGAAATAGGTTCAAGGGAAGGTAGAAAGGTCAGAGTCTCGAAGTAGTGCTCGGGAAATTGCTCCTTTAAGTATGCCAGCCTTACGGCGGTTCCCGCATCTGGTGGAGGAGGGGCTAGGATTGTTAGTTCAGCGTCCCTTCTCGAAGAAGATTCTGTAGAACCCTTGTCTGTCCGAGGTCGCTTGGTGGCAGGGACTTTTTGCTTGCTTCTAGCCCCAGTTTCCTTTGGAGGTGTTTTCTCTCTGCTTCGTTTTTCATGGGAGGAAGTGGAATCCCTAGATTGTGGTCTATCCTCCTCCCTACGACCTTGATAGCTTTTGTATTTTTCCTGTTCCGGTCGAACTGGTGAGCGGGAGCGTGAGGATCGAGATCGATAAGGGTCATAGGGTCTCCTTTCCTCCCTGCCGCGGTCATCCCGGCGGTTATATTCGGCATCCTGGGGAGGATTAGACATGCTGCGGCGAAGTTTTCTTATGTCATAAGAGGATCGAGACATTGTACCTGCACGACAAGTTAAACGAAGTTTAGAATCAGCGAATCCATGGAAAAAGAAGTGCAATGAATGCTAGTGCTACGGTGCAAAGTGCATCCTATGTGGTGTACGTGACCCCCCAACCAACCCGAGTCTGAAGCTAAAGTGGTGCGGACGGGCTCTTTGGCCTTAGCAGGAGTAGTCTCTTCAGAAGAAGTAAAAACTAGAGGGTCCTTTCTGAAATCTTCCGAAGTGTATATAGCCTCGGGTAAAGGGAGATCCCCCAAACCCTGAAATATGTGCTCGTCGGCGCTAGGAACATCCCCTTCGGAAGCGTGAAGTGGCGACCCTTGGGGAGATTTTGATTTGTCTACCGAGGTAGTTTCCTCGGGGGCAACATACCCTTCACGATGTTTTTTGGCCAGATTAGCCAGCTCATCGTCTTGAGTGGAAGAAGGAGAGGGTGAAGTTTGAAGAGAAGCTGCAGGAATTCCCGAGCCTTCTCCTAGTTCTGGAACTGTTTCCACTGGAGGAATATATGCATAAGGGACTGTCCCATGACCGATGCTACGGTAGACGGATAGCAGCCCGTGAGAATGAAGGTACTCATCTTTAAGAACCTCGTCAATAGTAAGGAATTTTTGGTCACCATTGAGGAGACGGTGCATTCGATCAAAGAACACTTGGTCTGATACCTGTTTGGGATTATCGACTGCAAATAAAAAGGAAAAACCGGTCAGGGTGATGATTCAAGTGTCTAGAATCCAGGGTCAGAAAATCAGTGCTTTACTTGATTTTATCCATCTTCTGGCGCATCCAGGCTGTTGCTTTATATAGAACCACTCCAATCTGGAATCTCCAGCTTTGCTGCTAAACGGTGTAGAGATTATCTTCCTCTTTGGGACCGACTCAAAGTAACAGAAAGAAGGGGTTTCCCTAGTCCGATGTTTGAAATTATAGAAGAAATGAACATCGTCAAATGTAAGCTCTACGCCTAGAACTTCACGATATGCTATGAATAAGGTATGCAGATAGGCGTATGAATTGGGATGTAGCTGCATGGGGGCAATCCGCATTTGTCTTAAGAAGTCGACAATGAAAGGCGAGAAAGGAGGAATAGCGCCAACCATGCACATCAGACGAGTGACCGTCATATATCCTTCTGGAGGGTTATGTGGACGGTCGGAACGTGAAGGCACTAGAGTGTCTCTCTTCATTATTCCATACTTCAAGCAGATTCTCACGAGACGGTCATTGTCAATTGTTGATTCTACGGAATCTGGAGGTGATTCCAATATAATGGCTGAGTCAAATTCATCGGGTGCGCGGTTGTCACCAATCCCTCCTTCCTCCTCAAAGCCTAGAGAAACTTCATTTTCTGAAGACGCTTCACCGCTTTCCCGATGACCAGCTCCGTAATCCGGACCCTCGCTGTCCCATTCTGGGTCAGATGAAGAAGATATATCCTCGAGAGTGGTTTTGTGGGAAGTTTCTGGAGCTTCTTTCCTCTCAGCTAGACGAGAAGAGCGTCTGGGCCTCATTGTCATGGAACTATTGAAGAAGCAATAGCACGAATTAGAGTGAAATATCCCGTGTCCCCTTTTTGTGTATGTGTGTGAACTAAAGTGTGTGCAACAAATGCGGGAAGTGCAAAATGAAAGTACAGCAATATAAGACGAAGCTTTAAAGAAAAAGTAATAGTCCGAGTTGTTCTTGATTCTCATTTATGTTCACAAGGCACTATCCTAACTGTCCGCGAGGCATATTCGTCTAGAATAAGTGTTAGTTGAGTTAGCTGGGTGGTCTTTATGTGTCAAGTTCAATATGATCGGTTCGGTTCGGATATGCATGTGATGATCGGCTCAATACAGAAGACATTCAGTTCGGGTGCTTCGGTAAGGCAAGGCTGGTTCAAGACAATAGGAGCGGTGGGTTCGGAAGCAGAATTGATCTGATCGGATCGGGTGACCCGATCCGATCCGAATCAGCACCACCTGACCGATCCGTTTACTTCAGCCTCTTATCCCATTTACTTTTCCGACCCGAACCGACTTTCTCTTTCCTTTCCATCTTTCCAAAGAACGAAACCCGAGCCGATCCCCTTTCCCTCCTTTTCCTTTCTGCTCCTTCGTCTTCCACCCGAGCCGACTCCAGCTTGTCATCCCACTCTTTATCTCTTTTCTTCTTTCCCATCTACTCACAGATGAATCCATTTTATCACCGAAGCCGCTATGAAGAACAAATGCGCGCTCTCTTCAACTTCGCAACGTCCCGGAGCGATGGCGCGTCCAGCAGCAACGGCGGAGGGTTCGAATGATGCTTATGGCCAAAACATCCTAACCCAACACTAATCGAAATCAAGAACGGTTACAACAGGATTATTTGAGATTAGAAAAGCTACCTATATGTCTGATTCGGGAAGTCTACAGGAAATAGTTTGAGAATTTTCGAGTTTCTGACGTTTTCAATGTTAAGGTTGGGAGCGGCGATAGAAACGAAGAAGGGAGGAATGAAGGCGGCGAGGTGTTTATATAGAGAATAGTGTTGACTCCTCGTCTCCCTTTTTTAACTCACCCGCTCGGACCGGAGTGGAAGCCCAGAAGCGCAACTCTCACTGAAGGCCCAACGTCAAAAAGCCAAACCCATGAAAGCGTTTCGGATCGGCATCCGAACCGAGCAGATTTTACACGTTAGTTTAGCATCTAACTCGAATTGAATTCAAAAGAAGAAGAACAAAGGTAGAGTACGCCTGCAAGAAGCATTATATGTCAAGAAAAGATTTCCAAATTTGCTCAGGAATGAAGAGAATGTGCGTTCTTCTAACACCCGAACCGAATAAATCTGTGCGCCCCTCCTGACTGTTCTGATTCAAGAGCTAGCGGTTAAAACGACATCAAAGCATGCTTTGTACAACGAAAGCATCCTTTGAGGGGGCAAAATGTTAGCCTACTTTGTGAACTAGGCAACACAAAGTCAAGAAACCAACCGTTGAAGAGTATTTCAGGTTATGTGACTTCGGTTCGGATCGGAGGAAAGCTCCACAGTTCAGATTAATAGCAGCGTATCGGTTCGGATCGGGTAAAGTTCTCTGTTCGGATCGGATATCTCTTACTGGATAAATTGGTAAAGCATACCTGATCGGATCGGAAGGCCAATGAATCTCAGGTGGATCGGAAAGCTGTCTGCTTGCCGCGACTTCGGAGCGGAGCGGAGTATGGTTAGAGAAGAAGAGACGTTCAAGCTACTCCGGTTCGGGTCGGGTATTCCGATCCGAACCCTCCAACCTTCATGTCTCCGACCTGTACCCATGATCCAGAAAAATCTCCTATAAAGCCGCCTGGAGAACCGGACCGGATGTGACCAATTCCTACCCCTAACGTTCATCTCCTTGATGCGTTGTCTGCTTGATGGCTCATCCGAACCCGAAGAGAGGGCGATGGATGACACGTGTTCCGACCCGGATGGCATTTCAGGCAAATTCACACCTATAAATACCCCAACTAGAGACAAAGAGAAGGATCTTTTTCAGCACTTTTGAGAATCCGAGTACTTCCACTATTCGAATTCCTTCACTCCCGGAAAATCCAAACCATCTTTCATTCCTTGTTTTTATCTTTCTGAGTGAACAAAAGTGAGTTGTGAGCGAATCTTACGTTGTATTTGTAATTGAATTACTGAATATAGTGAAAACTAAGTGGACGTAGGCATTTCTTCGCCGAACCACTATAAACCTTGTGTGTTCTTTTTTATTTCTGCTTTATTTTATCTTGTTTCTAATCAATTTGGGTGTTAGAGCCACATTTGGGTCTAACACGAACACTGTAAGCTTTTCTTTTTCTTTTATTTTGTTTTTTTATTTATTTAATGTAATCTGTCTTAAGGAAAATAAAAATCAGTTCTTATGAAGAATAACATGGTTTAGACAAGAAAGACTAGAATTTTATAAAATAAAACGATTGGATTTTTATATAATCAAAGCTATGATTTTTAAAATAAACATATGATTTTTAAAATAAAGATAGGATGTCTAAAATAAAAATTTACTTTGTATATATGAAGTAGCATTTCAAAAATATGATTTTTATAACAAAAAAAATTTGATTTTTGAAAATGAAAAGATACGATCTTTATGATACAACGATACGCTTTTTTTAAATATATAAAAATTCGATATATATGTATATATTAGTAAAATACAAATACGATTTTGATTATATATGAAGAGAAAAAAAATCGATTTTTATTATATGTATAGCCAAATAAAAATTTGATCTTTGTTTATAAAAAAAACATATGATTTTATATAGAAAAATGTGATTTCTATATAGGCAATGACAAGATAAAAATTCGATTTTTATATGAATGAAAGCGAAATAAAAATAGGATTTTTAGAATGAAAGAGAAATAAAAATAGAATTTTTATAATGAAAGTGAATAGTTAAAGATAAGATTTTTATCGTAAATTTGAAATATTTTTAGGATGATAAAAATATGATTTTTTTATTATATGAATATCGTTATAAAAATATGATTTTTATATATACAGTAGCCGATAAAAAATAAGATCTTTATAATTTAAACATAGTTATAAAAGTGAGATTTTATTTATAAAGATCGTTGACTAAAAATGTCTTTTTAATATGAACAACGTAGAAAAGACTGCGTTGGAAAAACGGGCAAATCCAAACGATTAAGAAATTCAGAAATAAAACAGGAGGAGTGGATCCCAAAGGTGGGAACTTCTCACTTTTATTTTATTTTCTAGTTAAAATATATACTAGGATGCAGACGGTGCTTAGCAGCACACGAGACCCGTCGTCCACAGACTATGGACGACTAGTTTATTTGATTGATTGTATTGTGAAAATTGATTGTGTGATGTGAAATGAAATAAAATATATTGTAGTTAAAAATATAATTTTTAACGGGTATTTGAATAAAATAAATATTCATTTACAAATCGGACGATTTGTATTTTGTGACGGCCCGCCCCGCACCAACCGACACTTCCTCCAAGTGTGCGCTGTACACATGTCCAACTGGCACGGAACGGTCGTCATAAGAAAAGAAAGAAGAGAATGAACTAATCAAGGAACCTGTAAAATGTCTCACAACGCATGGAATAAAATATATTAATAACATACTTGACATAAAACAGGTGAGACAGTGCATAAGCTGATAACTAATAATAAATGTCAACATCAGAGCAGCGGAAATCCAAATACAGCTTATTACAACTTTTCAAAATCTACTGTCTCTAAACAAAAGAAAGCTAAAGTGGAAGATACACCACCAATGCCCAAGCAGTGATCTTCGACAACACAGGGAGAATACCATATATATATTACGTGGAAGCCTCCTGCTCGTCTCCGGATCATCTACCCGTGCATCACCAGCTAACCTGTCTCTAGTCTGCTCGTGTGAGCACCCAGAGTAATAAGAAGAGACATAAAACTCTGGGTCAGACAAAAAGTCTGGTATGAGCGATAAGCAGCTAAACAGAACAATAACAGGTATACTAAACCATACCTGAACCTGGACCTGCAACCAAAGAGTTAGCACTACATACTGTACAATACTCTAAGGTGCCATCAACATATGGTGTAAAGAAATACGGGGGTGGGGGTGTGCATGTCATAGGGATAACAAACAATTCAATCATGGCAACCATCCTCACATCTCTCACTCAGTGCATAAAGCATACGATGTATACCGCTTTCAACCACTAGACCCATCGAAGTAGTGACGGAGTTCGGCTTGTACAACTACTGCTACCACCAAGCTTACCCCATGGAGTCATGACTAAACCTTTACAAATGACCCCACTTCATTGGTCTATAGCTCTTTTAGTCGTACCTAGACCACTGTGGCCCTGAATCCGTTCACGTACCCCCTATACATAGTGATCCAAAGTTACAGACATCGATAGCCCCTTAGCACACGTCCCGCAGCAAAGCCCAATCATGAAGTTAACTCGTTGATTCCCATCTGAATCCTTGGTACAAACTTCCCATTTGGACTACCTTTGCATCTCGGGTTATGGTCTTCTTCGGTTCGGTTCGGGTCTCTTCCTCCTATTCGGTTCGGTTCGGGCATCCTCCTCCTATCCGGTTCGGTTCGGGTCTCCTCCTCTATTCGGTTCGGTTCGGATCTCCTCCTCCTATCCGGTTCGGTTCGGGTGTCTCCTCCTATCCGGTTCGGTTCGGATCTCCTCCTTCTATTCGGTTCGGATCGGATCTCCTCCTCCTATCCGGTTCGGTTCGGGTGTCTCCTCCTATCCGGTTCGGTTCGGATCTCCTCCTTCTATTCGGTTCGGATCGGATCTACTCCTCCTATCCGGTTCGGATCGGATCTCCTCCTCCTATCCGGTTCGGATCGGGTGTCTCCTCCTATCCGGTTCGGATCGGGTGTTCTTCCTAACCGGTTCTGAAAATCTGCAACTTTTTCCAGCAAGCTATTTTCGCCGAACGACGGCGTTTTCAACCTTTCTAAACTTCCTATGACATTACAAAACATTCCAAACAGCAGTAACAACATATAGAATCAATCACAAACATTAAAACATCATTTACATGAAATACTTTAGATCAAACATACCCAGAAACCCATGTTTTCCCCTTAATCCTTCTTAACCGTGATTATGCATACAATTAGCAAAACTTATCCAAATTAGCCCAAATTTTTATCAGAGCCATAAAACATCATTATAGAATTTTAGGAATTTTTCCAGAATTTATTAATGTATAAATTCGCAAATCTTCACTAATTACCCATAATTAACAGTAATTAGTGTAAAAGCAAGCTAATCACTCACCTTTGCCACCACTAAAACCCCAAAACTGAAATATTCTCTGATTTGGCGCTGTTCCCAATCTTACACAGCAGCTCTACCTCGGTTCTCGTGCTAATATTCCTTGATTTGATGTTTGCTAAGCCTAATCTTCAATTAGAAAGTGATTAAGATGTGTTTTGAAGAGATTTAGAGGGTGGAGGCCATGGCTAGGTTAAGAGGAATGAATAGTGACGGCTGAAAAATGAGAAAAAAGTATTCTCCAAACCCTAACAGCCCTTTTAAACTCCTAATCCCGAAATTCCCCTTTGGGCCTAGCTGTTAATCACCCGGTTAAGCCCAATTAAGCTGTTTTTCACCATCTGAAACTTGTTTCAGCCATATCTCCCAAACGGTAAGTCCGTTTGGCTAATGTGACCACTCTACGGAAAGAGAAACCATCATCCGGAGCCAATGGAAGTAGTTTCAGGTCAAAATTCCTTTCCAGTCAAAAGTTATGGCCAAAACAGTGATAACTAGGGGTAAAATGGTCATTTAAAAATCGGGAAAAATCATGAACATGGGAAATGACCCCAATAGTCGTCCCCCAAAGTTACATGACCATACGACTTCGTATGTGACAGAAATAAATATTCTACGACTCTATGATGCGTAGAATGCGGGTCGTTACACTCTCCCCCCCTTAAGAAATTTCGTCCCCGAAATTCCTTAATCCAAAACATACAAAGGATCCCGCATGCCTAACAGCCACGTACAACAATCAAACATGCAAAACAAGCAAACAAGCCTATCCTAGCATGCGGAAAACTAAATCGAAGTCAAAATCTTACCAGGCAAAGAGTTCTGGGTGTGACTTCTTAATGTTATCCTCTGTCTCCCAAGTACAATCATTCTCGTTCTCGCTCCACTGTACCTTGACTAGCTTCACCGCCTTCCTTCGAAGTTGCTTCATGTCGTGCTCGACAATACGGACCGGCTTGCGGTTCCCAACCGCCTCGGGTTCTACTTCGAGGTCCTCCAACTGATCAGGTGAAATAGTCATATCTGAGTCGTGAACGAACTTCCTTAGTTGGGAAACATGAAATACGTTATGAACTCCCGCCATCTTCTCCGGTAAGTCAATTCTATATGCCAAATTCCCGACTAGTTCAAGAACAGGGAATGGGCCAACGAATCTTGGTGCCAACTTGCCTCTCCTGCCAAATCGTATTACGCTCTTCAACGGAGAAATCTTGACAAACACCAAGTCGCCAACGGAGAATTTTAAGTCTCTTCTCCTCTTATCAGCATAACTCTTCTGCCTATCCTGGGCAGCCTTCATTCGTTGTTGAATGATCTTAATCTTATCTGAAGTTTCCCTCACCACATCTGGTCCAAGCATAAACTTCTCGCCAGTCTCTATCCAACATGATGGTGAGTTGCACGGTCTTCCGTACAAAGCTTCAAACGGAGCCATACCGATACTGGATTGGTAGCTATTATTATATGCAAACTCTACTAGATGCAAATGGTCATCCCATGATCCACCAAAATCCAATATACATGCTCTCAAGAGATCTTCCAAAATACGATTCACCCTCTCCGTCTGACCGTCGGTCTGAGGATGATATGCGGTACTGAGATGTAACTCTGACCCTAGAGCTTCTTGTAAGCTCTTCCAAAACCCACTAGTGAACAACGGGTCTCGGTCACTCACAATGCTTTTAGGTACTCCATGGAATCTCACTACCCACTTCATATACAATTCTGCTAACTTAGCTGCCGTTCTGGTCGATCTGACCGGTATAAATCTTGCACTTTTGGTTAATCGGTCCACAATCACCCAAATGCTATCATGTCCCGATCTAGTCCTTGGTAAACCATCAATGAAATCCATCGAGACTTGCTCCCATTTCCATTCGGGAATTTCTAATGGCTGTAACAACCCACTAGGCTTCTTTTGCTCGGCTTTAACTAGCTGGCAATTCATGCATTTGGATATAAACTCCCCAACGTCTCTTTTCATCCCTTCCCAGTAGTAAGTCTGTCTCATGTCTCGATACATCTTATTACCACCGGGGTGTATAGTCAGTTTTGAGTGATGACATTCTCTAAGCACTTCATCTCTCAATCCATTGACATTGGGTACAACGAGCTTTCCATTCTTTCTAAGCCATCCATCTTGATCAATCCCATACTTGCTCATCTCCTCATCGATACCCATCTCTAACTTGGAGATGATTTCCAATAGGTTAGGATCGTCCCTCTGACTAGAGCCGATCCGCTCAATTAAAGTGGGTCTGATCGTCAAACTTGCTAACATTTCTGGGTCCAATTCGCACTTTGGTCTGAAATCAAACCCCGCGATATACTCCAGTTGCTTCCATTCAAGGAACATAGCCCCTAAACTGGCATGTCTTCGACTCAACGCATCGGCTACGGCATTGCCCTTTCCCGGTGTATATGCGATGTCGAAATCATATGAAGCTAAGAACTCTAACCACCTCTGTTGACGAAGATTCAAATCCTTTTGAGAGAAAAGATACTTCAGCGACTTATGATCAGTAAACAGCTCGAATCTTTCTCCCAAGAGATAATGTCTCCACATCTTCAATGCGAATACGATCGCTGCCAATTCCAAATCATGGATAGGATACCTCTTCTCATGCGGTTTCAGTTGCCTGCTTGCATAAGCTACAACCCTACCACCTTGCATCAACACAGCACCTAGTCCGGTACCACAAGCATCTGTATATACCGTCATCTCTTCACTCCCCTTGGGAATGACTAACACTGGTGCACTTGTCAACTTTTCTTTTAGACTCTTGAATGCATCCTCGCACCTTTCGTTCCAAACAAAAGCTTGATTCTTCTTTGTCAACTGAGTCAACGGTGCTGCTAACTTGGAGAAGCCTTGGATAAACTTACGATAATATCCCGCTAATCCCAAGAAACTTCTTACGTCTGTTGCATTCTTGGGCGTAGGCCAATCCTGTACCGTAGCCACCTTTGCCGGGTCTACGGCAATACCATTCTCTGATACAACGTGGCCCAAGAACCTCACTTCCCTCTTCCAGAAGTGACACTTAGAAAACTTTGCTTTCAATTGGTGTTTTCTCAACACCTCCATCACTATTCTTAAATGTCCCTTGTGTTCTTCCTCTGTCCTCGAGTAGACCAAAATATCATCAACGAACACAAGGACAAACTTATTCAACTGATCTCTGAATACCCTATTCATAAGATCCACAAAATATGCTGGGGCATTGGTCAGCCCGAATGGCATGACCAACCACTCATAAAACCCAGACGGCGTCCGAAATGCCGTTTTAGCTATACTCTCAGCTTCCACTCTAAGCTGATGAAAACCTGTCGTGAGATCCAACTGAGAAAATACTCTCGCATCACTCAACTGATCAAACAAATCATCTATCCGCGGTAGAGGATACTTGTTCTTCCTCGTCACTTTATTCAACTCGCGGTAGTCTACACACAAACGAAGGGAACCATCCGCCTTGGTAGCAAACACAACTGGTGCTCCCCATTCAGAAACACTCCTTCTGATAAATCCCTTCTTCAAAAGATCGCTGACTTGCACCTCGAGCTCTCGCTGCTCTCTTGGTGCCATACGACGAAGTGGCATCACTATAGGCCTGGCATCCTTTACCAAATCAATACGGAACTCAATCTCTCGGTGTGGTGGAAGTCCGGTCACTTCTTCGAAAACATCCGGATACTGGCCAACCACGGGCAAACCTGACAACTCACTATGCGGAATGTCGAGGGAGTTTAGAAAACTAGCCAATACCCCCACACTGGGTAGACCACCAAACACTATCCTCCGCCCATCATCCGCTCTAGCTGTCACCAAAAAGCCCTCACAGTCTACCACCACCCCGTATCTTCGGAGCCAATCTACTCCCAAAATAATGCCAAACCCAGTGAAGCCCAAAACAAAGCAATCACAAACAAACATGCATCCATGACTCGATAAGACCACATTACGACAAATCATGCTAAGGCTAGTAGAACCACCAATCGGGTTCGTCACTACTAAAGGTCTATCGACAATCTCGGGCTCCAATCCCAACCTATCTACCAGGTCACTAGATATGAAAGAACTGGAAGCTCCGGTATCAAACAAAACTCTAACAGGAACATCATAAACAGAAAGCATACCTTGAATGACGACATTCTTTCCCTTCTCCGCCGCTGTTGGGGCGTTCGACGAAGAAGGAATAGCATTAAGGGCGTATGCTTTCACCATTTGCTTTTCTTTAGGGGGTTGCGGACACTTGTCCTTGTGATGTCCCATTTGGCCACAGTTGAAGCACTTCCTATCCGCTGGCTTGGCCCGACAATTACTAGCATAATGGCCCTTCTTACCACAGCTGAAGCACTCAACATCTTGTTTATTCTTTTTCTTCTGGCCATCCTTAGACTGACTCTGCTTTCTTTTATTCTGGGAACCACCCTTGCCTCCACCACTTGCTTGTGGCTTTGGCTCATCCGCGGATGCAACCTCAGTCTTCGGCTTAGGGTAGAGACTCTCTGATCTTAATGCTTTCCCCACAATCGACTCGAACGTCTCATCGATGTGGTTAATAAGCCTTTCCCCTAAGTACTGATCTAACCCAGTTATGAATTTCTCATTCTTCTTCTCGGCAGTATCAATAAGAGATAACCCATACTTTGACAAAGTGTCGAATTCAGCAATGTACTCCGAGACAGCTCTGCCATTCTGCTTGAGCTCCAAGAATTTCTTAAATAGCACTGACTTCTGAGCAGCTGGAATGAACTTCTCGCTAAAGCGAGCTTTAAACTGCTCCCAAGTAATCTGATCTTCGGGAGTAGCTGCCTTTATAGCATTCCACCAATTCATTGCCCGCCCTTGCAGCTGACGGGACGCTAGCTTTCTCTTCATCGCATCCTCGATACCCAAATCCTCGAAGATACGTTCGCAACTATCCAACCAATCCTGAACATCTGTGGCCGACTCCGTACCGTGGAATGGCTTCCCACCAAGGCTAGTATAATCCTTATTCAGCTTGGCGAAGTCAACTCTTGGCGCCTGCACTATTGGACCACCACCATTTCCACCATTGGGAGCTGCCCCCCGTACATCTCTAAGCATCTCTCTCATGAGGTCAGTAAACATCGTCCTCATGTCAGCAGCATTCCCATTATTGGCTCCCCTACCAGCACCTCTAGTATCTCGGCTCATCGTCCATCTGAAAAAGGAAACGATTAACGATTCCATAGTGGTGCTAGTGCAGTACGACTTCATTCTTATACTACTAATAGTATATATATAGCTTTTGAAAACCAAAATAACCACAAATACGCTCTCTCGTATACGTATATTATCTCTCCCTGATAACTTCCCTAGGTTAACTACGCAACCTAGAGCTCTGATACCAAGTGTGACGGCCCGCCCCGCACCAACCGACACTTCCTCCAAGTGTGCGCTGTACACATGTCCAACTGGCACGGAACGGTCGTCATAAGAAAAGAAAGAAGAGAATGAACTAATCAAGGAACCTGTAAAATGTCTCACAGCGCATGGAATAAAATATATTAATAACATACTTGACATAAAACAGGTGAGACAGTGCATAAGCTGATAACTAATAATAAATGTCAACATCAGAGCAGCGGAAATCCAAATACAGCTTATTACAACTTTTCAAAATCTACTGTCTCTAAACAAAAGAAAGCTAAAGTGGAAGATACACCACCAATGCCCAAGCAGTGATCTTCGACAACACAGGGAGAATACCATATATATATTACGTGGAAGCCTCCTGCTCGTCTCCGGATCATCTACCCGTGCATCACCCGCTAACCTGTCTCTAGTCTGCTCGTGTGAGCACCCAGAGTAATAAGAAGAGACATAAAACTCTGGGTCAGACAAAAAGTCTGGTATGAGCGATAAGCAGCTAAACAGAACAATAACAGGTATACTAAACCATACCTGAACCTGGACCTGCAACCAAAGAGTTAGCACTACATACTGTACAATACTCTAAGGTGCCATCAACATATGGTGTAAAGAAATACGGGGGTGGGGGTGTGCATGTCATAGGGATAACAAACAATTCAATCATGGCAACCATCCTCACATCTCTCACTCAGTGCATAAAGCATACGATGTATACCGCTTTCAACCACTAGACCCATCGAAGTAGTGACGGAGTTCGGCTTGTACAACTACTGCTACCACCAAGCTTACCCCATGGAGTCATGACTAAACCTTTACAAATGACCCCACTTCATTGGTCTATAGCTCTTTTAGTCGTACCTAGACCACTGTGGCCCTGAATCCGTTCACGTACCCCCTATACATAGTGATCCAAAGTTACAGACATCGACAGCCCCTTAGCACACGTCCCGCAGCAAAGCCCAATCATGAAGTTAACTCGTTGATTCCCACCTGAATCCTTGGTACAAACTTCCCATTTGGACTACCTTTGCATCTCGGGTTATGGTCTTCTTCGGTTCGGTTCGGGTCTCTTCCTCCTATTCGGTTCGGTTCGGGCATCCTCCTCCTATCCGGTTCGGTTCGGGTCTCCTCCTCTATTCGGTTCGGTTCGGATCTCCTCCTCCTATCCGGTTCGGTTCGGGTGTCTCCTCCTATCCGGTTCGGTTCGGATCTCCTCCTTCTATTCGGTTCGGATCGGATCTCCTCCTCCTATCCGGTTCGGTTCGGGTGTCTCCTCCTATCCGGTTCGGTTCGGATCTCCTCCTTCTATTCGGTTCGGATCGGATCTACTCCTCCTATCCGGTTCGGATCGGATCTCCTCCTCCTATCCGGTTCGGATCGGGTGTCTCCTCCTATCCGGTTCGGATCGGGTGTTCTTCCTAACCGGTTCTGAAAATCTGCAACTTTTTCCAGCAAGCTATTTTCGCCGAACGACGGCGTTTTCAACCTTTCTAAACTTCCTATGACATTACAAAACATTCCAAACAGCAGTAACAACATATAGAATCAATCACAAACATTAAAACATCATTTACATGAAATACTTTAGATCAAACATACCCAGAAACCCATGTTTTCCCCTTAATCCTTCTTAACCGTGATTATGCATACAATTAGCAAAACTTATCCAAATTAGCCCAAATTTTTATCAGAGCCATAAAACATCATTATAGAATTTTAGGAATTTTTCCAGAATTTATTAATGTATAAATTCGCTAATCTTCACTAATTACCCATAATTAACAGTAATTAGTGTAAAAGCAAGCTAATCACTCACCTTTGCCACCACTAAAACCCCAAAACTGAAATATTCTCTGATTTGGCGCTGTTCCCAATCTTACACAGCAGCTCTACCTCGGTTCTCATGCTAATATTCCTTGATTTGATGTTTGCTAAGCCTAATCTTCAATTAGAAAGTGATTAAGATGTGTTTTGAAGAGATTTAGAGGGTGGAGGCCATGGCTAGGTTAAGAGGAATGAATAGTGACGGCTGAAAAATGAGAAAAAAGTATTCTCCAAACCCTAACAGCCCTTTTAAACTCCTAATCCCGAAATTCCCCTTTGGGCCTAGCTGTTAATCACCCGGTTAAGCCCAATTAAGCTGTTTTTCACCATCTGAAACTTGTTTCAGCCATATCTCCCAAACGGTAAGTCCGTTTGGCTAATGTGACCACTCTACGGAAAGAGAAACCATCATCCGGAGCCAATGGAAGTGGTTTCAGGTCAAAATTCCTTTCCAGTCAAAAGTTATGGCCAAAACAGTGATAACTAGGGGTAAAATGGTCATTTAAAAATCGGGAAAAATCATGAACATGGGAAATGACCCCAATAGTCGTCCCCCAAAGTTACATGACCATACGACTTCGTATGTGACAGAAATAAATATTCTACGACTCTATGATGCGTAGAATGCGGGTCGTTACATATTTGTACACACATTTGACTGATATTGATTAGGGCGATAAATTTTACACATCGCCCAACTGCACAAATAAAATTCATTATTTGTTGATTGAAACCCCACATGGATATTGCGATGATATTGGATATACACTAATCCCAATATTTAGTTGTTTGTCAATTGATAGGTTGACAGACTGTTGAAAGCGTTAATTATTTATAATTAATGCTTATACAGTGTAGAATGCACTCTAGATGATGGATTGTTGTTTTCATTGTTGTTATATATATGTGTTGTATGAAATCCATATAAATAACATTATATGGTAATTGACTGTGTCTGATTCCAATTCAGAACGAACGAATATTTTAAAATTTCGAATATTTTCAAATAATGTTCAATAAAAGATCAAAATCTAATTTTGATGTCCGATTTGGGATGGACACGAAAATATTTAAATATATAAAGCCGTGTTGATTAATTTAACGCTATTTTGACGTGAACGATATTTATATCGATTTTATTCATTTTTATAATGAATATTGAAAAGGAATTGATTTCAAAATCTAATGTTTTGAAAATATTATCATTTATATATTAATGATATGGAATATTTAATTTTGATTTTAACTGAATATGAAGTTGAAATCGTTTTGAAACCGAATTTAAAAAGATTTATAAAATATGTTTTAAATGGAAATCAACGATATATATTTATATTATATATAATATAATGGCCTGAATAGAACGCGCCGTGCCGCGGTAGTTGGTGAATTTCGACCATTGACTTCGAATGGACATTACAGGAGATCCGACTATCGGATTCTCCTAAAACCAGAACCGTTGGATTCGTATCGAAAAGAGTTTCTAACGAATATTAGAGGTTTGAAATCTAATGATTGGATTTGGAATTATATCCAAATCAAATTTGGAAAAGGTCGCTGTAGCAGTTCGATGGCCGTTTATGGAAATCGACTTTACGGACCTTGATAAAATTATTAAAAATATCAACAATAAGTGTAAAATCATAAGAAATGATTTGGAAAGAATTGGGATGAAGAATTCCATATTTGAAAAGATAAAAATAGATTTTTACCGAAACGAACTAGAATTATAATCCAATTATTTTTAAATAAATAAATTGGATTTGAAATGGTTTTAAAAATAACCAGGATTTCCAATATATGAATTGGAATGGATTTGAATCGAAATTATCTTCGGAATATTTCGATGTTGGATTCTGTGATTATACGGGCATTGTGGAGGAATTTGGAAGATTTATATATCATTATTCCAATTCGATGTTTGTTGAGTTCAGAATTTGATATTGAATATAAGACGATATATTTTCTATTTAGAGCCTTATATTTAATATCAAATGGGATTTCGGGTTTATCGTGAATGGTCTTCACTAATACTGTTCTTAAACCCAATGAAGTTAAGGAAATTAGAAACTAATTGGAGGTTTGCTAAGTTGAATGGTTTCCTAGGTATTGATCTGATGTTGGTTTCGACCTTCGGGATTAATACTTAGGGAATTATTCTCTTACTTATTTACGGTTAGAAACTGATGGAATTGTGTCTTCATTAACACTGTTCTGAAAACCTATGTGAAAAGAATAAGTCTTTTAACTAAGATTTAAAGAAGAATTATCAAACATTTAATTGGAATGTAAATCGGGTTTATTGTGAACTGTGTTTTAACGAAATTCGTTCTTTAACCCGATTTGCAGTGAAATGTGATTTTGAATTTATAAATCTTTATTCTAAGATTTAATGGAATTTCCAATGTAAAGTTTTCCTGTTTAATAAAATAAATTGGAACGAAATAGGATTCGATTTGATAATAATCAAAATGAACTTTTGTGGAGGAAGACTATAATATATATGGAATTTAAAAGGCTTTGTCGTTATTCCATTTATAATTTTAGTCGGATACGGAAATTGATATCGATTATATACTGGTTTGTTTTTCCGTGAAAATTCCATAATTAATGGAATGTGATTTTGGGTTTATCGTGAACTGCGTTTTAAATGACATTAGTTCTTTAGCCCAGTTAAAGACAGGAGTAATTTCCTGAATTGGAAAAATCATTAAGTAATGATTGTTGGAAATTAAAACTGAACTAGAGTTTTAATGAATCTTTAAATAGACTGAAAGGTGAATTTGATAACTAAAATTATCAAATCCAGGAAATGATCGAGAATGGAGTATCACCAGTTGTGCTCCAAGCGTTAGTTAAACCTTTAATTAGATTTGAACGTGAAATGGTAATTTAATTTACCAATAACACCGTGGTGTTAGATATGAAGTATCACCAGTTTTGCTTTATGGGATGAATAGGTTGGGATTGGGAAATTAAACAAATGATTACTTCGGTAAGGAGTGCTAATCCCGACTAGTTTGGATAAACCACAATTTGGTTTGAATTGATATCCAAAGGAAGATTAAAGAATAAATTTAAAGAATTTATCTTTGATAAAATTAATGGGAACCTTTCCCAAATTATAAGAATATTTGAATAAAGGAATATTCTGGATTGGAACGAGGCGTATGTTGTGTTTTTATAGCAATTGTTTATTATATACGCGAGTTATTCAAAAACACTGGGTTTATCCCATTCTGAATAACTGATTCGACGATGTGTCGAGGCTGAAGACGGTGGTTGAAGACCCAAGGTCTTCACATCTTTTGGATGATTACTGATGTCTTGATTCGGCTGTACACCCAAGACAAGGTAATAAGTGATGATCGTCCAGACATACTTGGAGATCGACCGGATATGCGAGGACCTCTCTCCTGTATTAGACATACAGGACGAGGAATATGGTGCCTCCGGTTTCGTTCAAACCCAGAACGAACTTGTAAATGGATGTGTGTCTGACATTGGATTTCATTCTCTATGATTGATATACATCGGTTGCATAGCGTGAATTGCCTGTGCGGCATGCTGAGATGCAAATGATCAAGGCTTCTGTTGAAAAGCAGAGTCTTGTGGTTGATGATCAAAGCACGGCTTAAATATAGCATATCTTTTTGTAGTGTTAATTCGCGAGCCTCGCACCCCGGTGTGAACCAGAAACAGGAGAGGACATCAGGGACGACATGCGTTTCCTTCTAGCTAGGAGTGGTGTCTGGGTTTTGCACGCCCGGGCGTTTTACTTATTTGGATGATGGATAGCGAGGCGCCTCGATTATTTCGGTCTCTGCGGAGCCGACGGATGGTCTTTATACAGACCAGATTTATGCCCCATAGGGCGGGGAAATGCAGTGTTCAGGCATTTTAATCCACTCCGTGTGGATCGGCCCTGACGATCCAAGGACTCACCAGAGTCTGGGTACTGAGACACATGCTAGAGCGTCTCGAAGCCGTAAGGACGATTCCTTGCCTTGGTTCACAAATGAAAATCCAACTTCCAATACGTGACAATTGCGGTTTTGATTGTAGAGTCTAGTATTGGTGACATGATATATGGTACCCATGCCATCTAGGATTGATACATTTATATTTGATGTTGTTTTAAGCCCTATGCACTTATAATAGTATCAAATGATTTGTTTTAAACGTACCAAGCATATTTGACTATTATAAGGGAAAACCCTATCCTCCAGCTTGCGTTGCATTGTGTGATGGGACCTAGGTCTTATAATAGCTTCATTTTTTCAAAAAGCATTGCGCTATTTTGTTATATGCACTGGTATTCTTGGGAGGAAACCCTTTCCGTGTTATACGGTGTGGTCCCTTAATATATCCGATTTTAAAGTAAAGGTTTAAGTAACTGTTTTAGTTCTCACACCAGTCACATGACTAATCTGGAGTTTATTGTTTTAACCTAAACTTTGGGTGCCCCTATTTTCCATACGGGCAGCTAGTAGTTTTGGTTTTGCAGATTTATATTCACAGGATCCTGATTTACAGCTGGAATGATATTCGGAAAGCTCTGTATCCGTGTATCTCCTTCAGTTGTGTTTTGCATTATTTTCCGCTGCTATGTAATGTATTTTAATCTCTGATATTTTTACGATATATAAATTGTTCATACTCTATATATTCTTGTACTCTGATGTAAACTGTTGTAATAAGCAATGAAATGTTCTTATGTTTGTGTTTTGATTTGTCGTGTTCTCAACTCAATCCCGGCTTTCCTTCACGGGGAAGTTCGGGTCTCTTCAAATAGGGTAATTTTCTTGTAGTGTAGATGATCGTGTTATGTTGAACTCGCTCATCCTTCATCTCATGGTGTTATCCGTACTTGTTGTCTGAACTCCGGACTATGATTCTAGGCAATTCGCCTCGATAACTGTCAATTGCTCTAGTCTGGATATAGATGTTGTCGGATATGAAGGCCAGGTAACATCAAAACATGAAAATGTTGATGATAGAGAGCCAGTCGTGATGGAAGGTGATTGAATATGAACGTTTATTTTGCAAAAAGTCAACCTTTATGTAATGTAGGATTTACTAATGGATTTCACTGATAAAGAATGTTTGATGACATGAAAATTTTGGGTTTAAGGTGGAAGAGGCATATTAATTTCGAGTGCATAACCTCTAAGTGATTTGGAGAGGTAATGGGATTCCAATCAAGTAGTAATTGGCTTTGTGAAAGTGAACAAACGAAGTACCGAAGTAGGTCACAACTTCTCATTTTGACTAGAAAACGGACGAAGAAGATTGTTGGGTACCATCTAGAGATAAGCAACTAAACAGGATAAAGATTAAAAAAAACTAGGCACCATAAATTGATATGCTTAATTATCAAACCGACCGTTAAGGAGGTTTCCCTACTGTAAGAGCCAACACCAAATTGTCTGAGCCAATAAATTAAGCCTTAATTTTCGCTCAACAATAATGTTATCTCCGTCATTTCCTTCTTTCTCTTCCTCAGATCTTCGTTTTCCTTAAATATGAATTCTTTTCAAAGTATTGATGTAATATCTCCATATTCGCGTCTCCCTTTTCTATGCTCCGTTTCTTCCTCAGTTATCTGAATCAACGCACAAGGTCCTCTCCTGTTTCTCTTAACAGCCGAACGTTCCCATTATTATCCCCGAATTAAAAGAAATCTATTTCGCACCAAATTGGTAATAATGGCAGAACATCCCCCTATCCTTCTAGCTCCACGCCGTGGACCCGAACAACTAAGAACTCGCCCTTGGCCTCGCAACCACCCTGACTCCTCTTGAAACCCTGAACCCAAAGTCGTGCCTTTTCGTCGTCCAAACCAATGACCGTGTTCAGTTGTCACCAACGCTGCAGATCGGATGCTGCACCAAATTCGTTCGCTGCTGTTGTCCTCCTCAAATCTGAGCGCCTGCTTCGTGTTCTTCACTGCAGCGATGGTGAGTTCGCTCATGATTGGTTAATTTTGTTTTCAAGCCTCTCTACTTTGCGTTTCACTAAATATAATTGATTTGGGTTGTTGGATCCTGCATTTCCGTTGGTTGTTGGCTATTCTGAATTTTTCTGCATGTTCACAGGGTGATGTAGGGATTGTTATGGTTTATAGTCTGTTACTGAAACATAAAAACAAAAGGAAAAAGAATGCATGTTTGGCTAAACAAATTAACAAACTGCAGTATCGCTTATAGTTATGTGTTGCAACCAACTTAGACAAAATGTTCACTTTAGTTGGAAGCCAGAAGTTTTTCCCGCATTTAATTGAATTAGGTTAGTCCATATTAAAGGGTACCATGAGCCTTTTTACTTTGATGTAACTGGATGTCTTGACCCTTACAATATGATACGTTTGTCATGACAAGAGGGGAGTAAATTATTTAACTGGAAATATATACATAGTCTTTGGATTGCCGCATGTTGAGATTCGACCACCTTGTATTTTTCCGAGTTGTGCCATCCTTTTGTTTTATCACCTGCTACTACATTTTACTTTCATTCATACATGTAGTTTAGTTGAGAGGTTCTGGACAATGTGCCCACCCAAATCTGCCATTGTGAACACTTCTTGGAAACTTTAATTTGTGATACGTTTTCCTCTTGCCTGTGTGCCAGCGTGAACCCTTGATTGGAGTACCGCATGTGGAATTTGTTTATATTTGAGTTCAGCGGTAGTAATGCACGTCCGCATTATGGCCATGGCGGCATGTCAAATTTTAGTCTTCCATATTTGACCTTTATAAATATTTATACCATAAGATCCAGATCGACCGTGTTTATGAGAACAATTAAATGGTAATAGTCAAGTTTTTTGTAAAATACAATTGTCATGACAGTAGCAATTATCCAAATGTTATTTACCTTATTGACATCGTATAACATGTGACAAACTTTAAAATAGAGTGCATGCATTCACCAAAAGGAGAAGTCATGAAGATCTATTATTATGTAACCTGACCAAATTGACTTCTAAAGAGGTAATGAGACGATCATAACAAAAATACTGTCTCATTAGCTTGAGCCTTTTATATATCAGTTGCTATTTACCTATATACGATATATTTGCATGTTATTGTTTTTACTTAACTTCAACCAATACCTTCTAGGCAAAAAACAGTTTGATTTATTTTATCTGCTGTTGCAATTATTTTATGTATATGCAATCACATCAATTATCTGGAATGCTGTCAGCCTATTTGATAAAACAAAACGGTGCATTGAATAGTAAGCTTGTAAGCAGATTTTGTATGGTAGTCAACACTTATAAGAAGTGATTTTTTCATACCCCAATAGCAATATACTTGTATTATCCAGGGTTGTGTAAAGAAGTTTTAGACTTGAATTGCTATAAAATATTCATATGAGGAACTTAAATGTTTTTTGCATCATCATTTATGACATGGTATGAACATTTGGGAAGAGCTGATTGTCGAATTATATGCACAAATCACTTAATATGGGAGCGGATTATCAAATTTGTTACTGGGAAAAGGCAAATAAAAGTCGCGTAGGAATCATTTCATTGATCAACTATGCTTGTACATAATATAGTTTGATTCGAGGCATAATATTCATGTAGAGAACTGGGTAGCTTGCTTACACACATCATTCAGCATGGCGTATAATGCACAATGTCATATGTGGAGGAGCTATTTTATGGGATGAGAACTTGGACATCTTGATGAAAGATGAAGTCCCAGTCAAAGTAGTACATGGTGACAAAGATAAAGTGGTTCCTTTGGAATGCAGCTACCATACGAAAATGAACCATCCCAAATGTAATTCTTCAAATGATCAGCAATGTAGATCATGGTATTGTGATTCTAGGAAGGAAGAAATTTGCTAAGGAACTTGAAGAATTTTGGCTTTCATCTATTAAATGAGGCACTAAAAAAGTTTTTATACATTTTTTGATATTTTGCTGATTACTTGATTTTGTGAATTTCAATTTAGTTTTGGTGAAATTGTATTGGTTTTATTTCCCTTTGATATATTCACCATGGAGCATGCACATTTAAGGCTTCATTGGGATAGCATACAACCCAACATTTCTTTATGAATAAAGTTGTACTAACATATGCTCTCATTTTTTCTGTTCTTCTCTCTGCATTTTGATACGCACACAAGGGGTGGCTTGACTGTATGGTGATAAAATTAAGAATTTATATCATCAATGCATATCCAACTTCTAATTTGGATTCAAAAGGCTTGATTTATTAGGCATATTATTAAGATTGTGTACCATTAAACATTGAATCCTACCAGTCTGATCAAAATACCAATCATGGCGGATTGTAATTATTTTATAAGCTTAGCTTACAATGGGGATCAAACTCAATTGAATATAATCAAATCGGCAAGATGAAATTTTGTAAATCTAGACCACTAAACAGATTACCGATAAACATGTACACAGTCAGATAAAGACTGAATAAAAGAACAAGTTGGCAGAAATATTTCCAAAATAGATTGGAAGAGTTGACAATTAACAGCACAAGTTAACACATAAACATGTAAACAATGAAGTTTACACGTAAAATTCAGTTTAATTGAATTTATACTTTATTAGTTACTTTCATTTCCTTTTAAATTACCCTATAATTTTTAAAATAAAAACTAATTTGAAAAATGTTTTAACAAATAATTTTTATTTCATATTGAACACTAACGGTCGGTTTTACCCACCGTTGTACGGTAATACTAATGTTAAATATTACACTCACTTTTGCAATTCCACTTTTTAATTTCAAAAGCTACGAGAACTATTCTAATTAAATTTTTAATATTGATGTTTAAACTATTCAAGTTTTGAGACAGAATCTTATAAACCTAGTTTAATTTAAGCTAAAATTTAAGAAGACTTTAAGTTATGTGAAACATATTAATTTGAGTATTGAATTTTAGAATTTTACTTTTATGTTGAAATTTTAAGTTAGAAATGTTAAAATTTGTATACTTAAAAGTAAAATTTGTTCAAATTAAATAATGTAGTAAAATGGAGTTTACATTTAACTCGATTAATGATCTAAGGAAATTTTAATCACCTTATGGATGGAAATATGTTTATTATATAGAATTTGGACAAGTTAGATCTTTGTGCTACGGTTTTTATATCCTTAATAATGGCCCTAAATTTTAAGTAGATAAAAGCAAAATAAAAAAAGCTTACACTTTTCAAAAAAAATTAATTGCATTGGTTAAGTATTTGATAATGAATAGTAAAATTTGTTGGAAATTAATTAGGAAAAGGAATATAGAATATGAATGAGATATTATATGTAGACCATGTTTTTGTAAATTTAATCTTTAATGATTTTTTTTAACATGAACCGTACTTTTTTTCTAACATAGATCTAGGTAATCATATACCAGAAAATCAAGATATGCATGGTAAATGAAAACATGAAAAGTAAAAGGAGCAATATTCCATAGCATCATAAAAAGAGGATATGAAATAGCCCTAGGCATGCAGCATACTATGAGTTTAATTTCCAAGCACAATATCCATGCTTCATTTAGGGTAAAATTGTAATATGCCATTTATTAATATCATAAAAGGCAAGCTAAAATATGAGATCAATCTTGCTTGCTTTACAACAGTGGATACTTCAAACCAAAATTTGCCCAGATTGATTGATAATTTCAAATTCTTTCCTATATTGCTATTATTCTCAAAATAACGTCCAAAACAGTATAACTGTATCGTCCAAAATTTCCTATATTACTATTGATTGATTGAAAGGCCAGTTATTTATTATATAACGTAAATTATTATTTATTAATACTTATAATCATTAATTAGAACACATTAATTATTAATTATTGAACATGTTAATAATTATTAAAAAATAACACTAAAGTATATCTTAGAAAAATAAAAAAAACATCTCTTGCAAATTTGTTGGAATTCTGCTACAAAATAGCTGAGTGAGGAATGACAGAAGACGATGGTAATACATAAAAGAAAAAAATGTTGAAAAAACAAAAAACTATCCCTTGCAGATCAAATCGAAATCCATTGCAAATTAACGACAAAAATTTATACTTCTAAATATTTGACGTTAAATCTGTGTTTTCTTGTAGTAATTATGAAAGTATTACCACATTTAATATGCATATTTTCACAAACACAAATTTGCACACCAATAAATAAAATCATAAATAGAGTGAAGTATATGTGTGTATATAATATCCCTGCATGTGCATCCATCTATTAACTTGTGTGTATCAGTATATATGCACCACCACTTGTAAAAAAACAATCAATTAGGAACATACAATTAAGGACTGAAATTTTTCGATCTTTAACTTAAGGCCTGATAAATATTGAAAAAATCAGCCTTACTTTATTAATACTAAAGGCGAAATATTTTATTTGTTACTAAATTCGAAACATATAAAATCCCAATTTCCAAACTTTAATATATAGTTTAATTACTGATTTGTATTTTGATACCTTAAAACCAACCCATCAAATCATTTTTATCCGTTTGAATTCAGTGGTTAATCCAAGGGTATATGTCAAATTATTTTCAACATGATTTTAAATCAAATAATTAATTACTAATGCTCCTAAAAAATTCCATTAAACCCAATTTTCTTCCTCACCCGCTCATAAACCATGTCCACTTTGTCCCAGCTAAATCCTTCATTCTTCAGTCAGTAAACTAAGACTCAACTTTCAATAGTTTTTACATCTGTTTACAAATTAACTTACCTGCTCAAGCATAAATCAATTACATTGAAGCAAATAAAATTTCCGATTACTTAAGGAAAGGTAACTGCCCACGTAAGGAAAAATATTATTCAAGTACAAGATCAAATTTCTACTTCGTTAGCACTTAGCTTATGGAGATGTGATTAGAGCTTGTAATTAATTTGTTACCCAAAGGGTTTGCAATGTGTGCTTAATCGTAATTGAAAGAGTGAATATAGTGCTACAATGAATTTTCAAATCTGAACTTACAGTTATATATAGTGCTACAATGAATTTAAGGTGAAATAAATATTTTTTGGCCATCATATGATTATAATTGCACCTGCTTTATTTAAGGTAAAATTTTAATATGCCAGTTATTAGACCATAACCAACCATCCGTTCTATTCAGTTATTCTCTCTCATGTTCTGAAACTGGTCCAACGAGCCGAGCACCCAGAAGGGGAGAACCAGCCACGGACTGGTTGGGGAGTGGGGATACAACGGCAAAGATATTGCCGTTATAAATATTACAACGGCAAAGTCTTTGCCGTTGTAATATTATAACGGCAAACACTTTGCCGTTATAACATTACAACGACAAAGTGTTTGCCGTTGTAATATTACCCCCCAAAACCCTCGCCGCCACCCCTCCTCTGCTCCATTTCTCTTTCTCCTTCTTCAAACCCGAAAACCCATTTTACTCCCCCATTTTTCACCCAATTTTCTCCACCAATTCACCAATCCGTCAGTTTTTAACCAAATTAACTAGCTTGTGTGAGATATTAGTTCGAAAATATGGCTATATTACTAAAAAAATTCGCCAAAAAATTCATGCACGACGACGATCGTGGCGCCGGCGGGAGTGGTGAAGGTGGTAGTGGCCAACAAACAGTGCTCGGAATAGAAGACTTACTTGTAGCCGCCGAAAACATGGAGAACGAAGAAGCAGAGGTGCAACAGGGAGGCGGTCATCGGGGACGTGGAGGGCGTAGAGGCGGACGAGCAGGCAGGGCACATAGGGGTGTTGGATCAGTTGCCGCTAGAGAGTGCCAAGTCGATGGCTATGTGGATATGAACCTCAGCGCCGCGAAGCTTCCTGCGCTATCCAACTTTCGCATTCTTCCAGATGACGAAGTACACGTTAGCACGCAGTCGAGTTTGGCTGTAAGTATTTTTAGTATTATTTACATAGTATTCTTTGAGTGTTATATATTGGGTAGATGGTATAACATTTTGTTGAACCGTTAACAGTCGCGGAATATACGTCCACGTGGTTCGTTAGCGACCACACTTAGATATTATCATGCACACTTGGCGGGTAAGGAGGGGGTCGCAAGACTGTTACATGCTCTTGGATTTCAATTTTTTCTAGGTAATATTATAGACCTTTTAATGAAATAAGTGGATAATTTAGTAGTCATATTTTATCTTATTGTGCGATTTGTTATTTTAGGAATAAACCATGTTATAAATTCCGATGTCCAATTGTGTGCGGCCATTGCTCTACGGTGGTACAAAACCACCCACACATTTCACTTTCCTTGTGGTGAGTTAGGACTTACACCGCTTGATTTCTCCATGCTTACTGGTATTAGCATTGGAGTAAGTGCTTATCCCCAACTGCCTTATGACGATGGTCGATGGCGTGATTGTGCACTTGTTCATGATCTACTGCCTCATTTGGATGTTTCTGCTACGTCGTATCAGGCAGAAGGCGCTATTAGAGTGAGCACGATCCGTGCGGCTATGGACAGGATACTCGAGCACTACTCTGTTGATGACGACTTGGAGCTTGCTCGATTATTTGTGTTATACCTTATGGGTAACCTTTTCTTTAGTTCTTCGAGCAGTAGCGTTCCTGTGGGGTTTTTTGCGGTCGCGGCTGAGATAAATGCTGATGGGGCGATTTTATATGATTGGGGCACACCTATCCTTGCATACCTATACAGATGTCTCGACATGCAGTGCACCATCACTGATTCTCAGGTTTCTTTATTTGGATTATGGGAGTTGTTACAGTATTGGTACTTTGAGTACTCAAGGAACTTTCATTTTATCACCCGTATTGCTGACCCATCGACCTTTTTCCCCCGTATATGCTTTTGGACTGCGGACAACCGGGGACCCAGAGATAATGAGTCACGCCGTGTGTTTCCCGTTGCCCATAACCAGATTGAGCTGAGGATGTATAGGGATCAGATTCTATGGCATCCATTTGAGCAGAGTACATCCATCGATCTTGAGATCATACAGATTGCTAGGATGCTTGCCGGACGGAGATTTCCACTTATATCTTCTCCCGTGGCGCTAGTTGCTTATTGGTATCTTGGTGAGAGGTGCTGGAGACAGTTGTATGACTTCGATGCTATTCCGGATGATCCACACCCACATACTTATCGGTGTATGATTTACCCGACGGAGCAGCTAGATATAGCCAGGACAGCAGGCTGGTGGACGGCTGAGAGCTTTGTTATTATCGGGGAGTGTTACCTTACCTTCTGGCGTAGATTTTTCACCGGGTCCTCAGATACGATTACGCATGCAGCATCGATTGATTTAGTAGGGCCATCTGCTATACGGCACGGCATACATCCACCTGTTGTCGAGGATGTTACCCAGTCCAGTCAGAGTTTTCGTGCAGCTGATCATGTGGCGGCCGCCAGTCATTTTGGATGGACCATGGCAGTGCCCACCATTGGACCGGATCGTTATGTTGACGTGTTTCATCCTCCGGCCCATCACGATTACCCGGATCCTACACAGATATCATATCATGATCTGTATGATATGCAGATGGGGATTAGGCATACAGGCTATATAGAGCATAGGCGTAGCCTAGATTACTATGATGGTGAGCTACGTCATGTTGCAGAGGAGGCACGACAGCAGCAGGCGGATTTAGAGGCCCAGCTTGAGGCAGAGCGCAAGAGACTTCAGGACTTGCAGATGTATTACCACCATAGGTCTAGTGCTGGGTCCAGTCAGCCTCCAGATGTTGGTGATCATGAGAGACGTCATCGGCGCCGCACACGTCCACGTACACATTCAGATGACTCGGACGAGTGAGTTATGTACTTTTGTTGTATCACTTTTATGTACTTTCGCAGTTGTTAGGTGTATGGTCCTACTGTTGAAGTAGACATTCTGCATTTTTTGAGTACCAGTGTTATGTACTTTTGTTGTATTACCACTGTTATGTACTTTTGCTGTTCTACGTATTCCTAGTTGATAGTTGTCTGTTCTTGTTGTTTGAGTAGACGTTCTGTATTTGTTCACTACCATGATTATGTACTTTCGATGTTTTACGTTTTCGCAGTTGTCAGTTGTATGTTCCTATTGTTTGAGTATGCGTTCTGTATTTGTTGACTGCCGCTATTATGTGCTTTCGATGTATTTTGTGTACGTTTTGATTATGTTTCTGTGTAGAGACTACATTTGGTTATGTGTAGACACTGTATTTATGTGTAGAGAATGTTTATGTGTAGAGCCGGTATCTTCTGTTGTTCTAGTTCCTGTAAGTGTTATTTGGAATGTAATAACGTTTGAATTTAATGTTGAACAAGGTTTCCCTCTTCTCGTGTAGAAATGCAAAATTCTTAAACAGCACGCCAACATAACAAGGTTTACATATAACTCCATATTCTACGCACAAACAGCATAGTAAATAGACAGTAAAACAACAATAAAATCACAATACCATAAGCCTACTTGTAACACCCCATATTTCAGTTAATGCTAAAATTCACTAATTGCAGAATAAATAATCTCAGATGTGAGAATTGGGGGAAACGGGCTGTGTCATTGCGTTCGTCTCGGAAAAATACGCAGAATAGAGTCCGAAATTTTGTAAATCGGAGTCCGTATGGCCCAGTTAAGGCCCAATGAAGTTTGCAGGAAATTTAAGGCTAAAAACAGATTTAAAAATTCAAATTCAGATTTCAAAATAGAACCAGCGGGGCCAGGCGGGAAAATTCCCGCCCTAACCATGTCGACAGGGCTGTCGACAGGGCTGTCGACAGGCCTGTCGACAGGGGGGTCGACTTGCCTGTCGACACGGCGTGTCGAGCCAGAGGGCTTGGGTGCACCAGATCTGGTTTTCTGGCTAGGGCTGGGCTGGGTTCTAGAGATTTCCTAAATCTAACGGACCTAATCTAACCTAGGGTTAATCCTATGGTCTAAAACACACCCTAATCCTATAAATACACCCTAATGCAAGCCTAATCCATACTAAAAATAGAAATGATGGCCTTATGCCGCCAAAATCAAACTTGAGAGGAGCCTCCACTAATTTATGAAGGAAGTTGCAAGCTAATCAACCTCTAATCATCATCTTCTTCATATTTAGCAACCAATTCCACTTCATAAGTTTGCTAATCTTGGGTTTGGTGAGTTTATATCACTTTAACATCAATTGCTAAAGTAAGTAGATTGGGTGTAATGAGACTTATGGTCTTAAATGCGGATTAGTGAGTTTGAATCATTTGTAATGATATGCTACTCTATGTTTTCCTATGTTTATGCATATTTAATAAGTGGGTTTATGCATGTTTAATAAGTTGGTTTATGCATGTTTAACAAGTGGGTTTATGCATGTCTAATAAGCGGGTTTATGCATATTTAATAAGTGGGTTTATGCATGTTTAACAAGTGAGTTATGCATGTTCATATGCAAGTTATGGGTATGATGTTATGTGTAGGTTGTTATGCAAGTTTATATGCAAGTTATGTATATGCTTAAATGCAAGTTTAACATGATATGCAAGTTATGCATGCTTATGCAAGTATGAGAATGCTTATGCAAGTTATGTGTATGCTTAAATGCATGTTTAACATGTTATGCAAGTATGAGAATGCTTATGCAAGTTATGTGTATGCTTAAATGCATGTTTAACATGTTATGCAAGTTATAAGAATGCTTATATGCAAGTTCAACATGTTATGCAAGATATGTGTATGATAATATGCAAGTTCATATGCAACATGTTATGCAAGTCATGTGCATGATAATATGCAAGTTTGGGTTAAATGTAGTTGGGTTAATATATGCTCATATATGCAAGTTGACATCCTCTTAACCCATGACAAAGTTATATGCTAAGATTTGGTTAAACCATGATATTTGTGATGGATCTTCCCTTTATTATGTCATGAAATGAGAACGATTTACGTGGGGGACGATGGGGTTAATAAATATGTTAATAAAAGTATGATTGGGTATGATTAAGCATACCATAAAAATAAATTAACATAAGTGGGAATTTACCTATTGAGTTAGGTCTACCCCATGGGAATTTACCTATTGAGTTAGGTCTACCCATGTTATGAAAAACTTGATATTAATTATGGATAATTAATATGGGGGTGATTAATTAGGTGTAATTAATCAACTAAGACACGAGGTTGGACCCTTTTGTAGTGGAAGTCTGCCCGGAACCGACCGGCCATCCAGCGGCTACAAATGATTGGCCCAATGTGAGAGGTCTTAGTCATAAATTAAATATGTGATTAAAGTAAAGACACGAGGTTAGACCCTTTTTATGACAGAAGTCTGCCCGGAACCAACCGGCATATCCAGCAGTCATAAAAGATGGTCTAATGTGAGAGGTCTTTATGAGGTCATGATCTTAATTAATTAATTAAGAAACACTTAACCATATTAGCATGTAGAGGGACATGAGGGGTTAAGTGGGTGCCTTTGGTGGCATGTGGAAATCTAGTGGGTTGCCTTGGGTGGCAATAGAAAATACGATTAGAATACTTAACCAAGTGGAAACATGTAATTAAACATTATTAAAGGGTTAAGTGGGATACACTAGATAAGTGACAAGCTTAGGTGGGTAGCTTGTGGGGGCCCATTTCAACCAATATCCCAAACGTATCTTTGTGGGCTCGACTCTAGTCGGGTGACGGGACACGCATATTGGGCTTGACTATAAGAGGCCAAAACGGGTTAGCGGTGGCAACGCAGGATCAACGGGTTTCATATGCGTGTGTGGACCCGGGCTGGTTGGTAAGTCGTTGTTGCATCGTGTAGATATAAAGCCGTGCACCGTTGATATTATCAGGTGGCCACTTTGGGGAATGATACAACCCATTGTGGGACCAACACGGGTATCTACGGTAGGGAGCCGATCGCTGGGGAGTAGTGGGTACACCTAATAAAGATAGGGGCAGACGGCACCTATGTAGGGGTACACGAAACTACTGGGTAAAATTACTAAGTACACCTAGTGGAGATAGGGGCAGACGGCACCTATGTAGTGGGCTAGGAGTACACGAAACTACTGGGTAAATTTTCTATGTCCTTGGGAGGGATCAACGTTTAAGAAGGAATGACTGGTGTGGTGCAGTGTAGTAATTATCCTTGGGTGGGTAAATGCGTCTTTATAGTAATCTTAGTTTATCCTAAGTCTACCAAGCTGCTTAGTGTAGCCATTCATCCCCAGACATTACCGTATGTCAAGTTTATGTCTTCTCTGGTTACTTTAATGATTGTATTGTTAAAGTTATAGGACTCGCTCATACTTATGTCTGACCCCGTTGTTTTTATCTTTTTTTCCCAACCCTTAGGTTCTCAGAGTGGGCCCAGTACGAGTGGGCTTTGATTAGGCTGCTTTTATTACTCTCTTGGAGCTTGGACCCTAGATGTAGAGCTCAGCTTACCCTTTTTCTTTTATGGCTATCAGTTCATGTATTGGGATTATGTATTTTTATTTAGCAAGAATGGATATTTGTACTTAACTCTTATTATGGTTTTGTGATGTAACCAGACATGTTTACTTCCGCTGTTATGAGATGATGTTTTAAATTTCAAGTACTATTTATATCTGTCTTGTTGTAATTTTTCTGTTCTATATTCACTAAAATACTCCACCGATGCTATGGCATTCCCTTAGTGAGTGATCATAGCGGGAGTGGGGTGTTACACGTGGTATCAGAGCAAAGGTTACCGGAACAGATAAAATTTTTAGAAAACTATTTTTATAAAAACATTTTTGGAAGAGATATTTTCAAAAACATGTCTTTAAAGAGAAAAGTTTTTGAAAGAAAAGCATAATCCCCAAAAGTCATATCTATATCCTTCGAATTCTCCGTTTTGAATCTTTCCTTTTTAGTTTCAGCATGGCTGAGGATCTTAACTTTCCGGAGGGTGTGACGGTACCAGTATGGTATAGGAGATTGATGGAGGCTAGGGCCACCACTGCGGGTCCAGCAAATGTTCCTCCACCAACCGTAGCACCCGATCTTCCTCCTCCCCCTCCTCCTCGCACGGATACTTTTGCTAAGACTTGCAAGGAATTAAAAGCTATGGGAGGAAAACCTTTTCAAGGATCTGAAACTTTTGTGGAGGCTAGAGATTGGCTTAAGGAGGTGGAAGAGTTGATAGATTGAGATGGAAGAAGGGAAGAAAGTCAAGTTAGCTGCTTGGTTAATGAAGGGAGAGGCCTCATTCTGGTGGGAGGTCACTAATGGAGAACGCCCCGTTGACTCTTGGGCGGATTTTAGGCAAAGATTTGTGGCAAAGTTTCTCTCAAAGGCGGAGGAAAACTTGTATATGGAAAGATTCTTGACTCTAAAGCAAGGAAATCTCTCAGTGAAGGAATATGTCAACAAGTTTAATCAATTGGCAAGGTTTGGCCTAGACATGGTGAATACACCGAAGAAGAAGGCTTTGAGGTTCGTCAAAGGCTTGAATGAACCGATGCATGGGTTGGCTATGACTCATATCCCTATGGGGGCCACCTTCGAGAAGCTAGTTGACATGGCACTCATGCATGAAGAAGAGAAGGGTCCCAATGCTAATAAGGCACCCGAGAAGAAGGGAGATCAAAAGAGACCTCAGCAACAACAACAAAACAAAGGTGGGAAAGGCAACGGTGGCAAGGGCAAGAAGAAGAAGTGTTTTAATTGTGGGACACCTGGCCACCTAAGCAAGGATTGTCGCAAGAAGAAGAAGACTGGCTGCTTCCACTGTGGCGAAGCAGGGCATCTAGTGAAAGACTTTCCTAAGAAAGGGCAAAGGACGGGATCTACCTCAGGAGGACAGGTGCAAGCTCTTATGGCACCGGGTCAGGCTAGGGGGAAAGTACAGGCTCTCGCGGTCCCACCGATTCAGGAAAGAGGTAGAACTATTTTCGTTGAAAGTCTGGTTTTTCTATTTGATCATCCTGTCCGAACATTGTTTGATTCTGGCGCATCGCATTCGTTTATCTCATCATCATTAGTTGAGTCACTACACTTAGACACCAGTCTGGTAGATGATCCCTTGGTTGTTTCAAACCCAATTGGGGGCTCCACTTATTTGTCCATGATATGTTTGGGTTTGAAGATTTCTATACTTAGCATTGAGTTTAGATGTGATGCTTTTGTGTTGGGCTTCACGGGCTATCGGTTGATTTTGGGCATGGACTGGTTATCCAGTAATGGTGCTGTTCTTGATTGCGAAAGGAGAGTTGTTAGGCTCATGACCCGCTTGGGTAACACTCTCGAGATCTCTTGTAATCACATGGATTCTGTTATGCTAAGTTATCTTGAATCGCTTGACGCTTCGGTCGAGAGTTTGCAATCTGTTAGAGTGGTCCGGGAATATTCGGATGTGTTTGAGGAGGTGAAGGGCTTACCTCCGAAGCGGGAGATTGACTTCCGAATATATCTGGTGGATAATGCTAAACTTGTATCTTTACCAGTCCGCCACATGGCTCCTCGTGAGAGGAGGGAACTCCATAAGCAAGTAGGGGAGTTGCTTGAGAAGGGGTTCATAAGACGGAGTATATCGGAGTGGGGTGCTCCAGTAGTATTTGCTACGAAGGCGGATGGGTCCCTCAGACTTTGTGTAGACTATAGAGAACTCAACAAGCTCACAAAGAAGAATAGACACCCATTGCCGAGGATTGATGATCTTTTCGATCAGTTGGTCGGCGCTTCAGTATTTTCTCAGTTGGACTTAGCCACGGGGTTTCATCAGTTGAGAGTGGCTGAGGATAGCATAGACAAGACTACCTTTAGGACTCCGGATGGTTTCTATGAGTGGCTGGTGATGCCATTTGGGTTGACGAACGCCCCTGCATACTTTGTGGATTTGATGAGTAGGGTGTTCAGGGAGTTCCTTAATAAATTCGTGGTGGTCTTTGTGGATGATATCTTAGTATTTTCTAAGAGTGAAGAAGAGCATGCCCTACATCTTGGGGAGGTATTGAAGACTCTTCGAGCACATAGCCTTAAGGCTAAATTCTCTAAATGTCACTTCTGGAGGAAGGAGGTGCGGTTCTTGGGGCACGTGGTCTCCAAGGAAGGGATAGCTGTGGATCCCGCGAAGGTAGTATCAATTCAGGATTGGAAGGTTCCGAAGAATGCTACCGAAGTAAGAAGTTTCTTGGGGTTAGCGTGTTATTATAGGAAGTTTATTAAAGACTTCGCGAAGATATCAGCCCCATTAACCCGCTTAACGAAGAAGAATCTTGTTTTCACATGGGACGTAGATTGTGATGATGCGTTCCGACGGTTAAAGAGAGCTTTAACCACTGCTCCAGTTTTAGTGTTGCCAGATGGGAGCAAGCCATTTGTTGTCTATACCGATGCTTGTGGGACAGGACTAGGCGCAGTCTTAATGCAAGAGGGAAGGGTGATAGCCTATGGTGGAAGGCAGTTGAGAGTGCATGAAAAAAATTACCCTACCCATGATTTAGAGTTGGCCGCTATTGTTTTTGCGCTTAAGATTTGGTGCCATTATCTTCTTGGTGAGAGATTCGAATTGTTCACTGACCACAAATCATTGAAGTACTTGTTTTCTCAGAAGGATTTGAATTTGAGACAGCAAAGGTGGATGGAGTTCTTAGCATCCTATGATTTCGAGATAGCGTATACCCCTGGCAAGGGTAACGTGGTGGCGGATGCCTTGAGCAGAAAAAGGTTGTCCTTGAGTCCATTGTTCGTGGAACAAAGAAGCTTGGAATTTATCTCGATGTTTGATTTCAGACCTTCCATTGATTATGTACCCGGTTTGCTAGCTTCCTTGGAGGTTAGACCTACTCTTTTGGGGCGGATTGGAGAAGCACAGAGGGACGACCCACAGTTGGTTGAGTTGGTGGAGAAGCTCATAAGGGGGGAGTCGTCCAGCCATTTGGGTAGGTACACCCTAGACGATAGGGGGTGCTTGCGTAGAGACGGTAGACTTTGTGTACCGCTAGACGAGGGTTTAAGGAAGGTTATTCTTGATGATGCACACCGTTCTAGGATGACCATTCATCCCGGTGGGGACAAGATGTACCAAGACATGAAGAGCGTTTTCTTCTGGGTCGGTATGAAGAAAGATGTGGCCGAGTATGTCGCTCGATGCTTGGTGTGCCAACAAGTGAAGGCGGAGCAAAAGAAACCTGGTGGGTTGCTTCACCCATTGGAAGTTCCGCAATGGAAGTGGGATAGCGTCTCGATGGATTTTATTGACGGGTTACCCAGATCAAGAAAGGGTAATACGGGAATTTGGGTTGTGGTAGACAGACTTACTAAAAGCGCCCACATCATACCTGTGAAGAGCAAGAGGACTGCTCCATGGCTAGCTTCAGTATATCTTCGAGAGATAGTTCGGTTGCATGGGGTACCCTCTAGCATAGTGAGTGATCGAGATCCTATCTTCACTAGCGAGTTCTGGAGAAGTTTGCAAGAAGCAGTGGGGACTCAATTGTGTCTGAGCACCGCATATCATCCTCAGACGGACGGCCAGACTGAGAGGGTGAATCGTGTTCTAGAAGACCTTTTGAGACTTTGTATCTTAGATTTTGGAGGTACATGGGAAGAGCATCTTCCATTGGTGGAGTTCGCATATAATAACAGCTTTCAGTCCAGTATTGGTATGGCTCCTTTCGAAGCTCTTTATGGAAGGCCTTGTCGATCACCTGCATGTTGGTGGGAATCTACGGATAAGATCTTGCTTGGGCCTGATATGGTTAGGGAGACTTCTGAAAAGATTGACTTGATTCGAAGAAGGATGAAAGCAGCGCAGGATAGGCAAAAATCTTATGCGGACAAGAGGAGGACGGACCTTGAGTTTGAAGTTGGGGACATGGTCTTTGTCAAAGTGTCTCCATTGCGAAATGTGGTTCGCTTTGGATCTGTTGGGAAGTTAGCGCCAAGGTTCGTAGGGCCATTTCCCATTAAGGAAAGAATTGGACGGATGGCATATAGAGTGGAGTTGCCCGACAGACTTAGTGGTGTACATGATGTGTTCCATGTGTCCCATTTGAGGAAGTGCTTACATGAGACCGCAGAGGTGGTAGAGCCGAGCTTGCTTAAAGAAGTGGAAGTAGAGCGTGATGCGACTATTCGACGAGCTCCTACCCGCATCCTTGGGTCATAGACTAGGAAGTTGAGAAACAGAGAGGTTCAACTAGTCAAAGTGCAATGGGGAGAAGAGGAGAGCGACGCAACTTGGGAGACGGAAGCGAAGATGCGTTCATTGTACCCATTTCTTTTTGAGGGTATGTCTTTACTTTCTCCTCTATTGTTGTCTAGTACTTATCTTATCCTTAGTATATCCTCTCGTTAGTACTGATTGACCTTTAGATAGGGTAAACCTATGGTTGAAACATGTGTTTGAGACATGTTATGGTTGATGGATACAAGTGGATGCAAGTGGTTGCTAGTGGTTGCTCGTGGATGCATATATACACACTCTAGGCACTAGATCGGCTCAATCACTTCATATTGCATATTTCATAAGATTGTGTGTAGGAAGCTATATTTATGGATGTATAATGATTGTGTTATCATATGGATGATGCATTTTGGTGAATGATTGTGCACTCATGTAGATATTGTATGTGTCGATAGGGTTCTCTCGCATACATAATGGATGCATGGCACTCTCATGGTTTGCATATGTTCATACATTAGATAGGGAACATATACACACACTCTTTGCATATGCTCATACATCATTAGAAATTGTTTTAAGGACAATGGATGCCCGTGTTTGATGGATTGAGTAGATGGTTGTTTGGATGGTAGGATATGCATTCTCCTTAGCTTAGAGATTTCGGGGACGAAATCCTTTAAGGAGGGGAGAATGTAACACCCCGTATTTCAGTTAATGCTAAAATTCACTAATTGCAGAATAAATAATCTCAGATGTGAGAATTGGGGGAAACGGGCTGTGTCATTGCGTTCGTCTCGGAAAAATACGCAGAATAGAGTCCGAAATTTTGTAAATCGGAGTCCGTATGGCCCAGTTAAGGCACAATGAAGTTTGCAGGAAATTTAAGGCTAAAAACAGATTTAAAAATTCAAATTCAGATTTCAAAATAGAACCAGCGGGGCCAGGCGGGAAAATTCCCACCCTAACCATGTCGACAGGGCTGTCGACAGGCCTGTCGACAGGGGGGTCGACTTGCCTGTCGACACGGCGTGTCGAGCCAGAGGGCTTGGGTGCACCAGATCTGGTTTTCTGGCTAGGGCTGGGCTGGGTTCTAGAGATTTCCTAAATCTAACGGACCTAATCTAACCTAGGGTTAATCCTATGGTCTAAAACACACCCTAATCCTATAAATACACCCTAATGCAAGCCTAATCCATACTAAAAATAGAAATGATGGCCTCATGCCGCCAAAATCAAACTTGAGAGGAGCCTCCACTAATTTATGAAGGAAGTTGCAAGCTAATCAACCTCTAATCATCATCTTCTTCATATTTAGCAACCAATTCCACTTCATAAGTTTGCTAATCTTGGGTTTGGTGAGTTTATATCACTTTAACATCAATTGCTAAAGTAAGTAGATTGGGTGTAATGAGACTTATGGTCTTAAATGCGGATTAGTGAGTTTGAATCATTTGTAATGATATGCTACTCTATGTTTTCCTATGTTTATGCATATTTAATAAGTGGGTTTATGCATGTTTAATAAGTTGGTTTATGCATGTTTAACAAGTGGGTTTATGCATGTCTAATAAGTGGGTTTATGCATATTTAATAAGTGGGTTTATGCATGTTTAACAAGTGAGTTATGCATGTTCATATGCAAGTTATGGGTATGATGTTATGTGTAGGTTGTTATGCAAGTTTATATGCAAGTTATGTATATGCTTAAATGCAAGTTTAACATGATATGCAAGTTATGCATGCTTATGCAAGTATGAGAATGCTTATGCAAGTTATGTGTATGCTTAAATGCATGTTTAACATGTTATGCAAGTATGAGAATGCTTATGCAAGTTATGTGTATGCTTAAATGCATGTTTAACATGTTATGCAAGTTATAAGAATGCTTATATGCAAGTTCAACATGTTATGCAAGATATGTGTATGATAATATGCAAGTTCATATGCAACATGTTATGCAAGTCATGTGCATGATAATATGCAAGTTTGGGTTAAATGTAGTTGGGTTAATATATGCTCATATATGCAAGTTGACATCCTCTTAACCCATGACAAAGTTATATGCTAAGATTTGGTTAAACCCATGATATTTGTGATGGATCTTCCATTTATTATGTCATGAAATGAGAACGATTTACGTGGGGGACGATGGGGTTAATAAATATGTTAATAAAAGTATGATTGGGTATGATTAAGCATACCATAAAAATAAATTAACATAAGTGGGAATTTACCTATTGAGTTAGGTCTCCCCTATGGGAATTTACCTATTGAGTTAGGTCTACCCATGTTATGAAAAACTTGATATTAATTAGGGACAATTAATATGGGGGTGATTAATTAGGTGTAATTAATCAACTAAGACACGAGGTTGGACCCTTTTGTAGCGGAAGTCTGCCCGGAACCGACCGGCCATCCAGCGGCTACAAATGATTGGCCCAATGTGAGAGGTCTTAGTCATAAATTAAATACGTGATTAAAGTAAAGACACGAGGTTAGACCCTTTTTATGACAGAAGTCTGCCCGGAACCAACCGGCATATCCAGCAGTCATAAAAGATGGTCTAATGTGAGAGGTCTTTATGAGGTCATGATCTTAATTAATTAATTAAGAAACACTTAACCATATTAGCATATAGAGGGACATGAGGGGTTAAGTGGGTGCCTTGGGTGGCATGTGGAAATCTAGTGGGTTGCCTTGGGTGGCAATAGAAAATACGATTAGAATACTTAACCAAGTGGAAACATGTAATTAAACATGATTAAAGCGTTAAGTGGGATACACTAGATAAGTGACAAGCTTAGGTGGGTAGCTTGTGGGGGCCCATTTCAACCAATATCCCAAACGTATCTTTGTGGGCTCGACTCTAGTCGGGTGATGGGACACGCATATTGGGATTGACTATAAGAGGCCAAAACGGGTTAGCGGTGGCAACGCAGGATCAACGGGTTTCATATGCGTGTGTGGACCCGGGCTGGTTGGTAAGTCGTTGTTGCATCGTGTAGATATAAAGCCGTGCACCGTTGATATTATCAGGTGGCCACTTTGGGGAATGATACACCCCATTGTGGGACCAGCACGGGTATCTACGGTAGGGAGCCGATCGCTGGGGAGTAGTGGGTACACCTAATAAAGATAGGGGCAGACGGCACCTATGTAGGGGTACACGAAACTACTGGGTAAAATTACTAAGTACACCTAGTGGAGATAGGGGCAGACGGCACCTATGTAGTGGGCTAGGGGTACACGAAACTACTGGGTAAATTTTCTATGTCCTTGGGAGGGATTAACCTTTAAGAAGGAATGACTGGTGTGGTGCAGTGTAGTAATTATCCTTGGGTGGGTAAATGCGTCTTTATAGTAATCTTAGTTTATCCTAAGTCTACCAAGCTGCTTAGTGTAGCCATTCATCCCCAGACATTACCGTATGTCATGTTTATGTCTTCTCTGGTTACTTTAATGATTGTATTGTTAAAGTTATAGGACTCGCTCAGACTTATGTCTGACCCCGTTGTTTTTATCTTTTTTTCCCAACCCTCAGGTTCTCAGAGTGGGCCCAGTACGAGTGGGCTTTGATCAGGCTGCTTTTATTACTCTCTTGGAGCTTGGACCCTAGATGTAGAGCTCAGCTTACCCTTTTTCTTTTATGGCTATCAGTTCATGTATTGGGATTATGTATTTTTATTTAGCAAGAATGGATATTTGTACTTAACTCTTATTATGGTTTTGTGATGTAACCAGACATGTTTACTTCCGCTGTTATGAGATGATGTTTTAAATTTCAAGTACTATTTATATCTGTCTTGTTGTAATTTTTCTGTTCTATATTCACTAAAATACTCCACCGATGCTATGGCATTCCCTTAGTGAGTGATCATAGCGGGAGTGGGGTGTTACACTACTCAGTTCCATAGCGGGTCAACCAACTGTAGCGTAGTTTATACGCTTCGTAACCAACGAACTCCTCACCATACTCGAAAAGGTAACGAGAATCATATGTTGCTTGATTTGTTTTAAATATGTTCTCGTCTTCAACAGTTTCGATAATATTTGTGTTCCGATCACAAGCGTCTGCAAAATGACGATTAGCCATTTGGATTTCAACCGATGTTCGTGTAGTGGGCCGGGAACAATGGTTGTTGTATAGCCTCGTGATCATTGCCCATCTTTCTTTATATGTTAAACCCCCTCCGTTTTGCATTAGCAACTCATGTAACACCCCGCCTCCGCTAGGGTCACTCGCAAAGGAATGCACTAGCTTTAGAGGGGCATTATTGGTAAACATGCACAGAAATATCACAAGACAGAACATATAAAATAGCGGAAGTAAAATCAAACTTTCATAACATGAATAAATAAGGTCTAAAGCCTTTTACATCAGAGTACATCAAAACCTGTCTTGCAATAGTAAAGAAGCATAAAGACATTTTCATAAATTATTCCCCAAGTAAAAACAGTAAAGTAGCCATTAGCCAAGAAAAGTCCAAGCCATCCATGATGACCTTCAAGCAGAAGAAGTCCGAACTAAACAACAGTATTTCCTCCCTGTAACCTGGGGGGAAACGGAAGAAAAGAGGCGAAACAAAACGGGCCAGTCAAAAAGACTGAGTAAGCCCTATCTACTATTAGCATAAAAACTAGTAATGTTAACTGACATGAGAAACTGAGATGAACATAAGCATGATAACAAGATAGATAAGCTAAATCAAAATAACAGGATGAACTACTGAACTCAGATAAACTAAGGTGTCATGATAAATTACGATGTCAAGATAAAACAAAGTATCACATCGTCAGGTTTCTATCAAGTATAATATCCCCAAGATATCTGTCACGTATAAGGCCCCGTGATATCTATCCTGTATTTTAGCTCTGCACCTACCGTACTAGTATCCCCACCGTGTCATGTGTTAACCAAGAATGACCCTCACTCAAAAGTCGTGTAATGGTCCATGTCAACCTAATATATCGCATATATAGGTTACTCAACTTGTATGTTTTATTCCATGTAAATGTTCAGTCCCTTGCCGTAGACCATACGGGCTTTCCCATGAGATTCTATATTACTTTAACATAGTTCCATGATCCTTAAAATCGGTTTGGACTGTTACCCTAAACCTAGCTAGGGTCTTCCAACATGAATTATTGTTTGTACAACTAGGACTTATGCTACTTAGGGCTGCTAGGGATTATGCTTACCTATTGCACGTTTTCGTATCTCGGTTTGGGTTCAACCACCTAGGGCCACTAGGGATTACGCTAACCGCCAACCGCGCCCTTTTTCCCACGCATTCATCGTGAATCGCTTTTCCATGACTGTATGCACATGTATCACATCGTGCCATCCGAGTCCTGTCACAGGGCAAATCAAGAAATACAGGACTCGGTCTGGAGCTTTCGATTTATCTGCCGATGCAGATGCTAAGGTCTGTTTTTCTTATACATAGCTATGGTCCCACGAGACCACTCCCTCAACTAGTGAAAGACAAGACAGGATAAATCCTGTATGAGAACACAACACTGGCCAACCCACATCCAAGACTTACCGCAACCATAATTAGATAGCAATTATGGTCTATTGGGTGTTCTCTGCCTTTCCGTACGTACACGCTTGACCAAAGATGGTAGGTAGCCTGACGAAATGCTATCTAGGGTATGACCGTGTATCGTCGACTATCCCCTATCCATCCCCGTCTTTAGGTCGCTCGTATAGCAACCAAGGCATACTCTTGGTTCTTCTAACGCAGACCTTAACCTCTCATGAGCCTAGTATAATCACCTGGCAGCTCATAGAGGGATACCAAGAATACCCTCACGTTCCCCAAAGCCGCTGCTTCGTTACCCAGTTCGCTGGAGCCTTTATCCAAATCAGATACTTGCTCCTACTCGTATACTTAAACGATGACCTACCGTATTAGGTTACTCATCTATCTATGAACTGGTCTAAACTTCCTTGACTAAGAATAATTACTTAGTTATTCTTCAACTAAGGTTTACCACTTAGCATTGTTCCCGTTATCCTTGTTAACTACGGTTATCCACCTAATCCTCAGAACTAGGGTTTACATAATGGATTAAGTGTCACTTAAGTTCATGACTTAACCCGTCTACAAATCCTGTCAAAATTGGCTAAGTATCCAAGTTCAAGGCTTAACCCTACAAACCATGCTCAAGTTGGTTAAGTATATTAAGCAATTCACGACTTAACCTCGTCCAATTATCATTCTAGATCGGTTAAGTATATATTAACTTGACCCTATCAATTTACTTAGTCAAATCGGTCAAGTGTATTCAAGCGATTCATGACTTAGCCTTATCATGTTTTCACGTTATATTGGTTAAGTATTAGTTAACTTAACCACAATAAATTAACGAGTTAGATTGGATAAGTATAGGTCACTTAACCACATCAATTCATCACGTTTAGATTCGTTAAGTGTTTAACTTGACCCCATTAAACTACCAAGTGGGATTAATTAAGTCTAGGCTAACTTAACCCCATCCGATTTCCATGTTTAGACTAGTTGAGTCTAATCTTAACCCCATTCGTTAACCGTATTTTTCGGTTAAGCGTCATTAAGAAAACTTACTTAACCTTACCAAGTTATCGCGTTGGATTGATTAAGTGTTGGTTAACTTAACCCCATCCACTAGTCATATAAAAATGGTTAAGTGTCATTAGGCAAATCAAGTTACTTAACCTACCCAACCTTGTCATGTTTTGTTAAGTATCGTTAGCCTAATCAAATTACTTAACCCAGTTGTCCATGTCATATTTGGTTAAGAGTCATTAATCAAATTAACTTAACCCTATCATGTGGCATTAATTACTTAATGCACCTTCACCTCTCACATTAGACTTTGTTGTGGTTACTAGTTAAGCCGGTCGGTTCAGGGTAGCTTTACACCACAACTTGGTCTAACCTCGGGTTCGAGCACAACATGACCAACTTCTCACATTGGGTCCTATTGTTTGCAACTACTAGTTAGGCCGGTCGGTTCCGGGTAGTTTTACGTTGCAAACTCAACCCAACCTCGAGTTGGCCACACTTATATTATCTAAGTGTCATGTCCATCATGTTTCCCAAAACATGTTACAAGTTTTCAAGCATTTGGGTAGACCTAACTTAATAGGTAAATTCCCAAAGGGTAGACCTAACCTAATAGGTAAATTCCCAAGCTTATGTTTTTTATGCATACTTACATGTCAACTTCCATGTTATATTTCAAGTCATGTTTTCAAGTTATATTTTCATGTCATTAGAAATTACCCATAACATAACCCAATGCTTTTAAACTCGCATATACGTTCGCGACAACGTAATGGATTAAAAGAAGAGACTTGGCAAAGGCATGACAAAAATGGATATTAAGCCACAAGTTAATCATGGTGGAAAATGAGGCACAAATGTGTTCATTAACTTGCATGTTACATTCTTAAGCCTCAAAACATGCATAAACCCAAACTTGGCACATAAGCGAATCATGGTGACAAAAGATATGGAATGATGACTAGTAACTCACATATATCATCATATAAGGGTTATGACTTCATATGCAAGTTGACATAAAGGTTATGAGGGTTCTCATGTTGCCTAATGCAACATTTCAACATAAAGGTTGTAGCTTTTAGCTCACAAAATCAAGATAATGACTTCATAAACTTGCATGACATGATAGCATGTATCATACTCAATGATCAAACCCAAACTTGCAACATGAACATTTAAATTCATAGTTAATATCTAAGAGTAGGGAAAGGGCTTACATTGCTATGAAGGCACAAAAGATATGACAAAGCCCTTATGCAATCAAATAGACCCAAAATGCAAGCTCTAACATAAAAACCGTTGAGCCAAAATGATCAAAACCCTTGCTTTATGATGCAAAGATAGAAACTTGACTTGAATGCAAGCTAATGACACTCATACAAGCTTGAAAACACTTGTATGCATGGAAAATCTCTCATATAAACCATTTAGAAATTTTATGAAGAGAGTGGAGGCCATGAGAGGTAAAATTTTGCCATAGTTTAGTTGCATGAATGAATAATGAGGATTTAGGATAGGTTAGGGTCTTATTTATAGATTAGGCAAGTGTTTTAGGCCATAAGATTAAACCTAGATTCAATCCAAGCCATCAAAGCATGTCTTGGGGAAGAAGTCAAGTGCAGGAACCATCAAGGGCCTTTAGATTAAAGATGAACCATGAGAACCATCCAAATGCAAAATCTGCATTTGAGCGAATCGGCCCACGGGTTGACAGCCAAACACCCTGGATTAACCCCTAGTCGAACCAGCGGGCTCGGGTCGACCTCAAAAATCGGCCGGTTCGGTTATTCCCCTCTCCCAATTCGCTGTTTTGAACATTTTTGCATATTTATTTATTTAATTTTTCAATTATATATATACATATATCAATATATATATATTTCTCTGCGCAACCCATTTCACTTAATTAAGTATACTTTAATTTGGGAATTTTTCGTGAAACTTCGCGAGGCCATATCTTGGTCATACGGACTCCGATTTTCGAAAACTCGGACTCTATTTCGCGTATTTTTCCGAGACGAACGCAATGGCATAGCCCGTTTCCCTTGAATCAGATTTTACAGTTTATTTCTGCCACCATTTATGTTATAACAGGTTATTGAAAATACGGGTTGTTACATTCTCCCCACCTTTTAGGATTTCGTCCCCGAAATCTCCAAGTTAGGAAGAACATATCCTACCATCCATCATCCATCTACTCAAAACATCATCCACAAGCAACCATTGTCCTTAGATGATTTCTAATGCTGTATGAATATATGCAAAACGTGTGTGTACATGTTCCTTAGCTAATGCTAATGATCAGGCCTGAATAATCTTTCTAATGCAAAATATGTATAGTGCCATGAATCCAACATGTATGCACATAGTCCTAGTCATATAGATATTATATGCGTGCACAATCATTCATTCATATGCAACAACCGCATGATAATACATTCGATTTCATCCATAAACAAGTATAAATACTCGTGCATATGCAATATGAAATGTGACCGAGTCGAGCTAGTATCTAATGTGTATTCGCGCATCCACGAGCAACCACTTGCAACCACTTGCAACCATATCAATCATAACATGTTTCAAATACATGTTTACATCCATAGGGTTCTACCTAGGATTCCCTGAAACAGGGTCGAGAAGATAAACAAGACAAACTCCTTACGGGGTTTGTAACAGAAAATAGGACCAAGAAGATGTCCACAAAAGATAGCCTACAAGTAAGCTCTATAGAAAACAGGGATCAAGGATATACTCCCAAAAAGAGATATCATGCGCGTATCTAGTCTTTGACCATCAAAGTCGTCTTTTAACTTCGCGATTTTGTAGCTTCTTATTCCTGTTTCCATAACATGAGCTGGAACTCATTTCTTCGTCGCCTCTCGTTCCACTTGCACTTATCCTTTTCCTAGAATACTTGACGCAAACATGACTGCGTACTCATGATCTCATGCAAGCTTTCCAAAATTCACTAGTGAATCTTGGATCTCGTTTATATACTATAAGGCATTCCATGTAGAAGAACTTTCTCTTGAAAGTAAACGATGTCAATCAGGTTATCATGCGCACTTACTAGGGTGATCTCTATAACCCATGCATAAATGAAGTAAACCATCCGTCTTATTGGCGAACACCACTCGATCGGGCTTCAAATTTCCAATAAAGGCATCAAGGGATTCTAAGTAACTAGTCATGACAGAACCTCAAAAAGGTTACCCGATACTTCGAGGGCATTACCAAGGCTAGTCAAAAGGTCTAACTACCCTCCTATCAAAACCGAGAGTGGCACCCCCTACCGGATAACCACTTCATCCCTAGAATCCATCCATAGCTTATAAACATAAGCATTATTTCCAAACTCAACACTTGGCATAGACATTCCCAATTCCAAACAAGTCATGTATAAATGGACTGATTCTCCAATAGGACTTTGAGACAAAAATGGGATCCTCTATTACGCTAGTACTTAAGGTGCAGAGACTCAACTACCGAAGCGGACTTAAATGATGCGGGGATCAAAACAAAGTCTTGGCGGGATGATAGAAAAGAATAACTAGATCTTCAACAAGGATGTTATCCCCCTACTCAGGTACTCTAGTGAGGGTATACAATTATCTTCACGATGATCTTGTCCTTGTCCCACAATACTTAACTATCCGTCCCGTTTCACCATACCAAAGATACTTTTTCGTTATGGGTTGATCCATACCAACAAGTTGCTCATCCTTAAGCTCGTATCCTTTATCCTCTTTCTCACTATCCTTTCTTATAACGCGGCCACTGGTCTCTCGAGAACCACCTCCATCGTATGGAAAGCACTTTCGTAGGTAGAAAATACTAGTCGCAGTTAAAACTACTGTGACTACAGATGGAGGAAAGAAAGGAAAAGAGACTCAATTAAGGAAACAAGGATAGTGCTAATGGCCTTTGGGGAATAGCCTTTTTCTTTTAAAAGAAAATTTTCTTAAAAAATGCTTCTTTGTAAACGGTTTTCAAATAGTTTTCAGAAGGTCTTTAAAAACTTTTGCCCAGTCTGGTAACCTTCTGCTCTGATACCACGTGTAACACCCCGCCTCCGCTAGGGTCACTCGCAAAGGAATGCACTAGCTTTAGAGGGGCATTATTGGTAAACATGCACAGAAATATCACAAGACAGAACATATAAAATAGTGGAAGTAAAATCAAACTTTCATAACATGAATAAATAAGGTCTAAAGCCTTTTACATCAGAGTACATCAAAACCTGTCTTGCAATAGTAAAGAAGCATAAAGACATTTTCATAAATTATTCCCCAAGTAAAAATAGTAAAGTAGCCATTAGCCAAGAAAAGTCCAAGCCATCCATGATGACCTTCAAGCAGAAGAAGTCCGAACTAAACAACAGTATTTCCTCCCTGTAACCTGGGGGGAAACGGAAGAAAAGAGGCGAAACAAAACGGGTCAGTCAAAAAGACTGAGTAAGCCCTATCTACTATTAGCATAAAAACTAGTAAAGTTAACTGACATGGGAAACTGAGATGAACATAAGCATGATAACAAGATAGATAAGATAAATCAAAATAACAGGATGAACTACTGAACTCAGATAAACTAAGGTGTCATGATAAATTACGATGTCAAGATAAAACAAGGTATCACATCGTCAGGTTTCTATCAAGTATAATATCCCCAAGATATCTGTCACGTATAACGCCCCGTGATATCTATCCTGTATTTTAGCTCTGCACCTACCGTACTAGTATCCCCACCGTGTCATGTGTTAACCAAGAATGACCCTCACTGAAAAGTCGTGTAATGGTCCATGTCAACCTAATATATCGCATATATAGGTTACTCAACTTGTATGTTTTATTCCATGTAAATGTTCAGTCCCTTGCCGTAGACCTTACGGGCTTTCCCATGAGATTCTATATTACTTTAACATAGTTCCATGATCCTTAAGATCGGTTTGGACTGTTACCCTAAACCTAGCTAGGGTCTTCCAACATGAATTATTGTTTGTACAACTAGGACTTATGCTACCTAGGGCTGCTAGGGATTATGCTTACCTATTGCACGTTTTCGTATCTCGGTTTGGGTTCAACCACCTAGTGCCACTAGGGATTACGCTAACCGCCAACCGCGCCCTTTTTCCCACGCATTCATCGTGAATCGCTTTTCCATGACTGTATGCACATGTATCACATCGTGCCATCCGAGTCCTGTCACAGGGCAAATCAAGAAATACAGGACTCGGTCGGGAGCTTTCGATTTATCTACTGATGCAGATGCTAAGGTCTGTTTTTCTTATACGTGGCTATGGTCCCACGAGACCACTCCCTCAACTAGTGAAAGACAAGACAGGATAAATCCTGTATGAGAACACAACACTGGCCAACCCACATCCAAGCCTTACCGCAACCATAATTAGATAGCAATTATGGTCTATTGGGTGTTCTCTGCCTTTCCGTATGTACACGCTTGACCAAAGATGGTAGGTAGCCTGACGAAATGCTATCTAGGGTACGACCGTGTATCGTCGACTATCCCCTATCCATCCCCGTCTTTAGGTCGCTCGTATAGCAACCAAGGCATACTCTTGGTTCTTCTAACGCAGACCTTAATCTCTCATGAGCCTAGTATAATCACCTGGCAGCTCATAGAGGGATACCAAGAATACGCTCACGTTCCCCGAAGCCGCTGCTTCGTTACCCAGTTCGCTGGAGCCTTTATCCAAATCAGATACTTGCTCCTACTCGTATACTTAAACGATGACCTACCGTATTAGGTTACTCATCTATGAAATGGTCTAAACTACCTTGACTAAGAATCATTACTTAGTTATTCTTCAACTAAGGTTTACCACTTAGCATTGTTCCCGTTATCCTTGTTAACTATGGTTATCCACCTAATCCTCAGAACTAGGGTTTACATAATGGATTAAGTGTCACTTAAGTTCATGAATTAACCCGTCTACAAATCCTGTCAAAATTGGCTAAGTATCCAAGTTCAAGGCTTAACCCTACAAACCATGCTCAAGTTGGTTAAGTATATTAAGCAATTCACGACTTAACCTCTTCAAATTATCATTCTAGATTGGTTAAGTATATATTAACTTGACCCTATCAATTTACTTCGTCAAATCGGTCAAGTGTATTCAAGCGATTCGTGACTTAGCCTTATCATGTTTTCACGTTATATTGGTTTAGTATTGATTAACTTAACCACAATAAATTAACGAGTTAGATTGGATAAGTATAGGTCACTTAACCACATCAATTCATCACGTTTAGATTAGTTAAGTGTTTAACTTAACCCCATTAAACTACCAAGTGGGATTAATTAAGTCTAGGCGAACTTAACCCCATCCGATTTCCATGTTTAGACTAGTTGACTCTAATCTTAACCCCATTCGTTAACCGTATTTTTCGGTTAAGCGTCATTAAGAAAACTTACTTAACCTTACCAAGTTATCGCGTTGGATTGATTAAGTGTTGGTTAACTTAACCCCATCCACTAGTCATATAAAAATGGTTAAGTGTCATTAGGCAAATCAAGTTACTTAACCTACCCAACCTTGTCATGTTTTGTTAAGTTTCGTTAGCCTAATCAAATTACTTAACCCAGTTGTCCATGTCATATTTGGTTAAGAGTCATTAATCAAATTAACTTAACCCTATCATGTGGCATTAATTACTTAATGCACCTTCACCTCTCACATTAGACTTTGTTGTGGTTACTAGTTAAGCCGGTCGGTTCCGGGTAGCTTTACACCACAACTTGGTCTAACCTCGGGTTCGAGCACAACATGACCAACTTCTCACATTGGGTCCTATTGTTTGCAACTACTAGTTAGGCCGGTCGGTTCCAGGTAGTTTTACGTTGCAAACTCAACCCAACCTCGAGTTGGCCACACTTATATTATCTAAGTGTCATGCCCATCATGTTTCCCAAAACATGTTACAAGTTTTCAAGCATTTGGGTAGACCTAACTTAATAGGTAAATTCCCAAAGGGTAGACCTAACTTAATAGGTAAATTCCCAAGCTTATGTTTTTTATGCTTACTTACATGTCAACTTCCATGTTATATTTCAAGTCATGTTTTCAAGTTGTATTTTCATGTCATTAGAAATTACCCATAACATAACCCAACGCTTTTAAACTCGCATATACGTTCGCGACAACGTAATGGATTAAAAGAAGAGACTTGGCAAAGGCATGACAAAAATGGATATTAAGCCACAAGTTAATCATGGTGGCAAATGAGGCACAAATGTGTTCATTAACTTGCATGTTACATTCTTAAGCCTCAAAACATGCATAAACCCAAACTTGGCACATAAGCGAATCATGGTGACAAAAGATATGGAATGATGACTAGTAACTCGCATATATCATCATATAAGGGTTATGACTTCATATGCAAGTTGACATAAAGGTTCTGAGGGTTCTCATGTTGCCTAATGCAACATTTCAACATAAAGGTTGTAGCTTTTAGCTCACAAGATCAAGATAATGACTTCATAAACTTGCATGACATGATAGCATGTATCATACTCAATGATCAAACCCAAACTTGCAACATGAACATTTAACTTCATAGTTAATATCTAAGAGTAGGGAAAGGGCTTACATTGCTATAAAGGCACAAAAGATATGACAAAGCCCTTATGCAATCAAATAGACCCAAAATGCAAGCTCTAACATAAAAACCGTTGAGCCAAAATGATCAAAACCCTTGCTTTATGATGCAAAGATAGAAACTTGACTTGAATGCAAGCTAATGACACTCATACAAGCTTGAAAACACTTGTATGCATGGAAAATCTCTCATAGAAACCATTTAGAAATTTTATGAAGAGAGTGGAGGCCATGAGAGGTAAAATTTTGCCATAGTTTAGTTGCATGAATGAATAATGAGGATTTAGGATAGGTTAGGGTCTTATTTATAGATTAGGCAAGTGTTTTAAGCCATAGGATTAAACCTAGATTCAATCCAAGCCATCAAAGCATGTCTTGGGGAAGAAGTCATGTGTAGGAACCATCTAGGGCCTTTAGATTAAAGATGAACCATGAGAACCATCCAAATGCAAAATCTGCATTTGAGCGAATCGGCCCACGGGTTGACAGCCAAACACCCTGGATTAACCCCTAGTCGACCCAGCGAGCTCGGGTCGATCTCAAAAATCGGCCGGTTCGGTTATTCCCCTCTCCCAATTCGCTGTTTTGAACATTTTTGCATATTTATTTATTTAATTTTTCAATTATATATATACATATATCAATATATATATATATATATATATATATTTCTCTGCGCAATCCATTTCACTTAATTAAGTATACTTTAATTTGGGAATTTTTCGTGAAACTTCGCGAGGCCATATCTTGGTCATACGGACTCCGATTTTCGAAAACTCGGACTCTATTTCGCGTATTTTTCCGAGACGAACGCAGTGGCATAGCCCGTTTCCCTTGGTTCAGATTTCACAGTTTAATTCTGCCTCCATTTATGTTATAATAGGTTATTGAAAATACGGGTTGTTACAACTCATCTCTCTTTTCAACCTCAATATAGGATTTTACGAGGGCCGGCAAATCCTTAGACGAAAAATCTGGAGTAGGAGAATTATTACAAGCACTATTACTAGGTCATTGATTTACTGGAGAAGGACGCGGAGCTGTAACCGCTCGATGCTGAATCGCGACGGGCACCTCTTCAACTTGTGTATCATGAACTAAACCCTTTTCGTTATCGTTCACTAAGTTTCGTTCGTACTCATCAAAAATCCTTCCCATTTCTTCATCACTTATTTTTGAATTGTCCATGTAACCTGTGCATCAATAGAATTAGTAGAGTAACTAGAAGTACAAATTTTGTTGATAATAAACGTTACCTTTAAGAAAACAAGAAAATAAATTTTCTCCCTTTACTCTACAACGGTGCTGCTTGAAGCTGTAGAAGGTATGAGATGGATTATCAGATATGGAGTACTTATAAGGGCAATGTACGACCAACATTTACAATTCAATCACATGAAATGTTGGCATTTACTATTAATACCAACATAAGGGCAATGTACAATGTCCGGTCACATCATTGCAGCACCAAAAATGGTGCCATCACATGAAATGTTGGCATTTACTATTAATCTCATGATATTACGTTAGATTCCCTACAGTGTCCGGTCACATCATTGCAGCACGATAAATGGTGCCATCACAAGAAATGTTGGAATGTACTATTAACCTCGTGATATTATGTTAGATTCTCTACATTGTCCGGTCACATCATTGCAGAACGAAAAATGGTGCCATTACTATTAATTTCGTATACTGTTGTCATTTAATTCGGAAGAGACTACCAGCACCAAAAAAAGGGTCGTCCACCAGTGCTTTAACCATTTCAATTCACGAAATGGTTACGAAAAATGGGTCGTTCCCAGGTGCCTTATTTCTGCTTGCGACATAATGAAAACAACTATAATATCACGACAACTAGTAGAACTATTGACAAACCATAATCATACAAACTTCAACAACTAGTACAACTATTGAGCAATTAAAACAACTGGAACAATGACAACTAGTAGAAGAGAAGGAAATGCCAAACCATAATCATACAAACTACAACAACTGAGCACCAGCATCAAATTCAAACACGTACACCTACCATGGTTTAAGGAAAGGACCATCTCTTGTCTTACCGGCATTAATCTTGCTCAAGCATCTTATTTCTGCTTGTGCTTCGAGTGCATACTGACGTCCACGTTCGCAAATGGGAGGGTCAATCCACTCCTTAAAGCAACAACAATCAATGGCATCAGGATAATTCATGTGGTCGTTGAAGGCTTCACAACCGAAAAATCGACAACCGGCATTTGTTTCGGTTTCGTCAACAACAACGACCGACACTTGTCCACAATAGCAAACAGGGTTGGATCCAATCGTCCCTAGTGGCTCGGAAACCTTCCCTTCGCGTACAATTTCTTTTCCAGCTCTTTGATAAACGGAATGAGCATCGTCATTTGAATACTGTTGGTGTTGGGATAGGGGTTTCTTGCTTACACCTTTTTTTCCGCTTCGCTTGGGTGCAGAAGAAGACATTTTTTGGGTTGTACAACTTGAAGTTGAAAAGGTAGTGTGTTAGTGTGGAAGAAGGAGGAGGTTGGTTGATATATAATGGGAGGGATTGCGACCGTTTAAGTAGCCGTTGGGGCGCAACGGCTATAAAATAAAAAAGCAAACAGTTTGCCGTTATATTTTTATAACGGCAAACAATTTGCCATTATATTTTTATAACGGCAAACTCCTTTATGCATTGGTAACTGCATCTCCTCCTACATATATCGAATGTCGTTTCACTAAAACCCTATCCATCTACTTAGAGCGTAGTCATGCCAATTTCTTATCCATCTTCTTACAATTACACGGACCTTATTTCTGGACCATCAAATCCTAATCCGTCCGCATCTAGAGAACCAACCGAGTGGTATATTGAAATGGAAGAGCGACACAATGACGAGGTGCGACAATTAGAGCTTGAAGCAGGAATGCACGAAATGGAAATAAGCAATCAACAAGACAATCCAGCATGACAACATGACCGTAGGGCTAACCTTTTAATTCCTCGTGTAAGAGCCACGGTTGAAGAAGGCGAGGTGCAATCCGCAAATATTGTATGCTTTTGTGGTTTTGAAGCACCGCAATTAGTCGTCCGTCATGGAAAAGACGTTGGACGACGATATTATACTTGTCTAGTACGAAACAACGGATGCGAGTTCGGACAGTGGATAGATGATCGCTTTCCCCATCGAGCAATTACGTATGCTTTGGAACTAGAGGAAGAAATAAGAAAGCTGCGAAATCAAGTTAACGACCTAAGTAATTCAAATTATCGACTCCAACGTGGATTAAATTAGGATTTAAATATTTTATGTTATGTTGTTCTAGTTATTTGATGTTACTATGTTCTGCTGCTCTAGTACCTGTATGTGTTGTATGAAATGTATTAATGTTTCGTAACCATCTGTAGTTGGTCGACGGACTGTAGCACATTGACTGGTCACGTCTTGCACAGTTCGCATAGTGCAGTCATCTTTTATGTGACAGTGGCGTCATGTCACTCTTTGTCGAGAGTTATTGGAATATAGTCTAGCTCTCAGTCTGTAGCCACAGGGGGTCGTCCTCGATACACTTTATCACTAAAAAGCAGATTCCCTACAGTGTTCCCTACAGTCGTACTTGTGACCGGTTACATCAGTATTTTATTTATTTACCTACACAAGCTTTGAAAATCACAAAGTGTAGCTAGTGACCATTCACACCATAACTAATATTGCAGCTATATATACATATGTTACTTAGTCACAACTTACCGCACTCAAACACCTTCGTTCTCATTCTTAGAGCACATCCTTCTATTAGAACTCACTGAAGATGTCTTCGTGGTCATCTTCTACAGACTCCGAGGAACAGGCGTACAACGAAATGAGGCTACAGAAGCTTCAAGACGAATTTCAGTTCCTAAACCAAATTAGACCGCAAACTGAACCGTCGTACGAACAGCTGAACGTTCAACCTCCATATGAAATTCAAGTCCCACCTGTTCAAGTATCATCTGAACAAGCTGTCACTCATTCAACTCAGGAAGCAGAGTTCTTTCGTGTACCACTGCAGGAACAAATAGTTGATTCCTATCCAGTTCATTGCTACTGCGGGTACGCGGTTGAAGTTGTGGTTCAAGCAGAGGGAAACAATATAGGTCGGTGCATTCAGCGATGCCCAGCCTTTCCAAATGGTTGCAATTACACGGAATGGATAGACCAACCTTTGTGTCCTCGGGGAATAGCATATTGTAACGAACTCGAACGGGAAAATAGACGTGTTCGAAGTGATAATGAGCAGTTGCGATTGAACATCAGGCGACGCCCGTAAGACTAAACGTAAAATGCATTTTAATGAAGTTACTAATTCCTACTCCATGCTTTGATTGAGCTAGTTTGCATGTACTATCGTCAGTTGTTGTGTCTGTATGAACTATTTCAATCATAAATATAAATTTCAATCATAAATATAAACCGTTTGAAAAATGGATATTTTCCAGTCGATTAAAATCAACTAAAACTGGTCAAACACGTTTTCCTTTGTCACGCTCACATATTGATTCGAAAAATTATTAAATTTGAAATCTAGCAATAACTTGACATCACGGATCCAACAAAAGTGGTTTCGTCGAAATCCGAGGTCGTTTGCAAAATTTCCATTTTTAAGGGCCTGAATTCCATAGCGACTGTTAAGAATTTTCAATTGGACATATCTTTTGATTCCCGCTATGAAATCTTGATTTTTCGGATTCGTTGGAAAGATATTCTCGATTAGATCCTAATGTTTTTGGTTTCACTAAAATCCAGATTGTTTTGCACCCGGTACATTCAATTGAAGTTTGAAATCGAATTATCGAACTACCGCGCCATTTTCAATTCTATTTATAATTATATATAATTATTTATATTCTAACGACGACGTATATAATATATATGTTCGAATTATATTCAAAATAAATTTCTCGTCGATATTATTTAAAATAATCTATTTTAAATGTCCAAAATTCACATTACAACAATTGTCCGAATTGACTACTCAATGACAGAACCATTATTGGCAACCAATTAGTGCCAACCTTTCACATCACAACAACTGTCCGAATTGAGTACTCAATGACAGAACCATTATTGCCAACCATTTAGTGCCAACCTTTCACATCACAACAACTATCCGAATTGACTACTCAATGACAGAACCATCATGTTGGAACCATTATTGCCACCCATTATTGCCTACATGTACTCTATGTCAGAGATATTTAGTTCACCATCCCTGCTTATATATATCTCTCGTTCGGATACGCTTAGAGATAACAACGAAACTCAACTTATAAAAAAGCAAGCAATGGATCCAAATCTATACTACCATTACTACAAAAACAAGAAGAATCAAACTGATAATTCCAAACTAGAAGTGGAGCAAGAGACGGAGGAGGAGCTGGAACAGCACGCAATGGTTGCGTATTCCAATTATTTCGCTGAAGGCTCAACTAGCAACCATCGGGGTAGCATGCATGGCTGGATTGACCGACGGTATAAGAGAGACTACAAGATGGACATGAAAGACTAATGAGGGATTACTTCATCGACAATCCAACCTTTGATATAACTTTGTTCCGTCGTCGTTACCGTATGAGTCCGGCTATTTTCTCAAAAATATATCTTAAACTTCACCAGTCAAATCCATATTTCACTTATAGACTGAACGGAGCACAAGAAATCGGCCATTCACCACACATCAAAATCACCTCGGCGTTGAGGATGTTAAGCTATGGAACATCTGGCGATCAAATGGATGAATATTTCAGAATCGCAGCATCAACAGCAATAGAGTGTCTGAAAGAATTCTGTAAAACAGTTGTTGCAGAGTTTGGGAAGGAGTATCTACGGATTCCTGGACCTAACGATATAACCAGGATACTATGCAGGGCAGAAGCCAGAGGATTTCCAGGTATGATTGGAAGTTTAGATTGCATGCATTGGGCTTGGAAAAACTGCCCAACGGGATGGAAAGGAATGTTCACCAGACATAAGAAAGTGCCATCAATGATCCTTGAAGCGGTAGCAACAGACGATTTATGGGTTTGGCATGCTTTTTTTGGAGTCCCAGGTTTATTGAATGATATAAATGTTTTAAAACAATCATATCTTTTCACAGAACTTGCTAACGGATTGTCAACAGATGTTTCATATAAACTTGGTAATATCGAACACAAAACTGGGTACTACCTAGTCGATGGAATATACCCAAAGTGGAGAACTTTGATGCAAGGGTACAAAGTTCCATCAAATGATAAAGAAAGGTAATTCACTAAAAAAGTAGCTAGCTACAGAAAGGACATCGAACGTACGTTTGGTGTTTTACAAGCCCGATTTCATATTTTACGAAATCCTGCTCGTTTTCATGATGCAAGAGTGCTTTCAGAAATCATGTATACTTGTATAATAATACATAACATGATTGTGGGGTCTGAAAGAGGCGGATATAAGAATCAAAAGTCTAATTATCCTGACATGTTTACGGGCTCAAATGCAAAACCCCATAAAGATGTAAACTCAATGGAAGAATATGTTGATATGGTTCAACACATTGAAGATCAAGCTGCACACTTCCAATTGCGTGACCAGTTGGTGGAACATTTGTGGGCGCATAAAGGAAGGAATAGTCGGAATCAGTAGTTGGTACTAGAACTATGTATCAGTGTGTAGTCGTGTACTATGTATCATTTGAACTATCTGTCAGTGCGTAGTTGAGTCAATAAATGTGGTTTCCAATCATATTGTAGATTGTATCATTATTTCAACTCAACCCAACATATACAGCTCGTACATAAACAACAACTACTACATTAATACTAGAAACAGGTCACAATCATATTACAACTCACCCCAACATATATAGCTAGTATATAAACACCCACCAGCACATAAATACAACAAACAGTTCACAATCATATTACAACTTAACCTAACATACATAGCTAGTCCATATACGAGCCACTAACGCTTCCGCTTTTGCTTCCTTTGTTTTTTCTATACTCTCCAATCTGCTCGGCTACTAGTTCTTGCTGTAGAGGGGTAAGCTTACTAAAATCACATGTAATCATTTTAACATAATTATTCTCTCGCGCCAAAGCTTTCTGCTCCTCCAGCTTCTTTTCTTCCATGGCTTGTTTCTCCGCATGTTCTTGTCTGCGGAGCTCTCGATCATCCCTAACTGCCTTTTGGAAATCTTCGTCGCTACGGTTTCTTTCCACCGAAAATCGAGCTCTATGCTCTTTTGTTGCCTTAGATGAACTCTCCATTGTTTCCATAAATCTAGCGAACTCTGCACCTCGTTGCTCCAGCTGAATTGCCTTGGATCTGCCAACAGGTCGTCCATCACTACTTCCAAATAAAGGGTTTCTTTCTTGCGAACTCGGGACACTTCCTGGACTAGAATCAGAGTAGTTCATCCTTCTAGCTTTGTTCTGCTTCTCAAACATGAAGTTGCTGGGGTTCTTCCACTTCGGCAACCTAGATAGAAGCTCATAACAGTCTTGAAATTTAAATGGATGACCATACTTTTGCTGGTAGGCCTTTCGTGACTCTTCAATCTGTAACACAAAGTGGATATTGTATGAGCGTATGTCATTTCTAACTAATCGATCATAGTATAGTAAGTTATTTTTCAAAGTAATCTACGGTACTTACAACGTCATAAGGTGCAGCACCGCTTTGCTGTCTGTTCTCCAAGGCTGTCAGTATTGCAAGATAGTTCTGACATGCGGCATTCATAACTCTATAACCGCCTCTAAGTGATGCCCGTGTTCTATTCCTCGCTTCCAACGAATTGTAGAACTCTGCCACTCTTTCCCAAAATTTCTCACCTTTCATATTATTTCCAACAATGCTGTCTTGTGAAATGCGTATCCACGATTTAGCAAGTGAAACGTACTGCTCGGAAGTAAACTTACATTGTTTTCTTCTTCCATCCGCTGGTATATCTTCCCCTTCAGCATTATCATCCTCAATATCTTCTATTCCGTGATTCGGCTCCGATTCAACTTCGGTTTGGTGTCGTTTACTGAAAATGCTCCTTAAAGACTTCACCTTCTTCTTCTTCTTTTGGTTATATTCGGGACTGAAAGGTGCAACGTATTCTTCATTCAATTCTTCAGAATTTGTAACATTTACTTCCTCATTTGCATCTTCCTCCTCCTCCTCCGTAGAAGTCCCAACATTTTCTTCGGTAGTAGGAGAGACATACCCATACGAAAATTGTCTTTGCAGATTTTGCATCGCTTCGCGGTCACGAACCTCGGTCTGTTGCGGAGTTGGGTGAGGTTGTTGACTTTGCTCGGTCTGCATCATCATTGACATATACGACGAATGATCGTCGTACACGCCTACCCCGGGCGGTCGTTGGTAAAACTGTGGCGAGACGGACGATTGGATGGGAGGAAAATTAGGAGGACCGAGCAGTTGGTACGGTGGACGGTATGGATAATTTGAATACGGCGAGTAGCCATATTCGTGAGATGGCTGCAACGGTTGCTGTTGTTGGATTGACCGTTGCATCGCATACGATGACGAGTGCGGTTGGGACATGAGTTTCTTATTTATGGTTTTTTTCCCGCTTCGCTTGGGTGCAGACGAAGACATTTTGTTGATGAAGAAGTTGGGAAGGAGGAGTGGTTGTGTGGAGGAGGAACAAGAAGGAGATAGGGTGGTTTATAGGGAGGAAGTGAACTAGCCGTTGGTGTTTCAACGGCTAGTGATTATAACGGCAAACTGTTTGCCGTTATAAGATTATAACGGCAAACACTTTGCCGTTATAATCTTATAACGGCAAAGTGTTTGCCGTTATAATCTTATAACGGCAAACAGTTTGCCGTTATAAGAACTAGTCTCTGTTGGGTAAACCAGCCACGGAGGAGCTCAAAACTAGCCACACCTGGTTGCTCCGTGGCTTGTTTAGTAACTGAACAAGCCATTGTTGGTTGTGCTCTTAATATCATGAAAGGCAAGTTGAAATATGAGATCAATAATCTTGCTTGCTTTACAAGGGAGGATATTTCAAACATTACCGTTTCTCAAAATTTGCCCAGAATTGATTGATATATCTCAAATTCTTTCCTATATTGCTATTATTCTCATAATATCATCCAAAATAGTGCTATATATATACATCCCTCAAACAGTGCTATATATTAATACGTGCTCTCCTGCTTTTCTCTATCGCTGCTTAATTTTCTTCGGAGTTCGGCTGTAAGTTGGAGTTGAATTAAGTTTGCTTCAACATGTAAGCATAATTTCTGCCATATCTTTTGATTTGTTAGGTCTTCTATCAATCTTGATGTCTTATACTTACATGATTATATATTACGTTAGGATTTACTTTCTTCTTCTTCGCCTGATTCAGTTGATTTCTGCATGCAGAACAAATCAAAATTATTGATTATGTCTTTTCTTCTTCGTTTTTTTAGAAAACAGGAAAGATCATACGACACTTACAATACAGATATTCGTCTATTTCAGTTTTGTTAAACAAATATATATACTTTGCTAAGTATTTCAGTTTAGTTAAACAAATATGCTTACAATACAAGTATTCAAGTATTCGTCTATTCCCGTTTTGTTGAACAAAAATATTCATCTATTTTCCGCTGGTTAGAGTTCTGTATCAACATTAGTCACGTTAATCCGAAGTCCCTTTTTATATTGTTCCCCCATCTTATGTTATAAGCAGCAGCAGCACTTGAACACATCATCCAACACGTAAAAAAATTAGAAGGTGAAAATAAAAAATGATCTGGATTTTCAGTTTTTTTATGTTGTTGTTTATCATTTTGTTGTAATCTTCTCTATTTCAGGTCTAGTTCAAATCCATGGAGACCCGTTAGGAACCTCAATGACCCGAACTTGGCAGAAATGGGGAAGTCTGCAAGCTACCAACAATATAAAGGAAAATTTCAAGACATTTTGGTTTTTGTTCAAGTGCTCGAAGCCGAAATGAGAGCTGCTGCCAGAGGTACTACCGAGTACAAGCTGATTATTGTTGCTGAAGACATGCACAAAAAGACCAGAAAGTATGAGGCAATTGTTTGGGAGGAAGCCGACGATTGGTTTAAGCTAATCTCATTCTTGCCTGCTCTTTAACAATTTTTTGTTCTATCCTTTATTTTATTTTATTTTATTCCTCCTTTCTGAATAAGGGTACTTGCACAACAACGATGATTGTATTTTTCTTCTTTTGACTAGTATGTTTTATTTCTATTACTTGTTGATGTCGTTTGCCATGAACATATAGAGATTATGTTTTGGGTATTTTATCTCTTATAAATCTTCATGTATTCTACTTTAATGCCTACTCACATGCGAATAAAGAGACTAAAACAGAAATATATATATATATATATATATATATATATATATATATATATATATATATATATATATATATATATTGACGGACAGCTTGTTAACAGTATGTTTTTGCCGACTATATAGAATAACAAAGTATATGCAAGGTAAGATTGTTAGGTTAAACATAATTTATTTTTCAGTACGCTACTACGTATAAAACATAAATTTTATTTAACAACCGTAAATATTTGATTTATAAAAGCATTGCATTAATATGAAGAGTGCGAAATAGGAAGGTATAAAAAGTTAGACTACCAATTAAAACAAAAACTTTAAATAATGAACTACATACATAGGAAAAAGTCTATGATGAATCTACATTACGTTGTACTACCATAAATGAAATGTTATTCATAGAAAATAAATTAACCAATAATTATCGTTTAATGTTGTTATGTTACTCACATTGGTGATAAGTTGAGATTTGATCCAATTTCAAAGTTGGGACGACAATTTAAACTGCAATTCATGGTTTTGCAACTTAAGAAATTGCAATCTACAGGCATAGTTGCTTGATTTAATAGAACTAAGATGATGCAGGCTAAGGTGCACGTTTGAGAGGCAATGAAAGTAAGCCTCTTTCCTGTGGTTTGTGTGGTTAATTTGGAGAGGAAATCATGAAGTAACTTAGGGAACTTTTTTTCCTTTTGATTTTTGTTAATCCCTTCAGTCGGTATTTATTTGTATGTATTTAACATAAATAGAACTCCATACATTTTCTATGATATTTGCATGAAACAATAATATGGCACATGTAGATACCTTTATATTGTTATTTAAATTTGTTAGATATTCACGTTCACAATATGTTTCTTTTACATACTTTAACAATCTCTTGAAGATCAGCTATATACAAATTCAATCATATAAAAATGAAGTTATATATTCTATTATATATAAAATTTAATTATTTGATCGTTGTTATTCTGATCTTGCATTTTATCTCAAATCAAAATGCATCATTCTCCTTAATTTATACAACCATTTTCAATTTTTTCCTTCGAATTTTGATACTTCACAATTAACAAATCCTAACACCCACGTCCTTTTGGTTTCCAACATTCACTCTTTCATTACATCAAACACCATGTGATTAAAAATACAAACTCAGCAATTCATTCTATTTTTAAGAGGGGCACTACACGAAACATTGAAAATTTCGACATGAAGGGGCGACGGTTTCCGACGGCTTTCGACGGGCCGTCGACGGCCGTCGGAAACCGTCGATTATAAACGAATTAAGCAGCAACCCGTAAGCCTTTCTTCCTTATTTTCACTTTCTCTCAAAATTTTCCAATATGAAAGTTAAACATTACCCAGCTCCAAAATCGATTTTTTCACCCCCAATCATCGAGTTCTTCCCGTACAATCCTCTCCGGCTTCATCTCTAACCTCTCGGGCAAGCAATTTGAATTATAATCTCCTTATGTATTTAAAAAATCAAATTTCTTCCTAAACCTATTTATGTTGTAAATCGAAAATTAGGAGTAATTATTGATTGTAATTGGTTCCAATAGCATGCTAGTAGGTAATATCATCATATTATATGCATATTTCATGTGATATAGTGAAATTAAAAAATTTATGTGAAATTTTTGGTTAATTATAAATATGTTCCAATTAAGCTGGGTACAATTGAGAATATTTGTGTATATGTGTACCGTTGTGCACTTGTCATTCTTGTATTGTGTTAGTTGATATAGGAAAAACTAAATGCACGAGTTAGGAATAGTACATTGTGCACATTTTGACTTATGTACAAAAAAAAAGTCTAAATTCTAGTTGAGTCTATTGAAACGACAATAATAGTAAATTAGGTTTAAGTTGATTGATACGTCGAGCAAATGTGATAAAATAAAATATTTTTGTGTTGTAGTAAAACTGTATTTTTATAGTAGATGCGCACATCTAATTGGCTAATATCCCCTAGAGAGTTTTCGGCCCCGTCCGGCGAGTGTTGTACATGATCGTTATATAAATAGTCGTTTTTGTCAAATTAAAAAACAACCGTTTATATTCATCTGGTACAATATTTGTTGAATTTGTCCTTGTATTGGACAAGTTATAAATGCAGTAAGCATCTACATTTTGTATACTACTTCGTTTCAAATGATTCACAAAATTTCGGTTTAATTTTTCGTTTTGTTTCCTGCGTACGTGTGTACAATGCAGGGATCAAAAAGGAAATGCTGCCGAAATTCTGTTGAATCGTGAGACAAAGTAGTATACAAAATGTAAATGTTTACTGTGTTTATAATGGGAAGTAGGATGTCTGACCATGTAAAAGAGTTGCATTAACAAAATGTGCCAGATTTGAAATTATTTTTAACTTAATGAAATTGTTATTTCCTTTCAACCGTTATATGTATATATATATATATATATATATATATATATATGTATGTATGTATGTATGTATGTATGCGTTGTATGACCATAAAAACAAGTTTTTTCGAATTTGTATTCTTGAAAATAAATATTAATTTTTGAACTTGTGACTAAATTTCTCAAATAAGAAAAATGCTTGATTATTTTGTTGATCAGAGGAGTTGGATGTACCAAAGAAGAGGACATAGAGGTTCAAATAAAGAAGATTTTTATAATGGTATATTTGTCTTTGTTGAATTCACTTTAAGTAATAACGGACGCAATCCAGAAATTCGTTGTCCGTGTAGCAAGTGTAGACATTTGAAGTATTTGTTACCCGATATTGTGAAAGTTTATTTGTGCGAAAACGGATTATACATGAGTATTATTTTTAGGATCGTCATGGAGAAGATGTAGCAAATACTCCTGTAAAGATTGAGGTAGAAAGTGTTGTTAATGGAAATGTTAGTACGACCCGTACTGAAAATATGGTCGAACATGCAGCAAGATCAATGTTTACTACGGTTGCAGTTGACGACGATGATAGAAATGACGAAGGACCGAATATTGAAGCTAAGAAAATTTATGATTTATTGGGTAATGCTAAGAAACCTATTTGGGATGGTTGTAAAAACGACACCCAGCCGTCAGTAATCACAGAATACATTGTGATGAAGTCAAAATACAACATCACTGAAACTGGTTTTACAGCTATTGTACAAGCTACAAAAAAGCACATGCTGCCGGATAATTTAATGTGCGAAAATCACTATGAAGTTAAAAAACTTATGTCCGCATTTGGTTTACCTTATCAGAAAGTAGATACATGTTTAAAAGGACGCATGCTGTTTTGAAAAGATGACATAAACCTTAGAAATTGTAAAATAAGTAATCAAGAAATATATAAACCAAGAAATAAGAAGGGAAAGGAAGTTCCAAACAAGTGTATTCATTACTTACCCATTACTCCAAGGCTTCAAATATTATATCCTTCTTCTGTAACTGGATCTCATATGAGATGGCATAAGGTGAGATCGGAGGAAGAAGGTACGTTGACCCATCCAGCCGATGGGGAAGCATGGAAGCATTTGGATAAAACTTATCTCACTTTTGCAGCAGAAGTCATAATGTCAGACTAGGACTATGTACGGATGATTTTTCACCATTTTCTCAATTTGGTTCTAAATAAGGTTGTCAATTTCCTACACGATCCGAAACCCGCACGGAAACTAGCGGATTAACCCGACCCATTTAGTTAGCGTGTCATTTTCGGGTCAACCCGAATTTGACCCGTTTATAAACGGGTGGGTTTAGGGTTGACCCGCTAACCCGCCAAACCCGATTATAATCTGTGTAACACCCCGCCTCCGCTAGGGTCACTCGCAAAGGAATGCACTAGCTTTAGAGGGGCATTATTGGTAAACATGCACAGAAATATCACAAGACAGAACATATAAAATAGCGGAAGTAAAATCAAACTTTCATAACATGAATAAATAAGGTCTAAAGCCTTTTACATCAGAGTACATCAAAACCTGTCTTGCAATAGTAAAGAAGCATAAAGACATTTTCATAAATTATTCCCCAAGTAAAAACAGTAAAGTAGCCATTAGCCAAGAAAAGTCCAAGCCATCCATGATGACCTTCAAGCAGAAGAAGTCCGAACTAAACAACAGTATTTCCTCCCTGTAACCTGGGGGGTGGAAACAGAAGAAAAGAGGCGAAACAAAATGGGTCAGTCAAAAAGACTGAGTAAGCCCTATCTACTATTAGCATAAAAACTAGTAAAGTTAACTGACATGAGAAACTGAGATGAACATAAGCATGATAACAAGATAGATAAGCTAAATCAAAATAACAGGATGAACTACTGAACTCAGATAAACTAAGGTGTCATGATAAATTACGATGTCAAGATAAAACAAGGTATCACATCGTCAGGTTTCTATCAAGTATAATATCCCCAAGATATCTGTCACGTATAACGCCCCGTGATATCTATCCTGTATTTTAGCTCTGCACCTACCGTACTAGTATCCCCACCGTGTCATGTGTTAACCAGGAATGACCCTCACTCAAAAGTCGTGTAATGGTCCATGTCAACCTAATATATCGCATATATAGGTTACTCAACTTGTATGTTTTATTCCATGTAAATGTTCAGTCCCTTGCCGTAGACCATACGGGCTTTCCCATGAGATTCTATATTACTTTAACATAGTTCCATGATCCTTAAGATCGGTTTGGACTGTTACCCTAAACCTAGCTAGGGTCTTCCAACATGAATTATCGTTTGTACAACTAGGACTTGTGCTACCTAGGACTACTAGGGATTATGCTTACCTATTACACGTTTCCGTATCTCGGTTTTGGTTCAACCACCCAGGGCCACTAGGATTTATGCTAACCGCCAACCGCGCCCTTTTTCCCGCGCATTCATCGTGAATCGTTTTTCCATGACTGTATGCACATGTATCACATCGTGCCATCCGAGTCCTGTCACAGGGCAGACCAGGAAATACAGGACTCGGTCGGGAGCTTTCGATTTATCTGCCGATGCAGATGCTAAGGTCTGTTTTTTTTCTATACGTGGCTATGGTCCCACGAGACCACTCCCTCAACTAGCGAAAGACAAGGCAGGATAAATCCTGTATGAGAACACACTACTGGCCAACCCACAATCTAGCCCTACCGCAACCATAATTAGATAGCAATTATGGTCTTTTGGGTGTTCTCTGCCTTTCCGTACGTACATGCTTGACCAAAGATGGTAGGTAGCCTGACGAAATGCTATCTAGGGCACGACCGTGTATCGTCGACTATCCCCTATCCATCCCCGTCTTTAGGTCGCTCGTATAGCAACCAAGGCATACTCTTGGTTCTTCTAACGCAGACCTTAACCTCTCATGAGCCTAGTATGATGACCTGGCAGCTCACAGAGGGATACCAATAATATCCTCACGTTCCTCGAAGCCGCTGCTTCGTTACCCAGTTCGCTGGAGCCTTTATCTAAATCAGATAACTTGCTCCTACTCGTGTGCTTAAACGATGACCTACCGTATCAGGTTACTCATCTATCTATGAACTGGTCTAAATTTTCTTGACTAAGAATCATTACTTAGTTATTCTTCAACTAAGGTTTACCACTTAGCCTTATTCCCGTTATCCTTGTTAACTACGGTTATCCACCTAATCCTCAGAACTAGGGTTTACATAATGGATTAAGTGTCACTTAAGTTCATGACTTAACCCGTCTACAAATCATGTCAAAATTGGCTAAGTATCCAAGTTCAAGACTTAACCCTACAAACCATGCTCAAGTTGGTTAAGTATATATTAACTTGACCCTATCAAATTACTGAGTCAAATCGGTCAAGCGTATTTAAGCGATTTGTGACTTAGCCTTATCATGTTTTCACGTTAGATTGGTTAAGTATAGGTTAACTTAACCTCAATAAATTCACGAGTTAGATTGGTTACGTATAGGTCACTTAACCACCTCAAATCATCATGTTAGATTAGTTAAGTGTTTAACTTAACTCCATTAAACTACCAAGTGGGATTAATTAAGTCTAGGCTAACTTAACCCCATCCGATTTCCATGCTTAGACTAGTTGAGTCCAATCTTAACCCCATCCATTAACTGTATTTTTCGGTTAAGCGTCATTAAGAAAACTTACTTAACCTTACCAAGTTATCGTGTTGGATTGATTAAGTGTTGGTTAACTTAACCCCATCCACTAGTCATATAAAAATGGTTAAGTGTCATTAGGCAAATCAATTTACTTAACCTACCCAACCTTGTCATGTTTTGTTAAGTATCATTAGCCTAATCAAATTACTTAACTCATTTGTCCATGTCATATTTGGTTAAGTGTCATTAATCAAATTAACTTAACCCTATCATGTGGCATTAATTACTTAATGCACCTTCACCTCTCACATTAGACTTTGTTGTGGTTACTAGTTAAGCCGGTCGGTTCCGGGTAGCTTTACACCACAACTTGGTCTAACCTCGGGTTCAAGCACAACATGACCAACTTCTCACATTGGGTCCTATTATTTGCAACTACTAGTTAGGCCGGTCGGTTCCGCGTAGTTTTACATTGCAAACTCAACCCAACCTCGAGTTGGCCACACTTATATTATCTAAGTGTCATGTCCATCGTGTTTCCAAAACTTGTTACAAGTTTTCAAGCATTTGGGTAGACCTAACTTAATAGGTAAATTCCCAAAGGGTAGACCTAACTTAATAGGTAAATTCCCAAGCTTATGTTTTTATGCATACTTACATGTCAACTTCCATGTTATATTTCAAGTCATATTTTCAAGTTATATTTTCATGTCACTAGAAATTACCCATAACATAACCCAACGCTTTTAAACTCGCATATACGTTCGCAACAACGTAATGGATTAAAAGAAGAGACTTGGCAAAGGCATGACAAAAATGGATATTAAGCCACAAGTTAATCATGGTGGCAAATGAGGCACAAATGTGTTCATTAACTTGCATGTTACATTATTAAGCCTCAAAAACATGCATAAACCCAAACTTGGCACATAAGCGAATCATGGTGACAAAAGACATGGAATGATGACTAGTAACTCGCATATATCATCATATAAGGGTTATGACTTCATATGCAAGTTGACATAAAGGTTATGAGGGTTCTCATGTTGCATAATGCAACATTTCAACATAAAGGTTGTAGCTTTTAGCCCACAAGATCAAGATAATGACTTCATAAACTTGCATGACATGATAGCATGTATCATACTCAATGATCAAACCCAAACTTGCAACATGAACATTTAACTTCATAGTTAATATCTAAGAGTAGGGAAAGGGCTTACATTGCTATGAAGGCACAAAAGATATGACAAAGCCCTTATGCAATCAAATAGACCCAAAATGCAAGCTCTAACATAAAAACCCTTGAGCCAAAATGATCAAAACTCTTTCTTTATGACGCAAATATAGAAACTTGACTTGAATGCAAGCTAATGATGCTCATACAAGTTTGAAAACACTTGTATGCATGGAAAATCACTTAGAAATTTATTTAGGAATTTTATGAAGAGAGTGGAGGCCATGAGAGGATTGATTTTGCCATAGTTTAGTTACTAGAATGAATAATGAGGGTTTTAGGAGAGGGTTAGGGGTCTTTTTATAGAAGACTAGGATAGTTTTAGCCATAGGATAAACCCTAGAACCAATCCTAGCCTTTAAAGCATGTCTTGGGGAAGAAGTCAAGTCTAAAAAATGGAGTGGTGTCTTAACCAGGCCTAAAAATGGAGTGGTGTCTTAATTGGGCTGAATTTCAAATCTGTTTTCGGATTTGAATTTTCGTGAAACTTTGCGAGGCCATATCTCGGTCATACGAACTCCAATTTACGAAATTTCGGACTCTATTTCGCGTATTTTTCCGAGACGAACGCAATGCCCCAACCCGTTTATCCTGATTCAGGTTTTATAATTAAATTCTGCCTTGATTCTTGTCTTAACGTGTTATCGAAATACGGGTTGTTACAATCTGTATGCTCATATATTCTTGCGTAACTTGTTATATTTTACTAATTTATTCTTGTATGCAGTTAGTTATATTTTTTTATAACAACTGTTCTCTTCCATACTGTCAGTCTTTTATGTATGCAGTACGCTTATATATTCTTATATATGGAAAATGATTTTTGGTATGGTGATTCCATGTTTTATATACGTGCTGTCTATTGGTGACTTTGTAACTTGATGCATGTTGGTGATTATATAATAGTGCTACATGTTGATGATTTGGTTCTTTGTTGTTTATATTAGTGGAAAATATTTGTTAATAGGTCAAATGGGTAAACGCAACACGACCCGTTTAGTTAAACGGGTTACACGGGTTGGGTCGGGTCAGCCCATTTATAAACGGCTCAGGTTAGGTTTGGGGAAAAATGACCCATTTAATAAATGGATAACCTGGCCCATTAAAAAATTAACTCGAACCCGACTTGACCTGACCTGAAATCGACCCAACACGACCCATTGATAGCCCTAGTTCAACATATTCATCATGACCCATTATCATCACACCTTATAATTTACCTCCATGGATGTGTATGAAAACGCAGTATATGTTTCTTAGTGTTGGTGTTCCTGGTCTCGACGATCCGGCATAAGAAGTTGATGTTTACTTACAACCGTTAATTGAAGAATTAAGAACATTGTGGAATGAAGTAGTATACACATGCGATGTTTCAAAGAAGAATATTTTTCATACGTTTGCTTCTTTTTATGGAATATAAGTGATTTTCCTGCGTATGCAATGCTTTCAAGATAGAGTACTGTTGTTCTAGCTTGTCCATATTGCATGAAAGAAACACGAGTGTTTTCCTTACCGCATGGTAAGAAAATTTCATGGTTTGACTATCATCGATGTTTTCTCCATGTGAATCATCCTTTTGGAGTAGACACGAAAAACTTTTTGGCTAATAGAGTAGAAACCAGCCAACCTCCAATGATATGATCTAACGACAACATGTATGAACTGGTTAAAGATTACCCAACGATACATGAAACTGGAGTTCAAATAGAAATTAAAGGCAAATCGATTTTTCACAATTGGTGCAAATATTCTATTTTTTGGGAGTTACAGTATTGAAAACATCTTCTGCTTCGTCATAATATTGATGTGATGCACAATGAGAAAAATGTATTTGGTAATATCTTTAACACAATTTTGAATGTTAAAGGGAAGACTAAAGATGATTTGAAATCAAGGCGCGATATAGAAGAATATGCAAACATCCCAAGATTCATATGAAACCAAACGACAGTAAAAAAAAAGCTAAAGCATGTTATGAACTAAATAATAATCAAGTTAAAGTTGTGTTAAAATGGGTCGAAGGGTTAAGATTTCCTGATGGGATTTCATCAAACCTTCATAGATGTGTTGACTTCAAAAATAGTAAATTGGGCGGAATGAAAAGTCACGACTATCACATTACGATGGAGCATTTATTTCCCGTTATGTTCAAAGTACTACTGCCGTTAAAAGTTTGGAAGGTAGTAACGTAGCTTAGTATGTTTTGCAAAAAGCTTTGTTTGACAACTTTGAAAGTGGAACTTTACGTAAGTTTTGAAGTAGATATTCCTACATTGCTCTACAAATTAGAGAAAATATTTCCGCCAAGTTTTTTTAATGTAATGGAGCATTTACCTATTCACATTCCAACTAAAGCACGACTTCGAGGTCCCGTATACTATGTCGCCAAATAGGTTCATAATCAAAATTGCACAGGGTCGTATTAGAAACAGGATTTCCATCATGAGTCGAGGCAGGGAATCATCCTCACTGATTTCGAGACACTCTAGCAAATGCCTCAGGATCGCACCTACGGGCAAACCTGGTTAGCAGCAGGGCCGGTCCACACTTACTTTAGTGGATTAATTATTCCTGAATAATACGTTTCCCGATCCTATCGGACCAATCACTGAGCCACTAGGGACTCATATATAAGGCTCCTAGCAATCCATCATCCAATAAGTAAAAATGTTTGGGGTCCATACCATGACACCACTCTCAGCTAGAAAGAAATGCATGCACTCCCTGCCATCCTCATTCCGTTTTTGACTCATGTCGGGGTGTGAGGCTCGCGAATTAACGCTATACATAAAGCTATGCTATTTAAAGTCATGCTTTGGTCATCAACCACAAGACTTTGCTTTTCAAAAAAAGCCTTGATCATTTTCATCTCAGCATGCTACACTAACAATACACACCAAGCAACTGATGTCTATCAATGTATAACCTCTAAGCTCGTATGTCTTAGAGAAGGGTGTTAAGCAAGAGAATAAATTCTCCACTACCAAATAGATATATATTTAATGGAAATCAATTAACACAGAATGAAATCCAATGTCAGACACACATCCATTTACAAGTCTGTTCTGGGTATGAATAAAACCGAAGGCACCTTATTCCTCGTCCCATATGTCCAATACAAGAGAGAGGCTCTCGCATATCCGGTGGATATCCAAGTACGTTTGGATGATCACCATTTATTATCTTGTCTCGGTGTACAGCCCAATTAAGACTTCAGTAATCATCCAAACGATGTGAAGAACTCCGGTCTTCAACCACCATCTTCATCGTCGACTTTTAGCCATCGTATCAGTTATTCATAATGGGAAAACCCAGTTTTTCCAAATAACCTATGTATTTTATAATCAAAAATCAAATGCTATAAAAACACATCATACGCCTCATTTCAATTCAGAATATTCTTTTATTAAAATATTCCTATTCTTTGGGAAAGGTTCCCATTAATTTTTTCAAATATAAATTCTTTTAAATTTATACTTTAATCTTCCTTTGGATATCAATTTCAAAAGATTTGATTAACTAGTCAGGATTATCGAACCTTCCCGAAATAATCATTTATTTTATTTTCCAGTCCTAACCTATTCATCATATGGAGCAAAACTAGTAATACTCCATATCTAGCACCACCGTTTTATCATTAAAATTAATTACCATTTCCCATTCAAATCTAATTAAAGATTTAACTAACGCCTGGAGTAAAAATGGTGGTACTCCATTCTCGATCATTTCCCAAATTTGATAATTTAAATGATCACATTCACATTTCAATCAAATTAAAGATTCATTAAAACTCCACTTAGTTTTAGTCTTCCCAAAAATCATTATTAATGATTATTTAGCTTTGGGAAATCAAACATGCCGCATCGACAATCTACACCGTACCATTGATTTCTGCCAATAAATAACCTCTAAGCTCGTACGTCTCAAAGAAGGGTGTTAAGTAAGAGAATAAATTCTCCGCCACCAAACAGATATATTTTTAGCAGAAATTAACAATAAATTCTAAATACAATGTTAGACATGTAATCCTGTCTTTAACTGGGCAAAAGAACCAATGTCATTTGAAACACAGTTCACGATAAAAACAGAATCACATTCCATTAATTATGGAATCTTCACGGAAAACAGGTCAGTATATATAATCGATATAAATTTCCGTATCCAACCAATAATATAAGTGGAATAATGGAAAGCCTTTTAAATTCCATATACAGTAACAGTCTTCCTCCACAGAAGCTCACTTCAATTATTACCAAATCGAATTCCATTCCATTCCAATTTATTTTATTAAATTGGAAAACTTTACTTTGGAAAATTCCATTAATCTTAATTAAAAGATTTATAAATTCCAAATCACATTTCACTGTTAACTCGAGTTAAAGAATGAATGTCCTTTAAATCGTAGTTCACAATAAACCCAAAATCACAATCCATTTTATTCCAGTTACTAAATATAATTGGAAACTCTAATAATCATATTTAAAAGATTTATTCTTTTCACCACAGGGTTTAAGAATAGTGTTATTAAAGACACCATTCATGACAAACCCAAAATCCAATTTGATATTACACATAAGGCTCTAAACAGAAATTATATCGGCATATATTCAATACCTAATTCTGGAACCAACACATACCGTATGGGTGATAACAATATATATATATATATATATATCTTCCAAATTCCTCCACAATATCCGTATAGTCACGGAATCCAATATCGAAATATCCCGAAGATGATTTCTATTAAAATCCATTCCACTTCTTACAATGGAAAATTCTGGTTAGATTAAAACCATTCACAAATCCAATTTATTTATTTAAAAACATTGGATTATCATTCTAGCTAATAACTAGTTCATTTTGATAAAAATATATTTTTATCTTTACAAACGTGGAATGTATCATCCAAATTCTTTCTAAATCATTTATTATGATTTTACATAAATTTTTAATAATTTTATCCAGGCCCATACAGTCGGTTTCCAATAACGGCCACCGAACTGCATCCATAGCATCTTTTTCCAAAACTGATTTGGATATAATTCCAAATCCAATTTTTAGATTTAAAATCTCTTATGTTCATTGGAAAACTCTTTTCGATACGAACCCAGTGGTTCCGGTTTTAGGAGAATCCGATGGTCGGATCTCCCGTAATTTCCATTCGAAGTCAATGCTTGAAATTCGTGAACGGCCGCAGCGCAGCACGTTCTATTCAAGCCATTAATATATATATATATATATATATATATATATATATATATATATATATATATATATTTCGTTCAAAACGTATTTTTTAAATTCTTTTTAAAAACAATTCCCACTTCCATTTCAATTTTAAATCAAAATTGAATATTACATATCATTTATATATAAATGATAATAGTTTCAAAATATCAGATTTTGAAATCATTTCCCTTTCGATATTCATTATAAAAATGAATAAAATCGATATAAAAATCGTTTGTGTTAAAATGGCGCATAACTAATCAACACGGCTTCACACATTTCAATATTTTCGTGTCCATCCAAAATCAGACATCAAATTCACATTTTTATCCTTTACTAAATATTATTTTAAAATATTAGTTATTTTAAAATATTCGTTATTCCTGAATTAGAATCAGACCAAATCAATTACCATATAAAGTTATTTATATGGATTTCGTACATCACATGTGCACTACAACAGTGATACACAATCATCCATCGTCCAGAGTGCATTACACAACTACATAAGCATTAAATATAAATAATTAATGCTTACAACAGTCTGTCAACCAATCGATTGACATAAAACTAAACAATTGGGATTAGTGTACATCAAATTTCATTCCAATAGCAGTGTGGGGTTTCAACCAACAAATGATGAATATTATTTGTGCCGTTGGGTGATGTGTAAAATTTATCATGCCAATTAATTTCAGTCAAATGGGTGTACATAAACAAATCGTCCGATTTGTTAATGAATATTTATTTTCATTTCAGGAGAATTTTATGCCATTCACATATACGTTAAAAATGATATTGTTAACTATAAAATATTTATTTCAACACATGACTATTTTATATAGTTCATTCATTCAATAAAAATGATATTTTTATTGTTCAAACATTTTATTCAACACATGAATATTTTTAATAGTTTATTTCAGAAAATTTCGGCATTATAATGGTGCGATACTAGAACCAGAATAATGTCTAGCATTATCCCTCTCCTGGTACTGGCTCGCGCCATACACAATCACCATTCACAATTAGTATAACTCAATACAATCAATAACCACAATACAGTCAATTTTCCCATAATACAATATGAACAAACAAACAACCATGGTTTGTACAAATAAATATTGTTATGAGCTACTAATCCCCGTCTGCAACCTAGGATATATTTAACTGTAAAATAGTTTGAGTGAGAAAGAGTCCTCACATTGGGATCCACTCCACCATGCTTTTCAGATGTTTTGATTCGCTGTTCTGATCCCAGAATTTTTAAACGATCTCCAATGTTCACATGATATTTTTTTAGCTTAAAAGCGCCATTCCGGACAACTTTTCGCCTAGTGGCCTTTCTTCTGAAAATGATCCAATTTGCCGGAAATCATGAAAAGGCACAAACAAGAGAACAGACTTTGGACGCGTTTTTTGAACAACTCCGCAATCTAAAATACGGCTTTCATATAGTCAAATCGAAGAGAAAATCGTGCTATTCAATTTTGGCACTGTGGAATTTTGTCCATAGGGGCTCGGTTTGGTAGTTATTGAGGAATTAAGATCTGGGCTGTTTTGCACACGAGTTTATGAAAAAAAAGTTGGATTTTTAGTGAATGTGGGGCCCGTGGTTAGGGATGGGAGGTGCTATAGGCGGCGGCGTAGGTCTGAGGGGGTGCGGGTGGTGGCTGAAGGAAGGAGGTGATGGCTGTGGGGTACAGATTTGGGCGCGGGGTTTTAAATTAGAGGGGGAGAGAGAGAGAGAGAGGGAGGAGAGAGAGGGGAGAAGGGTGTTGCGCCTGAGCTGATGGCATAGCGGTTGGGGGGGATCGGTTGGGCGGCGCCGACAATGGGAAAGGAGGGCGATGGGGTTTGGAGAAAAAGGGGGCGCGGGTTTTTTTATTTTGACCGGGGTTCTAAATTTTTAGGGTTTGACCAAAGGGGGGTATATATAATAATAATAATTATTTTTAATTCCATAAAGTTACTTTTTTTTTCAAACCCAAAATCGAACACAACGACTGTCACTTCTAACTAAATACCCCCATTCCAGACACTATGAGTCGTAAGCTAATTCGACCGTTTCGATCAGTTTTTACTGAAATTAAAATATAAATTAATATTATAGTCAGTACAGAATTAAACGTACATTTTAATTTACCAGGGCCACATATTGACTCCAAAAATTAAAAAATAAAACCTAGCTATATTTTGATGATATTGTCCTAACAAAACTAATTTCGTCAAATTTGGAGATCGTTTGAAAAACGGTCATTTTCCAGTCGATAAAATTCAAACTGAAACTGACAAAACACGTTTAAATTTATTGTGCTCACATATTAATTCAAAAAATTATGAAAATTAGAATTTAACAATGATTTGACATTCTAGATCCAACAAAAGTGGTTTCGTCGAAAACAGAGGTCGTTTGCAAAATGGCTATTTTTAAGGGCTATATATTATATAAAATATATAAAAATTCCATAACGACTATTTTAAATTTTAATCTGGACATAACTTTCAATTTATAAAGTGAAATCTCAGTTTTTCACATTCATTAGAAAGATATGATTAAACGGATTCGAATATTTCTTGTTTTACTGAAATCTAATTTATTTTGAATCATATACATTCATTTGAAATTTAAAATCGAATTTTCAAACTACCGCGCCTTTTCTAGTTCATTTTATAATTAAAATAAATTTATATGTTCTAATTTCAGTTTAAATAAATTTTTAGTCATTATTATTTAAAATAAATCATTTTAAATATCCAAATTCCATTAAAATAGCTAAAATAAAAATTTTAAATTAGTTCAGAAATTTCGGGTTGTTACAATCTCCCCCACTTAAAATCTTTTCATCCTCAAAAAGCAACGGAGCTGAAAGTTGTTTAACTAACCAACTCAGCTTTCATTCTGGCTTTCATTCTTCAACTTTTCAGTTTCTAAGAATTTTCAAATCTCTCAAAAATTTGGCTAACACCCTAAATTTTTGAAAAATTTCTCCATAACCTCCTTTGTACGGGTCGATCTTTAAAACAGCAACTTGCCTCACAAGGCCCTCATCATCCTAAAAGAAAACGAAAAATCCAAACGGCTTGCTAATCGACTCATAAAATCATCAAACCCAATGAATATAGTAAACATGTACCTATTTGTCGGCATACAATTTTATTCCTCTTCTTAGCTTCCTTGCTATGACCTGTTCACACATATTTATGTACATGTATGCAATTAAAATCGATTTTCAATTTGGCTAAAAATTTACCTTTCATTCTATTATTGGTTTAATTATTCCAATAATTTAATTAGTTAATTAATAATCACACAACACAATCAGCAATCAATTAGTTGATTAGCTTTAAAAATATATAACTTTTAGATATAGTCGAAAACACAATATGTGCTCCGGCCACCCCTTCATAGCTCCAAATACCCGAATTCGTTACAGTTCCTCCTGAAATACCCCAACCACCACATGAATTGGTTATTCCTAAACGAGTCATGAAGGGTATAACGAACATACCTTGTCTCCATATTGGATCAAGAACAGGGTCAGAGGGATCAAAAACCGCCAATTTATATAGAGCCATCGAACAGACCCAACCGGAAACTAGAGCCGTATGCATTATATGGACAGAAAGCAATCTTCCAAATCATTCCCGCAGTGGATCCGGACCATTTTTTTCTGATCCTTCGATAAAAAGATTCATTCTCCTCATAAAAAAGAGGAGGTAGAACCAATAAAGATTTCTTTTCCGATTCATCTTTAGTTACTCTTCGGGGCAGAGTGGAAGAAGGGAAGAGATTCTCGAACGAAGAAAAGGATCCAATTACTTCGAAAGAATTGAACAAGGAGCCGTATGAGGGGAAAATCTCATGTACGGTTCTGTAGAGTGACTTGTCTGTCAACTTTTCCACTATCACACCCAAAAACCAAACTCTGTGCTCCCCAAAATTCATGATTTATACGAAACAAATTTTCTAAAATTTTATAAATTTTACATTATGAACTCTCCATTCGAAAATAGAAATTCTTTTTCTTGTATTATATTGAATTACCGCACGTTGAGAAATTTCGATCAATCTATTTCCTCGTTCTGACCTTCCAGTAAACAAGGGCTTTCTAAAGACCCCACAACATCAAATAATGGATATGACCAAAAATACCAAAAATAAACTAAAAAGAAAATGAAGTCTTTTCTTGAAAAAAGTAATTTTTACTAAATTTTTTTGTAATATAATATTAATAAGAAAAGCAAGATTCTGATTCCTTCATTACCAGGAAATGGAAGAAAAGGTATTATCCATGCATATTTATATGTATGTTCCATAAAAAAACACAAATTTTCGTTTTTTTATTATAATTATTTTCGATTCACCAATTTTTATTGTTTTTGAAGAAAATAATAAAAAATGAATATATATATATATATATATAAAACCTTAAATATTCTTAATTTTACATTTTTCTTATTTTTTCAGATATTTAAAAAATTTGAAAAAGTTATAAATTTTTGCTAAAATGCTTTGCCCAAATAGCTCGATATAGAGTAATTTTTTAACTAAAATATTATTCATTTTTGAAGTAAAAAAATATTTTTTTATAAAAAAAAGAGATATGATATTAAAAATTTTTTTGCCACTAGACTAGAATTGTATTCCAGTAATATATAACCATATCATATACTATAGTAAGCAAAGAAAAAGTAAGAAAAGTAAACTGGGCATGCTCAATTATCTCTTAATCTAGCTATGTTAGGTTCTTAACCCTGATAATATGGAAACTTCTTGGCGCTGCATATTAGAACTCATTAAAGCCTGATTCGCATCATTATGCTCAATAGTTTAAATATAAATAGAGCAACATACCTCTTGTATCATCAAACCATCACCCATTAATACAACACCAACATTATTTGATTCCAAATTGAGAGCAATGCCTATTGTACCCTCTTCAAATTCTACTAATTCACCTGACATTATTTCATCAAGACCATGAATACGAGCAATGTCGTCCCCCACTTGAAGTACGATACCAGTTTTCACAACTTTTAATTCTCTATTATATTGTTCAATACGTTCACGGATAATATTACTAATTTCATCAGCTCGAAGAGTTACCATTAGTGTCTCTTTTTTCTTTTTCGGAAACAAAGGGAAAAAATTATGCCTAAACTCTAAACTAAAGTAAAAAAAATAGAAGGGCTAATCAGTTATTTCTTCCATTGCCCCAAGGAATCCAATATTAGCACTGATGGTATGGAAATGTAACTCGCTATTCAAAAAACTATTCAGGGCTTCTATAGCCCCCTGTAAGGCTTGTTGGAAAACTTGTTGTCGGACCTGATTAATTGCTCTTTGTTGTTCAAAATGAAGGGTTTCATTTTTGTAATTTTCTAATTGTTCCAAATTCTCAGAAGTCGCATTAATCAAATTTACTTTTTCTCGTTCTATCTTAGAATATCCATTTATTCGATATTCCTCTGCTTTCATTTCCACTTTCCGTAAACGAGCCCGAGCTCGTTCGAGCTGCTTAATGGCCCCTTTATGCAATTCTTCCGGATTTCGAATAGTAATCAAAATCCTCTGTTTTCGATTATCTAATAAATCATTTAATGAAAGTAGATTATCTTACCATTAATTTTACAACTTCCATGATCTCTTCCTGAACCAAACATGAATCGTTCGATTCATTTGGCTCTCACGCTCAATTTTTTATTTTATGGGCACTTTCATATCTTTTTATTTAATGTAATGAGCCTATCCTCTCTAGTTCTGTTTTGTTTGTATGCAAACATATCAAAATCAATACAAGACTAGAATATTATAAGGACTCTTCTGACCAGACAAAAATCTCTAATTGTCAGCAAAGTTGTTTCTTTATTTAAATTTCAATGAAATTTTTATTCAAATCCAAAAATTTATCTTTTTTATACATAGGTCGTCGATTCGGCATTGATAATAAAAGGGCGCCCTTTTATTTATTCTAGTAAATGGTTCAAGTGATTTTATTGATATGAGTGTTATATATCAGAAAAATTACCAACTATTCGTTTTTAAACCATTTCAATATTAACGTAATGGTAGAAAGAATACCATGTTGTGCACGGACTTCAAACAGTTTAGCTTTAACCATGTTAATGGTCTCACTTTATTGGTTGATAGAGAATCAAAGTTGACTTACCAATAAAGAACGAAATGCTATAATTCTTACATATGATTTATTAATTTATTCAGAAGGAATTCGTCGAGATTGTACACTTTTTTCCTATTTATCTTATTCTAAAAAAAATATGTATATAAATAACAAAAATAAATAAAGTGCAGCCGGTTGGGTCCAACCTATTCTTGAAATATACAACTCGCACACACTCCCTTTCCAAAAAAAAATAATACACCAAGCACTACACTTAGATTTAATAGATTTGTTGCTAAAATATCGGTATTAAACCCGAAACTCCCAGCAGATGGCTAGTGGCCCAAGGAAACAAAAGAACCGGTTACATTTTTCATATGCTCTCCTCTTATAGATAGGACTGACAAAGAACAGAGTTCTTTTGGTATCACTTGACTCACCCTTTTTTGATTGATTTCTTTTTCTTAAATTTTTTCTTTGTTTTAAGTTTCCGATAAGATACTTATTAAGTTGGGTCCTAGGTCGTGTAGAAATAGCAAAACAGTTCCCCTGTTCCAACACTTCCTAAAAAGTAAAAATTCTGTCATACTAACCGAAGGACGGGAAGGAATAAAGCGAGCAAATCCACTAATTCGTCATCCTCAAATCAGTCTTTCCCGGGGTATTATTCCAACTAATACATAAATGTAGGAATGAAGTAGTGATATAATTCACAGAAGCAAACCGCAATGAATTAGTAAAATAAGAAAAAATGTGTAATGCAACTTTTTACATTTTCGTTCGAGGATGAAATTAAACAAAAGGATTTGCAAATAAAAGTGCTAATGCCACAACGAGCCCATAAATGGTTAAAGCTTCCATAAAAGCTAGACTAAGCAATAAGGTGCCTCTTATTTTTCCTTCTGCTTATGGTTGTCTCGCAATACCTTCTACGGCTTGGCCTACAGTAGTATCTTGACCATGATCATAGATTATCAATAAGCATATAAAGAATTCTTCCTGGGTCGATGTCCGAGCGGTTAATAGGGACGGATTGTAAATTTGTTGACGACTGTCTACGCTGGTTCAAATCCAGCTCCGCCCAAGAATTCACCCTGTCCCATGAGTAAGATATAATTAATTTATCCTATAGAAAAGAAAGGGAAATGCTTGCTTCGTAGAGAAATAAAGAAAAAAAATCTCTATCTTTTTTTCATCTCATTGAAAGATTGATTATTTTTATTTAATAAACTTGAACGTTGACACTTCATCCTCCCCGACCAGAGGTACTTGAAGTCGAAGTAAAGAAAGTAAAAAAAACAAATTCTAATAAAGTTAGAATAAAGAAAAAAGTCTCATTTTTCACTTGTTATTGTTATAAGTCATTACTGATAGTCTAAAATTGACAGTCTAAAATTGAAGGAATTATTAAAGCTGGGCTATACCCATGACGAATTCCTCATTTTTTTTACTTTCCCTTCAACTGACCTATTTTTGAACTCGAACTCGGATTAATTGGATCTTAAATGTTCAATGTCCCTTAAACAAATAAAAGAGTTATGTTATATATGTTATAACATATGTGTGTTTCATTTTTTATATTATATTATTACTGTATGTGCTTTTTTCCAGATAAATAATTAACTAAATTGAGAAAAAAGACTCAAAATTCAAAATCTGGTCAAATTTTAGTTGTTCATGTTGATTCCTTAGTTATAAAATCAGCTAAGCCGTATTTGGCTACTCCAAGAGCGACTGTTTACGGACATTATGGAGAAACCCTATCTGAAGGAGATACATTAGTTACATTTATACATGAAAAATCCCGATCTGGTGACATAACGCAGGGACTTCCAAAAGTGGAGCAAATCTTAGAAGTGCGTTCGATTGGTTCAATATCGATGAACCTTGAAAGGAGAGTCGAAGTTTGGAAGAACGTATACCAAGAATTCTTGGAATTCCTTGGGATTCTTAATTGGAGCTGAGCTAACTATAGCCCAAAGCCATATCTCTTTGGTTAATAAGATCCAAAAGGTTTATCGATCTCAAGGGGTGCAGATTCATAACAGACATCTAGAAATTATTGTACGACAAATAACATCAAAAGTGTTAGTTTCAGAAGACGGAATGTCTAATGTTTTTTCGCCTGGAGAATTCATCGGATTGCTGCGAGCAGAACGAGCAGGGCGTGCTTTAGACGAAGCGATATGTTATCGGGCAATTTTATTAGTCACACGTAGAGATATTGATAACACACATAGAGTTAATGGTATTTCATTGCTGATAGATTGAGCAGTAGCCCGTAGACCACCTGAAAAAGAATATTTATTATTCGACCCATATCCTGACATAAGAAGTCCAATAGGGGCAATACTTGAAATGGAGATCCATAAAAAAAGCCTATACTAAGATCAACCAATACAAGGTGATATCCGAAAGGAATTACTAAATAACTTAGTAGAACAGATATGACCGATATAGAGGGTCCCGCACTGAACAAACGAATATCCTCTCTAGATGGGAGGAGATCCTCTTTAAAAACTAATTTGGTTCCATCTGTTATAGCTTGAAGAATTCCCAATGGGCCGGCATATTCAGGCCCAATGTGTTGTTGTATTGCTGCAGATATTTCTCTTTCTAACCGCACAATTACTAGTACCCCTATTGTTATTCCCAATATAACGGTGAAAATAAGAACAAAGATCCATATGAGTTGATAAACTTCTTTTAAAGATTCCGATCTAGAAAAAGAATTTATAGCTTGTATTTCCCTTTCTGTCATATCAATTATCAATTCAACGATCAAATTCTCCCATAATGTTATCTATACTACCTAATATCGTCATAATATCTCTTAATCTGCTCAAACAGTAGTTGAATAGAGCACCTACCCTGCATAGATTGGGTATACAAGCGTTCCAACCCATTTTAGTGGAGGGGCGCGCAATTTGTTTACACCCATTAGTTTGTAAGGGATTCAATGCAGACTTTGATGGGGACCAAATGGCTGTTCATGTACCTTTATCTTTGGAAGCTCAAGCGGAGGCCCGCTTACTTATGTTTTCTCATATGAATCTTTTGTCTCCAGCTATTGGGGACCCCATTTCTGTACCAAGTCAAGATATGCTTATCGGACTCTATGTATTAACGATGAGAAATCGGCGGGGTATTTGTGAAAAAAGGTATAATCCATATAATTGTGCGAACTACAAAAATAAAACAGTTGATAATAATAACTATGAGTATACGAAAGAAAAAGAACCATATTTTGTCAGTTCCTACGATGCACTTGGGGCTTATCGTCAGAAAGGAATCAAATTAGATAGTCCCTTTTGGCTCCGGTGGCGACTAGATCAACGTGTCATCGGCTCAAAAGAGGTTCCCATCGAAGTTCAATATGAATCTTTTGGTACTTATCATGAGATTTATGGACACTATCTAATAGTAGGAAGTATTAAAAAGGAAATCCGTTGTATATACATTCGAACTACTATTGGTCATGTTTCTTTTTATCGTGAAATAGAAGAAGCCATATAGGGGTTTTGTCGAGCCTATTTATACGCTATCTAATATTTATACGCTATATAAATAAATAAATTCGATTAGACGTCCTTCCTTGCTTGGGAAGTCGGGTTTATCCAATTTCATCGGTATTATAAGAATTTCTTAATTCCTATGTAAATCAAGATTGAAGAAAGGAAGTTTTCGAATCACTGACTCAAGTCCATTGTCGAATCCTACTCAGCGGAATATGGAGGTACTTATGGCAGAACGAGTCGATCTGGTCTTTCACAATAAAGTGATAGATGGAACTGCTATGAAACGACTTATTAGCAGATTAATAGATCATTTCGGAATGGCATATACATCACATATCCTGGATCAAGTGAAGACTCTGGGTTTCCAACAAGCCACGGCTACATCTATTTCATTAGGGATTGATGATCTTTTAACAATACCGTCAAAGGGATGGTTAGTCCAAGATGCTGAACAACAAAGTTTTATTTTGGAGAAACAACATCATTATGGGAATGTACACGCGGTAGAAAAATTACATCAATCCATTGAGATACGGTATGCTACAAGTGAATATTTGAGACAAGAAATGAATCCTAATTTTTGGATGACTGATCCATCTAATCCAGTTCATCTAATGTCCTTATTCCATCTCCAATAGTCCAAAGATAGGAGTCGTTAGAATATTCTGACCCATTCACGAACATAACAGCAAATATGATTAAGACATTTATGGCTCCCACATAAATAAGAAGTTGGGCGGCAGCTACAAAAAAGGAGTTTGATGAAATATAGAATAAGGATATACAAACAAGAACCGATCCCAACGAAAAGGCTGAATAAATTGGATTAGTAAACAATACTACTCCTAGGTTTTAGTAGATGGAGATGGAATTTTTCGGGCAGATGTTCCTTTTCGAAAGGCAGAATCAAAATATAGTGTCGAACAAGTAGGTGTAACTGTTGAGTTCTGTGGTGGCGAACTCAATGGAGTAAATTATAGCGATTGGCTCAGGATTGCCCATTTTTAGTTCCAAGGTTTCTCTGAATTTGGAAGTTTTCACTTAGCAGGTTTCCATACTAAGCCTCAATCCAATCAAGTCCGTAGCGTCTACCAATTTCGCCATATCCCCCTTTTAGACAAGGATCCAGTTGTAATTTTACACAACTTTTTCATTTATCTTGGAACCATTGAGTTCATTATATAATGATTCCTATATTAAAAAATTGTGTATGCCTATTTTACTTTTTTGGATATCCCCTCTCGTTCCACCTCTATTATATGAATCATCTTTGTTTCAATCAGAAATGATTCTATCATTGATGTATCCACAATTAAATATAGAGAGGTATACACCACATATATATATATATACGTCCCCCTCCCCCCTTTTTTTAGAGTGTGCTTTGGAAGACGCTATTTGGTTCATAACCCTGATAATATTGATCTAACATCATGCATGAACGGTTCTTCTATCTTGAAAAATTGGATTAAAGTAAGGACTAAAAAAAATAAGAAAAAAATAGAATTGAACGACGGACTGTACAGGCACCTTTTGTGCATTGCATACGGCTCTGCAATGGAATTTCCTTTTCCCCTTTCTATTTTTTCGAAGAAAAAAAAAAAGAATCCATCCGATCTAGATTGTTGAATGATCCATTTACCAACCTTCCTTTCATTCATATTGGAATGTATAAAAAAATGTACTATGATGGTTCTGTTGCTTTCTATATTTATCTCGTCTGTGATTTAGCAATCCCAAAGTTTCTTTTTTTTCGTACTCTTTTCTTCGTAAGAGAAATATCAGAAAAAGGCTTCTGGTGTGGAACAATTCAATATGATTCCACAAGATCTATTTTCGTTCAAGTAACGGATTCTAGCCAATTGAAAGGATCCTCTGATCAATCCAGAGATCATTCCGATTCCATTAGAAATGAGGATTCAGAATATCACACATTGATCGATCAAACAAAGATTCAACAACTAAAAGAAAGATCGATTCTTTGGGATCCTTCCTTTCTTCAAACGGAGCGAACAGAGATAGAATCAGATTGATTCCCAAAATGCCTTTTTGGATCTTCCTCAATGTCCCGGCTATTCACGAAACGTGAGAAGAAGATGAATAACTAAAGGTGCTCGTACATGTTCGGTTTAAGTTCTTTTCTCTATAAGAGGTGGAATAGAATAACCCGGTTGAAGCATAATGATCATACGTCTGTAATGCATTGTATGTCCCATAATAGGCCCTATTCTTCTATCCTTTCCTGGGAGTCGATGACTATTCATAGCTATTACCTTGACACCAGAGAAGAGTTCGACCCAATGCTTTATTTCTGTCCTAGTTGATCCTGATTCGACATTAGAAGTATATTGATTGTTCCCCAATAACCGAGTACTTTTTTCTGTAAATACTGTATATTTGATTCCATCCAAAACTCCATTTTCTTCCTTATGAGTTCCAGTATCGATAAGAATTCTAGTTCTTACAGTTCATATGGTATGGTATGAATATACCATACCAATTCGTTATGTACAGGAATTGTTGAATATCAAAAACTTATTACGCGTAATCCTATTTTTTTGGAACGCGTTGAAAGAGTGGGCATTATTGATGGAGAGGAGGCAATAAATTGGGGTTTATCAGGACCAATGTTACGGGCTTCTGGAATCCAATGGGATCTTCGTAAAGTTGATAGTTATGAGTGTTACAATAAATTTGATTGGGAAGTCCAATGGCAAAAAGAAGGAGATTCACTAGCCCGTTATTTAGTATGAATCGGTGAAATTGAGGAATCTATAAAAATTATTCAACAGGCTCTAGAAGGAATTCTTGAATATATTCTTGAATTTATTCGAGACTTGAGTAAAACTCAGATTGGAGAAGAATATGGGCCTTGGGTTCCCTTTATTGGAACCATGTTCTTATTTATTTTTGTTTCTAATTGGTCTGGAGCTCTTTTACCTTAGAAAATCATACAGTTACCTCATGGAGAATTGGCTGCCCCCACGAATGATATAAATACTACTGCTGCTTTAGCTTTACTCACGTTCGTGGCATATTTTTATGCGGGTCTTACCAAAAAAGGATTGGCTTATTTTGGAAAATAGATTCAACCAACTCCAATCCTTTTACCAATTAACATCCTAGAAGATATTTATATAAGAAACAAGAACAACAACTACTAATTCATCCGCCAATATATTTCCGAAAAGTCGAAAACTCATAGATAAAGGATTTCATTGATTCCTCCTAAAGATTTTCATTGATTCCTCCTAAAGATTTCATTTCAATTGGGATTTGGTTATTCACGATGTACAATGAGCCTTGTTAAGCATCCATGGCTGAATGGTTAAAGCGCCCAACTCATAATTGGCAAATTCGTAGGTTCAATTCCTGCTAGATGCATGCCAATGGGAACGTTCAATAAGTCTATTGGAATTGGCTCTGTATCAATGGAATCTCATCATCCATACATAACGAATTGGTATGGTATATTCATACCATACCATATGAATAGTAAGAACTAGAATTCTTATCAATACTGGAACTCATAGGGAAGAAAATGGAGTTATGGATGGAATCAAATATGTAGTATTTACAAAAAAAGTATTCGGTTATTGGGGAACAATCAATATACTTCTAATGTCGAATCAGGATCAACTAGGACAGAAATAAAGCATTGGGTCAAACTCTTCTTTGGTGTCAAGGTAATAGCTATGAATAGTCATCGACTCCCAGGAAAGGGTAGAAGAATAGGGCCTATTATGGGACATACAATGCATTATAGACGTATGATCATTACGCTTGGACCGGGTTATTCTATTCCACCTCTTATAGAGAAAAGAACTTAAAGCAAAATACTTAATAACACGGCGATACAATTATACAAAACTTCTACCCCGAGCACACGTAATAGAGCCATAGACAGAAAAATGAAATCCAATCCACGAAATAATTTGATCTGTGGACAGCATCATTGTGGTAAAGGTCGTAATGCTTATTTATTGGAAAATGAAAGAGTCAATATTCGCCTGCGAAACCCTTATTTCTTATTTATTGGATTCCAATATTGTCTTGATTCAATAATTTATTTAAAGAAAAAAAAATAAGGATCCAGTATAAAAAAGAAACATTATTTATATCTATAAATAGACAAATCTAACCGTATATACAGCTTCTTATCTAATAATTGAAATATAATATCAATAAATCCCATTACTTAGTTTAATGTATTAGTTATTAAATACATGCGCATCTGTAATATTATCGAATCCTTTCATTCGTGAGGAGCTGGATGAGAAGAAACTCTCATGTCCGGTTCTGTAGTAGAGGTGGGAAAAAACCATCAATTATAACCCTAAAAGAACCAGATTTCGTAAGCAACATAGAGGAAGAATGAAAGGAATATCTTGCCAGGGTAATCATATTTGCTTCGGCAGATATGCTCTTCAGGCACTTGAACCCGCTTGGATTACCGCCCTTTAAGTTTTCCCAATTCCCAATTATTTTGATGGATATCAAGATAAGAATCTTCGTAAACCGGGCTATCTTTGTCTTCTTTAGTGGATCCCTCTTGTTCCTGTTTCGTCTTCTTCGTTTCGTAAGTTGTTTCTACATCGCTTTCTTCCGTTTCTGAGGTTTCTTTCAGTTTCTTAGTACCAATAGGCGATGTCATTAGGGATTGATGATCTTTTAACAATACCGTCTAAGGGATGGTTAGTCCAAGATGCTGAACAACAAAGTTTTATTTTGGAGAAACACCATCATTATAGGAATGTACACGCAGTAGAAAAATTACGTCAATCCATTGAGATATGGTATGTTACAAGTGCATATTTGAGACAAGAAATGAATCCTAATTTTCGGATGACTGATCCATCTAATCCAGTTCATCTAATGTCCTTTTCGGGAGCTCGAGGAAATGTATCTCAGGTACATCAATTAGTAGGTATGAGAGGATTGATGTCAGATCCCCAAGGACAAATGATTGATTTACCTATTCAAAGCAATTTACGTGAAGGACTTTCTTTGACAGAATATATAATTTCCTGCTACGGAGCTCGAAAAGGAGTCATGAATATTGTTGTACGAACATCAGATGCTGGATACCTCACGCGCAGACTTGTTGAAGTAGTTCAACACATTATTGTACGTAGAACAGATTGTGATACTATCCGAGGTATTTCCGTGAGTCCGCGAAATGGGGTGACAGAAATTTTTTTTGTCCAGACCCTAATTGGTCATGTATTAGCGGACGATATATATACGGGGATATGTTGCATTGCCACTCGAAATCAAGATATTGGGATTGGACTTGCCAATTGATGCATAACTTTTCAAGCACAACCAATATATATTGGAACCCCCTTTACTTGCAGGAATACATCATGGATATGTCAATTATGTTATGGTAGAAGTTCCACTTACAGTGATCTGGTTGAATTGGGGTAAGCTGTAGGTATTATTGCGAGGCAATCAATTGGAGAACCAGGGACCCAACTAACATTAAGAACTTTTCATACGGGTGGAGTATTCACGGGCGGTACTGCCGAACATGTACGAGCTCCTTCTAACAGAAAAATAAAGTTCAACGAGTATTTGGTTCATCCCACATTCCGTTTATTGAAATGGCACAATATTTTTTTATATGATACAAGAGGTATGTCCCCAAAATATGTTTTCAGATAATAGATAATAGAAGGCTTGTTATTTAACAGTATAAGATGACTTATATGCCAATGTCAACCAATCCCAACTGACCAATCTCAACTAATATATTCGGCTAAATTAAAGTGCAACCTAAAACTTTAAAAATGAAATGGACGAAAATTTTAAAAGAAAGCTTTCTTTTAAAATTTTCTGTATGGGTTGCCCGGGACTCGAACCCGCAACTAGTCGGATGAAGTAGATCTTTTTTTCTTGTTGCAATAGATGAACAAAGACCCCTCCCCAATTCGTGCTTGCATTTTTCATTGCACAAGACTTTCCCTATGTATATAGATAAAAAACATATATATTAAGAAGAAAGTATAACAATTTTGAATATTCAGGGGACTACATGAGCATTTCATAAATTAATGAATTTTTTTATAAAAAAATTCATTAAAAGAATAATTAGTTCAAATTAAAGGGTATCGTGTTTTTTATAAAAAAATACTTTTTTACTTCAAAAATGAATAATATTTTAGTTAAAAAATTAATAACTAAAAAATTACTCTATATCGAGCTATTTGGGCAAAGCATTTTAGCAGCAATTTATAACTTTTTCAAATATTTTAAATATCTAGAAAAAAATAAGAAAAATGTAAAACTAAGAATATTTAAGGTTTTATATATATATATTCATTTTTTATTGTTTTCTTCTCCGAAAAAGAAAAAAGGGACACTAATGGTAACTCTTCGAGCTGATGAAATTAGTAATATTATCCGTGAACGTATTGAATAATATAATAGAGAAGTAAAAGTTGTGAATACTGGTACCGTACTTCAAGTGGGGGACGGCGTTACTCGTATTCATGGTCTTGATGAAGTAATGTCAGGTGAATTAGTAGAATTTGAAGAGGGTACAATAGGCATTGCTCTCAGTATGATATGAACAGTAAGAACTAGAATTCTTATCGATACTAGAACTCATAGGGAAGAAAATGGAGTTATGGATGGAACCAAATATGCAGTATTTATAGAAAAAAGTATTCAGTTATTGGGGAACAATCAATATACTTCTAATGTCGAATCAGGATCAACTAGGACAGAAATAAAGCATTGGGTCGAACTCTTCTTTGGTGTCAAGGTAATAGCTATGAATAGTCATCGACTCCTAGGAAAGGGTAGACGAATAGGGCCTATTATGGGACATACAATGCATTACAGATGTATGATCATTACGCTTCAACCGGGTTATTCTATTCCACCTCAAGAAACTGCTAGAGTTTTAGCAAAAGCAGCTCTACGGGGGCGTATTGATTGGTTGAAGGGTCTAAAAGAAAATGTAGTTCTGGGGGGAACTATCCCTATCGGTACCGGATTTAAAAAATTAGTGCACCATTCAAGGCAAGAAAAAAACATTCATTTTGAAATAAAAAATAAAAATGTATTCAAGTTGGAAATGAGAGATATTTTGTTACACCATCGAGAATTTTTTTGTTCTTGTAGCCCAAAGAATTTCCATGACACGTTAGAAAATTCATTTACGCGATTTCATAATTCCTAAGAAGATATTTTTTCTTTTTCCTTTCTAGTTTTGTTAAATTAAATAAAAAAAATGAAGTAAATAATAAATAAAAATTACGGACTATGTATCAATGGTCAACCTCGTTATAAGGTTCCGTAGGAACAATTCGTGGAGTCAAATTCTCATCAGTACGAGTCAAGGGGATGGTTCCTTGGCCTCTGATTTCCATATAAAGAATATGACGACGAAAAAGACCCTCTTTAACCTCCATTCTGATTGATTGGATATCCTTCATAAAGAAGCGAAGGAAAATTCGACGATTTATTCCAGGGAATCCCCGACGAAAAATACACATTATTCCCTCTTTTCTATCGACTCGATCATAACCACTACCTACATTCCACAATATTTTGCACCACAAATAGTAACTAATGAATAAACCCGCGATTCCATAGAACGACATCACGATCCATTGTGGAAAAAATATAATTTGTTGAGAAGGAAATCCAGGTATCAGATTCCTACCAAGATAACTAGAAATTCCAACCACTAAGAATCCTAGTGAACCTAAAAAAAGAATAAAGGCCCAGAAAAAATTACTTGCTTTTCGAGACCCTGTTATAAGTTCTATCCATATATCTTCTGATCGCCAGTTCATGCTATACTAGATCCGATTGCATTCGATTGGAATACAGAAAAAAAAATCTTGATGCCAAAGTAACTTTCATCAACTAAAACTATTCTGATATGAACCCTTATTTATTATTTACTTCATTTTTTTATTTAATTTAACAAAACTAGAAAGGAAAAAGAAAAAATATCTGCTTAGGAATTATGAAATCGCGTAAGTGAATTTTCTAATGTGTCATGGAAATTCTTTGGGCTACAAGAACAAAAAAAATTTCGATGGTGTAACAAAACATCTCTCATTTCCAACTTGAACACATTTTTCTTTTTTATTTCAAAATGAATGTTTTTGTCTTGATATTTTGGAAATTTATAATTCTTCCGTTTTACTGGATGGAATTTCAATGAGTTAGGTTCATAAGAACAATGAACCTCTAGTTTTTCAATAATTTTTTTTATTGAAAACTTGGATTTAGAGACCTTTTTGGATCATGAGCATTAGCATGTAGGTTCCAGATCCAAGTGGTAGTATCGGGGCCTTTAGCTATTGTTCTTGAGAAATGACCAGGTCTGGCCCATTCCTCGAAAGACGTTTTTACAGGATCCTTATCTACAACAATTTTCACTTCGGGTTCCGGCGAACGAATAATCATTAATTCCTCCTCTTTCCGGACAACACATACAAAGAGACCCGCCAACAGTCAAGTTTTTAGTGAACCTATGAAAGATAGATGAAAGATAGATATTTTTTTATAATAATAATTTTTTTATAATAATTAGTTTCCTTCTTTCCCTATCTCCCATTCAGTTATTTATTTTAGTTATTCACTAGAGAAATTATGATATTGAAGTCGATACGGGGCAAGTGTTCGGATGTATTATGACATAACGATTAGGTGCCTAACAGACTCTTTTGGCAGAAAATCTTTTCTCGGCCTAATGAAAAAACTATTTTTTTTTCAAACCTAGTCTAATTTATTTCTATCTAAATATAGAAGTGCCCATAGAAATCGATTTGCATAGAGCATAATACCCTATTACTTACTTTTTTATTACAAATTACAAGATCCCGTTCATTAAAATTAATAAGATACATCGAAGGTATCTTTTCTTAGTTCTACTTCTACTCTTATTCTGTACAGTATCCATATCATTTATTCCTATAAGATACCATACAAAATAGAATTATTTTACAAGGGATATAATTAAATTCTAAATTAGATCTTATCATGTCATGGTAATGATCTATTTTATTTGCTTGATGGATCCAAGAATAAATTCTACTGAATTAACGAAGGGTTTTATTCGAAATGTCTCGTGATTTTTAACCAATTATGTGCTTCAATATAATTACCTGGAGTAAGCGTTATAGCTTGTTTCCAACACTCAGCAGCTTGATCGAACGACGCCTCCGCAATTTCAGAATCACCCTGTAGAATGGCTCGCTGTCCGCGGTTGGAATAGGTGGATCTTGCATGAACTGTTATTTGATGGAAGAACAAATACAGTGCTTGTACAAATCTTTCCATTTTCCAATTTGACTATTTTTATCGTTATCGAAAAAAACATTTTCTTTCCTTAATAGGAAAGAAAAAAATGTATCGTTCTTTTTTATCCAAATCAAATTTTCAATTTGATTTGGATAGAATTCTATATGAAGAAATGATAAAAAAAAATTACTAAATTAAAATAACTGCAAATAACACGTATAATAAATATTTTTATTTTTCCTGATCGATAAAATTCGTGTAAAAGAAAAAAAAATTATGGTCAAAAATTGATTCATCTCGGCTATTCGACAAGAAAAAGAAAAAAAACTGTGGATCTGTTGAATTTCCAGTATTTAGTTTCACTGATAAGATAAAAAGACTTACTTATCTTTTATTCTAATCTAATAAGAACAAGAGATCTTTCTCGATCAATCCCTTTGCCCCGCATTCTTCGAGAATCAGAAAGATCTTTTCGAGTTTGAATTTGTTCATTTGGAATCTGGGCTCTTCTATTTTCTACTTCTTTTTTTTATTCTTTATTTCATTTCGATTGGTTTTATTTTATACGCATTAAAAAGTAGTAAAAATTCTAGGAAAAACCAAGGTTCTAGATTTGATATGATACGATAAAAAATTTCTTGATTCATTCCCATCCAATCCAAAAAGGATTTTTTTTTATTTTTGATAATTTAGATTTTTAGTATTGTTATGAATCTTGGTATTGATAGGCATATTGGCCCGGGGACCGAGCCATTTTTTATTAACATAATAACATCGAGCCTTTGTTGCAGCTGAGACTACTAAATCCGCTGCTTTATTTTTGGTACCAACTATTAAAAAGGTTTTCCTCGACTTGCTGCATCAAAACAAAATCACAGGCTTCTGTTAAAAAATGAGCATTTCTAGTAAGATTTGTAATATGTATATCTTTACGCTTTGCAGAAATGTAAGGGGCCATTCTAGGATTCCATTTCTTAGTAAATTTACTTATTGTATTATAAATATATATATTTCATTCGAAACGGGATCCTTAACTCTATTTCTATATTCTTTTTTCTAGATCTAAGGAGAGTTATGTTATATATGTTATAACATATGTGTGTTTCATTTTTTATATTATATTATTTCTGTATGTGCTTTTTTCCAGTTAAAAAATCAACTAAATTGAGAAAAAAGACTCAAAATTCAAAATACTACTTAATTCAAATTACTACTTAATACTAATTAATAAATACTAAAAAAATTATTAATTTGAATATTCTTTCATTTTCATATTTTATATTATATTTTATAGTGTTTTCTATAGTATTATATTAATAATACTAAGAAATTACACTTGGAATGGAGATAAAAATTATCTTTATTGTCACTTCAATAACTTCAATAACAAGTATCTTTGATTTGATATAATAAAAATAAAAAATGAAATCATTTGATCCATGAAATGATTGATTCATCAGAAGTAATGTAATAATCCGGTCTGGTAAGAAAAAAATAGAATTGAACGGCGGACCGTACAGGCACCTTTTGTGCATTGCATACGGCTCTGCAATCGAAATTCCTTTTCCCCTTTCTATTTTATCGAAGAAAAAAAAAAGAATCCATCCGATCTAGATTGTTGAATGATCCATTTACCACCCTTCCTTTCATTCATATTGGAAATGATAGGTTTGAAAATGCTATACGAAACGAAATGGCACAATTTTTTTTTTATATATGCCCAAATAAAGGAAAAAATCTAATCTCTTTTACATAGAAATATTTATTTCTATAAATAATTTTTGAGTTATATAAATAAAAAAGTAATAAAAAATGAAAAAAAAGAAAAATAAAAAAATAGATAAGACAAAATTCGCCCACCTCCCACATATTTTATTCCTTCATCAATCGAATCACTGTTCGCGACCCAGGATTCCATTTTATCATCAATCCAATCACCGTTCACATTTTTTCTTTTTCTTATCAATGAATAAATCTCTTTACTTGTACGACTTAGATATTTCGTATTTCTTGAAAAAGTGATTCGATCGATGGAATTTGGTATGATACTTATGAGATCGATGAGATTTATATTCAAATATTTCTTCTTAGAACATATTGATTTGACCCCATAAGTGGGACCATGTGACGATCCCTAAATCCGTGTGACGGTATTACGGATAATCATTGGAATATAACACATCAATCATCATAGCAGAGTACAGATAATAGAAAAAACAATAAATAGAATAATTTTACATAGATATGACAGCAGAATCATAACATGCAACAACATCAGAATAGCACAACGTAGGATATAACTTAGTAAATAAAGGGGGAATGATCAGTCACCATCGCCATAGGCAGAATATATACATATAGTGAGACATAATAAGGTTATCAGTCTACATCGCCGGAGGCTGTACATATACATATGATAATAAGTACTGGAAGTAAAGCAGTCTGCATCGCCATAGGCGGAATCATAATACATATACAATAATGGCGGAAAATGTCAAAGTCATCTTGGTGAAGTCAGCCTCGCCATGAGCCAAAAGTGCACTCCATACTACAGTGCTGAGCCAAAACAACCTGTCACCTGTGAACTAGGTTTCCCATGTGAAAATAAGGGCACCCGCGTTTGCAAAGTGAAACAAACAACGAGTTAGTCATGGGGACTGGTATGAGAAATCTACTTAACAGTTTAAACAACAGTAATAAGCAAATCGTAGGACCACGCCACTTTCGCGGAACGGGTTTACTCCAGTGATTGCTGGTGCATTTGAAACAAAGTAAATTCTTTAAAACAACGCAATGCTTTTAGAAAGAATGTAGCCATTATAAGACTCAAGTCCCGTCATACAATTCATCGCAAGCCGGAGGATAGAGTTTTACCTTATAATGGCCAAATATGCTTAATACGTGTAAAGCAAAATCATTTGATATTATTACTAGTGCATATATGTTTCAAAAATGAATAGCATCATAAATATCAATCATAGGCGGCATAGCTACCATCTACTATGTCGCCATACTAGTTCTACAATCGAATTCGTTATTTCGTATTGGAAATTGGATTTCCGTCATGAGTCGAGGCAAGGGGCAAGCTCCTCTCCGCTTCGAGACACACTAGCAAATGCCTCAGGACTATGCACTCTGGGTAACCCTTGGATGCTTCAGGGCCGGTCCTCTCTTACGTTTGAGGATTAATTATTCCTGAACACACGTTTCCCGGTCCTTACAGACCTAAAATCGAGGCGCCTCGCATTCCAACAACCACATAGGTGAAAAGTAGATATAAATGTCAGGGCTGGTAGGTCACTGACACCACCATAGCTAGAAAGAAACGCCGTGCTCTCCCTGCAGTCCGTATCCCGTTTTAACTCATACCGAGGTGTGAGGCTCGCGAATCCATGCTATACACAAAGCCAGGCCAGGTAGGCCGTGCTTTGATCATCGAACACAAGACTTTGCTTTGCAACAGAAGCCTTGATCACTGCATCTTGGCATGCCATATAGGCTATCCACTCCATACGACTGATTTCTATTGATATATAACCTCTGAGATCGTACGTCTCAGAGAAGGGCGTTAAGAAAAAGAATAAATTCTCCTCCGCCAAACAGATATATATTTAACAGAGATCAATCAGTATAGAACAAATTCCAATGTCAGACACATAGTCCGTTTACAAATCCGTTCTGGGTCTGAACGAAACCGGAGGCACCAAATTCCTCGTACATCCGTACAATCAACACATACGTTCAGACGGCTACTACTTCTGTTCCTTCATGGTAGCTACTCCAATCAGGAACCTCAGCAGTGCCCATCCAATCGATACGAAGATCGTCGGTCTTGAATCGTCTTTGTATTTTCTCCTTTGAATCGTTCGATCAATTATTTGAAATGAGGGTTAGCTCGGCCTTTTCAAATAATTCACGTAATTAGAATTCAAATCAATTCTTTCCATGGTTATATTATTCGACATTCATATTTCAGTTCTTTAGTATAATTTTCGTGTCAAACACATACAACCATCAAATATCAAGCAGATCAACCCAAATTGGTTTATTTCCAATCCATGTTGCTTATAATATTTTATAATGATTTTTCGCCATTTTTATTTATTTAAAAATGGTTATATTTAATTAAACGACGTCTCAGGTCGTGCCGTGGCACTGACGCTATTTTCCCCTAATTTGTTTTACACATATCGGAGAATCTAACCGTTGGATTTCTACAAAGTCTATACCACTGGGAAGATATTCCCAAAGCGAACCCAACGGTTCCAGTTTCGTGGAAATCCGACGGTCGGATCATCCACATTAGTCGTTTGAAGTTACAGTTTCAAAATTCGAACTACAGCGTCTTTATTCGATTTAATTTAATTATATTTATATTTATATATAAATATAATCGATTCTGGCGCTGTTTTTCTTCAGATTTGAATTAAACATTCCAGACAATCCAACCGTTGGATTTTTACAAAGTTGGTGCCGTTGGAAAGATATTTCCAAGGCGAAACCAACGGTTGCGGTTTCGGGAAAATCCGATGGTCGGATTTCTCGTACTAATCGATTCAAATTACGATTTCAAAACACGAACTGCACGGCTTCGATTCCTTTCCATTCTATATATATATATATATAGTTCATTCTTTAATTTCAATATCGTTTTCACTTCTTTAATTTCAACATCGTTTTCACTTCAAATATTTCACTAACGCCTTTATATTTCGAAAAATTTCGCCATAACCTCCTTTGTACGGGAAGGGGTTTGGAAATTTATTGGGCCGTGTTAGGTACCCAATAAATCCTATAAAGCATCCACATATTTATAGTGATATATTCTGGTGTTTACAGGGGAGCGTGTATAGATAATAACTCCAAAGAATAAATTCTCGTCACCCTGTCAGGCCTGAGGGAGCGTGTATTTTTAATTACTCCAGAGGATAAATCCTCGTCACCTCGTACCGTGTGGGAATAAATAGTCCATGTGCCGTATCTAATGACTAGAGAGACGTGATTATTGTAAACTCCAGACCCGTGTGGGGTTTTTATTAATCTGGCAATTTATCGTTATATTTTATATAGTCCATATCAGTCATCAGTTCAACCTGTAATATATAATCATCGCCATACAAGCCTCTCGCTCATATGGTAAATCTTCAACCTCGTCACACAAGCTCCAAATGCGTATGTGGAATATGATAAAGTATTCCTATCGTCAAGAAGTATGCCATGTGGTGTAGTTCAAAATTAATTGTTACTATCCTATTTCACATAGAATAACCAGCACTCCGCATCCAATGGCATTCACAGGAGTTGATATAAAAATAAAATTGCGCAGCCAACTCATCAAGGCTTACCTATTTGTCGGGCACGCAAATAATTTCTTTACTCTACAACTAATCCATTTTCCCTGTTCAACACATGTATATATATGCAGAACAAAGCTAGTAATAATATTTCTAGCGAACTAATATTTATTTCAACACGTGTGTATTTTTATCAAAGCGTATACATGATAAAAGAAATATTTTTATCATTAAAAATATTTATTCAACACGTGAATGTTTTTAACACTTCATATTCAAAATAAAAATGTTATTTTTATTATCTATTCAATTTATTTTAAAATACGAATAACATTCAACACATGAATTTTCAATTCAACGAATGAATTTCAATTCAACACATGAATATTCTATATAGTTTGTATATATGTAAAAATGTGATTTTTATCGTTAAATCTATTTATTTAAAATTCGAATAACATTCAACACATGAATTTTCAATTCAACGAATGAATTTCAATTCAACACATGAATATTCTGTATAGTTTGTATATATATAAAAATGTGATTTTTATAGTTAAATCTATTTATTTAAAATTCGAATAACATTCAACACATGAATTTCCGTTCAACGAATGAATTTCAATTCAACACATGAATATTCTGTGTAGTTTTTATATATATAAAAATGTGATTTTTATCGCTAAAGCTATTTATTTAAAATTCGAATAACATTCAACACATGAATTTCAATTCAACGAATGAATTTCAATTCAACACATGAATATTCTCTATAGTTTGTATATATGTAAAAATGTGATTTTTATCGTTAAATCTATTTATTTAAAATTCGAATAACATTTAACACATGAATTTCAATTCAACGAATGAATTTCAATTCAACACATGAATATTTCATAAAATTTCGGCAGCATAACGGCAGGGTAGTTAAAACCGGGACCGTCCCTAGTACGGCTCCTTGTTCTACCTTAAAACCTTGCGGTTTTTGACAATGGGGAATCATGCATCTAGTTCGCACGCAGGCGGCATGTTTTATTTTCATTTCCACAATCCTATTCTAATTTGTTTCAACCACAAGAGGGTATTTTTCAACCACAATATCAACCACAAACAATTATTTCCAACCATTCGTCATACTATATATTTTCATGCCAATCACAAGCAATAAGTATCGTCCTTGGTCTGTGGACGAGGGGAGTATATATATATATATATTATTTCTATAATTCACTTGCATTTCATCACAATTCAAAGCAAATATGTTTCATACAACGCTTGTATAATTTATACATCGCTAATATAACTTATACAACACATGTACATGAGGTATACAATGCGTATATAATTTACACTTTGCTTATATAATTTATACAACAAGATTCCATTCACACAATTTAATTTAGATTCCTCACATTGGTTTTTGGAGTGCTAAAATTCGTATGTAGATCAGAAAATTCCGCGCTTCTGCTAGATGGTAGAGAGCCTCCCTGCGGTCCCGATGTTTCCTGTTTCTTCGAATTTCGTTAACACACTAAAAAGATATGATTTTTCAAAGTTTTGCAACACTTAAAAGTGTTATTTTCAATTCAGAAATTTCAAAGCAGAAATGTTTTTTCAAACCTTCGAAACTAGGTTTTGAATTCACGATCAATCCGTGAAGTATCATCACGATCAGATGCTGCAACGTCGAAGAGCTTCGAATAGGCTTTCCAGCGCCTGTTGTGGCACCTGACTCGATGGCCTCTCTGATGCTCGGCGGCGCTCCAAAGGTGGTGACTTCCTCGAGGTCGAACAACGCAAATACCAGATGGTTTCAGTCGAGGCTTGGATTGATTGAAAGAGAGGGGAAAGGTGAACGGAAAAGTCAACTGGAGGGGGTGGCGAAAATGCCTGTTGCGGCGGCGATCGGGCTTCGAAGTTTCGAGAGTGTTTCCGTCGTGCGTTCGTAGGGTTTGACTAGTTTTTCAGAAGAGAGAGAAAATGAAGAATATTTAGTATTATATTTAAATTTTAAATTCCCAAAATATCCCTTTGAACAAACGTACACCAATTTCAACCCAACGACTGTCGCCCCTAGCTAAATACCCCCATTCCGGACACAATGGGATATGTTTCGTTGGCCAAGTCGACTGTTACAGTCAGTTATTTTTCAAATTAAAGTATAAAACATTCAATATTCAATTTGAACGTACATATCAATTTGCCAGGGCCACAAACTAAATCGAAAAATTCCAGAAAAATAAATCTAGCTTTGTTTTGACGATACAATCCCAACAAAACCAGTTTCATCGAATTCTGAGATCGTATGCAAAATGTCTATTTTCAGGTCGACCCATTTTAACAGAAATTGACCAATCACATTTTCTTTTGCCCTTCTCACATACTAGCTTCAAAAATTATGAAATATGAAACCTAGCAATAGTTTGACATCCCAGATCCAACAAAAGTGGTTTCGTCGAATTCCGAGGTCGTATGCAAAATATCTATTTTCAAGGGCTATATATTCTATATAGCGACCTTTCTGAAAATTCATTTGGCCATAACTTTTGATTCCTGTTATGAAACTTTGATTTTTCAGATTCGTTAGAAAGGTATTCATAAACAGATTTAAATATTTTTGGTTTCACTAAAATCTGTTATATTTTCCAACCGGTACAGTCAGACAAAGTTTGTATTCAAATTTTCAAACTGCCTCACTATTCCCAATTCATTACTTTATTGAAATATGCTATTTCAATTGTTTAAATTCTTTAACAATAACCAATTTTAAAAATTTTAAATTGGTTCACATTTTCCGGGTTATTACAATCTACCCCACTTAAAACGTTTCGTCCTCGAAAAGGAAACAACAGCAAAGTAGGAAATAAAATGTAAATGCAAAGTATTGTAAAGGTACCTTGCACCGGGTTAGTCAGAGATGTCCACTCTGCATTTGGGGTAGGCTTGTTTAATGCTTTCCTCCGTCTCCCAAGTGCAGTCTCTAGGATCACTACTCCACTGCACTTTAACTAAATGAATCTTTTTGCTCCTTAGCTCTCTAGTTTCTTTGCCAACGATCTTCAATGGCTCTCTTCTGACTGCTAATTTTGGAGTAATTTCCAAGTCCTGTTGTGCTGCTTCTTCTACAACAAGATCCGGATCATGCACATGTTTTCTAAGTTGAGACACGTGGAACACATCATGCACTCCAGGCAACCAATCAGGTAATGAAACCCTATATGCAAGAGTTCCAATCCATTCAAGTATATGAAAGGGTCCAATGAATCTTGGTGCCAACTTCCCAGATTTGCCAAATCTGATTACTCCCCGCATCGGAGAAACTCTTAAATAAACATAATCACCAACGGCAAATGATAAATCTCTTCTTCTCGCATCAGCATAACTTCTCTGTCGGCTTTGTGTGGTTTTCAATCGCTTCTTAATGAAATCGACTTTATCAGATGCTTCTCGAATCATATCGGGCCCCAACACAAGTCTATTGCCAGGTTCTACCCAACATGCGGGAGATCTGCACGGTCTACCGTATAATGCTTCAAATGGAGACATTCCCAAACTTGCTTGATAGCTATTGTTATAAGAGAATTCTGCCAAATGTAAGTGATCTCCCCATGACCTGCCAAAATCAATTATGCAAGCCCGCAGTAAATCTTCTAGAATTCTATTCACCCGCTCAGTTAGGCCGTCTGTCTGAGGGTGATAAGCGGTGCTTAGATTCAATTCGGCTCCCAATTCTGTCTGGAATGCTTCCCAGAATTTGCTAGTAAATAGGGGATCTCCATCACTGACTATATTGAGCGGAACTCCATGCAGTTTAACTATTTCTTTGAAGTAAATCTGTGCTAAACTTTGAGCCGTTCTGTTGGATCGGACAGGTATGAAATGGGCGGTCTTCGCGAAGCAATCTACGATCACCCATATACTATTGTTTCCTTTTTTAGTTCGAGGAAAACCATCAATGAAGTCCATCGAAATTTTCTCCCACTTCCATCCTGGGATTTCTAATGATTGTAATAGTCCAGCTAATTTCTGCTGATCGCTCTTAACTTGTTGACAGGTGGGACACCGACTAACATATATTGAAATGTCCCTTTTTAGAGCCCTCCACCAGAATGTGCGCTTGATATCGTTATACATTTTGCTCACACCGGGATGGATGCTCAGTTTGGACTTATGACATTCATCAAGTATTTCCTTTCGAAGCTCTGGAAGATTTGGGATGCAAATTTTGCCCTTTAATCTAAGAACTCCATTGTCATCGAGTCGGAAACTTGTGGATTAACCTCCCTTGACTCTCTGACTGATTCTCTGAATAAGTTCATCGTCTTTCTGAAGGTCCGAAATCTTGTCAATCAATGAAGACGTGATGATAAAACTGGCAACGATTTCATTCTTTCTACTGAGCGCATCTGCGACAACATTGGCTTTCCCCGGACTGTAAAGAATCTCAAAATCGTATGCTGCAAGGAATTCTAACCAATGTTGTTGTCTTAATTTTAGATCTTTCTGAGTGAATAGATACTTCAATGATTGATGATCGTTAAATAGTTCGAACTTCTCACCCAATAAATAATGCCTCTAGATTCTCAAAGCGAACATGATAGCTAATAACTCAAGATCATGAGTTGCATAGTTTCTTTCATGCGGCTTCAGCTGACGGCTGGCATAAGCGACCACTTGGCCCTTTTGCATTAATACTGCGCCAAGCCCTCTAATAGAAGCATCAGTCCATACAGTCAAGTCTTGGTTGCCTTCTATAATGATCAATACCGGAGCCGTTGTCAACTTCAGTTTCAGCTCCTGGAAAGCTTCTTCACATTCGGGAGTCCATTTGAATTTCTCATGCTTCTTTGTAAGCTTTGTTAATACACCAGATATCTTTGAAAAATCCTGAATGAATTTCCGATAGTAACTAGCCAATCCAAGGAAACTTCGAACTTCTATGGGGTAGTAGGCTGTTTCCAGTTCTGAATCGCTGTAATTTTGCTTGGATCTACAGCAATCCCTTCCTTCGATATGACATGGCCAAGGAACTTAACTTCATCCTGCTAGAAGACACACTTAGAAAATTTAGCTTTCAATACATTTCTCCTCAGTATTATCAACACTTGTTCCAAATGTTTTGCATGCTCGCCTTCCGACTTGGAGTAGATTAAAATGTCGTCGATGAAGACTAGAACAAATTTATTCAATACACCACGGAACACTCTGTTCATAAGATCGACGAAGTATGCCGGATCATTACACAAGCCGAATGACATTACTAACCATTCGTAGAATAAATTGGGACCCCTGAAGGCTGTCAAAGGAACACAGTCTTCGGCTATACGTAATTGGTGGAAACCTGTAGCTTCGTCCATTCTGGAGAATACTGTCGCCCCATTTAATTGATCTAACAGATCATCTATACGTGGCAAGGGATATTTTTTCTTCAGTGTCTGCTTATTGAGATCTCGGTAATCAACACAAAGTCGTAAAGTACCGTTCATTTCGGGACAAACACTGCTGCTGCTCCCCAAGCTGCAAAGCTCGGTCTGATCAGACCTTTCCAAAGCAATTCTCGAGTTTGGCTGCCTAACTCTTATTTTTCTTTCGGGGCCACTCTTCTAATTGGATGTACTACTGGTTGGGTGTTAGGAATTAGATCTATTCTGAATTCAATTTCTCTTTGCGGAGGTAAGTTTTCGACTTCTTCAAACACATCCGCATAGGTTCTAACGACCGATATCTTTTCTAATGAAGTGGGAGTAACTTCCAAAGAAGACCAAAATTCTTTTCTATTAATCTCTGAGCCATGGTGTAACGACCCAGAAAATCTGAACCAATTTAAATTTTTTAAATTGGCTAAAATAATGGATTTTAAATATTTAAAATAAATATTTAAAATAATGGCGATGAAAACTGAGTTTGAATCAACAATTGAAAATGAATATAATCAATTATAATTATAAACAAGGCCTGAAATGGCGCTGTAGTTTCGAAAATTGAATTCAAACTTTGTCGGACTGTATCGGGTGCAAAACAATCCGGATTTTAGTGAAACCAAAAATAATGGAATCTAATTGATGATATCTTTCTAACGAATCTGACAAATCGAAATTTGATAGCGGGAATCAAAAGATATGTCCAATTGAAAATTCTGAATAGTCGCTATGGAATTTAGGCCCTTAAAAATGGACATTTTGCAAACGACCTCGGATTTCGACGAAACCACTTTTATTGATTCCGTGATGTCAAATGATTGCTAGGTTTCAAATTTCATAATTTTTCAAATCAATATGTGAGCGTGGCAAAGGAAAACGCGTTTGACCAGTTTTAGTTGATTTTAATCGACTGGAAAATGGCCATTTTTCAAACGGTCTCAGAATTCGACGAAACTAGTTTTGTTAGGACCGTATCGTCAATACGAAGCTAGAAAATATTTTTCTGGAATTTTTCTAGTTAGTATGTGACCCCGGTAATTTGAAATGTACGTTTAAAATTCAATATAAGGATTTAAATGTAAATTTAACGGAAACTGATCGAAACGATCGAATCAGCTTGTGATACATATCCCATTGTGTTCGGAATGGGGGTAAAACGCTACGGACGACAGACGATGGGCCTCGTTTAGGGGTCGAATAAAAAAGTCAACTTTTTGAAATTAAAAATAATAAATATTTATATAAATCCTTTACTCTCTCTCTCCTCACTTTCTTTCTACCGTTCGAAATAAAAAAAAAGAAAAAAACCAAAGCCCTAAATCGAGATCGACAGAACCCCTCACGACGTCGCACCCCCCCAGTCGCCTTCTCCGTCACCCCCCCTCCCCACTTCTGCTCCGCCTCCTCCTTCTTCCAGCCCTCCCCAATTCGAAGTTCGAACGGGAGGTGGGATCCGCGAGTCCCCACCAGGCCACTGCCACCGGAGCCGCGCCTCCACAGGCGAACCCCCTCCCTCCGGCGCTCCACCTCACCGGCCAGCACCCCACTCTAGATCGAGGAAAAAACCCCCCTCCCCTTCGCGCCACTGTGAGTTTTTTAAAGTTTTATGTTAATTTATTTTTCCTAATCAGTTTTATTTTATGTTAAATAAAAAAAAATAAGGGGGTTTGATATTTAACATGACAAAGGTCGGGGTTTTTTTTTCTATGTATGAATAATAGGGTTTATAATATATAAAGATTATATTTTGAAGGGAGAAAATATTATATTTTTAAAATAGAGAAGTTAGGATTTTTATATATTGAACATCGAAGTAAAAATATGATTTTTATATATTGAACATCGAAGTAAAAATATGATTTTTATATATTGAACATCGAAGTAAAAATATGATTTTTATATATTGAACATCGAAGTAAAAATATGATTTTTATATATTGAACATCGAAGTAAAAATATGATTTTTATATATTGAACATCGAAGTAAAAATATGATTTTTATATATTGAACATCGAAGTAAAGATATGATTTGTATATATTGAACATCGAAGTAAAAATATGATTTTTATATATTGAACATCGAAGTAAAAATATGATTTTTATATATTGAACATCGAAGTAAAAATATGATTTTTATATATTGAACATCGAAGTAAAAATATGATTTTTATATATTGAACATCGAAGTAAAAATATTATTTTTATATATTGAATAGCGAAGTAAAAATTCGATTTTTATATATTGAATAGCGAAGTAAAAATTCGATTTTTATATATTGAATAGCGAATTAAAAATGTGATTTTTATATATGTAGTGAATACGAATGACGAAAGTGACAGAAGAAGAAACGAAGAAGATTTCCTACATATGAAGAGTCGAGACGTTTGGTTTAGCTATTCGGTGAGATTTCTAATTTATAAACAATGTGGAAAACGACGATGTATAAATTATATAGTCCATGTATGAGTTATATAAGCGTTGTACATCTCTTGTATAAGCGTTGTATAAGTTGTACGTTCGATGTATAAGTTATATATGCGTTGTAAAAATTATATATATGTGTTGAAATAAAAGTGAATTGCTATATATGAATATATATATATATATATACGCCCCTCGTCCACAAACCATGGACGATATTTATTGGTTGAAATTGTTGTGAAAATTGATTGATAGCGAATGATTGTTTGGGATTGTTTGTGGTTGATATTGATTGATTGTGGTTGAAAAATACCCGTTTGTGGTTGAGAAATATTTGGTTGAAATCACATAGGATTAGTTTGTGGAAATGAAATAAATATATACATGCCGCTTGCGTGCGAATTAGATGCATGATCCCCATTGTCAAAAACCGCGAGGTTTTAAGGTAGAGCGAGGAGCCGTACTAGGGACGGTCCCGGTTTTAACTACCCTGTCGTTATGCTGCCGAAATTTTGAATAATATTCGTGTGCTTGAATTATTTTCATCTGCTTAAACTATATTTATTCATTGAATAGAAAACCATCATGTGTTGAATTGATATTCATTCGTTGATTAAAAATTCATGTGTTGAATGGTATTCATATTTTGAAATAAATTGTTTGATAATAAAAATCACCTTTTTTCGACTATATGAACTGTGTAAAATAATCTCGTTTTGAAAGAAATTGTTTTATAAGAAAAAATCCTATTTTTATCACCAATATGAAATATATAAAATAATAGTGTTTTGAAATGAGTTGTTTTACAATAAAAATCACATTTTTATTATATGCATGAATCGTTGAAATGTGAAGTGTTAAAAATAGCCACTTGTTCAAATAAACATATATGAGTTGAACTATTCATTAATTAGCTAATGAAATGATTTGTACCTACGTATGTAACATTAGAATGAATGGTGTTTTTAAACCAAATAGAAATCAAATATGAAGTTGAATAGAAAATGATAAATGATAAGAACTATATATATGTACATGCATATTCATTGAACAGGTTATAACAAAGGGGCTAGAGAAGAGGAATAAAATTTTGTGCCCGAAAAATAGGTACACATTTACAGTTTTGTTTGGGTGATGATTTTATGAGCCTGTTGGCTAGCCGCTTGGCTAGCCGCTTGGCTTTTTCTTTTTCTTTTTGAGATTAGAAGGACCGGGAAAGCTATTTGCGATTTCCCGATACAGGGGAGGTTATGGCGAAATTTTCCAAAATTTTAAGGCGTTAGTGAAATATTTGAAGTGAAAACGATATTGAAATTGTTGAATGAACTATATTTATATAATTATATAAATATAAATAAAATTAAAACGAAACGTGGCCGTGCAGTTCGCATTTTGAAACCGTGGTTTCAAACAACTAGTACGGGGAATCCGACTATTGGATTTTCCCGAAACCTCAACCGTCGGGTTCGCCTTGGAAATATCTTTCCAACGGCACCAACCTTGTAAAAATCCAACGGTTGGATTGTCTGGAATGTTTAATTAAAATCTGATGAAAAACAGCGCCAGAAGCGATTATATTTATATATATATATAAATATAATTATATATTTAATCGAATAACAACGCTGCAGTTCGTATTTTGAAATCGAAACTTCAAACGATTGTACCGGGAGATCCGACCGTCGGATTTTCCCGAAACTGGAACCATTGGATTCATTTTGAAAAGACCTCTCTAATGATGTAATTTTTGTGAAGATCCAACGGTTAGATTTTCAGATATGTGTAAATCAAATCTGAAGAAAAACAGCGCCACGGCCGCTTTATGGCCCGAAGCGTCGTTTTGAATAAATTAGCTATTTTAAAATAAATAAAAATAGCGATAAATAGTTATAAAATATCATAAGCGATATGGAATTGAAAAAAACTGAATTTGCTCGATTTATGTGGCTTTTGATGGTTGAATGTGTTTGGTGTGAAAATTACATTAAAGAACAAAATTGGTGTTGTCGAATAATTTAACCATTGAAATAAATTGATTTGAAATTCTAAATATATATGAATTATTTGAAAAGGCCGAGTTAATACTCATTTCAAATAATTGACCGACGATTGAAATTCGAAGATGAAGACGATGGTCGAAGACCGGAGATCTTCACCTCGTTTGGATGGTAACCGAGGTCCTGATTGGGAGGCATCCCGAAATATGGATAATGAGTGGTGATCGTCCAGACGTACGTGGTGATCGATGGGTTTGCGAGGTATTTAGTGCCACCAATTTCGTTCAGACCCAGAACGGACTTGTAAATGGACTGTGTGTCTGACATTGGAGTTTATTCTGTGTTGATTGATTTCTGTTAAATATACATCTGTTTGGCGGCGGAGAATTTATTCTTTTGCTTAACACCCTTCTCTGAGACACACGAGCTCAGAGGTTGTATATCGATGGACATCGGTTGCATGGCATGAATTGCCTGTGTGGCATGCTAAGATGCAGTGATCAGGGCTTCTGTTGAAAAGCAAAGTCTTGTAGTGATGATCAAAGCACCGCCTGTGGGGCGTAGCTTTGTGTATAACGTGAATTCGCGAGCCTCACACCCCGGTATGAACCTTAAACGGGAGAAGGACCTCAGGGAGGGCATGCGTTTCTTTCTAGCTAGGGTGGTGTCAGTGACCTACCAGCCCTGACATTTATATACTTTTCACCTATGTGGTTGTTGCTGTTGCGAGGCGCCTCGGTTTGATCGGACGATCCGGGTCCGATGAAGTCATTCGTTGGCTCGTTGACGCCCCAAAGGGCGGGGAAACGTATTGTTCAGGCATAATAATCCACATCGGTGGACCGGCCCTGACGATCCAAGGCTTGCCTGCGCGCTTGCCTGAGACACGGGCTAGAGCGTCTCGAATTCGGTGAGGACTATCTTTTGCCTTGGTTCATGACGGAAATCCAATTTCCAAATACGTGACTGTGCGGTTTTGATTGTATACCTATATATATGGCGACATAGTGGTATGGGGCATTAATGCCGTCTATGATTGATAGTTATGATTTGAAACAGTTTTCAAAACATATAAACACTAGCAATAATATCAAATGCCTTTGTTTTATTCGTATCAATCATATTTTGGCCATTATAAGGTAAAACTCTATCCTCCGGTTTGCGTTGCATTGTGTGATGGGAACTGAGTCTTATAATGGCTTCATTTTTATAAAAAGCATAGCGATGTTAAAAAGGACGATTTGTTTTTAAAGCACTGGCAATCCAACGGAGTACACCCGTTCCACGAAGGTGGCGTGGTCCTGTGATTGGCCATATTATATATGTGTTGAATAGATTTCTCATACCAGTCCCATGACTGACTCGTAGTTTGTTTCACTTTCAAACCCGGGTGCCCCTTTTTCTACACGGGCAGCCTTGTATTCAGGTTTAGCTGGTTCTTTCTCTGGAAAGCTGGAGCTGAAGATGGAATCTATCATTTATCTCTTTTTATGCTGTTCAGCTCCTATTGTACATATTTTATTTGTTTTCCGCTGTAGACATTTATGTATAGCTAAACTGTATTTGTACTAAGTAAGATCCTGTATACTGTGTAACTCTAATGATTACTTTTATCCAGTATATTCTATTGTTCATTATCTGGTGTATTTATTTAATTTTGTTCTGCTATTATCTGTTTTTGTGTTATATTCCAAAGATAACCCTTGTCTCCGTCTGAACGGGATTTCGGGTCGTCTCAACGTGGTATCAGAGCTTAGGTTATGCTTAGTTCTGGAATATAACATTTGAACGAACTCGTCAAAAATAGAACCAATGGTGTTCTAGGACGGGTAACTCTATACAGATAGGATTAGTAATAACCTAGTATGAGTAAAGCAGGATGAAATTGCACCTCGATAGACACATTTACATTTGAAGTATGTGTTTCTATATTTTAAATTATCTTTTCTATGACCTGACACATGTTCTGCTAATTGCAGAAGTACTAGAAAAATGAGTGCCAGAAACAGAAGAAATGCAGAACCCGATCTAGAGACTCTATTTAAGAGATATCAAAATCTGGGTGGACCACAATTCTCGGGCAATGAATCTATTATTCAAACTCAAGCTTGGGTGAGCTCTGCAGAAAGAATATTTGAGCGTTTCCAGCTGAGGGACGACCAGAAAAGATTAGTAGCATCTTGGGCGCTCAATGGAGAAGCTTTAATATGGTGGGAAACGATCATCAAAGATAATCCAGAAGGTGATATCACCTGGGATGGATTCAAAGAGATTTTCCTAGGAAGATTTACTCCTCCCGAGGCAACCGAGCGATTATGTGATGAATTTTCTTATTTAATACAAGGTGACATGACCATTCCCGAATATCATAAGAAATTCAACGAGCTTGCTCACTTTGCTCCTCATCTGATTCAAGATCCAAAGAGGAAAAATATGAGGTTTATTCATGGCCTTCAATGGAGATATCAGAATAGTGTAATGAGGAATGTGAAGCTTCCTTTTTCTGAAATGATATACATGGCTTATCTGTATGAAGATCTCCATAAGAAAGGAATGTTGCGCGACGAAGAAGAAGTCTATTCTAGTGTCAAAACAGAGTCAGAAACTGATATTCCTGAAGCCAGTACGAGGTCTGAGGTCAATAAGTAGCCCAGTGCCAAGAGAAAAAGGGCTGAATCTGGGAAAGAACCGGTAATGACCACCATATGCAATAACTGCCATCTGAAAGGGCATTTGTCGATAAACTGCGGGCCTTTAAAGAAGCAATTAAAAGGTAGACTTCGATCCAAAGAAGGATTTCAAGCGAATAGAAAATGCAATCTCTGCCATCAGTCCGGTCATATAAAGCGAGATTGCTGGCTGTTAAAAAGGGCCAAAGAAGCTCAGGTAAATGAAGTGGCCGAATTGCCTGCATCTTCGTCTGATCAGGAAAGAGCTGATGTTTTAGAAGGAACGCTTACTGTCAAAAACATTCCAGTCAAAGTACTGTTTGACACAGGCGCGTCGCGAAGTTTCATTGCCAAAGATGCAGCTAAGAAACTGGACCTGAATTTGAAGAAGCTCAAGGAACCAATGACTGTCCAGAATCCAGTTGGGGGTTCCATCGATCTCAGTTGGATTTGTGGAGTGCCGGTTTCTTTCTCTCGTTATCGGTTTCCTACCATCGCGGTCGTCATGAATTTTAAAGAGTTTGATCTTATCTTGGGGTTAGACTGGTTGACCAAATATGAAGCTGAAGTTAAATGCGCCGACAGAGTCGTAAAGGCGAAGATTAAATCAGGTTATTATATAACCATTCCCTGTGAAGGTCAGAATGCTAATAGAAAAGACTTCTGGGCAGCTTTGAATGTTTCTCCAGCCCAAATGGAAAATGTCCCTGAAATCACAGAGAATATTCCTGACCTCATTAAAGACATCCCTGTCGTCAAGTACTATGCGGATGTGTTCGAGGAAGTTGTTCGCTTACCTCCGCAGAGGGAGATAGATTTCAAAATTGCTTTGATTCCCAATGCAAGGCCCGTAGTTCACGCTATTCGAAGAATGTCCTTGAAGGAGAAAGAGAAATTAGACAATCAAACACGACAGCTTGTATGGAAGGGTCTGATCAGGCCTAGTTTCTCTGATTGGGGAGCAGCAGTGGTGTTTGTCCTAAAATCTGACGGTACTCTTCGTCTTTGTGTGGATTATCGTGATCTAAAAAAACTGACAATAAAGAACAAGTATCCATTGCCACGGATTGATGATTTGTTGGACCGATTAAATGGCGCACAAGTATTTTCACGAATGGACCTAGCTACAGGTTTCCATCAACTTCGAATTGCCGAAGAATGTGTTCCAATGACAGCGTTCAGAGGCCCCGACTTATTCTACGAGTGGTTAGTAATACCATTCGGCTTATGTAACGCTCCAGCTTACATCGTCGATCTAATGAATAGAGTATTAAGAGGAGTATTGAATAAATTTGTTCTGGTTTTTATTGACGATATTCTAATCTTCTCTAAATCAAAGGCCGAACATGAAGAGCATCTGGAACAGGTCCTAGAAATCCTCAGAAAGAATATATTGAAAGCCAAATTTTCCAAATGTATATTCTGGCAAGATGAAGTGAAATTTCTGGGCCATGTTGTATCGAAAGAAGGAATCGCTATGGATCCAAGTAAAATCACAGCTATTCAGAACTGGAAACAGCCTAGTACCGCCACTGAAGTCCGCAGTTTTCTCGGATTGGCTAGCTATTATCGGAAGTTCGTTAAAGACTTTTCAAAAATATCTGGTCACTTAACGAAGCTTACAAAGAAGCATTCTAAGTTCAAATGGACTCCAGAAAGTGAGGAAGCTTTCGAAGAGCTAAAGTTAAGACTAATGACCGCTCCAGTGTTAACCATCATAGATGGCAACCAAGATTTGAAAGTCTAGACTGATGCTTCTAGAGAAGGCCTTGGCGCAGTGTTAATGCAAAGGGGCCCAGTGATTGCTTATGCTAGCCGTCAACTGAAGCCGCACGAGAAAAACTATGTAACTCATGATCTTGAGTTATTAGCTATCATATTCTCTTTGAAAATCTGGAGACACTATCTTCTGGGTGAGAGATTTGAACTGTTTACAGATCACCAGTCGTTAAAGTATCTGTTCACTCAGAAGGACTTGAATTTGAGGCAGCAACGTTGGCTGGAGTTTCTTGCCGCATATGACTTTGAAATTATATATACTCCAGGAAAAGCCAATGTCGTGGCTGATGCGTTAAGCAGAAAGAATGTAATGATCGCCAGCTTTATTATCACGACATCCTTGATTGACAAAATATCTATTCTTCAGAAGGAGGATAACTTTATTAAAGATATGATCAAAAGGATTCAGAAAGGCGAACCCTCGTGTTTTCAAATAGATAACGACGAGACCTTGAGGTTGAAAGAAAGGATTTGTGTTCCTGACATCCCAGAGTTAAAAAGGGAAGTGTTAGACGAGTGTCACAAGTCCAAGCTGAGTATCCATCCTGGCATGGCCAAAATGTATAACGATCTCAATAGAACATTCTGGTGGAAGGCTATGAAGAGAGACGTTTCAATATATGTTAGCCGATGCCCTACTTGCCAGCTAGTCAAGAGTGACCAACAGAAATTGGCTGGATTATTACAACCACTAGAATTTCCTGGTTGGAAGTGGGAACATATTTCTATGGATTTCATTGATGGTCTGCCCAGAACCAGAAAAGGGAATGACAGTATTTGGGTGATCGTAGATCGCTTCACGAAGACCGCCCATTTTATACTTGTCAAATCAAATAGAACCGCTCAGAGTCTGGCGCAGATATACTTCAGGGAAATAGTTAGACTGCATGGAGTGCCGCTCAGTATAGTAAGTGATAGAGATACAATATTCACTAGCAAATTCTGGGAAGCATTTCAAGTCGAGCTGGGAACAAAGTTAAACTTGAGCACCGCTTATCATCCTCAGACAGACGGTCAGACTGAGAGGGTGAATCGCATTTTAGAAGATCTATTGCGGGCTTGTGTTCTAGATTTCGGTGGATCATGGTAAGACCATCTGCATTTGGCTGAATTCTCTTATAACAACAGCTACCAGGTGAGTCTGACAATGTCGCCATTCGAAGCATTGTACGGTAGACCGTGCCGATCTCCTGCTTGTTGTGTCGAGCCTGGAAATAGACTTGTGTTGGGTCCTGATATGATTCGAGAAGCTGCCGACAAAGTCGATTTTATTAAGAAGCGATTACTCGCCGCTCAAAGCCGACAAAAGAGCTATGCCGATAGAAGAAGAAGAGATATATCCTTTGAAGTTGGCGACTATGTATATTTGAAGGTATCGCCGATGAGAGGAGTTATCCGGTTCGGTAAAACTGGAAAGTTGGCACCCAAATTCATTGGTCCGTTTCCTATTCTGGAACGGACCGGAACTCTCGCTTATAGGGTCAAACTGCCTAATTGGTTGCCTGAAATTCATGATGTATTTCACATATCTCAACTTCGAAAGCACGTTCATGATCCAGACTTGATCGTGGAAGAAGCAGCTCAACATGACATTGAAATAACCCCAGAATTAGCTGTGAGAAGAGAGCCGCTAAAGATAATAGGCAAAGAAACTAAAGAGCTGAGGAACAAGAAGGTTCGCTTAGTCAAAGTGCAATGGAGTGGAGATCCGCGAGATTGTACTTGGAAAACTGAGGAGAGCATTCAGAAAGCTTATCCAAGATGCCGAGTAGATATCTCTGATTGACTCTGGTGCAAGGTGCATTTACCATACTTTGCACTACCATTCAATTCTCTACTCTATTGTTATTTTCTTTTCATAGATGTGCACTTTTAATTATATAGTCTGAAGGATTTTTAAAGGGGGTAGGATTTGATTAGTATATTTTTGAAGGTTAAAAATACTTGGATTGGTTGTTGTGTTGTGTGATTGTAGATTTATCAAACCACTTTCGACTTTGTTCCATTTCGGGGACGAAAAGTTTTAAGTGGGGGAGATTGTAACGACCCAGAAAATCTGAACCAATTTAAAATTTTTAAATTGGCTAAAATAATGGATTTTAAATATTTAAAATAAATATTTTAAATAATGGCGATGAAAACTGAGTTTGAATCAACAATTGAAAACGAATATAATCAATTATAATTATAAACAAGGCCTGAAATGGCGCTGTAGTTTCGAAAATTGAATTCAAACTTTGTCGGACTGTATTGGGTGCAAAACAATCCGGATTTTAGTGAAACCAAAAATAATGGAATCTAATTGATGATATCTTTCCAACGAATCTGACAAATCGAAATTTGATAGCGGGAATCAAAAGATATGTCCAGTTGAAAATTCTGAATAGTCGCTATGGAATTCAGGCCCTTAAAAATGGACATTTTGCAAACGACCTCGGATTTCGACGAAACCACTTTTGTTGGATCCGAGATGTCAAATGATTGCGAGGTTTCAAATTTCATAATTTTTCGAATCAATATGTGAGCGTGGCAAAGGAAAACGCGTTTGACCAGTTTTAGTTGATTTTAATCGACTGGAAAATGGCCATTTTTCAAACGGTCTCAGAATTCGACGAAACTAGTTTTGTTAGGACCATATCGTCAATACGAAGCTAGAAAATATTTTTCTGGAATTTTTCTAATTAGTATGTGACCCCGGTAATTTGAAATGTACGTTTAAAATTCAATATAAGGATTTAAATGTAAATTTAACGGAAACTGATCGAAACGATCGAATCAACTTGTGATACATATCCCATTGTGTTCGGAATGGGGGTAAAATGCTATGGACGACAGGCGGTGGGCCTCGTTTAGGGGTCGAATAAAAAAGTCAACTTTTTGAAATTAAAAATAATAAATATTTATATAAATCCTTTAATCTCTCTCTCTCTCCTCACTTTCTTTCTACCGTTCGAAATAAAAAAAATAAAAAAACCTAAGCCCTAAATCGAGATCGACGGAACCCCTCACGACGTCGCACCCCCCCCCCCCCCCAGTCGCCTTCGCCGTCACCCCCCCCCCCCCCCCCCCCACTTCTGCTCCGCCTCCTCCTTCTTCCAGCGCTCCCCAATTCGAAGTTCGAACGCGAGGTGGGATCCGCGAGTCCCCACCAGGCCATTGCCACCGGAGTCGCGCCTCCACAGGCGATCCCCCTCCCTCCGGCGCTCCACCTCACCGGCCAGCACCCCACTCTAGATCGAGGAAAAACCCCCCTCCCCTTCGCGCCACTGTGAGTTTTTTTAAGTTTTATGTTAATTTATTTTTCCTAATCAGTTTTATTTTATGTTAAATAAAAAAAATTAATAAGGGGGTTTGATATTTAACATGACAAAGGTCGGGTTTTTTTTTCTATGTATGAAAAATAGGGTTTATAATATATAAAGATTATATTTTGAAGGGAGAAAATATTATATTTTTAAAATAGAGAAGTTAGGATTTTTATATATTGAACATCGAAGTAAAAATATGATTTTTATATATTGAACATCGAAGAAAAAATATGATTTTTATATATTGAACATCGAAGTAAAAATATGATTTTTATATATTGAACATCGAAGTAAAAATATGATTTTTATATATTGAACATCGAAGTAAAAATATGATTTTTATATATTGAACATCGAAGTAAAAATATGATTTTTATATAATTAACATCGAAGTAAAAATATGATTTTTATATATTGAACATCGAAGTAAAAATATGATTTTTATATATTGAACATCGAAGTAAAATTATGATTTTTATATATTGAACATCGAAGTAAAAATACGATTTTTATATATTGAATAGCGAAGTAAAAATTCGATTTTTATATATTGAATAGCGAAGTAAAAATTCGATTTTTATATATTGAATAGCGAAGTAAAAATGTGATTTTTATATATGTAGTGAATACGAATGACGAAAGTGACAGAAGAAGAAACGAAGAAGATTTCCTACATATGAAGAGTCGAGACGTTTGGTTTAGCTATTCGGTGAGATTTCTAATTTATAAACAATGTGGAAAACGATGATGTATAAATTATATAGTCCATGTATGAGTTATATAAGCGTTGTACATCTCTTGTATAAGCGTTGTATAAGTTGTACGTTCGATGTATAAGTTATATATGCGTTGTAAAAGTTATATATATGTGTTGAAATAAAAGTGAATTTCTATATATATATATATATATATATATATATATATATATATATATATATATATATATATATATACGCCCCTCGTCCACAAGCCATGGACGATATTTATTGGTTGAAATTGTTGTGAAAATTGATTGATAGCGAATGATTGTTTAGGATTGTTTGTGGTTGATATTGATTGATTGTGGTTGAAAAATACCCGTTTGTGGTTGAGAAATATTTGGTTGAAACCACATAGAATTAGTTTGTGGAAATGAAATAAATATATACATGCCGCCTGCGTGCGAATTAGATGCATGATCCCCATTGTCAAAAAACCGCGAGGTTTTAAGGTAGAGCGAGGAGCCGTACTAGGGACGGTCCCGGTTTTAACTACCCTGCCATTATGCTACTGAAATTTTGAATAATATTCGTGTGTTTGAATTATTTTCATCTGCTTAAACTATATTTATTCATTGAATAGAAAACCATCATGTGTTGAATTGATATTCATTCGTTGATTAGAAATTCATGTGTTGAATTGTATTCATATTTTGAAATAAATTGTTTGATAATAAAAATCACCTTTTATCGACTATATGAACTGTGTAAAATAATCTCGTTTTGAAAGAAATTGTTTTATAAGGAAAAATCCTATTTTTATCACCAATATGAAATATATAAAATAATAGTGTTTTGAAATGAGTTGTTTTATAATAAAAATCACATTTTTATTATATGCATGAATTGTTGAAATGTGAAGTGTTAAAAATAGCCACTTGTTCAAATAAACATATATGAGTTGAAATATTCATTAATTAGCTAATGAAATGATTTGTACCTACGTATGTAACATTAGAATGAATGGTGTTTTTAAACCAAATAGAAATCAAATATGAAGTTGAATAGAAAATGATAAATGATAAGAACTATATATATGTACATGCATATTCATTGAACAGGTTATAGCAAAGGGGCTAGAGAAGAGGAATAAAATTTTGTGCCCGACAAATAGGTACACATTTACTGTTTTGTTTGGGTGATGATTTTATGAGCCTGTTGGCTAGCCGCTTGGCTTTTTCTTTTTCTTTTTGAGATTAGAAGGACCGGGAAAGCTATTTGTGATTTCCCGATGCTCCCGGTACAGGGGAGGTTATGGAGAAATTTTCCAAAATTTTAAGGCGTTAGTGAAATATTTGAAGTGAAAACGATATTGAAATTGTTGAATGAACTATATTTATATAATTACATAAATATAAATAAAATTAAAACGAAACGTGGCCGTGCAGTTCGCATTTTGAAACCATGATTTCAAACAACTAGTACGGGGAATCCGACTATTGGATTTTCCCGAAACCTCAACCGTCGGGTTCGCCTTGGAAATATCTTTCCAACGACACCAACCTTGTAAAAATCCAATGGTTGGATTGTCTGGAATGTTTAATTAAAATCTTATGAAAAACAGCGCCAGAAGCGATTATATTTTTATATATTTAATCGAATAACGACGCTGCGGTTCGTATTTTGAAATCGAAACTTCAAACGATTGTACCGGGAGATCTGACCGTCGGATTTTCCCGAAACTGGAACCGTTGGATTCGTTTTGAAAAGACCTTTCTAATGATGTAAATTTTGTGAAGATCCAACGATTAGATTTTCAGATATTTGTAAATCAAATCTGAAGAAAAACAGCGCCACGGCCGCTTTATGGCCCGAAGCATCGTTTTGAATAAATTAGCTATTTTAAAATAAATAAAAATAGCGATAAATAGTTATAAAATATCATAAGCGATATGGAATGGAAATAAACTGAATTTGCTCGATTTATGTGGCTTTTGATGGTTGAATGTGTTTGGTGTGAAAATTACATTAAAGAACAAAATTGGTGTTGTCAAATAATTTAACCATTGAAATAAATTGATTTGAAATTCTAAATATACGTGAATTATTTGAAAAGGCCGAGTTAATACTCATTTCAAATAATTGACCGACGATTGAAATTCAAAGATGAAGACGATGGTCGAAGACCGGAGATCTTCACCTCGTTTGGATGGTAACCGAGGTCCTGATTGGGAGGCATCCCGAAATATGGATAATGAGTGGTGATCGTCCAGACGTACGTGGTGATCGATGGGATTGCGAGGTATTTAGTGCCTCCGGTTTCGTTCAGACCCAGAACGGACTTGTAAATGGACTGTGTGTCTGACATTGGAGTTTATTCTGTGTTGATTGATTTCTGTTAAATATACATCTGTTTGGCAGTGGAGAATTTATTCTTTTGCTTAACGCCCTTCTCTGAGACGCACGAGCTCAGAGGTTGTATATCGATGGACATCGGTCGCATGGCATGAATTGCCTGTGTGGCATGCTAAGATGCAGTGATCAGGGCTTCTGTTGAAAAGCAAAGTCTTTTAGTGTTGATCAAAGCACCGCCTGTGTGGCGTAGCTTTGTGTATAACGTGAATTCGCGAGCCTCACACCCCGGTATGAACCTAAAACGGGAGAAGGACCTCAGGGAGGGCATGCGTTTCTTTCTAGCTAGGGTGGTGTCAGTGACCTACCAGCCCTAACATTTATATACTTTTCACCTATGTGGTTGTTGCTGTTGCGAGGCGCCTCGGTTTGATCGGACGATCCGGGTCCGATGGAGTCATTCGTTGGCTCGTTGACGCCCCAAAGGGCGGGGAAACGTATTGTTCAGGCATAATAATCCACATCGGTGGACCGGCCCTAACGATCCAAGGCTTGCCTGCGCGCTTGCCTGAGAAACGGGCTAGAGCGTCTCGAATTCGGTAAGGACTATCTTTTGCCTTGGTTCATGATGGAAATCAAATTTCCAAATACGTGACTGTGCGGTTTTGATTGTATACCTATATATATGGCGACATAGTGGTATGGGGCACTAATGCCGTCTATGATTGATAGTTAGGATTTGAAACAGTTTTCAAAACATATAAACACTAGCAATAATATCAAATGCCTTTGTTTTATTCGTATCAATCATATTTTGGCCATTATAAGGTAAAACTCTATCCTCCGGTTTGCGTTGCATTGTGTGATGGGAACTGAGTCTTATAATGGCTTCATTTTTATAAAATCCATAGCGATGTTAAAAAGGAAGATTTGTTTTTAAAGCACTGGCAATCTAATGGAGTACACCCGTTCCACGAAGGTGGCATGGTCCTGTGATTGGCCATATTATATACGTGTTGAATAGATTTCTCATACCAGTCCCATGACTGACTCGTAGTTTGTTTCACTTTCAAACTCGGGTGCCCCTTTTTCTACACGGGCAGCCTTGTATTCAGGTTTAGCTGGTTCTTTCTCTGGAAAGCTGGAGCTGAAGATGGATTCTATCATTTATCTCTTTTTATGTTGTTCAGCTCCTATTGTACATATTTTGTTTGTTTTCCGCTGTAGACATTTATGTATAGCTGAACTGTATTTGTACTAAGTAAGATCCTGTATACTGTGTAACTCTGATGATTACTTTTATCCAGTATATTCTATTGTTCATTATCTGGTGTATTTATTTAATTTTGTTCTGCTATTATCTGTTTCTGTGTTATATTCCAAAGATAACCCTTGTCTCCGTCTGAACGGGATTTCGGGTCGTCTCACATGGCATGGTATATATATATTTCCAAGCTTCGTTTTGACTTTAACGATTCTTTCGGCACGTATAACTTCCGCCTTATATTTGGTTAACCATTCCAAACCGAGAATAACATCGAATTCAGATAAATTCATGATGATTAAGTGGATGGGAAACTTGTAACATGAATAAGAGATAGGCACTATGCAGTACGAACTAAGAACAATAGAACCTCCTATCGGGTTTTGAATTTTAATTGATTCTTTATGATCTCTTACTTTTAACTTTAAGATACTAACAGTGTTACTAGAAATGAAGCTACGTAATGCACCAGTATCAAAAAGTACATAAACTGGAATATTTTTAATGGTAAGGGTACCTCCCAAGATGTCGGGTTTACTTGATCCATCGGTGATAGCTGGCGGGGTCTCCCCGTCATAAACATGAGCCACATGTGCATTCTGCTTCAAAGGACAATTCCTGCTATAGTGCTCTTTCCTATGGCAGTTGTAGCATTCGGCTGAGCTGCGGTCTGGATTTGCCTTTATCTTCTTTGGGGCTTTGCACACATTAGAAAAATGTCCTGTCTTTCCGCAGTTGTAGCAGCTTCCTTTCGGTATCTTTCCAGATTGCTGAGTAGCGGCCGCTGAAATGCTGGACTCTGGCTGATCTCCTGAAGCTTTGCGCTTGTTTGCAGCTTGGCTTTTGGCGTGGTCTTGGTTGGAGTGTCTTTCATCCAGATCTTCGTAACTGCAGGCCATTTTTACTAATTCTGAGAATGAGAGTTTGATGTTGCTCATGGCCCTGTCATGGTACTTGCGCCGTAGCCCAAATATAAACCTCTTGTTCTTAGCTTTGGTTGTCATAATAAGCTCTGGAGAATAGCGCGATAGCTGAGTGAATTTGTTGAGGTAGTCATGGATTGAGAGATCTCCCTGGTGGAGATTAGCAAACTGATCTCGCATCCGCTCTAAGGCCTGCTCAGGTACGAACTTCTCCTTGAACATGGTCTTGAATTGCTCCCAGGTCCTAACAGTACCCTCCACATCTTCGGAGGTGATGGCATCCCACCACAACTCGGCTTCTTCCTATAAGAGCCAAATACCTAGACGTGCCTTTTTGTGGGTCCCCAATCCCATGCCCTCAAAAATCTTTTCACAAGTCTTCAACCAAGCAATAGCCTCTGTCACTGTACCAAGGCCAGAAAAGGGTTTTCCTCCCAGGTTCCTATATCTCTTTGCTACTCTATCAAGCTCAAAGTCCTGGGGTGCTGGTGGCTGTATAATAGGACCCCCCCTCTACTATGGGGATATTCCCTCGTCCTCCTGTTATGCCTGCTCGGCCTCCTCGGCCACCTTTGGGTGTTGCTGCTCGTGTATCCATCAAATAAAGTACTGTATAAGCAAGAAAAGAGTCAAGCTCACAGAAATGATAACTTTCATATATGATAAAGCAGGAGAACATAAGGAAAGGTAATGATGTACTGATCAAATTGTTTTTCTATTCTGCTTAGCTCATTCTAGGACATCACTAATCCTATCTCTAATGAGCCACTCGCCTTAGAACACTGTTGATTCTATTCTGACGAGGTGATTAATGTGTTAGATTCCGGAACTAAGGTTAACCAAAGCTCTGATACCAACTGTGACGATCCCAAAATCCGTGTGACGGTATTAAGGATAATCATTGGAATATAACACATCAATCATCATAGAAGAGTACAGATAATAGCAAAAACAATAAATAGAATAATTTTACATAGATATGACAGCGGAATCATAACATGCAACAACATCAGAATAGCACAACGTAGGATATAACTTAGTAAATAAAGGGGGAATGATCAGTCACCATCGCCATAGGCGGAATATATAAATACAGTGAGACATAATAAGGGTATCAGTCTACATCGCTGGAGGCGGTACATATACATATGATCATAAGTACTGGAAGTAAAGCAGTCTGCATCGCCATAGGCGGAATCATAATACATATACAATAATGGCGGAAAATGTCAAAGTCATCTCGGTGAAGTCAGCCTCGCCATGAGCCAAAAGTGCACTCCATACTACAGTGCTGAGCCAAAACAACCTGTCACCTGTGAACTAGGCTACCTGTGTGAAAATAAGGGTACCCGCGTTCGCAAAGTGAAACAAACAACGAGTCAGTCATGGGGACTGGTATGAGAAATCTACTTAACAGTTTAAACAACAATAATAAGCAAATCGTAGGACCATGCCACTTTCGCGGAACGGGTTTACTCCAGTGATTGCTGGGTCCTCTCCTCTTCAAGACACTCTAGCAAATGCCTCAGGACTACGCACTCTGGGTAACCCTTGGATGCTTCAGGGCCGGTCCTCTCTTACGTTTGAGGATTAATTATTCCTGAACAAACATTTCCCTGTCCTTACAGACCTAAAATCAAGGCGGCTCGCATTCCACTAACCACATAGGTGAAAAGTAGATATAAATGTCAGGGCTAGTAGGTCACTGACACCACCATAGCTAGAAAGAAACGCCATGCTCTCCCTGCAGTCCTTACCCGTTTTTAACTCATACCGAGGTGTGAGGCTCACAAATCCACGCTATACACAAAGCCAGGCCACGTAGGTCGTGCTTTGATCATCAAATACAAGACTTTACTTTGCAACAGAAGCCTTGATCACTGCATTTTGGCATGCCATATAGGAAATCCACTCCATACGACTGATTTCTATCGATATATAACCTCTGAGCTCGTACGTCTCAGAGAAGGGCGTTAAGCAAAAGAATAAATTCTCCGTCGCCAAACAGATATATATTTAACAGAGATCAATCAGTATAGAACAAAATCCAAAGTCAGACACACAGTCCATTTACAAGTCCGTTCTGGGTCTGAACGAAACCGAAGGTACCAAATTCCTCGTACATCCGTACAATCAACACATACGTTCAGACGGCTACTACTTCCGTTCCTTCACGGTAGCTACTCCAATCAGGAACCTCAGCAGCGCCCATCCAACCGATACGAAGATCGTCGGTCTTGATTCATCTTTGTATTTTCGCCTTCGAATCATTCGATCAGTTATTTGAAATGAGGGTTAGCTTAGCCTTTTCAAATAATTCACGTAATTAGAATTCAAATCAATTCTTTCCATGGTTATATTATTCGACATTCATATTTCAGTTCTTTAGTATAATTTTTGAGTCAAACACATACAACCATCAAATATCAAGCAGATCAAGCCAAATGGTTTATTTCCAATCCATGTTGCTTATAATATTTTATAACGATTTTTCGCCATTTTTATCTATTTAAAAATGGCTATATTTAATTTAACGACGTTTCAGGTCGTGCCGTGGCACTGGCACTGTTTTCCCCCTAATTTGTTTTACACATATCGGAGAATCTAACCATTGGATTTCTACAAAGTTTATACCACTGGGAAGATATTCCTAAAGCGAACCCAACGGTTCTAGTTTCGTGGAAATCCGACGGTCGGATCTTCCACACTAGTCGTTTGAAGTTACGGTTTCAAAATTCGAACTGCAGTGTCGTTATTCGATTTAATTTAATTATATTTATATTTATATATAAATATAATCGATTCTGGTGCTGTTTTTCTTCAGATTTGAATTAAACATTCTAGACAATCCAATCGTTGGATTTTTACAAAGTTGGTGCCGTTGGAAAGATATTTCCAAGGCGAACCCAACGGTTGCGGTTTCAGGAAAATCCGATTGTCGGATTTCTCGTACTAATCGATTCAAATTACAATTTCAAAACATGAACTGCACAGCTTCGATTCCTTTCCATTCTATTTATATTTATATATATATATATATAAATATAGTTCATTCTTTAATTTCAACATCGTTTTCACTTCTTTAATTTCAACATCGTTTTCACTTCAAATATTTTAACATCGTTTTCACTTCAAATATTTCACTAACGCCTTTACATTTCGAAAAATTTCGCCATAACCTCCTTTGTACGGGAAGAGGTTTGGAAATTTATTGGGTCGTGTTAGGTACCCAATAAATCCTATAAAGCATCCACATATTTATAGTGATATATTCTGGTGTTTACAGGGGAGCGTGTATAGATAATTACTCCAGAGAATAAATTCTCGTCACCCTGTCAAGCCTGAGGGAGCTTGTATTTTTGATTACTCCAGAGGATAAATCCTCGTCACCTCGTCCCGTGTGGGAATAAATAGTCCATGTGCCGTATCTAATGACTAGAGAGACGTGATTATTGTCAACTCCAGACCCGTGTGGGGTTTTTGTTAATCTAGCAATTTATCGTTATATTTTATATAGTCCATATCAGTCATCAGTTCAACCTGTAATATATAATCATCGCCATACAAGCCTCTCGCTCGTATGGTAAATCTTCAACCTCGTCACACAAGCTCCAAATGCTTATGTGGAATATGATGAAGTATGCCTATCATCAAGAAGTATGCCATGTGGTGTAGTTGAAAATTAATTGTTACTATCCTATGGCGATGTTTATTATTTCACACAGAATAACCAGCACTCCGCATCCAATGGCATTCACAGGAGTTGATATAAAAATAAAATTGCGCAGCCAACTCATCAAGGCTTACCTATTTGTCGGGCACGCAAATAATTTCTTTACTCTACAGCTAATCCATTTTCCCTGTTCGACACATGTATATATATGCAGAACAAAGCTAATAATAATATTTCTAGCGAACTAATATTTATTTCAACACGTGTGTATTTTTATCAAAGCGTATACATGATAAAAGAAATATTTTTATCATCAAAAATATTTATTCAACACGTGAATGTTTTTAACACTTCATATTCAAAATAAAAATGTAATTGTTATTGTCTATTCAATTTATTTTAAAATACGGATAACATTCAACACATGAATTTTCAATTCAACGAATGAATTTCAATTCAACACACGAATATTCTTTATAGTTTGTATATATGTAAAAATGTGATTTTTATCGTTAAATCTATTTATTTAAAATTTAAATAACATTCATCACATGAATTTTCAATTCAACGAATGAATTTCAATTCAACACATGAATATTCTGTATAGTTTGTATATATATAAAAATGTGATTTTTAAAGCTAAATCTATTTATTTAAAATTCGAATAACATTCAACACATGAATTTCGATTCAACGAATGAATTTCAATTCAACACATGAATATTCTGTATAGTTTGTATATATATATAAATGTGAGTTTTATCGCTAAAGCTATTTATTTAAAATTTGAATAACATTCAACACATGAATTTCAATTCAGCGAATGAATTTCAATTCAACACATGAATATTCTCTATAGTTTGTATATATGTAAAAATGTGATTTTTATCGTTAAATCTATTTATTTAAAATTCGAATACATTCAACGAATGAATTTCAATTCAACGAATGAATTTCAATTCAACACATGAATATTTCAGAAAATTTCGGTAGCATAACGGCAGGGTAATTAAAACCGGGACCGTCCCTAGTACGGCTCCTCGCTCTACCTTAAAACCTCTCGGTTTTTGACAATGGGGAATCGTGCATCTAGTTCGCACGCAGGCGGCATGTTTTATTTTCATTTCCACAATCCTATTCTAATTTGTTTCAACCACAAGAGGGTATTTTTCAACCACAAATGTATTTTTCAACCACAATATCAACCACAAACAATTATTTCCTACCATTCGTCATACTATATATTTTCACGCCAATCACAAGCAATAAATATCGTCCATGGTCTATGGACGAGGAGAGTATATATATATTATTTCTATAATTCACTTGCATTTCATCACAATTCAAAGCATATATGTTTTTAACAATGCTTGTATAATTTATACATCGCTAATATAACTTATACAACACATGTACATGAGGTATATAATGCGTATATAATTTTCACTTCGCTTATATAATTTATACAACACGATTCCATTCACACAATTTAATTTAGATTCCTCACATTGGTTTTTGGAGTGCTAAAAATCGTATGTAGATCAGAAAAATCCGCGGCTTCTGCTAGATGGTAGAGAGCCTCCCTGCGGTCCCGATGTTTCCTGTTTCATCGAATTTCGTTAACACACTAAAAAGATATGATTTTTCAAAGTTTTGCAACACTTAAAAGTGTTATTTTCAATTCAGAAATTTCAAAGCAGAAATGTTTTTTCAAACCTTCGAAACTAGGTTTTAAATTCACGATCAATCCGTGAAGTATCATCACGATCAGATGTTGCAACGTCGAAGAGCTTCGAACAGGATTTCCAGCGCCTGTGGTGTCACCTGACTCGATGGCCTCTCTGATGCTCGGCGGCGCTCCAAAGGTGGTGACTTCCTCGAGGTAGAACGACGCAAATACCAGATGGTTTCAGTCGAGGCTTGGATTGATTGAAAGAGGGGGGAAAGGCGAACGGAAAAGTCAACTGGATGGGGTGGCGAAAACGCCTGTGGCGGCGGCGATCGGGCTTGGAAGTTTCGAGAGTGTTTCCGTCGTTCGTTCGTAGGTTTTGACCAGTTTTTCAGAAGAGAGAGAAAATGAAGGATATTTCCTATTATATTTAAATTTTAAATTCCCAAAATATCCCTTTGAACAAACGTACACCAATTTCAACCCAACGACTGTCACCCCTAGCTAAATACCCCCATTCCGGACACAATGGGATATGTTTCGTTGGCCAATTCGACTTTTACTGTCAGTTATTTTTCAAATTAAAGTATAAACCATTTAATATTTAATTTGAACGTACATTTCAATTTTCCAGGGCCATAAACTGAATCAAAAAATTCCAGAAAAATAAATCTAGCTTTGTTTTGATGATACGATCCCAACAAAACCAGTTTCGTCGAATTCTAAGATCATATGCAAAATGTCTATTTTCAGGTCGACCCATTTTAACAGAAATTGACCAATCACATTTTCTTTTGCCCCGCTCACATACTAGCTTCAAAAATTATGAAATTTGAAACCTAGCAATAGTTTGACATCCCGGATCCAACAAAAGTGGTTTCGTCGAATTCCGAGGTCGTATGCAAAATATCTATTTTCAAGGGCTATATATTCTATATAGCGACATTTCTGAAAATTCATTTGGCCATAACTTTTGATTCCTGCTATGAAACTTCAATTTTTCAGATTCGTTAGAAAGGTATTCATAAACAGATTTAAATATTTTTGGTTTCACTAAAATTTGTTATATTTTCCACTCGTTACAGTCAGACAAAGTTTGTATTCAAATTTTCAAACTGCCTCACTATTCCCAATTCATTACTTTATTGAAATATGCTATTTCAATTGTTTAAATTCTTTGACAATAACCAATTTTAAAAAATTTAAATTGGTTCACATTTTCCGGGTTATTACAGACCACCACCCAATAGCATGTTGCCACCAAAAGCAAAACCCCGTATCTCTTCCAGAGAATCTCCTAATTGTTCCAGAGCAACTAGAAAGAGATTCTTTAACCAAAAAGAATTCAGTTCAGATGTGGGATAACTATCCAGAAGTTTTAGCAACTCAATCATGTATGATGGAATCATCAAAGATTGAACTTCAATAACAAGTATCTTTGATTTGATATAATAAACATAAAAAATGAAATCATTTGATCCATGAAATGATTGATTCATCAGAAGTAATGTAATAACCCGGCCTGGTTAAGTACTGGCCGGGGGAACGGACTTTTCTTACAAAATGAAAATCAAGGAAGTAAGGTTTTTCAATTCCAATATTTTTTACTTTGCCTGTCACACCACATAAAAAATTTGCAATTTGAATTGGGAGAGATGGCTGAGTGGACTAAAGCGACAGATTGCTAATCCGTTGTATGAATTATTTGTACCGAGAGTTCGAATCCCTCTCTCTCCGCTCCCCTCGATCGTTTCAGACTTTCAAAATCTTTTTTTTATTCCTCACGTCCAGGATTACGGCCCGATTCATTAGATAAGAATCCAAAGATGAAGAGAGAAACAAAAAATATGACTGTGTAAACAAAGAGTTTGAGAGTAAGCATTACACAATCTCCAAGATTTTTTTTTGAAAAGGGAAATAGACTGCCTATTTTTTATCACATACACTATGTTGACATAGTGCCCCAAAAATAAACCAAAAAGAAAATAAAGTCTTTTCTTGAAAAAAGTAATTTTTACTAACTTTTTTATAATCCTTTTCCCCTCAATAGCATATCTGAGGAAAATACAAATTCTCACGATTTGTATCCAAAATTCATTTTCAATTGAATAAAAGGGATATAGAGTCACGAAGCATAATTAAAAAAAATTGGATCAAATCTTCCAATTAATATTAATAAATATAAGTAAAGGATCTATGGATGAAGATAGAAAACATAAGTGCATTTCCAATCATAACTAGATATTCAATTTTTGTCTTGTATAAGGTAAGATTAAAGCCAAATAGATAGAAAATGGTAGTTTTGGTTTACTAGAACCATCAACAAATTTTTCTAGCTTGGTTGAAACAAAATTAAATTCTTTTCGTCAGGATCCCTCGAGTGGAAATAGGGAACGAACATACGCGAGGAAGGTAATCAAACAAGAAAGAAGATAAGTTCTTCTTTCTTTTATCACTTAGTAGCCGTGCGAGATGAAAGTCTCATGCACGGTTTTGAATGAGAGAAAGAAGTGAGGAATCCTCTTTTCGACTCTGACTCTCCCACTCCAGTCGTTGCTTTTCTTTCTGTTACTTCGAAAGTAGCTGCTTTAGCTTCAGCCACGTGAATTTTCGATATTCCTTTTTATTTCTCATCAAACGAATAGCATCTTCTTTTGGAAATCCTAGCTATTCTTAGCATGATATTGGGGAATTTCATTGCTATTACTCAAACAACCATGAAACGTATGCTTGCATATCAATCATATTTTCAGTGCCAAATCACAAGCAATAGATTCTAACTATGTTTTGGTTCTCACATCAGTCAATTGAAAATATATAGACATCCCACTTTCGAAACTCGAACATAGATTCTGATGATGGCATGTCAATCACCAGAATCATCCCCGGGCGACTAGAGTGTGATTTGATATCTACCCAGTATATTTTAGACTTCGTATACATGTTTGCAAGGTGAATATGCAAAAATTTCTTATACCCGATAGTCCAAAATCAATCTAAAATAAAATACTCAAATACGTATAATGAGATATAATTTTCAAACTAAATTCATTTTTTTATAAATAATACTCTTCCAACTCATTTTAGGGTATTACTAACCCTATCTCTAATGAGTCATTCTTATAGGATGTTACTAATCCTATCTCTAATGAATTCTTTTGTTCCGTTCTAATGTGTCTTGTTCTCGAGCTCTATAAACCAAAGCTTTGATACCACGATGAAATGACCCAAACTTCCCCCCGTCGGAAAGCCCGGATTGAGTTGAGAACACGACGCATCAAAACACAAACATTAGAACATTTCACTGTTATTACAACAATTTACATCAGAGTATAAGAATATTCCAGAGTATGAATAATTATTACACATTGGAAATACAATATCGGAGAATTAAAATTACATAGCAGTGGAAAATAATATAATACATAAGTATAATGCATAGCGGAAAATAACAACTGACACAACTGAAAGAGATATATGGATACAAAGCTTTCCAAATATGGCTCCAAATGTAATCCAAGATCCTGAGAAAAGAAATATATGCGAAAACAAAAAATGCTAGCTTCCCATGTGAAAAATATAGGCACCCAAAGCTTAGGTTAAAACAATAAACTCCGTCTCAGTCACGGGACTGGTGTGAGAACTAAAACAGTTATTAAATCTTTAATTTAAAAGTTGGGAAATCATGGGACCACGCCGTATAACATAGAACGGGTTTACTCCATATGAATCTCAGTTTAAAATGAAACAATGCTATGCTTTTTAAAAAATGAAGCTATTATAAGACTCAGGTCCCATCACACAATGCAGCGCAAGCCGGAGGATGAGTTTTACCTTGTAATAGCCAAATATGATTGGTACGTCTTAAAAATATCATTTTGATATTACTATAAATGTATAGTGTTTCATAAAACAATTTCAACATAAATGTATCAATCCTAGACGGCATAGCTACCATATACTATGTCACTATATAGGTTTACAATCAAAACCGCACAAGTCGTATTGGAAAGTAGATTTCCATCATGAGTCGAGGCAAGGAATCATCCTCACCGATTTCGAGACACTCTAGCAAATGCCTCAGGATCACACCTCCGGGCAACCCTGGTTAGCAGCAGGGCCGGTCCACACTTACTTTAGTGGATTAATTATTCTTGAACAATACGTTTCCAGGTCCTATCGGATCTATCACTAAGCCACTAGGGACTCATATCTGAGGCACCTCGCAAACCATCATCCATATAAGTAAAAATGTCTGGGCTCCATACCATGACACCACTCTCAGCTAGAAAGAAACGCACGCACTCCCTACCGTCCTCATTTCATTTTTGACTCATACCGAGGTGTGAGGCTCGCGAATTGACGCTATACACAAAGCTGTGCTATTTAAAGCCGTGCTTTGATCATCAACCACAAGACTTTGCTTTTCAACAAAAGCCATGATCATTTGCATTTCAGCATGCCACAATGACAATTCACGCCGTGCAACTGATGTCTATCAATATATAACCTCTAAGATCGTACGTCTCAGAGAAGGATGTTAAGCAAGAGAATAAATTCTCCTCCACCAAACATATAAATATTTAATAGAAATCAATAAACACAAAATGAAATCCAATGTCAGACACACACCCATTTACAAGTCCGTTCTGGGTATGAATGAAACCGGAGGCACCTTATTCCTCGTCCCATATGTCCAATACAAGAGAGAGGTTTTCGCAAATCTGGTCGATCTCCAAGTACGTCTTGACGATAACTGCTTATTACCTTGTCTTGGGTGTACAACCCAATCAAGACATCAGTAATCATCCAAACGATGTGAAGAACTCCGGTCTTCAACCACCGTCTTCATCATCAACTTTTAGTTGTCGTATCGGTTATTCGGAATGGGATAAACCCGGTCTTTCCGAATAACCCGCGTATTTTATAATCAATAATCAAGTGCCATAAAAACACATCATATGCCTCATTCCAATTTAGAATATTCTTTTATTAAAATATTCATATCCTTTGGGAATGTTCCCATTAATTTTATCAAATATAAATTCTTTTAAATTTATACTTTAATCTTCCTCTAGATATCAATTTCAAAAGATTTTATTTACTACTCAAGATTATCGAACCTTAACAAAATAATCATTTATTTTATTTTCCAATCCCAACCTATTCATCCCACGGAGCAAAACTGGTAATACTCCATATCTAACTTCGTTAAAATTAATTACCATTTACCATTCAAATGTAATTAAAGATTTAACTATCGCTTGGAGTAAAACTGGTGGTACTCCATTCTCGACCACTTAGTTTTAATCTCATTCACATTTCAATCTAATTAAAGATTCATTAAAACTCCACTTAGTTTTAATCTTCCCAAAAATCATTATTAATGATTATTTAGATTTGGGAAATCAAACATGTCGCATCGATAATCTACACCGTACCATTGATTTCTGCCAATATATAACCTCTAAGCTCGTACATCTCAAAGAAGGGTGTTAAGTAAGAGAATAAATTCTCCGCCACCAAACAGATATATTTTTAGCATGGATCAACAATATAATTCTAAATATAATGTTAGACATGTAATCCTGTCTTTAACTGGGCAAAGAACCAATGTAATCTAAAACACAGTTCACGATAAACCCAAAATCACATTCCATTAATTATGTAATCTTCACGGAAAACAAATCAATATATATAATTGATATAAATTTCCATATCCAACCAATAATATAAATGGAATAACGACAAAGCCTTTTAAATTCCACATATAGTAACAGTCTTCCTCCATAGAAGCTCACTTCGAATATTACCAAATCCAATTCCATTCCATTCCAATTTATTTTATTAAATTAGAAAACTTTACTTTGGAAAATTCCATTAATCTTAATTAAAATATTTATAAATTCCAAATCACATTTCATTGTTAATTTGAGTTAAAAAATGAGTGTCCATTAAAACTTAATTCACAATAAACCCAAAATCACGTTCCATTTTATTCCAATTACTAAATATAATTGGAAACTCTAGTAATCTTAATTAAAAGATTTATTCTTTTCACCATGGGGTTTAAGAACAGTGTTATTTAAGACACCACTCACGACAAACCCAAAATCCATTTTGATATTAAATATAAGGCTCTGAACACAAATTATACTGGCTTATATTCAATATCAATTTCTGAAACCAACACATACCATATGTTGTAACAATACACACACACACACACACACACACACACACACACATATATATATATATATATCTTCCAAATTCCTCCACAATATCCGTATAGTCACGGAATCCAGTATCAAAATATCCCGAAGATGATTTCTATTCAAATCCATTCCAATTCATACATTGGAAAATTCTGGTTAGATTAAAACCATTCACAAATCCAATTTATTTATTTAAAAATGTTGGATTATCTTTCTAGTTAATAACTAGTTCATTTTGATAAAAATATATTTTTATCTTTAAAACATAGAATTTTTCATCCAAATTCTTTCCAAAGCATTTATTATGATTTTACACAAATTACTAATATTTTTAATAATTTTATCAAGGCCCGTACAGTCGATTTCCAATAACGGCCACCGAACTGCATCCATAGCGACCTTTTCCAAAACTGATTTGGACATAATTCCAAATCCAACCATTAGATTTCAAATCTCTTTTATTCATTGGAAAGCCCTGATACGAACCCAACGGTTCTGGGTTTAGGAGAATCTGACGATCGGATCTCCCGTAATGTCCATTCGAAGTCAATGGTTGAAATTCGCGAACGGTCGCAGCGCACCGCGTTCTGTTCAAGCCATTAATATATATAATATATATTTCCTTCAAAACATATTTTATAAATTCGTATTAAAAACAAATCCCACTTCCATTTCAATTTTAAATCAAAATTGAATATTCCATATCATTAATATATAAATGATAATATTTTCAAAATATCAGATTTTGAAATCATTTCCCTTCCAATATTCATTATAAAAATGAATGAGATTGATATAAAAATTGTTCGAGTTAAAATGGCGCATAACTAATCAACACGGCCTCACACATTTCAATATTTTAGTGTCCATCCAAAATCGGACATCAAATTCACATTTTTATCCTTTATTAAATATTATTTTAAAATATTCATACATTTTTATCCTTTACTGAATCAGTTACCATATAATGTTATTTATATAGATTTCATACATCACATGTGCACTACAACAATGATACACAATCATCCATCATCCAGAGTGCATTACACAACTGCCTAAGCATTAAATATAAATAATTAACGCTTACAACAGCCTGTCAACCAATCGATTGACATACAACTAAACAATTGGGATTAGCGTACTTCAAATATCATCCCAATACCCGTGTGGGGTTTCAACCAACAAATAATAAATATTATTTGTGTCGTTGGGCGATGTGTAAAATTTATCATCCCAATTAATGTCAGTTAAATGGGTGTACATAAACAAATCGTCCAATTTGTAAATGAATATTTATTTTCATTTTAGGAAAATTTTATGTCGTTCACATATACGTTAAAAATTATTTTTTTAACATTAAAATATTTATTTCAACACATGACTATTTTATATAGTTCATTCATTCAATAAAAATGACACTTTTATTGTTCAAACATTTTATTAAACACATATATATTTTTAATAGTTTATTTCAGAAAATTTTGGCATTATAATGGCGCGATATTAGAACAGGAATAATGTCTTGCATTATCCCTCTCCTGATACTGGCTCGCGCCATATACAATCACCAATCACAATCAATATACCTCAATATAATCAATAACCACAATACAGTCAATTTTCCCATAATACAATCCAAACAAACAAACAACCATGGTTTGTACAAATAAATAGTGTCAGGAGATACTAAGCCCCGTCTGCAACTTAGAATATATTAAACTGTAAAATAGTTTGAGTGAGAAAGAGTTCTCACATTGGGATCCACTCCGCCATGTTTTTCTAACATTCTAATTCGCTGTTTTACTCCCAGAATTTGTAAACAAGATCCAATTTGCGCATGATCTTTTACCATAGCTTAAATGCGCCATTCCGGACAACTTTCTCCTAGTGGCCTTTCTTCTGAAAATGCTCCACTTCACCGGAAATCGTAAAAAGACATAAACGGGACAGCAGACTTTGTACACGTTTTCTGAACAACTCCACATTCCAAAATACGGCTTCCATATAGTCAAATCAAAGAGAAAATCGTGCACTTCGATTTTGTCACTGTGAAGTTTTGGCCATAGGGGCTCGGTTTGGAAGTTATTGAGGAAATAAGATCTAGGTTGTTTTGCACACAGAGGTTTCTGAAAACAAATTGGATTTTTGGCGAATGTGCGGCCCATGGTCTAGGATGGGAGGTGCCACAAGCGGCGGCGCAGGTCTGAGAGGGTGCGGGTGGCAGGTGTGGGTGGTGGCCGGCGAAGGGAGGTGGTCGCCGTGGGGTACGGATTTGGGCGCAGGGGTTTTAAATTAAAGGGGGACAGAGAGGAGAGAGGGGAGGAGGGGTGGCGCCTGAGGTGGCGGCGCAGCGGCTAGGGGGGCGGCGATCGCCTGGGAGGCTGCGGCGATGGGAAAGGGTAGGGCCGACGGGGTTTGGAGAAAAAGAGGGCACTGGTTTTTTTTGACCGGGGTTCTAAATTTTTAGTGTTTGACCAAAGGAGGGGTATATATAAATATAATAATAATTATAATTTTTAATTCCAAAAAGTTACTTTTTCATTCAAACCCCAAATCGAACCCAATGACTATCGCCCCTAGCTGAATACCCACTTTCAAGACATAATGGGATATGTCCCGTAAGTCAATTCGACTATTTCGATCAGTTTTTGTTGAAATTAAAATATATAAATTAATATTACAGTCAATATTGAATTTAACGTACATTTTAATTTACCGGGGCCACATACTGACTCCAAAAATTATAGAAAAATAAATCTAGCCATATTTTGACGATACGGTCCTAACAAAACTAATTTCATTGAATTTGGAGATCATTTGGAAAAATGGTCGTTTTCCAGGTGAATAAATTCAAATTAAAACTGACAAAGCACATTTAAATTTACTACGCTCACATATTAATTCCAAAAATTATGAAAATTGGAATTTAACAATAATTTGACATTCTGGATCCAACAAAAGTGGTTTCGTCGAAAACGGAGGTCGTTTGCAAAATGTTTATTTTTATGGGCTATATATTATATAAAATATATATAAATTCCATAGCGACTATTTTAAATTTTAATGTGGACATAATTTTCAATTTATAAAGTGAAATCTTAGTTTTTCACATTCATTAGAAAGATATAATTAAACAGATTCTAGCGTTTCTTATTTTACTGAAATCCAATTTAATTTGAATCCTATGCATTCAATTAAAATTTTAAATTGAATTTTCAAACTACTACACCATTTCTAGTTCGTTTTATAATTAATATAAATTTAGACATTCTAACTTCCATTTTAATAAAATTTTAGTCGATATTATTTAAAATAAATCATTTTAAATATTCAAAATCCACTAAAATAGCTAAAATAAAAATTTTAAATTGGTTCAGAAATTCTGGGTTGTTACACATGATTTCCCAACTTTTACATTAAAGATTTAATAACTGTTTTAGTTCTCACACCAGTCCCATGACTAACTTGGAGTTTATTGTTTTAACCTAAACTCTGGTGCCCATATTTTCTACACAGGTTGCTAGTAGCTTTGGTTTTCGAAGATAATTATTTTCACAGAATCCTGGATTACAGGTGGAGCTATATTCGGAAAGCTTTTGTACGTGAATTTCTTTCAGTTGTGGTTGTAGATGACTTTTTCGTTATACATTACACTTATGTATTATTTTCTGCTGTTATGTATTATTAATCTATGATACTGTATTTCCAATGTGTAATATTAATCATTTGAACTATGAGATCTTGTACTCTGATCAAATTGTTGTAATAGCAATGAAATGTTCTGTTTTTTGTGTTCGTATGCATCATGTTCTCAAAACAATCTGCTATTTTCCATCTTTCCCGAGATCGGGGGATTTTGAGGTGTTACTGTTTGGTATCAGAGCTTTGGTTTAAAAAGCACGAGAACAAGACACATTAGAACCAAACGAAAGAATGCATCAGAGATATGATTAGTAACATCCTATAAGAATGATTCGTTAGAGATAGGGTTAATAATACCCTAGAATGAGTTAGAAAGTATTATTTGTAAAAATAAATTTAATTTTGAAAATTATACCTTACTACACATATTTGAATCTTTTACTTTATATTGATTTTGGACTATCGGGTATATGAAGATTTTGCATATACGCCTAGCTAGCGTATATACGAAGCCTCAAGTATACTGGAAGATATAGAATCACACTCTAGTCGCTCGGGGATGATTTTGATGATGAGGCCTCATCATCAGAGTCTATGTTCGAGTTTCGAAAGTGGGACGCCTATATATTTCAAATTGATTGGTGTGAGAACCAAAACTAGATAGAATATATTATTTGTGATTTGACACTGAAATTATGATTTTGAATATATATATATAAGAGTTATATATTTGAAAAGATAATCAACTGATTGATTGCTGGTTGTGATGATGATAATTAGTTCAACTAATAAGAATATTGGAATAGTAAAATGAATAAGAGAATGTAAGGTAAATTTAGCCAAATCAGATCAAATATTGAACTGAATTGAAAATTGATTGAAATTGCATATATGTACATGTGTATATAATGAACAGGTCATAGGATGGAAGCTAGGAAGAGGAATAAAATTGTACGCCCGACAAATAGGTACATATTTATTGGGGTTTGATGGTTTTTTGAGCCGATTAGCTAGCCGCTTGGCTTTTTCTGTTTCTTTTGGATTGATGAGGGCCCTATGAGGCAAGTTATGGTTTTATCGATCAACCCATACAAATGAAGTTATGGCGAAATTTTTCGAAAATTTAGGGTGTTAGCCAAATTTTTGAGAAATTAGAAAATTCTTAAAACTGAAAAGTTGAAGAAAGAAAGCCAGAATGAAAGTTGAGTTGGTTAGTTAGAAAACTTTCAGCTTTATTCCTTTTCGAGGATGAAAAGATTTTAAGTGGGGGAGATTGTAACAACCCAGATTTTCTGAACCAATTTAAAAATTTTAATTTAGCTATTTTAATGGATTTTAAGAATTTAAAATGATTTATTTTGAGAACTAATGATTTAAAATTTATTCAAATTGAAGTTAGAATGTATAAATTTATTTTAATTATAAAACGAACTCGAAATGGCGCGGTAGTTTAAAATTTTGTTTTTTAATTTCAAATGAATATACCGAATTCAGTATAAGTCAGAATTGGACGAAACAGGAAACATTTGAATTTGTTTTACAACATCTTTCTAACGAATGTGAAAAATTGAGATTTCACTTTATGAATTGTAAAATATGGCCAGTTTAAAATTTAGAATAGTCGCTATGGAATTTATATATATTTTAATATAATATAAAACCCTTAAAAAACCCATTTAGCAAACGACCTCCATTTTCGATGAAACCACTTTTGTTGGATCCAGAATGTGAAACTATAGTCATGTTTTAAATTTCATAATTTTTGGAATTCATATGTGAGCGCAGTGAATTTAAATGTGTTTGGTAATTTCAATTTAAATTTAATCGACTGGAAAAGGGTCATTTTTCAAACGGTCTCCAAATTTGACGAAATTAGTTTTGTTAGGACCGTATCATCAAAACATAGCTAGATTTATTTTTCTGTAATTTTTGGAGTTTGTATTTGGCCCCATCAAATTAAAATGCGCGTTCAAATTCAATATATATTGATTTATATTTTAATTTTGATGAAAACTGATCGAAACAATCGAATTTCCTTATGAAACATATCCCATTGTGTCTGAAATAGGGATATTCAGCTAGGAACGACGGTCGTTGGGTTTGATTTGGAGTTCGGAATTATATAGAGATAATTTGCAAATTAAATAAAATTAAATATATATATATAAACATGTTTTTTCAGAAACCCTAGTTTCATTTAAACGTTGCAGCAGCTAGTGAAATAAATGTCCATAAAAAAACGCGATTTCATCCGAAAATTCTCCAAAACCATTCGAAATTAAAACCCCAATTCAAAACAAAAATTGAAAAGCTTTCTCTCGTCTATGGATCCATACGGCTATGATCAAAATCTGTGCGGAGATGGGTGCGGATTTCTTTCTCGAAGTGGCGCCGTTGGGAGAAAATTTTAAGGCGGAGAGTGGGCACGAGTTTCGAGGCGTGCCAGGCGATGGTGTCTCATGCGAAGGGCTATGTCGAGGAAGGTTCAGATTGGGGTCCGGTCGATAACAGGAGGAGCGGTGATGGTGGAAATGTTTGGTGCTTATACGTTTTCCAGTTTGGGTTTTTTACAGATTAAGGAGAAGGTTTTAGTAACCTTTAAAATGTAATTAACTAAATTAATTATCATTTAAATTGTTTATTAATGAAATTAATGTATAATCTGTTGTATCTTTCTCATACGAAAACGGAATCAAACAATTTCGAATCCGTTGGAATCGTAGAAAAGAGAGCTACAACATGGAACTAACCAGAACTAAAACGGAGCACATTAGAATTTTAGGCAAATTGAAATCATAACATAAATAAAATCTTCATATAAAGAATGATGGAGTGGAAACCAAATTGAGAACTCCTTCTCACTAAATTATATTTTATCATGTTATTGTATTCATGTATAAATATATATAGAATTACCAGTGTAGATTATTATCAGTTTTAATCATTATAAATTGTATACGGTGCCTGTTATCTCCCCTCCCTCGTCCACAGACCGTGGACAATTTAATTGACTGTATTGTGTTTTGATTGTGTTGCTGAAATGCTTAAAATATTACAAATAATGTTAATATTAATGTGGTAGTTGAGATTAAATTATACATATCTATTTATAATTTAAACAGTAAAATTGGGCCATTAGAAAAATAATTCAAACCAAATTTGAATTGGGTAAATTTATTAACTAATGATTCCTTTAAATAGATTGTTGTTGTTTGAAAACCCCACACGGGTATTGGGATGATATTTGACATACACTAATCCCATTATTTAGATATATGTCAATCGATGGGTTGACAGGCTGTGATAAGCGTTATTTATTTACTTTAATGCTTATACAGTTGTAAAATGCTCACTACATGATGTTTGAATGGTTGATGATTATTTATCATTATTGTCGAATATATGTGATGTATGAAGTAAATATAACTGAAATTATATAGTAATTGATTGAGTCGCATTCCGATTCAGAAAGAACTAATAATTCAAAATAATATTTAGAAAAGAATCAAAATATGATTTTAATATCCGATTTGGGATGGACACAAAAATATTGGAATATATGAAGCCGAGTAGGTAGATATTCGCCATTTTTAACCCGAATGGGTTTATCGATCGATTTTATTCATTTTATAATGAATACGGAAAGAATTGATTTTAAATCTAATATTTTGAAAATATTATCATTTTAATATTATAATGATATGGAATATTCAATTTTGATTAAAAATTGAAAATGAAGTTGAAATTATTTTGAAATGGATTTATAAACAAATTTATAAAATACGTTTTGAATGGAAATCGACTATATATATATATTTGATGGCTTGAATAGAGCGCGCCGCGCAGCGACCGTTCTCGAATTTCAACTATTAACTTCAAATGGACGTAACGGGAGATCCGACCATCGAAATCTCCTTAAACCAGAACCGTTGGCTTCGTACCGAAAAGATCTTTCCAATGAATATAAGAGATTTGAAATCTAACTGTTATATTTGGAAATATGTCCAAATCAATTTCAGAAAAGGTCGCTGTGGATGCAGTTCGCTGGCCGTTATTGGAATCCGACTGAAATAGCGATACTAAAATTATTAAAAATATGAAAAAATTGTGTAAAATCATAATAAATGATTTGGAAAGAGTTTGGGTAAAAAAAAAATCATACTTGGAAAGATAAAAATATATTTTTATCTAAATGAGCTATTTAATAACTAGAATAATAAATGGGATTGAAATTGGTTTTGAAATAACCAGAATTTTCCAATGAATAAATTGGAATTGATTTGAAATGGAAATAATTTTCGAAATATTTCGATATTGGATTCCATGGTTATACGGATATTGTAGAGGAATTTGGAAGATACAGATATTGTTATTCCCAATACAATATCCGTTGGTTTTAGAATTTGATATTGAATATAAGCCGATATAATTTCTATTCAGAGCCTTGTATATAATATCAAATTGGATTTTGGGTTTGTCATGAATGGTGTCTTAAATAACACTGTTCTTAAACCCAGTTGAGAAGAGTATAAATCTTTTAATTAAGATTTATAGAAGTTTTTCAATTAATTAATATTTAATTGGAACTGAATAAAAGAATTGGAATTTTGGGTTTATCGTGAGCTGTGATTTAAATAACATTTGTTCTTTAACCCAATTAACAGTGCAGTTATGATTGGAATTAATAAATTTTTTGAATAAGATTAGTGGAATTTTCCAAAGAAAAGTTTTCCAATTTAATATATTAAATGGGAATTGAATGGAATTCGATTTGGTAATAATCGAGATGAGCTTTTCTGAAGGAAGACAGGTACTATATATGGAATTTAAAAAGGCTATGCTGTTATTCCATTTATATTATTAGTATGATGTGGAAATTTATATCGATTACGTATTGATCTGTTTTCCGTGAAGATTCCATGGTTAATGGAAGTGGATTTTGGTTTCTCGTGAACTATGTTTTAAATGACATTGATTCTTTAACCCAGTTAAAGACAAGATTAATTTCTTAAAGTTGAATGATCATAAAGTAATGATTTAGAGATTAATAGCAAGATGGAGATTTAATGAATCTTTAATTAGATTGTAAAGTGAATGAGACAATTAAATTTATCAAACAAGAGAAATGATCAAGAATGGAGTACCACCAGTTTTACTCCAAGCGATAGTTAAATCTTTAATTAGATTTAAACGTGAAATGGTAACTTAATTCACCGATAACACCATGGGTGTTAGACATGGAGCGCTTCCGTTTTTGCTCCATGGGATTAATAGGTTAGAATTAGTATTAATAAATAAATGATTACTTCAGTAAGGCTCAATAATCCCGACTAGTTAAAACCTTGTTTTGTTTTAGATGGTGGAAAGATATAATAAAATCCTCTAAAAATGATATCCAAAGCAAGACTTAAGAATAAGTTTAAAAGAATTTATCTTTCATAAAATTAATGGGAACCTTTCCCCAAAAATGTGAATATTTGAATAAAAGAATATTCTGAATTGGAATGAGGCTTGTGATGTGTTTTTATAGCACTTGATTATTGATTATAAAATACGCAAGTTATTCGGAAAGACTGGGTTTATCCCATTCTGAATAACCGATATGACGATTAAAAGTCAACGATGAAAACTGTGGTCGAAGGCCAGATATCTTCACATTATATTGATGATTACTGATGTCTTGATTGGGCTGATCCCCCGAGACAAGGTAATAAGTGGTGATCCTCCAAACGTACTTGGAAATCTACTGGATATACGAGGAACTTTCTCCTGTATTAGACATATGGGATGAGGAATAAGATGCCTCTGGTTTCGTTCAGACCCAGTACGGACTTGTAAACGGATGTGTGTCTGACATTGGATTTCATTTTGTGTTGATTGATTTCTATTAAATATATATCTGTTTGGTGGTGGAGAATTTATTCTCTTTCTTAACACCCTTCTCTGAGATGTACAAGCTTTGAGGTTATATATTGATGGTGTAACGACCCGGAAAATCTGAAGCAATTTAAAAATTTTAAATTGGCTAAAATGATGGATTTTAAATATTTAAAATAAATATTTTAAATGATAGAAATGAAAAGTGTGTTTGAATCGACGTTTGAAAACAAATATAATTAATTATAATTATAAACAAGGCCTGAAATGGCGCTGCAGTTTCAAAAACTGAATTCAAACTTTGTCGGACTGTACCGGGTGCAAAACAGAACGGATTTGAGTGAAACCAAAATTATTTAAATTTGTTAGTGAATACCTTTCTAACGAATCTGAAAAATTGAATTTTCATAGCGAAAAGCAAAAGTTATGGCCAAATGAATCTTCAGAAAGGTCGTTGTGGAAATTATATAGCCTGTGAAATTGGCCATTTTGCAAACGACCTCGGAATTCGACGAAACCACTTTTGTTGGATCTGGGATGTGAAGTTATTGCTAGGTTTCAAATTTCATAATTTTTGAAGCTAGTATGTTAGCGGGGCAAAGGAAAATGTGTTTTGGTCAATTATAGTTAAATTGGATCGACCAGAAATGGGCCTTTTTGCAAACAGTCTCAGAATTCGACGAAACTAGTTTTGTTGGGACCGTATCGTCAAAACATAGCTAGATTTATTTTTCTGGAATTTTTCGAATCAGTTTGTGACCCTGGAAAATTGAAATGTATGTTCAAATTGAATATTGAATGTTATATATTTTAATTTGAAGGAAAACTGACTGAAATAGTCGAATGGGCCTACTAAACATATCCCATTGTGTTCGGAATGGGGGTAAAATGCTAGGGACGACAGTCGTTGGGTTTGAATTGGCGTTCGTGTGGGAAAGGGGGTATTTTTGAAATTTAAAAAATTATAAATATAAAGAAAATCTCTCATTGGTCGAAAATTTTCTTTTCTCTCTCCCCGTTACCGATAGCAGGTGGAACCTCTTCAAATCTTCTCTCCTCGATTGCTCTCAATCCGCTCAAAATTAGACCTCCATCATGTTGAGGATTTTGTAGAGCTAGTCAAGATCTTCAAATCCATAGCAAGTTTGGATTTTTTTCATTGAGTATCCTTCGAGTTTCGAAGCCCCGAAGTCACGGACTTGCGCTGCCGCAGACGTCGCCTCCGACCACCGAGTTCGACGTGTGACCCACGGTTCTGCGCGCCTCTCCTCCCTCTTCCAGGTGGAAGTGGCCGATTGTCCTATAGTGCAACGGTTGTCGAGAAAAATCAAGACCTAGTTTCGAACGAATATAGAAAGGTACGGGTTTTATTTTCTGAAATGATTTTAACACCATTAAACCGTTGCAAACCTTGTAAAAATCATATCTTTTTCGTTTCTTGACGATATTCGATGAAACAGGAAACATCGTGACCGTGTGGACGCCTTCTACATTTTAGAAGAGACCGCATATTTTTCTGAGCCTTCTGCTATTTTTGGTGGAGTGGAACCCAATGTGAGATTTCTAATTTATAAACGATATGGAAAACGATGATGTATAAATTATATAGTCGATGTATGAGTTATATAAGCATTGTACACCTCTTGTATAAGCGTTGTATAAGTTGTACGTTCGATGTATAAGTTGTATATGCGTTGTAAAAATTATATATGTGTTGAAATAGAAGTGAATTGCTATATATAAATATATATATATATATATATATATACGCCCCTCGTCCACAAACCATGGATGATATTTATTGGTTGTGATTGGTGTGAAAATAGATTGATAGCGAATGGCTGATTGGGATTGTTTGTGGTTGATATTGATTGATAGTGTTCGAAAGATACCTGTTTGTGGTTGAGAAATATTTGGTTGAAACCACATAGGATTAGTTTGTGGAAATGAAATAAAAATATACATGCCGCCTGCGTGCGAACTAGATGCATGATCCCCATTGTCAAAAACCGCGAGGTTTTAAGGTAGAGCGAGGAGTCGTACTAGGGACGGTCCCGGTTTTAACTACCTTGCCGTTATGCTGCCGAAATTTTGAATAATATTCATGTGTTTGAATTATTTTCATTTGCTGAAACTATATTTATTCGTTGAATAGAAAACCTTCATGTGTTGAATCGATATTCATTCGTTGATTAGAAATTCATGTGTTGAATGGTATTCGTGTTTTAAATATAAAAATCACATTTTTATCTATATATATAAACTATATTTATTCGTTGAATAGAAAACCTTCATGTGTTGAATCGATATTCATTCGTTGATTATAAATTCATGTGTTGAATGGTATTCGTGTTTTAAATATAAAAATCACATTTTTATCTATATATATAAACTATATTTATTCGTTGAATAGAAAACCTTCATGTGTTGAACCGATATTCATTCGTTGATTAGAAATTCATGTGTTGAATGGTATTCGTGTTTTAAATATAAAAATCACATTTTTATCTATATATATAAACTATAGAAAACCTTCATGTGTTGAATCGATATTCATTCGTTGATTAGAAATTCATGTGTTGAATGGTATTCATGTTTTAAATATAAAAATCACATTTTTATCTATATATATAAACTATAGAAAACCTTCATGTGTTGAATCGATATTCATTCGTTGATTAGAAATTCATGTGTTGAATGGTATTCATATTTCGAAATAAATTGTTTTATAATAAAAATCACCTTTTTATCATCTATATGAACTATGTAAAATGACCTTGTTTTAAAAGAAATTGTTTTATAATAAAAATCCTATTTTTATTACCTATATGAACTATATAAAATAGTAGTGTTTTGAAATGAATTGTTTTCCAATAAAAATCACATTTCTATTATATACATGAATTGTTAAATATAGTGAAGTGTTGAAATAGAAGACAGTTAGATAAAAATATCATTTTTATCAAATGTATGAAAGGAATGTAGCTTTGAAATCAAAGAATCGATATATATATATATATAAATAGAATTAAAATATATCGAATAACGACGCTGCAGTTCGTATTTTGAAACCGTGATTTCAAACGAATATACCGGGAGATCCGACCATCAGATTTTCCTAAAATCGCAACCGTTGGGTTCGCCTTGGAAATATCTTTCTAGTGGCACCAACTTTGTAAAAATCCAACGGTTGGATTGTCTGGAATGTTTAATTCAAATATGAAGAAAAACAGAGCCAGAATCGATTATATTTATATATATATATATATATATAATTATATTTAATCGAATAACGACGCTGTAGTTCGTATTTCGAAATCGAAACTTCAAATGATTGTACCGGGAGATCCGACCGTCGGATTTTCCCGAAACTGGAACCGTTGGATTCATTTTGAAAAGATCTTTCTAATGAGGTAAATTTTGTGAAGATCCAATGGTTAGATTTTCAGATATGTGTAAATCAAATCTGAAGAAAAACAGCGCCACGGCCGCGTTATTGCCTGAAGCGTCGTTTTGAATAAATTGGCAATTTTAAAATAAATAAAAATAGCGATAAATCGTTATAAAATATTATAAACAATATGGATGTGATTTAGAAATTAACTGAAGGTTGGATAAGTCGAATGGTTTCCTGGGTGTTGATCTGATGTTGGTTTCGGCCTTTGGGGTTAATATTTGGGAAATCGTTGTCTTACTGATTGACGGTTAGTGACTAATGAATTGAAATGATGCGTGTGTATGTTAGTGTTGCACTTGTTTATTATATATGCGAGTTGCTCAGAAAGACCGGGTTTATCCCATTCTGAATAACTGAATCGAGGATAAGAAATCGAAGACGAAGACGGTGGTCGAAGACCGGAGATCTTCACCTCGTTTGGATGGTAACCGAGGTCCTGATTGGGAGGCATCCCGAAATATGGATAATGAGTGGTGATCGTCCAGACGTACGTGGTGATCGATGGGTTTGCAAGGTATTTAGTGCCTCCGGCTTCGTTCAGACCCAGGACGGACTTGTAAACGGACTGTGTGTCTGACATTGGATTTTATTCTGTGTTGATTGATCTCTATTAAATATACATTTGTTTCGCGGCGGAGAATTTATTCTTTTGCTTAACGCCCTTCTCTGAAACGCACGAGCTCAGAGGTTGTATATCGATGGACATCAGTTGCATGGCATGAATTGCTAGTGTGGCTTGCCTAACTGGCAAATGAACAGGGCTTCTGTTGAAAAGAAAAGTCTTGTGGTGATGATCAAAGCACCGCCTGTGTGGCATAGCTTTGTGTATAACGTGTAATCGCGAGCCTCACACCCAGTATGAACCAGAAACAGGAGGAAGCACCTTAGGGAGGACATGCGTTTCTTTCTAGTTAGAAGTGGCGTCAGTGGTTTTACACGCCCTGACGAGTTTGACTTATGTGGTTGTTGCTGTTGCGAGGCACCTCGGTTTGATCGGACGATCCGGGTCTGATGGAGTCATTCGTTGGCTCGTTTACGCCCCAAAGGGCGGGGAAACGTATTGTTCAGGAATTTTAATCCACATCGGTGGACCGGCCCTGTCTCTCCTAGGGTCACTCGAGCTCTGATCCTGAGACATGGGCTAGATTGTCTCGAATTCGGTAAGGACTATCTTTTGCCTTGGTTCATGACGGAAATTGTAACACCCCGCCTCCGCTAGGGTCACTCGCAAAGGAATGCACTAGCTTTAGAGGGGCATTATTGGTAAACATGCATAGAAATATCACAAGACAGAACATATATATATATAAATAGCGGAAGTAAAATCAAACTTTCATAAACATGAATACATAAGGTCTAAAGCCTTTTACATCAGAGTACATCAAAACCTGTCTTGCAATAGTAAAGAAGCATAAAGACTTTTTAATAAATTATTCCCCAAGTAAAACCGTAAAGTAGCCATAGCCAAGAGAAGTCCAAGCCATCCATGATGACCTTCAGGCAGAAGAAGTCCGAACTAAACAACATTGTTTCCTCCCTGAAACCTGGGGGGGGGGGAAACGGAAGAAAAGAGGCGAAACAAAACGGGTCAGTCAAAAAGACTGAGTAAGTCCTATCTACTTCCAGTATAAAAACAGGTAAAGGTAACATGACATGCATAAACTGAAAGTAAACATAAGGATAACTACAAGATAGATAAACCAGGGTAGCCGGTTGAACTACTGCGGCAAGGTAAACTAAGGTATCATGATATACTACGGTGTTATGATAAGTCAAGGTATCACATCGTCAGATTTCTATCGAGTACATTATCCCAAGGTATCTACCCCGTCTAACATCCCACGGTATCTATTATGTATATTCTTCCTAGTTCTAACATGTATATTTGCTCTGCACTTCTCGTACTAGTATTCCTACCCGCATCATGTGTTAACCATGAATGTCCCGTGCTCAAAGTCGTGTAATGGTCCATGTCAACCTAATATCGCATATATAGGTTACTCAAATCATACGTTTCTTTCCATGTATATAAGTTCAGTCCTTTGCCGTACCTCGTACGGGCTTCCTCATGTCGTATTATCCTTGAAATTGTTTGGACTGTCACCCTTGTTCTAGCTAGGTTCTTCCGTATGAATCATCGTTTGAACTACTAGGACTTACGCCACCTAGCACCACTAGGGATTACGCTTACCTATTGCACGCTTTCGTATTTCGGTTTGGGTTAAACCACCTAGGCCACTAGGGATTACGCTAACCCTCAACCGCGCCCTTTTTCCCACGTATTCATCGTGAATCGTTTTCCTATAACTGGATGCACATATATCACATCGTGCCATCCGAGTCCTGTCACCGACCAAAACAAGAAATACAGGACTCGGTCGGGAGCTTTAGATTTATCTGCCGATGCAGATGCTAAGGTCTGCTTTTCTACACGTGGCTATGGTCCCACGAGACCCCTCCCTCAACTAGTGAAAGGCAACACAAGAGAAAATCTTGCATGAGAACTACACTCCGGCCAGCCCACATCCTACGGCCTACCTCACCCATAATTAGATAGCAATTATGGTCTGTTGGGTGTTCCCTGCCTTTCCGTACGTACACGCTTGACTCGAGATGGTAGATGATCGACGAACTTGCTATCTCGGGCACCTTATGTATTTGTCGACTCACTGCTATCCAACCCAGTCTTTAGGTCGCTCGCATAGCAACCAAGGCATATTCTTGGTTCTTCTACCGCAGACCTCAACCTCTCGTGAGCCTAGTATAATGACCTGGCAGCTCACAGAGGGATCCCAAGAATATCCTCACGTTCCCCGAAGCCGCTGCTTCGTTACCCAGTTCGTTGGAGCCTTTATCTAAATCAGATAGCCTGCTCCTTCACGCATACTTAAACGTTGACCTAACGTATCGGGTTACTAATCTATCTAAGAAATGGTCCAAATTTCCTTGACTAAGAATTATTACTTAGTTTCCCTTAACTAAGGTTTACCACTTAGCCTTATTTCCATAATCCTTGTTAACTATGGTTATTTACCTAATCCTCCGAATTAGGGTTTATCTAATGGGTTAAGTGTCACTTAAGTTCATAACTTAGCCCGTCTACAAACCATGTCAAAATTGGCTAAGTATACAAGTCCAAGACTTAACCCTACAAACCATGTGTCAAGTTGGTTAAGTATATCAAGGAATCCATGACTTAACCTCGTCTAATTATCATTTTAGATTGGTTAATTATATAATTTAACTTGACCTTGTCATCAAATCGGTCAAGCGTATTCAAGTGATTCGTGACTTAGCCTTATCTTGTTTTCACGTTAGATTGGTTAAGTATAGATTAACTTAACCTCATCAAATTAACGAGTTAGATTGGTTAAGTATAGGTCACTTAACTTCATCAAATCATCGTGTTAAATTAGTTAAGTGTTTAACTTAACCCCATTAAATTACCAAGTTGGATTAATTAAGTCTAGGCTAACTTAACCCCATCCGATTACCATGTTTAGATTAGTTAAGCCTAATCTTAACCCCATCCATTAACTGTATTATACGGTTAAGTGTCATTAAGAAAATTTACTTAACCTTATCACGTTATCGTGTTGGATTGATTAAGTGTTGGTTAACTTAATCCCGTCCACTAGTCGTATAAAAATGGTCAAGTGTCATTAGGCAAATCAAGTTACTTAACCTACCCAAGCTTATCATGTTTTGTTAAGTATCATTAGCCTAATCAAATTACTTAACCCATTTGTCCATATCATATTTGGTTAAGCCTCATTAATCAAATTAACTTAACCCTATTATGTGGCATTAATTTAATTAATGCACCCTCAACCTCTCACATTAGACCTTGTTGTGGTTACTAGTTAAGCCGGGCGGGTCCGGGTAGATTTATACCACAACCTAGTCTAACCTCGGGTCTTAAGCACGACATGACCAACTTCTCACATTGGGTCCTATTGTTTGCAACTACTAGTTAGGCCGGTCGGTTCCGGGTAGTTTTACGTTGCAAACTCAACCCAACCTCGAGTTGGCCATACTTATATTATCTAAGTTCATCATGTTTCCAAAACATGTTACAAGTTTTCAAGCATTTGGGTAGACCTAACTTAATAGGTAAATTCCCAAAGGGTAGACCTAACTTAATAGGTAAATTCCCAAGCTCATGTTTTTATGCATACTTACATGCCAACTTCCATGTTATCTTCCAAGTCATATTTTCAAGTATAAACACATGTCATATTCAAGTTAAGATTTCGCGACATGTTCATGTTTATCTAACTACCCAAAATCGTGTTTTCCCAACGCAAGCAAAGCGAGTCAACATAGTAAGGATACTATGTCACATATTGGTCTCAAAACATGCATGATGCCAAAAAGGGCTTGGCTTCCACATGCATAACATCATAAAGGGATTGGCCATAAACATGCATAGTGTCATAAGGTAATTTGGCCACAAACATGCATATTATCAAAAAGGGTTTAGCCATAAACATGCACAACTTAAAAGAGGGGATTGGCCACGAGCATGCATAATCTCATAAAGGATTTGGCCACAAACTTGCATGTTACCATAAGGGGTTTGGGTTCATAAACATGCATAAGCCCCAAAATCTTGTCTTAGCCAATGTTTCACACATAAAGTGGTTCCTAAAGGTTCATGCTAGCATTTCATGCATAAAGATCCAAACTTGCAAGTTAAACTAGGTTATGCATAGCATGAGAGGCATGATTAAGTCACTCACATGGCCTAAAATCATAAATATGAACACAAAAGGCATGGTAAGGTTCATATAGGTTCGCATAATCATGTTTAGCCTCATTTTATCCCATATCATTATCAAAACTACCGTTTCCATCTAAAAGTAGCTAGAACTTACATAGTTAGGCCTAGGGAAAGAAGCATGAATCATCTTGGCTAAGAAAGGTGCCTCCTTTGTAGAAGAATCGTCATGGAACTCGCATAGCAATGTTGATTTGGCCTTGATTTGGTGTAGCAAGCTTGCACCTTTTGATTTGAACTTGATTTGGATGCATAGGCTCTAGGGATTTGAGATGGAGGCCATGAGAGTAGAAATTTGGCCATAGTTTAGTTACATGAATGAATAATGAGGATTTAGGATAGGTTAGGGTCTTATTTATAGATTAGGCAAGTGTTTTAGGCCATAGGATTAAACCTAGATTCAATCCAAGCCATCAAAGCATGTCTTGGGGAAGAAGTCAAGTGTAGGAACCATCTAGGGCCTTTAGATTAAAGATGAACCATGAGAACCATCCAAATGCAAAATCTGCATTTGAGTGAATCGGCCCACGGGTTGACAGCCAAACACCCTGGATTAACCCCTAGTCGACCCAGCGAGCTCGGGTCGACCTCAAAAATCGGCCGGTTCGGTTATTCCCCTCTCCTAATTTGCTGTTTTGAACATTTTTGCATATTTATTTATTTAATTTTCAATTATATATATATATATATATATCAATATATATATATTTTTCTGCGCAACTCATTTCACTTAATTAAGTATACTTTAATTTGGGAATTTTTCGTGAAACTTCGCGAGGCCATATCTTAGTCATACGGACTCCGATTTTCGAAAACTCGAACTCTATTTCGCCTATTTTTCCGAGACGAACGCAATGGCATAGTCCGTTTCACTTTATTCAGAATTTAAAATTAAATTCTGCCTTGATTCTCGTCTTTAATCATGTTATCGAAATACGGGTTGTTACATTCTCCCCACCTTTTAGGATTTCATCCCCGAAATCTCCAAGTTTGGAAGAACGTATCCTACCATCCATCATCCATCTACTCAAAACATCATCCACGAGCAGCCATTGTCCTTAGATGATTTCTAATGCTGTATGAATATATGCAAGACGTGTGTGTACATGTTCCTTAGCTAATGCTAATGATCAGGCCTGAATAATCTTTCTAATGCAAAATATGTATAGTGCCATGAATCCAACATGTATGCAAATAGTCCTAGTCATATAGATACTATATGCGTGCACAATCATTCATTCATATGCAACAACCGCATGATAATACATTCGATTTCATCCATAAACAAGTATAAATACTCGTGCATATGCAATATGAAATGTGACCGAGTCGAGCTAGTATCTAATGTGTATTCGCGCATCCACGAGCAACCACTTGCAACCATATCAATCATAACATGTTTCAAATACATGTTTACATCCATAGGGTTCTACCTAGGATTCCCTGGAACAGGGTCGAGAAGAAAAACAAGACAAACTCCTTACGGGGTTTGTAACAGAAAATAGGACCGAGAGGATGTCCACAAAAGATAGCCTACAAGTAAGCTCTACAGAAAACAGGGATCAAGGATATACTCCCAAAAGAGATATCATGCGCGTATATAGTCTTTGACCATCAGAGTCGTATTTCCTCAAGCTTAATTCCATTGTGCCTTGACCGTCTTTTAACTTCGCGATTTCGTAGCTTCCTATTTCCTGTTTCCATAACATGAGCTGGAACTCATTTCTTCGTCGCCTCTCGTTCCACTTGCACACTTGGCGCAAACATGACTGCGTACTCATGATCTCATGCAAGCTTTCCAAAATTCACTAGTGAATCTCGGACCTCGTACCACAAGGTATTCCACGTAGAAGAACTTTCTCTTGAAAGTAAACAGATGCCAACCAGGTTATCAAGCGCACTTACTAGGGTGATTTCTATAACCCACGCATAAGTGAAGTAAACCATCTGTCTTATCGGCGAACACCACTCGATCGGGCTTCAAATTTCCAATAAAGGCATCAAGGGATTCTAAGTAATTAGTCATGACAGAACCTCAAAAAGGTTACCAGGTACTTCGAGGGCATTACCAAGGCTAGTCAAAAGGTCTAACTACCCTCCTATCAAAACCGAGAGTGGCACCCCCTACTGGATAACCACTTCATCCCTAGAATCCATCCATAGCTTATAAACATAAGCATTATTTCCAAACTCAACACTTGGCATAGACATTCCCAAATCCAAACAAGTCATGTATAAATGGACTGATTCTCCAATAGGACTTTGAGACAAAAATGGGATTCTCTATTACGCTAGTACTTAAGGTGCAGAGACTCAACTATCGAAGCAGACTTAAATGATACGAACAACGAAGTCCTAACGGGATGATAGAGAAGAAAAGCTAAACCTTTAACAAGATCGTTACCCTCCTTCCGAGGTACTCTAGAAATGAGAGCATACTACTGCCCTCCCGATGATCTTGTCCTTGTCCCATAATACTTAACTATCCGCCCCGTTTTACCATGCCAAAGGTACTCTCTCGTCATGGGTTTCATTGTTCATCTTTCTCCCTCCTTTGAGGACTAAGCCATACCAACAAGTTGCTCATCCTTAAGCTCGTATCCTTTATCCTCTTTCTCACTATCCTTTCTTATAACGCGGCCACTGGTCTCTTGAAAACCACCTCCATCGCATGGAAAGCACTTTCGTAGATAGAAAAGACTAGTCGCAGTTAAAACCACTGTGACTACAGATAGAGGAAAGAAAGGAAAAGAGATTTAATTAAGGAAACAAGGATAATGCTAATGGCCTTTGGGGAATAGTCTTTTCTTTTTAAAAGAAAACTTTCTTGAAAAATGCTTCTTTATAAACGATTTTCAAATAATTTTCAGAAGGTCTTTAAAAACTTTTGCCCAATCTGGTAACCTTCTGCTCTGATACCAATGTAACACCCCGCCTCCGCTAGGGTCACTCGCAAAGGAATGCACTAGCTTTAGAGGGGCATTATTGGTAAACATGCACAGAAATATCACAAGACAGAACATATATATATATAAATAGCGGAAGTAAAATCAAACTTTCATAAACATGAATACATAAGGTCTAAAGCCTTTTACATCAGAGTACATCAAAACCTGTCTTGCAATAGTAAAGAAGCATAAAGACTTTTTAATAAATTATTCCCCAAGTAAAACCGTAAAGTAGCCATAGCCAAGAGAAGTCCAAGCCATCCATGATGACCTTCAGGCAGAAGAAGTCCGAACTAAACAACATTGTTTCCTCCCTGAAACCTGGGGGGGGGAAACGGAAGAAAAGAGGCGAAACAAAACGGGTCAGTCAAAAAGACTGAGTAAGTCCTATCTACTTCCAGTATAAAAACAGGTAAAGGTAACATGACATGCATAAACTGAAAGTAAACATAAGGATAACTACAAGATAGATAAACCAGGGTAGCCGGTTGAACTACTGCGGCAAGGTAAACTAAGGTATCATGATATACTACGGTGTTATGATAAGTCAAGGTATCACATCGTCAGATTTCTATCGAGTACATTATCCCAAGGTATCTACCCCGTCTAACATCCCACGGTATCTATTATGTATATTCTTCCTAGTTCTAACATGTATATTTGCTCTGCACCTCTCGTACTAGTATTCCTACCCGCGTCATGTGTTAACCATGAATGTCCCGTGCTCAAAGTCGTGTAATGGTCCATGTCAACCTAATATCGCATATATAGGTTACTCAAATCATACGTTTCTTTCCATGTATATAAGTTCAGTCCTTTGCCGTACCTCGTACGGGCTTCCTCATGTCGTATTATCCTTGAAATTGTTTGGACTGTCACCCTTGTTCTAGCTAGGTTCTTCCGTATGAATCATCGTTTGAACTACTAGGACTTACGCCACCTAGCACCACTAGGGATTACGCTTACCTATTGCACGCTTTCGTATTTCGGTTTGGGTTAAACCACCTAGGCCACTAGGGATTACGCTAACCCTCAACCGCGCCCTTTTTCCCACGTATTCATCGTGAATCGTTTTCCTATAACTGGATGCACATATATCACATCGTGCCATCCGAGTCCTGTCACCGACCAAAACAAGAAATACAGGACTCGGTCGGGAGCTTTAGATTTATCTGCCGATGCAGATGCTAAGGTCTGCTTTTCTACACGTGGCTATGGTCCCACGAGACCCCTCCCTCAACTAGTGAAAGGCAACACAAGAGAAAATCTTGCATGAGAACTACACTCCGGCCAGCCCACATCCTACGGCCTACCTCACCCATAATTAGATAGAAATTATGGTCTGTTGGGTGTTCCCTGCCTTTCCGTACGTACACGCTTGACTCGAGATGGTAGATGATCGACGAACTTGCTATCTCGGGCACCTTATGTATTCGTCGACTCACTGCTATCCAACCCAGTCTTTAGGTCGCTCGCATAGCAACCAAGGCATATTCTTGGTTCTTCTACCGCAGACCTCAACCTCTCGTGAGCCTAGTATAATGACCTGGCAGCTCACAGAGGGATCCCAAGAATATCCTCACGTTCCCCGAAGCCACTGCTTCATTACCCAGTTCGTTGGAGCCTTTATCTAAATCAGATAGCCTGCTCCTTCACGCATACTTAAACGTTGACCTAACGTATCGGGTTACTAATCTATCTAAGAAATGGTCCAAATTTCCTTGACTAAGAATTATTACTTAGTTTCCCTTAACTAAGGTTTACCACTTAGCCTTATTTCCATAATCCTTGTTAACTATGGTTATTTACCTAATCCTCCGAATTAGGGTTTATCTAATGGGTTAAGTGTCACTTAAGTTCATAACTTAGCCCGTCTACAAACCATGTCAAAATTGGCTAAGTATACAAGTCCAAGACTTAACCCTACAAACCATGTGTCAAGTTGGTTAAGTATATCAAGGAATCCATGACTTAACCTCGTCTAATTATCATTTTAGATTGGTTAATTATATAATTTAACTTGACCTTGTCATCAAATCGGTCAAGCGTATTCAAGTGATTCGTGACTTAGCCTTATCTTGTTTTCACGTTAGATTGGTTAAGTATAGATTAACTTAACCTCATCAAATTAACGAGTTAGATTGGTTAAGTATAGGTCACTTAACCTCATCAAATCATCGTGTTAAATTAGTTAAGTGTTTAACTTAACCCCATTAAATTACCAAGTTGGATTAATTAAGTCTAGGCTAACTTAACCCCATCCGATTACCATGTTTAGATTAGTTAAGCCTAATCTTAACCCCATCCATTAACTGTATTATACGGTTAAGTGTCATTAAGAAAATTTACTTAACCTTATCACGTTATCGTGTTGGATTGATTAAGTGTTGGTTAACTTAATCCCGTCCACTAGTCATATAAAAATGGTCAAGTGTCATTAGGCAAATCAAGTTACTTAACCTACCCAAGCTTACCATGTTTTGTTAAGTATCATTAGCCTAATCAAATTACTTAACCCATTTGTCCATATCATATTTGGTTAAGCCTCATTAATCAAATTAACTTAACCCTATTATGTGGCATTAATTTAATTAATGCACCCTCAACCTCTCACATTAGACCTTGTTGTGGTTACTAGTTAAGCCGGGCGGGTCCGGGTAGATTTATACCACAACCTAGTCTAACCTCGGGTCTTAAGCGCGACATGACCAACTTCTCACATTGGGTCCTATTGTTTGCAACTACTAGTTAGGCCGGTCGGTTCCAGGTAGTTTTACGTTGCAAACTCAACCCAACCTCGAGTTGGCCATACTTATATTATCTAAGTTCATCATGTTTCCAAAACATGTTACAAGTTTTCAAGCATTTGGGTAGACATAACTTAATAGGTAAATTCCCAAAGGGTAGACCTAACTTAATAGGTAAATTCCCAAGCTCATGTTTTTATGCATACTTACATGCCAACTTCCATGTTATCTTCCAAGTCATATTTTCAAGTATAAACACATGTCATATTCAAGTTAAGATTTCACGACATGTTCATGTTTATCTAACTACCCAAAATCGTGTTTTCCCAACGCAAGCAAAGCGAGTCAACATAGTAAGGATACTATGTCACATATTGGTCTCAAAACATGCATGATGCCAAAAAGGGCTTGGCTTCCACATGCATAACATCATAAAGGGATTGGCCATAAACATGCATAGTGTCATAAGGTAATTTGGCCACAAACATGCATATTATCAAAAAGGGTTTAGCCATAAACATGCACAACTTAAAAGAGGGGATTGGCCACGAGCATGCATAATCTCATAAAGGATTTGGCCACAAACTTGCATGTTACCATAAGGGGTTTGGGTTCATAAACATGCATAAGCCCCAAAATCTTGTCTTAGCCAATGTTTCACACATAAAGTGGTTCCTAAAGGTTCATGCTAGCATTTCATGCATAAAGATCCAAACTTGCAAGTTAAACTAGGTTATGCATTGCATGAGAGGCATGATTAAGTCACTCACATAGCCTAAATCATAAATATGAACACAAAAGGCATGGTAAGGTTCATATAGGTTCGCATAATCATGTTTAGCCTCATTTTATCCCATGTCATTATCAAAACTACCGTTTCCATCTAAAAGTAGCTAGAACTTACATAGTTAGGCCTAGGGAAAGAAGCATGAATCATCTTGGCTAAGAAAGGTGCCTCCTTTGTAGAAGAATCGTCATGGAACTCGCATAGCAATGTTGATTTGGCCTTGATTTGGTGTAGCAAGCCTGCACCTTTTGATTTGAACTTGATTTGGATGCATAGGCTCTAGGGATTTGAGATGGAGGCCATGAGAGTAGAAATTTGGCCATAGTTTAGTTACATGAATGAATAATGAGGATTTAGGATAGGTTAGGGTCTTATTTATAGATTAGGCAAGTGTTTTAGGCCATAGGATTAAACCTAGATTCAATCCAAGCCATCAAAGCATGTCTTGGGGAAGAAGTCAAGTGTAGGAACCATCTAGGGCCTTTAGATTAAAGATGAACCATGAGAACCATCCAAATGCAAAATCTGCATTTGAGCGAATCGGCCCACGGGTTGACAGCCAAACACCCTGGATTAACCCCTAGTCGACCCAGCGAGCTCGGGTCGACCTCAAAAATCGGCCGGTTCGGTTATTCCCCTCTCCTAATTCACTATTTTGAACATTTTTGCATATTTATTTATTTAATTTTCAATTATATATATATATATATTTCTGCGCAACTCATTTCACTTAATTAAGTATACTTTAATTTGGGAATTTTTCGTGAAACTTCGCGAGGCCATATCTTAGTCATACGGACTCCGATTTTCGAAAACTCGGACTCTATTTCGCGTATTTTTCCGAGACGAACGCAATGGCATAGCCCGTTTCACTTTATTCAGAATTTAAAATTAAATTCTGCCTTGATTCTCGTCTTTAATCATGTTATCGAAATACGGGTTGTTACAGAAATCCAATTTCCAAATACGTGACTGTGCGGTTTTGATTGTATACCTATATATGGCGACATAGTGGTATGGGGCATTAATGTCGTCTATGATTGGAAATTGTTTTCAAACATATAAACACTAGCAATAATATCAAATGCCTTTGTTTTATTCGTATCAAGCATATTTTGGCCGTTATAAGGTAAAAACTCTATCTTTCGGTTTGCGTTGCATTGTGTGATGGGAACTGAGTCTTATAATGGTTTCATTTTTATATAAAGCATTGCGATGTTTAAAAGAAAGATTTTTTTTAAAGCACTGGCAATCCAATGGAGTAAACCCGTTCCACGAAAGTGGCGTGGTCCTATGATTAGCCATATATTAAATGTGTTAAATAGATTTCTCATACCAGTCCCATGACTGACTCGTAGTTTGTTTCACTTTCAAACTCGGGTTCCCCTTTTTCTACACGGGCAGCCTTGTATTCAGGTTTAGCTGGTTCTTTCAGGATAGCTGGAGCTGAAGATGGATTCTATCATTTATCTCTTTTTATGCTATTCAGCTCCTATTGTACATTATGTTTGTTTTCCGCTGTAGACATATATGTATAGCTGAACTGTATTTTTACTAAGTATGATCCTGTATACTGTGTAACTCTGATGATTACTCTTATCCAGTATATTCTATTGTTCTTTATCTAGTGTATTTATTTATTTCTGTTCTGCTATTATCTGTTTCTGTGTTATATTCCACGGATTACCCTTGCCGCCGTCAGTACGGGGTTTGGGGTCGTCTCAGATGGACATCAGTTGCATGGCGTGAATTGTCAGTGTGGCATGCTGAGATGCAAATGATCTCAAGACTTTTGTTGAAAAGCAGAGCCTTGTGGATGATGATCAAAGCACAACTTTAATTAGAATAGCTTTGTGTATAGAGTTAATTAGCGAGCCTCACACCCCGGTGTGAACCAGAAACGGGAGAGGACCACAAGGAGGACATGCGTTTCTTTCTAGCCAAGAGTGGTGTCATGGTATGGATCCTAGACATTTTACTTATGTAGTTGTTGGAAAGCGAGGTACCTCGGATTTGAGACCCTAGTGGCTCTTGATATTGGTCGACATACTGACCAGATTTTATGCCCCATAGGGCAGGGAAACGTATTGTTCAGGAATAACTAATCCACTAAATTAAGTGTGGACCGGCCCTGCCGCTCCAAGGGCCATTGCATTATGTTCCTGAGACATGGGATAGATTGTCTAGAATCGGATGAGGAAGATCCCTTCCCTTGGTTCATAGATGGAATCCAATTTCCAATACGTGACTTTTGATTTTAGTTGTAGAACTAGTATGGCGACATGATATATGGTGCACATGTCATCTATGATTGATACATTTATATTAGAAGTTGTTTTGACACATACACTTATAGAAATATCAAATGATTTGTTTTAAAAGTACCAAGCATGTATGGCTATTATAAGGTAAAACTCTATCCTCCGGCTTGCGTTGCATTGTGTGATGCGACCTGAGTTTTATAATAGCTTCATTTTGCAAAGAGCATTGCGTTGTTTTATTTTAAACTGAGATTCATGTGGAGTAAACCCGTTCCATGTTATACGAAGTGGTCCGATGATTTCCCAAATTTTACATTAAAGATTTAATAACTTTTTTAGTTCTCATACCGTCCCATGACTGACTTGGAGTTTTGTAATAACCCGAAAATCTGGGTCAGTTTAAAATTTTTATTTTGGCAATTTTAGCGAATTTTGAACATTTAGAATAGATTATTTTAAATAATATCGACGAGAAATTTATTTTGGATGGAATTTGAACATGTATATTATATACGTCGTCGTTAGAATATAAATAATTATTTAAAATTATAAAAGGAATTGAAAATGGCGCGGTAGTTCGATAATTCAATTTCAAACTTCAATTGAACTTACCGGGTGCAAAACAATCCGGATTTTAGTGAAACAAAAAAAAAGTGAATCTAATTGAAAATATCATTCCAACGAATCTGAAAAATTGAAATTTCATAGCGGGAATCAAAAGATATGTCCAGTTGAAAATTCTGAATAGTCGCTATGGAATTCAGGCCCTTAAAAATGGGAATTTTGCAAATGACCTCGGATTTCGACGAAACCACATTTGTTTGGTCCGTGGTGTCTAGTTATTGTTAGGTTTCAAATTTCAAAATTTTTCGAATCAATATGTGGGCGTGGCAAAGGAAAACGCGTTTGACCAGTTTTAGTTGATTTTAATCGACTAGAAAATGGCCATTTATCAAATGTTCTCGGAATTCGACGAAACTAGTTTTGTTAGGACCGTATCGTCACTACGAAGCTAGAAAATATTTTTCTGGAATTTTTCGAGTTAGTATGTGACCCCAGTAAATTGAAATGCGCGTTCAAATTCAATATATAGAGTTGTATTTTGATTTTGACGAAAACTGATCGAAATGATCAAATCAGCCTATGATACATATCCCATTGTGTTCGGAATGGGGGTAATTAGCTATGGACGACAAGCGGTGGGTCTCGTTTCGAGTTCGAAATAAAAAGTTGCTTTTTAAAATATAAACCTAATAAAATAATATATATATATATATATATATATATTTCCATTTCTCCTTAAGACCCCCCTTCCTTCACTTTCGTTCAGAACAGAAATTAAATTAAAAAAAAATAAAGAAGAAGACACAGCCGTAGCTGCGATCCCCCACCGCCGAGCTCCCCCCAGGTGGCGCGCCACCGCAAACCCCCCTCCTCCTCAGCCTCGATCGAAACCCCCCTCCCCCCCCTCTCCGCTGCCTCGCGATCTAACCCCCCTATCCTGATGCCGACCGCGCTACCCCCCCCCCCCCTCTATCGCTGCCGATCGAAGACCCCCCCATCCTCCTGCTGCCGATCGAAGACTTCCCCCCTTCCTATTGCTGACCGACGCCAGACCCCCCCTGAAGCCCTCCGAGCCTCCCCCAGTCCGTCAACTCCACCTCCTCCGTTCGATTAACTATAAGCTTTTATTATTTGTTTTATCATTTTTCTTTTTTCTTTTCAATGATTCTTAACAAAGTAAAAGTCGGATTCTTAACGAAATAAAGATTTGATTTTTAATATAATAAAGATTTGATTTTTAAAATAATAAAGATTCGATTTTTAAAATAATAAAGATTAGATTTTTAAAATAATAAAGATTCGATTTTTAAAATAATAAAAATTCTATTTTTATATATTGAATAGCGAAGTAAAAATTCGATTTTTATATATTGAATAGCGAGGTAAAAATTCGATTTTTAAATATTGAATAGCGAAGTAAAAATTCGATTTTTAAATATTGAATAGCGAAGTATAAATTCGATTTTTATATATTGAATAGTGAAGTATAAATTCGATTTTTATATATTAAATAGCGAAGTAAAAATTCGATTTTTATATATTGAATAGCGAAGTAAAAATTCGATTTTTATATATTGAATAGCGAAGTAAAAATTCGATTTTTATATATTGAATAGCGAAGTAAAAAATTCGATTTTAATATATTGAATAGCAAAGTAAAAATTCGATTTTTATATATTGAATAGCGAAGTAAAAATTCGATTTTTATATATTGAATAGCGAAGTAAAAATGTGATTTTTATATATTGAATAGCGAAGTAAAAATGTGATTTTTACATATGTAGAGAATACGGGCAGAGAAAGTGACAAGAAGAAGAAACGGCGAAGATTCCTACATAAGAAGAGTCGTGGGATTGGTTTAGCTAATCTGTGAGAACTTCTCACCTTTTAATTTTATTTTCCTAGTTATAAATATATACTAGGATGCAGACGGTGTTTAGTAGCACCCGACACCCGTCGTCCACAGACCATGGACGGCTTGTATGCTTGATTGTTTGATTTTGATGTGTAGTTGATTGTGTGATGTGAAACGAAATAAAATATTTATATAGTGAAAAATATTTTATAGTTAAAAATAGAATTTTTAACGTGTATATGAAATGAAATAAAAATAAACAGATCGGACGATTTGTTTATATACACACATTTGACTGATATGATTGAGACGATAAATTTTACACATCGCCCAACTGCACAAATAAAATCTGTGTTTGATTGTCTGAAACCCCACACGGGTATTGGGATGGTATTTTACATACACTAATCCCGATTGTTTAGTTGTATGTCGATCGATTGATTGACAGACTGTTATGAGCGTTAAATATTTATATTTGATGCTTATACAGTGTAGAATGCACTTTGGATGATGGTTGATTATTCATCGTTGTTATAGTATACATGTGTTGTAGAAAACCCATATAATTAACATTATATGGTAATTGATTGGGCTTCATTCCAGTTTTGAATAGAAATATTTGAAAAAGAAATATTTGAATAGAAATATTTGAAAAAGAAATATTTGAAATAGAATATTTGAGTAGAAATATATGAAGCCGTGTTGATTAGATTGACGCCATTTCGACGTGAATGATATTTATATCGATTTCATTCATTTTATAATGAATATCGAAAGTGATTTCAAAATCTGATATTTCGAAAAGAATTGAAATTCGAACTGAAACTGAATAGAAATGAATTCTAATTGAAATCGAATATAAATGAATTCGAATTGGAATTGAATTGAATTGAATTGAAAACGAACTGAAATAGAATTAGAAATCAATTCTAATTGAAATCGATTTGAAATGAATTTAAAAGGAATTTATATTGGAATATTCAATTTTGATTTGAATTTGAATATGAAGTTGAAACCGTTTTGAAAACAAATTTTAAAACGATTTATAAAATACGTTTTAAAAGGAAATCGACGAAGTATATGTTATATTTATTATATATATAATATAGTGGCCTGAATAGAACGCGCCGCGCCCTGGCAGCTCGCGAATTTCGACCATTGACTTCGAACGAATATTGCGGGAGATCCAATCGTTGGATTCTCCTAAAACCGGAACCGTTGGGTTCGTATTGAAAACAACTCTCTAACGAATGTAAGAAATTAGAAATCTAACGGTTGGATTTGGAGATACGTCCAAATCAAATTTAGAAAAGGTCGCTGTAAGTGCAGTTCGATGGCCGTTGATGGAAATCGACTGTACGGGCCTTGATAAAATTACTAAAAATAGTAATAATTTGTGTAAAATCATAAGAAATAATTTATAAAGAATTGGGATGAAAAACTCCATATTTGAAAAGATAAAAATAGATTTTTATCGAAATGAACTAGTTTTGAACTAGAGTTATAATTCTATTTATTTTTAAATAAATAAATTGAATTTGAAGTGGTTTTGAAAATAACCAGAATTTCCAATGATTGCATTGGAATGGATTTGAATCGAAACTGTCTTCGGAATATTTCGATGTTGGATTTCGTGATTATACATATGTTGTTATGGAAATTTGAAAGATATAGATATGTATATCGTTATTTCCAATACGATATCTGTTGGTCGTAGAATTTGATATTGAATATAAGCCGATATATTTTCTATTCAGAGCCTTGTATTTAATATCAAATGTGATTAGGGTTTGTCGTGAATGGTGTCTTGACTAACACCGTTCTTGAACCCAGTTGAGAAAAGATTAAATCTTTTTACTTAGATTTAATGAAGTGTACCAATTAAATAATATTTAATTGAAATTGAATTGATATTGATTTTTGGGTTTATCGTGGACAGTGTTTTAAATAACACTCGTTCTTTAACCCGATAATTAATGAAATGTGATTTTGGTTTTATCGTGAACTGTGTTTTAAATGACACTGATTCTTTAACCCAGTTAAAGATTAAAACTAAGTGGAGTTTTAATGAATCTTTAATTAGATTGAAATGATCGAGAATGGAGTATCACCAGCTTTGCTCCAGGCGATAGTTAAATCTTTAATTAGATTTGAACATGAAATGGCAATTGAATTTACCGATAACATAGTGGTGTTAGATATGAAGTATTACCAGTTTTACTTCATGGGATGAATAGGTTGGGATTGGGAAATTAAAACAAATGATTACTTCGGTAAGGTTCGTTAATCCCGACTAGTTGAATCGAAATTCAAAAGGATAGATTAAAGAATAAATATAAAGAATTTATCTTTGACAAAATTAGTGGGAAACTTTCCCTATGAATGTGAAATTTAGAAACTAACTGTCGGTTAGCTAAGCAGAATGGTTTCCTGGATATTGATCTGATGTTGGTTTCGGCCTTCGGGGTTAATATTTGGGGAATTATTCTCTTTATTAATTTACGGTTAGTGACTGATGAATTGGAATGAGGCGTATGTTGTGTTTGTGTAACACTTATTTAAAATATACGCGAGTTATTCGGGAAGACCGGGTTTATCCTATTCTGAATAACTGATACGACGATAAGTCGAAGATGAAGACGATGGTCGAAGACCGGAGGTCTTCACGTCGTTTGTGTGATTACTGATGATCTTGATTGGGATGTACACCCAAGAAGATGGAAACAGTTGGTGGTCGTCCAGACGTACTTGGAGATCGATGGATATGCGGGGTACTAGGTGCCTCCGGTTTCGTTCAGACCCAGAGCGAACTTGTAAATGGACTGTGTGTCTGACATTGGATTTTAGTATGTGTGATTGATCTCTATTAAATATATATCTGTTTGGCGACAGAGAATTTATTCTCTTGCTTAACGCCCTTCTCTGAGACGTACGAGCTCAGGGGTTATATATTGATGGATATCAATCGCATGGAGTGAATTGCCTGTATGGCATGCTTCAGTGGCAATTGATCAAGGCTTCTGTTGAAAAGAAAAAGTCTTGTGGTGATGATCAAAGCACAGCCTGTGTGGCATAGCTTTGTGTAACATGAATTCGCGAGCCTCGCACCCCGGTTGTGAACCAAAAACGGGAGGGGACCTCAGGAAGGGCATGCGTTTCTTTCTACCTAGGGTGGTGTCAGTGACCTACCAGCCCTGACATTTATATACTTTTCACATGTGTGGTTGTTGCTGTTGCGAGGCGCCTCGGTTTGATCGGACGATCCGGGTCCGATGGAGTCATTCGTTGGCTCATTTGCGCCCCAAAGGGCGGGGAGACGTATTGTTCAGGCATAATAATCCGCATCGGTGGACCGGCCCTGACGATCCAGGGGGCGTGTAACACCCCACACCTGCTACGGTCACTCACTAAGGGAATGCCATAACATCGGTGGAGTATTTTAAGTGAATATAGAACAGAAAAATTACAACAAGACAGATATAAGTAATACTTGAGAATTTAAAACATCATTTCATTTCAGCGGAAAGTAAAACATGTTTGGTTACACCAAAACCATAAATAAGAGTCAAGTATATAATATCCATCCTGATAAAAACGAAAGTACATAATCTCATTACATAACCTAATAGCCATAATAGAAAAGATAAACTGAGCTTTACATCCACGGTCCAAGCTCCAAAAGATAGATAAAGCAGTCTGATCAAAGCCCATTAGTGCTAGGCCCACTCTGAAAACCTGAGGGTTGGGAAAAAAATAAAGAAACAACGGGGTCAGACATAAGTCTGAGAGAGTCCTATAACCCTAACAATACAATCATTAAAGTAATTAGGGTATGATATAAACAAGGTACGGTACCTCTGGGGATAATGACTACACTAAGTAGCCAACTAAACACAGGATGTACTAAGATAACCGAAAAGACGCATTTATCCACCCAAGGATAATTACTGGATTACACCACCCCAGATCTACCCACCCAAGGGTAATTCCTACACTGCACCACACCAGTCATTCCTAACTTAAAGGTTGATCCCACCCATGGACTTATAAAATTAACTTAATAGTTCTCGCGTACCCCTAGGTGACTAAGTAGACGCCACGGGGCCCTACAATCCACTAGGTGTACACACTACTCCCCATTCGATCGGCTCCCTAACGTAGATACCCGTGCTGGCCCCACCGTGGGGTGTACCATTCCCCAGCGTGGCAACCTGATAAAACTAACGGTGCACGGCTTATATCTACACGATGCAACAACGTCTTATTTACCAGCCCGGGTCCACACAAGCATATGAAACCCGTAGGTCATGCGTTGCCACCGCTAACCCATTTTGGCCTCTTATAGTCAAGCCCAATATGCGTGTCCCGTCACTCGACTAGAGTCGAGCCTACTAAGATACGTTTGGGATATTGGTTGAAATGGGCCCCCACAAGCTACCACCTAAGCTTGTTATTTTATCTAGTGTATCCCACTTAACCCCTTTTATAATCATGCCCACCTACATGTTAAGGTTTGGTTAAGTCATCTAATCATATAGTAATTGCCACTTAAGGCACCCACTAGATTTCCACATGCCACCCAAAGCACTTACTTAACCCTTTACCCATGTTTAATTACATGTTCCTCTTTGGTTAAGTATTCTAATCGTATTTTCTATTGCCACCCAAGGCAACCCACTAGATTTCCACATGCCACCCAAGGCACCCAATTAACCCCTCATGTCCCTCTACATACTAATATGGTTAAGTGTTTCTTAATTAATTAAGATCATGACCTCATAAAGACCACTCACATTAGACCGTCTTTTATGACTGCTGGATATGCCGGTTGGGTCCGGGCAGCCTTACGTCATAAAAAGGGTCTAACCTCGTGTCTTTACTTTAATCACGTATTTAATTTGTGCCTAAGACCTCTCACATTGGGCTAACATTTGTAGCAACTGGTTAAGCCGGTTGGGTCCGGGCAGTTTTACGCTACAACTGAGTCCAACCTCGTGTCTTAGTCGATTAATTACACCTAATTAATCACCCTCATAATTTATATTAATTATCCCTAATTAATTAATCATGTTTTCCAGAATATGGGTAGACCTAACTCAATAGGTAAATTCCCAACTCCGTAGTATGGGTAGACCTAACTCAATAGGTAAATTCCCAACTCCATAATATGGGTAGACCTAACTCAATAGGTAAATTCCCAATTATGTCCATTTAATTTATGTTACTCTTAAGCATACCCATTCCACATCATTTTATTAACATGCATATTAACCCCATCGTTCCCCACGTAATTCGTTCTCGTAACGTGACATAATAAAAGGGAAGATTCATCACAAATGTCATGGGTTTAGCCAACATAGCATGTAACTTTATCATGGGTTCAAAAGGTGTCAACTTGCATATATGAACATACATTAAACCCAACTAGTATTTAACCCAAACTTGCATTATGCATATCATAAAAGAGACAACTTGCATATGAACTTGCACATAAACTTGCATCATAACTTGCATATGAACTTGCATCATAACTTGCATATGAACATGTATCATAACTTGCATATGAACTTGCATCATAACTTGCATATGAACTTGCATCATAACTTGCATATGAACATGTATCATAACTTGCATATGAACTTGCATATGAACTTGCATCATAACTTGTGTAATGACCCAGATTTCCATAACATCAGAGTTGACTATATACATCATACGTCCAACCCAAATATCACGAAAATACGAGACATTTTTTTTTTAGAAGAAAGAGGTAGAAGAAGAACAGAAATAACAACACAGAATCTCACATCGCAGCGGAACAAAATATAATATATCACATCTTTGAAATACAAAATCTTAACTGTATAACATACACTTATCAGAGTACAACACTTACAACATAACGGAACAGACTGTAATGACCCAGATTTCCATAACATCAGAGTTGACTATATACATCATACGTCCAACCCAAATATCACGAAAATACGAGACATTTTTTTTTAGAAGAAAGAGGTAGAAGAAGAACAGAAATAACAACACAGAATCTCACATCGCAGCGGAACAAAATATAATATATCACATCTTTGAAATACAAAATCTTAACTGTATAACATACACTTATCAGAGTACAACACTTACAACATAACGGAACAGATATACTGGAAGAGCTTGGAGCAGGAGGCTTCAGCATTATCCAGTTATAGTTGTTCCGTTATGTTGTAAGTGTTGTACTCTGATAAGTGTATGTTATACAGTTAAGATTTTGTATTTCAAAGATGTGATATATTATATTTTGTTCCGCTGCGATGTGAGATTCTGTGTTGTTATTTCTGTTCTTCTTCTACCTCTTTCTTCTAAAAAAAAATGTCTCGTATTTTCGTGATATTTGGGTTGGACGTATGATGTATATAGTCAACTCTGATGTTATGGAAATCTGGGTCATTACAACTTGCATATGAACTTGCATCATAACTTGCATATGAACTTGCATCATAACTTGCATATGAACATGTATCATAACTTGCATATGAACTTGCATCATAACTTGCATATGAACTTGCATCATAACTTGCATATGAACTTGTATCATAACTTGCATATGAACTTGTATCATAACTTGCATATGAACTTGCATCATAACTTGCATATGAACTTGCATCATAACTTGCATATGAACTTGCATAACATGCCACACTTAGAGACAAACTTGCATATATTATGCATATCATAAAAAGAGACAAACTTGCATAAAACCAAACACTTAGCATGCATAAAACCAAATGCTTAGCATGCATAAAACCACATACATAGCATGCATAAAACCAAATACTTAGCATGCATAAAACCAAATACATAGCATGCATAAAACCAAATACTTAGCATGCATAAAACCAAATACATAACTTGCATAACATGTTACATATAGACTTGCATATAATCTCCCATATAGCTTGCATAACATGTTACATATGAATCAATGTTCAACATAGTGTTTTGCATCATAAAACATAGCATTAAACTTGCATATAGCACACAACATACACTGTACTAAACTTGCATAAACACATTGATTCCACAAACATAGCCATATCTTATCATATCCTATCATAATCAATTTAACAATTGATTGTTAAGTCTATAGAAACTCACCAAAACCAAGATTAGCAAACTTATGTAGTAGAACTAGTTGCTATACAAGAAGAAGATGATGATTAGAGGTTGATTAGCTTGCAACTTTCTTCATAAACTAGTGGAGGTTCCTCTCAAGTTTGATTTTGGCGGCATGGTGGCATCATTTCTATTTTTAGTATGAATTAGGGTAGTATTAGGGTGTATTTATAGATTAGGTGAGTGTTTTAGGCCCTTAGATTAACCCTAAATTAGATTAGGACCCTTAGATTTCGGAACCTTCCAGAAACCAGCCCTAAGACCAAGCCCAAACCCCAAACTGGTGCACCCAACCACAGAACTCTCTAGAAACTGTGCAGGTTTCCTGTCCCGACATGGGCGCACTTCCCAAGTGCGCCAGTGTAAAAATGTGTTGGCGCACTTCACAAGTGCGCCAGTGCATTTTTGTGTTGGCGCACTTCACAAGTGCGCCAGTGCATTCTGGCTAGTTTTCGGTTTTTTTCTGCCTAACTTCGTTCGTCCATATCTTCTTCATACGGACTCCGATTTTCGAAAACTCAAACTCTATTTCGCGTATTTTTCCGAGACGAACGCAATGGTGCAACCCGTTTCCCCTAATTCCCACATCTGGGATTAGTTATTCTTTAATTTGTGAATTTTAGCATTAACCGAAATTCGGGGTGTTACATTCTCCCCTCCTTAAAGGATTTCGTCCCCGAAATCTCTAAGCTAAGGAGAATGCATATCCTACCATCCAAACAACCATCTACTCAATCCATCAAACACGGGCATCCATTGTCCTTAAAACAGTTTCTAATGATGTATGAGCATATGCAAAAAGTGTGTGTATATGTTCCCTATCTAATGTATGAACATATGCAAACCATGATAGTGCCATGCATCCATTATGTATGCGAGAGAACCCTATCGACACATACAATATCTACATGAGCGCACAATCATTCACCAAAATGCATCATCCATATGATAACACAATCATTATACATCCATAAATATAGCTTCCTACACACAATTTTATGCAATATGCCATATGAAGTGATTGAACCGATCTAGTGCCTAGAGTGTGTATACATGCATCCACGAGCAACCACTAGCAACCACTTGCATCCACATGCATCCATCAAACATAACATGTCTCAAACACATGTTTCAACCATAGGTTTACCCTACCTAAAGGTCAAAGGTACTAATGAGAGGACATACTAATGATAAGATAAGTACTAGACAAACGATAAAGGAGAAGTTAAAAGACATACTCTCAAAAAGAAATGGGTACAAAGAACGCATCTTCGCTTCCGTCTCCCAAGTAGCATTGCCCTCGTCTTCTCCCCATTGCACTTTAACTAGCTGAACTTCTCTATTCCTCAACTTCCTAGTTTCTGACCCAAGGATGCGAGTAGGAGCTCGTCGAATCGTCGCATCACGCTCTACCTCTACATCTCTAAGCAAGCTCGGCTCTACGACCTCTGCGGTCTCATGTAAGCACTTCCTCAAATGTGATACATGGAATACATCATGAACACCACTAAGTCTGTCGGGCAACTCCACCCTATATGCCATTCGTCCAATCCTTTCCTTAATAGGAAACGGCCCTACGAACCTTGGTGCTAACTTCCCAACAGATCCAAAGCGAACCACATTTCGTAACGGAGACACTTTGACAAAGACCATGTCCCCAACTTCAAACTCAAGGTCCGTCCTCCTCTTGTCCGCATAAGATTTTTGCCTATCCTGCGCTGCTTTCATCCTTCTTCGAATCAAGTCAATCTTCTCAGAAGTCTCCCTAACCATATCTGGCCCAAGCAAGATCTTCTCTGTAGATTCCCACCAACATGTAGGTGATCGACAAGGCCTTCCATAAAGAGCTTCAAAAGGAGCCATACCAATACTGGACTGAAAGCTGTTATTATATGCGAACTCCACCAATGGAAGATGCTCTTCCCACGTACCACCAAAATCTAAGATACAAAGCATCAAAAGGTCTTCTAGGACATGATTCACCCTCTCAGTCTGGCCGTCCGTCTGAGGATGATATGCGGTGCTCAGACACAATTGAGTCCCCACTGCTTCTTGCAAACTTCTCCAAAACTCACTAGTGAAGATAGGATCTCGATCACTCACAATGCTGGATGGTACGCCATGCAATCTAACAATCTCTCTAACATAGACTGAAGCAAGCCATGGAGCGGTCCTCTTACTCTTTACGGGTATAAAATGGGCACTCTTGGTAAGTCTGTCTACCACAACCCAAATTCCCGTATTGCCCTTCCTCGATCTCGGTAACCCATCGATGAAATCCATCGAGACACTATCCCACTTCCATAGCGGACCTTCCAAATGGGTGAAGCAACCCATCGGGTTTCTTCTGCTCTGCTTTCCTTTGCTAGCACACCAAGCATCTAGCCACATACTCGGCCACATCTTTCTTCATACCGGCCCAAAAAGAAAACTCGCTTCATGTCTTGGTACATCTTGTCCCTACCAGGATGAATGGTCATCTTCGACCGATGTGCATCATCAAGTATAGCCTTCCTCAGACCCTCGTCTTGTGGTACACAAAGTCTACTGTCTCTACGCAACCACCCCTTACCATCTAGGGTGTACCTACTCAAATGGTTGGACGACTCCCCCCCTTATGAGCTTCTCTACTAACTCGACCAACTGTGGGTCGTCTCGCTGTGCCTCGCCAATCCGCCCCAAAAGAGTAGGCCTAACCTCCAAGGAGGCTAGCAAACCGGGTACAAAGTCAACGGAAGGTCTAAAGTCAAACATAGAAATAAACTCTAAGCTCCTCCATTCCACAAACAATGGACTCAAAGACAGCCTTTTTCTGCTTAAGGCGTCTGCCACCACGTTACCCTTGCCAGGGGTATACGCTATCTCAAACTCATAGGATGCTAAGAATTCCATCCACCTTTGTTGTCTTAAGACAATGCGCTTAAAGAGTCTCCAACACTTCCCTAAGATGTAGGGCATGCTTTTCTCCACTTCTAGAGAAAATCAGGATATTCTCCCATGCAAAATCGTCACAACTATCCATCTCTCACACAGACCACCCTAGTCGAACTCGACATCCCCCAAATGCAAGCCCCAAAGGCCTAAACCAATATCAGACAAACACCCAAGGGATACCTCCTTCGAATTCAGACGTCCTACGTGAGATGATACTAGTAAAAACGGCTAAATAATTAAGCCCTTGTCCAATTCTGGATGTCCTCGCTAGTCTCGCTCCAAAACCACCGTTTATCCCATAACTGGCTTTGCTCAACCTATTGAGCACATACGAAAACTTATTTCGCTCCTAGAAAAGACCAAGATGTCATCCACCAAGATCATCACGAACTTATTTAGGTACTCCCTGAACACCCTTCTCATCAAATCAACAAAGTATGCGGAGGCGTTCGTCTAACCAAATGGCATCACCAGCCACTCACAAAACCATCCGGAGTCCTAAAGGCAATCTTCTCTATACTATCCTCAGCCACTCTCAACTGACGAAACCCCGTGGCTGAGTCCAACTTGCGAAAATACTGAGGCGCCAACCAACTGATCAAAGAGATCATCAATCCTCGGCAATGGGTGTCTATTCTTCTTTGTGAGTTTATTTAGTTCTCTTTAGCCTACACAAAGTCTGAGGGACCCATCCGCCTTCGTGGCAAAAACTACTGGAGCACCCCACTCCGATATACTTCGTCTTATGAACCCCTTCTCAAGCAAATCGCCTACTTGCTCATGGAGTTCCCTCCTCTCACGAGGAGCCATGTGGCACACTGGCCAAGATACTGGTTTGGCATTGTCTACCAGATATATTAGGAAGTCAATCTCCCGCTCCGGAGGTAAGCCCTTCACCTCCTCAAACACATCCGAGTATTCCCGGACCACTCTAACAGATCGCAAACTCTCGACCGACGTGTCAAGCGATTCTAGATAACTTAGCATAACAGATTCCATGGGATTACAAGAGATCTCGAGAGTGTTACCCAAGCGGGTCATAAGCCTAACAACTCTCCCTTCAAAATCAAGAACGGCACCCCTACTGGATAACCAGTCCATGCCCAAACTAACCCATAGCCCGTGAAGCCCAAAAAGCAGCACATCTAAACTCAACGCTAAGTATAGAAACTTTCAAACCCAAACACATCATGGAGCCCCAATTGGGTTTGAAACAACTAAGGGATCATCTACCAAACTGGTGTCTAAGTGCAGTGACTCAACTAACAATGATGAGATAAACGAACTCGATGCGTCAGAATCTAATAAAGTTCGAACCGGATAATAAAGAAATCCAAATTCCAACCTAGACGGTCCTATCCCCATCTGGTACACTAGCCGCGAGGGAATACAACTACCCTCCAGGAGATTCCATACCTTGCCCATGCCCCTTTGGACAATCCTAATACAGTGTCCCATTCCTCCAAAAGGATAACTACTCGCCTTCTTCTTCCCATTCTCCACTCGTAACCTCCCACCAATGAGGTTTCATCCTTCATTAACCAAAAACTATTTGAGCCTTCCTCCCATCGTCTATCCAATAGATACCTACCAGTCCTCCTCCTTCTTGAACTAACTTCTAATCCGACTAATGTCTAAGTCCCTTGAAGTGGTTTTCCGTTCTTATCTATCTTAGAAAGGTCATCTATACGCGGAGGGGAAACTCAAAACGAGATAGGAAGAGATTCAAAACGGAGAATTCGAAAGATATAGATATGGCTATTGGGGATTATGCTTTTCTTTCAAAAACTTTTCTCTTAAAAGACATGTTTTTGAAAATACTCCTTTCAAAAATATTCTTAGAAAATAGTTTTTCCTAAAAAATTTATCTGTTCTGGTAACCTGGCTCTGATACCACGTGTAACACCCCACACCCGCTACGGTCACTCACTAAGGGAATGCCATAACATCGGTGGAGTATTTTAAGTGAATATAGAACAGAAAAATTACAACAAGACAGATATAAGTAATACTTGAGAATTTAAAACATCATTTCATTTCAGCGGAAAGTAAAACATGTTTGGTTACACCAAAACCATAAATAAGAGTCAAGTACATAATATCCATCCTGATAAAAACGAAAGTACATAATCCCATTACATAACCTAATAGCCATAATAGAAAAGATAAACTGAGCTTTACATCCACGGTCCAAGCTCCAAAAGATAGATAAAGCAGTCTGATCAAAGCCCACTAGTGCTAGGCCCACTCTGAAAACCTGAGGGTTGGGAAAAAAATAAAGAAACAACGGGGTCAGACATAAGTCTGAGTGAGTCCTATAACCCTAACAATACAATCATTAAAGTAATTAGGGTATGATATAAACAAGGTACGGTACATCTGGGGATAATGACTACACTAAGTAGCCAACTAAACACAGGATGTACTAAGATAACCGAAAAGATGCATTTATGCACCCAAGGATAATTACTGGATTACACCACCCCAGATCTACCCACCCAAGGGTAATTCCTACACTGCACCACACCAGTCATTCCTAACTTAAAGGTTGATCCCACCCATGGACTTATAAAATTAACTTAATAGTTCTCGCGTACCCCTAGGTGACTAAGTAGACGCCACGGGGCCCTATAATCCACTAGGTGTACACACTACTCCCCATTCGATCGGCTCCCTAACGTAGATACCCGTGCTGGCCCCACCGTGGGGTGTACCATTCCCCAGCGTGGCAACCTGATAAAACTAACGGTGCACGGCTTATATCTACACGATGCAACAACGTCTTATTTACTAGCCCGGGTCCACACACGCATATGAAACCCGTTGGTCATGCGTTGCCACAGCTAACCCATTTTGGCCTCTTATAGTCAAGCCCAATATGCGTGTCCCGTCACTCGACTAGAGTCGAGCTCACTAAGATACGTTTGGGATATTGGTTGAAATGGCCCCCCACAAGCTACCACCTAAGCTTGTTATTTTATCTAGTGTATCCCACTTAACCCTTTTTATAATCATACTCACCTACATGTTAAGGTTTGGTTAAGTCATCTAATCATATATTAATTGCCACTTAAGGCACCCACTAGATTTCCACATGCCACCCAAAGCACTTACTTAACCCTTTACCCATGTTTAATTACATGTTCCTCTTTGGTTAAGTATTCTAATCGTATTTTCTATTGCCACCCAAGGCAACCCACTAGATTTCCACATGCCACCCAAGGCACCCACTTAACCCCTCATGTCCCTCTACATGCTAATATGGTTAAGTGTTTCTTAATTAATTAAGATCATGACCTCATAAAGACCTCTCACATTAGACCGTCTTTTATGACTGCTGGATATGCCGGTTGGGTCAGGGCAGCCTTACGTCATAAAAAGGGTCGAACCTCGTGTCTTTACTTTAATCACGTATTTAATTTGTGCCTAAGACCTCTCACATTGGGCTAACATTTGTAGCAACTGGTTAAGCCGGTTGGGTCCGGGCAGTTTTACGCTACAACTGAGTCCAACCTCGTGTCTTAGTCGATTAATTACACCTAATTAATCACCCTCATAATTTATATTAATTATCCCTAATTAATTAATCATGTTTTCCAGAATATGGGTAGACCTAACTCAATAGGTAAATTCCCAACTCCGTAGTATGGGTAGACCTAACTCAATAGGTAAATTCCCAACTCCATAATATGGGTAGACCTAACTCAATAGGTAAATTCCCAATTATGTCCATTTAATTTATGTTACTCTTAAGCATACCCATTCCACATCATTTTATTAACATGCATATTAACCCCATCGTTCCCCACGTAATTCGTTCTCGTAACGTGACATAATAAAAGGGAAGATTCATCACAAATGTCATGGGTTTAGCCAACATAGCATGTAACTTTATCATGGGTTCAAAAGGTGTCAACTTGCATATATGAACATACATTAAACCCAACTAGTATTTAACCCAAACTTGCATTATGCATATCATAAAAGAGACAACTTGCATATGAACTTGCACATAAACTTGCATATGAACTTGCATCATAACTTGCATATGAACTTGCATCATAACTTGCATATGAACATGCATCATAACTTGCATATGAACTTGCATCATAACTTGCATATGAACTTACATCATAACTTGCATATGAACATGTATCATAACTTGCATATGGACTTGCATCATAACTTGCATATGGACTTGCATCATAACTTGCATATGAACTTGCATCATAACTTGCATATGAACTTGCATCATAACTTGCATATGAACATGTATCATAACTTGCATATGAACTTGCATATGAACTTGCATCATAACTTGCATATGAACATGTATCATAACTTGCATATGAACTTGCATCATAACTTGCATATGAACTTGCATCATAACTTGCATATGAACTTGCATCATAACTTGCATATGAACTTGCATAACATGCCACACTTAGAGACAAACTTGCATATATTATGCATATCATAAAAAGAGACAAACTTGCATAAAACCAAACACTTAGCATGCATAAAACCAAATACTTAGCATGCATAAAACCACATACATAGCATGCATAAAACCAAATACTTAGCATGCATAAAACCAAATACATAGCATGCATAAAACCAAATACTTAGCATGCATAAAACCAAATACATAACTTGCATAACATGTTACATATAGACTTGCATATAATCTCTCATATAGCTTGCATAACATGTTACATATGAATCAATGTTCAACATAGTGTTTTGCATCATAAAACATAGCATTAAACTTGCATATAGCACACAACATACACTATACTAAACTTGCATAAACACATTGATTCCACAAACATAGCCATATCTTATCATATCCTATCATAATCAATTTAACAATTGATTGTTAAGTCTATAGAAACTCACCAAAACCAAGATTATCAAACTTATGTAGTAGAACTAGTTGCTATACAAGAAGAAGATGATGATTAGATGTTGATTAGCTTGCAACTTTCTTCATAAACTAGTGGAGGTTCCTCTCAAGTTTGATTTTGGCGGCATGGTGGCATCATTTCTATTTTTAGTATGAATTAGGGTAGTATTAGGGTGTATTTATAGATTAGGTGAGTGTTTTAGGCCCTTAGATTAACCCTAAATTAGATTAGGACCCTTAGATTTCGGAACCTTCCAGAAACCAGCCCTAAGACCAAGCCCAAACCCCAAACTGGTGCACCCAACCACAGAACTCTCTAGAAACTGTGCAGGTTTCCTGTCCCGACATGGGCGCACTTCCCAAGTGCGCCAGTGTAAAAATGTGTTGGCGCACTTCACAAGTGCGCCAGTGCATTTTTGTGTTGGCGCACTTCACAAGTGCGCCAGTGCATTCTGGCTAGTTTTCGGTTTTTTTCTGCCTAACTTCGTTCGTCCATATCTTCTTCATGAAATTAGAATTTAATGGAATTCGATTTGGTAATAATCGAGATGAGCTTCAGTAAAGGAAGACCGTTACTATATACGGAATTTAAAAATGTCTCTCAATTATTCCATTTATATTATTAGTCTGATATGCAAATTTATATCGATTATTTATTGATTTATTTTCCGTGAAGATTCTATAGTTAGTGGAAGTGATTTGGGTTCACTGTGAACTGTGTTTTTAATAACATTGATTCTTTAACCCAGTTAAAGACAAGACTAATTTCTTAAAGTTGAATAATCATAAGGTAATGATTTTTGATATTAAAACCAAGTTGGAGTTCTAATGAATCTTTAATTAGATTGGAATGAGAATGGGATAATTAAATTTATCGAATTCATGAAATGATCGAGAATGGAGTACCACCAGTTTTACTCCAGGCGGTGGTTAAATCTTTAATTAGATTTGAACATGAAATGGTTATTAATCTTAAAAATAACACAGTGGGTGTTGGATATGGAGTACTGCCAGTTTTGCTCCATGGGATGAATAGGTTGGGATTGGGTAAATAAAATAAATGGTTACTTCGGTAAGGTTCGCTAATCCCGACTAGTTAATAAAATCTTTTGAAATTGATATCCAAATGAAGATTAAAGAATAAATTTTAAACAATTTATCTTTGATAAAATTTATGGGAACTTTTCCCTAAAAGATGTGAATATTTGAATAAAAGAATATTCTGAATTTGAATGAGGCGAATGATGTGTTTTTATAGCACTTGATTATAAAATACGCGAGTTATTTGGAAAGACCGGGTATAACCCATTCCGAATAACTGATACGGCGACTAAATGTCGATGATATGAAGACGATGGTTGAAGACCGGATATCTTCACATTGTTTGGATGATTACTGATGTCTTGATTGGGATGTACACCCAAGACAAGGTAATAAGTGGTGATTGTCCAGATGTACTTGGAGATCGACCGGATATGAGAGGGTCTCTCTCCTGTATTGGACATATGAGACGAGGAATAGGGTGCCTCCGTTCTCGTTCAGGCCTAGAAGGGACTTGCAAATAGATGGCATGTCTGACATTGTATTCCTTTATAATATATTCGTTGATCTCTTCTAAATATATATATATATGTTTGGTGGTGGAGAAATAATTCTCTTGCTTAACATCCTTCTCCGAGACATACAAGCTTAAAGGTTATATATTGGTGGAAATCAGTGGTACGGTATGGATTGACAGTGTGACATGCTGAGATGCATGGATCAAGGCTTTTGTTGAAAAGCAAAGTTTTATGGTTGATGATCAAAGCATGGATTTAATTAGCATTGCTTTGTGTAGCGTTAATTCGCAAGCTTCACTCCCCGGTATGAACCTAAAACAGGATTAGGGACTACAAGGAAATTGACATATGTTAGTTTCTAGCTACAAGTAACATCATGGTATGGAGCCCAGATTGTTTACTTATGTGGATGTTAGAAAAAACTTTACGATGGAAAGCGAGGTACCTTGGATATGATTTGAGTCCCGAGTGGCTCTTTATTAGTCGACGTGACTGACCATTTGGAGGTTCGATAGAACCGGCTAACATATAGTTTATCGTATAACTAATCAGCGATGGATGATCGACCCTAAAGATCCAAGAGGTTGCCTAGAGTGTCTACCCCAGAGGCACTGCTAGAATGTCTCGAAATCAGAAGGAACATCCCTTGCCTTGGTTCATAGATGGAAATCCAATTTCCAATACGCGATTTTATGATTTAGTTGTAAACCTATATGGCGATGTAATATAATGGTACCTACACCGCACATGATTGATACATTTATATTTGAAGTTGATTTCTTCACTTACAGTAATAATAAAAGATGAAATTTCACGTATCAAGCATATTTGGCTATTATAAGGTAAAACTCTATTCTCGACTGCGTTCATTGTGTGATGGGACCTGAGTCTTACAATAGCTTCATTTTTCTGTTTAGCATTGCGCTGTTTGTTTTATGCACTGGTATTCATTGGCGGATAATCCAGTTTCGTGTTATACGGCGTGGTCCCGTGATTTACCCAACTTTAAAATAAAAGATAATAAATGTTTTGGTTCTCACACCAGTCCCATGACTGACCTAGAGTTTATTGTTTTATCCTAAACTCTGGGTGCCCATATTTTCCACACGGGCCGTCAGTAATTTTGGTTTTGCAGATTTATTTTCATAGGATCCTGGATTTACAGATGGAGCTATATTTGGAAAGTTTTGTATCTGTGTATTTCTTTCAGTTGTGCTAATTGATTTATTTTCCGCAAGGCATTGTATTTATACATTTTAATTCCGCTGTTGTGTAATTTATTCTCTGATATTCTTGTACACTGACGTAAATTGTTGTAATAGTAACGAAATGTTCTATTGTTAATGTCTTATGCATCGTGTTCTCAAAGCAATCTGGGCTCCTCCTTCTCTTCGGGGAAGTTTGGGTTGTTTCATTTTGGAATCAAAGCTTTGGTTTACAGAGCTCGAGAACAAGTCACATTTGAACCAAACGAAATAATTAATCAGAGATAGGATTAGTAATATCCTATGAGAACGACTGGTTAGAGATAGGGTTAGTAATACCCTAGAATGAGTTTGAAGGGTGTTATTTCTAGAAATGAATTTAATTTTGAAAATAATATAATATTACACGTATTTGAGTATTTTATTTTATATTGAATTTGGACTATCAGGTATATGAAGATTTTGAATATACGCGTAATTAATGTATATTCAAAGCCTAAAATATACTATATGGATATAGAATCCCACTCATGTCGCCCGAGGACGAATTCTGATGATCGACATAACATCATCAGTATTTATGTTCGAGTTTCAAAAGTGGAATATCTATATATTTCCAATTGACTGGTGTGAGAACCAAAACTTAGTTAGAGATTATTGTTTGTGACTTGCCGTTGGAAAAAAAAAGGATTTTGAAAATATATAGAAGTTATATATTTGAAAATTTAATTAACAAATATATTGATGGTTACGTTGTGTGATAATTAATTTAACTAATGAAAATATTGGATTGATAAAACCAATAAATGAATGAATGATAAATAAAGCCAAACTGAGTCAAATATTGAATTGAAATTGAGAATTGATTGAAATTGCATACATATACAAGTATATACATATGGTGAGTAGGTTAATGGATTCGCGTTGAGTAAAGAAATAAACTGCATGCCCGACAAATAGGTGCAGCTTAATGAATTGGTTGCGAAATTTTATTATTATATAAACTGCTGTGAATGTGTAACGACCCGGAAAAATGCGATCTTGGTTGTCCGATATACAACACATATCGAACATCCAAGGATCGAAAATAACCGAATAGTTAATGAAAGAAATTAGAGGGTGAGGAAAGATAAGATAGAAACTTAGAATAGAAGAAGAAGAAGAACACAACATCAGAGTAACACGAACCTCACAGCGGAACGAATAACATATAATATATAACATAACTTTGAAATATAACAGTTATGTATACAATAACACTTATCAAAGTACATCACTTACAACACAGCGGAAATAACTATAGCTATATGATCTTGAAGCCTCCTGCTCCAATCTCTCCAAGTATATCTGCAAATTCCTGACTACTTGACTGCTCGTACAAATTAGGCACCCAAGAGTTTAGGGAAAACAACAAAGTAAACTCCGGGTCAGTCATGGGACTGGTATGAGTAAAACAGTTTAAACAGGTATATGAACAAGTAGACGATATCTCATAAGACCACGCCGCAGAACGGAACGGGTTTTCCCTTATGAGAATCCAAATATCTTTATATCAAAAACCTTTTGATATTATAATAATGTCTATGTACAAATAGATATCAACTAGCAGAAACGCTTTCATCTCACGTTCTACATATCTTGTATACAATCAAAATCGCAAGCACCTATTGGATAATGGATTTCCAACTATGACAAGGTATGGAACCACCTTCCGATCAGTGTACTCTAGGAACGATACACTGGAGTTCAACAAGAACATCTTGTTACTCAGCCACACATGACCGACCACTCATTTCGCTTGAGTGTATCGAATGTACATCACCCACGGTTGGGATCAGCAACCGTTCCCGTATATATATGGGACATCATTGATAGATTTAAGAAACAAATGAATATTCACTAGATAGGTGATTATACACCCTACTTCGGTGCGACCGACTTAGCCATGATGCCTGCCCGATTTCTGTCATTTACCAGATGATGAGGCTAGAAGCTACGCTTTATCATTACATCAGATTCACTTGAATGCTACATTGTCAAATCCATCGAAAATCACTAATTGACGTCTACAACAGTACATTACGTGTTAGCTAAAGAAGTTTCCTTCTCCGCTTCCACTCTTGGTATAGTTGAAGAAATCAATGTACGTGACCGTCTGGAAATACTATGTCAGACATCCATCTTCATTCACTTAGAAATGTCACATCGTCATACCTGCCAAATCACAAATTGACTTACCCAAAAATAACACGGGTATACAGCTAAGAGAAACGAATTCCTCCGCCACCAAACGTGAATACGTTTGAACATATCAACTTACGCGATCCATTGGATATACTCTGTCAGACCTTCGTCCATACAAGTTGTCCTGGGACTGGACAAACCGAAGGCACTATTCTGTAAACAGGATAGCCCTTACATTTTACTCCGTCTTCAATTATCTTTGGCATATATGATTCGCGACGCTTATGCCAATACAGAGTGGTTCTATGGATAATAATCCAACCGGTCTCTCCATATTAACAACGTTAAAATGGCCAAAAACTTCGATAGTCTGTGAGTTAACTATCAAAGAAAAACAAGTGTGCAAACAACAATATTATTTCCAGATGGAAATTATATCGAACAAACATCATTTAACATTAATCTCTTTAGTTCATTTATTTACTTATATCCTGTTTCCCTATATTCTAAATTCTTATTTTCTTTTATCAGAAAACATTTCTGATTCTCGTTTGGAAAACATTTCCAAAACTCCTTTTCGATCAAACCTTACCATTTCTTAGTCAAGAAGGAAGTCACTCAAGTTGGGGTATAATTACCTCTCAGACCTTGACTGAACAACATTATAACTTCGAAATGGTCAAAGTTTATCTTTTAATCTTTAACAACTTCTTTACGCCTTTCTCGGATTCAATTTTACTAATCCACTTCTATATTTAAAACATTGGTTATAACGATAACGTTATAATCCCTACTTTCGAATTATCTAACTTTAATTATAACTTCTATTCTTATTAGTGAATAATTAACCTAACACTTATTTATTTATAAATAAATAAATCTCTATTTAAACACTGGAAAGTATAAGTACTTTCCCGAATTCGATATAATCGAATTTGCCGATTAACACTCTTCGAGAAATCTCTATTTGATTCACTCTTCTTCGAATAACCTATATTCGATTAACTCCTTCTCGAATAAACGATATTCGATAATCTTTCTTCGAATAACTACTATTCGATAACTCTTCCTTTCAAATATCTCATATTTAAAAATCTCACTTCGATTAAACTATAATCGATAACTCCCTTCGATGAAACTAACATCGATAACTCCTTTCGATGAAACTAACATCGATAACTCCTTTCGATGAAACTAACATCGATTTATTTAACTCGACGAACTTAACTCGACTAACTTAACTTGACTCAACTAACTCGACTTACTTTGTTCGACCAAATTTGATTCGATTAACTAGGCTCGACTAACTTGGTCGAACCACCCGATCAACTCAACTTATTTAACTTAACTTATTTCTTAACCCGATCAACTCGACTAACTCCTATCGAATAACTAATATTCGATCAAACTCCATTCGCTTGACTCTAGATCGCAGTGATCACAATGGTTACGCCTGACTCCCTCAGGAAACATCTGACCGCCGTAGGCTATTTACAGCCCTGCGAATTACGCTAGCAGTCGTACGAGATGGCAACTTATCCTGAATAACTCTGTTTGACTAACCCTGTCTCAAATAACTATATTTGATTAACTCTAGTTCGTTTTAACTCTAATTGATTAACTCTAACTGGTTAACTCTAACTGGTTAACTCTAACTGATTAACTCTAACTGATTAACTCTAACTGATTAACTCTAACTGGTTAACTCTAACTGATAAACTCTAACTGGTTAACTATAACTGATTAACTCTAACTGATTAACTCTAACTGATTAACTCTAACTGGTTAACTCTAACTGATTAACTCTAACTTTCGAATACCATATTCGATTAACTAACTTCGAATACTATATTCGATTTCTCCTTTTGAATGTCTATATTCGATTAACTTTATTCACTTTATAAAGATTTCCTTTTTAACAACGTTTTATTCATTTGAAAAGATTTACTTTTAAATAACGGTTCTACACTTTAAAAATGATTTCCTTTTTATAATGTTCCCTTTCCAATTCTATTTGTAAATGGTTTACAAATATTTCCTTTTCAAATTTATTCTTGAAATATTCTAACTCCTTAAATTCCCGGGAAAATTCGCCATAACCTCCTTTGTATCGGGAGCATCGGGAAAATCCCCAAACTCGCCACACAAGCCTTTCCATTCAAAAAGAAATGTTTTGAATTTATTTCCTTTTCAAATATCTCCTATTTATAAATATTCCAATTTATAAAAATTTCTTATTTATAAATATTCCACTTTATAAATATCTCTTATTTATAAATATTCCATTTTATAAATATTCTATTTTCAATATCACTTTGAAAATTCCCTTATCAACATTCCGGCATGTTATGTTATTCAATCATATCAAATCACGATGTTCAATATCGTCCAAGCACATATAATCGCCCACAGATTTTATATCACATCATATAACAATATATGAAAAACAATAAAATAACTGTTGAGGAATCCAGTCGGATTCCTCCAACCTGTCTCCCTGCATCCACAGATGTTACACAATATGATTATCATCACCTTCAGTTCAATATAAATTATTCTGATAAACAGAATCAATATATAATTATCTAACTGTTTATATTATATATATATAATATTTCATTAACTGACTAGCAGTTCAATCAAACAGTCAACACACAGTCAATCAGACAATTTCTAACAGTTCTAAAAATACAACATGAAATTATAAACTGTTCAGAGTTGGTGAGATTTACTCACATTGGACAGTTATCGTTAAAAACGATTAACTGTCTTTGATTTAGACGGACAATTTATTTCGCCATAAATTGTAACGAGCTCCGAAGGACATGCGGTCAGTCCCATTGTGTAGTGTCCGTCCATACGATCCCGACGGATCTTGTTTCATCAGATTCTGATATCGTATGAGAAAGATACGATTATTTAAAGTTATTACACTAATATAACTTAAATATTAACTTAATTAATCTTCTATTGGGCTTTACCTATCCAGGTCGGCCCATCACACTATTTAAAACCGTACCCGCATCACATACTTTCCTCCCTAAACTAGAAATCGAATCCCGTATTCAAAATCCGACCTCACCGTTTGACCGCCACTTTGATCTCCGCCTACCGTCGCTCCGATCGTCGAGGACCACTCCAACCACCTCCTACCAACTCAGCACTTCCCGCTCAACTCGACTGCCACCTCCAATCCAAGTTCGAAGGCCCTTCCCTGAAACCGACCGGTAGCCCTAAATCGACATCCACCCACGTCGCTTCCAACTCCAGTCGACCGGAGTCCCTTCCGATGCCACCCACAGATGCGTCTAGCCTCCCCAAGTCCGCCTTCCACCTTTCTTTTGACCAAACCCCGCATGTCTCCGTTGAACTCCCGCCTGAGCTACGCTGGAAAAATTCGAGCTTCATCAAAAAGGGTTCGAACCCCACCTGAAGGCTACCTGTGAGAAGCTGCCGAAGATTTGAGTTCAATAGATCAATTACCCATTAATTTTGATATGAATTGGTAGAGATTTTATTCAAGGAAGATTAGGAAGGGTGGCGGCTCATTTTCTACAGAAGATGAAGCTTTCTATTTAGGTCTTAAGGAAGAGATATTTATAGGGAATTTTAAATAAATTTTATTTTGATTATTTAATTCTTTTTTTTAGCAAATGTTATATGAATTCGTCCTTTAAAAATTACCGTAATCACATGTGATACCCAAAAATCACCAAACTGGACATGTAGCTAGAGCTCGACATTACGGTCCCAACGAAACTGGTTTCATCGAATTCCGACTCCGTATGGTCACACAGTGTATTTTTAACTGTCAAAATACTGACTGTTTTCCATTCTAAAAATCTGTACGGCCACACAGTGACTCTAAAAATCACGAACTGGAAATCTAACAACTATTTGACATTGCAGATCCAACAAAACTAGTTTCGTCGAATTCCGACTTCGTTTGCAAAAATGGCTATTTTTAATGCTCTAAATAGCCTATTTAAATATATAAATATATTTAAATATAATTAAATTAAATATAAATAAATTTATATTATCGTATATATTCACAGTGGAATACCATACAGCTCTACTGGGATTTATAACTTGATATTCGCTTCTGGGTCAACCTGATATTCGATTATATTGAAATTCCCTTTTCTTTATAAATAATTCCTTTATAAATTATAAAGGAATTTCCACAGCGACTTTTCTAAAATTTGATTTGGACATATCTCGAAATCTACAAGACGAAATCCCGATTTTTCTCTTCCACTAGAAAGATATACTCCACTAGCTCCACTCGTTTCTTGTTTCACAGAAATCCGGCTTAAAACGAACCCTGTACATTCAGTTGAAGTTCAAATCGCCAAATAGCGAACTGCCGTGCCATTTCGAGCTCGTTTATAAATATATTATAAACTACGTTCAACTGTCGTCGATTCAATATAATCGTTATTATATTTCGAATCGAAACTCCACCAAATCTCGTATGCTATTCAATTCACATGATATTGTGAATTTCACTATTTCCGACTATTTCGACATTATAATATATTATTATATTATAATTATTAATTAAATATTCAATATTATTTAATTAAATGATCATTAACTTCTCTAAATCACCAATTATATAATTAAATAAATTAATTATATATCTCTAAAAATGCGGGTCATTACATTCTTCCCCACTTAAAATAATTTTGTCCTCGAAATTGCTAAGTTAGAGGACGACCCTATCTATTGGAATTCCTAAGATTTGTTTACCCCTTATTTCTGATTTCAATTGAACCAATTAATATCGACAAAAATATTTATTCATTCCGACTAACTAAAATTTTCAAAAATTCTGAAAATTTTCTAACACTTTAAACTTTCGAAAAATTTCGCCAGCACCTCCTTTGTACTGGTCAATAGCTCAAACTCCAACTCGCCTCTCTGGGCCTTCTTCAACCCAAAAGAAAATCAAAACGCCAAACGGCTTGCCAATTCGGCTCATAAATTCCAAATTCATATAAAATATAAACTTGTACCTTTTTGTTGGGCATATCATTATATCCCTACCACTTCCATATGTTATCAACTCAGCATATACCAGTAATCAAATTCCAATCAGTTCATATCCTCAAATCCAAACCGAATTTTATTCGAACCCCAATATCAAATTTCAAATTCTTAACTCATCAACCCAATTCCATAACAGACTATTCTCTAATCCAATTCAATTCTATTTAACTATGTTCAAGTTAACTTTCAATTTATTCTTTTACCATCTCATTTTATTTAACTTCATTAGTTAAATTTTAATTTCTAGAACTTAAATTCCTGGGTAAATTTCAAATCAATTTGAAATCATACTGCCAATTCAAAACATTTGAATTTCTAAACACTTGTTTTCTCAAACCACTTCAAAAACAAAATCCTTTGGTAGTAATCCGTCACTTAGGAACTCGAAAATCACACCGACGATGTATCGATCCATCCTCGGAATTATTTTCCAGTCATCAAGGTGAGTTCAATACTATATTATTTTCAAAATCATTACCAAATACTTCCATTTTGAAAACATTTCAAAATCTCCTAGGAACTTAAAATTCACATATATCCAATCCATATTCAATTACAGACACTTATCTGAATTTCCAATTTTAAATTTTCAATTCTGATTTTAATTTTAGATTTAATTCATCTTATTTCACATAATTCACTTGTATAAATTCTGATTGGTTATATATAACCATTTCACATTTTATAATCTTATCTGATTATAATTACTACCAACACATCCTATATATGATAATATATCACATATCCATACTGTGTCGGTTCATCTTATTCAAGTGTTTATTTACTCCTACCGATACAGTGGATCAAACTGATTGACCAGAACTCATAAACAACTCAGCCAATAAATCTCCACAATATAAAACCATTTTTATATCAAATACAAATGCGCACTCGTATATATACACTCAAACTCAATCTAGGGTATTACTAACCCTATCTCTACCGAGTCACGCCACAGAGCCAAGTAATTCTTAACCTGGCTCTGATACCAACTGTAACGACCCGGAAAAATGCGATCTTGGTTATCCGATATACAACACATATCGAACATCCAAGGATCGAAAATAACCGAATAGTTAATGAAAGAAATTAGAGGGTGAGGAAAGATAAGATAGAAACTTAGAATAGAAGAAGAAGAAGAACACAACATCAGAGTAACACGAACCTCACAGCGGAACGAATAACATATAATATATAACATAACTTTGAAATATAACAGTTATGTATACAATAACACTTATCAGAGTACAGCACTTACAACACAGCGGAAATAACTATATCTATATGATCTTGAAGCCTCCAGCTCCAAGCTCTCCAAGTATATCTGCAAATTCCTGACTACTTGACTGCCCGTACAAATTAGGCACCCAAGAGTTTAGGGAAAACAACAAAGTAAACTCTGGGTCAGTCATGGGACTGGTATGAGTAAAACAGTTTAAACAGGTATATGAACAAGTGGACGATATCTCATAAGACCACACCGCAGAACGGAACGGGTTTTTCCCTTATGAGAATCCAAATATCTTTATATCAAAAACCTTTTGATATTATAATAATGTCTATGTACAAATAGATATCAACTAGCAGAAACGCTTTCATCTCACGTTCTACATATCTAGTATACAATCAAAATCGCAAGCACGTATTGGATAATGGATTTCCAACTATGACAAGGTATGGAACCACCTTCCGATCAGTGTACTCTAGGAACGATACACTGGAGTTCAACAAGAACATCTTGTTACTCAGCCACACATGACCGACCACTCATTTCGCTTGAGTGTATCGAATGTACATCACCCACGGTTGGGATCAGCAACCGTTCCCGTATATATATGGGACAGCATTGATAGATTTAAGAAACAAATGAATATTCACTAGATAGGTGATTATACACCCTACTTCGGTGCGACCGACTTATCCATGCTGCCTGCCCGATTTCTGTGATTTACCAGATGATGAGGCTAGAAGCTACGCTTTATCATTACATCAGATTCACTTCGAATGCTACATTGTCAAATCCATCGAAAATCACTAATTGACGTCTACAACAGTACATTACGTGTTAGCTAAAGAAGTTTCCTTCTCCGCTTCCACTCTTGGTATAGTTGAAGAAATCAATGTACGTGACCGGCTGGAAATACTATGTCAGACATCCATCTTCATTCACTTAGAAATGTCACATCGTCATACCCACCAAATCACAAATTGACTTACCCAAAAATAACACGGGTATACAGCTAAGAGAAACGAATTCCTCCGCCACCAAACGTGAATACGTTTGAACAGATCAACTTACGCGATCCATTGGATATACTCTGTCAGACCTTCGTCCATACAAGTTGTCCTGGGACTGGACAAACCGAAGGCACTATTCTGTAAACAGGATAGCCCTTGCATTTTACTCCGTCTTCAATTATCTTTGGCATATATGATTCGCGACGCTTATGCCAATACAGAGTGGTTCTATGGATAATAATCCATCCGGTTTCTCCATATTAACAACGTTAAAATGGCCAAAAACTTTGATAGTCTATGAGTTAACTATCAAAGAAAAACAAGTGTGCAAACAACGATATTATTTCCAGATGGAAATTATATCGAACAAACATCATTTAACATTAATCTCTTTAGTTCATTTATTTACTTATCTCCTGTTTCCCTATATTATAAATTCTTATTTTCTTTTATCAGAAAACATTTCTGATTCTCGTTTGGAAAACATTAACTCCTTTTCGATCAAACCTTACCATTTCTTAGTCAAGAAGGAAGTCACTCAAGTTGGGGTATAATTACCTCTCAGACCTTGACTGAACAACGTTATAACTTCGAAATGGTCAAAGTTTATCTTTTAATCTTTAACAACTTCTTTACGCCTTTCTCGGATTCAATTTTACTAATCCACTTCTATATTTAAAACATTGGTTATAACGATAACGTTATAATCCCTACTTTCGAATTATCTAACTTTAATTATAACTTCTATTCTTATTAGTGAATAATTAACCTAACACTTATTTATTTATAAATAAATAAATCTCTATTTAAACACTAGAAAGTATAAGTACTTTCCCGAATTCGATATAATCGAATTTGCCGATTAACTCTCTTCGAGAAATCTCTATTTGATTAACTCTTCTTCGAATAACCTATATTTGATTAACTCCTTCTCGAATAAACGATATTCGATAATCTCTCTTCGAATAACTAATATTCGATAAATCTTCCTTTCAAATATCTCATATTTAAAAATCTCACTTCGATTAAACTATAATCGATAACTCCCTTCGATGAAACTAACATCGATAACTCCTTTCGATGAAACTAACATCGATAACTCCTTTCGATGAACTAACATTGATTTATTTAACTCGACGAACTTAACTCGACTAACTTAACTTGACTCGACTAACTCGACTTACTTGGTTCGACCAAATTCGATTCGATTAACTAGGCTCGACTAACTTGGTCGAACCACCCGATCAACTCAACTTATTTAACTTAACTTATTTCTTAACCCGATCAACTCGATTAACTCCTATCGAATAACTAATATTCGATCAAACTCCATTCGCTTGACTCTAGATCGCAGTGATCACAATGGTTATGCCTGACTCCCTCAGGAAACATCCGACCGCCGTAGGCTATTTACAGCCCTGCGAATTACGCTAGCAGTCGTACGAGATGGCAACTTATCCTGAATAACTCTGTTTGACTAACCCTGTCTCAAATAACTATATTTGATTAACTCTAGTTCGTTTTAACTCTAACTGATTAACTCTAACTGGTTAACTCTAACTGGTTAACTCTAACTGATTAACTCTAACTGATTAACTCTAACTGATTAACTCTAACTGATTAACTCTAACTGGTTAACTCTAACTGATTAACTCTAACTGATTAACTCTAACTGATTAACTCTAACTGGTTAACTCTAACTGATTAACTCTAACTTTGGAATGCCATATTCGATTAACTAACTTCGAATACCATATTCGATTTCTCCTTTCGAATGTTTATATTCGATTAACTTTATTCACTTTATAAAGATTTCCTTTTTAACAACGTTCTATTCATTTGAAAAGATTTACTTTTAAATAACGGTTCTACACTTCAAAAATGATTTCCTTTTTATAATGTTCCCTTTCCAATTCTATTTGTAAATGGTTTACAAATATTTCCTTTTCAAATTTATTCTTGAAATATTCTAACTCCTTAAATTCCCGGGAAAATTCGCCATAACCTCCTTTGTATCGGGAACATCGGGAAAATCCCCAAACTCGCCACACAGGCCTTTCCATTCAAAAAGAAATGTTTTGAATTTATTTCCTTTTCAAATATCTCCTATTTATAAATATTCTAATTTATAAAAATTTCTTATTTATAAATATTCCAGTTTATAAATATCTCTTATTTATAAATATTCCATTTTATAAATATTCTATTTTCAATATCACTTTGAAAATTCCCTTATCAACATTCCGGCATGTTATGGTATTCAATCATATCAAATCACGATGTTCAATATTGTCCAAGCACATATAATCGCCCACAGATTTTATATCACATCATATAACAATATATGAAAAACAATAAAATAACTCTTGAGGAATCCAGTCTAATTCCTCCAACCTGTCTCCCTGCATCCACAAATGTTACACAATATGATTATCATCGCCTTCAGTTCAATATAAATTATTCTGATAAACAGAATCAATATATAACTATCTAACTGTTTATATATATTATATATATATATAATATTTCATTAACTGACTAGCAGTTCAATCAAACAGTCAACACACAGTCAATCAGACAATTTCTAACAGTTCTAAAAATACAACATGAAATTATAAACTGTTCAGAGTTGGTGAGATTTACTCACATTGGACTGTTATCGTTAAAAACAATTAACTGTCTTTGATTTAGACGGACAATTTATTTCGCCATAAATTGTAACGAGCTCCGATGGACTTGCGGTCAGTCCCATTGTGTAGTGTCCGTCCATACGATCCCGACGGATCTTGTTTCATCAGATTCTGATATCGTATGAGAAAGATACGATTATTTAAAGTTATTACACTAATATAACTTAAATATTAACTTAATTAATCTCCTATTGGGCTTTACCTATCCAGGTCGGCCCATCACACTATTTAAAACTGTACCCGCATCACATACTTTCCTCCCCAAACTAGAAATCGAATCCCGTATTCAAAATCCAGCCTCACCGTTTGACCGCCACTTTGACCTCCGCCTACCGTCGCTCCGATCATCGAGGACCACTCCAACCACCTCCTACCAACTCAGCACTTCCCGCTCAACTCGACTACCACCTCCAATCCAAGTTCGAAGGCCCTTCCCTGAAACCGACCGGTAGCCCTAAATCGACATCCACCCACGTCGCTTCCAACTCCAGTCGACCGGAGTCCCTTCCGATGCCACCCACAGATGCATCTAGCCTCCCCAAGTCCGCCTTCCACCTTGCTTTTGACCAAAACCCCGCATGTCTCCGTTGAACTCCCGCCTGAGCTACGCTGGAAAAACTCGAGCTTCATCAAAAAGGGTTCGAACCCCACCTAAAGCCTACCTTTGAGAAGCTGCCGAAGATTTGAGTTCAATAGATCAATTACCCATTGATTTTGATATGAATTGGTAGAGATTTTATTCAAGGAAGATTAGGAAGGGTGGCGGCTCATTTTCTACAGAAGATGAAGCTTTCTATTTAGGTCTTAAGGAAGAGATATTTATAGGGAATTTTAAATAAATTTTATTTTGATTATTTAATTCTTTTTTTTAGCAAATGTTATATGAATTCTTCCTTTAAAAATTACCGTAATCACATGTGATACCCAAAAATCACCAAACTGGACATGTAGCTAGAGCTCGACATTACGGTCCCAACGAAACTGGTTTCGTCGAATTCCGACTCCGTATGGTCACACAGTGTATTTTTAACTGTCAAAATACTGACTGTTTTCCATTCTAAAAATCCGTACGGCCACACAGTGACTCTAAAAATCACGAAACTGGAAATCTAACAACTATTTGACATTGCGGATCCAACAAAACTAGTTTCGTCGAATTCCGACTTCATTTGCAAAAATGGCTATTTTTAAAGCTCCAAATAGCCTATTTAAATATATAAATATATTTAAATATAATTAAATTAAATATAAATAAATTTATATTATCGTATATATTCACAGTGGAATACCATACAGCTCTACTGGGATTTATAACTTAATATTCGCTTCTGGGTCAACCTGATAATCGATTATATTGAAATTCCCTTTTCTTTATAAATAATTCCTTTATAAATTATAAAGGAATTTCCACAGCGACTTTTCTAAAATTTGATTTGGACATATCTCAAAATCTACACGACGAAATCCCGATTTTTCTCTTCCACTAGAAAGATATACTCCACTAGCTCCACACGTTTCTTGTTTCACAGAAATCCGGCTTAAAACAAACCCTGTACATTCAGTTGAAGTTCAAATCGCCAAATAGCGAACTGCCGTGCCATTTCGAGCTCGTTTATTAATATATTATAAACTACGTTCAACTGTCGTCGATTCAATATAATCGTTATTATATTTCGAATCGAAACTCCACCAAATCTCGTATGCTACTCAATTCACATGATATTGTGAATTTCACTATTTCCGACTATTTCGACATTATAATATATTATTATATTATAATTATTAATTAAATATTCAATATTATTTGATTAAAAGATCATTAACTTCTCTAAATCGCCAATTATATAATTAAATAAATTAATTATATATCTCTAAAAATGCGTGTCATTACAGAATGATTTTGGATGCGTTGTGATGGTTGTTCTATGTGAAATTTAAACCCAGGCCATAGGACATCAACAAATAAATTACAAACAACACCGCATGGCATACTTCATGAAGACAACATTGCATATCGTATTTCATATAAGCATTTGGTGCTTATATGACGAGGTTTGGATTACCATACGGGCGAGACACTTGTATGGCGATGAATGAATTACAGGTTGAACAGAAGACTGATTATGGACTTAATTAAATATATGTAACGGTGCTCATGGCAGGATTTAATAAAAACCCTACACAGGTCTGGAGATGAGAAAAAATCACATCTCTCTTATTAATAATTAAGGCACATGGATTATTTTATTTCCAACATTGGGCAAGGTATGAGATTTCGACATTTTTACACATCTCCCTTAGGCATAAATAGGTCACAAAAATTGTTTATGCTTTTTATTGATTTATTGAGTGCCTAATACGGCCCAATAAACATTTTCAAACCCTCCCCGTACAAAGGAGTTGTGGCGAAATTTTAGTGTGTTAGCCAAATTTTTGAGAAATTAGAAAGTTTTTAGAAACTGAAAGTGGAAGAATGAAAGCCAGAATGAATGTTGAGTTGATTAGTTAAACAACTTTCAGCTCCGTTCCTTTTCGAGGATGAAAAAGTGGGGGAGAGTGTAACAATCCGGAATTTCTGAACCAATTAAATTTTTTTATCTTAACTATTTTAATGGGTTTTGAATATTTAAAAAGACTTATTTTAAATAATAATGACTGAAAAATTATTTAATTCGAAGTTAGAACATACAAAATTTAATTTAATTATAAAACGATCCTGAAATGGCGTGGTAGTTTTAAAATTCGATTTTAAATTTCAATTGAATGTATAGAATTCAATATAAAACGGAATTGGGTAAAACAAGAAACGTTGGAATATTTCGAACTGTAATTTTCTAACGAGTGTAAGAAACTGAGATTTCATTGTATATATTGTAAGATATGTCGAGTTTAAAATTTAAAATAGTCGCTATGGAATTTATATAATTTTAATATATTATAGCCCTTAAAAATAACCATTTAGCAAACAACCTCTGTTTTCAACGAAACCACTTCTATTGGATCCGGAATATCAAATTATTATTAGGCTTCAAATTTCATAATTTTTGAAATTAATATGTAAGCGTAGTAAATTTAAATGTGTTTTGTAATTTTAGTTTAAATTTAATTGACTGGAAAAGGCCATTTTTAAAACGGCCTCCAAATTCGACGAAATTAGTTTTGTTAGGACCGTATCATCAAAACATAGCTAGATTTAATTTTTTGTAATTTTTGGAGTCAATATGTGACCCCGGTAAATTAAAATGTATGTTGAAGTTTAATATTGACCGTTATATTGATTTATATTTTAATTTAAAGAAAAACTGATAAAAATAGTCAAATTGGCTTATGAAACATATTCCATTGTGTCCATAATGGGGGTATTTGGCTAGGAACGAAGTCGTTGGGTTTGATTTGGAGTTCGGATGTAAAATCTAACTTTTTGGAAATTAAAAAAATAAAAATATAGGTCAATCAAAAAAATCGTTAAACCCTAATTTATTTTCCCCAAAATAAACCTACCGCTGCCACGATCTGGAAGGTAGAAATCTTCTGATCCTTCTTCCCCTTGGATCTCCTCATCCACACAATAAAATCTGAATCTTCCTGAACATAAATTGAAGAGCTAGGCGAGCTCATCACTTTGAACGATCATGATCGAGATTTGTCAAGTAAATTGTTCGATTTCATGCGTCAAAGGCGCAACTTTCATTACTGATTTCTGGTCACCATGGGTGTGCAAGTTGGCCACGACCGAGGGAAGCGGAAGCTCAAGCCATGGCGCGTGACGTGGTGGAGGTTGTTCCATCTCCAGTGCGACGTGGGTGGCACAATTTCGAATCATAAGGCACAATGAAACGGGTTCAACGGGGACCAGAAAATAACGAAGGAGATGAAGTAATTATATTAATTATTTTTAATTAATTACGAAATTTTACAATTAATGTGTTAAATGCGGTATCTTTTTCAAATCCGACGATTTCACTTACGTTGGAATCGTGTTGAAAAGCTCTACAACATGGAACTGACCAGAACGGAAATGGAGCAAATTGGATTTTCAGCTAAATTAAACGTGCATTTAATTTAGTTTGAAAATAAAATCCTTCAATAAAGAATGATGGAGTGGAAACCAATGTGGGAATTCCTTTTCACTCAATATTTTATCATGTAGTTATTTTTTGGAGTTCAACACACGAACTCCACAAATCATGTAAATTTGAAAGCGATGTATGGATATTAGCGACACTCACATGGATGGCCACTCGTGGCGCCATAAATGACATTGGGTAATTGAGTATTTATTTATATAGATGATTTAATTGACTATACTGTGTTGTGATTGTGATGACTAACATGTTCGAAAAATGTTAATATATTTATGGTAGTTGAAATGGAATAAGTATTCATTTACAAGTCGGACGACTTGTTTATATGCACCTATTTGATTGATCTTGATTGGGATGACAATTCTTCACACATCGCCCAAATGCACAAATAATAATTAGTATTTGTTGGATATGAAAACCCCGCATGGGTATTGGGATGATATTTGTCATACACCAATCCCAATATTTAGTTGTATGTCGATCGATTGATGGACAGACTGTTGTAAGTATTATTTATTTATATACAGTTATAGAATGCACTTTGGATGATGTTGGAATGTTTAATGATTATTTACCCTTATTATTGAATGCATGCTATGTATGAAATCCATATAACTTAAATTGTATGGTAATTGATTGAGTCACACTCCAATTCGGAAATAACGAATATTTTAAAATAATATCCAGTGAAGAATTAAATTATGATTTTGATGTCTGATTTTGGATGGACACAAAAATATTGAAATGTGAAGCCGAGTTAAGTAGTTAAACGCCATTTTGACTCGAACGGATTTTTCTGTCGATTTTATTCATTTTATAATGAATATCGAAAAGATTTGATTTCAAAATCTGATAATTTGAAAATATTATCATTTTAATATTATAATGATATGTAATATTCAATTTTGATTTAAAATTGAAATAGAAGTTGGAATGGTTTTAAAATGGATTTATAAACGATTAATAAAATATGTTTTAAATAGAAATCGATGATATATATATTATATATATTTAATGGCTTGAATAGAACGCGCTGCGCAGGGACCGTTCACGAATTTCAATCATTAACATCAAATTGATGTAATAGGAGATCTAATTGTTGGATTCTCCTAAAACTAGAACCGTTGGGTTCGTATCGAAAAGATCTTTCCAATGAATATAATAGATTTAAACTTGAATTGCTATATTTTAAAATATGTCTAAATCAATTATAGAAAAGGTCGTTATGGATACAGTTTGATGGCCGTTATTGGAAACCGACTGTACGGGCCTTAATAAAATAATTAAAAATATGGAAAAATTATGTAAAATCATAGTTACTGACTTGGAAAAATTTTGGATGAAAAATTCCATATTTGAGAAGATAAAAGATATTATTATCTGAATGAACTAGTTATTAACTAGAATAATAATCCAATATTTTTAAATTAATAAATTGAATTTGTTAATGGTTTTGATATAACTAGTATTTTCCAATGAATAAATTGGAATGGAAATAATCTTCGGAATATTTCGATATTAGATTCCGTGATTATACAGATATTGTTGAGGAATTTGGAAGATATAAATATCGTTATTCCCAATACGATATTTGTTGGTTTCAGAATTTGATATTGAATATAAGCCGATATAATTTCTATTCAGAGCCCTGTATTTAATATCAAATTGGATTTAAGGTTTTCCGCAAATGGTGTCTTCAATAACATTGTTCTTAAACCCAGTTGAGAAAAGAATAAATCTTTTAACCAAGATTTAATGAAGTTTTCCAATTAATTGGAATTAAATGGTAATGATTTTGGGTTTATCGTGAACAGTGTTTGAAATGACATTTGTTCTTTAACCCAATTAATGGTGAATTTATGATTTGGAATTTATAAATCTTTTTATTAAGATTTAATGGAAAATTTTCAATTTAATATATTAAATTAGAATTGAATGGAATTCGATTTGGTAATAATCGAGATGAGCTTCCGTAAAGGGGACCGTTACTATATTTGGAATTTAAAAAGGCCTTGCCGTTATTCCATTTATATTATTAGTCTGATACAGAAATTTATATCGATTATTTATTGATCTTATTTCTGTGAAGATTCCATAGTTAGTGGAAGTGATTTGGGTTTATCACGAACTTTGTTTTTAATAACATTGGTTCTTTAACCTAGTTAAAGTTAAGATTAATTTCTTAAAGTTGAATAATCATAAGGTAATGATTTTTGATATTAAAACCAAGTTGGAGTTTTGACGAATCTTTAATTAGATTGGAATGAGAATGGGATAATTAAAGTTATCAAATTCATGAATTGATCGAGAATGGAGTACCACCAGTTTTACTCCAGGCGATAGTTAAATCTTTAATGTGTTTTGAACGTGAAATGGTAATTAATCTTACCAATAACACAGTGGGTGTTAGATATGGAGTACTGCCAGTTTTGCTCCATGGGATAAATAGGTTGGGATTTGGTTAATAAAATAAATGGTTACTTCAGTAAGGTTCGCTAATCCCGACTAGTTAATAAAATCTTTTGAAACTGATATCCCAAGGAAGATTAGAGAATAAATTTAAAAGAATTTATCTTTGATAAAATTAATGGGAACATTTCCCTAAAAGATGTGTATATTAGAATAAAAATATATTCTGAATTGGAACGAGGTATATGATGTGTTTTTATAGCACTTGATTATAAAATACGCGAGTTATTCGGAACAAACAAGTTTAACTCAATTTGAATAACTGACATAGCGATTAAATGTCGATGATATGAAGATGGTGGTTAAAGACCGGAGTTCTTCACATCGTTTGGATGATTACTGATATCTTTATTTGTATGTACACCCAAGACAAGGTAATAAGTGGTGATCGTCCAGATGAACTTGGAAATCAACTGGATATGCGAGGGCCTCTCTCCTGTATTGGACATATGGGACGAGGAATAAGGTGCCTCAGGTATAGTTCAGACCCAGAACGAACTTGCAAATGGATGGTATGTCTGACACAGTATTTCTCTATATTGTATTCGTTGATCTCTGCTAAATATATATCTGTTTGGTGGCGGAGAATTTATTCTCTTGCTTAACACCCTTCTCTGAGACGTACGAGCTTAGAGGTTATATATTGGCGGAAATCAGTTGTGACGGCAAGGAATTTCGCTCGGTCCGAACCAGTCGCTAAACCGATCCAGGCCGTTCGAAACGCCCTATCGTTTGAGAACACGACAAAACAGAACGCATACAGAAGAACATTTCACTGTATATTACAACAATGCATCAGATTACAAGAATATACAGAGTATAGATGAATATTACACAGAAATATCAGAGGTTTAAATTACATTTAAATACATAGCATGGGAAAATAATACAATACACAACTAGAATGAGATATACGGATACAAAGCTTTCCGGATATCGTTCCAGCTGTAAACCAGGATCCTGTGAATATAAATCTGCAAAACCAAAACTACTAGCTGCCCGTGTCAAAATAGGGGCACCCAGAGTTTAGGTTAAAACAATAAACTCCAGGTCAGTCATGTGACTGGTGTGAGAACTAAAACAGTTATTAATCTTTATTTTAAATCATTAGGTAAATCAAGGGACCACGCCGTATAACATGGAACGGGTTTCCTCCCAAGAATACCAGTGCATAAAACAAACAGCGCAATGCTAAATAAAGAAAAATGAAGCTGTTATAAGACCCAGGTCCTATCACACAATGCAACGCAAGCCGGGGGATAGGGTTTTCCCTTATAACAGCCAAAGAATGCTTGATACGTTTAAAACAAATCATTTGATACTATTATAAGTGCATAGTGTATAAAACAACTTCAAATCATAAGTATCAATCATAGGCGGCATGGGTACCATATATCATGTTGCCATACTAGTTCTACAATTAAAACCGCACATGTCACGTATTTGGAAATTGGGTTTCCATCTATGAACCGAGGCAAAAGATAGTCCTCAACCGATTCGAGACGCTCTAGCCCGCCCCTCAGGCAAGTACTCAGTCAAGCCTTGGATCCTCAGGGCCAGTCCACCGATGTGGATTAAACTTAAACCCTGAACATGCGTCTCCCCACCCTATGGGGTGTAAGTCTGGTCCGTCTGCCGACCAGAATGCATCGGCCGAAACCGATATAACCGAGGCGTCTCGCAACAGCAACAACCACATAAGTCAAACTCGTCAGGGCATGTAAAACCACTGACGCCACTTCTAGCTAGAAAGAAACGCATGCACTCCCTGACGTCCTCTCCCGTTTTTGGTTCATACCGGGTGTGAAGCTCGCGAATCAACGTTACACAAAGCTACGCCACAAAGGCCTTGCTTTGATCATCACCACAAGACTTTGCTTTTCAACAGAAGCCTCGATCAATTGCCACTTAGGCATGCCACACAGGCAATTCACTCCATGCGTTTGATATCCATCAATATATAACCCCTGAGCTCGTACGTCTCATAGAAGGGCGTTAAGCAAGAGAATAAATTCTCTGCCGCCAAACAGATATATATTTAATAGAGATCAATCACACGGACTAAAATCCAATGTCAGACACACAGTCCATTTACAAGTCCGTTCTGGGTCTGAACGAAACCGGAGGCACCTAGTACCCCGCATATCCATCGATCTCCAAGTACGTCTGGACGATCACCAACTGTTTCCATGTTCTTGGGTGTACAGCCCAATCAAGATCATCAGTTATCACCCAAACGACGTGAAGACTTCTGGTCTTCGACCACCGTCTTCATCTTCGACTTATCGTCGTATCAGTTATTCAGAATGGGATAAACCCGGTCTTTCTGAATAACTCGCGTACATATTATAAAAGTGTTACACAAACACAACATACGCCTCATTCCAATTCATTAGTCACTGACCGTAAATTAATCAAGAGAATAATTCCCCAAATATTAACCCCGAAGGCCGAAACCAACATCAGATCAATATCCAGAAAACCATTCTGCTTGGCTAACCGACAGTTAGTTTCTAAATTTCACATTCATAGGGAAAGGTTCCCATTAATTTTATCCAAGATAAATTCCTTGAATTTATTCTTTATTCTATTTTTGAATCTCAATTCAAACTAGTCGGGATTAGCGAACCTTACCGAAGTAATCATTTATTTCAATTTCCCAATCCCAACCTATTCATCCCATGAAGTAAAACTGGTAATACTTCATATCTAACACCACGGTGTTATCGGTAAATTCAATTACCATTTCGCGTTCAAATCTAATTAAAGATTTAACTAACGCCTGGAGCAAAACTGGTGATACTCCATTTCGATTATTTCTATCTAATTAAAGATTCATTAAAACTCCACTTAGTTTTAATCTTTGACTGGGTTAAAGAATCAGTGTCATTTAAAAACACGGTTCACGATAAACCCAAAATCACATTCATTAATCATCGGGTTAAAGAACGAGTGTTATTTAAAACACTGTCCACGATAAACCCAAAAATCAATATCGATTCAATTCCAATTAAATGTTATTTAATTGGTACACTTCATTAAATCTAAATAAAAAGATTTAATCTTTTCTCAACTCGGTCCAAGAACAGTGTTAGTGAAGACACCATTCACGACAAACCCAAATCACATTTGATATTCAACACAAGGCTCTGAATAGAAAATATCCCGGCTTATATTCAATATCAAATTCTCTGACAAACAGATATCGTATGGGAAATAACGATATATATATCTATATCTTTCAAATTTCCATAACAACATCTGTATAATCACGAAATCCAACATCGAAATATTCCGAAGACAATTTCGATTCAAATCCATTCCAGTGCAATCATTGGAAATTCTGGTTATTTTTAAAACCCTTTTTAAATTCAATTTATTTATTTAAAAATAAATAGAATCTCAACTCCAGTTCAAAACTAGTTTATTTCGATAAAAATCTATTTTTATCTTTTCAAATATGGAGTTTTTCATCCCAAATCTTTCTAAATCATTTCTTATGATTTTACACAAATTATTACTATTTTTAATAATTTTATAAAGGCCTGTACAGTCGATTTCCAACAACGGCCATCGAACTGCACTTACAGCGACCTTTTTCAAATTTGATTTGGACATAATTCCAAATCCAACCATTAGATTTCAAATTTCTAATATTCGTTAGAAAGCTCTTTTCGATACGAACCCAACGGTTCCGGTTTTAGGAGAATCCGACGGTCGGATCTCCCGTAATGTCCGTTTGAAATAAATGGTCGAAATTCACGAATTGCCGCGGCGCGGCGCGTTCTATTCAGGCCATTATATTATATATATAATATATATAATATATATATCGTCGATTTCTATTTAAAACGAATTATATAAATAGTTTTAAATTCGTTTCAAAAGAAATTTCAACTTCCAATTCAATTCAAATCAAAATTGAATTCTTCTTTAAAAATTCGTTTTAAAATTCATTTCTATTCAATTCAAATTTCAATTCAATTTGAATTCATTTCAATTTGCTTTCAATTCAATTTGAATTCGTTTTCAATTCATTTCCTTTCAAAATCGTTTTCAATTCAATTTGAATTCGTTTTCAATTCATTTCATTTCGAAATCGTTTTCAATTCATTTTGAATTCGTTTTCAATTCAATTCATTTCGAAATCGTTTTCAATTCATTTCCTTTCGAAATCGTTTTCAATTCCTTTTGAATTCATTTTCAATTCAATTCATTTCGAAATCGTTTTCAATTCATTTTGAATTCGTTTTCAATTCATTTCATTTCGAAATCGTTTTAAATTCATTTCCTTTCGAATTCGTTTTCAATTCCTCTTGAATTCGTTTTCAATTCAATTCATTTCGAAATCGTTAAAATCGATATAAATATCGTTTACGTCAAAATGGCGTCAATCTAATCAACACGGCTTCATAAATTTCTGTTTTGAAACTGGAATGAGGCCCAATCAATTACCATATAAAATTAATTATATGGATTTCCATACAACACATGTATTTAATAGCATTGAAAAATAATCAACCATCAACCAAAGTGCACTACACTGTATAAGCATCAAATATAGATATTCAACGCTTATAACAGCCTGTCAATCAATCGATCGACATATTTAATCAATCAGGATGAGTGAAATTCATATTTCATCCCAACACCCGTGTGGGGTTTCAAACAATCAAACACAGATGTTAGTTGTGCAGTTGGGTGATGTGTAAAATTTATCGTCCCAATCAATGTCATTCAAATAGGTGTACATAAACAAACCGTCCGGTTTGTAAATGAATATTTTATTTTATTCACTTTCACTATATTCATATTCACGTTAAAAATTATATTTTTAACGATAAAACATTTTATTCCAACATATGAATTTCTATTATTCATTTACACAATAAAATGATATTTTTATTTTCTAACATATTTTAGAAAATTTCGGCGGCATAACGGCACGATACTAGAAACGGGACAAGGCCTAGCCTTATCCCCGGTCTAGTGAAGGCCCACGCCATTCACACATCAATCAAAATCACCAAACAACCAATTCAAATCACATCATATAACTAATCTATGCAACCAAACAAACAAGTCCATGGTCTGTGGACGATTGTGTCGGGTGCTACTAAGCACCGTCTGCATCCTAGTATATATATATAACTAGAAAATTTAAATTGAAAGGTGAGAAGTTCTCACCGAAAGCTATCCAATACCACGACACTCCTATTGTAGAGATCTTCGTCGTTCTCGCCTTTTCTTCTCCTTTGTTGCCCGTAGCCACTACATATAGAAATCACACATTTTTATATTTCGATGTCTTTAAAATAAAAATCACATTTTTATTTATTCACTTTCAATTTAAAAATCATATTTTTATATTCACTTCATATATTTAAAAATCGAATTTTTACTATGCTATTCAATATATAAAAATCACATTTTTACTTTGGTGTCATATAGATAAAAATTCCATTTCAAAAATAAAGTTTTTCGCCTTTATAAAAATAAAGTTTTCGCCTTTATAAAAATAAAGACTTCATCCTTTCAAAAATATAGATTTCATCATAATAAAAATTACCACTTTATCTCAACGTATATAAAATAAAAATCAGATTTTTATTTCGTTACATACACAAAGATGATATTTTTATATTCTCTATCTCATAAAGATTACATTTTTATTACTTTAAAAATACAAAAATCATATCTTACTCCTTCTACTTAATAAAATTTCCGTCTTTTCTCTTTTAAAAATATGATCTTTATTTTTTCCAAGTTCAAATCTTTTTTTTTCTATTCAAAGTTCAAATCTTTTTCTTTCTATTCAAATCTTTTTCTTTTAAAAGTTGAAATCTTTTTCTTTTAAAAGTTCAAATCTTTTAAAACCTTTTCTAAAATCTGTTTTAAAACTTTTCTTAAAATCAGTTTTTCTTTTTAAAGTTTAAAATAAAAAAAATCAGTTTCTAAATCTCTTTTAAAAAAAATAGTTTTTAAATCCTCTTTTAAAAATCAGTTTTAAAAGTAAAAGAAAAAAAACAGTTTTAAAGTAAAATAAGAAAACAGTTTTAAAGTAAAATAAGGAAACAGTTTTAAAGTAAAATAAGAAAACAGTTTTAAAGTAAAATAAAAAGACAGTTTTAAAGTAAAATAAGATAAATAAAAAAAGAAATCGGTTTTACTTACAGAGGGGGGGGCTGATGCGAGGTCGGCGGCGCTGGGGGGCTCCGATGGTAAACTGCGGCGAGGGGGTGCGGAAATCGACGCGAAGGGGGGAGGACGGAGGGGAAGGAGGTGCGGTTCTTCAATTGGGAGAGGAGGGAGGTTCGACGGTGGGGGGGCTGATTGGAAGGGGAAGGCGGTGGCGTTCGCCTCAGGGGGAGGGTCTTCGAACGGTGGGTGCGCCGCCTTGGCGGCGGTGGGGCTCCAGTCGCGCTAGGGCACGCGCCTTCGATTTTTTTTCTTTTTTTCTTTTTTTTTTATGTCTGAGCGATTTAAGAAATAGGGGGGGGGCAGAGTGGGTTTAAGGGGGGGAGATAAATTTTTTTATTATATTTATTTATTTATTAATTATTTAATTTGCAAAGAGTTGACTTTCACATACGACCTCGAAACGAGGCCCACCGCCTGTCGTCCATAGCGTTTTACCCCCATTCCGAACACAATGGGATATGTATCGCAAGCTGATTCGGCTGTTACAATCAGTTTTCGTTAAATTTACATTTAAATCACTATATCGAATTTTAAACGTACATTTCAAATTACTGGGATCACATACTAACTAGAAAAATTCCAGAAAAATATTTTCTAGCTTCGTATTGACGACACGGTCCTAACAAAACTAGTTTCATCGAATTCTGAGGCTGTTGGAAAAATGGCCAATTTCCAGTCGATTAAAATCAACTGAAACTGGTCAAACGCGTTTTCCTTTGCCACGCTCACATATTGATTCGAAAAATTATGAAATTTGGAATCTAGCCATAACTTAACATCACGGACCCAACAAAACTAGTTTCGTCGAAATCCGAGGTTGTTTGCAAAATGTCCATTTTTAAGGGCCTGAATTCCATAGCGACTATTCAGAATTTTCAACTGGACATATCATTTGATTCCCGATATGAAATCTTGATTTTTCGGATTCGTTGGAAAGATATTCACAATTAGATCCCATTATTTTTGGTTTCACTAAAATCCGAATTATTTTGCACCCGGTACATTCAATTGAAGTTTGAAATCGAATTATCGAACTACCGCGCCATTTTCAATTCTATTTATAATTATATATAAATATTTGTATTCTAACGACGACGTATATAATATATACGTCGAATTATATTCAAGATAAATTTCTCGTCGCTATTATTTAAAATAATTCATTTTAAATATTCAAAATTCGCTAAAATTGCCGAAATAAAATTTTTAAACTGGCCCAGATTTTGCGGGTTATTACAATCTCCCCCACTTAAAACTTTGCGTCCCCGAAAAGGAACAAAGTCGAAAGTGGTTTGATTAATTAACTCTACGTTCGATCTGGCTTCCATTCTCCAACTCTTTAGTTTCTGAGAATTTTCAAAATTTTAAAAATTTGGCTAACACCCTAAATTTTCGAAAAATTTCGCCATAACCTCCCCTGCACCGGGAGCATCGGGGAATTTCAAATAGCTTCCCCGGTCCTTCAGATCTCAAAAAGAAAAAGAAAAAGCCAAGCGGCTAGCCAATAGGCTCATAAAATCATCATCACCCAAACAAAACAGGAAATTATGTAGTAAACATGTACCTATTTGTCGGGCAAACAAATTTTATTCTCTGCTCTAGTCTCCTTGCTATGACCTGTTCAATGTAAGTATATGTATATGCAAGCGAATGCGACCAATTTTCAATACAATTTAATATTCGGTTCAATTAGGCATAAATGGTTAAAAATTAGCAAACAAATAAACAAACAACACAAACATCAATCAATTAGTGGATTAGAGTTTCAAATTCATAATTTTGATACATATACTAAAAATCTTGTTTTTGATGCCAATTCACAACAATGTGTTCTAGCTATATAAGTTTTGGTTCTCACACCAGCCTAATGGAAATATATAGATATCACACCTTCGAAACTTGAATATGAATACTGATGATGATGCACCATCATCAGAATCATCCCCGGATATCTAGAATGTGATTCTATATCTACCCAGTATATTAAAACTTCGAATATACGTTCATGACGCGTATACGCGAAATCTATATATACTCGGTTGTCCATTTTCAAAATAAATAAATATTCAAATACGTATAAAATGGTTTAAATTTTCAAAACAAAATTGTTTTCATTTGAAAAATATAATCTTCACACTCGTTCTAAGATACTACTGATCCTATCTCTAACGAGTCATTCTAATTGGATATTATTAATCCAATATCTGATGAATTCTTTCGTATGGTTCTAATGTGTCTTGTTCTCGAGCTCTGTAAACCAAAGCTCTGATACCAAACTGTGACGGCAAGGAATTTCGCTCGGTCCGAACCAGTCGCTAAACCGATCCAGGCCGTTCGAAACGCCCTATCGTTTGAGAACACGACAAAACAAAACGCATACAGAAGAACATTTCACTGTATATTACAACAATGCATCAGATTACAAGAATATACAGAGTATAGATGAATATTACACAGAAATATCAGAGGTTTAAATTACATTTAAATACATAGCAGCGGAAAATAATACAATACACAACTAGAATGAGATATACGGATACAAAGCTTTCCGGATATCGTTCCAGCTGTAAACCAGGATCCTTTGAATATAAATCTGCAAAACCAAAACTACTAGCTGCCCGTGTCAAAATAGGGGCACCCGGAGTTTAGGTTAAAACAATAAACTCCAGGTCAGTCATGTGACTGGTGTGAGAACTAAAACAGTTATTAATCTTTATTTTAAATCATTAGGTAAATCAAGGGACCACGCCGTATAACACGGAACGGGTTTCCTCCCAAGAATACCAGTGCATAAAACAAACAGCGCAATGCTAAATAAAGAAAAATGAAGCTGTTATAAGACCCAGGTCCTATCACACAATGCAACGCAAGCCGGGGGATAGGGTTTTCCCTTATAACAGCCAAAGAATGCTTGATACGTTTAAAACAAATCATTTGATACTATTATAAGTGCATAGTGTATAAAACAACTTCAAATCATAAGTATCAATCATAGGCGGCATGGGTACCATATATCATGTCGCCATACTAGTTCTACAATTAAAACCGCACATGTCACGTATTTGGAAATTGGGTTTCCATCTATGAACCGAGGCAAAAGATAGTCCTCAACCGATTCGAGACGCTCTAGCCCGCCCCTCAGGCAAGTACTCAGTCAAGCCTTGGATCCTCAGGGCCAGTCCACCGATGTGGATTAAACTTAAACCCTGAACATGCGTCTCCCCACCCTATGGGGTGTAAGTCTGGTCCGTCTGCCGACCAGAATGCATCGGCCGAAACCGATATAACCGAGGCGCCTCGCAACAGCAACAACCACATAAGTCAAACTCGTCAGGGCATGTAAAACCACTGACGCCACTTCTAGCTAGAAAGAAACGCATGCCCTCCCTGACGTCCTCTCCCGTTTTTGGTTCATACCGGGTGTGAAGCTCGCGAATCAACGTTACACAAAGCTACGCCACAAAGGCCTTGCTTTGATCATCACCACAAGACTTTGCTTTTCAACAGAAGCCTCGATCAATTGCCACTTAGGCATGCCACACAGGCAATTCACTCCATGCGTTTGATATCCATCAATATATAACCCCTGAGCTCGTACCTCTCAGAGAAGGGCGTTATGCAAGAGAATAAATTCTCCGCCGCCAAACAGATATATAATTAATAGAGATCAATCACACGGACTAAAATCCAATGTCAGACACACAGTCCATTTACAAGTCCGTTCTGGGTCTGAACGAAACCGGAGGCACCTAGTACCCCGCATATCCATCGATCTCCAAGTACGTCTGGACGATCACCAACTGTTTCCATCTTCTTGGGTGTACAGCCCAATCAAGATCATCAGTTATCACCCAAACGACGTGAAGACTTCTGGTCTTCGACCACCGTCTTCATCTTCGACTTATCGTCGTATCAGTTATTCAGAATGGGATAAACCCGGTCTTTCCGAATAACTCGCGTACATATTATAAAAGTGTTACACAAACACAACATACGCCTCATTCCAATTCATTAGTCACTGACCGTAAATTAATCAAGAGAATAATTCCCCAAATATTAACCCCGAAGGCCGAAACCAACATCAGATCAATATCCAGAAAACCATTCTGCTTGGCTAACCGACAGTTAGTTTCTAAATTTCACATTCATAGGGAAAGGTTCCCATTAATTTTATCCAAGATAAATTCCTTGAATTTATTCTTTATTCTATTTTTGAATCTCAATTCAAACTAGTCGGGATTAGCGAACCTTACCGAAGTAATCATTTATTTCAATTTCCCAATCCCAACCTATTCATCCCATGAAGTAAAACTGGTAATACTTCATATCTAACACCACGGTGTTATCGGTAAATTCAATTACCATTTCGCGTTCAAATCTAATTAAAGATTTAACTAACGCCTGGAGCAAAACTGGTGATACTCCATTTCGATTATTTCAATCTAATTAAAGATTCATTAAAACTCCACTTAGTTTTAATCTTTGACTGGGTTAAAGAATCAGTGTCATTTAAAAACACGGTTCACGATAAACCCAAAATCACATTCATTAATCATCGGGTTAAAGAACGAGTGTTATTTAAAACACTGTCCACGATAAACCCAAAAATCAATATCGATTCAATTCCAATTAAATGTTATTTAATTGGTACACTTCATTAAATCTAAATAAAAAGATTTAATCTTTTCTCAACTGGGTCCAAGAACAGTGTTAGTGAAGACACCATTCACGACAAACCCAAATCACATTTGATATTCAACACAAGGCTCTGAATAGAAAATATCCCGGCTTATATTCAATATCAAATTCTCTGACAAACAGATATCGTATGGGAAATAACGATATATATCTATATCTTTCAAATTTCCATAACAACATCTGTATAATCACGAAATCCAACATCGAAATATTCCGAAGACAATTTCGATTCAAATCCATTCCAGTGCAATCATTGGAAATTCTGGTTATTTTTAAAACCCTTTTTAAATTCAATTTATTTATTTAAAAATAAATAGAATCTCAACTCCAGTTCAAAACTAGTTTATTTCGATAAAAATCTATTTTTATCTTTTCAAATATGGTGTTTTTCATCCCAAATCTTTCTAAATCATTTCTTATGATTTTACACAAATTATTACTATTTTTAATAATTTTATCAAGGCCTGTACAGTCGATTTCCAACAACGGCCATCGAACTGCACTTACAGCGACCTTTTTCAAATTTGATTTGGACATAATTCCAAATCCAACCATTAGATTTCAAATTTCTAATATTCTTAGAAAGCTCTTTTCGATACGAACCCAACGGTTCCGGTTTTAGGAGAATCCGACGGTCGGATCTCCCGTAATGTCCGTTTGAAATAAATGGTCGAAATTCACGAATTGCCGCGGCGCGGCGCGTTCTATTCAGGCCATTATATTATATATATAATATATATATAATATATATCGTCGATTTCTATTTAAAACGAATTATATAAATAGTTTTAAATTCGTTTCAAAAGAAATTTCAACTTCCAATTCAATTCAAATCAAAATTGAATTCTTCTTTAAAAATTCGTTTTAAAATTCATTTCTATTCAATTCAAATTTCAATTCAATTTGAATTCATTTCAATTTGCTTTCAATTCAATTTGAATTCGTTTTCAATTCCCTTCCTTTCAAAATCGTTTTCAATTCAATTTGAATTCGTTTTCAATTCATTTCATTTTGAAATCGTTTTCAATTCATTTTGAATTCGTTTTCAATTCAATTCATTTCGAAATCGTTTTCAATTCATTTCCTTTCGAAATCGTTTTCAATTCCTTTTGAATTCGTTTTCAATTTAATTCATTTCGAAATCGTTTTCAATTCATTTTGAATTCGTTTTCAATTCATTTCATTTCGAAATCGTTTTCAATTCATTTCCTTTCGAAATCGTTTTCAATTCCTTTGGAATTCGTTTTCAATTCAATTCATTTCGAAATCGTTAAAATCGATATAAATATCGTTTACGTCAAAATGGCGTCAATTTAATCAACACGGATTCATAAATTTCTTTTTTGAAACTGGAATGAGGCCCAATCAATTACCATATAAAATTAATTATATGGATTTCCATACAACACATGTATTTAATAGCATTGAAAAATAATCAACCATCAACCAAAGTGCACTACACTGTATAAGCATCAAATATAGATATTCAACGCTTATAACAGCCTGTCAATCAATCGATCGACATATTTAATCAATCAGGATGAGTGAAATTCATATTTCATCCCAACACCCATGTGGGGTTTCAAACAATCAAAACAGATGTTAGTTGTGCAGTTGGGCGATGTGTAAAATTTATCGTCCCAATCAATGTCATTCAAATAGGTGTACATAAACAAACCGTCCGGTTTGTAAATGAATATTTTATTTTATTCACTTTCACTATATTCATATTCACGTTAAAAATTATATTTTTAACGATAAAACATCTTATTCCAACATATGAATTTCTATTATTCATTTACACAATAAAATGATATTTTTATTTTCTAACATATTTTAGAAAATTTCGGTGGCATAACGGCACGATACTAGAAACGGGACAAGGCCTAGCCTTATCCCCGGTCTAGTGAAGGCCCACGCCATTCACACATCAATCAAAATCACCAAACAACCAATTCAAATCACATCATATAACTAATCTATGCAACCAAACAAACAAGTCCATGGTCTGTGGACGATTGTGTCGGGTGCTACTAAGCACGTCTGCATCTTAGTATATATATATAACTAGAAAATTTAAATTGAAAGGTGAGAAGTTCTCACCGAAAGGTATCCAATACCACGACACTCCTATTGTAGAGATCTTCGTCGTTCTCGCCTTTTCTTCTCCTTTGTTGCCCGTAGCCACTACATATAGAAATCACACATTTTTATATTTCGATGTCTTTAAAATAAAAATCACATTTTTATTTATTCACTTTCAATTTAAAAATCATATTTTTATATTCACTTCATATATTTAAAAATCGAATTTTTACTATGCTATTCAATACATAAAAATCACATTTTTACTTTGGTGTCATATAGATAAAAATTCCATTTCAAAAATAAAGTTTTTCGCCTTTATAAAAATAAAGTTTTCGCCTTTATAAAAATAAAGACTTCATCCTTTCAAAAATATAGATTTCATCATTATAAAAATTACCACTTTATCTCAACGTATATAAAATAAAAATCAGATTTTTATTTCGTTACATACACAAAGATGATATTTTTATATTCTCTATCTCATAAAGATTACATTTTTATTACTTTAAAAATACAAAAATCATATCTTACTCCTTCTACTTAATAAAATTTCCGTCTTTTCTCTTTTAAAAATATGATCTTTATTTTTTCCAAGTTCAAATCTTTTTTTTTCTATTCAAAGTTCAAATCTTTTTCTTTCTATTCAAATCTTTTTCTTTTAAAAGTTCAAATCTTTTTCTTTTAAAAGTTCAAATCTTTTAAAACCTTTTCTAAAATCTGTTTTAAAACTTTTCTTAAAATCAGTTTATCTTTTTAAAGTTTAAAATAAAAAAAATCAGTTTCTAAATCTCTTTTAAAAAAAACAGTTTTTAAATCCTCTTTTAAAAATCAGTTTTAAAAGTAAAATAAAAAAAACAGTTTTAAAGTAAAATAAGAAAACAGTTTAAAAGTAAAATAAGAAAACAGTTTTAAAGTAAAATAAGAAAACAGTTTTAAAGTAAAATAAAAAGACAGTTTTAAAGTAAAATAAGATAAATAAAAAAAAGAAATTGGTTTTACTTACAGAGGGGGGGGGCTGATGCGAGGTCGGCGGCGCTGGGGGGCTCCGATGGTAAACTGCGGCGAGGGGGTGCGGAAATCGACGCGAAGGAGGGAGGACGGAGGGGAAGGAGGTGCGGTTCTTCAATTGGGAGAGGAGGGAGGTTCGACGGTGGGGGGGCTGATTGGAAGGGGAAGGCGGTGGCGTTCGCCTCAGGGGGAGGGTCTTCGAACGGTGGGTGCGCCGCCTTGGCGGCGGTGGGGTTCCAGTCGCGCTAGGGCGCGCTCCTTCGATTTTTTTTTTTTTTTTTTATGTCTGAGCGATTTAAGAAATAGGGGGGGGGGCCAGAGCGGGTTTAAGGGGGGGGAGATAAAAATTTTTATTATATTTATTTATTTATTAATTATTTAATTTGCAAAGAGTTGACTTTCACATACGACCTCGAAACGAGGCCCACCGCCTGTCGTCCATAGCGTTTTACCCCCATTCCGAACACAATGGGATATGTATCGCAAGCTGATTCTGCTGTTACAATCAGTTTTCGTTAAATTTACATTTAAATCACTATATTGAATTTTAAACGTACATTTCAAATTACTGGGGTCACATACTAACTAGAAAAATTCCAGAAAAATATTTTCTAGCTTCGTATTTACGATACGGTCCTAACAAAACTAGTTTCATCGAATTCTGAGGCTGTTGGAAAAATGGCCAATTTCCAGTCGATTAAAATCAACTAAAACTGGTCAAACGCGTTTTCCTTTGCCACGCTCACATATTGATTCGAAAAATTATGAAATTTGGAATCTAGCCATAACTTAACATCACGGACCCAACAAAACTGGTTTCGTCGAAATCCGAGGTTGTTTGCAAAATGTCCATTTTTAAGGGCCTGAATTCCATAGCGACTATTCAGAATTTTCAACTGGACATATCATTTGATTCCCGATATGAAATCTTGATTTTTCGGATTCGTTGGAAAGATATTCACAATTAGATCCCATTATTTTTGGTTTCACTAAAATCCGAATTATTTTGCACCCGGTACATTCAATTGAAGTTTGAAATCGAATTATCGAACTACCGCGCCATTTTCAATTCTATTTATAATTATATATAAATATTTATATTCTAACGACGACGTATATAATATATACGTCGAATTATATTCAAGATAAATTTCTCGTCGATATTATTTAAAATAATTCATTTTAAATATTCAAAATTCGCTAAAATTGCCGAAATAAAAATTTTAAACTGGCCCAGATTTTGCGGGTTATTACATCAGTGGTACGGTATGGATTGATAATATGGCATGCTGAGATGCATAGATCAAGGCTTTTGTTGAAAAGCAGAGTCTTGTGGTTGATGATCAAAGCACGGCTTTAATTAGCATAGCGTTGTGTAGCGCTAATTCGCGAGCTTCACTCCCCGGGATTAGGGACTATAAGGAAATGAACATATGTTAGTTTCTAGCTACGAGTAACGTCATGGTATGGAGCCCAGACTGTTTACTTATGTAGATGTTAGGAAAAATTTATGACGGAAAGTGAGGTACCTAGGATATGATTTGAGTCCCTAGTGGCTCTTTATTGGTCGACTTGACTGACCATTTGGAGGTTCGACAGAACCGGCTAACATATAGTTTATGGTATAGTCATCGATGGATGACCAACCCTGAAGTTCCAAGTGGTTAGCCCAGAGTGTGTACCCCAAAGGCATTGCTAGAATGTCTCGAAATCGGAAGGAACATCCTTTGCCTTGGTTCATAGATGGAAATCCAATTTCCAATACGCAATTTATCGATTTAGTTGTAAGCCTATATGGCGAATATAATGGTACCTACACCGCCTATGAGTGATACATTTATATTTGAAGTTGATTTCTTCACTTATAGTAATAATAAAAGATGAAATTTCATGTATCAAGCATATTTGGCTATTATAAGGTAAAACTCTATCCTCGACTACGTTCATTGTGTGATGGGACCTAAGTCTTATAATAGCTTCATTTTCCTGTTTAGCATTGCGTTGGTTGTTTTATGCACTGGTATTCGTGGGGGGACAAAACCCGTTCCGTGTTATACGGCGTGGTCCCGTGATTTAACCAACTTTAAAATAAAAGCTAATAACTTTTTCAGTTCTCACAGCAGTCCCATGACTAACCTGGAGTTTATTGTTTTAATCTAAACTCTGGGTGCCCATATTTTCCACACGAGCAATCAGTAGTTTTGATTTTGCAGATTTCTTTTCACATGATCCTAGATTTACAGCTGGAGCTATATTCGGAAAGCTTTGTATCCGTGTATTTCTTTTAGTTGTGCTAATTAATGTATTTTCCACTATGCATTGTATTTATACATTTTAATTCCGCTGTTGTGTAATATATTGTTTGATATTCTTATACTCTGATGTAAATTGTTGTAATAGCAATGAAATGTTCTATTGTTTATGTCTCACGTGTCGTGTTCTCAAAGAAATATGGGCTCCTCCGTCTCTTCGGGGATCGGGGAAGTTTGGGTCGTTTCATATTACTTATAAATTAAGTATTGAATGTCGACCATTAATTAGTAATTACTAATAAATAACTAAAGGTGTGGAAATTAGGGTTACATTTGTATGTTGTCAGACAGTTATTTTAGTTATATAATTTCAAGTCCTAATAGAGGTGCTTTAGACGTAGGAGATTATAACTGTTAGCCCATGTAATACATCTAAATTGCCTCACAAGTATAAGAGAATATTATTGGCCTATGTAATAAAAAGTTTATTTAAAACTAATAATCAATAATTATATATTGTTATTTACGAATCATTTAATATAATAATCTTTTAACTATAAAGTATGAAACATTAAGTGTACATTGTTAGTTTTGTATTATTATTTATACATTGGAATTATTAGTAATAATAATTAAGTAATTAAATTTTGATATTAAATGTTAAATATAATTAATACATATAATTATAAAGCTAAAAAAAATTCTTCTCAGTTATTAATATTTCTTATTAATTATGAATTACTAATCCTTGCCAAAAAAATTATGAATAACTAAATATTATTCTTACTTATTGATTATTATTAACTTTTTAACAATGGTTATCTATTACAGATTATTTAAAACCAAATATTTAATATTAAATGTCACTTCATAAGTATTAAATTTTACTATCGGTTGCTAAATATTAGATTTTTTAATTATTATATAATTGATAATAATTAATAATTTAACACTAATTATTAACTTATAAGTATTAAAAATTAATGATTAAGTATCGCTTTTAATTATTAAATATTAGTAATTAATTAAATATTGAATTTTAAACATTAGTTATTAAATATTGATTATTAATTATTTAATGTTAACTTTTAAATGTAATTAATAAATGTTAACTATAATTTGTTAATTATCAATAATATTATAAATATATAAATAATTATCGAGTACATATAACAACTAGTACTGGTAAATTATTTATAATCATTAATGATAATAAACTGTAAGTAATGATACATATGTTAGTTCTTTTTATGGTTATTCATATATGCATTTGCTACGAATATAATCATTTGCAGTTGCTTCAGTTCTTGAGGAAGCGATGCAAATGACACTATTTGTTTCGGTGCATTTGCATCGGTTCCTATGGAACCGATGCAATTAAAATTATTTGCATCGGTTGTACGGACAATTGAATCAAGTAACAGTGTTTGCTTCGATGCATATGCTTCGTTTGTTAATACTATTGAAGTAAATGATATTTTTTTTGCTTCGGTTCCTAGCACAACCGAAGCAAATGACACTATTTGCTTCGCGTATGTACTTCGGTTGCTACTGGAACTGAAGCTAATGATACTAACCGAAGCAAATGATGCGATGCAACAGATATATTTTGTAGTAATACTAATTTCTAGATAGACAAAATTTTAGTTAAAGGGATATTCCAGATATTTCTTTCTTTTCATCCTAAGAGTGAGGAACTTATAGAAGGTAAAGCTGAAACTACGAAAAAAATATTTCTGATCGACATATTTTACCTAAAAAAAAGTCAGAAGTAGAGCACTCGAATTTCCACTACAAGTTCGTTTTAAATAATAGTGCATTTTCTCTCTTTCCACTAATTATTATTTCAACCGGAACTTCCGGCGGAAATCAGGAGCATATGTGGTGCTGCACTATTTAGGTTGCCACTGAACGGTCACATATACGTTGTAACACGCCGAATTTAATTAATACTAAAATTCACTAATTGCAGAATAAATAATCTCATACGTGGGGATTGGGGGAAACGGGCTGCGTCGTTGCGTTCGTCTCGGAAAAATACGCGAAATAGAGTCCGAGTTTTCGAAAATCGGAGTCCGTATGGCCCGGTTATGGCCCGAAGAAGTTTGCTGAAAATTCAAAACTAAAACAGATTTAAAAATTTAAAAATTCAGATTTGGAATGGGCCAGGCGGGGTCAGGCGGGAAGCTTCCCGCCCAACCCATGTCGACAGGGCTGTCGACAGGCCTGTCGACAGGGGTGTCGACATACCTGTCGACTTGCCTGTCGACAGGGGGGCACCGTTCAGTGAACCTGGGTGCACCAGGTTGGGTTCTAGGCTGGCTTGGAGGGCTGGTTCTAGAGATTTCCTAAATCTAATGGACCTAAATTAATCTAGGGTTAATCTAAGGGCCTAAAACACTCTCCTAATCTATAAATACACCCTAAACCTACCTTAATCCTTACCAAAAATAGAAATAATGGCCTCATGCCGCCAAATTAAATCCTAAGAGAAGCCTCCACTAATCTAAGAAGAAAGTTGCAAGCTAATCCCTCTCAAATCATTCTCTAATCATCATTATCTTCATAGTTAGCAACTAATTCTACTTCATAAGGTTGCTAATCTTGAGTTTGGTGAGTTTCTATCACTTTAACATCAATTGTTAAAGTAAGTAGATTGGGTGTAATGAGACTTATGGTCTTAAATGCGGATTAGTGAGTTTAAATCATGTATAATGATATGTTACTCTATATTGTTCTATGTTTATGCATATATGATAAGTTGGTTTATGCATGCTTAATAAGTTGATTTATGCATGTTTAACAAGTTGATATATGCATGTTTAACAAGTGGATTTATGCATATTTGATGAGTGGAATTATGCATGTTTAACAAAGTGAATTATGCAAGTTAAGTATATGTTTAAATGCAAGTTTAATGTCATATGCAAGTTATGCATGCTTATGCAAGTATATGGATGATTATGCAAGTCATGTATATGTTTAAATGCAAGATCTATGTGATATGCAAGTTATGCATGCTTATGCAAGTATATGGATGATTATGCAAGTCATGTATATGTTTAAATGCAAGATCTATGTGATATGCAAGTTATGCATGCTTATGCGAGTATATGAATGCTTATTCAAGATATGTATATGCTTAAATGACATGATATGCAAGTTAGGCATGTTTGTGCAAGTATGTGAATGTTTATGCAAGTATGTGAATGCTTATGCAAGTTATGTGTATGCTTAAATGCATGTTTAACATGTTATGCAAGTTATGAGAATGCCTATATGCAAGTTCAACATGTTATGCAAGATATGTGTATGATAATATGCAAGCTCATATGCAACATGTTATGCAAATCATGTGTATGATAATATGCAAGTTTGGGTTATATGTAGTTGGGTTAATATATGCTCATATATGCAAGTTGACATCCTCTTAACCCATGACAAAGTTTTATGCTAAACCCATGATATTTGTGATGGATCTTTCCCTTTATTATGTCATGTAACGAGAACGATTTACGTGGGGAACGATGGGATTGTTAAATAAACAAATGAATGATTTGGGTATGATTAAGCATACCATAAAAAAAAATTACCATAAGTGGGAATTTACCTATTGAGTTAGGTCTACCCCATGGGAATTTACCTATTGAGTTAGGTCTACCCATGTTATGGGAAAACTTGATATTAATTAGGGATAATTAATATGGGGGTGATTAATTAGGTGTAATTAATCGACTAAGACACGAGGTTGGACTCATTTGTAGTGTAAAACTGCCCGGACCCGACCGGCCTAACCAGTTGCTACAAATGTCAGCCCAATGTGAGAGGTCTTAGCCATAAATTAAATACGTGATTAAGGTAAAGACACGAGGTTAGACTCTGTTATGACGTAAGACTGCCCGGATTCTACCGGCTTAACCAGGCGGTCATAACAGCCAGTCTAATGTGGGAGGTCTTTATGGGAGATCACGGTCTTAATTAATTAAGAAACACTTAACCATAGTAGCATGTAGTGGGACATGAGGGGTTAAGTGGGTGCCTTGGGTTGCATGAGGAAATTTTATGGGTGCCTTGGGTGGCATGTGGAATCTAGTGGGTTGCCTTGGGTGGCAATAGAAAATACGATTAGAATACTTAACCAAGTGGAAACATGTAATTAAACATGATTAAAGGGTTAAGTGGGATACACTAGATATTTGACAAGCTTAAGTGGGTAGCTTGTGGGGGCCCATTTCAACCAATATCCCAAACGTATCTTTGTGGGCTCGACCCATGTCGAGTGACGGGACACGCATATTGGGCTTGATTATAAGAGGCCAAAACGGGTTAGCGGTGGCAACGCAAGTCCAACGGGTTTCATATGCGTGTGTGGGCCCGGGCTGGTAGATAAGCCGTTGTTGCATCGTGTAGATATAAAGCCGTGCACCGTTAGTATTGGGTAGCCACTTTAGGGGAGTGATACACCCCACTGTGGGACCAGCACGGGTATCTACGGTAGGGAGCCGATCGCTTGGGGAGTAGTGGGTACACCTAATGAAGATAGGGGCAGACGGCACCTATGTAGGGGTACACGAAACTACTGGATAAGAATTACTGGGTACACCTAGTGGAGATAGGGGCAGACGGCACCTATGTAGTGGACTAGGGGTACATGAAACTACTGGGGAAATTTTCTAAGTCCTTGGAAGGGATCAACCTTTAAGTAGGAATGACTGGTGTGGTGCAGTTAGTAATTATCCTTGGGTGGGTAGATGCGTCCTGACGGTTATCTTAGTTTATCCTAAGTCTACCAAGCTGCTTAGTGTAGCCATTCATCCCCAGATATTACCGTAGGTCAAGTTTATGTCTTCTCTGGTTACTTTAATGATTGTATTGTTAAAGTTATAGGACTCACTCAGACTTATGTCTGACCCCGTTGTTTTTATCTTTTTCCCAACCCTCAGGTCCTACGGTGGATCCTAGCGGTAGTAGAGCTTGATCGGATTGCTGTTCCAGTCTTTAGGAGCTTGGGTAGATGTAAAGCTCCAGTTATCCAGTTATCTCTTCTTTTGTTATGGCTATTGTATAAGAGAGTGGGATTATGTACTTCTTTATCTTGATGGATATTGTACTTGACTTTTATCATGGTTTTATGATGTAACCAGACATGTTTATTTCCGCTGTTATGAGATGATGTTTTAAAATTTCAAGTACCATTTATATCTGTCTTGTTGTAATTTTTCTGTTCTATATTCACTAAAATACTCCACCGATGCTATGGCATTCCCTTTGTGAGTGACCCTAGCGGGCGTGGGGTGTTACACGTGGTATCAGAGCAAAGGTTACCGGAACAGATAAAATTTTTAGAAAACTATTTTTCTAAAACATTTTTGGAAAAGATATTTTCAAAAACATGTCTTTTAAGAGAAAAGTTTTTGAAAGAAAAGCATAATCCCCAATAGCCATATCTATATCCTTCGAATTCTCCGTTTTGAATCTTTCCTTTTTCGTTTCAGCATGGCCGAGAATCTTAATCTTCCGGAGGGTGTGACGGTACCAGTATGGTATAGGAGATTGATGGAGGCTAGGGCCACCACTGCGGGTCCAGCAAATATTCCTCCACCAACCGTAGCACCCGATCTTCCTCCTCCCCCTCCTCCTCGCACGGATACTTTTGCTAAGACTTGCAAGGAATTTAAAGCTATGGGAGGAAAACCTTTTCAAGGATCTTAAACCTTTGTGGAGGCTAGAGATTGGCTTAAAGAGGTGGAAGAGTTGATAGATATCTTTGAGATGGAAGAAGGGAAGAAAGTCAAGTTGGCTGCTTGGTTAATGAAGGGAGAGGCCTCATTCTGGTGGGAGGTTACTAATGGAGAACGCCCCGTTGACTCTTAGGCGGATTTTAGGCAAAGATTTGTGTCAAAGTTTCTCTCAAGGGCGGAGGAAAACTTGTATATGGAAAGATTCTTGACTCTAAAACAAGGAAATCTTTCGGTGAAGGAATATGTTAACAAGTTTAATCAATTGGCAAGGTTTGGCCTAGACATGGTGAATACACCGGAGAAGAAGGCTTTGCGGTTCGTGAAAGGCTTGAATGAACCAATGCATGGGTTGGCTATGACTCACATCCCTATGGGGGCCACATTTGAGAAGCTAGTTGACATGGCACTCATGTATGAGGAAGAGAAGGGTCCTAATGCTAATAAGGCACCCGAGAAGAAAGGAGATCAAAAGAGACCTCAACAACAGCAAAGCAAAGGTGGGAAAGGCAACGGTGGCAAGGGCAAGAAGAAGAAGTGTTTCAATTGTAGGACACCTGGCCACCTAAGCAAGGATTGTCGCAAGAAGAAGAAGACTGGCTGCTTCCACTGTGGCGAAGCAGGGCATTTAGTGAAGGATTGCCCTAAGAAAGGGCAAAGGACGGGATCTACCTCAGGAGGACAGGTGCAAGCTCTTATGGCACCGAGTCAGGCTAGGGGGCAAGTACAGGCTCTCGCGGTTCCACCGATTCAGGAGAGAGGTAGAACTATTTCCGTTGAAAGTCTGGTTTTTCTATTTGACCATCCTGTCCGTACATTGTTTGATTCAGGCGCATCGCATTCGTTTATTTCATCATCATTAGTTGAGTTACTGCACTTAGACACCAGTCTGGTAGATGATCCCTTGGTTGTTTCAAACCCAATTGGGGGCTCCACTTATTTGTCCATGATATGTTTGGGTTTGAAGATTTCTATACTTAGCATTGAGTTTAGATGTGATGCTTTTGTATTGGGCTTCACGGGCTATGGGTTGATTTTGGGCATGGACTGGTTATCCAGTAATGGTGCCGTTCTTGATTGCGAAAGGAGAGTTGTTAGGCTGATGACCCGCTTGGGTAACACTCTCGAGATTTCTTGTAATCCCATGGACTCTGTTATGCTAAGTTATCTTGAATCGCTTGACGCTTCGGTCGAGAGTTTGAAATCTGTTAGAGTAGTCCGGGAATATCCGAATGTGTTTGAGGAGGTGAAGGGCTTACCTCCGAAGCGGGAGATTGACTTCCGAATATATTTGGTGGATAATGCTAAACCGGTATCTTTACCAGTGCGCCACATGGCTCCTCGTGAGAGGAGGGAACTCCATAAGCAAGTAGGGGAGTTGCTTGAGAAGGGGTTCATAAGATGGAGCATATCGGAGTGGGGTGCTCCAGTAGTATTTGCTACGAAGGCGGATGGGTCCCTCAGACTTTGTGTAGACTATAGAGAACTCAACAAGCTCACAAAGAAGAATAGACACCCATTGCCGAGGATTGATGATCTTTTCGATCAGTTGGTTGGCGCTTCAGTATTTTCTCAGTTGGACTTAGCCACGGGGTTTCATCAGTTGAGGGTGGCTGAGGATTGCATAGACAAGACTGCCTTTAGAACTCCGGATGGTTTCTATGAGTGGCTGGTGATGCCATTTGGGTTGACGAACGCCCCTGCATACTTTGTTGACTTGATGAGTAGGGTGTTCAGGGAGTTCCTTAATAAATTCGTGGTGGTCTTTGTGGATGATATCTTAGTATTTTCTAAGAGTGAAGAAGAGCATGCCCTACATCTTGGGGAAGTGTTGAAGACTCTTCGAGCACATAGCCTTAAGGCTAAATTCTCTAAATGTCACTTCTGGAGGAAGGAAGTACGATTCTTGGGGCATGTGGTCTCCAAGGAAGGGATAGTTGTGGATCCCGCGAAGGTAGTATCAATTCAGGATTGGAAGGTTCCGAAGAATGCTACCGAAGTAAGAAGTTTCTTGGGGTTGGCGGGTTATTATAGGAAGTTTATTAAAGACTTCGCGAAGATATCAGCCCCATTAACCCGCTTAACAAAGAAGAATCTTGTTTTCACATGGGACGTAGATTGTGATGATGCGTTCCGACGGTTAAAGAGAGCTTTAACCACCACTCCAGTTTTAGTATTGCCAGATGGGAGCAAGCCATTTGTTGTCTATACCGATGCCTGTGGAACAGGACTTGGCGCAGTCTTAATGCAAGAGGGAAGGGTAATAGCCTATGGTGGAAGGCAGTTGAGGGCACATGAGAAAAATTACCCTACCCATGATCTAGAGCTGGCCGCTATTGTTTTTGCGCTTAAGATTTGGTGCCATTATCTTCTTGGTGAGAGATTCGAGTTGTTCACTGACCATAAATCTTTGAAGTACTTGTTCTCTCAGAAAGATTTAAACTTAAGACAGCAAAGGTGGATGGAGTTCTTAGCATCTTATGATTTCGAGATAGCGTATACCCCTGGCAAGGGTAACGTGGTGGCAGACGCCTTGAGTAGGAAGAGGTTGTCCTTGAGTCCATTGTTCGTGGAACGACGAAACTTGGAGTTTATCTCGATGTTTGATTTCAGACCTTCCATTGATTATTTACCCGGTTTGCTAGCTTCTTTGGAAGTTAGGCCTACTCTTTTGGGGCGGATTGGAGAAGCACAGAGGGGCGACCCACAGTTGGTTGAGTTAGTAGAGAAGCTCATAAGGGGGGAGTCGTCCAGCCATTTGAGTAGGTACACCCTAGACGATAGGGGGTGCTTGCGTAGAGACGGTAGACTTTGTGTACCGCAAGACGAGGGTTTGAGGAAGGCTATTCTTGATGACGCACACCGTTCTAGGATGACCATTCATCCCGGTGGGGATAAGATGTACCAAGACATGAAGAGGGTTTTCTTCTGGGCCGGTATGAAGAAAGATGTGGCCGAGTATGTCGCTCGATGCTTGGTGTGCCAGCAAGTAAAGGCGGAGCAAAGGAAACCAGGTGGGTTGCTTCACCCATTGGAGGTTCCGCAATGGAAGTGGGATAGCGTCTCGATGGATTTTATTGACGGGTTACCCAGGTCGAGGAAGGGTAATACAGGAATTTGGGTGGTGGTAGACAGACTTACTAAGAGCGCCCATTTCATACCTGTGAAGAGCAAGAGGACCGCTCCATGGCTAGCTTCTGTATATCTTCGAGAGATAGTTCGATTGCATGGGGTACCCTCTAGCATAGTGAGTGATCGAGATCCTATCTTCACTAGCGAATTCTGGAGAAGTTTGCAAGAAGCAGTGGGGACTCAATTGTGTCTGAGCACCGCATATCATCCTCAGACGGACGGCCAGACTGAGAGGGTGAATCGTGTTCTAGAAGACCTTTTGAGGCTTTGTATCTTGGATTTTGGAGGTACATGGGAAGAGCATCTTCCATTGGTGGAGTTCGCATATAATAACAGCTTTCAGTCAAGTATTGGTATGGCTCCTTTCGAAGCTCTCTATGGAAGGCCTTGTCGATCACCTACATGTTGGTGGGAATCTACGGATAAGATCTTGCTTGGGCCCGATATGGTTAGGGAGACTTCTGAGAAGATTGACTTGATTCGAAGAAGGATGAAAGCGGCGCAGGATAGGCAAAAATCTTATGCGGACAAGAGAAGGACGGATCTTGAGTTTGAGGTTGGGGATATGGTTTTTGTTAAGGTATCTCCGTTGAGAAATGTTGTTCGCTTCGGATCCGTTGGGAAGTTAGCACCGAGGTTTGTCGGGCCGTTTCCTATCAAGGAAAGGATTGGACGGATGGCATATAGGGTGGAGTTGCCCGACAGACTTAGTGGTGTTCATGATGTATTCCATGTATCACATCTGAGGAAGTGCTTACATGAGACCGCAGAGGTGGTAGAGCCAAGCTTGCTTAGAGATGTAGAGGTTGAGCGTGATGCGACGATTCGACGAGCTCCTACTCGCATCCTTGGGTCAGAGACTAGGAAATTGAGGAATCGAGAGGTTCAGCTAGTCAAAGTGCAATGGGGAGAAGATGAGAGCAACGCGACTTGGGAGACGGAAGCGAAGATGCGTTCATTGTACCCATTTCTTTTTGAGGGTATGTCCTTACTTTCCCCTTTATCGCTTGCCTAGTACTTATCTTATCTTTGGTATGTCCTCTCGTTGGTACCTTTGACCTTTAGATAGGGTAAACCTATGGTTGAAACATGTGTTTGAGACATGTTATGGTTGATGGATGCAAGTGGATGCAAGTGGATGCAAGTGTTTGCTAGTGGTTGCTCGTGGATGCATATACACACACTCTAGGCACTAGATCGGCTCAGTCACTTCATATTGCATATTGCATAAAATTGTGTGTAGGAAAATATATTTATGGATGTATAATGGTTGTGTTATCACATGGATGATGCATTTTGGTGAATGATTGTGCACTCATGTAGATATTGTATGTGTCGATAGGGTTTTCTCGCATACATAATGGATGCATGGCACTATCATGGTTTGCATATGTTCATACATTAGATAGGGAACATATACACACACCGTTTGCATATGCTCATACATCATTAGAAACTGTTTAAGGACAATGGATGCCCGTGGTTGATGATTTGAGTAGATGGTTGTTTGGATGGTAGGATATGCATTCTCCTTAGCCTAGAGATTTCGGGAACGAAATCCTTTAAGGAGGGGAGAATGTAACACCCCGAATTTTAGTTAATACTAAAATTCACTAATTGCAGAATAAATAATCTCATACGTGGGGATTGGGGGAAACGGGCTGCGTCGTTGCGTTCGTCTCGGAAAAATACGCGAAATAGAGTCCGAGTTTTCGAAAATCGGAGTCCGTATGGCCCGGTTATGGCCCGAAGAAGTTTGCTGAAAATTCAAAACTAAAACAGATTTAAAAATTTAAAAATTCAGATTTGGAATGGGCCAGGCGGGGTCAGGCGGGAAGCTTCCCGCCCAACCCATGTCGACAGGGCTGTCGACAGGGGTGTCGACATGCCTGTCGACTTGCCTATCGACAGGGGGGCACCGTTCAGTGAACCTGGGTGCACCAGGTTGGGTTCTAGGCTGGCTTGGAGGGCTGGTTCTAGAGATTTCCTAAATCTAATGGACCTAAATTATTCTAGGGTTAATCTAAGGGCCTAAAACACTCTCCTAATCTATAAATACACCCTAAACCTACCTTAATCCTTACCAAAAATAGAAATAATGGCCTCATGCCGCCAAATTAAATCCTAAGAGAAGCCTCCACTAATCTAAGAAGAAAGTTGCAAGCTAATCCCTCTCAAATCATTCTCTAATCATCATTATCTTCATAGTTAGCAACTAATTCTACTTCATAAGGTTGCTAATCTTGAGTTTGGTGAGTTTCTATCACTTTAACATCAATTGTTAAAGTAAGTAGATTGGGTGTAATGAGACTTATGGTCTTAAATGCGGATTAGTGAGTTTAAATCATGTATAATGATATGTTACTCTATATTGTTCTATGTTTATGCATATATGATAAGTTGGTTTATGCATGCTTAATAAGTTGATTTATGCATGTTTAACAAGTTGATATATGCATGTTTAACAAGTGGATTTATGCATATTTGATGAGTGGAATTATGCATGTTTAACAAAGTGAATTATGCAAGTTAAGTATATGTTTAAATGCAAGTTTAATGTGATATGCAAGTTATGCATGCTTATGCAAGTATATGGATGATTATGCAAGTCATGTATATGTTTAAATGCAAGATCTATGTGATATGCAAGTTATGCATGCTTATGCAAGTATATGGATGATTATGCAAGTCATGTATATGTTTAAATGCAAGATCTATGTGATATGCAAGTTATGCATGCTTATGCGAGTATATGAATGCTTATGCAAGATATGTATATGCTTAAATGACATGATATGCAAGTTAGGCATGTTTGTGCAAGTATGTGAATGTTTATGCAAGTATGTGAATGCTTATGCAAGTTATGTGTATGCTTAAATGCATGTTTAACATGTTATGCAAGTTATGAGAATGCCTATATGCAAGTTCAACATGTTATGCAAGATATGTGTATGATAATATGCAAGCTCATATGCAACATGTTATGCAAATCATGTGTATGATAATATGCAAGTTTGGGTTATATGTAGTTGGGTTAATATATGCTCATATATGCAAGTTGACATCCTCTTAACCCATGACAAAGTTTTATGCTAAACCCATGATATTTGTGATGGATCTTCCCCTTTATTATGTCATGTAACGAGAACGATTTACTTGGGAACGATGGGATTGTTAAATAAACAAATGAATGATTTGGGTATGATTAAGCATACCATAAAAAAAAATTACCATAAGTGGGAATTTACCTATTGAGTTAGGTCTACCCCATGGGAACTTACCTATTGAGTTAGGTCTACCCATGTTATGGGAAAACTTGATATTAATTAGGGATAATTAATATGGGGGTGATTAATTAGGTGTAATTAATCGACTAAGACACGAGGTTGGACTCATTTGTAGTGTAAAACTGCCCGGACCTGACCGGCCTAACCAGTTGCTACAAATGTCAGCCCAATGTGAGAGGTCTTAGCCATAAATTAAATACGTGATTAAGGTAAAGACACGAGGTTAGACTCTGTTATGACGTAAGACTGCCCGGATTCTACCGGCTTAACCAGGCGGTCATAACAGCCAGTCTAATGTGGGAGGTCTTTATGGGAGATCACGGTCTTAATTAATTAAGAAACACTTAACCATAGTAGCATGTAGTGGGACATGAGGGGTTAAGTGGGTGCCTTGGGTTGCATGAGGAAATTTTATGGGTGCCTTGGGTGGCATGTGGAATCTAGTGGGTTGCCTTGGGTGGCAATAGAAAATACGATTAGAATACTTAACCAAGTGGAAACATGTAATTAAACATGATTAAAGGGTTAAGTGGGATACACTAGATATTTGACAAGCTTAAGTGGGTAGCTTGTGGGGGCCCATTTCAACCAATATCCCAAACGTATCTTTGTGGGCTCGACCCATGTCGAGTGGCGGGACACGCATATTGGGCTTGATTATAAGAGGCCAAAACGGGTTAGCGGTGGCAACGCAAGTCCAACGGGTTTCATATGCGTGTGTGGGCCCGGGCTGGTAGATAAGCCGTTGTTGCATCGTGTAGATATAAAGCCATGCACCGTTAGTATTGGGTAGCCACTTTAGGGGAGTGATACACCTCACTGTGGGACCAGCACGGGTATCTACGGTAGGGAGCCGATCGCTTGGGGAGTAGTGGGTACACCTAATGAAGATAGGGGCAGACGGCACCTATGTAGGGGTACACGAAACTACTGGGTAAGAATTACTGGGTACACCTAGTGGAGATAGGGGCAGACGGCACCTATGTAGTGGACTAGGGGTACATGAAACTACTGGGGAAATTTTCTAAGTCCTTGGAAGGGATCAACCTTTAAGTAGGAATGACTGGTGTGGTGCAGTTAGTAATTATCCTTGGGTGGGTAGATGCGTCCTGACGGTTATCTTAGTTTATCCTAAGTCTACCAAGCTGCTTAGTGTAGCCATTCATCCCAAGATATTACCGTAGGTCAAGTTTATGTCTTCTCTGGTTACTTTAATGATTGTATTGTTAAAGTTATAGGACTCACTCAGACTTATGTCTGACCCCGTTGTTTTTATCTTTTTCCCAACCCTCAGGTCCTACGGTGGATCCTAGCGGTAGTAGAGCTTGATCGGATTGTTGTTCCAGTCTTTAGGAGCTTGGGTAGATGTAAAGCTCCAGTTATCCAGTTATCTCTTCTTTTGTTATGGCTATTGTATAAGAGAGTGGGATTATGTACTTCTTTATCTTGATGGATATTGTACTTGACTTTTATCATGGTTTTATGATGTAACCAGACATGTTTATTTCCGCTGTTATGAGATGATGTTTTAAAATTTCAAGTACCATTTATATCTGTCTTGTTGTAATTTTTCTGTTCTATATTCACTAAAATACTCCACCGATGCTATGGCATTCCCTTTGTGAGTGACCCTAGCGGGCGTGGGGTGTTACATACGTGCACATGTATGAAGAAGGGCACAGATTCCCCCATCATATAATTCAATTAATTTTCTTGATCTACATATGTTGGGTTTGACCTTTTTATCATGTAGATCAACTTCACACATTTTGAAACCATTGTGAACCGCTACCTTTTACATGAATCTCACCAATTTATTTCCACTTCCACATTCAATCTTTAAAAGTATAAGCTAACACTACTGAAATACACCCAAAATAGAATCTATCAGTTCCTAATTTCCAGACAAACAAAAAATTAAATGAAGATATTTTGTAATCATTCCTTTATTTTTATCCAACGCTAAAGCTAGTCTACAGAGAGTAAGGCTAAAATTCATCAACCAAAAAGCTTGTTCTAATCAACAGATTTTAGAAACCAAAAGATAAACACACATACATGTGCACGTGCATGCATGACGAAGGATCTAGATTCCAAATCATATAATTCCACCTTTAATGTCCTAGATCTACATATTTCATATTAGGCTAACTGTATGTAGACGCATACTTATCATGTTGATCAACTTTGCAAATCATAAGATCATTTTGAGAACTTCTCTCACAAGCCTTGAACCGATCTTCATATATGTGAAATTGGTCTAAGCAATGAATATCATGTATACAACAACAAAAAAGCAAAAATTGTGGATGAAGAAAACTAATTGAGGAATTTCAAGAGAATTATATATGATGAACTAAAAAATTATTTTCACAAGCATGAACTAACAGTCCAACATGAAGAGCTTCTGATGTTACAGGAATAAAATGTTACCATCGTAATCATTAGTCGGTTCTTCCACTGCTTCGTAAGTGAAATCTTCTGGGTAAGCCTGTAACAAACTGAAATGAAAAGCTCTAGAACTCTAGCTCAAATATTACAACAATTCTAAACCCAAATATTCCAACCCCATTTAAGTTCATTCAAGCCTTAGGTCTGATTCGAAACTCAGTTGGAATTGCAAATCAAGCCTTAGGTCTGATTCGAAGCATTCCACCCTTGTTCGAAGCCCAAAACTGGAACGAACTTAAAACTTCAGAAAACGAAACTAATTTTAAGAATCAAAACTAAATTTGGGGCAGGAACCATAAAATTTTCCAGTATCGAAGCCATTTTTTAGCATCAAAGTCCATAACCTCGAATCAAAATTGAACTCCAGATATTAATCCAACTTCAGACATGAAACCCAACTTTCAGCGTCGATCCAGAATCTTAGATTGAAACTGAAATTCTTCGTGAAGCACTCAAATCCAGATATGAAGCCTCAAAGATGCTGACGATGCCAAAGTGTGGTTGATGGTATAAGAAGGATATTTGGAGGAGAAGTATAGAAGATGTTGATTTTGTTTCTTCTGAAATTTGAGGCGGCTGAAAGGAGTATCTATTTATGGTGTTGCAAAAGCGACGGGACTAGGAGGGAATGAAAAGTTTGAGGCGTGCATCGAAATGTCTGAGCATGGAAACAAAATGTATTTGCTTGGTGTGGCTGTAGCTCGAAGAAAATTTAGAACTAAAATTTTGCCAAAGAAAAGTTAGCAAACATTATTATAGATTATTAATTATAAGTACATATTATTATTTGTATATTTTTGTTTGTGCATTATTATTCCAAATTATGGATTATAATTTATTTGTCAATAACTAATCATAAAAAAATTATTATAAACTATTTTTTAATTTATTTTGTAAAATTTGTAAATTTTCATTTAAAAATAATTTTAAATATATAATTTTTTATTATGATTATAAAATAAAAATACTAAATGTTTCTTCTTAGTTATTAAATTTTATTATTATTTATTAATTATTGGTCCTAATTATTACATAATTATTTGATGGTGATTATTAGTAATAATTGTTAATTATTGATTATTACTTCATAACATTTAATATTAGATATTAATTCAATATCGGACATAAACATCAATTACAAAAATTTGTTAATTATTTAATACTAGTTTTTAATTATTAGTAAAATTTATAATTATTAAATGTTATTAATAAATGGCAGTTGCTTAAGATCATTTTTGGCAATTGTCATACATCGCTTGTTGCAAATAACTTCAATAGGGTATTTTTCTTGTAATGATCTAATTTTTTAGTACTTTAATTATTTATCTATGTTATTCACTAATAAAAAATAAAGTTGTAAACAATGTTTATTTATTAGATCATATTTTAAGTCATATTAAGATATATTAGTTATTAAATATTCAGTATTAATTATTAATTATTAAAAGTTATATCAATTATTATATAAATACTTCGTATTTGTTTATTATTAAAGTATTACTTCATATTAATAACTATTATTACTTGATACTTCTTAGAATGTAACTAAATATTACTTATTCATTCGTACTTTTGTATTTAATAGTAATAATGTTTACCAAAGGTGGGGAAAAATAATAATTTTTAAAAGTATGTTTTTTGCAACTGGCTTTACTAGTTGCAAAAAACCAGTTGTCGTAACTGGCAAAAAAAATTGCCAAAGACATTTTATTTGCAAAATGTTTGGAAGTGCAGTTGTAAATAATATGTTTGTTGCAATTTTAATGGAAGCGCAACTGCTAAAAGAATGTTTTTGCAATAGGTAGTGAAACGCAATTGCAAAAAATATGTTTTTCACAATAGGAACAAAAGGTTTGTTGCTAAATCTCATCTATTACAACTGCTACAAAAGGTCTACTGCTAAATATTATTTACTACAAGTGTCGTTTGACGTCTGTTGCATATAGCTAGTTGCAATAGAGTAATTTTCTTGTAATGTAGATGATCGTGTTATGTTGAATTCGCTCAACCTTCATCTCATGGTGCTATCCGTACTTGTTCTCTGAACTCCAAACTATGATTCTAGGCAATTCGCCTCGATAACTGTCAAATTGCTCTAGTCTAGATATATAAGTTGTTGGACATGAAGGCTAGGTAACATCAAAACATTAAAATGTTGATGATAGAGAGCCAGTTACGATGGAGGGTGATTGAATATGATCGTTTATTTTGTAGAAAGTCAACCTTTGATGTAATGTTGGATTTATAAACAGATTTCACTGATAAAGAATGTTTGATGACATGAAAATTTTGGGTTTAATGTGGAAGAGGCATATTAATTTCGAGTGCATAACCTCTAAGTGATTTGGAGAGGTGATGGGATTCCAATCAAGTAGTAATTGGCTTTGTGAAAGTGAACAAGCGAAGGACCGAAGTAGGCTACAACTTCACATTTTGACTAGAAAAAGGACAAAGAAGATTGTTGGGTACCATCAAAAGATAAGCAACTAAAACAGGATAAAAATAAAAAAAACCATGCACCGTAAATTGATATGTGTAATTATGTTAAATATTACACTCGCTTTTGCAAATTCCACTTTTTAATTTAAAAAGCTACGAGAACTATTCTAATTAAATTTTTAATATTGATGATTAAACTATTCAAGTTTTGAGATATAATCTTATAAACCTAGTTTAATTTAAGCTAAAATTTAAGAAGACTTTAAGTTATGTGAAACATATTAATTTGAGTACTGAATTTTAGAATTTTACTTTTATGTTGAACTTTTAAGTTAGAAATGTTAAAATTTGTATACTTAAAAGTAAAATTTGTTCGAATTAAATAATGTAGTAAAATGGAATTTACATTTAACTCGATTAATGATATAAAGAAATTTTAATCACCTTATGGATGGAAATATGTTTATTATATAAAATTTGGACAAATTAGATCTTTGTGCCACGGTTTTTATATCCTTAATAATGGCCCTAAATTTTAAGTAGATAAAAGGAAAATAAAAAAAGCTTACACTTTTCTAAAGAATTAATTGCATTGGTTAAGTATTTGATAATAAAAAGTAAAATTTATAGGAAATTAATTAGGAAAAGGAGTATAGAATAAGAATGAAATATTATTTCTAGACCATCACTACAACAAAATGACCCTATTACAACGGTGGAACACCGTTGTAATAGGGTTTTTACAACGGTGGGCAAACCGTCGTGTCTTAAGAAGTTGTAATAGCCTAATATCTTTTACAACTTTTCTGCACTGTTGCAAGATCGTTGTAATATGTATATTTTACAACTTTTTTCCACCGTTGTAATAAGTTTATTACAACAGTTATGCACCGTTGTTGTTTTAATTTTTACATTTTATTACAATTTTTATATTTTACAATTGTAATATATCCACAAATTATATACATATTACTAATAAAAGAATTCATTGCAGAACATATTATCTACAAAACTGAAAATATCAAACAAACTTAAACCATGAACCAAAACAATATATTATTAATTTCAAACTCATCATTTTTTTACATAATACATTGACAAAACTGAAGATACAAAGACTTTATAACAGTTCTAACTTTCTTCTGCTCCTGTTAATCTCCTTGTGCTCCTTTTTCTCCTTAATATCCATTCCTAAGAAAGAAATTATCAAACTGTTAGTGTTGCAGTATAGATTTATGCATGTAACAAAAATTGGAAAAATGTGAGTGCACAAAGTAAACAGCTAATACAATGCATTCAAACCATTATATACGTAAATAACCTGACCATTATATACAATGCATGTAACGTTGGATGATTCATTTTGTTATATACAATGCACTGAAAAGCTTTGCCGTGGCAAAGCTATGCAGTGCAATCACTTTGCCGCGGCAAAGCTATGCAGTGCAATCACTACATAGCTTTGCACTGCAAAGCTTTGCCGCAGCAAAGCTTTGGCAAAGCTTTTACATAGCAAAGCTTTGCACTGCAAATAGCAGTGCAAAGCTTTGCCACAGCAAAGCTTTGGCAAAGCTTTTGCACAGCAAAGCTTTGGCAAAGCTTTTGCACAGCAAAGCTTTGCCGCAGCAAAGCTTTGGCAAAGCTTTTGCACAGCAAAGCTTTGGCAAAGCTTTGCACTGCAAATAGCATTGCAAAGCTTTGCAAGCTTTGCAGTGCAATCACTGCATAGCTATGCCGCAGCAATGAAACAAACCTGACCAATTCCCGATCAAATTCTTTAATCCCAATCCTCCTCTCACAACCTTCAACTCTCCTTTCTCGTTGCTCACCATATAAAATCCATCGTCATTCTCCTCAACCTCCTTCCTCTTCCTGTGAATTGAATGGAAATATAATGAATTATGGGATCCCATACATCAAATACTTTCTAAACATAAGTATTTCGTAAATACGTGGACTAACAATCAAGTTTACATATAATCCTTTTTTTTACTTTTAGATAAGAATCTATGGGCATGCAACATTGAAAGCAAGAATCTTTTTTTTTTTTGCAAGCAAATTAGAATTAAAATTGCAAAATGATTCATGGATCCAAAAAGGCAGATCTGATCGACACAAAGATCTAATAGCCATTACATAAAATGTCCCAAACTGAAATTCATCAAGACGCAGATCTGCAACAAATATTGCCACTAAATTCAAAACATGTTACACAGGAAATGGCTCAAAAGAATTTGCCTAATTCAGGGATGACGCATATACTACCAAAGTTCATATCCTAGTGTTTAATAGCGTCAAAGATTGAAGAAATCGGTACATAAAATAGAGCATAGTATATTGATTCCACATGGATTATTACACAACAGTTCTGAGCTACAAAACGTTTGAATATACATTTTGTGAACGATTACCATCCAAGTTTATCAACTCAAACAATTTTTCAGGTTCAAATCAAAATCAAAGCTTGATGCAATAAAAATTAAATCGCCAGCTCTGATTAAAAGCACAAGTTCACGAATTGAGTAATAGATTTTACCAGCTTTTAGGGGTAAAGACGAGGCACAACAAAGGGGGACGCAGATGAGTAAGAGGACAGCCTGAGGAGCTGACAGCAGAAGCACTATCTACTACTGGTGAGACTCTAGCATCTACACTGGTGAGACTCTAGCATCTACTACAGCTGACAGCGGACGCAGATGAAGGCTTGGATCTAGATCTGGAAAGTGGAGCAACTGTACCACAGAGGAGAAAGCTAGGGAACGATGGGGTATAGGGGATAGCAAAGGACGAGCATGACTGAGGAGGGACGAAAATAGGGCAGGAGAAAGGATTGAAGGGAGATAGGGGAAGGAGGATGGAACCCTAGTGAAATTTGGGTATGAAATTGTGGCGGCCAGATTTAGGGTTCAGGAAAGCTTCGTGAAATATAAGGGATGGCCGCCAAATTTTTCAAGCTGGCCTGCCAAACGATTTATTTTTTCATGTTCATCTGATTGGTACTTACTAATGTGATTACATCTTATATTTCAATTGTTTTCAGAACTATACATAATATTATTTCTTATAGGAAGCATTTAACCAATTTCAACAATCAATAAATCACGTTGTTTAAGTCATCTAAATATTCATTTCGATTTTAAGGTTCAATTATCATAAGAAAAAAAAAACTAACTAGTTTTTCGGAATTTCGGATATTTTATAAAAGTTCTAGTTCATTGATTTTTTTTAATTAATTTGTGAAAAATTCAAATTCAACAGTACACAAAATGTACCGTTTCGGACGGGGCGCTGCCCCGCACCCCGCCGGGCAGGTCGAACCCCGTTAGGGAAGGTCGGACCCCCGCGACCTGACCGGGCAGGTCGAACCCCGTTAGCGGGGGCGTTGCCCCCGCACCCCCACCTAGGGGGGTTGCCACCCCCCCTGGACCCCCCCTCCGTAGGGATCATATTTGACAAAAGATTTTGGAAAAACTTTCAACAGCGATTACTTATTAAAAAATATTATATACTAAATATTAATTACTACTAATAGTCATGATTAATTATAAATTAAATATTTATTAATTGTTATTTACTTATTGATTATTAACTAATTGATTATTAACCGCGCATTAGTTATTACTTACTAATTAATTACCAGTACTTAATAATGAAGTAGTCATAAATAATTATTTTTAATTAAATATTTAATATTTATATATTGATTATTATTAAATATTTACTAATTGGTTGTTAATTAGTAATTATCAGTAGGAATTATTTATTTATTGATGAATTTTTAATTAAATATTTAATATGTATTTATTGATTATTAATTAATAATTACTAATTGGTTGTCAATTACTAATTATTAGCATGAATTATTTATTTATTGAAGTATTTTTAATTAAATATTTAATATTAATATATAGGTTATTAATTAATAATTACTAATTAGTTGTAAATATTAATTATTAAAAACTATTTAATGAAAATAATTAATATTAAAATATAGTCATATATTACAACAGTCAAAATAACACAGTTGTTAAAAATAAATTTATTACAACTTTTCTGGAAAAAAAGTTGTGAAAAACATTTATTACAACAGTGCTTTAACCACCGTTGTAAAATTAAAGTTGTAATATGGTGTTTTTGTTGTAGTTACAACGGTGTTTATACCACCGTTGTAAAAAACCATTTATTACAACGGTGCTTTTACCACCGTTGTAAAAACCCATTTATTACAACGGTGCATTTACCACCGTTGTAAAATTAAAGTTGTAATATGGTGTTTTTGTTGTAGTGTGCATGTTTTTGTAAACTTAATCTTAAATGATTTTTTTTAACATGAACCGTACTTTTCTTGTTAAATAGATCTAGGTAATCATATACCAGAAAATCAAGATATGCATGGTAAATGAAAACATGAAAAGTAAAAGGAGCAATATTCCATAGCATCATAAAGAGAGGATATGAAATAGCCCTAGGCATGCAGCAGACTATGAGTTTAATTTCCAAGCACAATATCTATGCTTCATTTAGGGTAAAATTTTAGTATGCCACTTATTAATATCATGAAAGGCAAGTTAAAATATGAGATCAATCTTGCTTGCTTTACAACAGTGGATACTTCAAACCAAAATTTGCCCAGACTGATTGATAATATTTCAAATTATTTCCTATATTGCTATTATTCTCAAAATAACGTCCAAAACAATATAACTCTATCGTCCAAAATTTCCTATATTGCTATTGATTGATTGAAAGGCAAGTTATTTATTATATAACATAAATTATTATTTATTATTACTTATAATCATTAATTAGAACACATTAATTAATAATTATTGAACATGTTAATAATTATTAAAAAATAACACTAAAGTATATCCTAGAAAAATAATAAAAACATCTCTTGCAAATCTATTGGAATTCTGCTGCAAAATAGCTGAGTGAGGAATGATAGAAGACGATGATAATAAATAAAAGAATTTTTTTTTTGAAAAAACAAAAAACTATCCCTTGCAGTTCACATCGAAATCCATCGCAAATTAACGACGAAAATTTCTGCTTCTAAATATTTGACGTTAAATTTGTGTTTTCTTGTAGTGATTGTGAAGGTATTACCACATTTAATATGCATATTATCACAAACACAAATTTGCACACCAATAAATAAAATCATAAATAGATTGAAGTATATGTGTGTATATAATATCCCCACATGTGCATCCATCTATTAACTTGTGTGTATCAGTATATATGCACCACCACCCGTAAAAAAAACAATCAATTAGGAACATAAAATTAAGGACTGAAAATTTTCGATCTTTAACTTAAGGCCTCATAAATATTGAAAAATCAGCCTTACTTTATTAATACTAAAGGCGATATCTTTTATTTATTACTAAATTTGAAACAGATAAAATCCCAATTTCCAAACTTTAATATATAGTTTAGTTACTAATTTGTATTTTGATATCTTAAAACCAACCCATCAAATCATTTTTATCCGTTTGAATTCAATGGTTAATCCAAGGGTATATGTCAAATTATTTTCAACATGATTTTAAATCAAATAATTAATTACTAATGCTCCTAAAAAATTCCATTAAACCCAATTTTCTTCCTCACCCGCTCATAAATCATGTCCACTTCGTCCCAGCTAAATCCTTCATTCTTCAGTCAGTAAACTAAGACTCAACTTTCAATAGTTTTTACATCTGTTTACAAATTAACTTACCTGCTCAAGCATAAATCAATTACATTGAAGCAAATAAAATTTCCGATTACTTAAGGAAAGGTAACTGCCCACGTAAGGAAAAATATTATTCAAGTACAAGATCAAATTTCTACTTCGTTAGCACTTAGCTTATGGAGATGTGATTAGAGCTTGTAATTAATTTGTTACCCAAAGGGTTTGCAAAGTGTGCTTAATCGTAATTGAAAGAGTGAATATAGTGCTACAATGAATTTTCAAATCTGAACTTGCAGTTATATATAGTGCTACAATGAATTTAAGGTGAAATAAATCTTTTTTGGCCATCATATGATTATAATTGCACCTGCTTTATTTAAGGTAAAATTTTAATATGCCAGTTATTAATATCATGAAAGGCAAGTTGAAATATGAGATCAATAATCTTGCTTGCTTTACAAGGGAGGATATTTCAAACATTACCGTTTCTCAAAATTTGCCCAGAATTGATTGATATATCTCAAATTCTTTCCTATATTGCTATTATTCTCATAATATCGTCCAAAATAGTGCTATATATATACATCCCTCAAACAGTGCTATATATTAATACGTGCTCTCCTGCTTTTCTCTATCGCTGCTTAATTTTCTTCGGAGTTCGGCTGTAAGTTGGAGTTGACTTAAGTTTGCTTCAACATGTAAGCATAATTTCTGCCATATCTTTTGATTTGTTTGGTCTTCTATCAATCTTGATGTCTTATACTTACATGATTATATATTACGTTAGGATTTACTTTCTTCTTCTTCGCCTGATTCAGTTGATTTCTGCATGCAGAACAAATCAAAATTATTGATTATGTCTTTTCTTCTTCGTTTTTTTTTAGAAAACAGGAAAGATCATACGACACTTACAATACAGATATTCGTCTATTTCAGTTTTGTTAAACAAATATATATACTTTGCTAAGTATTTCAGTTTAGTTAAACAAATATGCTTACAATACAAGTATTCAAGTATTCGTCTATTCCAGTTTTGTTGAACAAAAATATTCATCTATTTTCCGCTGGTTAGAGTTCTGTATCAAAAATATTCATCTATTCCCCCATCTTATGTTATAAGCAGCAGCAGCACTTGAACACATCATCCAACACGTAAAAAAAATTAGAAGGTGAAAATAAAAAATGATCTGGATTTTCGGGTTTTTTATGTTGTTGTTTATCATTTTGTTGTAATCTTCTCTATTTCAGGTCTAGTTCAAATCCATGGAGACCCGTTAGGAACCTCAATGACCCGAACTTGGCAGAAATGGGGAAGTCTGCATGCTACCAACAATATAAAGGAAAATTTCAAGACATTCTGGTTTTTGTTCAAGTGCTCGACGCCGAAATGAGGGCTGCTGCCAGAGGCACTACCGAGTACAAGCTGATTATTGTTGCTGAAGACATGCACAAAAAGACCAGAAAGTATGAGGCAATTGTTTGGGAGGAAGCCGACGATTGGTTTAAGTTAATCTCATTCTTGCCTGCTCTTTAAGAATTAATTTTTGTTTTATCCTTTATTTTATTTTATTTTATTCCTCCTTTCTGAATAAGGGTACTTGGACAACAACGATGATTATATTGTATTTTTCTTCTTTTGACTAGTATGTTTTATTTCTATGCGTGCATCATAGGTTACTTACTGCTGTTGTTTGCCATAAACATAAAGCTTATGTTTTGGGTATTTTTATCTCTAAATCTTCATATGTTCTTCTTTAAATGCCAACTCATATGCGAATAGAAGAGACTAAAAAAAGAAAAAGAAAAAAAAATGAAGGACAACTTTAAATAATTAATTACATACATAGGAAGAAGTGATCTCTAATGAATCTACATTACGCTTTACTACCATAAATGAAATGTTAATCATAGAAAAAAAAATAGAAAATAAATTAACCAATAATTATCATTGATGTTGTTATGTTACTTACATTGGTGATACGCTAGGATTTGATCCAACTTCAAATTTGGGACAACAATTTAAAACTGCAATTTATGGCTTTGCAACTTAAGGAATTGCAATTTACAGACATATTTGCTTGATTTAAGAACTAAGATAATGCAGCCTAAGGTACGTTTGAGAGGCGGTGGAGGTAAGCCTCTTTGTTGCAGTTGGGGTGGTTAATTAGGAGCTAGGAAATCGCTAAGTAGGGAATTTTCTTATTCTTTTGATTTTTTGTTTACTCCTTAAGTCGGTTGCCCTATTCTTTTGTCTCTTCCAACTCTCCTACGGTCCGTGTTGCGTTCTTATGTATATTTTATTTATTAAATACCCAGTCTTGACTTTTAAAGAGATGATTTTAGCTAATTTGATTCATGTGTATATTTGGCAAAATCATTTATTTGTATGTATTTAATATGTATAGAACTCCATACATTTTCTATGATATTTGCATGAAACAATAATATGGCACATGCATATAGATTTATATTGTTATTTAAATTTGTTAGGTATTCATGTCCACATTATGTTTCCTTTACATACTTTAACAATCTCATGAATAAAAATAAAGTTATATATTCTATTATATATAAAATTTAATTATTTGATCGTTGTTATTCTGATCTCGCATTTCATCTCAAATCAAATATATCGTTCTCCTCAGTTTATACAACCATTTTCAAATTTCCCTTTCGAATTTTGATACTTTTCAATTAACAATCCTAACACCCACGCCCTTTTGTTTTCCAACATTCACTCTTTCATTTTTGGCATAACATCACACATCATGTGATTAAAAGTACATACTTGGTAATTCATTCTACATTTAAGAAGGAAACCAAAAGTCTTATGCCAAATTCTAAATATAGGGAAAAACAAACTCGATAATGCGTTCCAAATTTAAGAAAAATACGAAAAACCCCTTCACCCAATTTCTAAAATTTGCACTACAAGAAATAACACTGTCACTACTATGAATAAACGTTGCTACAACAAATAAATAACGTGTTGGTTGCCATTGTGATATGGATAGTTGCACAAAATAGATGCTTTCCACAACACTTGCTAACATGTGTAGAGAGCGTTGTGAAGTATATATGTACAACACTTCCTAAACATTGTATATGATTCATTTATCAATTTGAAATGCTCCTCATAGTTGTGTTTAAACATTATGATTATATTATTTTCAACTCATGCAAAACATTGTTGCAACTTAATATATGACATGACAAAGATAAAATGTTTTATTTATTAATTTTTTTTGTAATGTCTAGTATTAGTTATAAAACAAAGCAAAATATCGTAAAATAAATACCATAGCCCTGTTGTTAAATTTTGGACAATAATTTTGCAAGTCGATCTATTCAGGTCCCAACTCCTTTCTCAATTTCAATCGCTACTTCTCGTTTGGGTTGGGGCCTTCCTCACATAACTTTCCCATCCCTTGAACTGCCATTGAGTGTGTGCCTCTACTTTCTCTTGTTTCATTCAAGTCTAACATTATCTGCGTAATAGTTAGTGTTGTTTTCTGCATATCTTCTGCTCATGGATCCAGACAACTCTTCCAACTTTCAAACATGCCTAATAACCATAACGTCTCATGAGTAAAACAGGTGAAATTTTTTTTTTGTGTGTTGACTCGCATCACCTGTTTGGTAAGTCCATTAATGAATACGTTTCCTCAATTTTTTTGATGGTGTCATCCATTAAGATATTTACAATTATTATGTGTGTGTTAAAAAAATACACTGAATAATCTCTTGGCGTATAACTAATAATTCTCCTAAGCATTGTAACATACAATTGTATTTTTTGTAAGTTTCTCGTCAACTTAAAAGAGATGGGATATTCGATTAATAATTTGGGCCATATCTTAATATTAATTTAATTATGTTATGCTCTGACCTTAAATTCAGTGCTAAAAGTGATAAGCAAATAATTTGGATAATGACCATATGTTTGATATGCTTTTGTTTGAGGTTATCTGTTATCATAGTCCATAAATATATTTGTAATTTTAGGAGCAAATTATTATATTTTGTATAAATTAATCTAGCTAATACATAGTATTTGCGCAAATTTCATGAAAAAAGGTTGATGTTGTGAACAACTTATGACTATGCCAAAAGTGGACAAGTACTAAAATAGTAGGGTGAAGTGTATCTTATGATACTTCAACCAAAAAGTTTATCTAATTACCAAACATAATCAAATAGGAAAACCTACAGGTTTAAGGACAATCTCTTTACTATTTCTCCTTATTATAGAAATCAGTTATTTACCAACCTTAAGAAGTCACCATGTATCTTCCCTTTAACTTTTTTTGCCATATCAAGAAATCCAATTTAAGTTGTGTTGTTTTAGACCCTAAAGAGAAAGGGAAAAGAAGAGTTATGTGTTTTTATTTTTCTCATAACATTCGTCTATCAAAATATATTATTGACATTTTACAGCGATAAGACAACCAAAATTGAAACAAGAAAAGACTTCAGTTCTTCACAACTATATCATAAACCAAGATTCTGAAGCAGGTAAACAAAATAAAAAAATAAGTATAAATAAATTTAGTAGAAGTTCAAATGAGTGCGGCGTCTGAATCTGTTGTAGTCAGGGAACTTCTTGTTAGGTCCCATCAATGGCGGATCCAGCCCTGGGCGGAACTGGGCTGCAGCCCAGGTAAAAAAGAAACTCAAACTTTCATTCGCTGGTCCAGCAACCAAAGAAAAAGAAAACGAAGAAGTTCCCCTCAAAAATAGCTCTCGTTCTGTAGAGTCACAACTCGCAAGTAGGTCACCGATTCAATCTTCACCGCAAATCACCATCGTAGACTCCCACATAATACAAGCTCTTCGCTCGCTACAATCTCCTCTGCAGTCGCAGGGTGCGCTTTCCCTAGTCGCTTCATTCTTCACAACAAACTTTAGAGTTGGCGGTGAGTGGAATTGTTAACAACAAGTTTATTTGCATCTTGATTTCTTTGAATCGCTTACAAAAAGTCTATTTAATTTATGTAGAGTAATGACTTGCTGTAGAATAATTTATGTAGAGTAATGGGATTGATTTAATCAATTGATTTGATTTGTGTATTTTGGATTCGTTTTAAAAAAAAATCAGTCGATTCAACTGTTATTGCCTTCAATTTGGTTGATGTAGATGTAGATTTGGTTTGATGATTCAATCTCAATATTTTCTCCCGAGGTTGGGTGAAATTTTCTGGTTATACCACTGATTGTCCCCAAAATTAACATTTATGCGTCTGAATCGTTCCATTCTTCCCGTTATTTTTGTTTCTCTCACTCCCGCAACTGCTCACATCGCAGCTAAAACATTAAAGACGGAAAATGAATGATATATTGCTTTAAAAAATTAATTACTTTATTATTGACACTAATTTCTATTTAAAGAAAAATATTACGTTAGTTAATTTTTTTAAGATCGTCGATACGCAATGCTAACGGGATAAATTTGTCGCATATTGCATGTCCCTTTATTTAAAACGTGATTTTGTTTGGAAGATTGATTTTGGGTTTTGTAGTTAAAGAATTTAACTCGGCGAAGACCCGTCCTGCACAATTAAGCGAAATGTTATGCATTAAAAATGAAATATGAATCTACTTGTTGTTTTGAATTTTTTTTCCTTTGATTAGTGATTTGTATTAGTAAGCAGAATTGCATTACAATTTAAAAAAAGACACCTTTAAAGTTAGCCCACCCTAATCATAATTCCTGGATCCGTCCTTGGGTCCCATAAAAACAACTGCTATATCCTGATCAAAAAACGAAGCGGATTGCAACACGCTTTATTGTTGCGGCATTAACTAAGCCGATTCTGGCATGAAGCTCAACAGCTGGAATTCTACATCCATGAGTTACAAGCTGGCGAACAATGCCTCAACAACATAGCTAGTGCCAAAACTATGAAGTAGGCGAGATGATTTCAGCTGATTTCTTGCACGAGTAACATCTTCCTCTGAAACCTGATAGCTTAACTTGTTGATCTCGCCCGTAATAACGTATGACACATCATCCATATGACCTAGTGTAGCAACTACATAAACACTAAAAAGTTCGGTGTTTTTGTAATTAGTGTTGAAAGCCATAAAGCCGTCAACAATTTTATTAATATCTACTAACTGAGCAAGCTCTAACTAGAGTGCTTCCCGCCCATGCTGCTTTTATCCCAAGATCCAAGCATTGACTGCATAACCATTAATGCAACAGAATCAGGATCCACCCAGGATGCACCATTAAAAGCTACAACAAACTGCACCTTTATTTTATTCTTTATAGTTATTTGCCAATTTTTTGGCAAAGCCGACCGGTTTTATAGTGTTCTATAACCATTTTTATTAAAAAAATAGAAAATTACATGATGTAACAGTGATATACAGAGCATATATCAACTATGTGCTTCCACGCAGGGAAGATAGAGTTTGACTCCTTCAATTTACCGCCTCATATGACACTACAGCATTACATGATATCATTAACATAATAATTTGCATAAAATTATACAAACTTGCTCTTGTCCATCCATTCTCTTGCAAATTCTTCATCGTTTCTTTCTTCATACTACGGGTGATAGGAGTTTTAGGCAAAGGTATCTCACCAGAGTTTGAAGCAATATTGTCAGTCTGAATGTCAGGCAGCCTAGCTTTGTGACCCGGAGGAGGCGTAATATGGGAATAAGGGGACATTGTTGGCTGAGGTGATTTGCTTTTGGCGTTGACAGGTGCTGTTTGAGATTAATATTTTAACTTGTTACATTTTATGTGCGTTTTCAGCAGAGCTGAGATGGACACCAACATGCCACGATTGTATTCATTCTTACCCAAGCTGGCTCATAAGGTAATGCATTCATTCAACTCCATTTGTATTATAGCACGATTCTTTTCAATAATATCATCACATGCCAAGTCAACTCTGAATTTTCCTGAAGGGAGCTCAATATCATCAGGCAACTCCTTGGTTTGATTTGAAACATCACTATTCTGCTTATCAACATGACCATAATTCTCAGACACATTGTGACTTCCATGGCAAACAGTATTGCTGAAAGGTTGTTTTATTAAGTCATCAGGTGATTCATCCCTTTCAGTCACGACTTTGTGATGGGCCTGATGGCTAGTCAAGTCAGCTACTGATTGCTCATCCAACGTCTTAGTAGCAGTTGCATTAAAAGACCCACTCCCGCTAATTACTACACAAACGTCTGACTTTGTTAACTTAACAGTGTCACTGCTTTTACTCGTTTCCTCACACAAAACTTTACCGTAGTTATTTGTTTCTTCAACTAAGTCCTTTTACTTTGCAAGACCATCAACCTCACCCAGTTTTAAGGGATTGCCCGTCTTATCAACTATGTCAACCTATTATAAAACATCCTGATCATCGTTCAGATTGAACTTACCCTACTGTACATGTTCCATTGGTTCAACTAGCATCTCACTCTCCTCCAGAAATAAGTCATCTATTGTGCTCATCATTTTCTTATTGCGTGGTTCATGCATAGCAGTATTATTTCCTAGGTCAATGCCTGATTGAACAGACACAGGTCCTGTCGTTGCATCACTGAATACAGGCATTGGTATGTCTAGATGTTCATCACTATCACTTGCCTCTTCACTTTGAGTATCAAGTACCTCATTTTCTTTCTGATTATCCATTAGATTCTTGTAACACCCCGAAATTTAAACGACGATAAAATTGATAAATTAAAGAATAATTAATGTGAAATACACTAAATTAAGGAAAACTTAATTAAAAATTCAGAATTAAGTAAAACGACCGCGCCATTGCGTCCGTCTCGGAATTCTGGTTAAGATAGACACCAAGTTTGCATAAAACGGACTTCATATGAAGAAGTTATTAAGGTTTGAAGTTTGTATGCATATAAGGCGAATATATATATATATATATATATATATATATATATATATATATATATATATATAAATTAAACCAGAATTCAAAATTTCAAAACTAGAAAATCCGGCGCGCAAACAGGGAAAGGGCCGACTGTTTGGGGTTGACGCGAGACCATGCTGGGTCGACCCAGGCTCTTGGGGGTCGACCCCCCGACAGATCTGTGCAGAATACACTTTTCTGAACTTTGACCGATTTCGAGGCTAGATTCATTGGTTCTAGGCTATACAAATGACCCTAAACCTAGGTTTTATTCATCTAAAAAACTGGTATAAGCGATGGCGGGGCTCTGCTAGAATGTAAATTGAATGCCTTTTCTCCTCCAAATCCAATTCAACAAACATTATACAAATTCAGCGGTGGCTACAACAACAAATCCAACGTGTTTTTCGCAGTAATTTGGATCCATTTCCTTAAATTTATTCACTGTGAGTTCATGTTATTTTTAGATCTAAATATTTAATTGGAAATCATAAAATGTATATAAAAATTCGATATTGGATCTATGCCTAAGCTAGTTCTGTTATGACATAATTATCAGATCTGCCTTTATATGTTCATACCGTCACCATATCAAATCTTGTTATAATATGCCTATTTAGTTTTATGCCTATTTATATAAGTTTATTATTGATTCGTTATTATGCCTATTCTTGATTCTCTTCTCCCAGTCTTTTCCCTTTTTATTTTTATATAGCCAGGCTACCTTCGAGCCTAGGCTTAACGCTAAAAAATGCGAATGTGCAAAATTGGGAACGATTGGAAAATACATAATTTTGGGGTATAATTGGTATTAGAAAATATGAATATAAATTTGGGCATAAAACTTGGAAATGCACGAATATGGATTTAAAGGCATATATCCTGTTGGATAATGTGAATATGAATTTAGGCATACGTTGAAAAATATAATTTGGGCATAAATTGGGACATGTGTAAATATTGATTTGGGACATAAATTGGAACGTATGTGAAAATGAATTTTAGGCATACATTGAAAAATATGTGAATATGGATTTGGGGATAACTTGTATTGAAATAGGTGAATATGGACTTGGGGCATAAATTGGAAAATATGTGGATTTGGGTTTGTGTAATGTATATATATATATATATATATATATATATATATATATATATATATATATATGTGTGTGTGTGTGTGTGTGTGTGTGTGTGTGTGTGTGTGTATGTATGTATATATGCCTTGATTTATGATAAGGGAAAAAGAGCATATGGTGCATAATTAAAAGATGAATTGAGAAGGGGCATAAAAATCTGTAATTTGAATAATGAATTGGGCATATAATTAAATATGGTGAAAAAAGGCATGGACACCTATAAGGACATAGGTAAAATTGGATAATAATGAAATGCCCAGGATTACAGTAATTAGAAACCGTAACTACACTTGTGATACGAGGTTAGATTGCACCTGCGGTGGAAGTCTGTCGGAACCGACCGACATATCCAGTGACCGCGAGTGTTGAATCTAATATGAGAGGTCTAAGTGTACATATACGAGACGTGCTCAGACACGAGGTTAACCCCAGTTTGTGGAATAAGTCTGCCTGGACCCGCCCGGCATATCCAGCATCCACAAATGGCAGGCTTAATGTGGGAGGACTAGCATACTGTAGCCATAACTGAAAATATGGTAATAAATCTTGAATACGTAACCTAGTTGAATTCATAGGGATTGTATGAATATAAACTAAAGTTGGGGTTAAGTAAATTTGATTGAATAGTGGGTGGGTTAAGTAAATCTATGGGGGTGAGTAATATTTACATATAGGCTCATAAACTTAACCCGATCAGGTTATGTAATTAAAGACACCTAGTGGTATAAATAACCTGTAGAAATAATAAAGTTATGTAATAAAAGACACCTTTCACGTAAGCATAACTTGTAGAAATGACAGAATTTAGATAAGCATAATAACCTGCTAAGTAGAACATGTTATGGTAACCAAACAAGAATATAAAGGGAATGTAGATCACAGACCTTGGACTACAATATAAAGAATAACATGTTGTGGGCTTATTAATAAACTTAAATGGGTTAAGTCGTATAACTAAAATTAATAAGTAAAAGGGACTTGGTAACTTGATTAAGAATTCAATATGAATGAGAATAACCAAGTTGAATAAAAACCTGAAGAGGTCAGGCAAGCGCATAAAAGAATGTTTAGATATAGGGTCTGACAACATACTAAAGTGAGGCGCTTGGTCCAGTCCACACGTTTAAGGGTGAATAACCCAACGGAGTAGGTCATCGTGGTGTTATAAGGCACGAGGGGGAGCAGACATTCATCTGAATTGTTCTGACAGCTCCGAAGGACTGGAAGGGGAAGCACGTGACTTCCTGAGGTACGTAAGATGCTCCTAGTAGTCCTCTGTTTGGGGATAGATGTTTTAGGCTATGCTCGCAGAGATTGGGTTTACGTGTAACTACTAGGTGGGTGGGCCTTGACTGCAGAAGTACATATGCATTCAGAATGCTGTGATACGGTGACACCAGAGTGATTCGACGGTTGCCTCAACGACGAGGCAAAGGTCACGACCAATAAGGATAGTAGATCGTCGGATACCCGTCATCGGCAACCAGTGGGATGCGGAAAGACAAGAGCTAAAACCAATAGACCATTCACCCTTCACTATCGGGGTACAGTGGTTGAGGGAAGACGCCAAATGGATGTTTAGATTGTTTTCTTTAGGGGCGGTCATTTAGCTCTTGTAGTCTTTACTAGTTGAGGGCGGGGCCATAGCCACCGTGAAAACAGACCCTAGGAATATCTGTAGAGGCTCTTAAAGACGGGTCTGTACATATATGGAAAAGCTCCCGCCCGAGTTCCGTGTTTCTTGTATCGTCCTGCCACGAAACTCAATGCACATTAGAGGATGTGCGATTGAGGCATCGAGCTACAATTACAGTACATATGTGGGATAGTCTAGATACATGCATGACTACTCTAGGTGTTGTATAATAAACTTGAGAGCATTACTTCTAAATGAAATCTGATTCGATCGATGGTGGTAGTTCGTACGTTTACGTAGCATAGTAATGATAGATATATGCGGAACGTAACATTGTTATATAGAGATCCGTACGTCACTCCGGCGTAGGATGAGGGACTACATACTTTTCTGTGGTATTACGAGGGAGACCATGCGAGTGGGATACCATGGGGTGTACCTCATTATTGAGAGGTAGCTACATTTATACCATATTAGGTTAATCCACTAGGAAGTAAATGGGTACGATGTGTGTATAAGCATTGAGTGTCGTTAACCCAAGTGACCTAAAAATCAAGAAAATGTAATGGAACGGTATTTGTAGGGATCATTTTGTTTCAAAGATACTAGTATTGGTGCGGTGCAGAGAAACGTATTTAAGAAGCGCTGTATATTCTGCTCAAACTTATCTTGCTCAGTTCACACTTGTCCTTGTTATTGTTATCTTGTTCTTCCAGTTTTTATATACCTGCCATGATACTTTTATTTATTTATATTTAAAAGTAATTGGACTCACCAGACTTTATGTTTGACCCTTTTTGTTTCCTCTTCTCTCTCTCTTTCGTTTCCCTCCCTCTCCCCCACCCCCCTAACCCCTCCCCAGGTTCTCAATGTGGAAGTGCTTATAGTTGATTTGGATTCTTTCAGCTTAACTTGGATTTTGGATATTTATTTATCGCTTTAACTTTTTGTCAACTCTCTTATGGCTTCGCAAGGGAAATATGGTTTATGCTTTTGTACTCTGATATCTTTGGCAAGACAGATTATTAATGCAATTGGTTATTTCAAACTTATGATGTAAACTTAGTATTTGGGACCATGATGTTTTGATTTAAATAAAGTTTTTAATTCCGCTGCTATTTTACATGTTTGTCTTGTGATATTATGTTCTTATTTACTTATAACGCCTCATGAAACTTAATGCATTCTATATAGAGTGACATTAACGGATGTGGAGTGTCACATTTGGTATCAGAGCATATGATTATAAGACCGGATAAAATATTTTGAAAATGGTTTTCAAAAAGGTTTCAAACAAAAAGTATTTTAAAATGAAAAGTCTATTTTTGAAAAGCATATTTTCCCAAAGCCATAAATATCTTGTTGATTCTCCGCTTCATTCCTTCTCCTTTTTGTTCAGGGAACCATTTCTTTCCGAAAGGGTATCCCCATTTCGGCATGGTTCCATAGGCATGCTAAAACTACGGTACATGTTGAAGGGTAAAGGAGTGCCCAAACGCCATCTGTAGCAGCAGCAGTTTCACCTGCCGCTTATTTTCTCTCAAACCTCGTAGGGATTTCCATGCGAAGGAGGCAACTTTCAAGAGACTTGTTAGCATGTTGCAAAAGAATGGTAAAAAGGAGAATAAGGGAGTTAGGGCTAAGGAGCACATCCCAAAGATGAAAGAAGAAAAGAGGAAACACCATAATTACGGAATGGTGGGTCATCTGAAAAAGGATTGCAGAAAGAGGAAAGACGTTTGTTGCCACTTTGGTAAGGTAGGACACCTTATTAAGTAGTGCCCAAATAGACAATGGCAAGGCCAGAAGGCAGGAAGTTCTAGAGCGCAAGCTAATGTTCTCATTGCTGGAGGAAAGGATAGGGGTAGGAAAGTTTCCATCGAAGGTTTGATTTCTATTTTTGATCATCTGATTGGGATTCTTTTTCTGACGCTTCACATTCTTTTATATCTGATCCTTTAGTTGAGTCTCTGCACCTAGATACTAGTATGGTTTTGGATCCCGTTATTGTCTCAAACCCCATTGGAGGTATTGCTCATTTAACGATGATTTGTCGGGGTTTGAGAATCTTTATGTTAGGCGTCGAGTTTGATTGCGATGCATATGTTCTTGATTTACGGTTTTATTTTAGGGATGGATTGGTTAACCATATATGGAGCCATTCTAGATTGTGAGAGGAGGGTCGTTAGACTTCTGACTTGCCATGGAAAGACTCTCGAGATTTCTTATGACCCCAAAAGGGTCAATCATGCTTAGTCTCTTAGAACCTCTTGATATATCTATTGAAGATTTGCGATATGTACCAATAGTTGTGAGTATCCTGATGTTTAGATGAGGTTTGGGTTGTACCCCCAAGGCACGAGATTGGTTTCTACATATACTTGGTGGATAATGCAAAGCCAGTTGCATTGCCTGTGCGATATGTAACTCCTAAAAGAAAAGGGGGAACTTTGTAAGCAAGCAGGGGAGCTACTTGAGAAGAGGTTTGATGGTGAATCATAACGGTATGGGAAACCTATTGAAGATAGTCCCTGAGGAAGCCCATCATTTTAAGATGACTATTCATTCAAGAGGTGATAAAATGTATCGAGTTCGAGGTAGTGGAGCCAAACTTGTGAGAGGAAGTGAAAGTAGAGAAGGAAACAATGATTGGACAAGTTCTGACTTGCATACTTGGATCGGAGGTTAAGAAATTATGCAACAAAGAAGTGAAGCTAGTAAGAGTGCAATTGGGAAAGGGCCACGAGAACAGTACTTGGGAGGCTGAAGTCAAGATTCGCGCTTCATATCCTTTCCTTTTCGAGAATATGTTCTTAACTTCTTTTTTCAAGCTTCGAATTAATACTTGTATCGATCATTTGAATATCTCCTATCGGTCGAGTCTTTAGGTAGAAAACTAACGAATGTAAACATGTGTTTTAGACATGTTATGTTTGATGGATGCAAGTGTTTGCTAGTGATTTCTCGTGGATGCATATACATACACAATAGGCACTAGATCGGCTCAATCACTTACATATTGCATATGGATGTGTGTACATTTTAACTTTTTATGGATGAAAATGGGTGTATCGTTACATTGATGTTGCATTTGGATGGATGATTGTGCACACATATAAAACTTACATGGATTAGGATGATTTGCATACACATTTTGGTTACATGGCAAAAACATACATTGCGTTAAGGAGGTCAACTGAATCAGTAGACTGCCTGATCTTTCGCATTAGTTTACGGACATATACACACACTACTGCATATGTTCATAAAAGCATTAGAAATTCCTTAAGGACAATGGATGCCTGTGATTGCTAGATGAATGTATGATTATTGGATGTTAGGATATACGTTCTTCTTAACATAGAGATTTCGAGGACGAAATCCTTTGAGTAGGGGAGAATGTAACATCACGAAATTTAAATGACACTAAAGATGATAAATTAAAGAATAATTAATGTGAAATACACTGAATTAGGGAAAACTTAATTAAATATTCAGAATTAAGTAAACGGACCACGCCATTGCGTCCGTCTCGGAATTCTGGTCAAGACAGACACCAAGTTTGCGTAAAATGGACTTCGTATGAAAAAGTTATTAAGGTTTGAAGTTTGTACGCATATAAGGAGAATATATATATATATATATATATATTAAACCAAAATTCAAAAATTCAAGACCAGAAAATCAGGAGTGCAAACAGGGAAAGGGACGACCGTTTGGGGTCGACCCGAGACCCTGCTGGGTTGACCTCGGGGTCGACCCAGGCTCTTGGGGGTCGACCCTGGGGTTGACCCACGGGTCGGCCCCCCTGCAGATCTGGGCAAAATACATTTTTCTGAACTTGGACCGATTTCGGGGTTAGACTCGTTGGTTCTAGGCTATATAAAGGATTCTAAACCTAGGTTTTATTCATCTAAAAAAATGGTGGCGATGGCAGAGCTCTGCTGCAACGTAAATTGAATGGTCTTTTCTTCTCCAAATCCAATTCAGGAAACATTGTACAAATTCAACGATGGCTATAACAACAAATCCAACGTGTTCTTTGCAGTAATTTGGATCCATTTCTTTAGATCTATTCACTGTAAGTTCATGTTATTTTTAGATCTAAATATTTAATTGGAAATCATAAAATGTATATAAGAATTGGATATTGGATCTATGCCTAAACAAGTTCTGTTATAACATAATTACCAGATCCGCCTTTATATGTTCTTATCGTCACTATGTCAAATCTTGTCATAATACGCCTATTTCTATCAGTTTGTTATTTATTCGTTATTATGCCTATTCTTGATTCTCTTCACTCCCTCTTTTCCCTTTTTATTTTTATATAGCCAGGCTACCTTCGAGCCTAGGCCTAACGCTGAAAAATGCGAACGTGCGAAATTGGGAACGATTGGGAAAGACATAATTTTGGGGCATAACTGGTATTGGAAAATATGAAAATAAATTTTGGCATAAAATTTAGAAATGCACGAATATGGATTTGGAGGCATATACCATGTTGGATAATGTGAATACGAATTTTGGCATACGTTGCAAAATATAATTTGGACATAAATTGGGACATGTGTAAATATTGATTTAGGACATAAATTGGAACGTATGTGAATACGAATTTTAGGCATACATTGGAAAATATGAGAATATGGATCTGGGTATAACTTGTATTGAAATGAGTGAATATGGACTTGGGGCATAAATTGGAAAATATGTGGATTTGGGTTTGTGCAATATATATATATATATATATATATATATATATATATATATATATATATGCCTTGATTTATGATAAGGGAAAAAGAGCATATTGTGCATAACTAAAAAATGAATTGAAAAGGGGCATGAAAATCTATAATTTTAATAATGAATTGGGCATATAATTAAATATGGGGAAAAAGGGCATGGACACCTATAAGGACATAGGTAAAATTGGACAATAATGAAATGCCTAGGATTATAGCAATTAGAAACTGTAACTATACTTGTGACACGAGGTTAGATTGCACATTCGGTGGAAGTCTGCCCGGAACCGACCGGCATATCTGGCGACCACAAGTGTTGAATCTAATGTGAGAGGTCTAAGTGTACAAATACGAGACATGCTCAAACACGAGGTTAAGCCCAATTTGTGGAATAAGTCTGCCCGGACCCGCCCGACATACCAGCATCCATAATTGGCAGGCTTAATATGGGAGGTCTAGGATACTGTAGCCATAAATGAAAATATGGTAATAAATCTTGAATACTTAACCTAGTTGAATCCATAAGGATTGCATGAATATAAACTAAAGTTGGGGTTAAGTAAAATTGGTTGAACAGTGGGTGGGTTAAGTAAATCAAGGGGGTGGGTAATATTTACATATAGGCCCATAAACTTAACCCGAAAAGTTTATGTAATTAAAGACACCTAGTGGTATACATAACCGGTAGAAAAAGTAAAGTTTTGTAATTAAAGACACCTTTTAGGGTAAGCATAACTTGTAGAAATGACAGAATTTAGATATGCATAATAACCTGCTAAGTAGAACATGTTATGGTAACCAAACAAGAATATAAAGGGATTGTGGATCACAGACCTTGGACCATAATCTAAAGAATAACATGTTGTGGGATTATTAATAAACTTAAATGGATTAAGTCATATAACTGAAATTAATAAGCAAAAGGGACTTGGTAACTTCATTAAGAATTTAATATAAATGAGAATAACCAAGTTAAATGAAAACCTGATGAGGTAAGGAAAATGTGCAAAAGAATTTTTAGACATAGGGTCTAACAACATATTAAAGTGAGGCGCTTGGACCAGTCCACATGTTTAAGGGTGAATAACCTAACAGAGTAGATCATTGTCGTGTTATAAGGCATAAGGGGGAGTGCACATTCATCTGAATTGTTCTGACGGCTCCGAAGGACTGGAAGGGGAAGCATGCGGCTTCCTGAGGTACGTAAGGTGCTCCTACAAGTCGTCTGTATGGTGACAGATGTTTTAGGCTATGCTCGTAGAGGTTGTGTCAGTGCTTAAACTGGCTGACATTTATATACTTTTCACCTATGTGGTTGTTGGATGCGAGGCGCCTCGATTTTAGGTCTGAAAGGACCGGGAAACGTGTGTTCAGGAATAATTAATCCTCAAACGTAAGGGAGGACCGACCCTGAAGATCCAGAGGCTACCCAGAGAGAGTAGTCCCGAGACATTTGCTAGAGTGTCTCGAAGCGGAGAGGAGCTTGCCCCTAGCCTCGACTCATGACGGAAATCCAATTTCCAATACGAGATATTTCAGTTTTATTTGTAGAACCTACTATGGTGACATAGTGGTATGGGGCACTTATGCCGTCTATGATTGATATTTAAGATTGAAATTGTTTTGAATCCATACACTTATAGTAATATCAAAATGATTTGTTTTAAACGTACCAAGCATGTTTGGCTATTATAAGAGAAAACCCTATCCTCCGGCTTGCGTTGCATTGTGTGATGGGACCTGGGTCTTATAATAGCTTCATTTTTCTAAAAAGCATTGCGCTATTTTATTATATGCACTGATATTCTTGGGAGGAAACCCGTTCCGTGTTATACGGCTTGGTCCCTTGAATTACTCTCTTTTAAAGTAAAGTTTTAAATAACTGTTTTAGTTCTCACACCATTCACATGACTGACCTAGAGTTTATTGTTTTAACCTAAACTCTGGGTGCCCCTATTTTCCACACGGGCAGCTAGTAGTTTTGGTTTTGCAGATTTATATTCACAGGATCCTGATTTACAGCTGGAACGATGCTCGGAAAGCTCTGTATCCATGTATTACTTTCAGTTGTGTTTTTTATTATTTTTCCGCTGCTATGTAATTTATTGTAATCTCTGATATTTATCGAATGTATTTTATTTATTCATATTCTGTATATTCTTGTATTTTGATGGAATTGTTGTAATAAACAATGAAATGTTCTTCTGTTTGCGTTCTGATTTGTCTTGTCCTCAATTTAATCCGTGCTTTCCTTCACGGGGAAGTTCGGGTCGTTTCATTTGGTATCAGAGCTCTGGTTTACAGAGCTCGAGAACAAGACACATTAGAACCATACGAAAGAATTCATCAGAAAGTGGATTAGTAATATCCAATGAGAATGACTCGTTAGAGATGAGATCAGTAGTATCCTAGAACGAGTGTGAAGAGTGTATTTTTAAAATGAAAACAAATTTTGTTTTGGATGTTAAATTCAAGTATACGTATTTGAATATTTTATTTGTATTGAATTTGGACAATCTAGTATATGATTATTTTGTATATACGCGTCATGAACGTATATTCGAAGTTTTAATATACTAGATAGATATAGGATCACACTGTAGTCGCCCGGACATGATTCTGATGATGGCGCGCCATCACCAGTATTTATTTTCGAGTTTCGAAGTTGTGATATCTATATATTTCCATTAGACTGGTGTGAGAACCAAAACTAAATAGGTTTATTGTGTGATTTGGCATCAAAAACATGATTTTCTGTATATATATATATATATATATCAAAGTTATGTGTTTGAAATTCTAATTCACTAATTGATTGATGATTGTGTTGTTTGTTTATTTGTTTGGTGTTTTGAACCATTTAGCCTAATTGAACCGAATAGTGGATTGTATTGGAAATTAGTCGCATTTGCATGCATATACATGTACTCACATTGGACAGGTCATAGCAAGGAGGCTAGAGCAGAAGAATAAAATTGTTTGCCCGACAAATAGGTACATGTTTATTGTATTTCTTTGTGTGATGATGATTTTATGAGCCGATTAGTTGACCGCTTGGCTTTTTCTTTTTCTTTTGGATTGAAGAGGGCCTTTGGAGGCTATATTAAATATCCCGAAGACCCTGGTGCAGGGGAGGTTATGGCGAAATTTTTCGAAAATTTAGGGTGTTAGCCAAATTTTAAAAAAAAATTTGAAAAATTCTTAGAAACTGAAAAGTTGAAGAACTTAAGCCATAATGAAAATAGTGAAAGTTGAGTTGATTAGTTAAACAACTTTCAGCTTCGTTCCTTTTCGGGGACGAAAAGTTTTAAGTGGGGGAGATTGTAATAACCCGGAAAATCTGAGCTAGTTTTAAAAAAAATTATTTTGGCAATTTTAATGAATTTTGAATATTTAAAATGAATTATTTTAAATAATATCGACGAGAAATTTATTTTGAATAGAAATAGAACGTATATATTTATATACGTTGTCGTTAGAATATAAATATTTATTTATATATATAAAAGGAATTGAAAATGGCGCGGTAGTTCGATAATTCGATTTCCAATTTCAAAGGAATGTACAGGATTCAAAATAAATATGATTTCGGCAAAACAAAAAATATTAGAATCTAATTGAGAATATCTTTCTAACGAATCCGAAAAATCAAAATTTCATACCGGGAATCAAAAATTATGCTCAGTTCAAAATTTAGAATAGTCGCTATGGAAATTATACATGGCCCAAAAAGTCATATTTCGCATACGGATGAATTTGGACTCAAATCCACTTCCATTGAGTTCAAAATACCGTTTAGAACTCCGAAAAGTATAAGCTTCGATATATTCCGATATCTGGAATAGTGGCAATTGGCAGGAGCTTTTCGGTTAGCAATACATAGCCCTTAAAAAGTGAAATTTTACATATGAGCTCAGAATTCGACGAGATAAATTTTTCTGGATTCGTAATGAAAAATCATTGTTGAGTTCCAAAGGGCGCATCGAACAGAGTTAGTATGTGGCCGTGCGAGCTAAAACAGTTCATGGTAAAGCGGGCCGTCATTTTACAAAGGAATATTATTGAGACGACCTCAGAATTCGATTTCGTTTTTTTTTCTGGATTCGTATCGTCTAATAATGGTTAAATCCAAAAGGGCATGATTTTTTGGATTAGCATGTGAGCGTGCAAGAAGAAATGGTGTGCCAAAATCGCATTTTTAGAGCTTATCTGAGCATTTTTGAGAATTTTAACGGACGGTCAAACGAACTCGAAATTCGACGAAACTTGTTTTGTTGGACTCGTCTTCACGTCTAATATCTCGTGTCCGAAATCCGCGGAAATTGGAGATCGTCGGCATTCAGATGATAGGCGAGAAACTAGCATATAATCGTTTATTCCTCCTTTCTCTCTTCATAAATTCATTGCTCCTTCGAAAGAAAAAAAGAATAAAAATGGCCTCCAACCCCAAACCCGCCGCTGCCCCTCCCTCCTCCATCAGCTTAGCCGTCGGCCGCTACCCTCCGCCACCTCCTCCTCCTCTTCCCCTCCTCCTCCTCTTCTTCCTCCTCCTCTTTCCCTCTTTCAATTAGCAACCCATCACCAAACACCACCACCGTGGGCCCCTCCACCGTCGCCGCCACCCACCAGCACTACCCCGACGCCCAATCAGGCCTAGCGCCGCCCAGCCCCCAGCCCAGCTCCGGCCGTGGGCCCCGGTACACCAAAAACCCATTTTCACCAAAAATCCTGTTTTGCATAAAACACACTGTCACTATTTCACGAATAACTCCCAAACCGTGCATTTCTAGCCAAAACTCATCTAGACCAAAATCGAAGATCACAATTTTCTCTTCGATTTGGTATATGATAGTCTCATTTTGCATTGCGGATTTGTCGGGAAAACGCGTCCAAACTCTGCTGTTCAAACACTGTCAAAATGCTGTCTTTTCGCGATTTCCGCCGAAATGGCACATTTTCGGGAGGAAGACCACTAGGCGAAAGTTGTCCGGAATAGCGCGTTTAAGCTAGAAAGAAAGATGGTGTGAAGATTGAAGCTTGTTTGCAAATTCTGGAACCAGAACAACAAATCCGGGCGATAGAAAATATGTGAGTTTTCTCCGTTTTAAAGCTTCTATGGTTTTTGACGAATGAAGTATATAAAAATATGATTTTTATATTTTAGAAAGAATAAAAATATGATTTTTATATTATAGGAATAATAAAAATATGATTTTTATATTTTAGAAAGAATAAAAATATGATTTTTATATAATAGAGAATATAAAAATATCGTCTTTATATATGTAGCGAGATAAAAATATGATTTTTATCATATGTGAAATATAAAAATATATTTTTTATATAGAGAATAGCGTGATAAAAATATGATCTTTATTATATGAACATCGTGATAAAAATAGAATTTTTATCAATGTAGTAGCGGTATAAAAATGTGATTTTTATATACATAGCATCAATATAAAAATGTGATTTTTATATATGTAGTGGCTACAGATAATGAAAGTGACAAAAGGCAAGCACGACGAAGATTTCTACAAAGAAGAGTCGTGGCGTTTGGTTTAGCTAGTCGGTGAGAACTTCTCACTTTAAATTTTCTTTTCTAGTTAAAATATATACTAGGATGCAGACGGTGTTTAGTAGCACCCGACACCCGTCGTCCACAGACCATGGACGACTTGTTTGTTTGGTTATATAGTTGATTGGATTATTGGTTTGAATTTGGTTGTTTCGGTGAAATGGAATTGATTAGATTGATATGTGTATGGCGTGGGCCATTATTAGACCGGAGATAAGGCTAGGCCTTGTCCCGTTTCTAGTATCGTGCCATTATGCCGTCCAAATTTTCTAAAATAAGTTAGAAAAATAGAAATATCATTTTATTGAATAAATGAGCTGAGTAGAAATTCATGTGTTGAAATAAATTAATCATCGTTAAAAATATAATTTTTAACGTGAATGTGAATAAATAAATATTCATTTACAAACCGGACGGTTTGTTTATGCACACCTATTTGAAGGATATTGATTGGGACGATAAATTTTACACGTCGCCCAGCTGCACAAATAATATTCAGTGTTTGTGGATTGAAACCCCACACGGGTGTTGGGATGATATTAGACGTACACTAATCCCAATTATTTAGTTGTATGTCGATCGATTGGTCGACAGACTGTGTAAGCGTTAATTATTTATATTTAATGCTTATGCAGTTGTGTGGTGCACTTTGGATGATGGTTGATTATTTATCGTTGCTATTATATACATGTGTTGTATGGAGTCCATATAATTAACATTATATGGTAATTGATTGGGCCTCATTCCAATCGGGAAAATAAAGAAATATTTTAACAATAAAATTTACATCTTTATCATATATAAAATTAGAAACTAACTGGAAAATAGATAAGATGAGTGGTCCCCTGGATATTGATCTGATGTTGGTTTCGGCCTTCGGGGTTAATACTTAGGGAATCGTTCTCTTACTAATTTACGGTTGGAGCCTGATTAAGAATTAAATGATAGAAATCATAATTTTACAAAATATATTAAATAACAAAAATAGTCATGTGTTGACAATACTCATGTGTTGAGATTAGTCATGTGTTGTAAGAAATATAGATTCATGTGTTGAATAGAATAAATATTCATTTGTTGAATAGAATAACGAAGTTATTGAAATATATAAAGCCGTGTTGATTAGAGATGCGCTATTTTGACACGAACGATATTTATATCGATTATATTCGTTTTTATAATGAGTATAGAAAAGGAAGTGATTTCAAAATATAACGTTTTGAAAATATTATCATTTATATGTTAATGATGTGGAATATTCAATTTTGATTCGAAATTGAATATGAAGTTGAAATTGTTTTGAAAACGAATTTAAAACGATTTATAAAATACGTTTTAAAAGGAAAACGACGAAATATATATATATACATAATATATATATATATACATATACATGTATATATATATATATAATGGTCTGAATAGAACGCGCCGCGCCGCGGCAGTTCGTGAATTTCGACCATTGACTTCGAATGGATATTACGAGAGATCCGACCGTCGGATTCTCCTGAAACCGGAACCGTTGGGTTCGTATCAAAAAGAGCTTTCCAACGAATATTAGAGATTTGAAATCTAATGGTTGGATTTGGAATTATGTCCAAATCAAATTTGGAAAAGGTCGTTGTAAGTGCAGTTCGACGACCGTTATTGAAAATCGACTATACGGGCCTTGATAAAATTATTAAAAATAGTAATAATTTGTGTAAAATCATAAGAAATGATTTGGGAAGAATTGGGATGAAAAACTCCATATTTGAAAAGATAAAAATAGTTTTTTTATCGAAATGAACTAGTTTTGAACTAGAATTATAATACTATTTATTTTTAAAATAAATAAAGTGGATTTGAAATGGTTTTGAAAATAACCAGAATTTCCAATAATTGAATTGGAAGGGATTTGAATCGAAATTATCTTCGGAATATTTCGATGTTGGATTTCGTGATTATACAGATATGGTTGTGGAAATTTGAAAGATATATTTATATCATTATTTCCAATACGATATTTGTTGGTCGTAGAATTTGATATTGAAAATAAGCCGATATATTTTCTATTTAGAGCCTTGTATTTAATATCAAATGTGGTTTGGGTTTGTTGTGACTGTGTCTTCAACGACATTCGTTCTTTAACCCGATTTATAGTGAAATATGATTTGGAATTTCTAAATCTTTTTCTTAAGATTTAACGGGGATTTTCCAAAATAAAAATTTCCAATTTAATATGTTTAATTGGAATTGAATTGAAATTGGTCTTTGGGTTTATCGTGGACAGTGTTTTAAATAACACTGGTTCTTTAACCCGATTAACAATGGGATGTGATTTTGGGTTTATCGTGAACCGTGTTTTAAATGACATTGATTCTTTAACCCAGTTAAAGATTAAAACTAAGTGGAGTTTTAATGGATCTTTAATTAGATTGAAATGACCGAGAATGGAGTATCACCAGTTTTGCTACAAAGCGATAGTTAATTCTTTAATCAGATTTGAACGTGAAATGGTAATTAATTTTACCGATAACACCATGGTGTTAGATATGGAGTATTACCAGTTTTGCTTTATGGGATGAATAGGTTGGGATTGGGAAATAAAATAAATAATTACTTTGGTGTGGTTCGCTAATCCCGACTAGTTTGAAATGATATCCAAAGAAAGATTAAAGAATAAATTTAGAAGAATTTATCCTTGATAAAATTAATCGGAACCTTTCCCTAAAAATGTGAAATTTAGAAACTAACTGTAGGTTAGCTAAGAAGGATGGTTTCCTGGGTATTGATATGATGTTGCTTTTGGCCTTCGGGGTTAATATTTGGGGAATTGTTCTCTTGCTAATTTACGGTTAGTGACTGATGAATTGGAATGAGGCGTATGTTGTGTTTGTATGACACTTGTTTATTATATACACGGGTTATTCAGAAAGGCCGGGTTTATACCCATTCTGAATAACCGATTCGACGATATGTAAAAGATGAAGACGGTGGTTGAAGACCGGAAGTCTTCGCATCATTTGGGTGATTACTGATGATCTTGATTGGGCTGTACACCCAAGAGGAGGGAATCAGTTGGTGATCGTCCAGACGTGCTTGGAGATCGATGGATATGAGAGGAAAGTGCCTCCGGTTTCGTTCAGACCCAGAACGAACTTGTAAATGGACTGCGTGTCTGACATTGGATTTGATTCCATGTTGATTGATCTCTGTTAAATATACATCTGTTTGGCGGCGGAGAATTTATTCTCTTGCTTAACGCCCTTCTCTGAGACGTACGAGCTCAGAGGTTGTATATTGATGGACATCAGTCGCATGGAGTGAATTGCCTGTGTGGCATGCCTAAGTGGCAATTGATCAAGGCTTCTGTTGAAAAGCAAAGTCTTGTGGTTGATGATCAAAGCACGGCCTGTGTGGCGCAGCTTTGTGTATAACGTGAATTCGCGAGCCTCACCCCTCGGTATGAGTCAAAAACGGGATAGTGACTGCAGGGAGAGCACGACGTTTCTTTCTAGCTAGTGGTGGTGTCAGTGCTTAAACTGGTTGACATTTATATACTTTTCACCTATGTGGTTGTTGGATGCGAGGCGCCTCGATTTTAGGTCTGAAAGGACCGGGAAACATGTGTTCAGGAATAATTAATCCTCAAACGTAAGGGAGGACCGGCCCTGAAGATCCAGAGGCTACCCAGAGAGAGTAGTCCCGAGACATTTTCTAGAGTGTCTCGAAGCGGAGAGGAGCTTTCCCCTTGCCTCGACTCATGACGGAAATCCAATTTCCAATATGAGATATTTCGGTTTTATTTGTAGAACCTAGTATGGCGACATAGTGGTATGGTGCACTTATGCCGTCAATGGTTGATATTTATGATTGAAATTGTTTTGAATCCTTACACTTATAGTAATATCAAAATGATTTGTTTTAAACGTACCAAGCATGTTTGGCTATTTTAAGAAAAAACCCTATCCTTCGGCTTGCGTTGCATTGTGTGATGGGACCTGGGTCTTATAATAGCTTCATTTTTCTAAAAAGCATTGCGCTGTTTTATTATATGCACTGATATTCTTGGGAGGAAACCCGTTCCGTGTTATACGGAATGGTCCCTTGAATGACTCTCTTTTAATGTAAAGTTTTAAATAACTTTTTTAGTTCTCACACCAGTCACATGACTGACCCGGAGTTTATTGTTTTAACCTAAATTCTGGGTGCCCCTATTTTCCACACGGGCAGCTAGTAGTTTTGGTTTTGCAGATTTATATTCACAGGATCCTGATTTACAGCTGGAACGATGCTCGAAAAGCTCTGTATCCGTGTATTACTTTCAATTGTGTTTTGTATTATTTTTCCACTGCTATGTAATTTATTGTAATCTCTGATATTTATCGAATGTATTTTATTTATTCATATTATGTATATTCTTGTATTCTTATGGAATTGTTGTAATAAACAATGAAATGTTCTTCTATTTGCATTCTGATTTGTCTTGTCCTCAATTCAATCCGTGCTTTCCTTCACGGTGAAGTTCGGGTCGTTTCAGGTTAGGTCTGCGTGTAACTACTAGGTGGGTGGGCCTTGACTGCAGAAGTAGCTGTGCAGTTAGAATGCGGTGACGTGGTGACACTAGGGTGATTCAGTGGTTGCTTCAACGAGGAGGCGAAGGTTCATGACCAACAAGGATAGTAGATGGTCGGATACCCATCATCGACAACCAATGGGATGTAGAAAGACTAGAACTAAAACCAATAGACCATTCATCCTTCACTATCGGGGTACAGTGGTTGAGGGAAGACGCCAAATGGATGTTTAGATTGTTTTCTTTAGGGGAGTCGTTTAGCTCTTGTAGTCTTTACTAGTTGAGGGAGGGGCCAGGGTGGGGCCATAGCCACCGTGAAAACAGACCCTAGGAATATCTGTGGAGGCTCTTAAATACATGCTTGTACAGATATGGAAAAGCTCCCGACCGAGTTCCGTGTTTCTTGTATCGCCCCGCCACAAAACCGGGTGCACATTAGAGGACGTGTGATTGAGGCATCGAGCTACAATTACAGTACATACATGGGACAGTCTGGATACATGCATGACTACTCTGGGTGATGTATCATAGACTTGAGGGAAATACTCCAGTATGAAATCTGATTCGATCGATGGTGGCAGTCCGTACATTTACATAGCATAGTAATGATAGATATATGTGGAACATAACATTGTTATATAGAGATCCGTACATCACTTTGTCGTAGGATGAGGCACTGCGTTTTTTTTTGTGGTATTATGAGGGAGACCGTGCAAGTGGGATACCATGGGGTGTACCTCAGTATTGAGAGGTAGCTACATTTATACAATATTAGGTTAATCCATTAGGAAGTAAATGGGTACGGCGTGTGTATAAGCGTTGAGTGTCGTTAACCCAAGTAACCTAAAAATCAAGAAAATGTAATGGAACGATATTTGTAGTGATCATTCTGTTTCAGAGATACTAGTATTGATGCGGTGCAGAGAAACAAATTTAAGAAGTGCAGTATATTCTGTTCAAACTTACCATGCTCAGTTCACACTTGTCCTTGTTATTGTTGTCTTGTTCTTCCAGTTTTTATATACCTGCCATGATACTTTTATTTATTTATATGTAAAAGTAACTGGACTCGCCAGACTTTATGTCTGACCCTTTTTGTTTCCTCTTCTCTCTCTTCCGTTCCCCCCTCCCAAGGTTCTCAGGGTTGAAGTGCTTAGAGTTGATTTGGATTCTTTCAGCTTAGCTTGGATTGGATATTGATTTACCACTTTGACTTCTTGTCAACTCTCTTATGAAATATGGTTTTATGCTTTTGTACTCTGATATTTTTGGCAAGACAGATTATTAATGTAATTGGTTATTTCAAACTTATGATGTAAACTCAGTATCTGGGACCGTAATGTTTTGATTTAACTAAAGTTTTTAATTCCGCTGCTATTTTACATGTCTGTCTTATGATATTATGTTCTTATTTACCTACAACGCCTCACGAAACTTAATGCATTCTATATAGAGTGACATTAACGAACGTAGGGTGTCACAATTCTCCTCTTCCCTTACCTGCTTTTCTCTCTGTTTTAGATTATTCACCTTTTGCCAAGCTTTCTTTCTCTAAAAATATGTAAACTTTACTTATTTTCTAGATCATCCTTTAGTCTTACCTTGTTTATTTGGTTACCCACTGATTTCTCAGTAGCCTTAGAGGGAACTTAGGGTTCATTTTCAACAACCTTATCATCTTTTCCACAAGCTTCTACATAGTGACAAAATAACTTACATACCGAACATATATATGGTTTCCAGAGGTAAATGAACTATTTGGTCAGAGCGTTCAAGCAGTTGAACTGGGAAATCATCAGCGAGCTCCTCATCTGGTGTAACTTCAACCATATACTTGGCATATTCAAGCCTATCGATTCTCCCAGTATTCGCATCCATACATAAAAATCTACATATCGTAATCGCTAACAAGCTAATTCCAGTGAAAGACCAAGCATGGGTGGATATTGAATAATTTAATCCATACTGGAACCTTACCAATCTTTGAACTAAAATGACCTATTCTAGTACCCCACTGTTTAACAATAAACACTTTGTTTTGGATAATAATAGGGTCAGATGCATGGATCTTAATTCTATCTTCAAGCATCGCAAAATGGAAAAAAGAAAAGTGAGCTATTCGATTTTACCTTAACATGACCTTTAGGTTTCCAGTGTTTTTTAAGCTACGTGATGACCGTCGTGTAAAAGAGAGCTTCATCTAAAAAGAACCCAATGAGATACTCGTTCCATACATCTATTCCAGCATTTAGGATTTATTCAGTGGGCACGAGGCTCCTACCAGAGAATTGTTGCTTGAAGGTCGGTGGAACGAAAGTTCCCGCATTTCACCGCTTTGTTGCAAGTAAATTGGTCTATTTCTTGGTGTGGTCAAACGCCTTGGGATCTAAGGTATTGGTATGGTGCGGAGAGGAGGAAGGGGGGGTCTGGCGAAGGAGGAATAGGGGCGACGACGGATTTGAGGAGGGTTGAGAGGTCGAAGCAGTGAAGTGATTATTGGCAAAGGAAAAGGAAGATGGGTGGTCGCCATTTTTGCAGCAGTGATAGTTGTTTACTATTTATTTAGAGTAATAGAATAATTTATGTTAGATTCATTGATGTTCAATTGGCAAATCTATATCCTATTTATTGTTTTTCCTCATTTGTGCAAACTTTTTGCACAACAAATTGATACCATAGCAGTTTGTGTAATTTTTGCCTAATAGTTTAGTATAAAAGCAAGGCAATTTGTTTAGATTGCGCATCAATGGCTTCAAGAAAAGCAACAAATTTGCTGCTAATTATTCTACTACTATTTTGGGGGAAAGGAAGACTTTGGTGGAGGAGATTATGTTGAGAGAGAAGAGCGTTGTAGACTTCGAACTTAGACACGATAAGAAGTTTAGTGTGTTGAAGGGACCTGGAAACGTTTGATTATATTTTAGACATTGGTCTTCATGTTGATGATGCTCGAGGGAACCAAGATGATCAGGACAGAAGTTCATGTCAAGTGACAGACGGGTGTCAAGTTGGAAAATTGACAAAGATAAGATGGAGATCTTTGTAGTATTACAAACGTTTTTAGACCATTACTTTCCATGGTGCATTTCAAGACGAAGATGCATCTTTTGCAGGCGATGGATGTAGTTTGTAATGGTTTTGATTGAGTTAAGTGGCAGGAGAGAGAATTTTTTTATGTATATAGATTTGAATTAGCCTTTTTTGTTGTCAGTTGACTTTAGTTTTTGGAACTGTATTTACATTGGTAATTGTGAGGATATGTTGGTCATAGCGGTATTGAGATTACTTTAGAATCTACCTTATTTGAATTTTGGATATTTGCAACATTTTGTTGGTGGGCGAGGACATTGTCTGAGCTCATTAATAAGGTGTGATGGGGATAGTTTTTCTGGAACCCATTAGGTAAATATTCATTTTTTATCACTATGAGATTTTGGCTTAAGGTGGAGTTCTTTTTTAAAGAGTTTTATGTTATGAGGAGAATTTGACTCGAGATGGGGTGTTGGAGATATAATGTGATTTTGCGTCAAGGTAGAGTATTAAATTTGATGATTCAATATTACAAACAGGTGGAAACAAATATGTGAAATGGAAAGTAAATATTTTTAATATGATATGCATAAATTATTGACTGCATTTTTCTTGAGATGGCAAAGAAATAAATGTAGGATTATCTTCTTCCATCTCTGCAAAGGAAGGGCATGATTGATTTACTTTCTATGTTTACACCATTTTTTTTCCTCTATAATTTGCCTCTATCATTTCTTACCATATCTTGGTAATTTGATTGATAACTCACATATATTTCACAAACTGTATATTGGGGTAGATTTCATTTTAAACCCATCCTAGCATTTAGCCAGAGATCCCCAAATAAAATGTCCCTTCAATTAAGTAATTATGGCTGATAGAAGTTATTCGTGTTTAGTGCTGACAACAGCAGTGATGTAAACTCTTATCTTGTAATCTCTTGTATCTCTCTCATATGTGAAAAAAAACCTCTCTCCTTTGGACTGGACATACGCTATCTTCTTGATGATAGTGGAACCAGTACAAAAATGGTGTATCTCTTTTCTTATTTATAGCTATTTACTATTTCTTTGGAGTAATAGAATAATTTATGTTAGATTGATTGATGTTCAATTGGCAAATCTAGATCCTGTTTATTGTGCTTCCGCATTTATGCAATTTCTTGCACAATAGTATGTCATCGTGATTTTGGAAGTTTTCAGTATTCCTTCTGAAAATTCTAAGTATTAGAAGAAAAATAATTAATGAAGAGAAATTAGAAAATTAAATTTGCATACTCGATGTTTAGGTTATATCTCATTATTCAGTTAATTTTACCTTCTAAAAATGCAAGGTTGTTTTACACGTACAAGGTAAGGTAACAAACATAACAGTTTTTTCATATACAACCAAAAGCTGTTAATATTTAATTAAGGAGTTAATGTGTTTACTGCACCACCTTATGAAATTTTGTTGTTCTCACAAATACAAGAGTTTTGCTTACATTGACTATGCATGCTTCAAAGACCTTCTCAAGTGTTTTATCTAATTCAAGAAAAAAGTGTTAACAATGTAACTAAGACACAATTCAAACAATCATCAACACATAAAGTCAAGACTGTTAAAATCACAGCCTATGAATCAACCACATAAAAACAAATCATTTCTGATAACTTATAATGATAATAATTTCATTGTACATGTCTGAAGATATAAAAGAAAATCATCAGTTAGAGCCCCATATTTTATCTTGTTTTGAAATAGCGATCTGGTTGATTATGAAAAGGTATCACTCATATGACCAAAAAAATTCAAAAAAACCAGTGAACAAGATGCCCTGAGCATATAAATTATGAGTAATAACCATGCTATTTTTTCTAGATATATAGGGTGTTAAGTTCATAACATAGACTTGTTTTAAATTTCTCTCGTATGTTATTTTATATACATATATTCCTCTCAAGTCCCTTTTCACTCTCTTCATATTTAGCCAATTTTTAAACCCATTTGTTATTTTTTAGATAAGTATTCAAAGTTACATTTTCATTATGATAACTTATAATTAACAATCTTTAAAAAAGGGGATGAATTTGTAAACATAAAATAAAATAATATGAAAAAATAAATCAATGGTCTGCATAATAAACATAAAGCATCCAAATTGATTCCATATTGGCCCTAGTTGTTACATTCAGTGAGAAAATTATTGAGAAATTCAATATTAAAACAAAATATCAAAATTTAAGAAGCATTATTTGTTGTATCTATTGGAAATTTTGTTAATTGAGATGACTCAAAGGAAGATAATGTCGTACTTCAAACTCAAAGAATTTATAGAATAGATTCTTTCAAACAATAGCTCAACCCACCAGATACAAATAGGTTATCGAACTATCGACATTTAGGATTCAACGAAGCCTTGGTTCGACATAATCGAATTCAAAGTCCGTATGACTTTGATTCGACCAAGAAACACTCTATAATTTGATTTTTGAAGATGCAAGTAGAGAACAAAATGAAGAGGAAGATAAAGAATTCCACAACGGTATACAAGTGTTGAAAATTGAAAATTTTGCAATACTTTCAGAGCAATTGTAATGGATTTATAGAATTCAGTAAAAAGTAGAATTTTTGAGAGTTTGTAAAATCTTTAGGCGTTGCAATTTATAGGTAGTGGAGGAATCTTTTCACCAAGCATCACGACTGTTTCGTTTCAATTTCGAAACGATGCATCTCTTCATTTCCGACGACTAAAAAACGTAGAAAATTTTGCACCTTCATTTAAATTTGTTCTTAGGTTTATAACGAGCTAAAATCTGGCCCATTACTATTTAAACTTGATCCAAAATTATGTAATGGATCCGAAACCCAAAACCCTTACACGACCCGGTTTGGTCGAACGGACGGCGGAGGAGGCGCGTGCGCGTATGGTGCATGAGTTCCTCCCCACATCAAAGCACAAAATTAGGAGCCCCAAGGCACCAACCTCCTTATGAGGAAGCTATACTTATACGAAGATACTCTCTGGTATTCCCAATGTAGGACTATTAGCTTCTTCTTCATTATTTCTTTCTTCTCCCTTTATAAACAAACCAAATAACCCAAAACAATTTTGGAAATATTCAGCAATCTCCCCACTATTATCAAAATAAAATAAATAAAATAAATTGGGCTCCTGAATCACTAGATTTGCTTCCTACATACTCCGGTAGGATCAAGCCAATATATTTCTATGATTAAGTTTTGCATCATCGCGGAAACAACACATAAATTAAATGTATCTTTTGGATTTGTATCTTTACTTAGTGAAAACCCTTCCAAGACTTATCAAGATTTTATGGTGAACGAATCTTAAACTAAGCATCTGTAATGATAAAACTAGCACAATCGTACATGTTGATTTCCTGAAGCAAAGTTTTATGTATTACTCAGCACGTTAATGACCATGTGCTTGTATTCCTGGTTCATGAGTTTACTTTGGAAAGCGATTTTACTTTCCTTGGAAATAATTTGATTTCCATACTTATATAGGTAAGTATCTTAAGGTTTTTCTGCAAGACACCTTTTCAAGGTTACTAGACATACCAAGGATATTTCTCCATCATTTTTTCATGCATAATCCAACAGTAAATATTATGGGATTATTGGTTTAGTGTTTTATAATTATTACTCATAACTTTTTGGTACCCATTAAACATTGTCTATCTTTTCAAGACATAAGTCGAGTTTCGGTTAAGGATGATCAACCTTCATTCACAGACCTTAATCCCATTACTTTTGATTTTATAGAAACCATTTCCTTTGGAAGACCATTTATCAATCAGTCAGCGAAGTTTTTCTGTTTTTTTATGTAGTGAATATTTATTACTCCAATTTTAAGTAACTATTTAACCATGTGATGTCATAGAATCACATGTTTAGACTTCCCATTATACATCTTGTTAGAGATATCATATATCGTCACTTGTCACGGTTAATTAAGAATGCTGGAGTTGGCTTCTTCCATAATGGGATTTCTGTTAATAAATTCCTAAGCCATTTTACTTCCTTATATGCATCTGTTAGTGTGATCAATTCTGACAACACTATTGAGTCAGATATACAAGTCTGCTTCTTGGAAGCCTAAGACACTGTAACGCCTCCTAACGTAAATCTCCATACAGTCATTGTGACGGCCCGCCCTGCACCAGCCGACATTTCCAACGAAAGTGTGTTGTGCCAATGCCCGACTAGCATGGGACAGTCGCCAAAAAAGGAATTTAAACTAACAAGGAACCTGTAGAATGTCTCACAGTGCATAGAATAAAATATAATAATAACATAACTTTGACATAAAATAGGCGAGACAGTGCATAAGCTGAAAACTAAACCATAATCATCATAGCAGAGGAAATTCAAGATACATCTTATTACAATTCCAACATGCTGTCTCTAAAGCAAAGAAAAAGGTGCACTACCAGTGCCCAAAGTAGTGACCAGCAACAAAAAAGGGAGAATATCTATATATATATCATACGTGGAAGCCTCCTGCTCATCTCCGGTACAGCTACTCGTGCATACCACCTAACATGTCTCTTGTCTGCCCGTTTAAGAGCACCCAGAGTAATAAGACGAGACATAAATTCCGGGTCAGGCAAAAGTCTGGTATGAGCGATAAGCATTAAAACATAACAATAACAGGTATACTAAACCATACCTGAACCTGGACCTACAACCAAAAAGTTAGCACAATAGGATGTACAATACTCTAAGGTGACACTAACATATGTTGTAAGGATACGGGGGTGGGGTGTGCATGTCATAGTGATGTCAAACAATCAAGCATAGCAACCATCCTCACATCTCTCACTCAGTTCGTAAAGCATACGATATCCACTGCATTGATCACCCAAATCCTTGCTATGATCACTCTGCCCCATGGAGTCATGGCGACTACACTGCACTGATCCATAGCCACTAGTCCTTGCTATGTCCACTCTGCCCCCATGAAGTCAAGATGACTCCACTGCACTGGCTCATAGCCATGCTACGATCACTCTGCCCCATGGAGTAATAACTACCCCACTACACTGATCCGTAGCTAACATCCGTCTTGGTGGTGAATCAAAGTTATGGACGTCGGGCAAAACTGCCCGTTGTAATAGGTTTCAATTTTACAATGAACAAAAAATACTCGTTGTAACCGATGCCAACTTTATGACGATCGTAAAACGTCCTTTGTAATAAATGTCCATTGCAAATTTTTAATAATCGGTAATTAATAATTATAATGCTTTCTTAAAATTAATATTTATTATTTAATAATTAATCATTAATATTATTATATTAATTGTGTGTTACTAATTACTAAATATAATATTACCTTACTAATTACTAATCATTAGCAATATAATATTATTTACTAATATTTAATAATTAATGATTAAGATTAATATTTTATAGCTAGTGATTAGTAAGTAATAATTTTTTTTATAAGTACCTAACATTCAATATTTTTTTGATAAGGAAAATTAATATTTAAAAATTGAGAAGTAATATGTATCATTTAGTACTTGATATTTAATAATTAAGGAATAATATTTTTTTTAGTATTAAATATCTCATAATTATAATTAATGATTATATTTAAAATGCTTAATATTTTACAACTACAATTAATAACTAATGATTTGGAATAAATGAAGAAACGAATGCAGACATGACGACATCGGGATAGATATCTATCCAGCTTGAAATGAAGAAATGAAATACATACTTTTATTATAATTTAATATTTAATATATCTTCTATTTTCATTATTTTGTCATACACAAATAAATACAAATAAAAACATCTAAGCCCAGCACGGCCCAAGTGTACATTCATAAATCACTATTACCGGCACTCGTTCCAACTTCTAATACATGTCGGCTGTAAGATACAAAAAACTATAGAATCCCAATTCAAAAAATTCCGGCCTCTCACAAGCTTTGAGCGCATCGACCGCTTGTAGGGCTTGCTATGACTTGGAATCGACCGCTTAAATTCTTCATTCATTTCATGTTCTGATGATCTGAGGTACGAGAAATGCTAAATCGGAGAATTTTCCGTGTATATTTTCAGTGTGCGTTGTTCATATCTTCATAATGGATTCACAGTCCATTGATTCAGCTTGAACTTATGTTTTGTGTGACTGAGATTTACAAATTTGATATCCTTTCTACTGAATTGATCTATTTTAATGCATTCCAGATTCTTTCCTAATCGGTTTATTCAAGATTTCATCAAAATTAGGTACTATTTCTTTACTGATTTTATGTCCAGTTAAAATTCAAATACCCAGTTTTTTGTACCAAATGTTGGTTTGGTTATGGAAGTTTAGTGAAAATTATTGGTTGCTAAATTTTAACTGCTAATTCGTTAATTTGCAATATTCAACCCGTTTTTTCTTGATTTAGTACCTGAAAATTATTCTGGACTTATTTCATTGTGCCCAATTAAACAATTAACATGTTAGGCAATCAATGCTTAATGTCGATCTCATATTTCCCTAAAGTAAGTAGAAATGTTTGCATTATTTGGACTCACAAATTGTTTAATTTTTAAGTCTTGATCTATTTTCTTTATCATCACCAGTACGTACGCACGTGCTTTGCACGTGAGCATAAAAACATGGCTAACAATAGCTGACTAGTTCTCAAAATCCATCTTAATACATTTCATATTGCCCAGTGATAAAATTCATTAAAGGTGCTTCTGAAGCAGCTTGACCTATAATGATTTCTGAAAATAAACAAAATTTGTTATAACTTCTGTATTCTCAAACTGTTATTATTCCAGTTCTATACCATTACACAGAATAAGTTCTTTCGAAAAATATGCACTATAAAAGTACACATATTGTGGAACTAATATGTTTTGACTATACTTTCAGAACTGGACGTATTCTATGCTCCAAGAATGAACTCGTATAGCCTCATTCCCTTAGATGACATCAAATGGAAATATCAGTACAACTGCGATATAAATAGTTAGAAAACAACCCAGCTGCATGCTTATATGCTTGCTTGCTTGCAGAGTACGGTGAGCTACTTTGTTTCAAAAGTGTAGATGGACCTTTCTAAAGCAAAGTCGTTGTTACATGAACCAAGGGATCCAACATCTATATTAATGTCCCCTTTTGGTAAAACAGTCTAATTTACAGTGCATCAAACAAAGTATTTTAGTTTTCAATCTATAACTAAATTAATTATAGTTAATTAATTATGGATCAAATAGGGGTAAATGATGTTAAACGGAGCTAAATGGGGATCAACTCAAAATTGAGTTGTTAGCATCGGATGCATCCAATGCCAATAGCTCAATTTTGTTCCATCTAGCCTTTATCCTTTGCAGAAGAAAGAAATATAGAAAACAAATAGTAATAAAGTAGTTTGAAAACACAAAGTAGAAGCAAGAGCAGAGGGTCAATGTCATCGTACATTTTGAACTTTATTATAAGGGGACTGTAAGTAGAGTGAAATAAGATTGATAAGGTAAGAGCAATAATGGCAATAGTTTGAAACGGGAATGGATAACAAATAAATCTGAGAATGAGGTATACAATAATTGGGTACGCATTTTCAGTTTTGTTAATACTTACGCACAGGCATAACCATACACGCAGCATGTTACTCACAGGATAAAATCTCTTATAAACAACATGTCGTCAAGTACTTAAAGTAACTAATTTCCGGTTAAGAATACAAAATGTAGATCGGTAATGCAAAATACTCGATAATCCATATATGAAATGCAGAAAAGTTCACTTGTTAAATGCCTCATTTATTTCAACAGTAAGCTCTTAATTGTAAATCCGCTTGTCTTTTCAATAACTGTTACATATTCAGTTCTCTTTCAATTGCTTCAAATACTGCTAATATGATACATTAAGAAATTAGTCTTTTTTAACTTATCTAACAAAATTTATAATAATCGGAAAAACAATTTTTCGTTTTTTGGTCAGTAGAATATATATAGTGGATGATATCGTAAACTTAGCTAACAGAGAAAACTAAAATAATCAAAAAAATACATCATCAAATACTGATAGTAAATTGCATGAGTACTGAGTTAACTGATCTGTTCTTCCAGTTAACAATCGTCCATGTACATCCAAGTCCAGATGGAATCGAATATAAAACAAAATAAGAAGTCTCACTTTTCGGAACCTCCATAACAGCCTATTAATACATAGTTTTGCATATCTTATTTCAGGCAAATGCTTACAATTGGTGACTGCACTTTGCATGCATTGGCCCTAGGAACGTAAACCTAACAGTTGTCAAACATGCCATACTTGTTACCTTTTTTATTTCATTCATTAAGATATGCAGCGTGCTTTGCATGTAATTGCTGGTTGGTTACTCCAAACCCAAGGTAGATTTTACATATTTTATACAAATTCAAGTCTTTTTTTAACCTTGATTTGATTACCCACCCAACCATCTATCACATTGCTTTTCTGGATTCAATCATTGCCCAGTTTGAATTTGTCTGTATTTTGAGTCTTTTTTGGAAGTGTGCTATCCTTTGCTTTTGTGTATAAAGCTCCATTCCTATGATTAATTGGTTGCGGAAATGTGAGTATGTTATCTCCAGTTGAAGGAACTAATATAGACATTGATAAATACTATAAATCTATGTTTTCATTTCTCATTTCATTAAAATGCAAAATAAATATTATTGTATTTTTATAATAAACTATTGCGAATCTTATATATGTATATATATGCATATATTTATACATGTATTTGCTTCAGCAGAAAGCATCTCCAATGTAGAGAAAAAGCAAAGTTCAATCCGTACTTTATTTATTTTTAATGCAAAAGACAATACACAGTTTACGTGGCCTTTTGGATGGTACAGGTTTGGTTACATCTTAAGCCTGTATAATAGTTAACAGTGTAACAGTTAAGCGTGTAAATTAAACTATTCTTTTTTGAAGACACTGATTTGTACAGAAGATAACATATTTTTTATATGTACTTTCAAACTTGAAATATATGTTCAGTTGCATACGTTTCACCTCCTCCTAGGCATTTGGTGGTGTTTTTACAGTCATTGATGATAAAGTTTCAGCCAGAACTTCTGAGGTTACTCTGCTTTGTGTTTTTATAGTTAATATATTACTTAGAATATATTTGATTGTTGTCTGCTAAGAATTCAATGGCATACTTTATTCTGAGAAACTTCATCAACAATTTTTTTTAATCTTGGCTTTCTTTTATTATTTGTACATTGATACAACATCTTTTTTCTTGCTGTTGGAAATCAGACATTTATGGTGGCGATGGCAATCAATACTGGGATGCTTGCTGAAATGGAAACCCCTGATGTGTATTTGGAAACTTTGCGTAAGGTGTGTATGTTGAATGTAGATTTCTTTTATTATTTGTTCATTGATGTAGCATCTTCAGTTTGTGGTATTGGATTGATTTTTTTTTGTTTTTTTTATCTTATTGGATTCACTTGCAAGCCCGTTCAGATGCTCCACCTAACGCTCACATCATAGTCGCTAGAGTGAATGACTAAGGTGTTTTGGCCTGCAAATCTTTTCTATGTGCTTGTAGTACTCATGTTTAGATTTAAGCATGTCCTGTAATGGCAATGCCAATCTTACCAGCAATACACTAGGCATGTAACTCTATAGCCCAAAATATTATTGCATGGCAAGAGCCACAGAGCGTAATTATATTTTTTGAAGCGTTACTTCATTGTTATTATTTTTTGCTGAAGAAATGTTTGTTTTTACATTAATATTGGTTTTCATAATATTTTTGGCTATCTATTTGTAACTCATGTTTTTATTTGCAGGACTACAAGCGCAACGACAGTCGTCCTTCCCTAAAACTGTTGACTGGAATACCTATGGACTTGGGAAAGATTTGTACATACAGTCATCCTCTATAACTATTTTAGCAATCGATAGGAAACGTAGGTGGATGGACATAACTATTTAGGTTTCCATTAAAGAAAAATATTTACCTATATTCTTACGTTTTGTGCATGGACTTATCAAATCTTGTTTTTGAAGATCAAACTTTTTTTAATACTGGATCATGTTCACAAAAAACATATAATAATTAGAATGGATCATTTATAACTTCAGAAGCACACAAGGAAATTTGCGCATTTGTGTATGAATCCATACAAACAAGGATAGTCTTGATTACAAATTACAATAAGGATAGCTTTGTTTGATGTTTCTTATCTGAATCCATACAAACAAAATATTCAATGTTGGATTATTGGAAGCTCATCCATATTTGGACAATGCTTTGTTCAAATTCATACAGATTTCCTACATAATAGATCTGAATACCCAGTATCACCTACACTGCTACTTGTGTGAGATATGGTTGTAGTATTACTATGGTTAACACTATCTCTTTGAGTTTAGGGTCATTTTTTGTCCTGACATGGGACGTAATCGTGATATTATTGGTTTGGATTTACAGAATCCCTGAACGTGCAGAAGAATAATTTGATTGATAATTTATTTTATTACAATTTCCAGGGTTCTACCGGTAAAACACACTTCACATTTGTGACAAATCTTGCTCACTACAAATATGGATCAATCACCGAAGATGAAGACATTGTAGCATGAGAGGGTGTGAGTGAGTGTAACTAAGTGTATGTAGTGAAATAATATTTGTATAAATGAGTATTTTCATATTTTGTATAGTAATTGTGTAATAGAAAGAAATTAAAATATGTATTGTTCAAGAGTGCAATAAAATATTTATATTAAAATAAGAAATTTTGAGTTCAGTATTTTAATTTATGCAATATTTTTATATTACTAAATTTAGTTTTTTTATAAATAAATCAGACTTTTTACAATGGGCAATGCTCGTTGTAATATAATGTATTACAACGGGTTTATAGCCATTGTCATGGAGTTGTTGCATATGACAGAGTGCGTTATTACAACGGTCTTTTACAACAGTCACAGAACGTTGTAATTTAATGAGGACCTATCACAATGATGCATATAAGGACTGGCATCTGCTCGTTGTGAAAAGCATATAACAACGATCTTTGCCCGTTGTAAAAGCACTGTTTTGTTGTAGTGTCGATAACCCTATTGCACACGTCCCGCAGCAAAGTCCAATTCATGATGTTAAGTCGTTGGTTCCCATTTGGATCCTGGGTTCTACTTCCCATTTGGACTATCTTTGCATCTCGGGTTTTGGTCTTCATCCGATGCATGATCATCATCTAGACTCGGGTCCTCCATCAGTTCATGAGCAGCTCAGGTTCGTGGCCATCAAGCGGTTTGGTTCATATCACCCTCTCCAGAACGGTTCGGGTCATGGTGCCTAACTGGGTTCGTGGTCATCGCATCGGGTCGGGTCGGCTTCTCCCATCGGTTCAGGTCGTGACTCCAGGTCATGGCTCAAAGCTCTGGCTCATGGCTTCAAGGCATCAGATCGTGATGCAGTTCAGTTCGGAGAAGGGTGGTGCTCCAGTTCGGGGTCGTGAGCCTTCATCTTGAACGGTTCGGGTCAGCTCCTCCACTTAAGCAAGCGGGTCGTGATACACGTACACGGTTGGGACTCGTGGGGTTGGACTCACGATCGGGTCGGTACGGAGGGGGCGATCCGATTCGGTTCTTGCACCATTTTCCTGCAACTTTTCCAGCGACTGTTTTACGCCATACGATGGCATATTCGACCACTCTAACTGTTCTAAGCAATCATAAATCATATCGAACAGTCATAGCAACATGTATAATCAACCATGAACACTAAAACAACAATTCAACATGTAAAAATGGATCAAACATACCCAAAACTCAAGCTTTCCCCTTAATCATGTTTAACAATAACTAATGATAGGGTTAGTAAAACTTATCCAAATTAACCCATATTTCTAACAGAGGCCTAAAATAATATTTTAGAATTTCTAAATATTTTTCCAGAATTTAATAATGTATAATTTCGTTAATTAACAGTAATCACCCCTAATTAACCATAGCTAGTGAAAAACAATGCAAATCACTCACCTTCGCCAGAATATAAACTCAGATCTGAAATGATTCTTTAAATGGTACGAATTACAATGAAAACAGCAGCCTTTGCTTCTAATTTGATGATGATTTGCCTTGATTTGATGCTAATTAGCTTAATCCTTGATTAGAGAGCGATTTGGGAATGAAATTAGAAGATGGAGGCCATTGTTAGGGTTTCTAAGAGGTAAATGGCGGCTGGAAAACTGAAATAGAATGAAAACCTAACCCATTTCAGCCTCCCCATAACCCTAATCCCGAAATGGGTTATGGCCCCATTTGCTAATTACCCTAATCAGCCCACTTAAGGAGTTTTTCACCTTATAAACCATGTTTCAGCCATATCTCCCAAACGGTGAGTCCGTTTGACAAGCTTGACCAGTTTACGGAAAGGTAAACCATCATTCGGATCAAATGGAAGTGGTTTCAGGGCAAAACTCCTTACCAATCAAAAGTTATGGGCAAAACAAGGTTCTCCATGGGCAAAATGGTCGTTTAAAAATCGGCAAAAATCGTGAACATTGGAAATGACCCCAATAGTCGTTCCCCCAAAGTAACATGACTATACAACTTCGTATGAAAAACAAATAAATATTCTATGATCCTTGGATACGTAGAATGCGGGTCATTACACTCTCCCTCCCTCCTCCCCTTAAGAAATTTCGCCCCCGAAATTCCTTAACCAAAAACATACAAAGGTGTTCCGCATGCCTATCAGTCATTCACAAACAATCAAACATACAAAACAAACCTATCCTAGTATGCGGAAAGACTAAATCGAAATGAAAACCTTACCAGGCAAAGAGTTCTGGATACGTCTTCCTAATACTCTCCTATGTCTCCCAAGTACAGTCATTCTCATCCTCGTCCTACTGAACCTTGACTAGATTCACTGCTTTCCTTCGAAGTTGCTTCGTATCGTGCTCGACAATATGAATCGGTTTGCGGTTCCCAACTGCCTCGGGTTCTACTTCGATATCATCCAACTGACAGGTCATGCACGAATTTCCCTAACTAGGAAACATGAAATACGTTATGAACTCCCACCATCTTATCAGGCAATGTGATGACCGCCCATAGCCCCTGCACTATACCAGAAGAATAATGCGCTGAAAGTTGTGCCATGCAGCTATGGACGATCATCAAGGTATGATAGATAAACGAAATCTGTCGTAAACTCACAACGCAAGGAAAAAATATAATAGAACATATACAACAGGTAATGATACTGAAGCAGAAAACACTAAACTTTCATGACAACTAGAAAGTATTCCCATACACGTGGATAACAATAGTAGTGTTTGTACAATTTGCCTCACTACAACACTCATAGAAATAGGACACAGTAGAAACAAATACTTAATAGTAGTAAAGATAGTATGCCAGCCTCCTTCTCGCCTCTGAACAGCAACACCGTTCTCACTTAAGCTACCTGTTACATGCTATTTAGTCTGCCCATCCAACAATCGGATGAACAGCCCAAGGTAATAAGAGAAAACATAAAACCTTGAGTCAGACAACAGTCTTAGTGAGCGATAAAACAGCTAACAAACTTCAACAATAAAGTATATGAGAAGGGATAGATAAACATACTAATCTACCCACGACACCAGAGAAGAACTCAACCTTATCCTCCCCACATCGGACAGTGATAGCCTTTACAATTAGCAATTCAACCATTCATCCATGGAAACCGGAACACCCATTCAATCATGGGAAACAAACATAACATCCAAATTATATAAATCTCACACAGACAACCAATCATCCATGACTGACTATATATGGCTATCACCGCCAATCCTGCTTTGAAACCATCGTTAATCGTATGACAACCAACCTTGCCAAAAGTCAAGGGCTAATGGTAACCCCAGTTCTAGCACAAACTCCATTTGTTTAACCTTGACAATGTCCAACCTTGACAACTAGGCCTTTCAACGATACCCAAGGTACTCGACCTAAAATCGGTCTTTTGGGTGCCCCCATCGTACCCCGGCTTTGAGCCTGCTAGAATATACGACAACGGTAATCTCTTGGCCTTCAATATCTCTAGTCGTCCAACCTTGACTGATATTTACTGCCCAAGCGACTATCTCGAGCAACCATTATCCACCAAATCATGACCTTTGAGTTGTCTTCCTATTCGTTGCTTTTCACTGATCAACGAACATATCACATAACTTCGAACATCCCCTTCTGGACTCTCGTCGAAGCCACCACCATCGTTTAACCAACCAACATCTTCATTAGGTTCAAAGCAATCCATAGCATTATTTCAGCACTTTCTAACTTCCCAATTGAATTTACTTTGAAGTCACATCATCACTAGAAATGTCCGTTTAGAAAAACATGCCTAGAAATGCCAAAAACGGCTGACCAAAAATGGTTGTTCAGAATAGCCCAACCCGAGCCACTTTGGCTCAACCCGACCCCTCCTCAATGGGAAGACCCGACCCCTCATAAATGGGAAGACCCCTCCTGAATGGGAAGACCCGAACCCTCATGAATGGGAAGACCCGACCCCTGAAGAACCCTCTTGAATGGGAAGACCCCTCCTGAATGGGAAGACCCCTCATAAATGGGAAGACCCCTCCTGAATGGGAAGACCCATCCTAAATGGGAAGACCCCTCCTAAACGGGAAGACCCCTCTTGAATGGGAAGACCCCTCCTAAATGGGAAGACCCCTCATGAAATGGAAGACCCCTCCTAAATGGGAAGACCCCTCTTGAATGGGAAGACCCCTCGTGAATGGGAAGACCCCTCCTAAATGGGAAGACCCCTCCTGAATGGGAAGACCCCTCCTAAATGGGAAGACCCCTCTTGAATGGGAAGACCCCTCCTAAATGGGAAGACCTGACCCCTCATGAATGGGAAGACCCCTCCTAAATGGGAAGATCCCTCTTGAACGGGAAGACACGACCCCTCATGAATGGGAAGTCCCCTCCCGAATTGGAAGACCCGACCCCTCATTAATGGGAAGACCCAACTCAAAACCTACACTTCTCCAATTATACTCCGATTTCGACCAAAACTTCGCCAAACAACGAATCCTACGAAACCAACTCAACCAAACTCATCAAACACAATCATAAACATATCATAACATTACTAACCACATGAATATGACGATTACCACAAAAATGATGTGAATCTCACCAAAAACCATTAAAATGAACATATGATCAAAATGAGAGATCTAACTAACATAAACATGTAAAATGACATGAAATTAACGAGTAAAACTAGTTAGATTAGATCATAGGGTGATGCATACGAAAATGGACATGTAATGGTGTAAATCTATGGTAAAACATTCTAATTTGATGTGAAACATGCATAAACACTCATATGCTTCATTGCATTCATGTGAGAGATGTAAATCACTCACCGATTCTCCAAAACAAGCTAAAATGATAGAATTATAATCCGAACAGTGAATACTTAGAACCAAACTCCTTGATCCGATGAATTTTCCTTTGAAATGATGTAGATCTAGCCTCCAATGGTGTAGATATATGATTTCCCTTCTTAGATTTGGATTTTTAACGGTGGAAAGGTGTTAGAGGAAAAAGAAGCACAAGGCCTCCAAATGAGAGAATAGGAGAAATAATCTATTCTCCATACCCCTCACCCTCTATTTATAGTTTCCACCAACCCACTAACGGGCTTCCCCAGTTCAGCCCATTAGGCTCTCCAAACCTGAACAACCAACTGAAAAACCTTAAAACAGTGATTTCTCCCAAACCGCTGAGCCAAATCCTTAATGTAATCACTCTACAGAAAGGCAATCATCAATTCCTTTCCAATGGCACAGGTCTAACCATTTGATTCGACCTGAGTCAAAAGTTATGCCCTGTACAAGACTGACGGGGAAAAATGGTCACAAACAAAATCGGTAAAAATTATGGACATGTCTCACATCCCAATAAGCAACATATTAAAAGATGAGAATGATCCGTCCTTCAGGAAATAAAATAAAAATATTTTACGATCTTCCGATACGTAAAATGCGGGATGTTACATTCTCCCCCCTCCCTCCCCCTTAAGAATTTCGTCCTCGAAATTCCAAGCAAACACAAGCAACCACAACAATTCTGCATGCCTATCATCCATGAGAAACCAATTCTATTATCCAAACTAGCAATCATCAAGCCATGCATCCATAACCTTATTCTAGCATGCAGAATTCTATCAAATAACAATAGTAAGTAACAATAATGACAACAAGTAATAATGATGGTGCGATATCAATGGGTCTTGTGGACGATGAATTTTGGATGGATCTTCCATATACTCTCCTTCGTCCCCTACGTACCATCGTCGCCATCTCTAGTCCATTATAACTTAACTAAATAAAACGTCCTCTCCCTAAGCTGTTTCGTGTTACTCTCCATAATACGAAGTGACTTATAAGGTTTCGTAACTACAAACTGAACTACAAGGTTGATGTACTACTCCGGAGGTACTACCACATCCGGACCATGCAAATATTTTCGCAAAAACGACTCACGGAATATTGTGCACACTCTACACCCCTTGCAAAAAATCACTTTATACGCAAGCTTTCTGATTTGCTCGTCTATCGGAACCGGTCCAACAACCCATAGCACTTAAGCTACCCACCACAACGTTTAGAAACGCTGCTGAAAACTCCTCCAACATGATCGACCCATTTCCTGGCTTGGTTCTAGGTAGTCCATTGATAAAATCCATCGACACTTGCTCCCACTTCCACGTAGGAACTTCTAATGGCTGAAGCAACCCACTCGGCTTCTTCTGTTCAGCTTTCACCAACTGACAATTTATGCACTTAGAAATGGACTTTCCAATATATCGCTTCATCCCTTCCCAGTAGTAGTTTCACTTCATATCTTGATTCATTTTATTACCACCGGGATGAATTGTCAACTTAGAGTGATGACATTCTCTCAGAACCTCATCTCTCAATCCGTCAATATCAAGAACAACTAATCTCCCATGCTTTCGAAGCCAACCCAAGGAAATTCTAAACATCCGTCGCACTCTTAGGTCTATCCCAGTCCTGGATTGCTGCCACTTTAGCGGGGTCAACCGCTATCCCATTTTCAGAAACAACATGACCTAAGAACCTTACTTCTTTCTTCCAGAAGTGACACTTTGAAAACTTAGCTCTCAGCTGATGCTTTCGTAAGATCTCTAACACAACTCTGAAGTGCGTCTTATGTTCTTCCTCATTTTTGGAGTAAACCAGAATATCATCCACAAACACAAGCACGAACTTGTTCAACTGATATCAGAATACTCTATTAATAAGATCCACAAAATACGCTGATGCATTAGTCAACCCAAATGGCATCACCAACCACTCGAAGATACCGGATGGTGTCCTAAAAGCCGTCTTTGGCACACTATCCTTAGCCACTCTCAACTGGTGAAATCCCGTTGCCAAATCCATCTAAGAAAACACTTTGGCTTTGTGAAGCTGATCGAACAAGTCATCTATCCTTGGCAATGGATACTTGTTCTTTTGGTCATCTTATTCAGCTCACGATAGTCCACACACAATCTTAATGAGCCATCTGCCTTGGTTGCAAACACCACTGGTGCACCCCATTTGGAAAAACTTCTCCGAATGAATCCTTTTCCCAAAAGGTCACGAACCTGCACCTCTAACTCTCGTTGTTCCTAGGTTCCATCTGCCTAAGAGGCATAACAATTAGTCTTACACCCTCGACCAAATCGATCCTAAACTCGATCTCTCGATGCAACGGCAACCCTTTGACCTCATCAAAGACATCTTTATACTCCTTAGCGATCAGCACAGATGACAAGTCTTCTTGTGGAATCACAAGCGAATATAACAATTTATAAGAACACCATCTTCGGGTTACCCCGAATCAACACCTCCCGCCCTTCCACATCCTCGACTGTCATCTCTAGCTTTACGCAACTTACTTTTTGTCGCGCATCTCTTGGGCCAATCCATGCCTAAGATGATTTCAAACCCAGTGAAAGTTACAACTAAGCAACCACTCATAAATGAGCATTCATGATCAACAATACTAGATCCACAAAGCTTGCATAAAGCAGATGAACCCATACTAGATCAATTACAACTAAAGGCCTATTACAACTTCAAGTTTCGAACTCATTCAACATACAATCTTATTATATATAAAAGATAACGATTCTCTAGTACCAAGTAGAACTCAAACAACTTCACTGGTTGGAAGCACATCCAGACAACAACTTCTCCTATTTCTTTTTAGGAATACAATAGGAAATTGGAATTGCTTCCACAACACATGCTTCCTCCGGTTGCCTATTCTTTGGGAGGTCCGGACAGACTTTCTTCTTATGTCCAGGCTTGCCGCATTCAAAGCACTTCCATTCTTCCTTACAATCCCATGAATAATGGCCCTCCAGTTGACAATTGAAGCAAAGCCCATTCTTCTTAGATTTCTTCTTCTTTCTTTTCTTCTTATTAGCACTGGGGCCAATAAAGGTTTCTTCATCTGTAGGAGAATATTCCCTTTGTCACTTAACCGAATCCATTTTGGGTACTTGCACAGGAATATCGCGCTCTACTGACGCTTCTGGAACGGGCCTCCTTATCATGGCTACTACCATCATGGCCGCCCCAAAGATAACTAGATACTCCGTTGCAATAGCTAAAGCTGCCAATTGGCTTCCATCTCCTACTCTCCCAGTCTCAGGCTTACTCCTAAAGGTTTGACGACTCATTCTAAATCTAAAATAGAATGATTAGTCCTCTTACAAGATAAACTGCTAAAAGAAAACAACCGCTACTACTATATATGCTTATATATATAGTAAACATCCAACTGAAATCTATAAGTACGTCTCTCATATGTAATTACGTCTTAGAAATTTGGCTAAAATTGATAACTAGAGCTTTGATACCAAATGGGATGACCACCCACAGCCCCCGCACTATACAAGAAGAATAATGCGCTGAAAGGTGTGTCAGGCAGTTATGGATGATCATCAAGGTATGATAGATAAAAGAAATCTATCGTAAACTCACAGCGCAAGGATAAAATATAATAGAACATATACAACAGGTAATGATAGTGAAGTATAAAACACCAAACTTTCATGACAACTAGAAAGTATTCCCAAACACGTGGTAATAAATGTAGTGTTTGTACAATTTGCCTCACTACAACACTCATAGAAATAGCACACAGCTTAAACAAATACTAAATAGTAGTAAAGAAAGTACGCCAGCCTCCTGCTTGCCTCGGAACAGCAACACCGTCCTCACTTAATCTACCTGTTACCTGCTACTTAGTCTGCCCATCCAACAATCGGATGAACAACCCAAGGTAATAAGAAGAAACATAAAACCTTGAGTCAGACAACAGTCTTAGTGAGCGATAAAACATCTAACAAACTTCAACAATAAAGTATATGAGAAGGGATAGATAAGCATACTAATCTACCCACGACACCAGAGAAGAACTCAACCTTATCCTCCCCACATCGGACAGTGATAGCCTTTACAATTAACAATTCAACCATTCATACATGGAAACCAGAACACCCATCAATCATGGAAAACACACATAACATCCAAATTATATAAATCTCACACAGACAACCAATCATCCATGACTGACTCTGGCTATCACCGCCAATCCTACTTTCAAACCATCGTTAATCGTATGACGACCAACCTTGCCAAAGGTCAAGGGCTAATGGTAACCCCAGTTCTAGCATAAAATCCATATGTCCAACCTTGACAATGTCCAACTTTGACAACTAGGCCTTTCAATGATACCCAAGGTACTCGACCTACAATCGGTCTTTTGGGTGCCCCGATCGTACCCCTCCTTTGAGCCCGCTAGAACTTACGACAACGATATTCTCTCGGCCGTCGTTATCTCTAGTCGTCCAACCTTGACGGCTATTTACTGCCCAAGCGACCTTCTCGAGCAAGCATTATCCACCAAATCACGACCTTTGAGTTGTCTGCCTATTCGTTGCTTTTCACCGATCAACGAACATATCACATTACTTCGAACATCCCCTTTTGGACTCTCATCAAAGCCACCACCATCGTTGAACCAACCAACATCTTTATAAGGTTCAAAGCAATCTATAGCATTATTTCAGCACTTCCTAACTTCCCAATTGAATTTACTTTGAAGTCACATCATCACCGGAAACGTCTGATTAGAAAAACTTGCCCAGAAATGCCAAAAATGGCTGACCAGAAATGGTTGTCCAGAATAGCCCGACACGAGCCACTTTGGCCTGAGCCGACCCCTCCTAAATGGGAAGACCCGACCCCTCATAAATGGGAAGACCCCTCCTGAATGGGAAGACCCGACCCCTCATGAGTGGGAGACCTGATCTCTGAAGACCCCTCTTGAATGGGAAGACCCCTCCTAAAAGGTAAGACCCCTCCTGAATGGGAAGACCCCTCCTAAATGGGAAGACCCCTCTTGAATAGGAAGACCCCTCCTAAATGTGAAGACCCCCCTTGAATGGGAAGACCCCTCATAAATGGGAAGACCCCTCCTAAATGGGAAGACCCCTCCTAAATGGGAAGACCCGACCCCTTATGAATGGGAAGACCCCTCCCGAATGGGAAGACCCCTCTTGAATGGGAAGACCTGACCCCTCATGAATGGGAAGGCCCCTCCAGAATGGGAAGACCCGACCCCTCATGAATGGGGAGACCCGACCCAAAACCTGCACTTCTCCAATTCTACTCCGATTTCGACCAAAACTTCGCCAAACAACGAATCCTACGAAACTGACTCAACCAAAATCATCAAACACAATCATTAACATATCATAACATTACTAACCACATGAATATGACGATTACCACAAAAATGTTGGGAATCTCACCAAAAACCATTCAAATGAACATATGATCAAAATGAGAGATCTAACTAACATAAACATGTAAAATGACATGAAATTAATGAGTAAAAATGGTTAGATTAGATCATAGGGTGATGCATACGAAAATGGACATATACTTCAAAACAAGCTAAAATGATAGAATTATGAATCCAAACGGCGAATACTTCGAACCAAGCTCCTTGATCCGATGAATTTGCCTTTGAAATGATGTAGATCTAACCTCCAATGGTGTAGATCTATGATTTCCCTTCTTAGATTTTGATTTTTAATGGTGAAAAGGTGTTAGAGGAAGAAGAAGCACGAGGCCTCCAAATGAGAGAATGGCAGAAATAACCTATTCTCCATACCCCTCACCCTTTATTTATAGTTTCCACCAACCCACTAATGGGCTTCCCCAATTCAGTCCATTAGGCTCTCCAAACCTGAACAACCCACTGAAAAACCATAATATGGCGATTTCTCCCAAACCGTTGAGCTAAATCCTTAATGTAATCACTCTACAGAAAGGCAATCATCAATTCCTTTCAAATGGCACAGGTATCACCCTTTGATTCGACCTGAGTTAAAAGTTATGCCCTGTACAAGACTGACAGGGGCAAATTGGTCACAAACAAAATTGGTAAAAATTATAGACATGTCTCACATCCCCATAAGCAACATATTAAAAGATGAGAATGATCCGACCCTTAGGAAATAAAATAAAAATATTTTACGATCTTCCGATACATAAAATGCGGGCTGTTACAGACAACTCAACTTAATATGCGAAATTCCCAACTTGCTCGAGAACTGGGAATAGACCAACAAATCTTTGTGTAGGTATTCCTTTCCTACCAAATCGAATCACGCTCTTTAACAGAGAAATCTTGATAAACACCAAGTCGCCAATGGAGAATTTTAAATCTCTTCGCCTCTTATCGGCATAACTCTTCTGCCTATCCGGAGCAGCCTTCATTCACTGTTGGATAACCGTAATCTTGTCTGAAGTTTCTCTTATCACATCTGGCCCAAGCACAAACTTCTCACCGATTTCTAAACAACATGATGGTGAGTTGCACGGTCTTCCGTACAAAACTTCAAATCGAGCCATACCAATATTGGACTGATAACTATTATTATATGCGAACTCTACTAAATGCAAATGGTCATCCCATGATCCACCAAAATCTAATATGAAAGCTCTCAAGAGATCTTCTAATACTCGATTCACCCTCTCTGTCTGACCATCGGTTTGAGGATGGTACGCAGTACTGAGATGTAGTTCTGATCCTAATGCCTCTTGTAAGCTCTTCCAAAATCCACTAGTAAACAACGGATCTCGGTCACTTACAATGTTTTTGGGTACTCCATGAAATCTCACTACCCACTTCATATTAAGTTCTGCTAACTTAGCTGCTATTCTATTCGACTTTACGGGTAAAAACCTTGCACTCTTGGTCAATCGGTCCACAATCACCCAAATGCTATCATGGCCTGATCTAGCCCTTGGTAACCAATTAATGAAATCCATTGAGACTTGTTCCCATTTCCATTCTGGAATTTCTAATGGTTGCAACAAACCACTAGTCTTCTTTTGCTCGGCTTTAACCAGCTAGCAATTCATGAATTTGGATATAAACTTCCCAACGTCTCTTTCCATCCCTTCCCAGTGGTAGGTCTGCTTCATGTCTCGATACATTTTGTTACCACCGGGATGTATAGTCAGTTTTGAGTGATGACATTCTCTAAGCACTTCATCTCTCAATCCATTAACATCGGGTACAACTAGTCTCCCATTCTTTGTAAGCCGTCCGTCTCGATCAAGCCCAAACTTGTTCATCTCCTCGTCGATATTCATCTCTAACTTAGAGATGATTTCCAATTGGTTAGGATCGTCCCTCTGACTAGAACCAATCCGCTCAATCAAAGTGGGTATGTTCGTTAAACTTGCTAACATTTCTGGATCCAATTCTCACTTTGGTCTGAAATCATACCCTGTTATATTCTCTAGTTTCTTCCATTCAAGAAACATAACCCCTAAACTGGTATGTCTTCTACTTAATGCATCAGCTACTGCATTGTCCTTTCCTGGTGTATATGCGATATCGAAATCATAGGAAGCCAAGAATTCTAACCGTCTTTGCTGTCAGAGATTTAGATCCTTCTGAGAGAAGAGATACTTTAACGATTTATGATCGGTAAACAACTCGAATTTTTCTCCCAAGGGATAGTGTCTCCACATATTCAACGCGAACACGATCACTACCAATTCCAAATCGTGGGTAGGATATCTTTTCTCATGCGGTTTTGGTTGCCGACTAGCATAAGCTACCACCCTACCTCCTTACATCAACATAGCACATAGTCTGGTACCACAGGCATCAGTATATACTGTCATCTCTTCATTCCCGTTAGGAATAACTAACACTGGTGCATGCGTCAACTTTTCCTTTAGACTCTTGAATGCATTTTCACACCATTCATCCCAAACGAAAGCTTGATTTTTCTTGGTTAACTGAGTTAACGGTGCCACTATCTTGGAGAAGTCTTGGATAAACTTACAATAATATCCAGCTAATCCCAAGAAACTTCTTACGTCTGTTGCATTCTTAGGCGTAGACCAATCTTGTGCCATAGCCACCTTTGTAGGATCCACGGCAATACCATTCTATGAAACAACATGGCCCAAGAATCTCACTTCCCTACTCTAGAAGTGACACTTAGAGAACTTTGCTTTCAATTGGTGTTTTCTCAACACCTCTATCACTACTCTTAAATGTTCCTTGTGTTCTTCCTCTGTCCTCGAATAAACAAGTATATCGTCCATGAACACAAGAACAAACATATTCAATTGATCCCTGAATACTCTATTCATAAGATCCACAAAATATCCTGGTGAATTGGTCAACCTGAATGGAATGACCAACCACTCATAGAATCCAGCCGGCGTCCGAAATGCCGTTTTAGGAATACTCTCAGCTGCTACTCGGAGTTGATGAAATCCTGTCGCGAGGTCCAATTGGGAGAACACTCTCGCGCCACTCAACTGATCAGACAAATCATCTATCCACGGTAGAGGATAATTATTCTTCCTCTTCACCTTATTCAAGTAGCGGTAATCCACACAAAATCGAAGGGAACCATCTGCCTTGGTAGCAAACACAACTGGTACTTCCCAGTCAGAAACACTTCTTCTGATAAATCCCTTCTTCAAAAGATCGCTTACTTACACCCTAAGCTCTCGCTGCTCTCTTGGTGCCATACGATGAAGCGGCATCACTATAGGTCTGGCATCTTTCACTAAGCCAATACGGAACTCAATCTCTCTGTAACACCCCAGATTTTTGAATAATCAAATTAACTAAATTAAAGAATAATTAATCTCAGACGTGAGAATTAAGGGAATAGGGTTGCGCCATTGTGTTTGTCTCGGAATTCTGGTTGAGATAGAGTCCGAGTTTGCGGGAAACGGATACCGTATGAAGGAGATATGGACGTACGAAGTTTGGTGGAAAAAAAAAAGATTGCCCTGGCGCACTTGGGAAGTGCGCCAGTACAAATTTGCACTGGCGCACCTGCCAAGTGCGCCCAGGCTTAGGCAGCAGGCCTGCACAGCTTTCCGGTTCATTCTGACCCATGTTGCTGAGTCCTTTCTGACTCCTTGCTGAGTAATTAGGGCTGAGGTGTCAACCTATTCCGACTGAATGGTTTTGATTAACCCTAAGATCATCCGACGGCTTTAATTAAATTAAAATTCTATATAAACATGGGTAGACTCAAACCCAAAATCAGAATTAAAACAGAAACTATGCCCGTCATGCTGTCATCTTATAACCTAGAGTAGCCGCCACCAATTAAAGAGGAAGAACATCAAATCAAATCAGTCCTATTCAACTTTTACAACGAATCTTCTCTAAAGGAAAGCTAATACAACTTCAGAATTCAGAACTCAAGACCTTCTTTGAGTTGTGAGTTCGATAATTTTAATAATATAATTAGTAATTTAATTGGATTAAGTTATGATGCGGATTGTATGGATGTGATGTGAATTATTGACCGCATGTTATAGTCATGTTGTAAACCTGTGATGCTATCATATATGTTATAAATTCTATGATGTTATGTTGTGATGTTATCATCTATGTTGTAAAGTTATATTGTTATCATCTATGTTGTAATTTTATGTATAATCCAATCATCATGTTTCATATGCTAGTTTGGTTATGTTGATTCATATGATAAATCATACGTATGTATGCAAGTTTAGGTGTTGATTTAGATGTGGATCATATGCAAGATAGTATAGATTAGGTATAACTTTACATGTTTCATGACATCTATTTTAGATCTAAAGTTAGGCTATGACATGTGTTAGTTATATGCCAAATTCTACATGCTAGTTTACATGTTTAGATGTAAGTTTAGACCATTGTTATGTTGCATAAATCACATATGCAAGTTTATATAAATATATGAGATTGGAATATGAATCATGTTATGCAAGTTTAGGGTTATTGCCTATGCAAGTTTACACCTTTAGATGTAGATCTATGACATACATGATTTATGCAAGTTTGTGACCATCATTTAAACAAGTTACACCTTTAGATTTGGATCTATGACATATGTAGTTTTATGCAAGTTGTAACTTTGGCCTATGCAAGTTTTAGATGTAGAACATCATTCACACATGCAAGTTCACCCCTTATGTTTAGATATAGTTGTAATTATATGTATGTTGTGATGTTTTCTCTTTATTCCATGAGTTAGACTATTCGAGTCTAACATGTATTTTACGTTAAACGAACGAACGTATAATGTGGGGGTAAAGGGGATAATATTAAAAGATTTAATTGGCATAAATGCCTTAAAAGGCATAAAATAAATTTGTGATGAAATTGGTATGATTTTACGTACCATAAATAGATGGCCATAATTGAGTCAATTATGGCCATAGTTAAATTTGGAATTAATTAATAATTTGAATAGGGAAAGTAATTCAAATTGGGGGATGATTAATTAGGAGTAATTAATCGTCTAAGACACGAGGTTAGGCTCTTTTGTGGTGTAAGACTGGCCGGACCCGCCCGACAAATCCAGCTGCCACAAATGCCAGTCTAATGTGGGAGGTCTTAGGCATAAATTAAATATGTAACAATTGTAAAGACATGAGGTTAGGCTCTTTTGTGGTGTAAGACAGCCCGGACCCGCCCGGCAAATCCAGCTGCCACAAATGCCGGTCTAATGTGAGAGGTCTTTATGAGGTTATGGTCTTAATGATTTAAGAAACACTTAACCAGATAAATATGTAGTAGGGCATGAGGGGGTTAAGTGGGTGCCTTGGGTGGCATGTGGAATTTAGTGGGTGCCTTGGATGGCATTTGAAATACGATTAGAAACACTTAACCAAAATTGAAACATGTAAGTGAACATGAATAAGAAGAGGGTTAAGTGGGATGTACTAGAGGGGACCAAGCTTAGGTGCATAGCTTGTGTCAAGTAATGGGGGCCCGTTTCAACAAGTAACCCATACGTATCTTTGTGGGCTCGACCCAAGTCGAGGACGGGACACACATATTGGGCTTGACTGTAAGAGGCTAAACCGGGTTAGTGGTGGCAACGTAAGGCCAACGGGTTCATATGTGTGTGTGGACCCGGGCTGGTAGGTAAGACGTTGTTGCATCATATAGATATAAGCCGTGCATTCTTGGTGGTATCGGGTTGCCACTTTGGGGAGTGATACACCCCACTGTGGGGCCAGCACGGGTATCTACGAATTAGGGAGCCGATCGCATGGGGGTAGTGGCTACACCTAGTGGAGATAGGGGCAGGCGGCACCTATGAAGGCAGCTAGGGGTGCACAAAACTACCAATATCATTATTAAGTTCTATAGGCGGGATCAACCTTAGGGTGACTAGTGGTGGTGCAGTATAGAAAATATCTTATAGTGGTGGTGCAGTATAGTAATTATCTTTTAGTGGTTAGGGTGCGCTTTAATGATATCGTTGTTCATCTTGTTTCCTTGTTTACTCTGCCATACTCAATTGTTCACAGTCATTTCCTTATTTTCCAACTTATGCCTTAGCCTAGTTATTTTGGTAATTATATTGTTAAAGTTATCGCACTTGCCAGACTTTATGTCTGACGCCTTTTGTTTCCCCCCTCTTTTCTTCCTTTCCCCCCCTAGGTGCTCAGGTTGGAACTAGCACCAGTGGAGCTTGATTTTGGACAGCTGTATTTCTTGCTTTTAGAAGATTGCTTGGATCGCTGAAGTAAAGTTCAGCCTCTCTTATTTATAGCTATTTTGTATTGGGGATTATGTCTTTCAATTTATGTACTTTGAGTTGGTCAAGATAGATATTATGTACTTTGACTCTGCTTTTGATGATGTAATCAAACATATGTATTTTCTGATGCAATGTAATAAAGTTTTAAAGTTTCAGTACTGTTTATATTTGTATTGTTGTTAAGTTTCTGTTCTATACACACTTAAAATGCTCCATGAAAGTTAATGCATTCCCTTTGTGAGTGACATTAATGGACGTGGGGTGTTACACGTGGTATCAGAGCTGAAGGTTACCAGAACAGATATGAATTTTGAAAAGTTGTTTTTCAAAAGCATTTTATAAAGAAGTACTTTCAAAAGTATGTTTTAAGGAAAGTATTTTCAAGAGAAAAAGATTATTTTAGAAAGCAATACCCCAAGAGCCATATATCTTTCCTTCGGTTCTTTTGTATTGAATCTTTCCTTTTTCTTTTTAGCATGTCTGGAGCATCTGAGATACCAGAGGGTGTTCATGTACCCGGTTGGTTTCGTCAATATCTCGAGGCTAGGGCCGCTACCGTGGGTCCGGCCAACGTTCCTCCTCCTCCCCCTCCTCCTCGTGTCGATACTTTCACAAAGATATGTAAGGACTTTAGAGCAATGGGTGGAAAACCTTTTCACGAGACGGAGACATTTGTAGAAGCTCGTAATTGGCTAAGGAGGTGGAAGAATTGTTTGGGATCTTTGTAGTGGAAGATGGAAGAAAGGTCCAGTTAGCCGCCTGGCTAATGAAGGATGAGGCCTCGTTTTGGTGGGAGGTCACTAATGGAGAACGTCCAGTTGATACATGGCCAGATTTTAGGCGGAGGTTTGAGGCGAAATTTCTCTCACGGGCTGAAGAGAATCTATACATGGAAAGTTTTCTGGCGCTGAAGCAAGGGAATCTATCGATGAAAGAATACGTCAACAAATTTAATCAATTGGCGAGATTTGGCTTGGACTTGGTGAATACTCCAGAAAAGATGGCCCTGAGGTTTGTTAAGGGTTTGAACGAGTCGCTTCATGGGTTAGCTATGACCCACATTCCCATGGGGGCTACCTTTGAAAGACTAGTTGACATGGCGCTTATGCATGAAGAGGAGAAGGGCGCCAATGCTAATAAGGCAACCGAGAAGAAAGGGGATTAAAAGAAGCCACAACAGCAACAACAGAACAAGAAAGGTGGCAAAAGAAACAATGCTAAGGGAAAGAAAAGGTGTTTTAACTGTGGGACACCAGGTCATCTAAGCAAAGATTGTAGGAAGACCATTCTTGATGATGCACATCGTTCGAAGATGACCATCCATCCCGGCGGGGACAAGATGTACATGGACATGAGACGAGTTTACTTTTGTGCCGGCATGAAGAGGGATGTGGCTGAATTTGTCGCGAGATGCTTGGTGTGTCAACAAGTAAAAGCAGAGCAAAAGAAGCTCGGTGGATTGCTTCACCCATTGGAGGTCCCACAATGGAAGTTGGAAAGCGTCTCGATGGATTTTGTTGACGGATTACCGAGATTAAGGAAGGGTAATACGTGGATTTGGGTCATGGTAGACAGACTTACTAAGAGCGCCCATTTCATTCCCGTGTAGAGTAAGAGGACTGCTCCATGGTTAGCCACCGTATACATTCGAGAGATAGTTCGTTTGCATGGTGTTCCTTCTAGCACAGTGAGCGACCGCGATCCTATTTTCACTAGCGAATTTTGGAAAAGCTTGCAAGAGGCGGTAGGGACTCAGTTATGTTTGAGCACCGCATATCATCCTCAGACGGACGGCTAGATCGAGAGGGTGAATCGTATTCTAGAGGACCTATTGAGGTTGTGTTTCTTAGACTTCAGAGGTACATGGGAGGAACATCTTCCGTTGGTGGAGTTTGCATATAATAATATCTTTCAGTCTAGCATTGGCATGGCACCGTTCGAGGGTCTTTTTGGACGGCTGTGTCGTTCGCCTACATGTTGGTGGGAGTCTACAGATAGGATCTTGCTTGGGCCTGATATGATTAGAGAGACTTCGGGAAAAGATCGATTTGATTCAAAGGAGGATGAAGACGGTGCAAGATAGGCAGAAATCTTATGCGGACAAGAGGAGGACAGATCTCGAGTTTGTTATTGGGGACATGGTCTTTGTCAAGGTGTCTCCATTACGGAACGTCGTTCGCTTTGGGTCCATTGGGAAGTTAGCACCAAGGTTTGTAGGGCCGTTTCCTATTAAGGAAAGGATTGGGCATATGGCGTATAGAGTGGAGTTGCCCGAGAGACTTAGTGGTGTACACGACGTATTCCATGTATCACATTTGAGGAAGTGCTTGCACGAGACCGCGGAAGTGGTAGAGCTGAGCTTGCTCAGAGAGGTGGAGATAGAGCGCGATGCGACGATTCGACGAGCTCCTACGTGCATTCTTGGGTCGAAGATTAAGAAGTTGAGGAATCGAGAGGTCAAGCTAGTCAAAGTGCAATGGGGAGACGATGAGAGCAACACTACTTGGGAGACGGAAGAGAAGATGCGTTCATTGTACCCTTTTCTTTTCGAGGGTATGTCTTTTAATTTCTCCTTTATCGCTTAGCTTATACTTATCTTATCTTTAGTATATCCTCTCGCTAGTATCTTTGACCTTTAGATAGGGTAATCCTATGGTTGAAACATGTGTTTGAGACATGTTATGGATGATGGATGCATGTGGTTGCAAGTTTTTGCTAGTGGTTGCTCATGGATGCATATACACACACTTTAGGCACTAGATCGGCTCAATCACTTCATATTGCATATTGCATATAAATGTGTGTACAATTTAAGTAATGGATGTATAATGGTTGTACCATCATATGGATGTTGCATTTTGGTGAATGGTTGTGCACACATGTAGAAATAATATGTATCGATAGGGTTCTTTCGCATACATAATGGACGCATGGCACTATCATGGGTTGCATTAAGGAGGTCAACTGAATCAGTAGACCGCCTGATTTTTCATTAGATAAGGAACATATACACACACCTCTTGCATATGTTCATACAGCATTAGGAATTTATAAGGACAATGGATGCATGTGTTTGATGGCTGAGTAGATGGTTGTTTGGATGTTAGGATATGCATTCTCCTTAACTTGGAGATTTCGGGGACGAAATCCTTTAAGGAGGGGAGAATGTAACACCCCGGATTTTTGAATAATCGAATTAACTAAATTAAATAATAATTAATCTCAGACATGAGAACTAAGGGAATGGGGTTGCTCCATTGTGTTCATCTCGGAATTCTGGTTGAGATAGAGTCCGAGTTTGCGGGAAACGGATACCGGATGAAGGAGATATGGACGAACGAAGTTTGGCGGCAAAAAAAAAATAGATTGCACTGGCGCACTTGGGAAGTGCGCCAGTACAAATTTGCACAGGCGCACCTGCCAAGTGCGCCCAGGCTGAGGCAGCAGGCCTGCACAGCTTTCTGGTTCAGTCTGACCCATGTTGCCGAGTCCTTTCTGACTCCTTGCTGAGTCATTAGGGCTGAGGTGTCACCCTATTCCGACTGGATGGTTTTGATTAACCTTAAGATCATCCACGGCTTTAATTAAATTAAAATTCTATTTAAACATGGGTAGACTCGAACCCTAAATCAGAATTAAAACAGAAACTATGGCCGTCATGCTGTCATCTTATAACCTAGAGTAGCTGCCACCAATTAAAGAGGAAGAACGACAAATCAATCAGTCCTATTCAACTTTAACAACGAATCTTCTCCAAAGGAAAGCTAATACAACTTCAGAATTAAGAATTCAGAACTCAAGACCTTCTTTGAGTTGTGAGTTCGATAATTTTAATAATATAATTAGTAATTTAATTGGATTAAGTTATGATGCGGATTGTATGGATATGATGTGAATTATTGACCGCATGTTATAGTTATGTTGTGAAACTGTGATGCTATCATATATGTTATAAATTCTATGATGTTATGTTGTGATGTTATCATCTATGTTGTAAAGTTATATTGTTATCATCTATGTTGTAATTTTATGTATAATCCAATCATCATGTTTCATATGCTAGTTTGGTTATGTTGATTCATATGATAAATCATACGTATGTATGCAAGTTTAGGTGTTGATTTAGATGTGGATCATATGCAAGTTAGTAGAGATTGGGTATAACTTGACATGTTTCATGACATCTATTTTAGATCTAAAGTTAGGCTATGACATGTGTGAGTTATATGCCAAATTCTACATGCTAGTTTACATGTTTAGATGTAAGTTTAGACCATTGTTATGTTGCATAAATCACATATGCAAGTTTATATAAATATATAAGATTGGAATATGAATCATGTTATGCAAGTTTAGGGTTATTGCCTATGCAAGTATACACTTTTAGGTGTAGATCTATGACATACATGATTTATGCAAGTTTGTGACCATCATTTAAACAAGTTACACCTTTAGATTTGGATCTATGACATATGTAGTTTTATGCGAGTTGTAACTTTGGCCTATGCAAGTTTTAGATGTAGAACATCATTCACACATGCAAGTTCACCCCTTATGTTTAGATCTAGTTGTAATTATATGTATGTTGTGATGTTTTCTCTGTATTCCATGAGTTAGACTATTCGAGTCTAACGTATATTTTACGTTAAACGAATGAACGTACAACGTGGGGGTAAAGGGTATAATATTAAAAGATTTAATTGGCATAAATGCCTTAAAAGGCATAAAATAAATTTGTGATGAAATTGGTATGATTTTACATACCATAAATAGATGGACATAATTGAGTCAATTTTGGCCATAGTTAAATTTGGAATTAATTAATAATTTGAATAGGGAAAGTAATTCAAATTGGGGGATGATTAATTAGGTGTAATTAATCGTCTAAGACACGTGATTAGGCTCTTTTGTGGTGTAAGACTGCCCAGACCCGCCCGGCAAATCCAGCAGCCACAAATGCCAGTCTAATGTGGGAGGTCTTAGGCATAAATTAAATACGTAACAATTGTAAAGACACGAGGTTAGGCTCTTTTGTGGTGTAAGACTGCCCAGACCCGCCCGACAAATCAAGCTGCCACAAATGCCAGTCTAATGTGAGAGGTCTTTATGAGGTGACGGTCTTAATGAATTAAGAAACACTTAACCAGATAAACATGTAGTGGGGCATGAGGGGGTTAAGTGGGTGCCTTGGGTGGTATGTGGAATCTAGTGGGTGCCTTGGGTGGCATTTGAAATACGATTAGAAACACTTAACAAAAATTGAAACATGTAAGTGAACATGAATAAGAAGAGGGTTAAGTGGGATGTACTAGAGAGGACCAAGCTTAGGTGGATAGCTTGTATCAAGTAATGGGGGCCGTTTCAACCGGTAACCCATACGTATCTTTGTGGGCTCGAACCAAGTCGACGACGGGACACGCATACTGGGCTTGACTGTAAGAGGCCAAACCGGGTTAGCAGTGGCAACGCAAGTCCAGCGTGTTCATATGCGTGTGTGGACCCGGGCTGGTAGGTAAGACGTTATTGCATTGTGTAGGTATAAGCCGTGCATTCTTGGTGGTATCGGGTTGCCACATTGGTGAGTGATACAACCCACTGTGGGGCCAGCACGGGTATCTACGAATTAGGGAGCGGATCGCATGGGGGTAGTGGGTACACCTAGTGGAGATAGGGGCAGGCGGCACCTATGAAGGCAGCTAGGGGTGCACGAAACTACCAATATCATTATTAAGTTCTGTAGGTGGGATCAACCTTAGGGTGACTAGTGGTGGTGCAGTATAGCAAATATCTTATAGTGGTGGTGCAGTATAGTAGTTATCTTTTAGTGGTTAGGGTGCGCTTTAACGATATCATTGTTCATCTTTTTTCCTTGTTTACTCTGCCATACTCAATTGTTCACAGTCATTTCCTTATTTTCCAACTTATGCCTTAGCCTAGTTATTTTGGTAATTATATTGTTAAATTTATCGCACTCGCCAGACTTTATGTCTGACCCCCTTTGTTTCCTCCTCTTTTCTTCCTCCCCCCCCCCCCCCCCCCAGGTGCTCAGGTTGGAACTAGCACCTATGGAGCTTGATTTTGGACAGCTTATTTCTTGCTTTTTGAAGATTTCTTGGATCGCTGAAGTAAAGTTCAGCCTCTCTTATTTATGGCTATTTTGTATGGGGGATTATGTCTTTCAATTTATGTACTTTGAGTTGGTCAAGATAGATATTATGTACTTTGACTCTGGTTTTGATGATGTAATCAAACTTATGTATTTTCCGCTGCAATGAAATAAAGTTTAAAGTTTCAGTACTGTTTATATCTGTCTTGTTGTTAAGTTTCTGTTCTATACACACTTAAAATGCTCCATGAAAGTTAATGCATTCCCTTTATGAGTGACATTAATGGACGTGGGGTGTTACACTCTCGGTGTGGTGGAAGTCCAGTTACTTCCTCGAAGACGTCCGGATACTGGCCAGCCACAGGCACATCTGACAACTCATCATGCGAGATGTCGAGAGAATTTAGAAAACTAGCCATTACCCCGTTACTAGTTAGACCACCAAACACTACCCTCCGCCTATCATCCGCTCTAACTGTCACCAAAACGCCCTCACAGTCTACCACCACCCCGTACCTTTGGAGCCAATCGACTCACAAAATAATACCAAACCAAGTAAAGCCCAAAACAAAGCAATCACAAACAAAAATACATCCATGACTTGATAAGACCACATTTCGACAAATCATACTAAGGCTAGTCAAACCACCAATCGGTTTCGTTACCGCTAAAGGTCTATCAACTATCTCGAGTTCCATTTCCAACCTATCTACCACGTCACTAGATATGAAGGAACAGGAAGCCCCAGTATCAAATAATACTCGAACAGGAACATCATACACAGAAAGCATACCTTGAACGACGACATTCTTTCCTTTCTCCGCCGCAGTTGGGGCATTCGACGAAGAAGGAACAACATTAATAGCATATGCTTTCACAATCTGCTTCTCTTTAGGGGGTTGCGGACACTTATCCTTGTGATGTCCCACTTGACCACAGTTGAAGCACTTCCTGCCCACTGGCTTTGCTCGACATTCTTTGGCATAATGGCCCTTCTTGCCACAGCTAAAGCACTCAACATCTTTCTTGCTCTTTTTCTGACCATCCTTAGTTTGGTTCTACTTCCTCTTATTCTGAGAATTATTCTTGCCTCCACCACTTGCTTGCGGCATTGTCCCCTCTGCAGATACAATAGCGACTTCAGTCTTGGGCTTAGGATAAAGGCTCTCTGATCTCAGTGCTTTCCCAACAATCGATTCAAAAGTCTCATCAATATGATTTATAAGCCTTTCTCCCAAGTACTGATCTAAACCAGTTATGAACTTCTCATTCTTCTTCTCGGGAGTGTAATAAGGGATAATCCATACTTCGATAAAGTATCGAACTCAGCAATATACTCCGAGACTGCCCTACCATTCTGTTTAAGCTCCAAGAACTTCCTAAACAATTCTGATTTCTAAGTAGCTGGGATAAACTTATCACTGAATAGGGCCTTAAACCGATCCCATGTAGCTTGATCCTCAGGGGTAGCTGCCTTAATAGCATTCCACCAATTCATAGCCCATCCTTGCAGTTAGCGGGATGCTAGCCTTCTCCTCATCGCATCCTCGATACCCAAGTCTTTGAAGATACACTTACAGCTATCCAACCAATCCTGAACTTCTGTAGTTGATTCCGTTCCATGGAACGACTTCCCACCAAGGCTAGTGTAGTCCTTACAAAGCTTGGCGAAATCGGCCCCAAGCGCCTGCACCGCTGCACCACCACCATTTGCAGCATTAGGAGCTGCCCTCTGAACATCCCTAAGCATCTCTCTCATGAAGTCAGTGAACATCATCCTCATATCAGGAGCATTCCCAGTATTAGCTCCTCTACCAGTACCCCTAGTATATCGGCTCATCATTCAATCTATAAGGAGAAAACAATTAACCATCTCGTCAGTGTTGCCAGTGCAGTGCAACTCCATCCTTAAATATACTAATAGTGTATATATATAGCTTTTGAAAACCAAAATATCACAAATACGCACTCTCATATATGTATACTCTCTCTCTCTCCCCCTAGTGTCTTTCCCTAGGTTAACTACGCAACCTAGAGCTCATATACCAAGTGTGACGACCCGCCCCGCACCAGCCGACATTTCCAATGAAAGTGCGTTGTGCCAATGCCCGAATAGCATGGGACGGTCACCAAAGAAAGGAATTTGAACTAACAAGGAACCTGTAGAATGTCTCACAGCACATAGGATAAAATATAATAATAACATAACTTTGACATAAAACATGCGAGACAGTGCATACGCTGAAAACTAAACCATAATCATCATAACAGCGAAAATTCAAGATACAACTTATTACAATTCCAACATTTTGTCTCTAAAGCAAAGAAAAAGGTGCACTACTAATGTCCAAAGTGATGACCAACAACAACACAGGGAGAATATCTATATATATCATACTTGGATGCCTCCTGCTCGTCTCCAGTACAATTATTCGTGCATACCACCTAACCCGTCTCTAGTCTGCCCGTTTAAGAGCACACAAAGTAATAATAAGAGACATAAAACTCTGGGTCAGGCAAAAGTCTGGTATGAGCGATAAGCAGCAAAACAGAATAATAACAGGTATACTAAACCATACCTGAACCTGGACCAGCAACCAAAGAGTTAGCACAACAGGATGTGCAATACTCTAAGGTGACACTAACATATGGTGTAAGGATACGGGGGTGGGGTGTGCATGTCATATTGATGTCAAACAATCAAGCATAGCAACCATCCTCACATCTCTCACTCAGTGCATAAAGCATACGATATCCACAGCTTTGATCACCCAAATCCTTGCTATGATCACTCTGCCCCATGGAGTCATGGCGACTCCACTGCACTGATCCATAGCCACTAGTCTTTGCTATGTCCACTCTGCCCCATGAAGTCATGACGACTCCACTGCACTGGCTCATAGCCATGCTACGGTCACTCTGCCCTATGGAGTAATAACTACCCCACTGCACTGATACGTAGCCTAACATCCGTCTTGGGGGTGAATCAAAGTTATGGACGTCGATAACCCCTTTGCACACGTCCCACAGCAAAGTCCAATTCATGAAGTTATCTCGTTGGTTCCTATCTGGATCCTGAGTTCTACTTCCCATTTGGACTACCTTTGCATCTCGGGTTTTGGTCTTCATCCGATTCGTGATCATCATCTAGACTCGGGTCCACTATCGGTTCGTGAGCAGCTCTAGTTTGTGGCTATTAAGCGGTTCGGTTTGTAGCACCCTCTCCAGTCCTGCTGCCTAACTGGGTTCGTGGTCATCGCATCGGGTCGGGTCTTCTTCTCCCACCAGTTCGGGTCGTGACTCCAGGTCATGGCTCCAAGCACTGGCTCGTGGCTTCGTGGCATCAGATCGTGACGCAGTTCGGTTCGGAGAAGGTTGGTGCTCCGGTTCGGAGCCGTGAGCCTTCATCTTGAATGGTTTGGGTCATCTCCTCCACACAAGCAAGCAGCTCATGATACACGTACACGGTTGGAACTCGTGGGGTTGGACTCATGATCGGGTCGGTTCAGAGGGGGCGATCCGATCCGGTTCCTGCACCATTTTCCTGCAACTTTTCGAACGACTGTTCTACGCTATACGACGGCGTTTTCGACCACTCTAACTATTCAAATCAATCATAAATCATACCAAACAGTTATAGCAACATGTATAATCAACCATAAACACTAAAACAACAATTCAACATGTAAAAATGGATCAAACATACCCAAACTCAAGCTTTCCCCTTGATCATGTTTAACAATAACTAATGATAGGATTAGTCAAACTTATCCAAATTAACCCATATTTCTAACAGAGGCCTAAAATTATATTTTAGAATTTCTAAATATTTTTCCAGAATTTAATAATGTATAATTTCGTTAATTAACACTAATCACCCCTAATTAACCATAATTAGTGAAAAAACAATGCAAATCACTCACCTTGGCCAAAATATAAACTCAGATCTGAAATGATTCTTTAAATGGTACTAATTCCAATGCAAACAGTAACCTTCACCTCTAATTTGATGTTGATTTGCCTTGGTTTGATGCTAATTAGCTTAATCCTTGATTAGATAGCGATTTGGGGATGAAATTAGAAGGTGGAGGCCATTGTTAGGGTTTTTAAGAGGTAAATGGCGGCTAGAAAATTGAAATAGAATGAAAACCTGACTCATTTCAGAGTCTCCATAACCCTAATCCCGAAATGGGTTATGGGCCCATTTGCAAATTACCTTAATTAGCCCACTTAAGCAGTTTTTCACCTTCTAAACATTGTTTCAGCCATATCTCCCAAACGTTGAGTTCGTTTGACAAGTGTAACCACTCTACAGAAAGGTAAATCATCATCTGAATCTAATGAAAGTGGTTTCAAGTCAAAACTTCTTACCAATCAAAAGTTATAGGCAAAACAAGATTCACCATGGGCAAACCGGTCATTTAAAAATCGGCAAAAATTGTGAACATTGGAAATGACGCTAATAGTCATTCCCCCAAAGTTACATGATTATACGACTTCTATGAAAAAGAAATAAATATTCTACGATCCTTGGATACATAGAATGCGGGTCGTTACAGTCATAGACTTGGATTTGGATTCAACATTGTTCCAGGTTACATCACCATGTTCTTCTATTATAGTATGATATCCTAGATAATGGTTCTTTTCAAATAAGATAACACTCTGGAACTAGCTTTACAATGTCCGAAAACTTGATTACTCATAGATCGACACAATTTGCTAATAGCATGTGCGATGTCAGGCCTTGTTAATGCATATCATACATAAGACTCCCGATAACACTAGAATACTTTAATTGGAAAATGGTACGTCCTTCTTTCTTTTATAATTAAATACCAGGACCTGAAGGAGTTGGTGTTGGCTTGTCATTACAATGACCGTATTTATGTGGAAACTTCTAGTTGTAATGAGATTGAGTTAGTGATAACTCTCCCTCTATTCTAATGATTTTAGTTCCTAAAATTATGCCAGCCTCTCCTAGATCTTTTGTTTCAAATTTAGAAGATGGAAACTTCTTAGTTTCATTCACATAAAGTATATTAGAACCAAATATCAGCTTGTCATCAACGTATAAGCATATGATAACATAACCGTTGTTATCCAATTTGTTATAAATACATTTGTCAACATCATTAACAATGATTCCATATGACAGTGCAACTTTATCAAATTCTCATGACATTGCATGGGAGCTATCTTCAGGCCATAAACATATTTACTAATTTGCAAACTTTCTTTTCTTTTCTTGGGGTTTTGAAATCTTTAGGTTGCTCCATATATATCTCTTCTTCTAAATCTCCATTTAGAAATGTTATCTTTACATCCATTTAATGTATGATCAATTATGAATTGATGCAAGTGCTATTAAACAACATATAGAAGATATGCGAGCAACCAGAGCATATCTTTTAAAATAATATACTCCAGTCTTTGCTTATTTCCCTTAGCAACTAACCTGGCTTTAAAACTTATCAATGGATCCATTTGTATTTAACTTCTTCAATATCCATTTACATCCTATAGGTTTAGCACTAGGAGGTAAATTAGTTAAAACCCAAGTTTGGTTTAACATTATGGAATTCATTTCATCATTGATAAATTTTTTATAGAAAATAGAACCTCTATAACTCATAGCCTTAGATTAGGCTTTGGGATCATCATCGACGTACATTACATATCTTGTCACATTAAAGACTTCATCCTTACTGCCATTTACAAGATATATTATAAAGTCAGGACCAGCAGGAGCATAATCATCATCATTGATATCATTGGTCATATTAGGTTTTGGACTAGATAATATCAATGGAATCCCATAGTTTGATTTTCAAAGAATTCTATATTTATGGATTCTATAACTTCTAAGGTATCAAGAATAAGGAACCTATATGTTATGTTGTTAAGTGAATATGCTATAAAAACACGTTTAAATGCCAATTTCCTAACTTTAGCCATTTAGGGATTGATTTTCTACCATATGCTAAGCAACCCCAAACTTTAAGTCTAGTTAGGTCAGGTTTTCTATTAAACCATAATTCATAAGAGGAAATATTTTTTTTTATGTGGTACTCCATTTAAAATGTAACATGCAAATCACATAGCATCACACCATAGGTCATAAAGTGAATTTGAACTTACGAATATGGCATTAACCATTTCTACTAAAGTTTTATTTTTCCTCTCAGCAGCTCCATTTTGTTGTGGTGCATATGGGGCATACATTGGTGAATTATACCATATTGTTTACAAAACAAGGTGAAATCATTTGAAAAAGTATTCACCGCCACGATCTGAATGTAACACTTTAATTTTATCTCCTAGTTGTGTTTCGGCTATTGCTTTGTAAAATTTGAATTTATCAAAAGCATCATCCTAGTTTTCATTAGATATACATATGCATGCCTAGTATAATCATTAATAAATGTTACATAGTATTGGTCATCACCATAGGTTATATGACTTTTTAAGTCACCCACATCACCATATACTAAATCAAGTAAAACTGTTTTCATTTCCATAGATTTAAAAGGATTTCTAGTGTATAATTGCTTGAACACATATTTCACACTTAGAGATAGTATCAAAGTTACAATCAGAAATTAATCCTAATTTATGCATATTTTTAAGCGATTTATAATTAATTTGTCATAATATACCATGCCATAAACTAACAAAAATCAACAATATAAACAGAAGATTTCTTTGTTAGGTTCAACTTAACCATGTCGTTACAAGAATGTCCTATCCAATGAATTTTCCGTTCTCCGATAATTACTAACTTATAAGACTCATACACCATTTTTAATCCTCTCATTTATTAAGAAGTTATATAGAAACCAATTTTTTACATATATCGGTTGCCTCAAAAACATTGGATGATATAAGAACATTTCCAAAGGTGAATGAAAGTTCTATAGTGCTTTTTTCTGAAACTTTGCTTGCAATTTAATTTACACTAGTAACTTTGCTGGTTTCTCCATTATTTTCTTCGTAATTCTTGAACAGTTTACGGTCTTTGCAAATGTGAATGGTTGATCCAGTATTAAGCCACCAATCCAGTATTAAGCCACCAAACATTGTTAATGACAATAATGGTTTCACACCTTATACTAAATCCACAAGCGGGTCTTCAACCAAATTCAATTTTCGTTGTTTCTTCCATAGACAATAGTCTTGGGCATAGTTTCCGGGTTTGTTACACTAGTAACAAACATCTTTTGTTATGTTGTTCTTGGTATGATTTTTCGTCTTCAACTGTGTCTCATTCTTAGGCTTTAATTTTTTAGTAATTTCAACATTATTTTCCTTTGAATGTGACTTAGTTTGCTGACTATCATCTGGTTCGCATTTACGAGAATACTTTTCAATACGAAGATGACGTTGTAAACTGTCTAATTATAATTCATTTCTACATGCTTCAATTTTTTCTTGTAATCATTCCAAGCGTGTAGGAGTCTTGAAATAATTACTCCAACAACAAAAGATTCAGAGAGATCTATTCCAGCATCTTTAATTTGATTCACCAAGAATAAGATTTCGCTTACATATCCAACTATGGACTTGTTGGCGACATTTTGAAATACATGAAATTAAAAATAAGAATTTTTGTTGCTTGCCTAGGATATTTGATACTTGATTTCTAGTGCGGTCTAAGGTGCCTTTGCAGTTTTGAAGGTCCTATGAGCATTGTATACTAGAGTAGACAAGGCATTCAGAATATGCGCTCTGCACAGAAAATCATCATCTTTGCACTTTGCAAGTTTTTTCTTTAGAGCAGCCTTATCCAGGTCAATTTCCTTTGGTATAACTCCCAATCCATCTTCAAAATCATAGAATAATTTGACATCGATTAGAAAGAATTTCATCATCACTTGCCCACGAGTAAAATTTTCTCAACTAGACCGCTACAACTAGGTTAAATATTGATTCATAACTCGAAGTTCGCTGGATCCTTCTTTAGTTGAAGAATATTTTATGAAAATTATTGGAAATTTTGTGAATCGAAACGAATCTAAGGAATATAATGTCGTATTTCAAACTTCAAGGATTTATTGAATTGATTCTTTTAAACAATAGTTCAACCTACCATATACAGACGGGTTATCGAACTATCGACTTTTAGGATTCAATGAAGCCTTGGAATAGCATAATCAAATTCAAAGTTTGTACTACTAGGACCTGACGAAGAAACACTTTATATTTTGATTTCTGATGTTGCAAGTAGACAACAGAATAAAGAGGAAGATAAAGAATTTTGCAATGGTTTATAAGTGTTGCAAATTGAAAATTTGGCAACACTTTCTGGGCATTTGTAATGGAGCTGTTGAATTCAGGTAGGAGAACTTTCAAGAGTGATTCACAATGTCTATGGGCATTGCAATTTATAGGCAACGGAGGCATCTTTTCTCCAAGCGTCGTGACCGTTTGGTACGGTTTGCGACTGTTGCAAATGGCCATATTCGTTCCAAATTTGAAACAACGCATCTCTTCATTTCCAACTGCCAAAAACATTGCACATTTCCCGCCTTCATTTAAATTTGGTCCTGGGTTTATAATGGGATGAAATCTAACCCATTATTATTTAAACTTGATCCAAAATTATTTAAAGGACCAAAAATCTGTACCCGACTCAGTTTTGTTCAGTCAGAGTACGGTGACGGTGGCATTGCGTATTCAGTGCATGATTTCCCTCTTCACGATAAAGTATACATTTTGATGCTCCAAGGCACCACCTTCTTATGAGGCAGCTTTACTTATACTAAGATACTCTCCAATATTCCCCGATTTGATATTATTAGCATCTTCTTCCTTCTTTCTTTCTTCTCTCTTTATAAACAAACCAATAACCTAAAACAATTTTGAAAATACTCAACAGTGTCAATAAGTAAACAGGTTACTGCCTTAAAATATTTTGAAATGTTCTATTTGTTGTAGATATCCTCTTTAATCGTTTGTTGTTGTTTTTTGGCTAGGAATAAAAAATAATTGTTGGATCAGTATTCATTGTCATAAATATCACAAACACTTAAAATCATGATCATTTAATGTCATTTAACCATTGTATCGATCTGGAATCATAAGATTTAAAATTTTATCAACTTAAATTCCACTTATTTTCAGTGTCAAGTCAATAGTGTAACTTTCAAAGTAATATTTCTATTTTTTGTTATATTTTTTGTCTAGTGTAGCATGTGTGTGTATGTGTATATGAAATATTACGCACACTCAGGTTCTAAAATTAAGCAGCGTTTAATACAAAAAAGGCACAATTTTATATTTTCAACTCTAGAATGAAAATATATTTTTCATTTATTGGAATAATTTGCTATTAGTTTTGTAGTGTTGTTTGTTTGCATCTCATTTATGCATGCATAAATAACCGGCCTCATATATAAAAATAGTTGCACACACACTCTTAGATTTAGGGGCGGACCTACTCTAAGGTGAGGTAGGGCAGAGGCCCCACTTCAAATTCTGAAAAGCAAGCAAAAACATACAAGTTTGAATAAGCCGCCACACCTGAAACAAAACCATTGCCCTAGCTGAAGCCAACACACTACTATTCAGCCCAAACACCAATCCAACCACTTGAATTGTAATGCATGATTATGTACTGATATATATACAGCGTGTTTTAACTTGCTTTGGCAATATGGGACAAATGTAATTTTTTTTGGCTCTAGCTGAGTTGAAACGCTAGGTCCGCCACTGCTTAGATTCACACTTTCTAGTAGGCACAAATGTAGGTATATACACTCAACACACACTAACCATGCATTCACCTAAACAATACGCTCATATAAACATGTGCAGCTCACATAAACAATTACTGCATATACGCAGATGAATGCATATATAAACATAAACTTGTTAAGTTGACGAACTTACTTGAAGGAGACATGCACTGCCCTACTCCTCTACTTCATCTATATAACTCACTATAACCTATTTTTCCTTTTATAGCAATGAAATATCATGATTCATTAATTGTTTGGTGATGTTGGGCTATAGAGAGGTCTTAGGTAAAACTACTAGATTTGTATAATTAAATTTGCTTTTGTTCGTAGACAGACACCACTTTGTGTTTTTGTTGAAAAAACGGGTACAAAACCTTATATATTTAGGAACTAAAAATTATGACAACAACTTATTTCTTTATTAAATCCTTTACAGTGACCATAATAATGAAAATTAAGGACTTGATGTGTTTACCTTTTCTAACATCTCCTATTGAAATTGACCCCTTCTCACCAATTTTAAGAGTTTTGTTTACATTGATCGTGCATGCTTCACTGACCTTCTCAAATGTTCTATCTGGTTAGAGAAAAAAGCGTAAACAATATAATTAGTACATGGTTCGAATGACCATCCACACATAAAGTCAAGACTTTTAAAATCTTGGTCCATGATCCAACCATATAAAAATACAACAAATTTGATAGCTTATAATGGGGTTCAATTTTTTCTATTTCAATCTCTATGTGCCTCCGTGTCCCTCTAATAAGATCCGCTAATTTAAGCTTTTTTGCATTTAAGTCCCGTAACAATTCAGGGGTTTAAGTGCAAAACATTGGAAATCAGGGGATCTGATTGAAGGGGACACCGGGGCACATGGAGATTGGGGACAGAACAATTGAGCCCCTTATAATGATATTAATTTCCTGGTGCATGCCTGTAGATATATAATAAAATCATTAATTGAAGTCCCATTAGTTATCGTGTTTTGATATTGCAAATTGGTTGATATGAAAAGATATCATTCAAATGAGAAAAATATCACATGTTTGGTCTACAAGATGCCTTTAGATAGTATTTGTTAATATGCAGCACGAGCTCACATGTTTGGTCATCTTTGTTTAGGTATATTAATCATAAACCTTATAACCTTGCTTTCAAATTTTAGAGGGAATTATATGTATAAGAAATTCTAGGATTTCATTCGGCTAGAAAATGAGTTTTTTTTCTTTTTCTTTTTTTTTTGACATGCATCTCAAACATCAAACAAAAGGAGCAGGAAAATCCAAGCAATTCCAAAGAGAAACGGTGGAAAGGAGGAGATATTATTTCAATTTTTTCTAGTAATGAAAATTCATTTCCTATTTGATATGTTAATACCATTTTCGAACTGACCGAGTTGATTTTTTTATCCCTTGTATTGTCTGTGTGTTTTAAAATACAAGTGGAAAGCAGAAAACAGAACCTTTTTCTCAAATCTAAAACAAACCAAATGTTTAAACTCGCATAAGTACAGAAGTTCCAACTGCATTTGTTAAATATATTAAACTAAGAATTGGTCTACAAAATAACCGGTAACTATAAACATGCAATACATATGTGCCAAAGGTTCTAAGATCTCATAATATCAGATGGTTATCTATAACCTTAGTGACTAACATGCACTTCCTTATCAATAAAGCAGATGGTAGCACGTGAGCATTCTTCTCCGCTTGTTGAATGTAAGCTTTGTACTCAGGAGTCCCCAATTGTTTTAAAGGTATAATTATAACCATGGTGTAGTTATTGTGCAGCCTAACCTTGTAATGATGGGAAAACAACAAAGTTCAACAATATTGCTTGCTTTCATCATTTTGGCAGAGTGAATTTCCACTATTGGTATTTTCCTACTTTTCCTATAAAATATTGTGCCTCCTCCTAGACGGCTTATTGTATGTTGTATTAACAATATCATAGTAGCCAAATGGGCTATGACACTAGCAAGTATAATTTTTAAATGATTTAGTTTCATGTTTTATGTTGGGTCAACAATAAATTGAGAAGGCATAACTTATCATGTGTATATGAGGTTGATAGGGAATAAGTTATAAGTAACCAAGTTTTGATGCATGTTTTGATGGATAACAAACACTTTAGCAATTAAATATGCATAATTTTCACAAAACCTTTTGAATTCCTATCATTGCAAAGTGATGTGTTGCATATTGAGATAGCTCATAAGGCATATTTTATGCTAATTAAATGTACATTACGGAAAAACTCATATGATAAACAAATTTTTGTCCAAAAAATTATGAGCCAAAATAATCAAACTTGCCATAAGTAAGCATGTGCCTAGGAACTGATAACCATAAGGTTGTGTGCATAGACTTACATCAATTCATACAGAGATTCCTATAGTGATAATTGCCCTGTACCAGTCAGCACCCAATAAGTCACGCTGTGATGATGTTTGGCTAATACAAGGCGATCGTCAAGGTTGATGTAAGAAAACCCATAAAACTTTTCGTATATCTCACAGCGCATGGAATAAAGTATAATAATAACATAAGGCATGATATAAAACATTCAAGATAGTGCAAACTAGGAGAATCAAAGTCATCTGTGTCAAAAATCTATATCACATCATAAGTACAAAATAGACAAATACGGGCACATCTCTAAGAATATTGTCTCTCCACTCAAATATACTACTAATGCCCAAAGTAGTAATCAACAAAAATACAAAAAGAGATAAGAGTATATAATACATGGAAGCCACATGTTCATTCCAGACTGCTACTCCAGTACACCAACCTCTCTCTAGTCTACTCATTTAAGAGTACCTAGAGAAATAAGAAGCAAAGCATATAACAGCAAGTTATACAAAGTCTAGTGTGAGCGATAGGAATCTCAATCACTAATAAAACAATACAATAGGTATGGAGAATCTTACCTAACCTGGCCTTGCATCAAAGAGTTAGCACATATAATCATGTACTCTCTATGGAAATCACAACACTCGGTGTAAATAGAAGTGTGCATGTGATAGTGATAACAACCATTTAAACATAGCAAATCTATCCTTGCGTACACTTTCGCGTTGCATTGGATATTCGATTATGTCTGGCCTACATGGGTCTCCTATCCTTGCCACTCAAATGACTAGGAATCAAGACATACCAATTAATGGAATCCAAGATGATGACCTCGCACTAGGTATGAATGACTAGGTCTCCAAGCTTCCTTGCAGTAGGAAGAATCTCCCCGCACTGGGGGAAAAGAACTCACACTAGTCCTAATGGAGCACACACCTGCCATCCCTTTCCTCGAAGCACTCATGCTGGTCTTATGTACCGGTGATCCATTTTTGCATTGCGTATCCGCAGCGCGGTCTATCTCGATAGTCACCACGATGGTTCCCAATTTGTGCCTATAAGATAACTCCCGATTTAGACTCTCTTCGCATCTTGGCTTAAGATAGCCGTATTGGGGCTTTCTCTTCTAAAGAACCCGATCGTCATCATGGTGTAACATCACCCAAATCATCATTATGAAAACCCCATTTCCTCACTCATATCCAGATCGGTCTAATCTAGCTCGACGTGGTTGAGTCGCACTAGATTTTCCATACCCGGGTGGACTACGTCGATTTGGCATAATTGTAACAACCCGCATACTACGCATCAGAGGATCATAGGATATTTATTTCTTTCTTATATGAAGTCGTATGGTCATGTGGCTTTGGGAAACGACCATTGGGGTCATTTCCCATGTTCATGATTTTTGCCGATTTTTAAATGACCATTTTGCCCCTAATTGATCTTGTTTCGGCCATAACTTTTGATTGCAAAGGAGTTTTGACTTGAAACCACTTCCATTGGCTTCGGATGATGGTTTACCTTTCCGTAGAGTGGTCAATGTGGAAAACGGACTTATCGTTTGGGAGAAATGGCTGAAATAAGGTTTGGAAGGTGAAAAACTGCTTAACCGGGCCAAATAGGGTGATTAGTGGATGGGCCCATAACCCATTTCGGGATTAGGGTTATGGGGAGGCTGAAAAGAGTTAGGGTTTCATTCCATTTCAGTTTTCAAGCCTCCACTTACCTCTTAGAAACCTAAAAATGGCCTCCAACCTCTAAATCACCTCCAAATCACTTTCTAATCAAGGATTAAGCTTAGCAACATCAAATCAAGGGAGATCTTCAACAAATCAAGATTAGAACTGTTGTTTAACATTGGTATTCACGCCATATCAGAGATTTATTTCAGATCTAAGGTTTATTTGTGGCTAAGGTGAGTGATTTGCATAGTTCCTCACTAATTATTAATTAAGGGTAATTAGTGAAGATTAGCAAATTTAAACATGATAAAATTCTAGAAAAATATTTATAAATTCGAAAATAATGTTTTAGACCTTTGTTAAAATTTTGGTTTGATTTGGTTAAGGTTTTCTAATCCTATCATTAATTATGCTTGAACATGCCTAAGGGAAAATATGGGGTTTTGGCTAGATTTGATCCATTTTAACCTATCACATTGATGTTTTGGTGTTTGAGGTCACTTCTACTTGTTGCTATGACTGTATGGTATGCTTTGTGATTGATTAGAATAGATAGAATGGTCGAAAACGCCGTCGAATGGCGTAAACAAATCGCTGGACAAAATGCAGGAAATGGACAAGGACCGGACCAGATCGGATGGGGAGGTCCGAACCGAACCGTTCATATGGCCCATCCACGATCCGCCCCCTTGCATCCGAACCGAACCTGCATGCCACGAGCTGACTTGAAACTTGGAGGAGATCACGACCGGACCGATCCGCCTGGAGTCCTCCGACCCGATCCGCAAGAGTACCCCGACCCGAACCGGTGATGACGATTTGACTTGGAGACTACGACCCGACCCGGTGTGCTCTGAAGGAGGCTGATCCGATCTGAAGAAGCTTGGCACGAATCGATCCAGTGGGGGATACTGAAGGCCGAACCGAACCGATGGTTGTGAGGAGATCCGAACCGATCCGGTGATGACCAAAAACCCGAGATGCAAAGGTAGTCCAAATGGAATTTAGAGCTCAGGATTCAGTTGAGAATCAATGAGTTCACTTCTTGCTGCGGGACGTGTGCTAAGGAGTTGCTGACATTCATAACTTTGATTCACCGCTAGAAAGGAATGATGGGCTACGTATCAGTGCAGTAGAGTCACCATGACTCGAGGGGCAAAGTGATCGTAGTAAGACTATGAGCCAGTGTAGTGGAGCCACTGTGGCTCCATGGGGCAGAGTGGACATAGTAAAGGATTAGTAAGGCTATGAGCCAGTGCAGTGGGGTGTGTACGACTCCATGGGGCAAAGTGGACATAGCGAAGGATTAGTGGCTATGGATCAGTGCAGTGAAGCCGTTGTGACTTCATGGGGGCAGAGTGATCATAGCAAAGTATTGGGTGATCGAAGTGGTGGATATCGTATACTTTACGCACTGAGTGAGAGATGTGAGGATGGTTTCTATGCTTGATTTGTTTGCCATCATTATGACATGTACACCCCCACCCCCGTTATCTTTACACCATTTATTTAATGGCGCCTTAGAGTGTTGTACAGTATGTAGTGCTAACTCTTTGGTTGCAGGTCCAGGTTCAGGTATGGTTTAGTATACCTGTTATTGTTCTGTTTAGTTGCTTATTGCTCACACCAGACTTTTGTCTGACCCAGAGTTTTATGTCTCTTCTTATTATTCTGGGTGCTCCTAAACGAGCAGATTAGAGACAGGTTAGCTGGAGATGCACAAGTAGCTGATTCGGAGGCAAGCAGGAGGCTTCCACGTATGGTATATATATATAGATATTCTCCCTGTGCCGTTGGTGGTCACTACTTTGGGCATTAGTAGTGTACCTTTCTTGTTTAGCTTTTTTGAGACAGTTTTAAAGTTGTAATAATGTTGTATTTGGATTATAAGCTGTATTTGGACTTTCCGCTGCTATGATAATTTGTTTTCATCTTATGCACTGTCTCACCTGTTTTATGTCAAGTATGTTGTTATTATATTTTGTTCCATGCGCTGTGAGACATTCTACAGGTTCCTTGTTAGTTCATTCTCTTCTTTCCTTTCTTCCGACGACCGTTCCGTGCTAGCTGGGCATGTGTACAGCGCACTTACGGAGGGAAAGCCGGCTGGTGCGGGGCGGGCCGTCACATTTGGTATCAGAGCTCTAGGTTGCGTAGTTAACCTAGGGAAAGACACTAGGGTGAGATAGTACGTATATGAGAGTGCGTATTTGTGATTACTTTGGTTTTCAAAAGCTATATATATACACACACACTATTAGTAGTATAAGGATGAAGTCGTATTGCACTAGCACCACTATGGAGATAGTTAATCGTTTTCTCCTTACAGATTGAACGATGAGTCGAGACACGAGGGGTGCTGGTAGAGGGGCCAATAATGGGAATGCTCCTGACATGAGGACGATGTTCACTGACTTCATGAGAGAGATGCTTAGGGATATTCAGGTAGCAGTTCCCAATGCCAGTAATGGTGGTGGTCCAGTAGTGCAGGCGCCTAGGGCCGATTTCACCAAGCTGTGCAACGATTACACTAACCTGGGTGGGAAGCCGTTCCACGGAATGGAGTCGGCCACGGATGTTCAGGATTTGTTGGATAGTTGTGATCGTATCTTCGACGACTTGGGTATCAAGGATGCGATGAAGAGAAGGTTTGCGTCTCGTCAGCTGCAAGGGAGAGCGATGAATTGGTGGAATGCTATTAAGACAGCCACTCCAGAGGATCAGGTTACTTGGGATCAGTTTAAGGCTCGCTTTAGCGACAAGTTTATCCCAGCCGCTCAGAAGTCGGAATTGTTTAGGAAGTTCTTGGAGCTTAAGCAGAATGGTAGGGCAGTCTCGGACTATATTGCTGAGTTCGACACTTTTTCGCAGTATGGATTATCCCTTATCGATACTCCTGAGAAGAAGAATGAGAAGTTCATTACTGGTTTGGATAGATACTTGGGGGAAAGGCTTATTTACCACATCGATGAGACGTTTGAGTCGATTGTTGGGAAAGCCTTGAGATCACAGAGTCTTTACCCTAAGTCAAAGACTGAGGTTGCATCTGCAGAAGGGCCAAAACCGCAAGCAAGCGGTGGAGGCAAGAGTAACTCTCAGAACAAGAGGAAGCAGAACCAAACTAAGGATGGCCAGAAAAAGAGCAAGAAAGATGTTGAGTGCTTCAGCTGTGGTAAGAAGGGCCATTATGCCAAAGAATGTCGGGCCAAGCCAGCGGATAGGAAGTGCTACAACTGTGTCCAAGTGGGACATCATAAGGATAAATGTCCACAACCTCTTAAAGAGAAGCAGATTGTGAAAGCATATGCTATTAATGTTGTTCCTTCTTCGTCGAATGCCCCAACTGCGGCGGAGAAAGGAAAGAATGTCATCATTCAAGGTATGCTTTTTATTCTTGATATACCTGTTCGAGTTTTGTTTGATACTGGGGCTTCCCGTTTCTTCATATCTAGTGACCTGGTAGATAGGTTGGGACTGGAACCCGAGATAGTCGATAGACCGTTGGTTGTGACGAACCCGATTGGTGGTTCGACTAACCTTAGTATGATTTTCCGAAATTTGGTCTTATCGAGTCATGGATATATATTTGTTTGTGATTGCTTTGTTTTGGGCTTTACTGGGTATGGCATTATATTGGGGGTCGATTGGCTCCAAAGATACGGGGTGGTGGTAGACTGTGAGGGTTTTTTGTGACAGTTAAAGCGGATGATGGGCGGAGGGTAGTGTTTGGTAGTCTACCTATTGATGGGGTAATGGCTAGTTTTATAAATTCCCTCGACATCCCGCATGATGAGTTGTCAGATGTGCCCGTGGTTGGCCAGTATCCAGACGTCTTCGAGGAAGTGACCGGGCTTCCACCACACCGAGAGATTGAGTTCCGTATTGATTTAGTGAAAGATACTAGACCTATAGTGATGCCACTTCGTCGTATGGCACCAAGGGAGCAGCGAGAGCTCGAGGTGCAAGTAAGCGATCTTTTGAAGAATGGGTTTATTAGAAGAAGTGTTTCCGAGTGGGGAGCACCAGTTGTGTTTGCCACTAAGACAGATGGTTCCCTTCGTTTGTGTGTAGACTATCGCGAGTTGAATAAAGTGACGAGGAAGAATAATTATCCTCTACCGAGGATAGATGATTTGTTTGATCAACTGGAAGGAGCAAGAGTGTTCTCCCAGTTGGACCTCGCGACAGGATTTCATCAGCTCCGAGTAGCGGCTGAGAGTGTTCTGAAAATGACATTTAGGACACCATCTGGATTTTATGAGTGGTTGGTCATGCCATTTGGGTTGACCAATGCACCAGCATACTTCGTGGATCTTATGAATCGGGTATTCAGAGATCAGCTGAATAAGTTTGTTCTTGTGTTCGTAGACGACATCCTTTTTTACTCGAGGACAGAGGAAGAACACAAAGGACATTTGAGGATAGTGATGGAGGTGTTGAGAAAACACCAATTGAAAGCGAAATTTTCTAATTGTCACTTCTGGAGGAGGGAAGTGAGATTCTTGGGCCATATTGTTTTAGAGAATGGTATTGCCGTGGACCCTGCGAAGGTGGCTACGGTACAGGATTGGTCTACGCCCAAGAATGCAACAGACGTAAGAAGCTTCTTGGGGTTAGCTGGATAATATCGTAAGTTTATCTAGGACTTCTCCAAGATAGCAGCACCGTTGACTCAGTTGACTAAGAAGAATCAAGCCTTCATCTGGGACGGAGTGTGTGAGAATGCATTCAAGAGTCTAAAAGAAAAGTTGACGCATGCGCCAGTGTTAGTCATTCCTAAAGGGAATGAAGAGATGACGGTTTACACGGATGCTTGTGGAACCGGACTAGGTGCTGTATTGAAGCAAGGAGGTAGGGTTGTAGCTTATGCTAGTCGGCAAATAAAGCCGCATGAGAAAAGGTATCCTAGCCATGATTTGGAATTGGCAGCGATCGTGTTTGCACTGAAGATGTGGAGACATTTTCTCTTGGGAGAAATATTTGAGTTGTTTACCGATCATAAATCGTTAAAGTATCTCTTCTCTCAGAATGATCTGAATCTCCGTCAGCAGAGATGGTTAGAGTTCTTGGCTTCGTATGATTTTGATATCACATATACACCTGGGAAAGGCAATGCGGTAGCTGATGCCTTGAGTAGGAGACATGCTAATTTAGAGGCTATGTTTCTTAAATGGAAGCAACTAGAGTATATCGCAGGGTATGATTTCAGACCAAAGTGCGAATTGGATCTAGAGATGTTAGCTAGTTTGACGATCAGACCCACTTTGATTGAGCGGATGGTTCCAGTCAGAGGGACGATCCTAATTTATTGGAAATCATCTCCAAGTTAGAGATGTATATCGACGGTGAGGAGATGGATTTGTATGGGCTTGACCGAGAAAGATGGCTTCGAAAGAATGGAAGACTAGTTGTACCAAAAGTGAATGGTTTGAGAGATGAAGTGCTTAGGGAATGTCATCACTCAAAACTGACTATACACCTCGGTGGTGATATGATGTATCGAGATATGAAGCAGACTTACTACTGGGAAGGGATGAAAAGAGACGTTGGGAAGTTTATATCCAAGTGCATGAATTTCCAGCTAGTTAAAGCCGAGCAAAAGAAGCCTAGTAGTTTGTTGCAACCATTAGAAATTCCCGAATGGAAATGGGAGCAAGTCTCGATGGATTTCATTGATGGTTTACCAAGGACTAAATCGGGACATGATAGCATTTGGGTAATTGTGGATCGATTGACCAAGAGTGCAAGATTTATACCAGTCAAATCGACCAGAACGGCAGCTAAGTTAGTAGAACTATATATGAAGTGGGTAGTGAGATTTCATGGAGTACCTAAAAGCATTGTAAGTGACCGAGACCCGTCGTTTACTAGTGGGTTTTGGAAGAGCTTACAAGAGGCTCTAGGGTCGGAATTATATCTCAGTAATGTGTATCATCCTCAAACCGACGGTCAGACAGAGAGGGTGAATCGTATATTGGAAGATCTCTTGAGAGCTTGTATATTGGATTTTGGTGGATCATGGGATGACCATTTGCATCTAGTAGAGTTTGCATATAGTAATAGCTACCAATCCGGCTCCATATGAAGCTTTGTACGGAAGACCGTGCAACTCACCATCACGTTGGATAGAGACCGGTGAGAAGTTTGTGCTTGGACCAGATGTGGTAAGGGAAACGTCAGATAAGATTAAGATTATTCAACAACGGATGAAGGCTGCCCAGGATAGGCAGAAGAGTTATGCTGATAAGAGGAGAAGAGACTTAAAATTCTCCGTCGGTGACTTGGTGTTTGTCAAGATTTGTAATGACCTGCATTGGCAGAGGTATTGCGATTAATTTATTTTATTGTATAAATGGTGGTTTAGAGAATTTAATGGTCGTGGAGTTTAATAATGGTGAATATTTAATTAAAATATTAAATTAAAAAATATATTTAATTCTGAATGGTCGAAATGACGATATGGTGTGAACCGGATCATCTGTGATATTTAATTCAGCTTGGAATTGAATTTGAATAACGAATATATTATTTGAACGACAGTTTGAACGTATAATTATATTATAATTATAATCGAGCTCGAAATGGCGCTGCAGTTCGTAAATTGGCGATTCGACCTTCAACTAAGTGTACAAGGTTCGTTTTAAATCGGATTTCTGTGAAACAAGAAACGTATGGAGCTGGTGGAGTACATCTTTCTAGTGGAAGAGAAAAATCGGGATTTCGTCGTGTAGATTTTGAGATATGTCCAAATCAAATTTCAGAATAGTCGCTATAGAATCGTTTATCGGCCATAACGGTTATTTCAAAATAATTTGATATCGGATTTGAATATAGACAAGGTTCTTTTGGGAAGTAGTGATAATTTAATTTTTAGAATTTTATTGTAATTTTTAATTAATTTAATAAGCGACTTTTTATTTGAAGTATTTCGCACCCTATAATCAACATTTTGAGGTTTCACAATATGAGTTAATCTACCGGTATTATTATACTTTTGGGATCGTGACACCGAGCTCGATACAATAGTATCTTTATTTCTGTCCATATCAATTCGTAATGTGATAGTTTGGGTTTGATCACTTCGTACATAAGTTTAGTAGTGAAAATATAATATAAAATACAACTTATATATATATTTAGAAAGCCTTCTCGGTTAAGTCTCCTACACGTTCCCTCTTTCCAAACCATGGACCTATATTCGGTTATGTCTCCTACACGTTCCGTCTCTCCAAACCATGGACTTATATTGGGTTAAGTCTCCTACACGTTCCCTCGAAGGAAAGGTTGTACAGTGTACACCTAGGTAAATAGTCGGCTACCCCTTAACTGCATGATTAAACATCTTAATGTTATAAATAGCATGCTGCCTCTTCTTGTTTCTTCTTTCAGATATTTTTTCCATGTTCAAATTTCAAATCCTTTTTGACGCTTCAAAGAAAATGAAACTCCACACTAAATAACCATGAAACTGTTTTAACAGAGGAGCGGGGAAATAGAATGCGAAAGATGAGGACATATTGTGGTAGTAGCCATTTAAAATGGCACAACGTTTTGTGTTCGGTGGGATCTGGGTCGATGGATTTTGACCAGCGTGCTCGACTTTGTCTTGTACAACAACTAGGGGATATTGGGTTTTTATTTGAGGGGTTGGAGGTCAAATCGAGGTGGCGACTGAACTTCTGTTGGCCGGAGGAGCAATTTTGTGGTGGCAAGGAAGCGTTCGGCGGTCAGGTGTGGAGTGCGACGTCTGCTACGATCGGGGATGGGCTACAGGCGGTTTGGATTAGGGGGGGTGCGAGCTAGTGGATAAGGGGTTGGTCGGGTAGGGTTTGCAAAGTGCAAATTGTTGGTGGTGGTGGCGGCCCTAAGAGGTGGACGAGGTGGATGGGAAGTGCAGTCAAACTGTGGTCAAAGGCTTGGAAATACAGGAGGGAATTGCGTTGTGAAACCGGTTTGGGGAAGAAGAAGGTATCAGGTCCGGTTTTGTAAAGGTTAGTGGGTCGGAAATAAATAGGGCAAGGCCCATTAAGAAATAAAGTCCAAACTTTTATTTATTTTAAATGTATATGAACTTCGATATTGAATAACTTTATCGTACGTGATCGGATTTCAGTAAAACAAGATCCGACAGGATCGTATGGACGGGAGCAACACAATGAGACTGACCGGAAGTGAATCCGAGCTCGTTACAATTTATGGAGAAATAAATTGTCCGACTGAATCAAATAACGCAAACCGTTATTTAACGGCTAACGCGCAAATGTGAGTAAATCTCACTAACTCTGAACAGTTTATAATTTCATGTTGTATTTTTAGAACTGTTAGATATTGGCTGGTTGACTGTGTGTTGATTGTTTGATTGAACTGCTAGTCAGTTAGTTGAATTTTCTATATTGATTCTGTTTAACAGAATATATCATATAGAACTGAAAGTGATGTTATCTATATTGTTTAACATTTGTGATGCAGGAAACAGGTTGGAGGAATCCAACTGGATTCCTCAACATTTATTTTACTGTTTTCATATATTGTGATATATGATGTGTTATATAATCTGTTATGGATTATGGGTGTTGGAATGATGTTGATCATTTTTATTCGATATTTTAAATATCATAAAAGACCCTGGGATGTAAAAAGAATTTATTTCAATGTATATTGAAATAAAGGAATTTTATAAAATCAAAGGATTTTATAAAAGGAATTATTTATAAAACGAACACGGTTTTATAAAAGGGCTATTTATTTAGAAAATAAATAGAAATAAAAAAAGGAATATTTATTTAGAAAATAAATAGAGGTTATAGAAAGGAAATATTTGTAACGGTAAATAGAAGTTATAAATAGGAAATATTTGTAACGGTAAATAGAAGTTATAAATAGGAAATATTTGTAACGGTAAATAGAAGTTATAAATAGGAAATATTTGTAACGGTAAATAGAAGTTATAGAAAGGAAATATTTGTAACGGTAAATAGAAGTTATAAAAAGGGAATATTTGTAACGGTAAGTAAACGTTAAAAAAGGGAAATAGTTGTAACGGAAAACGTAGAAAAGTAAAAGGAGCTAATCGATGTTAGTTAATCGATTAGTGTTAAAGTAAAAAGAAGTTAATCGATGTTAGTTAATCGATTAGTGTTAAAGTAAAAGAAGTTAATCGATGTTAGTTAATCGATTAGTGTTAAAGTAAAAGAAGTTAATCGATGTTAGTTAATCGATTAGAGAATAAAGTTGAAAGGAGATAATCGATGTTAGTTTAATCGATTAGAATAGAAGCAAATGAGTTAAATCGAATATAGTTATTCGAATAGAAGCAAATGAGTAAATCGAATATAGTTATTCGAATAGAAAGTAAAAGGAATTATCGAATATAGTTTATTCGAAAAGAGTAAGTGAAATGAGTAAATAAATTGCGTTAGTCAAATAGTGTTAGTCCAATAGAGTTAATTGATAGGGGTTAGTCCAATAGAGTTAATTGATAAGAGTCAATCGAATATAGTTATTCGAAGGAGGGTTAAGTAAGGAAGTTTGTTAAAGAAATATAAAGTGAACTTTGTCTATTTCAAAGTTAGAAATGTTGTTCAGTTAAGGTCTGAGAGGTAGTTCTACCCCAACTTGATTGGCTTTGTTTTAACTAAGGAATGGTTAAGGTTCGGCAGTAAAGGAAATGGTTTGAGTTGGCATCGCGATGGTTTGTTTAAACATCTGTCTAAGTCCCATGAAGAAGCTTTGGAAATGTTTTCCAAAGAAGAAACCAGAAATGTTTTCTTATAAAGGAAACGAGAAATGGAAATGTTTTCCATTGTTAATAACATATATTCTCCAAATTTAGAAAATAGGAAATATTGAATATAGGGAAACCGGAGATAAGTAAAATTAATGAAATAAAGAGATTTATGTTGAGTGATGTTTGATCGATATAATTTCCATTTGGAAATAATATCGTTGTTTGCACACTTGTTTTATTCGATAGTTAAATCACAGACTATCGAAGTTTTGACCATTTTAACGTTGTTAATATGGAGAGACCGGTTGGATTATTATCCAAAGAACCACTCTGTATTGGCATAAGCGTTGCGAATCAAATATGCCAAAGGAAATTGAAGGCAGAGTTATGCAAGGGCTATCCTGTTTACAGAATAGTGCCTTCGGTTCATCCTGTTCCTGGATGACTTGTATGGACGGATGTTTGACAGAGTAATTCCAGACGATCACGTATATTGATTTCTCCAACCGTACCAAGAGTGGAAGCGGAGAAGGAAACTTCTTTTAGCTAACACATAACGTATTGTTGAGGACGTCAATCGGTGATTTAATGGATTTGACGATGTGGCATTCAAAGTGAATCTAGTGTGATGGAAAAGCGTAGCTTCTAGCCTCATCATCCGGTAAATGACAGAAATCGGGCAGGCAGCATGGCTAAGTCGGTCGCACCGAAGTAGGGTGTATAATCACCTGATCTAGAGTTTCATTTACTTCTAAAAATCTATTGTTGATGCTGTCCCATTCGGGAAACGGTTGCTGATCCCAACTGTTGGTGATATACATTCGGTACACTCAAGCGAAATGAGTGGTCGGTCATGTGTGGCCGGGTTGCAAGATGTTCTTGTTGAACCCAGTGTATTCCTCTCTAGAGGTACACGAGCGAAAGGTGATTCCATACCTTGTCATAGTTGGAAATCCATTACCCAATACGTGCTTGCGGTTTTGATTGTATACAATATATGTAGAACGTGAGATGAAAGCGTTTCTGCTAGATGATTATATATATACTGTGGTTGATAGACATTATTATAATACCAAAAGGTTTTTGATATAAAGATATTTTGGATTCTCATAAGGGAAAAACCCGTTCCGTTATGCGGCGTGGTCTTATGAGATATCATTTACTTGTTCAACTGTTTTTAAACTGTTTTACTCATACCAGTCCCATGACTGACCCGGAGTTTACTTTGTTGTTTTCCCTAAACTCTTGGGTGCCTAAATTTGTACGGGCAGTCAAGTAGTCGGGATTTTACAGATACACTTGAAGAGCTGGAGCAGGAGGCTTCAGGATGTTATAGCTATAGTTATTTCCGCTGTGTTGTAAGTGCTGTACTTTGATAATGATATGTATATTCAAGTACTGATTAGTATTTCAAAGTTATGTTATGAAATATATTTATTCGTTCCGCTGTGAGATTCGTGTTACTCTGATGTTGTGTTCTTCTTCTTCTTCTTCTATTCTAAGTTTCTATCTTATCTTTCCTCACCCTCTAATTTCTTTCACTAATTACCAGGATTTTTCGGTGTTTTGGTTATCGACATCGTGCTTATGTCGATAACCAAAGTCGCTGAAAATCTGGGTCGTTACAAGATTTCTCCGTTGAAGAGCGTGATACGATTTGGCAGGAGAGGGAAGTTGGCACCAAGATTTGTTGGCCCATTCCCAGTTCTCGAACAAGTTGGGAATTTGGCGTATAGAGTTGACTTACTCGAGAAGATGGCGGGAGTTCATAACGTATTTCATGTTTCCCAACTAAGGAAGTTCGTGCACGACCCAGATATGACTATTTCACCTGATCAGTTAGAGGACTTCGAAGTGGAACCCGAGGCGGTTGGGAACCGCAAGCCGATTCGTATTGTCGAGCACGATACGAAGAAACTTCGAAGGAAGGCGGTGAAGCTAGTCAAGGTTCAGTGGGGTGAGAATGAGAATGACTGTACCTGGGAGACAGAGGAGAGCATTAGGAGGACGTATCCACAACTCTTTGCCTGGTAAAATTTACTTTGCAATTTAGTTATTCCGCATGCAAGGGTAGATTTGTTTTGTTTGTTTTGCATGTTTGATTGTTGTTTTATGGCTGATAGGCATGCAGGACCCCTTGTGTGTTTTGGTTAGGGAATTTCGTGGGCGAAATTTCTTAAGGATGGGAGAATGTAACAACCCGCATACTACGCATTGGAGGATCGTAGGATATTTATTTCTTTCTTATATGAAGTCATATGGTCATGTGGCTTTGGGAAACGACCATTGGGGTCATTTCCCATGTTCATGATTTTTTCCTATTTTAAAATGACCGTTTTGTCCCTAGCTGATCTTGTTTCGGCCATAACTTTTGATTGGAAAAGAGTTTTGACCTGAAACCACTTCCGTTGGTTTTGGATGATGGTTTACCTTTCCGTAGAGTGGTCACATGTGGAAAACGGACTGACCGTTTGGGAGAGATGGCCGAAATAAGGTTTGGAAGGTGAAAAATTGCTTAACCGGGCAAAATAGGGTGATTAGTGAATTGGCCCATAACCCATTTCGGGATTAGGGTTATGGGGAGGCTGAAAAGAGTTAGGGTTTCATTCCATTTCAGTTTTCTAACCTCCACTTACCTCTTAGAAACCCTAAAAATGGCCTCCAACCTCTAAATCACCTCCAAATCACTTTCTAATCAAGGATTAAGCTTAGCAACATCAAATCAAGGGAGATCTTCACCAAATCAAGATTAGAACTGCTGTTTAGCATTGGTATTCGTGCCATATCAGAGATTTATTTCAGATCTAAGGTTTATTTGTGGCTAAGGTGAGTGATTTGCATAGTTCCTCACTAATTACGATCAATTAAGAGTAATTAGTGAAGATTAGCGAATTTAAACATGATAAAATTCTGGAAAAATATTTATAAATTCGAAAATAGTGTTTTAGACCTCTGTTCGAAATTTGGTTTGGTTTGGTTAAGTTTTGTAATCCTATCATTAATTATGCTTGAGCATGCCTAAGGGAAAATATGGGGTTTTGGCTAGGTTTGATCCATTTTAACCTATCACATTGATGTTTTGGTGTTTGAGGTCACTTCTACTTGTTACTATGACTATATGGTATGCTTTGTGATTGATTAGAATAGATAGAATGGTAGAGAATGCCGTCGAATGGCGTAAACAACTCGCTGGACAAAATGCAGGAAATGGACAGAGACCGGACCGGATCTGATGGGGAGGTCCGAACCGAACCGTTCGTGTGGCCCATCCACAATCCGCCCCCTTGCATCCGAACCGAACCTGCATGCCACGAGCTGACTTGAAACTTAGAGGAGATCACGACCGGACCGATCCGCCTGGAGTCCTCCGACCCGATCCGCCAGAGTACCCCGACCCGAACCGGTGATGACGATTTGACTTGGAGACTATGACCCGACCCGGTGTGCTCTGAAGGAGGCCGATCCGATCCGAAGAAGCTTGGCACGAATCGATCCAGTGGGGGATACTGAAGGCCGAACCGATGGCTGTGAGGAGATCCTAACCGATCCGGTGATGACCAAAAATCCGAGATGCAAAGGTAGTCCAAATGGATGTTAGAGCTCAGGATCCAGTTGGGAACCAATGAGTTCACTTCATGATTGGGCTTTGCTGTGGGACGTGTGCTAAGGAGTTGCCGACGTTCATAACTCCGATTCACCACTAGAAAGGAATGATTGGCTACGTATCAATTTAGTAGAGTCACCGTGACTCGAGGGGCAAAGTGATCGTAGTAAGACTATGAGCCCGTGCAGTGGAGCCACTGTGGCTCCATGGGGCAGAGTGGACATAGTAAAGGATTAGTAAGGCTATTAGCCAGTGCAGTGGGGTGTGTACGACTCCATGGGGAAAAGTGGACATAGCGAAGGATTAGTGGTTATGGATCAGTGCAGTGAAGCCGTTGTGACTTCATGGGGCAAAGTGATCATAGCAAAGTATTGGGTGATCGAAGTGGTGGATATCGTATACTTTACGCACTGAGTGAGAGATGTGAGGATGGTTGCTATGCTTGATTTGTTTGCCGTCATTATGACATGTACACCCCTACCCCTGTTATCTTTACACCAATTATTTAATGGCGCCTTAGAGTGTTGTACAGTATGTAATGCTAACTCTTTGGTTGCAGGTCCAGGTTCAGGTATGGTTTAGTATACCTGTTATTGTTCTATTTACCTGCTTATTGCTCACACCAGACTTTTGTCTGACTCAGAGTTTTATGTCTCTTCTTATTACTCTAGGTGCTCCTAAACGAGCAGACTAGAGACAGGTTAGCTGGTGATGCACGAGTAGCTGATTTGGAGGCGAGCAGGAGGCTTCCACGTACGGTGTATATATATATATATATATATATATATATATATATATATATATATTCCCCCTGTGTCGTTGGTGGTCACTACTTTGGGCATTAGTAGTGTACCTTTCTTGTTTAGCTTTTTTGAGACAGTTTTAAAATGTAATAATGTTGGCTTTGGATTATAAGCTGTATTTGGATTTTCCGTTGCTACGATAGTTTGTTTTCAGCTTATGCACTGTATCACCTGTTTTATGTCAAGTATGTTGCTATTTTATTTTGTTCCATGCGCTGCGAGACATTCTACAGATTCTTTTTTGATTCTTCGTCTTCTTTCTTTTCTTCCGACGACCGTCCCGTGCTAACTGAACATGTGTACAACGCACTTTTGGAGGAAATGTTGGTTTGTGCGGGGCGGGCCGTCACAGTAATTCACCATACCCGTGTCGATCATGTCTATCTGGACTTGGTCTCTACCTCTTGGATTGACAAGGTCGATCTAGGTTTATTCGATCTGAGTTTGGATCGATTTTATCGATCCAAAACTTGAGCATCCCTCTGAGTTGACCCCTAGCTCGAACAACGAACAAGAACCCCTCTTTGCCTCCTGTTGCTTCCTTCCCACTTTGCTTTTGACCAAATCGGAGCCACTACACTTAGCCTAACTGATCTTGTAAGTGCAATGACCTGATCCTTATAACTCCAAACTTACTTGAAATTTTGTATATAAACTATTGGAACATTTTTTGTCGTCCCTTCAAAGATTCGTTCCGATTAGATGATTCGGCATTAGCTCAACTTGGTTGAACAAAAACCTGTAGCACTTCCAGAGCAATTTCTGACATCCTACTTTGCCATTCGACGACGTTGCATCCATTTTAACATTCCTAAGCAATGTCTTAAGATACCCAACAATTGAAACAACATATAAATCCACCGAATAAGATTAATATGACCAAAGAAGCATGTTTTCCCTCACTTTCATAAATCACGTGATTCACAAATCAAGCTCAAATCGACCCAAACATATATATATGTCATAACATGATTAATTATGAATTATAAACATTTTCATATTTGTTATGAGGTGTTTATATGTTAATATAGCCCAATTAGGGAGTAAGAATGTTGTTACTCACCTTAATCACTCCAACTTGGTTAGATTCAAAAATAAAGATGTTTCGATCGAATCCCTAGGTTTTGTAAAAGACTTTGTCCTCTTTTGGGTGTTGACTTTACTTGACTTGATGGTAATTAGGTCGGTGGTTAATCAAAGAAGTGTTTAATGATGGATTTAAGAGGTGGAAGCCATAAATAGGTTCTTAGATATATTTTGGGAGTTGGGAAAATGAATAGGAGATGATTCTCCTACCCTTTCATCCCCTATAAGTTATCAAACCCAAAGTGGGTATTGGGCTCCACCTTAACGACATATTTAAGCCCAATTGAGCCGCCTAAAGTTCCTCAAAACTTATTCCAGCCATTGCTTCCATATGAAATTCGTTTTCTTAATATGATCACTATACGAAATAGGAAACCACCATCTGAATCTAATGGAAGTGGTTAAAGGTCTAAATTCTTTATCAATCAAAAGCCATGGACGAAAAAAAATTTGACAAAGATAAAATGGTCACACTAAAATTCGACAAAAATGGTGAAGATAGGAAATGACCATACTAATTATTTCCCAAGGTTATACAGTCATATAACCTCATGTGAAAATAATATAGATATTCTACAATCCTTCGATACATAGAATAGGGTCATTACATTCTCCTACCTTAAGAAATTTCACCCCCGAAATTCCTTAATTAATAAATAAAATTGTTCCGCAAACCTATCAATCATTTATAAGTAACCAATACACATAACAAGTATGAAAGCAAAATAGTTTAAGTCTACCCTAACATGAGCAATGTTAACACGAGGAGACCAATGATATTACAAATTGAAATTTACGAGCAATGTATTTAAAACTTACCAAGTAAAGTGCTCTGGATATGATGTCCGTATGCTCTCCTCGGTCTCCCAAGTACAATCACTCTCACGTTCACTCCACTGAACCTTAGCAAGCTTCACTGTTTTCCTTCTGAGATGTTCTGTATCGTACCCAATAGTATGAATTGGTCTATGGGCTATGGTAGCTTATGGTTACACCTCGATAACATCCAACCTATCCAGTGTGATATTTGTATTGGAATCATGCACAAATTTCCTCAACTGGGAAACATGGAATACATTATGTACCTCAACCATCTTCTAAGGTAGACCAACTCTATATGCCCAACTTCAAACCGCTTAAGGAATGGAAATGGATCGACGAACCTCGATGCTAATTTTTCCTTACTACCAGACCAAATCACATTCCTCAAAGGAGAAATCTTAATATACACCAAATCTCCAATAGAGAATTCCAAGTCCCTCCATATCTTATCAACATACCCATTTTTCCTATCTTGGGCTGCCTTCATTTATCACCGAATGATCTCAATTTTCTCGAAGGTTTCTCTAACCATATCTAACCCAATTATCAGTTTATCACCTACCTCCCACCAACATGAAGGAGCTTTGCACGACCTCCTATATAACGCTTCATATGGAGCGATACCAATACTTGACACAAACTTTATCAAATAATGTTAATGGTTATCCCGGGAACCTCCAAAATCCAGGGTACATGCCCCTAGGAGACCCTCCAATATGCAGTTCACAATTTCCGTTTGACCGTCAATTTGAGGATGATAAGCGATACTACGATGCAACTCTGATCCCAAAGCTTCTTGTAAGCTCTTTTAGAATCCACTAGTAAATAATGGATCCTGATCACTCACAATGACTTTTGGAACTCCATGGAATCGCACAACCCACTTCACATACAACTACGCTAGCTTGGTTGTTACCTTATTTGATTTGACGGGTATTAACCTAGTGCTCTTGGTCAACCGATCCAAAATAACTCAAATACTATCATGCCCCCACTCGATTCCTTAGCAACCATCAATGAAATCCATTGAGACTTGTTCCCATTTCCATTCAGGAACTTCTATCGGTTGCAATAAACCACTGGGCTTCTTCTATTCAGCCTTAACCAATTGGCAATGCATGCAATTCGAAATGAATTTTCCATCACCCTTCTTCATGCCTTCTTAGTAGTATGTCTTCCTCATGTCTCGATACATCTTGTTATCATTGGGATGTATAAATAACCTTGAGTGAAGACCCTCTTTAAAAACCTCATCTCTTAACTCGTCGACATCAGTTACCACAAATCTCCTTCCTTTCTGAAGCAAACCACCACAGTGGAGTTTGTACGTATACTTAACCTCATCAACCATACCAAATTCCATTTTGGTAATAATTCCTAATAATCTAGGGTCGTTACTTTGACACGAAGAGATTCATTCGGCCAAAGTTGGTTTAATTGTTAAAGTCACCATCATCTCTGGCTACAACACACGTCCGGGTCTAAAGTCATGACCAACAATAAACTCTAGTTGTTTTCATCTTAGAAACATAGCCCCCAAACTGGCATGTCTCATACTTAATGCATCATCAACTGCATTACCCTTTCCTAGGGTGTATGCGATATTAAAATCATAAGAAGCCAAGAATTCCAACCATCATTGCTGACGGAGATTTAAATCTTTGTGAGAGAAGAGACACTTCAATGACTTATGGTTGATAAAAAAACTCGAACCTCTCTCCCCCAAAAGATAATGCCTCCACATCAATAATAAGAACACTATTTCCCCCAATTACAAATCATGCATGGTGGACATCTTATCATGTGGCTTTAGCATGCCGACTAGCATAAGCGACAACCTTACCCCCTTGCATTAACATCACTCCCAATCCAGTACCAAAAGCGTGGGCAGTCATCTCCTCATTTCCTTTCGAAATAACCAACACTGGCGCACACGTTAACTTTTCCTTTAAACTCTTAAATGCACGATGCATCTCACATCTTACACAAAAGCCTGATTCTTTTTACTCTATTGAGTTAACGGTGCAACTATCTTGGAGAAATTGTGGATAAACTTACGATAATACCCAGCAAACCCCAAGAAACATTTCACATTGGTTGCGTTCTTAGGCTTAGATCAATCTTGTACTATCGCAACCTTCGTGAGGTCCACGACAATACCATTCTCCGAAACAACATGGCCAAGGAACCTCACTTCCCTCCTCTAGAAGTAAGATTTAGAAAACGTTACCTTTAGTCGGTGTTTCCTTAACACCTTCATAACAATCCTCAAACGCTCCTAGTGTTCTTCCGTCTGAGAGTAGATCAAAATATCATCAACGGACACAAGCAAAAACTTATTTAAGTGATCCTTGAAAACACATTCATGACATCCACGAAATATGGCATGACCAAATTCATTAAAGCTCGAGGCACTGTAAGACATAGGGACATTTGCACGTAATGAATTCAAAGAAAATAAGCCAAATGGGACGTAGTGAAACTATTATTATTTGTAACAACCAGGAATTTCACGACCAATTTAAAATTTATTTTTAATATAATTTTATAAGAAAATACATCTGAATTTAAAAATTCAATTTTTAAAATCATTACATAGCCTTAAAAATTGAGATTTTGTTAGCAACCTCAGAATTCGACGAGACCAAATTTTTTGGATTCGGAATGAGATATCATTGCTAAATTTTAAATTTCGCGCCAAACGGAGTTAGCAGATGGCAGGGCGCGACAAAACCATTTGATGTAATACTGACGATCGGTTTACAACCGAACGTTACTGAAATTACCTCACGATTCAATAAAACCATTTTTCGGATTCATAGCATTGAATAATAGTGGAATCACAAGTTTCATAATTTTTGAAGTTAACGTGCGGGCTGCAAGAATAAAAGGCACACTAAATTACACGTAGAAATCGAATTCAAACTCGATCGAAAAATAAAATGGAAAGTCAAACAAACTCGTAATTCGATGAAACCTGATTCATTGGATTTTCGTTTGTTATCGTAATCTAAAATTTCATAGCAAATAGAATTAATTTATGATCATGCGATCAAAAAAGGTGAAGGCTAACTAGCACACTTTTTTAAATGTGAAGTTAAAAAATTTAATACCTTTCTTTCTTCTTCCTCCTCCTTTCCTTCTTCCTCCTTCACTCTAATGGTTACCCTCCTCTCCTCAAACCATCGAGCCACCCACCTCCACACCTGACCACCTTCCCCCTCTATCCCCATGCCACCACGCGGTAGCCCCTTCCCCTCCTTCCCTGTACAGTGGGCCCTATGCCTCCAAAAGTGCCAAAACCCTCTTTTCTACCCTTTTTCACTTCCTACCACCTCTAGCTCCTCTTTATCAACCTCATACACCTCCTACGAACCCCAAGAAGCTTGCCCCTTCACCGTACAAGTCTGGATAGCGGTGATTGTGGGCTTTCCCGCATTTTTTGTGTCCATTTCGTCCTCTATTCCACCTTAAACCTCCAAATTTACTTGCATACGAGTGTTGGAGTGTGTTTGCAAGTCGTTCGAGACTCGTAGGCCACTAGAGCCACGTAGGAATACAGCAATTGTCGACACCAAAGTAGCGTGTCTGCATTTTTCCAAATAAAAGATTGGTGGAGTGGAAACCTCGGTGAGAAATTTTGAACTCACAAATTAAAGGGCTAAACTAGTAGTTAATTGTTTGTAAGTAAATTGTTAAGTTAAACAATGAGTATTAACTAATAAATAAAATTTAGTAAATTGTAAAATAATGATTAGTTAGATTAAAATACCATTTTTAATTATTATATGCAACATAGGACATATGCACGTAAAACCGCATCGAGAACATGAAGTTGTAACTTAAATTGGTTAAATAAAATTAATAATTAAGTGTTAATTCATGGTTGTTAATAATAAAATTAACTATGAAGTTATACGATGAATATGGAATAATAATAATAATTTATTAAGATGTTAGTTAACGATTGGTGATATACAAATATTATTTTTAATCAATATGCAAGTGATTATTAGCATTTGCGCTAAACATGAATTTGCGTTGTAGTGTAGTGAATTTAATTTGATTGCTAGTTGTTGGTTAGAAATCTTTAATCATGTTTATCATTGATATCATAAGTTTATTTCTAGGTTGAAGATTGATTAGTTAGATATAAATATCATTTTTATCAATTAAATGTTATGTTTTTACGTTCAACACTTGAACTGCACACCCAGTTTATTTAAATATATTGTGCCTTAAATGGCAATAATGAGTAACTTATTTATTTACTAATACTGTGTGTGATTTGAATGTATTGTGATGGTTTCTTAAATGAATTGAACATACACCATATGATAGTAAATACGTATTGGACCACACTACATAGCATAGCATAGCATACCCATATAAGAATATAGCTGCTTGATGCTTATATGTTGTGAACCGTATAGCATGTAATTGTGGATGCTATATGATGAGAACTGAATGACGGAGATCAGGTAAATGGCATAATGATTATCAGATGAAGATTGGACATGATATGGACTAAATAAACATATAACAAAATTTGTAGGATTTAATAACAAACCCTACACGGGTCTAGAGACGACAAAAATATGCATGTCCCTCTCGTTGTAGATAAGGCACATGGATCTCGACTAATCCCCCTAAATGGGTCAATGGTTGATTTTTCACACATCTCCCTTGGGAGTACATAAGTTACAATGGTTGTTCACATGATTTTTAAATCCAACACGGGTGTTGGGATGACTTATTTTTACACATCTCCCAATATACACTTTTTGTATGAATATATGGTGATTTATTGGAGCCTGCTAAGGTGAGTTGTGGTTTTTCCGAGCAATCTGTAAAAACGAGGTTATGGCGATTTTTTCCGAAAATTAAAGGCTTTAGCAAAATATTTAATAAATTAAATAATTTGGAAGTCGTTTGTCGTATAATATTTATATATGTTGAATCTAAATTAGATTAAATGAATCACGCAGCGGTAGTTCGCATTTTCAACTCATAATTTTAAACGAGTATACTAGGAGATCCAGCCATTGGAAAATTCCAGAAATTAGATCCATTGGATTCGTTTTGAAAAGATCTTTCCAATGATAATGAATATGTTAAGATCCAATGGTTAGTTTTTAGAAATATTTAACTTAAATCTTAATGAAAACAGCGCCAATGCAGTTGAATAACCCGAAACGTCGTTCGATTGAAATGAGATATATATATATACATATATATATATACATATATATATATATAAATAGCGTAAAATTGTTTTAAATTATTATAAGCGGTTTAGAATGTGGATAAACTAATTTTACTTGGTTTATAAATATGGGGAAATGTGATTTGGCGTGAAAACTGATAAAATGGATTTTGGCAATATTTTGAAATGAGAAATTTAATTTTTAACTCGAATTGAATTCTCGAGTAAACCTTTTTATAAGGTAATGATTTATGAAAGCCAAATGATTTAACCAGAGAAATTAATAAGATTTTTAATTGTAAGAAAGAAACTAATTAAAAAGAGATTTAATAGTTAAGCGAATAATTCAATTAAGAATTTGATTTGATTTGTTTATGCGAGAACTATTTGAAAAGACTTGTTTAACCCATTTCAAATAATTAAACGGCGATTAAAAGTCGAAGGCATTGAAGGTGGTGCAAGACCGACAATCTTCAAATCGAATGAATTACTGCCGATGCCTTGGATTTGGGTAGCTGCCGTGAAGGGGTTATAGGGGTAGTTGTCCAAACGTACCTGTTGATTGTCCGGATATGCAAGGACCTCTCTCCTGTATTGGACATATGGGGCGAGGAATAAGTTGGCCCCGATTTCGTTTAGACGTAGAATGGACTTGTAAATGGATTGTGTGTCTGACATTGTATTTCATTATGTATTAATTGATTTCTATTAAATATATATCTGTTTAGTGGCAGAGAATTTATTCTCTTAGCTTAACACCCTTCTCTAAGACGTACGAGATAGAGGTTGTATATTTGTAGACATCAATTATATGACTTGGATTGACAATGTGTCATACTGAGATGCATGGATCAAAGCTTTTGTTGAAAAGCAGATCTTTGTGGATGTTGATCAATGTGTGGCTTTAATATAGCTGTAATGACCTGGTAGAGGATTCTACACCCAAATTCCAACAATGATACATAAACCCATATTACTTGCCAGAACTCAAGTATCGAAAACATCATATAGTTAATAGAAAGAAATTAGAGCGTGAGATAAGAAAGAAATAAGTATTAGAATAGATGAAGAAGAGAACCCAACACAACACAGAGTCTTACATCGCAGTGGAACAAAATATAATATTGAAATAAAACTTTGTTGAGAGCTTCAAATAAAAACCTACAATCATCAGAGTACAAGGCATCTGGACAGTTATAATAATATGTCCTGATGTACAACACACAACGGAAAATATCTATATAACATCATACGTTTGAACTCATCCAGCTCGTCTCTTCACAACATCCGATAACCTAAACCTGTACAACTCGGTCTAACCCGAGTATTACAAACACCAGATCAGTCTAGTGAACCAGAGTGAGAAACCCACTAAGTTTAAAGATATCACCCTACATGATTTTTAAGTTAAAATCTTTTTGAGAGAATAGGATATTCGTAAGACCAAGTCCACACATAAATACGGACGGTTTTTACTTTACGATAACCCAAAACATTTTTGAAATCATATTTTTTTTATATTATAATAATGTCTAAATAAAAATAAATAACAGTCTAATAGAACGCTTGCATCTCATGCTCTACATACATAGTATACAATCAAACCACGGGCGCTTATTGGAGAATGGATTTCCATGGCAAGGTATGGGAAACCACCTTTTCGATAATGTATCTCTAGAGAGGAATACACCGGGTTCAACAAGAACATCTTGCAACTCAGGCTAAACAAACAGCCCCTCATTTCTCTTGAGAGCACCGAATATATTGTCACCTATGGTTGCTAGCTACATAACCATTCCTGGGAGATACAGAAGCAAAAAGAAAAACAATTATGAATATTCTCTCGATGGTGACAATACACCATAATGGGAGCAACCTGCATAGCCATGCGACCTACCCGATTTACACCATATCCCGATTGATGAGGCTTGAGATCATAAATACCTTTAGAACATCTGGCCACCATTCACTCTGAATGCCACATCGTCAAATCCACCAGATATCACTAATTGACGTCCACAAAAATACTTTAGTTGTTAAGCTAAGAGATTTTATGTGGTTCTTCCACCAGATATCACTAATCCATAGATTTCAACCATGACAGAAACTCAGTATATCTCTGCGTCGACACAAAGATTTTATGTGGTTCTTCCACATATGAAGATCTACGGTCTTCGATTGCTCCGTCTCAATCAACATCTGGTTTCTTTTACATTTTCGTATTTGCTAGTCGGAATGGTATTCGAATATAAATACTATCTCGGTCTTTCCGTAACAACAATCGTATAGGCCAGATTTAATAGTTGGTTATTTAACTATCAAACAAAACAACCATTAAATCTTAAATATAAAAATAGGTTTACTGGCCCAGTACTCATCATCACTTGGCTTCTTTAATTTAAATATTCGTTTAATAAACCTCAAAATCTTTTAATAATTCGATTATAGCTTCTCACTTCTTATTTTTAATATAAGAGCATCCTCAATAACAATTTTATTTTAATACTTAACAATATCCAATTTATTATCATTTGCAACATAGTATTCATTATCCAAAACTAGGAAATTTGTTTAACTTATTATTCATAAAATAATCATTATGAAAATCTCTTTTATTTCATTACTTGAAAAACAATAACAAACCCTTATTCTCTATAAAATAAACTTATTTTAAAACTCCACTTTTCATTTCCTTTCTCCTCAAAAATGTCGATATATTTTCACATAATTTCCTTCATATTGGAAATATCCTTATATATATATATATTCTCAAATCCTTTCATTTCCGTTACATTGCAAATCCCATTATATATATTCTTCAAATTTCTATTTCCCTTTTACTTTGGGAATACCTTTTTATTCTTATCCATGCATTTATGTACTTCAACATTCATTAGTCCTGACCGTAAATTGGTAAGAGAATAATTCCCTACGTATCAACCTGGAAGATCGAAATCAACATCAAATTTATACTCAGAAAATCACTCAACTCAACCAATCTCCAGTTAGGTTTCCATTCTTATCTTAACTCGTTATGAACCCATTGTATTTCAGTTATATTCAACTCGGCCATTCCCACTTTAAAACCCTCGTTTCAACTCTCATTTTTCTTAATTTCATTATTAATTATCGCCAATTCAAAATCAACACATTTATTTCACATTCCTCTCATAAACCTTATTTATAAATTCTGGTTTAACCTAAATCCCTTTTTATCTCTATTCCTTCTTACTTAATAAATTAAGTAAAAAATTTATTTTAAGATGTCGTATTCGATTAAAACCCCTCTTATAACTTCATTACCAAAAACTCGGGTTTTTAATCTATACCCGATTATAAACTCTTTTCACATTTTAACTATATTTCACTATACTCTCAATTACTTAAATCAGTTTCCTTTTAAACCTAATCTCTTAAATTAAAAGAATAAATTTACTTTAGCATTAACTACTGTAAAGGTAGTTAACTGATTTATTAACTAAAACGATAATTTATACACCAGTTCGATTATCTAAATTATTTATAATTCAATATTAACCTACATGTGTATATATATTTGTAACATGAGTATTACTTTAACTTTTAAACTCTTATTTTTGATCTTTCGTGAGAATCTCACTCTTGAATATCAGCTCCATGGCTGAAGATGATATTCAACTCTAACACTCATTTTGAACACAAACTAATACGATCTATCAGATAATGGTGAAATCGTTCAAGTTGGGCTATTTTAATTACCTTTCATACCTTGAGTCGAAGTCGTTATTATCATTAAGATTCATAGAAGTTCGATATCCAAAATATTCGACAAAACCATAAATTGGTAAATCCACTTGATTATCTCGTCAATCAATCTCAATTAATAATTCCTTTAAACAAATTAATAGTATAATTAATTTAAATAACTTGATTTAATTGTTTCTTAGAAAATTAATCAAATTCTTAATCGTTCGGTTAATTTCTGCTTACTTGCTTATAAAATCTTATTAACATAAGAATTTGCATTATAAAATCCTTCTATAATTATTTACAAACTTAAATAATAAATAATAAATAATCATTTCCTTTTAATAAACTTCCAATCAAAAATAATAGATTTAAAAATCTATTTCTAGTTATAAAATAAATTTTAATACTTTATTCCAGTCTATTTACATGATGGTAAATCAATGTTTATAAAACGATTGATTTTCAAGCCATCTGATGCCAATTACTCAACCAATACTGCCCATTGGTTAACATTGCACAAATGTCGAATTCCAATCAACAACTAAAACAATTTGTCCCATCTATATTGGGTAAACAGTTCATATAATTGTAATATGAAAATAATAATAAATTTGAGGAATCCAGTTGGATCCCTCTAACCCGTTTTCCCTACATCCAAATACGTTACCTTAAATAATATTATTCAATTCGATAACAGATGTAATATTCAACAATAAACAAATAACAATAATCCAAGCATTCGTATTATAATTTAGTATAATATGTTTATAATTATCAACATAACCAACAAGGTAAGTTACCTCGTTTGGAAATAATCGTTAAAAATAACGATTAGATTTCATTAAAAATAATGAACATTTTAATCAATAAATTCATCCAATATATAAATAACATTCAGCACACAACAAACAATTATCAACCATAGCACACAACTTAAAACCCCGACTTATATAAAATATAAGTGGGACAAAAAAACTGAGTGAGTTATATGCACCTTGATTCAATTCGGTTTGGTCACAGCTAAATTGAACAGTCATTTAATTTAACTGTAAATTTCAGTCGTCTCTTGCACTATCCGGACCAGTTATGTAATGTTCTGCTTGTTGCCACGACTCCTACGTCACTTGTTTCATCTAATTTTGATAATGCAAATAAAAATTATTAATGTTATTATTTAACGATTTAAATTAAATAATTGAACTTTCCTTAATTAGAAATTTGGTTTAAACTGATTATACCTAATCTAATAAGGTCGACATTCCTTGGAAATAAAATGAAACCGGGTTGATTTATTTCACGAATGGCCTAAACAAAATTGTTTCCTTACTGCGCATTGATCCAGGTTGCACTTAAATTTGTTTGTTTGTCCCGAACCCATCCTTTCTCATGCTCTTTCTAAAAAGCCACACTGACTTATCAAATTTAAAAAAAACAGATCTTTTTCCCTGCATTCAAACTTTCCCCAAAATGCACAGTATCTGTTAATCGTTTTTATCTCCAAATAGTCCACTTTGATTTCTCCATCTATCCCGTTATTTTTCAAAGAATCTGCTTAGCACGTTTCCACCAATAATATACAAAACTGGCCAACGTCTTCACAGTGTACTGGGTCGCATTTGTGCGCAATTAGGTCCCCTCGTTCACCGAAACCTACGCATGCCATCACGCTGAAACAAACCCACGCATTTCGATGTAAACTTCACTACAGCACTGCCTCCGATCCTTCGGTGGCTGATCCATCAATACCAGAACGACTCCCTTCGTCCCCCTTCCTTCGACCAAAGTACGGCCTCGCCGGGTGACATCGTTCTCCAGCAATCCAACACGAACCGCACTGCCTTTTTGGCATCGCCCGGACCACCACATCACTCAGAAACACATCACCACCGTTTAATTCAAGGATCTCATCGAGATAAACATTATTGTAATTGGAGGTTCGTGAAATCGATTCACGGCCTGAGAGACCGATGAGGAAGAATTTGATGAGATTCTGGCCACTGAAATTATAAGAGGCGGCGGCCATTTAATTTGACCAGTCTAAAGCATTTTTAGGGTTTGAGTAAATGATTGATATATATAGGGTAGGATTTTATATTATTTTAATTTACCGAAACTTAGTGTTGAAGTATCATGTAATAACCGTCACATATGTCCAATCGAGATGAAACTCCTAAGCCTAACATAGAAAAATATTCCAGACACGATGAGACAGATTTCGTCGAATCCGAGATTGATTGTGAAAATCCCTTTATAATTCACAAGCGAAAAATCACAAGTTTAAATTTTCCATGGTCACAAAATAAATCCAAATAACTTGAAACTTGAAGCACTACAAGACCTCATTATTACAGATTTAATAAAATTAGTTTTGTAGGAAACAGAGTGCGTTTGATAAAGAATAATTCTATTTTACGCGTTAAACAACGCTATTTTATGCGTAAACAACGCTATTTTGTGCACCAAATTAACTGGTCTCCAAAAATAACAAACTATATATCTATCCTAACTCTAAATGTCAATATGAATTCAGCGGAATCCGTTTCGTAGCTTAATTCGATCTTTATCTCGGGTTATGCTCAAATTCCTTTTTAAATTGAATTAAATTTATTAAATAAACGTTATCGTTTATAACGATTTCCATAGAAACTATTTTAAAATTTAAATTGGACATAACTAACAATTTATAACATGAATTCTCCATTTTTCTCTTCCGTCATAAAGTTATAATCAAATAGATTCGGATGGTTCTTGTTTCACAGAATTCTGACTTAAAATGGATTATTATATCCAATTGAATTTCAAATCGTAAATTACAAACTACCATGACGTTTTCAAGCTCGTTTTATTATTAATATAAATTTAACATTTAAACTTCAATACATAAGCGAAATATATATTATAAAAACATTTATAATTCCAAATCAATATTTAATATAATAAAAAAATTAAATATTTGACTACCAAAAATACGGGATATTGCAGCAGTGTAGTTTTGTGTACAGTGTTAATTCGCGAGCTTTACACCCCGGTATGAGCCAAAAATGGGATGAAGAACACCAGGGAGGACATGCCTTTCTTTCTAGCTAGAAGTGATGTCATGATATGGAGCCCAAACATTTTACTTATGTGAATGTTGGATAGTGATGTACCTCGGATATGGCGGCGCAAGGCCAAGGTGATCGACGTACTGACCTGATTTTAGGTCGAGTAGACTGGAAAACGTATTGTCCGGGAATAACTTATCCACAAACTTAAGAGTGGACCGACCCAGCCACTCCAAGAGACAAATGTTGTGATCCCTGGGACATATGCTAGAGAGTCCTGAAGTCGGATAAGGAAGCTCTCTTTCCTTGGTTCATGATGGAATCCAAATTTCAATAAGAAATTTTACGATGTTAGTTGTAAAGCTATATGGCGACATAATAGGATGAAGTATTATGTCATCTAGGATTGGTACATTCATTTTGAAATGGTTTTAAATCACATAGACACTAATAATAATAACAAATGATTTTATTTGTCGTACCTAGCATGTTTGGCCATTATAAAGTAAAACTCCATCTTCTTGTTTGTGTTGCATTGTGTAATGGGACTTGAGTCTTATAATGGCTTCATTTTTCAAAAAGCATTGCGCTATTTTATTTTCTGTTTCACTTATATCTTATGCAATGACATTCGCAGGAGGAAACCCGTTCCGTGACATGCGGCGTGGTCCCGTGATATGCCTTATTTTAAATAAGTTATGTTAACTGTAATATTTCTCATACCAGTCCCATGACTGACTCATAGTTTATTTTTCCCTTGCAAACTCGGGTGCCCATATTTTCCACACGGGCAATCTTGTATTCAGGTTTTAGCATGGATTATTTTGGATATGCGTGGAAGCTATTGGAGCTGAAGATGGATTTTTATCATTTCTATTAGACTATCCCAGATTTTATTATGTTGATTATTTTTTATTCCACCGTGTAACTATTTTTTTTAATCCATGACAATGTTACGTACTAAGTATTGTCCTGTAGTGTTGATGTAACTCTGATATTATTTCCACTGTTAACTGAGGTACATTATGTTGTGAAATGCAATATTTATGTTATGCTGTCATGTTTATGTGTTATATTCCATTGATTATCCATTCCAGGCTTTCAAGCCGATGAGCGGGTGTAATAACCCGCAAAATCTGAGCCAGTTTAAAATTTTTATTTTGGCAATTTTAGCTAATTTTGAATATTTAAAATAGATTATTTTAAATAATATCGACGAGAAATTTATTTTGAATACAATTCGAACATATATATTATATACGTCGTCGTTAGAATATAAATAATTATATATAATTATAAATAGAATTGAAAATGGCGTGGTAGTTCGATAATTCGATTTCAAACTTCAAATTGAATGTACTGGGTGCAAAACAATCCGGATTTTAGTGAAACCAAAAACATTAGGATCTAATTGATAATATCTTTCCAACGAATCCGAAAAATAAAAATTTCATAGCGGGAATCAAAATATATGTCCAGTAGAAAATTCTGAATAGTCGCTATGGAATTCAGGCCCCTAAAAATAGACATTTTGCAAGCGACCTCGGATTTCGACGAAACCACTTTTGTTGGGTCCGTGATGTCAAATTATTGCTAGGTTTTAAATTTCATAATTTTTCGATTCAGTATGTGAGTGTGGCAAAGGAAAACGCGTTTGACCAGTTTCAGTTGATTTTAATCGACTGGAAAATGACCATTTTCCAACGGTCTCAGAATTCGACGAAACTAGTTTTGTTAGGACCGTATCGTCAATACGAAGCTAGAAAATATTTTTTTGGAATTTTTCTAGTTAGTATGTGACCCCGGTAAATTGAAACGCGCGTTCAAATTCAATATATAGAGTTATATGTTGATTTTGACGGAAACTAATTGTAACTATCGAATCAGCTTGCGATACATCTCCCATTGTGTTCGGAATGGGGGTAAAACGCTATGGACGACAGGCGGTGGGCCTCGTTTTGAGGTCGAAAATAAAAGTTGCTTTTTAGCGAAAAATAAAATATTCTCCCTTCCTTTTTCTTCTTAACCTGCCCCCCTTCAATCGTTTTCATTCCAGAAAAACAAAAAAAAAGAAAGGAGAAGACGGGGGGAACTCGCCCCCCCCCCCCCCCCCCGATGATCGCCGCCACCGCCAGGCAAGCGCCCCCTGCTGTCGACCGCAACGTCACAGACCCCCACCCCCCCATCGCGCCAGCAACCGCCTCCTCCCTCTTCGAACCCCCAAGCCGCCAGTCTCCCCCCCAAACCCGATTCGAACCCCTCCCCTCCGACCTTCAATGGTGGCGCGCCCCTCTAGCCCCCCTCCTCCTCCATTTGCCGATCGACGAAAGCCTCCAGGCGCCGCGCGACGCAAGACGACCCCCCCTCCGATTCGAAACCCGCTACCACCCAGAAGAGCCGCCGCCTCCTCCAGGTTCTGCCGCACCTCAAACCCCCCCATTCCTTCCATCTGTAAGTTTCTTTCTATATTATTTTCTTTATTTATTATATTTTATTTCATTTAGGCTTTAATATTTAACTTATTCAGTATTGTTTTAAAAATTAGAATAGTTTTAAAATATGATTTTTCTTTTATAGGAAATAGAAGTAAAAAGATATTATTTTTAGAAATAAAAAAATGATTTTAGTTCATAAAAATGTGATTTTTATAAAGATTAAAAATCATATGGAAGCGTAGAAGGTAGAAAATATGATTATCATATTTTTAAAATTATTAAAAATATGATCTTTATATTTTTAAGGTAATAAAAATATAGTCTTTACTATATAGAAGAATTAAAAATATGATTTTTATATTTTTAAAGTATTAAAAATATAGTCTTTACTATATAGCGACTATAAAAATATGATTTTTGTTTATGTAGAGAATTAGAAATATAATTTTTGCATGATAGGAATATTAGAAATATCATCTTTATATGTGTAGAAAAATAAAAATGTGATTTTTATAATGATATATTTAAAAAGGTGAAATCTTTATTTTTGAAAAGGTGAAATCTTTATTTTTGAAAAGGTGAAATCTATATTTTTGAAAAGGCGAAATCTATATTTTTGAAAAGGCGAAATCTATATTTTTGAAAAGGCGAAATCTATATTTTTGAAAAGGTGAAATCTATATTTTTATAAAGGCGAAATCTATATAGTAGCGGTGTAAAAATTCGATTTTTACATATGTAGTGGCTACAGCAACGAAGATGACAAAAATGCGATAGCAACGAAGATTTCTACAAAAGAAGAGTCAAGATGATTGGATAGCTATTGGTGATAATTTCTCACTCTTCAATTTCTTTTCTAGTTATATACATATATATATATATTATGATGCAGACGGTGTTTAGTAGCACCCGACACAATCGTCCACAGACCATGGACTTGTTTGTTTGATTGCAAAAATTAGTTAGATTATTTGATTGAAATTGAATTGTTTGGTGAAATGAATTGATTTGATTGATGTGTGAATGGCGTGGGCCTTCACTAGACCGGGGATAAGGCTAGGCCTCGTCCCGTTTCTAGTATCGTGCCGTTATGCCTCCGAAATTTTCTAAAATAAGTTAGAAAAATAAAAATATCATTTTATTTAAAGAATGGATTGAATAGAAATTCATGTGTTAAAATAAAATGTTTTATCGTTAAAATATAATTTTTAACGTGAATGTGAATAAAATAAAATATTCATTTACAAACCGGACGGTTTGTTTATGTACACAGATTTGACTGATATTGATTGGGTCGATAAATTTTACACATCGCCCAACTACACAAATAAAATCTGTGTTTGATTGTTTGAAACCCCACACAGGTGTTGGGATGAAATTTGAAGTACACTCATCCTGATTGATTAAATATGTCGATCGATTGATTGACAGGCTGTTATAAGCGTTAGATATCTATATTTGATGCTTATACAGTGTAGTGCACTTTGGTTGATGGTTGATTATTTTCCATGCTATTATATACGTGTGTTGTGTGAAAATCCATATAATTAATATTATATGGTGATTGATTGGGCCTCATTCCAATTTAGAAAATAAAGAATATTATAAAGTAAATGTTCATGTGTTGACTATACTCATCCGTTGAGATTAGTCATGTGTTGAACGAAATATTTTAATAATCAAATTTACATCTTTATCAATATAAAGTAAAGGTTCATGTGTTGACAATACTCATCCATTGAGATTAGTCATGTGTTGAACGAAATATTTTAACAAAAATAGTCACACGTGGACGGTACTCATTCGTCGAGATTAGTCGTGTGTTGACAAAAAGAAAGATTTGAAACGAAATATTTGAAACGAAATATTTGAAATAGAATATTTGAAAATAGAAATATATGAAGCCGTGTTGATTAGATTGACGCCATTTAGACGTGAACGATATTTATATCGATTTTACTCATTTTAAAATGAATATTGAAAAGTGATTTCGAAATCACATATTTTGAAACGAATTCGAATTGAATTGAATAGAAAACGAATTCGAAATGAATTGAATATAAAACGAATTTAAAATGAATTGAATTCGAATTGAATAAAATATGAATTTGATTCAAATAGCAAAATAATGAATTTGATTCAAATAGAAAAAAATGAATTTGATTCAAATTGAAAAAAATGAATTTGATTTGAATAGAAAACGAATTTGAATTAATCGAATAGAAAACCAATTTGAATTGAATCGAATAGAAAACCAATTTGAATTGAATCGAATAGAAAACCGATTTGAATTGAATCGAATAGAAAACCAATTTGAATTGAATCGAATAGAAAACCAATTTGAATTGAATCGAATAGAAAACGACTTTGAAATTGAATTGAATTGAAAAAGAATTCAAATTGAATTGAAAGCGAATTGAAATGAATTCAAATTGAGTTGAAATTTGAATTGAATAGAAATGAATTTTAAACGAATTTATAAAGAGAAATTCAATTTTGATTTGAATTAAAATGGAAGTTGAAATTGTTTTTGAAACGAATTTAAAACTATTTATAAAATTCGTTTTAAATAGAAATCGACGAAATATATATTATATATATTATATATATAATATAATGGCCTGAATAGAATGCGCGGCGCCGCGGCAGTTCGTGAATTTCGACCTTTTATTTCAAACGGACATTACGGGAGATCCGACCGTCGGATTCTCCTAAAACCAGAACCGTTGGGTTTCGTATCGAAAAGAGCTTTCTAACGAATATTAGAAGTTTGAAATCTAATGGTTGGATTTGGAGATACGTCCAAATCAAATTTGAAAAAGGTCGCTGTAAGTGCAGTTCGATGGCCGTTGATGGAAATCGACTGTACGGGCCTTGATAAATTATTAAAAATATCAATAATTTGTGTAAAATCATAAGAAATGATTTGGGAAAATTTGGGATGAAAAACTCCATATTTGAAAAGATAAAAATAGATTTTTATCAAAATGAACTAGTTTGAACTAAATTTAAAACCCGATTTGTTTTTAAATAAATAAATTAGATTTAAAAAGGGGTTTTAAATAATCGGAATTCCTAATATATTTGATTTGAATTAAATAGAATTGATTCATGGGTTTATCGTGAACTGTGTTTTAAATAACACTAGTTCTTTAACCCGATAATAAATAGAATGTGATTTGGGTTTGTCGTGAACTGTGTTTTAAATAACATCTAGTTCTTTAACCCAGTAAAAGGAGTTTTAATGAATCTGCAATTAGATTGAAATGTAAATCTATAATCTAAATTATCAAATTTAGAAATGAGCGAGAATGGAGTATCGCCAGTTTTGCTCCAAAGCGATAGTTAAATCTTTAATTAGATTTGAACGTGAAATGGTAATTAATTTTACCGACAACACCATGGTGTTAGATATGGAGTATCATCAGTTCTGCTTCATGGGATGAATAGGTTGGGATTGGGAAATAAAATAAATAATTACTTCGTTGTGGTTCGCTAATCTCGACTAGTTTGAAAAACCATAATTTGGTTTGAAACGACATCCAAAGGAAGATTAAAGGATAAATTTTAAAGAATTTATCTTGGATAAAATTAATGGGAACCTTTCCCAAAAATGTGATTTTATGAATAAAGGAATATTCTGAATTGGAATGAGGCGTACGTTGTGTTTGTGTAACATTTGTTTTAATATACGCTGGTTGTTCGGAAAGGCCGGGTTTATACCCATTCCGAATAACCGATTCGACGATAAGTCGAAGATGAAGACGGTGGTTGAAGACCGGAAGTCTTCACATCGTTTGGATAATTACCGACGATCCTGATTGGGCTGTACACCCAAGAGGATGGAAATAGTTGGTGGTCATCCAGACGTACCTGGAGATCGATGGATATGCGAGGAAAGTGCCTCCGGTTTCGTTCAGACCCAGAACGGACTTGTAAATGGATTGTGTGTCTGACATTGGATTTTATTCTGTGTTGATTGATTTCTGTTAAATATATATCTGTTTGGCGGCGGAGAATTTATTCTCTTGCTTAACGCCCTTCTCTGAGATGTACGAGCTTAGAGGTTATATATCAATAGATATCAATCACATGGCATGAATTGCCTATGTGGCACGCTAAGATGCAATGATCAAGGCTTCTATTGAAAAGCAAAGTCTTGTGGTTGATGATCAAAGCACGCCTACGTGGCAGCTTTGTGTATAACGTGAATTCGCGAGCCTCACACCTCGGTATGAGTTAAAAACGGGATACGGACCGTTGGGAGAACACGACGTTTCTTTCTAGCTTTGGTGGTGTCAGTGACTTACCAGCCCTGACATTTATATACTTTTCACCTTTATGGTTGTTGGAATGAGGCGCCTCGATTATAGGTCTGTAAGGACCGAGAAGCGTGTGTTCAGGCATAAATAATCCTCTAACGTAAGTGAGGACCGGCCCAACGGATCCAAGGATTGCCCAGAGTGTGTAGTCCTGAGGCATTTGCTAGAGTGTCTCGAGCGCGGAGAGGAGCTTGCCCCTTGCCTCGACTCATGATGGAATCCAATTTCCAATACATGTAATTCGATTTTAATTGTAGAACTAGTATGGCGACATAGTAGATGGTAGCTATGCCGCCTATGATTGATATTTATGATTGAAATGTTTTGACACTATACACTTATTATAGTATCAAATGATTTGTTTTAAACGTATCAAGCATGCTTTGGCTGTTATAAGGGAAAACCCTATCCCCCGGCTTGCGTTGCATTGTGTGATAGGACTTGGGTCTTATAACGGCTTCATTTTTCTTTAGTTAGCATTGCGCTGTTGTTTTATGTACTGGTATTCTTGGGAGGAAACCCGTTCCGTGTTATACGGCGTGGTCCCTTGATTTACCTAACTTTGAAAATAAAGTTTTAAATAAATGTTTTAGTTCTCACACCAGTCACATGACTGATCTGGAGTTTATTGTTTTAACCTAAACTCTGGGTGCCCCTATTTTCCGCACGGGCAGCTAGTAGTTTTGGTTTTGCAGATTTATATTCACAGGATCCTGGTTTACAGCTGGAATGATATCCGGAAAGCTCTGTATCCGTATATCACCTTCAGTTGTGCTTTGTATTATATTCCGCTGCTATGTAATTTATTGTAATCTCTGATATTTATCGAATGTAATTTATTTATTTATACTCTGTATATTCTTGTATCTGATGGAATTGTTGTAATAGCAATGAAATTTTCTTCTGTTTGTGTTCTGTTTTGTCTTGTCCTCATAGTATTTCGTCCTTTCTCATCTCTTCGGAGATCGGGGAAGTTCGGCTCGCTACATTTGGTATCAGAGCTTTGGTTTACAGAGCTCGAGAACAAGACACATTAGAACCATATGAAAGAATTCATCAGATATTGGATTATCAATATCCAATTAGAATGACTTGTTAGAGATAGGATCAGTGGTATCCTAGAACGAGTGTGAAGAGTATTTTTTTTTAATGAAAACAATTTTGTTTTGAAAATTTAAACCATTTTATACGTATTTGAATATTTATTTATTTTGAATATGGACAATCCAATATATAAAGATTTTGCATACACCCGTCATGAACGTATATTCGAAGTTTTAATATATTAGATAGATGTAGAACCACATTCTAGTCGCCCGGACATGATTCTGATGATGGCGCGCCATCACCAGTATTTATTTTCGTGTTTTGAAGGTTTGATTTCTATATATTTCCATTAGGCTGGTGTGAGAACCAAAACTTATATAGTTGAACACATTGTTGTGAATTGGCATCAAAAACATGATTTTTGTATATGTATCAAAATTTATGAATTTGAAAATCTAATTCACTAAATGATTGATGTATGTGTTGTTTGTTTATTTGTTTGATAATTTTGAACCATTTAGCCTAATTGAACCAAACATTGAATATTATTGAAAATCGGTCGTATTTGCTTGCATATACATATACTTACATTGAACAGGTCATAGCAAGGAGGCTAGAGCAGAGAATAAAATTTGTTTGCCCGACAAATAGGTACATGTTTACTACATAATTTACTGTTTTGTTTGGGTGATGATGATTTTATGAGCCTATTGGCTAGCCGCTTGGCCTTTTCTTTTTCTTTTTGAGATCAGAAGGCCTATATGGCAATTTCGGGATTTTCCCGTGGCTCCCGGTGCAGGGGAGGTTATGGCGAAATTTTTCGAAAATTTAGGGTGTTAGCCAAATTTTTGAAAATTTGAAAATTCTCAGAAACTGAAAAGTTGGAGAATGGAAGCCCGATCGAACGTAGAGTTGATTGATCAAACCACTTTCGACTTTGTTCCTTTTCGGGGACGAAAAGTTTTAAGTGTGGGAGATTGTAATAACCCGCAAAATCTGAGGCAGTTTAAAATTTCTATTTTGGCAATTTTAGCTAATTTTGAATATTTAAAATAGATTATTTTAAATAATATCGACGAGAAATTTATTTTGAATATAATTCGAACGTATATATTATATACGTCGTCGTTAGAATATAAATAATTATATATAATTATAAATAGAATTGAAAATGGCGCGGTAGTTCGATAATTCGATTTCAAACTTCAAATTGAATGTATCGGGTGCAAAACAATCCGGATTATAGTGAAACCAAAAGCATTAGGATCTAATTGATAATATCTTTCCAACGAATCCGAAAAATCAAAATTTCATAGCGGGAATCAAAAGATATGTCCAGTAGAAAATTCTGAATAGTCGCTATGGAATTCAGGCCCCTAAAAATAGACATTTTGCAAGCGACCTCGGATTTCGACGAAACCACTTTTGTTGGGTCCGTGAGGTCAAATTATTGCTAGGTTTTAAATTTCATAATTTTTCGATTCAATATGTGAGCGTGGCAAAAGAAAACGCGTTTGACCAGTTTCAGTTGATTTTAATCGACTGGAAAATGACCATTTTTCCAACGGTCTCAGAATTCGACGAAACTAGTTTTGTTAGGACTGTATCGTCAATACGAAGCTAGAAAATATTTTTCTGGAATTTTTCTAGTTAGTATGTGACCCCGGTAAATTGAAACGCGCGTTCAAATTCAATATATAGAGTTATATGTTGATTTTGACGGAAACTGATTGTAACTATCGAATCAGCTTGCGATACATCTCCCATTGTGTTCGGAATGGGGGTAAAATGCTATGGGCGACAGGCGGTGGGCCTCGTTTTGAGGTCGAAAATAAAAGTTGCTTTTTAGCGAAAAATAAAATAATTAAATAAATAAATAAAATATTCACCCTTCCTTTTTCTTCTTAACCTGGCCCCCCCTTCAATCGTTTTCATTCCAGAAAAACAAAAAAAAAAGAGAAAGGAGAAGACGGGGGGAACTCGCCGCCGCCCCCCCCCCCCCCCCCCCCGATGATCGCCGCCGCCGCCAGGCAAGCGCCCCCCCTGATGTCGACCGCAACGTCGCAGACCCCCCCCCCCCCCATCGCGCCAGGAACCGCCGCCTCCCTCTTCGAACCCCCAAGCCGTTAGTCTCCCCCCCCCCCAAACCCGATTCGAACCCCTCCCCTCCGACCTTCAATGGTGGCGCGCCCCTCTAGCCCCCCTCCTACTCCTTTTGCCGATCGACGAAAGCCCCCAGGCGCCGCGCGACTCAAGACGACCCCCCCTTCGATTCGAAACCCGCCACCACCCAGAAGAGCCGCCGCCTCCTCCTGGTTCTGCCGCACCTCAAACCCCCCCCATTCCTTCCATCTGTAAGTTTCTTTCTATTTTATTTTCTTTATTTATTTTATTTTATTTCATTTAGGCTTTAATATTTAACTTATTCAGTATTGTTTTAAAAATTAGAATAGTTTTAAAATCTGATTTTTCTTTTATAGGAAATAGAAGTAAAAAGATATTATTTTTAGAAATAAAAAGAATGATTTTAGTTCATAAAAATGTGATTTTTATGAAGATTTAAAATCATATGGAAGCGTAGAAGGTAGAGAATATGATTTTTATATTTTTAAAATTATTAAAAATACGATCTTTATATTTTTAAGGTAATAAAAATATAGTCTTTACTATATAGAAGAATTAAAAATATGATTTTTATATTTTTAAAGTATTCAAAATATAGTCTTTACTATATAGTGACTATAAAAATATGATTTTTGTTTATGTAGAGAATTAGAAATATAATTTTTGCATGATAGGAATATTAGAAATATCATCTTTATATGTGTAGAAAAAGAAAAATGTGATTTTTATAATGATATATTTAAAAAGGTGAAATCTTTATTTTTGAAAAGGTGAAATCTTTATTTTTGAAAAGGCGAAATCTATATTTTTGAAAAGGCGAAATCTATATTTTTTAAAAGGCGAAATCTATATTTTTGAAAAGCCGAAATCTATATTTTTATAAAGGCGAAATCTATATTTTTATAAAGGCGAAATCTATATAGTAGCGGTGTAAAAATTCGATTTTTTACATATGTAGTGGCTACAACAACGAAGATGACAAAAATGCGATAGCAACGAAGATTTCTATAAAAGAAGAGTCAAGATGATTGGATAGCTATTGGTCAGAATTTCTCACTCTTCAATTTCTTTTCTAGTTATATATATATATATTTGGATGCAGACGGTGTTTAGTAGCACCCGACACAATCGTCCACAGACCGTGGACTTGTTTGTTTGATTGCAAAAATTAGTTAGATTATTTGATTGAAATTGAATTGTTTGGTGAAATGAATTGATTTGATTGATGTGTGAATGGCGTGGGCCTTCACTAGACCGGGGATAAGGCTAGGCCTCATCCCGTTTCTAGTATCGTGCCGTTATGCCGCCGAAATTTTCTAAAATAAGTTAGAAAAATAAAAATATCATTTATTTAAAGAATGGATTGAATAGAAATTCATGTGTTAAAATAAAATGTTTTATCATTAAAATATAATTTTTAATGTGAATGTGAATAAAATAAAATATTCATTTACCAACCGGACGGTTTGTTTATGTACACAGATTTGACTGATATTGATTGGGTCGATAAATTTTACACATCGCCCAACTGCACAAATAAAATCTGTGTTTGATTGTTTGAAACCCCACATGGGTGTTGGGATGAAATTTGAAGTACACTCATCCTGATTGATTAAATATGTCGATCGACTGATTGACAGGCTGTTATAAGCGTTAGATATCTATATTTGATGCTTATACAGTGTAGTGCACTTTGGTTGATGGTTGATTATTTTCCATGCTATTATATACGTGTGATGTGTGAAAATCCATATAATTAATATTATATGGTGATTGATTGGGCCTCATTCCAATTTAGAAAATAAAGAATATTATAAAGTAAATGTTCATGTGTTGACTATACTCATCCGTTGAGATTAGTCATGTGTTGAACGAAATATTTTAATAATCAAATTTACATCTTTATCAATATAAAGTAAAGGTTCATGTGTTGACAATACTCATCCATTGAGATTAGTCATGTGTTGAACGAAATATTTTAACAAAAATAGTCACACGTGGACAGTACTCATTCGTTGAGATTAGTCGTGTGTTGACAAAAAGAAAGATTTGAAACGAAATATTTGAAATAGAATATTTGAAAATAGAAATATATGAAGCCGTGTTGATTAGATTAACGCCATTTAGACGTGAACGATATTTATATCAATTTTACTCATTTTAAAATGAATATTGAAAAGTGATTTCGAAATCGCATATTTTGAAACGAATTCGAATTGAATTGAATAGAAAACGAATTCGAAATGAATTGAATATAAAACGAATTCGAAATGAATTGAATTCGAATTGAATAAAATATGAATTTGATTCAAATAGAAAAAAAATGAATTTGATTCAAATAGAAAAAAAATGAATTTGATTCAAATAGAAAAAAATGAATTTGATTTGAATAGAAAACCAATTTGAATTAAATCGAATAGAAAACCAATTTGAATTGAATCGAATAGAAAACCAATTTGAATTGAATAGAATAGAAAACCGATTTGAATTGAATCGAATAGAAAACCAATTTGAATTGAATCGAATAGAAAACCAATTTGAATTGAATCGAATAGATTACTAATTTAAATTGAATCGAATAGAAAACGACTTTGAAATTGAATTGAATTGAAAAAGAATACAAATTGAATTGAAAGCGAATTGAAATGAATTCAAATTGAAATGAAATTTGAATTGAATAGAAATGAATTTTAAACGAATTTATAAAGAGAAATTCAATTTTGATTTGAATTAAAATGGAAGTTGAAATTGTTTTTGAAACGAATTTAAAACTATTTATAAAATTCGTTTTAAATAGAAATCGATGAAATATATGTTATATATATTATATATATAATATAATGGCCTGAATAGAACGCGCCGTGCCGCGGCAGTTCGTGAATTTCGACCATTTATTTCAAACGGACATTACGGGAGATCCGAGCGTCGGATTCTCCTAAAACCAGAACCGTTGGGTTCGTATCGAAAAGAGCTTTCTAACGAATATTAGAAGTTCGAAATCTAACAGTTGGATTTGGAGATACGTCCAAATCAAATTCGAAAAAGGTCGCTGTAAGTGCAGTTCGATGGCCGTTGATGGAAATCGACTGTACGGGCCTTGATAAAATTATTAAAAATATCAATAATTTGTGTAAAATCATAAGAAATGATTTGGGAAAATTTGGGATGAAAAACTCCATATTTGAAAAGATAAAAATAGATTTTTATCAAAATGAACTAGTTTGAACTAAATTTAAAACCCGATTTGTTTTTAAACAAATAAATTAGATTTAAAAAGGGGTTTTAAATAATCGGAAATCCTAATATATTTGATTTGAATTAAATAGAATTGATTCATGGGTTTATCGTGGTCTGTGTTTTAAATAACACTAGTTCTTTAACCCGATAATAAATAGAATGTGATTTGGGTTTGTCGTGAACTGTGTTTTAAATAACACCTAGTTCTTTAACCCAGTAAAAGGAGTTTTAATGAATCTGCAATTAGATTGAAATGTAAATCTATAATCTAAATTATCAAATTTAGAAATGAGCGAGAATGGAGTATCGCCAGTTTTGCTCCAAAGCGATAGTTAAATCTTTAATTAGATTTGAACATGAAATGGTAATTAATTTTACCGACAACACCATGGTGATAGATATGGAGTATCATCATTTTTGCTTCATGGGATGAATAGGTTGGGATTGGGAAATAGAATAAATAATTACTTCGTTGTGGTTCGCTAATCTCGACTAGTTTGAAAAACCATAATTTGGTTTGAAACGACATCCAAAGGAAGATTAAAGGATAAATTTTAAAGAATTTATCTTGGATAAAATTAATGGGAACCTTTCCCTAAAAATGTGATTTTATGAATAAAGGAATATTCTGAATTGGAATGAGGCGTATGTTGTGTTTGTGTAGCATTTGTTTTAATATACGCGGGTTGTTTGGAAAGGCCGGGTTTATACCCATTCCGAATAACCGATTCGACGATAAGTCGAAGATGAAGACGGTGGTTGAAGACCGGAAGTCTTCACATCGTTTGGATAATTACTGACGATCCTGATTGGGTTGTAGACCCAAGAGGATGGAAATAGTTGGTGGTCGTCCAGACGTACTTGGAGATCGATGGATATGCGAGGAAAGTGCCTCCGGTTTCGTTCAGACCCAGAACGGACTTGTAAATGGATTGTGTGTCTGACATTGGATTTTATTCTGTGTTGATTGATTTCTGTTAAATATATATTTGTTTGGCGGCGGAGAATTTATTCTCTTGCTTAACGCCCTTCTCTGAGACGTACGAGCTTAGAGGTTATATATCGATAGATATCAATCACATGGCATGAATTGCCTATGTGGCACGCTAAGATGCAATGATCAAGGCTTCTGTTGAAAAGCAAAGTCTTGTGGTTGATGATCAAAGCACGCCTACGTGGCAGCTTTTTGTATAACGTGAATTCGCGAGCCTCACACCTCGGTATGAGTTAAAAACGGGATATGGACCGTTGGGAGAACACGACGTTTCTTTCTAGCTTTGGTGGTGTCAGTGACTTACCAGCCCTGACATTTATATACTTTTCACCTTTGTGGTTGTTGGAATGAGGCGCCTCGATTATAGGTCTGTAAGGACCGGGAAGCGTGTGTTCAGGCATAAATAATCCTCTAACGTAAGTGAGGACCGGCCCAACCGATCAAAGGATTGCCCAGAGTGTGTAGTCCTGAGGCATTTGCTAGAGTGTCTCGAGCGCGGAGAGGAGCTTGCCCCTTGCCTCGACTCATGATGGAATCCAATTTCCAATACGTGTAATTCGGTTTTAATTGTAGAACTAGTATGGCGACATAGTAGATGGTAGCTATGCCGCCTATGATTGATATTTATGATTGAAATGTTTTGACACTATACACTTATTATAGTATCAAATGATTTGTTTTAAACGTATCAAGCATGCTTTGGCTGTTATAAGGGAAAACCCTATCCCCCGGCTTGCGTTGCATTGTGTGATAGGACCTGGGTCTTATAACAGCTTCATTTTTCTTTAGTTAGCATTGCGCTGTTGTTTTATGCACTGGTATTCTTGGGAGGAAACCCGTTCCGTGTTATACGGCGTGGTCCCTTGATTTACCTAACTTTGAAAATAAAGTTTTAAATAACTGTTTTAGTTCTCACACCAGTCACATGACTGACTTGGAGTTTATTGTTTTAACCTAAATTCTGGGTGCCCCTATTTTCCGCACGGGCAGCTAGTAGTTTTGGTTTTGCAGATTTATATTCACAAGATCCTGGTTTACAGCTGGAATGATATCCGGAATGCTCTGTATCCGTATATCACATTCAGTTGTGCTTTGTATTATTTTTCGCTGCTATGTAATTTATTGTAATCTCTAATATTTATCGAATGTAATTTATTTATTTATACTCTGTATATTCTTGTATCTGATGGATTTGTTGTAATAGCAATGAAATGTTCTTCTGTTTGTGTTCTGTTTTGTCTTGTCCTCACAGTAATTCGTCCTTTCTCATCTCTTCGGAGATCGGGGAAGTTCGGGTCGCTACAGCGGGGTTCGGGTCATCTCATTATTATTATTATTATTTAATTATACAACAATCACCATTTCATATTTCTAAAAAAAACCATGATATAATAACCAAGAAATTAACATAAAATTTTAAAGTCAAAGAAACAAATAGTGAGAAAGATAATCACGTGCAAATTCTACAAATGCATAACATTTATAGCAGCTACTACACGAATCAACCGACCATTGCTCCTCTACCAATGGGTTCCTGCATAAAATCGTATGCATAGGGCTAAAAATCCTCAAATTAGCACCCTTGCTCAAATGCTTTGTCGTCTCGTATAACATATCGTGAACTTCCATCAGCCCTTTGGGCACGACCCGCAGAAACGTCATCGCCATCACCCGGGCTTGGTTCCTCAAGTACGCTATCATCGTGAAATTAGTTTAGAATGGATAAAAAGTGATGATTTCACAAATTTTTAACTATAGAACCATAGTTCATCAATGCGACTGTCAAATAGTCAACATAAAATTATTAAGCACGTCGTTAGTTTTTCAAAGATAGGTTGTGTGAGGGTTAATTCGCCTTGATTCCCCAATAGTCCTCGTACCCTTTCTGAACATCGAAAAACACATTGCCGATAGCATTACGTTGTCCTGGTTAACAAAAACAAAAAATATACTCAAAACTCGTTTATGTTAACAGCCAATATAACACCAAGAAGGTGAGATCCATGAGGTTTGAGAGTGAGGGGACTGTTTAGTTGGAATCCCCAGCACACTGTTACTAAAAGTAAAATAAAGAGATCTATTTTTTGGAAAACGAAAATTAGGGTAGATGAAGTGGTTTAGTAGAAAAGAAGAGAAAGGACGAAGTGCTTTCAAACGTGCGCGAACAGATAAAATATAATTTAAGTCATGATAAAACTAAATATGTATTGATATTAGATGAAACAGGAATAACCTTATCCTTCTTTCTCATGATTTTGCCTTCAGTCTTGGTTAGCAATGATCGTTAGATAGCATTACATCAGTTTAGCTAAAATAGCTGACGTAATGCAATATGGTATGATCAGGTAGCCATTTTTAACTAAACTGTTGTAATGCAATCTGACGATCATTGCTAACCAAGACTGAAGGCAAAATCAAGAGCAAGAAGGATAAGATTAATCTAATTAACTATAATTGATGAGTAAATCTGAATTATAATGCTTAAGTTTTTTTGTTTTGTAATAATTTTTTTATCAAGCTAATTAAATAAGATGTTAGAATGCGCCTAATAGGAACATGTTAAGGCAAACCAATTTAAAATAACTAACCATCTACACACAAACCGGTTTATCCATCAGTCACTACTATGCCATATATATGAGTCAGTTTATTTGTAAAAATAACAAACCAGGTTAAAATTATAGATTTTCTTCTATTTCCTTCTACAGATACATGTGTCATACTATGCCATACATGTGAGTCAGTTTATAAAAAGTATATTAAATAAATGTATATATATCACTACAAGAAAAATACCCTATTGCAACTAGCTATTTGCAACAGGCGATGAATGAAAGTTGCAGTAAATGATATAGCAACATAACTATTACAGCTGTTGCAATAGATAATATTTAGCAACAGACATTTTCTTGCTGTTGCGAAAACATATTTTTAGCAACTTCGTTTCTCCTACTATTGCAAAAACATACTTTTAGCAAGTGTACTTCCATAACAGTTGCAACAAACATATTATTTGCAACTGCGTTGTCTTGCTTGTTGCGAATAAATATCTTTAGCAATTGTTCTGGTCAGTTGCGAATGAATATCTTTAGCAACTGTTTTTGCCACTTGCAATAACTGTATTTTTTTACAACTGGTAAAGCCAGTTGCGAAAAGTAGTCTTTTAAAATTTATTTTCCCCCCACCTTTGGTAAGCACAATTACTATTATATACAAAAGTATGTGGTAATAAGTAATACTTAGTTATAATATAATAAGTCTTAAGTCATAATTATTATTAATTAATATGAATTAATTCTAGTAATTTAAACTAAATATGTAATAATTAATAATTATTATTAATAATCAATTATATATACATAATGATTAACATTTAGTACTTAGTATACAATTACAGTCATGAAGTATTAAAAAATATTTAACAAATAAGAAGCTACATTATAATAATTAACAGTTAGTACTAAGTAATAAATATTTGATATGTAATAATCAAAATTAATAACTAATGTATTTAATAGTTAGTAATTAATAATTATTAGTATAATATAATTAATTAATAATTTCTAGTAATAAGGTATAAAACATAGTTTGAATTTATTCATAAAATAGATTAAGAATTAGGGTATACTTATAAGCTAAAATTGATAATTGAATATAATTAGTATTAAATTACCAATAATTAATTTTTAATAATTAATTACTAATAATTTTAAATGTTTAGTTTTTAATAACTACCGTTTGAAGTTCACCGCTTTATTACAAAGCATACTATTGTTTTGAACTTGCTAGAAAACCTAAATTTAGATCCAAGAAAGGATCCCGCTTCTCGACAACTCCAACAATTTGCGGTTCCCACTTCTCTTTTTTCATTTCCCACTTCCCTTTTTTCGTTTCCCGCTTTACAATTGAGACCCCAAAGCTGTAAACTGGACTATTCTTCATCCTAGGTCCCTTATTTCCTAAAAAATCATAATCTTTGAAAAGTCCCAAACGTAGAACCGGATTCACTTCCTCTCCTACACCGACCACGACATGAATACCTCTTCCCTTCGATCAACCCGTTCATCCTTTAGAAACCTCTATGAGAAACGAATAATTGGGAGGGGTCACCGGATCTGAAATTGTCGGAGAGTGTCCAAGATCCCATCAATTAGACGCAAAATCCTAGATCTTGACCCCGAGTCATTTGTGGTTTCAAACGTTGACCAGGCCCCTTACGAAACAATCTCACTGACAACGAACAACCTTTTACATATGGTCCAATGAATTTAAAAAAGATCCAACTAGTTGTTTACAGGAAGAGTGGGGGAAGTTTGGGACGATGGAATCAGAAAGGATTCGGTTAAGATGTTAGAGGCATTAGAGGAGGGTATGTAGATTCAGTAAGCTAGTTCTGTTATCTAAAGCTTCTACACATCATTCATTCCACAAATTTCCATATTAGTTTTGGTTTTTGTTTTAATTTGTATTGGTCTACGCATTCATCTATTCTGTTCACCTCCTTTTCACATTCATATTCACACTTATTTTCACATTTAAACCTAAACAACTGCCATTAGCCACCATATTGTGCATTTCATTCTGTTCCTACTAAGCTTGCACTGTTTTTTTTTTCAATTTGTTCTTCTGTTTCATCGGTCTCAGCTCTTTGATTTTGCATCTCTTTGTTTAATTTTTTTTCTTTGCTACATTTATTGCTAGTTCTTATCTTTAAAAATAAAAAAACCATTTGTGTTTTATTACAATTTTTTCTTCAATTTTTGAGATACTGTTGTTGCTTGTTCTAGTTTAAGGTTCTGTTGTATTATTGTTTCAGTCACTAATAAAAATTGCACGGTTCTTACAAAACTGGTAAAATTTAAAATGCTGAAGCTGGCACGTGGATTAGAAAAAATAAACTCCATTTTTAGTTGTTTTTTCCTACGGATCCAGTTAGCCCTTTCTAGAGAAATTTTAATGTGTACAATTTAAAATGCTGCTGATAATTAAAAGCTTCCTGACAAGCAATGCATGTGATATTTGTTTTTGCATTCATAATGTTTCGACCCTTGTGCATTATTCTAGATATCAAGCTGGTTCATATGCCGTATTTTCTACGCAGATATGACCAAATTTAATGGCTGTCAGATTCTAATTTAGGTTCATTCGTAAGAGCATTCATAGTCTGAATTTTCTAATATCGTGATACGCATTTAGAATGCGTTATATAAATAAATGAAAACATTTGTGCAACATTATTTAAGCATAACAGGTAGCATCGTGGAGAGATTAACATATAAGGATAAATTAAATAATCAAATTTTAAAGAATTATTTGCGCTCAAAACCCGTAGTTTGTTAAAGTAACTGACAATGATGTTATTCTGCGATTTTATACTAATAACCATTTTGGCACATACGATTTTATTTTGTTTTTGGTAAAATACTCAGAATGTATGGTTGTAGAGCAATGATGCTGGAAACAGTAGCAGCAGTGCTTAGAATGGTAGGAGTATGCTTCTTCACTGCAAATCTCTACCATGTTTTGAGCACAACGGGGGATGGATCTAGGCATTTGTAGAAGAAGCAGAAAATGAGACGATGCATCTGTGGACATTCATGATAATTTCTCAGCTTCACCCATGGTTTGAGCTGGAAAAGATAATAAGGTTGCTGATTTGATGGTTGTGTTGATCAGATGACTGGCTGATGGTTTGAATTGGAAAACATAATAAGGTTTATAGAGCCACTGAAAAATGAGTGATATCAAATGAATGAATGTTGTCTTTGTTGTGGCTTCTAGGTTAGTGTTGAATCAGATTCACCTTTTGTACTAAAAGAAGTGTTGTTTTGAAGAGAGACATTAATGATGTATATGTATTTGCTTTATCAATGGATTTCTTCATTCTTTAGTTTATAGATGTTGTAATGTTATTTGAATTTTTTCGATTGCTTAACAATATATTTGAAAGTTTTATGTTTGAATCGTTGCATAGTACATATATGAGTTATTAAATTTTGAATTAATGAAAGCTCTGAAATAATCAAATGGTTTTTTTTTTTATGAATTTTGCAACTGTTATTTGTTGTTGCCAAAAGACCTGTTGCAACAACAAATGCCAGTTGCAAAAAAATATACCGCAACTTCTTATTGCAACATGCAAAAATTGTTGCAGACTTTTTGCAACTCCAGCTATACCAACGGGCGCGGGTCTGTTGCAATAGGTCTATTACAACAGATATTGCCTATTGCGAAATGTGTTTTTTGTTGTAGTATATGCATGTGACAATGTCAGTTTTCTTTTTATTAATCAAATAAATTAAAAAGAGTAATCAAATGGCTATAAATTTTCTTTAAAAATTAATCAAATAAAATAACATATAAATTACTTTTTATAAAAGAAAATCTATATCTTTACCTGCTAATCGTATGGAAAGATTGCTGCAATACGCTAATCGTCCTATATGTACTTGTTACCCCCAGTGCTACACTGCTGGACACTGCTAGACACCAAAAGAAAACTTAATGATGTTATAAAATGAATACAGAATAGAAAAAATAAGGGAGAGAGAACATTTCTATTCATTCAGATGTATATTCTTTCTATTACATTGGCTCCTTTATATATATGCTTTTGGAGCTGATCTTTAGCTTATTCCCATGATGTGGGACTGAACATAGAACTATTAAAAGCATATTCACAACATTCACATATATATATATATACACACATACACACACACAACACTACCCCTTGGATATGCATCTTCAAAAACTTGAATGCTCTGCTAACTTGAAGTTGTCCCTTTTAAGACATATATGATGATTGCTCCCCTTTATTATTATCTTGCTTGCATATATCTGTTCAGTCGATACAACTATTTTCTGTTGCCTTCAAAACTCTGTTAGGAAAACCCAATGGGAAAAGCCTTGAATGAGAAAAAGAGTACAACGTCTAACATTATGAATATCATATTAAAATGATATTCCTCAAAAGAGTTTGATGCTTCAGGATCAAAACAATACCTCATTAAATACCTTTTTATGAAAAACCCTGTGGGAAAAATCACAAACAAGGAAAAGAGTGCAAATTTATTTCCTATTCAGGTAACATGTTTTACAATGTTACCATAAGGGTTGATACTTCAGGATCAAGATAATGCCTCATTAAAAACCTTACTAACAAAAACCCAGTGGGAAAAATATTAGTGAAGGAAAAGAGTACATTATAGCATAATTTTATATGCTCCCCCTTATTTATAACTCATTATTCAATTAGTCTATTGATGTAGTCGACGCATGCCAATTTTTTATATCATCTTCTGCAATGTTGATTTGGAAATTGCCGTTGAGAATGGATCTACCCTCTTTTCTTGAAACTGAATTTGTTTTTCCTCTTTCTTGTTATCCTTCCATGCATTTGTGAAGAGAAATTTAGAAGAAATGTGCTCCATCCTATCATACTTGATATAATTCACTTGAATCTGAGCCATCCAAACAGCCTTGTCTTCTTCATAAATAGTAATTTACTGCATCAAAATATGTTTGGTACTTCTAGATCAAAACGTTGCCTCATCAAAACCTTACTAAGAAAAACCCGATGGGAAAAATCTTAGTGAAGTAAAAAGAGTATAAAATGTCAGGTTTACTACGTCAAAAGTAGTATGATACTTCTGGATCAATGTAATGCCTCGTAAAAACCTTAATAAGAAAAGCCCTGTGGGAACAATCTTAAATAAGGAAAAAGAGTACATTATAACTTATTTTTGTATGTTATTTTTGGGTTGATACTTATGGATCATGACCCATGCCTCATTAAAACCTTACTAAGAAAACCCAGTAAGGAAAAACTTAGTTAGGGAAAAAGAATGCATTATATCATACTTATGGATGCTCCCCCTGATTTAATAATTTCCTCTGAATTTGTATTCTTCTTTCAATAACTCAAATTGCTTACAAATCCTTCTTAATGAAGTTTTTCTTTTAAAACTTCATGTGTATTTCCATGCTTTAGGCATGCTTTCTTATTTAAAACGCCTCCCTTTTGTGATTTGTATGATACTAATATTCATTTATGAATACACTTCAGGTGCTTATAATTTTCTGTTTCAAACGGGCTTGAATATTGCAATACACATTTGATGAATGAGACAACTTTCATTATAACAACACTAAGCTGGAAGTAATCTACTCATCTTGAAGTATATCAAGAATTTCATTACAACAGTACTTAGAAGAATGTTGTAATTGAGACGACCCGATTTCCCGTTCTCACGGAAACAAGGTTATCTTTGGAATATAACACAGAAACATATAATAGCAGAACAGAATTAAATAAATACACCAGAATGAACAACAAAATATACTGGATAAAAATAATCATCAGAGTTACACAGTATACAGGATCTTACTTAGTACAAATACAGTTCAGCTATACATAAATGTCTACAGCGGAAATAAACAAAATATGTACAATAGGAGCTGAACAGCATAAAAAGAAATAAATGATAGAATCCATCTTCAGCTCCAGCTATCCAGAAGAGAACCAGCTAAACCTGAATACAAGGCTGCCCGTGTAGAAAAAGGGGCACCCGAGTTTGAGAGTGAAACAAACTACGAGTCAGTCATGGGACTGGTATGAGAAATCCACTCAACACATATATAATTGGCTAATCACAGGACCACGCCACTTTCGTGGAACGGGTTTACTCCATTGGATTGCCAGTGCTTTAAAACAAATCTTTCTTTTAAACATCGCTATGCTTTTAATAAAAATGAAGCCGTTATAAGACTCAGTTCCCATCACACAATGCAACGCAAACCGGAGGATAGAGTTTTTACCTTATAACGGCCAAAATATGCTTGATACGAATAAAACAAAGGCATTTGATATTATTGCTAGTGTATATATGTTTTGAAAACAATTTCAAATCATAACTATCAATCATAGACGGCATTAATGCCCCATACCACTATGTCGCCATATATAGGTATACAATCAAAACCGCACAATCACGTATTTGGAAATTGGATTTCCGTCATGAACCAAGGCAAAAGATAGTCCTTACCGAATTCGAGACGCTCTAGCCCGCCCCTCAGGAACAGCCGCAACTGCCCCCTGGATCGTCAGGGCCGGTCCACCGATGTGGATTATTATGCCTGAACAATACGTTTCCCCGCCCTTTGGGGCGTAAACGAGCCAACGAATGACTCCATCGGACCCGGATCGTCCGATCAAACCGAGGCGCCTCGCAACAGCAACAACCACATAGGTGAAAAGTATATAAATGTCAGGGCTGGTAGGTCACTGACACCACCCTAGCTAGAAAGAAACGCATGCCCTCCCTGAGGTCCTTCCTCCCGTTTTAGGTTCCTACCGGGGTGTGAGGCTCGCGAATTCACGTTACACACAAAGCTACGCCACACAGGCGGTGCTTTGATCATCGCCACAAGACTTTGCTTTTCAACAGAAGCCCTGATCACTGCATCTTAGCATGCCACACAGAATAAATCCTATGTCAGACACACAGTCCATTTACAAGTCCGTTCTGGGTCTGAACGAAACCGGAGGCACTAAATACCTCGCAAACCCTTTGATCAACACGTACGTCTGAACGATCACCACTCATTATCCATATTTCGGGATGCCTCCCAATCAGGACCTCGGTTACCATCCAAACGAGGTGAAGATCTCCGGTCTTCGACCATCGTCTTCATCTTCGAATTTCAATCGTCGGTCGATTATTCGAAATGAGAATTAACTCGGCCTTTTCAAATAATTCACGTATATTCAGAATTTCAAATCGATTTATTTCAATGGTTAAATTATTCAACAACACCAATTGTGTTCTTTAATATAGTTTTCACACCAAACACATTCAACCATCAAACATCACATAAATCAAGCAAATTCAGTTTATTTCCATTCCATATCGCTTACGATATTTTATAACTATTTATCGCTATTTTTATTTATTTTAAAATAGCTAATATATTCAAAACGACGTTTCGGGCCATAACGTGGCCGTGGCGCTGTTTTTCTTCAGATTTGATTTACACATATCTGAAAATCTAACCGTTGGATCTTCACAAAATTTACATCATTAGAAATGTCTTTTCAAAACGAATCCAACGGTTCCAGTTTCGGGAAAATCCGACGGTCGGATCTCCCGGTACAATCGTTTGAAGTTTTGATTTCAAAATACGAACTGCAGCGTCGTTATTCGATTAAATATAATTTTATTTATATATATAAATAAATATAATCGTTTCTGGCGCTGTTTTTCTTCAGATTTGAATTAAACATTCCAGACAATCCAACCGTTGGATTTCTACAAGGTTGGTGCCGTTGGAAAGATTATTCCAAGGCGAACCCGACGGTTGAGGTTTCGGGAAAATCCAATGGTCGGATTTCCCGTACTAGTCGTTTGAAATTACGGTTTCGAAATACGAACTGCACGGCTTCGTTTCGTTTTAATTTTATTTATATTTATATAGTTATATAAATATAGTTCATTCAACGATTTCAATATCGTTTTAACTTCAAAAAATTTTCTAACTCCTTAAATTTTGGAAAAATTTCGCCATAACCTCCCCTGTACCGGGAGCGTCGGGAAATCGCAAATAGCGTCCCGGTCCTTCTAATCTCAAAAAGAAAAAAAAAAGAAAAAGCCAAGCGGCTAGCCAATAGGCTCAAAATCATCACCCAAACAAATCAGTAAATGTGTACCTATTTGTCGGGCACAAAATTTTATTCCTCTTCTCTAGCCCCTTTGCTATAACCTGTTCAAAGAATATTGCATGTACATATATATACAGTTCATATCATTTTTCATTTTCTATTCAACTTCATATTTGATTTCTATTAGGTTTTAAAAACACCATTCATTCTAATGTTACATAAATAGGTGCAAATCATTTCATTAGCTAATTAATGAATATTTCAACTCATATATGTTTATTTTGAACAAGTGGCTATTTTCAACATTTCACATTTCAACGATTTATGCATACAATAAAAATGTGATTTTTATTGTAAAACGATTCATTTCAAAACACTATTTTTCTATATAGTTCACATAGTCGATAAAAGGTGATATTTATTATCAAACAGTTTATTTCAAAATATGAATACCATTCAACACATGAATTTCTAAACAACGAATGAATATCAATTCAACACATGAATGTTTTCAATAGTTTTTATATATCGATAAAAATGTGATTTTTATTATCGAACGATTTATTTCAAAATATGAATACCATTCAACACATGAATTTCTAAACAACGAATGAATATCAATTCAACACATGAATGTTTTCAATAGTTTTTAGATATAGATAAAAATGTGATTTTTATTATCTAACAGTTTATTTCAAAATATGAATACCATTCAACACATGAATTTCTAAACAACGAATGAATATCAATTCAACACACGAATGTTTTCAATAGTTTTTAGATATAGATAAAAATGTGATTTTTATTATCTAACAGTTTATTTCAAAATATGAATACCATTCAACACATGAATTTCTAAACAACGAATGAATATCAATTCAACACACGAATGTTTTCAATATAAGGAATAAATATAGTTTAAGCATATGAAAATAATTCAAACACACAAATATTATTCAAAATTTCGGCAGCATAACGGCAGGGTAGTTACACCGGCACCGTCCCTAGTACGGCTCCTCGCTCTACCTTAAAACCTCGCGGTTTTTGACAATGGGAATCATGCATCTAATTCGCACGCAGGCGGCATGTTTATATTTTTTTTCCATTTCCACAAACTAATCCTATGTGGTTTCAACCAAATATTTTCCAATCACAATTGGGTATTTTTCAACCACAATCAACCAATATCAATCACAAACAATCCCAAACAATCAATCAATTCCAACCAATAAATATCGTCCATGGTTTGTGGACGAGGGGCGTATATATATATATATATATATAGATATTTATATATAGCAGTTCATTTTCAACTCATATATGTTTATTTATAAAAAGAATTTGAAGAGTGAGAAATCCTCACCAATAGCTATCCACTCACACGATTGTTCCTTAATAGAAACTTCGCCTACTTCGCCTTGTTGTTGCTTTCGTTTCCCGTATTCTCTACATAAGTAAAAATCGAATTTTTACCATGCTATTCAATATATATAAAAATATGATTTTTACTTTTGCTTTCACATATAAAAAATATGATTTTTGCTTTCACATATAAAAATATGATTTTTGCTTTCACATATAAAAACATGATTTTTACCTTCGCTTTCACATATAAAAACATGTTTTCTATTTTTGCTTTCACATATAAAAATATGTTTTCTATTTTATAAGTCATTTTTAAAATCAGTTTTTATATTCTTTAAAATTTCTTTAAAATCAAATCAGTTTTTATTTAAAAAAACAAAATCAGTTTTTATTCTTTAAAAAAATTCAGTTTTATTTCTTTATATTTTAAAACAGTTTCAGTTTTAAACTTTATTTAATTTATTCAGTTTTTACCTTTTTTTATTCCTTTTCAAAATCAGTTTTTCTCTTTTTTTTTTTTTTATAAATGCAGTTTTATTTTATTTATTTTTTATTTCAAAAACAGGTTTTTATACTTTTTATAAAATTCAGTTTAATACTTATTAAACAAATCACAGTATTTAAAATCAGAACTTAAAACAAAAATAAAATAAATAAATCAAATTAAAAAAAACTTACAGTGCTTCGAAGAAGGGGGGGGGATGCTGATGTCGGCGGCGGCACTTCTGGGGGGGGGAAATGAAGGCGTCGGAGGAGGTGGGCGTTCGCTGGTTCGAACGGTGGTGTCGCGACTGGATTCGACGGGGGGTGCTCGAGGTGGAGGCGGAGGCTGCGGGGAGGCGGTGAGTGGCTTCGAGATGGGGGGTGGCGGCGTGAGTTCGTCGGCGGCTCGAGGTTGGGGGGGGGGCGGCTCCGATTAGATTTAGGTTTTTGGTTTTTTTTTTCTTTTTTTTTTTCTTCTGTTTCGAATTATAACTAACGGGGGGGGGCCAATCAGAAGGGAAAAAGGGGGAGAAAGAGTACCCTTTTTTTTTTTTTTTTATTTAATTTAAATTTGCAAAAGGGTTGACTTTCATCCACGACCTCGAAACGGGGCCCACCGCCTGTCGCCCATAGCGTTTCACCCCCATTCCGAACACAATGGGATATGTATCGCAAGCTGGTTTGATCATTACAATCGGTTTCCTTTTGAATTTACATTTAAATCACTATATTGAATTTTAAACGCACATTTCAAATTACCGGGGTCACATACTAACTAGAAAAATTCCAGAAAAATATTTTCTAGTTTCGTATTGACGATTCGGTCCTAACAAAACTAGTTTCGTCGAATTCTGAGACCGTTTGAAAAATGGCCAATTTCCAGTCGATTAAATTCAATAGAAACTGGTCAAACGCGTTTTCTTTTGCCACGCTCACATATTGATTCGAAAAATTATGAAATTTGAAACCTAGCAATAACTTGACACTGCGGACCCAACAAAAGTGGTTTCGTCGAAATCCCGAGGTCGTTTGCAAAATGTCCATTTTTAAGGGCCTGAATTCCATAGCGACTATTCAGAATTTTTAACTGGACATATCTTTTGATTCCCGCTATCAAATTCCGATTGGTTAGATTCGTTAGAAAGATATTACCAATAAGATCCTAATGTTTTTGGTCTCACTAAAATCCGGATTGTTTTGCACCCGGTATATTCAATTGAAGTTTGAAATCGAATTATCGAACTACCGCGCCATTTTCAATTCTATATATAATTATAATTAATTATATTCGTTTTCAAATGTCGATTCAAACTCAGTTTTCATCGTCATTAACTAAAATATTTATTTTAAATATTTAAAATCCATTATTTTAGCCAATTTAAAATTTTTAAATTGGTTCAGATTTTCTGGGTCGTTACAATCTCCCCCACTTAAAACTTTTCGTCCCCGAAAAGGAATAAAGTCGAAAGTGGTTTGATAATTCTACGATCACACAATACAACAACCAATTTGTTTTTAATATTCAGAGTATAGAATAAACAATGCACATCCATGGGAAGAAAATAGCAACAGAATAGAGAATTAAATGGTAATGCAAAGTAGGGTAAATGTACCTTGCACCGGAGTCAATCAGAGATATCTACTCGGCATCTAGGATAAGCTTTCTGAATGCTCTCCTCAGTTTCCCAAGTACAATCTCGCGGATCTCCACTCCATTGCACTTTGACTAAGTGAACCTTCTTGTTCCTCAGCTCTTTGGCTTCTTTGCCGATAATCTTTAGCGGCTCTCGCCTCACAGCTAATTCTGGAGTAATTTCTATGTCCTGCTGAGCTGCTTCTTCCACGATCAAGTCTGGATCATGAACGTGCTTTCGAAGTTGAGATATATGAAATACATCATGCACACCAGGCAACCAGTCAGGCAATTTGACCCTATAAGCGAGAGTTCCAATCCGTTCCAGAATAGGAAACGGACCAATAAATTTGGGTGCTAGCTTTCCAGTTTTACCGAACCTGATAACTCCTCTCATCGGCGATACTTTCAAATATACATAGTCGCCAACCTCAAAGGATATATCTCTTCTTCTTTTATCGGCATAGCTCTTTTGTCGGCTTTGAGCGGCGAGCAATCGTTTCTTAATAAAATCGACTTTGTCGGCCGCTTCTCGAATCATATCAGGACCCAACACAAGTCTATTTCCTGGTTCGACCCAGCAAGCAGGAGATCGGCAAGGTCTACCATACAATGCTTCGAATGGCGACATTGTCAGACTCACCTGGTAGCTGTTGTTATAAGAGAACTCAGCCAAATGTAGATTGTCTTCCCATGATCCACCGAAATCTATAACACAAGCCCGCAATAGATCTTCTAGAATGCGATTCACCCTCTCAGTCTGACCGTCTGTCTGAGGATGATAAGCGGTGCTCAAGTTTAACTTCGTTCCCAGCTCGACTTGAAATGCTTCCCAGAATTTACTAGTGAATATTGTATCTCTATCACTGACTATACTGAGCGGCACTCCATGCAGTCTAACTATTTCCCTGAAGTATATCTGCGCCAGACTCTGAGCAGTTCTGTTTGATTTGACAGGTATAAAATGGGCGGTCTTCGTGAAGCGATCTACGATCACCCAAATACTGTCATTTCCTTTTCTGGTTCTGGGCAAACCATCAATGAAATCCATGGAGATATGCTCCCACTTCCAACCAGGAACTTCCAGCGGTTGTAATAATCCAGCCAGTTTCTGTTGGTCGCTTTTAACTAGCTGGCAAGTAGGGCATCGACTAACATATATCGAAACGTCTCTTTTCATAGCCTTCCACCAGAAAGTTCTTTTGAGATCGTTATACATTTTGGCCACACCAGGATGGATACTCAGCTTGGACTTGTGACACTCGTCTAACACTTCCCTTTTTAACTCTGGGATGTCAGGAACACAAATCCTTCCTTTTAATCTCAAGGTCTCGTCGTTATCTATTTGAAAACACGAGGGTTCGCCTTTCTGAATCCTTTTGATCATATCTTTAATAAAGTTATCCTCCTTCTGAAGAATAGATATTTTGTCAATCAAGGAAGTCGTGATAATAAAGCTGGCGATCATTACATTCTTTCGACTCAGCGCATCGGCCACGACATTGGCTTTCCCTGGAGTATATATAATTTCAAAGTCATATGCTGCAAGAAACTCCAGCCAACGTTGCTGCCTCAAATTCAAGTCCTTCTGAGTGAACAGATACTTTAATGACTGATGATCTGTAAACAGTTCGAATCTCTCACCGAGAAGATAGTGTCTCCAGATTTTCAAAGAGAATATGATAGCCAATAACTCAAGATCATGAGTTACATAGTTTTTCTCGTGCGGCTTCAGTTGACGGCTAGCATAAGCAATTACTTGGCCTCTTTGCATTAACACTGCGCCAAGGCCTTCTCTAGAAGCATCAGTCCAGACTTTTAGATCCTGGTTGCCATCAATGATGGTTAACACTGGAGCTGTTGTTAATCTTAACTTTAGCTCTTCAAAAGCCTCCTCACTCTTTTCAGTCCATTTGAACTTAGAATGCTTCTTTGTAAGCTTCGTTAAGTGGCCAGATATCTTCGAAAAGTCTTTAACGAACTTCCGATAATAGCTAGCCAGTCCAAGAAAACTGCGAACTTCAGTGGGAGTACTGGGCTGTTTCCAATTTTGAATGGCTGTGATTTTGCTTGGATCCACAGCGATTCCATCTTTCGATACGACATGGCCCAGAAATTTCACTTCATCTTGCCAGAATATACATTTGGAAAACTTTGCTTTCAATACATTCCTTCTGAGGATTTCTAACACTTGTTCCAGATGCTTTTCATGTTCGGCCTTTGATTTAGAGAAGATTAGAATATCATCAATAAAAACCAGAACGAATTTATTCAAAACCCCTCTGAACACTCTATTCATCAGATCGACGAAATAAGCTGGAGCGTTACATAAGCCGAACGGCATTACTAACCACTCGTAGAATAAGTCGGGGCCTCTGAACGCTGTCATTGGAACACACTCTTCGGCAATTCGAAGTTGATGGAAACCTGTAGCTAGGTCCATTCGCGAAAATACTTGTGCTCCATTTAATCGATCCAACAAATCATCTATTCGCGGCAATGGATATTTGTTCTTTATGGTCTGCTTGTTCAAATCACGATAATCCACACATAGACGTAGAGTACCGTCAGATTTTGGGACAAACACCACTGCTGCACCCCAATCAGAGAAACTAGGCCTTATCAGACCTTTCCATACTAGTTGTCTTGTTTGATTGTCTAATTCCTCCTTCTCTTTCAAGGACATTCTTCGAATAGCGTGAACTACCGGCCTTGCATTCGGAATCAAAGCAATCTTGAAATCTATTTCTCTCTGCGGAGGTAAGCGAACAACTTCTTCGAACACATCCGCATAGTTCTTGACAACAGGAATGTCTTTGATGAGGTCAGGAATATTCTCTGTGACTTCAGGGATATTTTCTATTTGGGCTGGAGAAACATTCAAAGCTGCCCAGAAGTCCTTTCTATTAGCATTCTGACCTTCACAGGGAATGGTTATATAATCACCTGATTTAATCTTCGCCTTTACGACCCTCTCGGCGCATTTGACTTCAGCTTCATATTTGGTCAACCAGTCTAACCCCAAGATAAGATCAAACTCTTTGAAATTCATGACGACCGCGATGGTAGGAAACCGATAACGAGAGAAAGAAACCGGCACTCCACAAATCCAACTGAGATCAATGGAACCCCCAACTGGATTCTGGACAGTCATTGGTTCCTTGAGCTTCTTCAAATTCAAATCCAGTTTCTTAGCTGCATCTTTGGAAATGAAGCTTCGTGACGCGCCTGTGTCAAACAGTACTTTAACTGGGATGTCTTTGACAGTTAGCGTGCCTTCTAAAACATCTGGCCTTTCCTGAATAGCTGAGGGCTCAGAAGTTTCTGCCACTTCATTCACTTGAACTATCTCAGTCTTTTTCAACTGCCAGCAATCTTGCTTTACGTGACCAAACTGGTCGCATTGATTGCACCTTTGCTTTCCTTGAAAATCCTTCTTTGCTTTAGATCCACTCTTTCTTTGTTCGTTCCAAGATTTGCAACTTATCGCCAAATGTCCTTTTCTATTGCAGCTTGAGCACGTGGCGGTCATTATTCGTTCGTTCCCAGATTCAGCCCTTTTTCTCTTGGCACTGGGCCTCTTATTGACTTCAGACCTCGTACTGGTTTCAGGAATATCAGTTTCTGACCCTGTTTTGTCACTAGAACAGACTTCTTCTTCGTCGCGCAACATTCCTTTCTTATGGAGATCTTCGTACTGATAAGCCATATAAATCATTTCTGAGAAAGGAAGCTTCACATGCCCCAATACCTTATTCTGGTATTTCCTTTGAAGTCCGTGAATAAATCTCAGATTTTTCCTCTTCGGATTTTGAATTAGATGAGGAGCAAAGTGAGAAAGTTCATTAAATTTCTTATGATATTCGGGAATTGTCATGTCTCCTTGTATCAGATAAGAAAATTCGTCGCATAGTCGCTCTGTCGCTTCGGGAGGAGTAAATCTTTCTAAGAAAATCACTTTGAATCTGTCCCAGGTGATATCACCTTCTGGATTATCCTTAACAACAGAATCCCACCAGAACAAAGCTTCATCTTCCAGTGCCCAGGAGGCCAGTAATCTTTTCTGGTCATCCCTAAGCTTTAATGCTTCGAATATTTTCTCAACCGAACGAATCCAAGCTTGGGTTCTCATAATAGATTCTTCGCCCGAGAACGGCTTTCCACCCAGATTTCTATACTTCATGAATAGAGCTTCAATATCCGGGCTAGTATTACTTCTTCTGTTTCTGGCACTCATTTTCTAGTTCTTCTGCAGATAGCAGATCAAGTGTCAGGTCACAGAAAAGGTATTTTAAAATATAGAGACAAATACTTGAAGTGTAAATGTGTCTATCGAAGTGTATTCATTCTGCTTTACTCATACTAGGATATTGCTGATCCTATCTGTATTGAGTTACCCGTCCTAGAACACTACTGGTTCTATTTCTGACGAGTTCGTTCAAATGTTATATTCCAGAACTAAGCTTAACCAAAGCTCTGATACCACGTTGAGACGACCCGATTTCCCGTTCTCACGGAAACAAGGTTATCTTTGGAATATAACACAGAAACATATAATAGCAGAACAGAATTAAATAAATACACCAGAATGAACAACAAAATATACTGGATAAAAATAATCATCAGAGTTACACAGTATACAGGATCTTACTTAGTACAAATACAGTTCAGCTATACATAAATGTCTACAGCGGAAATAAACAAAATATGTACAATAGGAGCTGAACAGCATAAAAAGAAATAAATGATAGAATCCATCTTCAGCTCCAGCTATCCAGAAGAGAACCAGCTAAACCTGAATACAAGGCTGCCCGTGTAGAAAAAGGGGCACCCGAGTTTGAGAGTGAAACAAACTACGAGTCAGTCATGGGACTGGTATGAGAAATCCACTCAACACATATATAATTGGCTAATCACAGGACCACGCCACTTTCGTGGAACGGGTTTACTCCATTGGATTGCCAGTGCTTTAAAACAAATCTTTCTTTTAAACATCGCTATGCTTTTAATAAAAATGAAGCCGTTATAAGACTCAGTTCCCATCACACAATGCAACGCAAACCGGAGGATAGAGTTTTTACCTTATAACGGCCAAAATATGCTTGATACGAATAAAACAAAGGCATTTGATATTATTGCTAGTGTATATATGTTTTGAAAACAATTTCAAATCATAACTATCAATCATAGACGGCATTAATGCCCCATACCACTATGTCGCCATATATAGGTATACAATCAAAACCGCACAATCACGTATTTGGAAATTGGATTTCCGTCATGAACCAAGGCAAAAGATAGTCCTTACCGAATTCGAGACGCTCTAGCCCGCCCCTCAGGAACAGCCGCAACTGCCCCCTGGATCGTCAGGGCCGGTCCACCGATGTGGATTATTATGCCTGAACAATACGTTTCCCCGCCCTTTGGGGCGTAAACGAGCCAACGAATGACTCCATCGGACCCGGATCGTCCGATCAAACCGAGGCGCCTCGCAACAGCAACAACCACATAGGTGAAAAGTATATAAATGTCAGGGCTGGTAGGTCACTGACACCACCCTAGCTAGAAAGAAACGCATGCCCTCCCTGAGGTCCTTCCTCCCGTTTTAGGTTCCTACCGGGGTGTGAGGCTCGCGAATTCACGTTACACACAAAGCTACGCCACACAGGCGGTGCTTTGATCATCGCCACAAGACTTTGCTTTTCAACAGAAGCCCTGATCACTGCATCTTAGCATGCCACACAGAATAAATCCTATGTCAGACACACAGTCCATTTACAAGTCCGTTCTGGGTCTGAACGAAACCGGAGGCACTAAATACCTCGCAAACCCTTTGATCAACACGTACGTCTGAACGATCACCACTCATTATCCATATTTCGGGATGCCTCCCAATCAGGACCTCGGTTACCATCCAAACGAGGTGAAGATCTCCGGTCTTCGACCATCGTCTTCATCTTCGAATTTCAATCGTCGGTCGATTATTCGAAATGAGAATTAACTCGGCCTTTTCAAATAATTCACGTATATTCAGAATTTCAAATCGATTTATTTCAATGGTTAAATTATTCAACAACACCAATTGTGTTCTTTAATATAGTTTTCACACCAAACACATTCAACCATCAAACATCACATAAATCAAGCAAATTCAGTTTATTTCCATTCCATATCGCTTACGATATTTTATAACTATTTATCGCTATTTTTATTTATTTTAAAATAGCTAATATATTCAAAACGACGTTTCGGGCCATAACGTGGCCGTGGCGCTGTTTTTCTTCAGATTTGATTTACACATATCTGAAAATCTAACCGTTGGATCTTCACAAAATTTACATCATTAGAAATGTCTTTTCAAAACGAATCCAACGGTTCCAGTTTCGGGAAAATCCGACGGTCGGATCTCCCGGTACAATCGTTTGAAGTTTTGATTTCAAAATACGAACTGCAGCGTCGTTATTCGATTAAATATAATTTTATTTATATATATAAATAAATATAATCGTTTCTGGCGCTGTTTTTCTTCAGATTTGAATTAAACATTCCAGACAATCCAACCGTTGGATTTCTACAAGGTTGGTGCCGTTGGAAAGATTATTCCAAGGCGAACCCGACGGTTGAGGTTTCGGGAAAATCCAATGGTCGGATTTCCCGTACTAGTCGTTTGAAATTACGGTTTCGAAATACGAACTGCACGGCTTCGTTTCGTTTTAATTTTATTTATATTTATATAGTTATATAAATATAGTTCATTCAACGATTTCAATATCGTTTTAACTTCAAAAAATTTTCTAACTCCTTAAATTTTGGAAAAATTTCGCCATAACCTCCCCTGTACCGGGAGCGTCGGGAAATCGCAAATAGCGTCCCGGTCCTTCTAATCTCAAAAAGAAAAAAAAAAGAAAAAGCCAAGCGGCTAGCCAATAGGCTCAAAATCATCACCCAAACAAATCAGTAAATGTGTACCTATTTGTCGGGCACAAAATTTTATTCCTCTTCTCTAGCCCCTTTGCTATAACCTGTTCAAAGAATATTGCATGTACATATATATACAGTTCATATCATTTTTCATTTTCTATTCAACTTCATATTTGATTTCTATTAGGTTTTAAAAACACCATTCATTCTAATGTTACATAAATAGGTGCAAATCATTTCATTAGCTAATTAATGAATATTTCAACTCATATATGTTTATTTTGAACAAGTGGCTATTTTCAACATTTCACATTTCAACGATTTATGCATACAATAAAAATGTGATTTTTATTGTAAAACGATTCATTTCAAAACACTATTTTTCTATATAGTTCACATAGTCGATAAAAGGTGATATTTATTATCAAACAGTTTATTTCAAAATATGAATACCATTCAACACATGAATTTCTAAACAACGAATGAATATCAATTCAACACATGAATGTTTTCAATAGTTTTTATATATCGATAAAAATGTGATTTTTATTATCGAACGATTTATTTCAAAATATGAATACCATTCAACACATGAATTTCTAAACAACGAATGAATATCAATTCAACACATGAATGTTTTCAATAGTTTTTAGATATAGATAAAAATGTGATTTTTATTATCTAACAGTTTATTTCAAAATATGAATACCATTCAACACATGAATTTCTAAACAACGAATGAATATCAATTCAACACACGAATGTTTTCAATAGTTTTTAGATATAGATAAAAATGTGATTTTTATTATCTAACAGTTTATTTCAAAATATGAATACCATTCAACACATGAATTTCTAAACAACGAATGAATATCAATTCAACACACGAATGTTTTCAATATAAGGAATAAATATAGTTTAAGCATATGAAAATAATTCAAACACACAAATATTATTCAAAATTTCGGCAGCATAACGGCAGGGTAGTTACACCGGCACCGTCCCTAGTACGGCTCCTCGCTCTACCTTAAAACCTCGCGGTTTTTGACAATGGGAATCATGCATCTAATTCGCACGCAGGCGGCATGTTTATATTTTTTTTCCATTTCCACAAACTAATCCTATGTGGTTTCAACCAAATATTTTCCAATCACAATTGGGTATTTTTCAACCACAATCAACCAATATCAATCACAAACAATCCCAAACAATCAATCAATTCCAACCAATAAATATCGTCCATGGTTTGTGGACGAGGGGCGTATATATATATATATATATATAGATATTTATATATAGCAGTTCATTTTCAACTCATATATGTTTATTTATAAAAAGAATTTGAAGAGTGAGAAATCCTCACCAATAGCTATCCACTCACACGATTGTTCCTTAATAGAAACTTCGCCTACTTCGCCTTGTTGTTGCTTTCGTTTCCCGTATTCTCTACATAAGTAAAAATCGAATTTTTACCATGCTATTCAATATATATAAAAATATGATTTTTACTTTTGCTTTCACATATAAAAAATATGATTTTTGCTTTCACATATAAAAATATGATTTTTGCTTTCACATATAAAAACATGATTTTTACCTTCGCTTTCACATATAAAAACATGTTTTCTATTTTTGCTTTCACATATAAAAATATGTTTTCTATTTTATAAGTCATTTTTAAAATCAGTTTTTATATTCTTTAAAATTTCTTTAAAATCAAATCAGTTTTTATTTAAAAAAACAAAATCAGTTTTTATTCTTTAAAAAAATTCAGTTTTATTTCTTTATATTTTAAAACAGTTTCAGTTTTAAACTTTATTTAATTTATTCAGTTTTTACCTTTTTTTATTCCTTTTCAAAATCAGTTTTTCTCTTTTTTTTTTTTTTATAAATGCAGTTTTATTTTATTTATTTTTTATTTCAAAAACAGGTTTTTATACTTTTTATAAAATTCAGTTTAATACTTATTAAACAAATCACAGTATTTAAAATCAGAACTTAAAACAAAAATAAAATAAATAAATCAAATTAAAAAAAACTTACAGTGCTTCGAAGAAGGGGGGGGGATGCTGATGTCGGCGGCGGCACTTCTGGGGGGGGGAAATGAAGGCGTCGGAGGAGGTGGGCGTTCGCTGGTTCGAACGGTGGTGTCGCGACTGGATTCGACGGGGGGTGCTCGAGGTGGAGGCGGAGGCTGCGGGGAGGCGGTGAGTGGCTTCGAGATGGGGGGTGGCGGCGTGAGTTCGTCGGCGGCTCGAGGTTGGGGGGGGGGCGGCTCCGATTAGATTTAGGTTTTTGGTTTTTTTTTTCTTTTTTTTTTTCTTCTGTTTCGAATTATAACTAACGGGGGGGGGCCAATCAGAAGGGAAAAAGGGGGAGAAAGAGTACCCTTTTTTTTTTTTTTTTATTTAATTTAAATTTGCAAAAGGGTTGACTTTCATCCACGACCTCGAAACGGGGCCCACCGCCTGTCGCCCATAGCGTTTCACCCCCATTCCGAACACAATGGGATATGTATCGCAAGCTGGTTTGATCATTACAATCGGTTTCCTTTTGAATTTACATTTAAATCACTATATTGAATTTTAAACGCACATTTCAAATTACCGGGGTCACATACTAACTAGAAAAATTCCAGAAAAATATTTTCTAGTTTCGTATTGACGATTCGGTCCTAACAAAACTAGTTTCGTCGAATTCTGAGACCGTTTGAAAAATGGCCAATTTCCAGTCGATTAAATTCAATAGAAACTGGTCAAACGCGTTTTCTTTTGCCACGCTCACATATTGATTCGAAAAATTATGAAATTTGAAACCTAGCAATAACTTGACACTGCGGACCCAACAAAAGTGGTTTCGTCGAAATCCGAGGTCGTTTGCAAAATGTCCATTTTTAAGGGCCTGAATTCCATAGCGACTATTCAGAATTTTTAACTGGACATATCTTTTGATTCCCGCTATCAAATTCCGATTGGTTAGATTCGTTAGAAAGATATTACCAATAAGATCCTAATGTTTTTGGTCTCACTAAAATCCGGATTGTTTTGCACCCGGTATATTCAATTGAAGTTTGAAATCGAATTATCGAACTACCGCGCCATTTTCAATTCTATATATAATTATAATTAATTATATTCGTTTTCAAATGTCGATTCAAACTCAGTTTTCATCGTCATTAACTAAAATATTTATTTTAAATATTTAAAATCCATTATTTTAGCCAATTTAAAATTTTTAAATTGGTTCAGATTTTCTGGGTCGTTACAGTAATCTATCGGACATGTTCTCTGTATTCTTTATGTTCTTCAAGAACTTATATATTATAATAATTTTTTGCATATCGCAACTACCACTTCAATGGATATTAAGAGTTTCACTACAACAATTCTTGAAAGCAGGAAGTGATCTACTCATCATGAATTATTTCAAGATTTTCATCACAACAATACTTAAAAGAATGTTGTAATCTACATTTCTTTCTCTTTATCACTACCAAAGTTATTCAAATTCTCTAGAATTTGTATACTTTCATCATTTATACCTTCAGGGTATTGTAAGTGTTTTAAACACTTTCACCACTATAATCAATTCAATTATCTCTGAAAATACAATTCATGGCACTTGACACTCTATGGTGTTTCAGTAACTTCCATGTGCTTTTGTCATTATCTATATTTCTATTTTATCTTATGAACTATAGGTTCATATCTTATGGACTACAGGTCCATATATCTTATTTAGGAGAATTTCATGATGGCCAATCATGTTTCTCTCTAATATGGGATTTTAATCATTTATAAATGTAAGCGCTTTATTATTTATTAATTTATCATCGATGATTATTTTCTGTCAGTTCTATACATGATTTATTGAGATCTCAAAAAATTATCATATTTTAGGTACCTAAACCACTTTTGGGGTTATTTTGACAATCATGTCATGGGTTTTTTTTAAAGCACCTTTAACTGTTTCTTCAGGAACACTTACCTCCTTTATTTTGCATCTTTATGACTTACTCCAAAGATATTTTAAACTGACTTTTATAACACATTTTCAACTGTGATTTACACCTTTTGATCCTTCGGGGATTCAAATGTATACTGGAGAAAGTCTATTAGGGACATAATTGATAATTTATGCAAGTTACTTAATACTTTGCATAATTCTATATGTTAGAAAATTTTTAACATCGACGATTCCTTTATCCTCCCCTTCAATGTTGACAAACATTGTCACTTTAAATAATAAACCTACTTTGGATTCATTTTTGATCCATTATAGCATCATAGCTAGCAAATACATTGGACGTATTTCAATTATAGGAGGATAATGCTCTTATTAATTGATAAGATGCATTCATATTGCATTACTTATTCCCTTTCATTGATCCGATGACTTGGAGGAATTTTCTATCATTTGAATATGTACATGACTTCAGGTCATTCAATATTGATGTCAATCGACTTTCTGAAATATAATATATGCATAATTTATAATATGAGCTCATGACAACTTCAGGTTGTTAATAAATTTTTCGCATATATATGTATATACGTGCGTCCACGTATTACATATGTAATTGATTTGCATATTCCTTCTCATTCGAGTTACTTACTTTAGAACAAATTGTTCATAAGTTTCCAATCATTTTTTTGCTTATCAAGCAATATCAATGCGAATCCTAAATATCGTATCATAGTATCCAAAATATCTTATTTGGAACTGTATTGAACTTCTGGTTCAAATGAAACATATGAACAACTTCAAGTTGTTTATCTAAATTGAACTTCTGGTTCAAATAATATATAAACAATTTCAAGTTTGTTAAACTGTATTGAACTTCTGGTTCAACTGTATTGAATTTATGATTCCACTGTATTGAACTTTTGGTTCCACTGTATTGAACTTCTGGTTCTACTGTGTTGAACTTCTGGTTCAAATAAAATATATAACAACTTCGAGTTGTTAAAATTTATTCTTCAATACGATATGTAAATAAAAATATATAAGCAAGATACAACTCATTTTGAAAATTGTGCAATCTTTGGATGCTTTATTATTGTCTCATATGATTTAACTAAGAAGTGTAATGTTATTATTTCATACGGTTTGAATAAAGCTTCAAGCTTTTAAATTATGAAGTATTTCAAATTCATTGATTGAGGAACTTCGAGTTCCTATGCATATATATACACATACATATGCATATCAATTTTATAAATTTATGATGAACTTCTGGTTCTCAATCTTTTATCATACTTTTAATTTAGAAGATTTTACATTTTTGCTAATTGACAAGATTTCAAACTTGTATACTTTATCAAAAATGTTTATACACGTATATATATATATATATATATATATATATATATATATATATAATGCAAGACTTCAGGTCCAAGACTTTGAGTTATACAACTTCCGGCATAAATATTTTCTTTGCACAACTTCTGGTTGTGGTTCTATCTTTTCTTCCATAACATTAGTTATTACTATCTAAATACATCGAATAATAATACATATGTTTATTCATATTCCAAATACAAACATACATCAATTAACTAACAATAACTAATGCATTCAATGCATTTATTACAATAAGGTAATATAATATATTATTATAACAATGCATTCTCTAACATTCAATGCATTTATGACAATAAGGTAATATAATATATTTATCAATCACATAATCAACATTCTACATTCTCTAACATGAATGGTTCAAAAATTTACAGATCTGTACATAAAATTCACAACTATAAACAAAAATAAACTACAAATCTCATATTTAAATTTTTTTTCTCATTCTTCAATATGAATGATCTGAAAAACTTGTAAATTTATACATAAAACTCACAAACATAAAAATTACATTTTTTTAAATTATAGAACTCATATAAAGATCTTTTAGATCTTTCTTTATATATCAAAATTGCTTCTTGCATGTTTAGAAACTGCAGGTTCTAAATTTTCCATGTAATGACAAAAATAGTTTTCGCATTCACTTCCGGTGTGCAGAATTAAGATCAATATTTAGATCATAACTCAATATGATCTTCATGATGCATATTTTCTTAATAAAAGTTTTCCTAAGAAAAAATGAAATAGTTCTTCTAGAAATATAATATGTTCCAAAATGACTATAATAAAACTTCAAGTTTTATCATAATTTATATATTGTTATTATATATTTTAAATTGAAGTAACTTTTCTAGAAAGTGCCCCTTTTTTCACATATGAGAGTCATTTCACTCTTTTTCTTCAATAAAATATTATTTATTATAAATGTAATGATCTCTTCCAATAATAAGTCTCTTCAAGAGATTACATGTAGCATAAAGTTGGAATATAAGGCTTTTTCCTTTTTGTTGAAAATTTTCCTTTCATTGATTTTTCAAATCCTTTCCTTTTACAGGTCATTTGCTATATGCATATATTAAATGCAATTATATGCTTTTATGCTTTATTTCATATTTCTCGTTTGAATATGAACTTCGGGTTCCTTGTTTGCATATGAACTTCGGGTTCCTTGTTTGCATATGAACTTCAGGTTCCTTGTTTGCATATAAACTTCAGGTTCCTTATTTGAAAGAATTTTTATATGGACTTTAGATCATATGAGCTTCAGGTCATTTGCATGTGAGCTTCAGGTTCAACGACTCTTGCTTTGTGTTTGGAAGTATGACCGTCTTCTGTTAGTCATAATGCTCCTTTAGGGAGTTCCATAAGTGGAGAGGATCTTTTTTTTTCAGTTAAATATTTTGATTTTAGATCATCGTGGATATGGCCTCTTAAAAATATCAGGGCCTTTGCTTTGTCCAGCTGGGACATATTATTACCATTTTTAATGGTATTCTATAAGCATTGAGATTGTAAATGGATTTCATTGTTCAACATTTTTGTGAACTACACAAAAATAATAATTGCAGATGCTTAATTAAACAAAATTCACATATCAGTATACATGTTCTATAATTATCAAAATGAATTAATAAATTAACGAACAGACAAAACGATGAAACTGTAGTTGTAACACCCCACGTCCAATAATGTCACTCTCAAAGGGAATGCATTAACTTTCATGGAGTATTATTGGTGAACAGAACAGAATATAACAAGACAGGTACATATATTGGTACTTGAAATTTTTTAAAACAACTTTTATTGCAATGGAGAAATAGTTTGATTACAACAACATCATAAACCAACAGAAAAAACAAGTACACTTAGTAACCATCTTGACAAATTTTTTTCTAACTACATAGAGTAAAAAAGCATAACCCCAACACATAAGCAGCCATAAAAGAGATGAGCTGAACTTTACTTTCAGCAATCCAAGCACTTCCAAGGAGAGAGAAAGATCTGAATCAAGCCCCACTAGCACTAGTCCCACCCTGATAACCTAGGGGGGAGGAAGAAAAGGGGCGAAAACAAAGGGGGTCAGACATAAAGTCTGGCGAGTACCATAAATTTAACAATATAATTATTAAAGTAATTAGGATAAGGCATAAACTGGTAAAACAAGGAATGACTGTGAAACAAGTGGGCAAGACAAAACGAATAAGAGGAATATTATGGCGTTAATCTCGCTCCTAATCACTATAGGATAATTACTATACTGCACCATTACTAGTCACCCTAAAAGTTGATCCCGCCTACTGAACATAATAATCATAATGATAGTTTCGTGTACCCCTAGATGTCTTCATCTGTGTCGCCTGCCCCTATCTCCACTAGTTGTACCCACTACCCCCATGCGATCAGCTCCCTAACTCATAGATACCCGTGCTGGTCCCATAGTATGGTGTATCACTCCCCAAAGTGGCAACCCGATACCACTAAAAATGCATGGCTTATATTTACACGATGCAACAACGTCTTACCTACCAGCCCGGGCCCACGCACGCATATGACCCCGTTGGACTTGCGTTGCCACCGTTAACCCGTTTTGACCTCTTATAATCAAACCCAATAAGCGGTCCCGTCCTCGATCTAACTCGAACTCACAAAGATACTTAATGGGTTACTGGTTTGAAAATGGTCCCCCACGCTTGACACAAGCTTTCCGCCTATGCTTGGTCTCCACTAGAATTTTCCACTTAACCCCTTCTTATTCATGTCTTATTACATGTTTCAATTTGGTTAAGTGTTTTTAATCGTATTTCACATGTCACCCATGTCACCCGCTTAACCCCCATGTCCCACCACATGTTTATCTTGGTTAAGTGTTACTTAATTCATTATAAATGTAACCTTGTAAGACCTCCCACATTAGGCTCCCGTTTGTGGTTGTTGCATTTGCCGGGCGGGTCCGGGCAGTCTTATACCGCAGATGTGTCTAACCTCGTGTCTTTACAATTGTTACGCACTTAATTTATGCCTTCGACCTCTCACATTAGACTATCGTTTGTGGTTGCTGCATTTGTCGGGCGGGTCCGGGCAGTCTTACACCACAAACGAGTCTAACCTCGTGTCTTAGGCATTTATTATTACAAATTATTTCACCCCAATATGAATTAATTATCCCTATTCAAAATTTCAATAATTTCCAAATTAATTATGTCCATAATTGTCACCTAAATTATGTCCATACTCTTTAGGTATATAAATTATACCAGTTAATGTCTCAATTTAATTATATGCCTTATAAAGATAATTTATGTCAATTCACAATTTGCATAATTAATATTTTCCCTTTTGTCCCCACGCTATTCGTGCGTTCTAATATGAGATATGTCAGACTCGCATATAGTCTAACTTATAGAAGAAAAGAAACATCACAACTTACATAACACATAAAATAGATCTAATTTGCAAATAGGAAATATATCATAAATTTTCATGGCCAATAACTAGCATACGCATATAGAATCATATATTTGCATAAACTACCATGGATCTAAATATAGATCTAAACATGAAATTGTGAACTTGCATATATAAATTATGGATTTCACTTAACTTGCATATGTGAATATAATTTTGAACCAACAATGTGAATATAGTTTTTCACCTAAACTTGCATATGGATTTCTACAACTTGCATATAAATTTATCACATGTTTTTGCATATAAACTAGCATATGTATATACTTGATTCACATATAAACTTGTGTACAATTCACATATAGACTTGCATAAGATTCATATTCAAACTAGCATACGATTTAACATCCCAAAATTGCATAAAACTCACATACGAATTAGCATATGATTTTACATCCCAAACTTGCATAAGATTCACATACGAATTAACATATGTAAAAGCGGACTTGCATAAGATTCATATTCAAACTAGCATATGATTGAACATCCCAAACTTGTATAAGGTTTCACATACAAACTAGCATATGATTTACATCCCAAACTTGCATAAAATGAATCAAGTTAAACATGTATAATTGGACATATGAAATAAATCTACCAACATAAGATAACAAAGTTAAACAACATCATGTGATTCAACAGAAATGTTCACATAATCCAATTATAACTCATCATAATTAATTAATTAATTATATTGTGAAAGAAATTGTACTCACAAAGATAGGTTAGAGAAGAGAATGATTTGTTCATCTTTTGAATTAGAATTCTGACTTGCTAATCCCTAAGCTTTAGGAAGGAGAACTATCCTAGCAGCAGCATGGTGGCCAAGAGACAAATTTTGTTTAGGTTTAGGGTTTGAGTCTAGGAACTCTTTTATTGAAGTTTGAATCAACCTAAGTCGTTAGATTATCATAAGAGAAATCCCAACCATCCAGACTAGATAGAGTTACCTGGAGCAGCCACTAATAACTCAGTAGAGAGTCAGAAATCGTCACATGTCAGATCTGCCCGAGGGGGGTAAGTCGACACCCAGGTCGACCTGTATTGGGTAGGTCGACCCACTGGTCGACCTGGCCTTGTGCGGGAGAATTCCTGCCTAGCCCGCTTCCCTGTTTGAATTTTGAATTTTGAATTTTTATTTTGAACTGTTTCAATTTATATAAAATTGCTGAAACTTCCGAGGGCCATAACTTCCTCATACGAAGTCCGATTTACGAAAACTTAGACTCTATCCCAAGTAGAATTTTGAGACAAACGCAATGGCGTATCCTATTTCCCTTAATTCTCACTATAACAATTAAGTATTCTTAGGATTGTTAATTTTAATATTCACTGAAAATTCAGGGTGTTACATTCTCCCCTCCTTAAAGGATTTCGCCCCCGAAATCTCCAAGTTAAGGAGAATGTATATCCTAACATCCCATCATCCATTTACTCAACCATCAAGCACAGTAATCCATTGTCCTTACAAGATTTCTAATGCTGTATGAACATATGCAAAAAAAGTGTGTGTATATGTTCCTTATCTAATGCAAAATCAGGCGGTCCACTGATTCAGTTGAACTCCTTAATGCAAATCATGATAGTGTCATGCATCCATTATGCATGCAAAAGAATCCTAATGATACATGTTACTTCTACATGTGTGCACAACCATTCATCAAAATGCAGCATCCATATGATAACACAACCATTTTACATCCATTAGTTTAAATATGCACACACATTTATATGCAATATGAAAGTGATTGAGCCGATCTAGTGCCTAAAGTGTGTGTACATGCATCCACTCGCAACCACTTACAACCACTCGCAACCATCAATCATAACATGTTTCAAATACATGTTTACATCCATCGGTTTCTACCTAAGGATAAAGAATAGGACTGAGGAGATATACTTAAAAGATAGATATAAGCATGAATAAACTTATGGAAAAAGAGATCAAGGAGGTACCCTCAAAGAGAAAAGAGTAGGTTGCGCGTATTTTTCTCTCAATTTCCCAAGTCGCGTCTTCCTCAGCGTCACTCCATTGAACTTTTACAAGCTTGAATTCACGGTTGCGTAGCTTTTTGACTTCCGTACCCAAGATACGAGTTGGAACACTTCTCACAGTCGCTTCTCGTTCCACTTCTACTTCCTCTAGTATACTTGGTTCCACCACTTCGACAGATTCATGTAAGCATTTTCGTAGTTGAGAAACATGAAAAACATTATGAACTCCAGCTAGTCTCTTGTAACGACCCAGAAAATTTGAACCAATTAAATTTTTTTAAATTGACTAAAATAATGGATTTTAAATATTTAAAATAAATATTTTAAATAATAGCAATGAAAACGGAGTTTGAATCAACAATTGAAAAAGAATATAATTAATTTTAATTATAAACAAGGCCTGAAAAGGCACTGTAGTTTCAAAAATTGAATTCAAACTTTGTCGGACTGTACCGGGTGCAATACTAAATGGATTTGAGTGAAACCAAAAATATTTAAATTTGTTAGTGAATACCTTTCTAACGAATCTGAAAAATCGAATTTTCATAACGGAAAGCAAAAGTAATGCCCAAACGAATTTTCAGAAAGGTCGCTATGGAATTTATATAGCCCGTGAAATTGGCCATTTTGCAAGCGACCTCGGAAATCGACAAAACCACTTTTGTTGGATCCGGGATGTGAAGTTATTGCTAGGTTTCAAATTTCATAATTTTTGAAGCTAATATGTGAGCGCGGCAAAGGAAAATGTGTTTTGGTCAATTACAGTTAAATTGGATCGACCAGAAATGGGCCTTTTTGCAAACGGTCTCAGAATTCGACGAAACTAGTTTTGTTGGGACCGTATCGTCAAAACATAGCTAGATTTATTTTTCTGGAATTTTTCGAATCAGTTTGTGGCCCTGGCAAATTGAAATGTACGTTCAAATTAAATATTGAATGTTTTATATTTTAATTTGAAGGAAAACTGACTGAAACAGTCGAATGGGCCTTCGAAACATATCCCATTGTGTTCGGAATGGGGGTAAAACACTAGGGGCGACAGTTGTTGGGTTTGATTTCGAGTTCGTTTAAGAAAACCCCAATTTTTGAATAAATATATATATCGGCCAATCAAATAATTACTTCATAAATAAATAAAAAAACTCCCTGAAGCCTCGCGATGAACGACGGCCAGCGCTCCAACCTTTCCCCCCCTTTTTCTGGTGAATCTAGGCAGAATTAGACCCCCTCCAGTTAAGCTTTTCGAAGCTCTGAACCTCCTCTTTAAATCCATCCCTGATTTGCCGAAAGTCATGTGGTGTTTCTCGAGTTTCGAGCCCCTGAAGCCGACGTCTTTGGAGCTTCGCCGCCGCCGATAGAAGCCATCGCAGGGGACCCCACCAGGTGGCGTGGAAAGCCCTTTCCAGCCTCTTCGATGCTGCACCCTCTGATCGACGCAACCCTTCACCACTTGATCGGAAATCGAGACCCTAGTTTTGAAGGTGAGTTGAGGGGTTACGGCTTTAATTTTCTGAAGTGATTTCAACACCTTTAAACCGTCGCAAAACATGAATAACTTCTAAAAATCGTATCTTTTTGCTGTGTTAACGAAATTCGATGAAACAGGAAACATCGTGACCGTGTGGACGCCTTCTACATTTTAGAAGAGACCGCATATTTTTCTAAGCCTTCTGCTATTTTTGGTGGAGTGGAACCCAATGTGAGATTTCTAATTTATAAACGATATGGAAAACGACGATGTATAAATTATATAGTCGATGTATGAGTTATATAAGCATTGTACACCTCATGTATAAGCGTTGTATAAGTTGTACGGTCGATTTATAAGTTATATATGCGTTGTAAAAATTATATATGTGTTGAAATAGAAGTGAATTGCTATATATATATATATATATATATATATATATATATATATATATATATAGACACACACACACACACCCCTCGTCCACAAACCATGGACGATATTTATTGGTTGTGATTGGTGTGAAAATTGATTGATAGCAAATGGTTGTTTGGGATTGTTTGTGGTTGATATTGATTGATTATAGTTGAAAAATACCCATTTGTGGTTGAGAAATATTTGGTTGAAACCACATAGGATTAGTTTGTGGAAATGAAATAAATATATACATGCCGCCTGCGTGCGAACTAGATGCATGATCTCCATTGTCAAAAACCGCGAGGTTTTAAGGTAGAGCGAGGAGTCGTACTTGGGACGGTCCAGGTTTTAACTACCCTGCCGTTATGCTGCCGAAATTTTGAATAATATTCATGTGTTTAAATTATTTTCATTTGTTGAAACTATATTTATTCATTGAATAGAAAACCTTCATGTGTTGAATCGATATTCATTCGTTGATTAGAAATTCATATGTTGAATGGTATTCGTGTTTTAAATATAAAAATCATATTTTTGTATATATATATAAACTATAGAAAACCTTCATGTGTTGAATCGATATTCATTTGTTGATTAGAAATTCATGTGTTGAATGGTATTCGTGTTTTAAATATAAAAATCACATTTTTGTCTATATATATAAACTATAGAAAACCTTCATGTGTTGAATCGATATTCATTCGTTGAATTGAAATTCATGTGTTGAATGGTATTCATATTTTGAAAGAAATTGTTTTATAATAAAAATCCCATTTTCAACATCAATATGAAAATTATAAAATAACCCTGTTTTGAAATAAATTGTTGTACAATAAAAATCCTATTTTCATCACCTATATAAAATAATAGTGTTTTGAAATAAATTGTTTTACAATATAAAAATCACATTTTTATTATATACATGAATTGTTGAAATGTGAAGTGTTAAAAATAGCAACTCGTTCAAATAAATATGCATGAGTTGAAATATTCATTAATTAGCTAATGATGTGATTCTTTCCTATACATGCAACATTAGAATGAATGGGGTTTTTAACCAAATGGAATCAAATATGAAGTTGAATGGAAAATGATAAGTGATAAGAACTGTATATATGTACATGCATATTTATTGAACAGGTTATAGCAAAGGGGCTAGAGAAGAGGAATAAAATTTTGTGCCCGACAAATAGGTACACATTTACTGTTTTTTTTTGGGTGATGATTTTATGAGCCTGTTGGCTAGCCGCTTGGCTTTTTCTTTTTCTTTTTCACATGAGACGCCCGTGTGGCTACTTGGGAATTTTCCCAGCCCCTCCCATACAAAGGAGGTTATGGCGAAATTTTCCAAAATTTAATGGCGTTAGTGAAATATTAGAAGTGGAAACAATATAGGAATTTTTGAATGAACTATATTTATATAATTATATAAATATAAATAAAATTAAAACGAAACGTGGCCGTGCAGTTCGCATTTTGAAACCGTGATTTCAAATGATTATACCGGGAGATCCGACCATCGGATTTTCCTAAAATCACAACCGTTGGGTTCGCTTTGGAAAAATCTTTCCAACGGCACCAACTTCGTAAAAATCCAACGGTTGGATTGTCTGGAACGTTTAATTCAAATCTGAAGAAAAACAGCGCCAGAATTGATTATATATATATATAATTATATTTAATCGAATAACGACGCTGCAGTTCGTATTTTGAAATTGAAAACTTCAAACGATTGTACCGGGAGGTCCGACCGTCGGATTTTCCCGAAACTGGAACCGTTGGATTCGTTTTGAAAAGACCTTTCTAATGTTGTAAATTGTGTGAAGATCCAATGGTTAAATTTTCAGATATGTGTAAATCAAATCTGAAGAAAAACAGCGCCACGGCCGCGTTATGGCCCGAAGCGTAGTTTTGAATAAATTGACTATTTTAAAATAAATAAAAATAGCGATAAATCGTTATAAAATATCATAAATGATATGGAATGGAAGTAAACTGAATTTGCTCGATTTATGTGGTATTTGATGGTTGAATACGTTTGGTGTGAAAATTACATTAAAGAACAAAATTGGTGTTGTCGAATGATTTAACCATTGAAAAAATTGATTTGAAATTCTAAATATACGTGAATTATTTGAAAAGGCCGAGTTAATTCTCATTTCAAATAATTGACCGACGATTGAAAGTCGAAGATGAAGACGGTGGTCGAAGATCGGAGATCTTCACCTCGTTTGGATGGTAACCGAGGTCCTGATTGGGAGGCATCCCGAAATATGGATAATGAGTGGTGATCGTCCAGACGTACGTGGTGATCGATGGGTTTGCGAGGTATTTAGTGCCTCTGGTTTCGTTCAGACGCAGGACAGACTTGTAAATGGACTATGTGTCTGACATTGGATTTTGTTCTGTGTTGATTGATCTCTATTAAATATACATCTGTTTGGCGGCGGAAATTTTATTCTTTTGCTTAACGCCCTTCTCTGAAACGCACGAGCTCAGAGGTTGTATATCGATGGACATCAGTCGCATGGTATGAATTGCCTGTGTGGCATGCTAAGATGCAGTGATCAGGGCTTCTATTGAAAAGCAAAGTCTTGTGGTCATGATCAAAGCACCGCCGGTGTGGCGTAGCTTTGTGTATAACGTAAAATCGCGAGCCTCATACCCCGGTATGAACCAGAAACGGGAGAAGGACCTCAGGGAGGGCAAGCGTTTCTTTCTAGCTAGGGTGGTGTCAGTGACCTACCAGCCCTGACATTTATATACTTTTCACCTGTGTGGTTGTTGCTGTTGTGAGGCGCTTTGGTTTGATCGGACGATCCGGGTCCGATGGAGTCATTCTTTGGCTCGTTTACGCCCCAAAGGGCGGGAAAACGTATTGTTCAGGTATAATAATCCACATCGGTGGACCGGCCCTGTCGCTCCAAGGCTTGCCTGCGCGCTTGCCTGAGACATGGGCTAGATTGTCTCGAATTCAGTAAGGACTATCTTTTGCCTTGGTTCATGACGGAAATACAATTTCCAAATACGTGACTGTGCAGTTTTGATTGTGCACCTATATATGGCGACATAGTGGTATGGGGCATTAATGCCATCTATGATTGATAGTTATGATTTGAAATTGTTTTCAAAACGTATAAACACTAGCAATAATATCAAATGTCTTTGTTTTATTCGTATCAAGCATATTTTGGTCGTTATAAGGAAAAAACTCTATCCTCCGGTTTGCGTTGCATTGTGTGATGGGAACTGAGTCTTATAACGACTTCATTTTTATAAAATACATTGCGTTGTTTAAAAGAAAGATTTGTTTTAAAGCACTGGCAATCCAATGGAGTAAACCCGTTCCACGAAAGTGGCGTGGTCCTGTGATTAGCCATATTATATATGCGTTGAATAGATTTCTCATACCAGTCCCATGACTGACTCGTAGTTTGTTTCACTTTCAAACTCGGGTGCCCACTTTTTCTACATGGGCAGCCTTGTATTCAGGTTTAGCTGGTTATTTCTGGATAGCTGGAGCTGAAGATGGATTCTATCATTTACCTCTTTTTATGTTGTTCAGCTCCTATTGTACATATTTTGTTTGTTTTCCGCTGTAGACATTTATGTATAGCTGAACTGTATTTGTACTAAGTAAGATCCTGTATACTATGTAACTCTGATGATTACTTTTATCCAGTATATTCTATTGTTCATTATCTGGTGTATTTATTTAATTTTGTTCTGCTATTATCTGTTTCTGTGTTATATTCCAAAGATTACCCTTGTCTCCGTCAGAACGGGATTTGGGGTCGTCACAACGTGGTATCAGAACTCTGGTTAAGCTTAGTTCAGGAATATAACATTTGAACGAACTCGTCAGAAATAGAATCAGTAGTGTTCTAGGATGGGTAACTCTATACAGATAGGATCAGCAATATCCTAGTATGAGTAAAGCAGAATGAAATTGCACCTCGATGGACACATTTACATTTGAAGTATATGTTTCTATGTTTTAAAATTATCTTTTCTGTGACCTGACACTTGATCTGCTGTTTGCAGAAGTACTAGAAAAATGAGTGCCAGAAGCAGGAGAAATGCAGAACCCGATCTAGAGGCTCTATTAAAGAGATATCGAAATCTGAACGGAGCACAGTTCTCGGGCAATGAATCTATAATTCATACTCAAGCTTGGGTGAGCTCTGCAGAAAGAATTTTTGAGCGTATCCAGCTGAGAGATGACCAGAAAAGATTAGTAGCCTCTTGGGCGCTCAAAGAAGAAGCTTTAATCTGGTGGGAAACAATCATCAAAGATAATCCAGAAGGTGATATCACCTGGGATAGATTCAAAGTGATATTCCTGGAAAGATTTACTCCTCCCGAAGCGACAGAGCGATTATGTTATGAATTTTCTTGTCTAATACAAGGTGATATGACCATCCCAGAATATCATAAGAAATTCAATGAACTTGCACACTTTTCTCCTCATCTGATTCAAGATCCAAAGAGGAAAAATCTGAGATTTATTCATGGCCTGCAAAGGAGATATTAGAATAGTGTACTGAGGAATGTAAAACTTCCTTTCTCTGAAATGATTTATATGGCTTATCAGTATGAAGATCTCCATAAGAAAGGAATGTTGCGCGACGAAGAAGAAGTCTGTTGTGGTGACAAAGAAGAGTCAGAAACTGATATTCCAGAAGCCAGTACGAGGTCTGACGTCAGTAAGAAGCCCAGTGCCAAGAGGAAAAGGGCTGAATCTGGGAAAGAACCAGCAACGACTGCCATATGCAACAACTGCCATAAGCCAGGGCATTTCCAAGGGAATTGCAAACCCTCGAAAAAGAAAAGGAGGAATGAATCTAAATCCAAGAACAAGTCTCCTGTGACTCGAGAGTGCAATCTTTGTCATCAGTCCGGTCATATAAAGCGAGATTGGTTGCTGTTAAAAAGGGCCAAAGAGGCTTAGGTAAATGAAATAGCAGAAACTTCTGGGCCCGCAGATGTTCTGGAAAGGCCCGATGTGTTAGAAGGCATGCTTACTGTCAAAAACATTCCAGTCAAAGTACTGTTTGACACAGGCGCGTCACGAAGCTTCATTGCCAAAGATGCAGCTAAGAAACTGGACTTGAATTTGAAAAGGCTGAAGGAACCAATGACTGTCTAGAATCCAGTTGGGGGTTCGATCGATCTCAGTTGGGTTTGTGCAGTACCTGTCTCTTTCTCCTGCTATAAATTCCCTACTATCTCCAACATCATGAATTTTAAGGAGTTTGATCTTATATTGGGGTTGGATTGGCTAACCAAATATGAAGCTGAGGTTAGATGCGCCGAGAGAGTGGTTAAAGCAAAGGCCCAATCGGGGAATTATATAACCATACCATGTGAAGGCCCGACTTCAAATAGAAAGGACTTCTGGGCAGCTTTGAATGTTTCTCCATCACAATTGGAAAATGTCCCTGAAATCACAGAGAATATTCCCGACCTAGTGAAAGATATTCCTGTCGTCAAGAACTATGCAGATGTGTTCGAAGAAGTTGTTCGCTTACCTCCGTAGAGAGAAATAGATTTCAAGGTCGCTTTGATTCCCAATGCTAGGCCGGTAGTTCACGCTATTCGAAGAATGTCCTTGAAAGAAAAAGAAGAACTTGACAATCAAACACGACAGCTAGTATGGAAGGGTCTGATCAGGCCTAGTTTCTCTGATTAGGGTGCAGCAATGGTGTTTGTCCCAAAATCCGACGGTACTCTACGTCTATGTGTGGATTATCGTGATCTGAACAAACAGACAATAAAGAACAAATATCCATTGCCGCGGATTGATGATTTGTTGGATCGATTAAATGGCGCACAAGTATTCTCAAGGATGGACCTAGCTACAGGCTTCCATCAACTTCGAATCGCCGAAGAGTGTGTTCCAATGACAGCATTCAAGGGTCCCGATTTATTCTACGAGTGGTTAGTAATGCCGTTCGGCATATGTAACGCTCCAGCCTATTTCGTCGATCTGATGAATAGGGAGTTTAGAGGGGTTTTGAATAAATTTGTTCTGGTTCTTATTGACGATATTCTAATCTTCTCTAAGTCAAAGGCCGAACATGAAAAGCATTTGGAACAAGTGTTAGAAATCCTTAGAAGGAATGTATTGAAAGCAAAGTTTTCCAAATGTATATTCTGGCAAGATGAAGTAAAATTTCTGGGCCACGTCGTATCGAAAGAAGGAATCGCTGTGGATCCAAGTAAAATCACGGCTATTCAAAATTGGAAACAGCCCAGTACCCCTACTGAAGTCTGCAGTTTTCTCGGATTGGCCAACTATTACCAGAAGTTCGTTAAAAACTTTTCGAAGATATCTGGTCATTTAACGAAGCTTACAAAGAAGCACTCTAAATTCAAATGGACTCCAGAAAGTGGGGAGGCTTTTGAAGAGCTAAATTAAGACTAACGACTGCTCCAGTGTTAACCATCATCGATGGCAACCAGGATTTGAAAGTCTGGACTGATGCTTCTAGAGAAGGCCTTGGCGCAGTGTTAATGCAAAGGGGTCAAGTGATTTCTTATGCCAGCCGTCAACTGAAGCCGCACGAGAAAAACTACGTCACTCATAATCTTCAGTTATTGGCGATAGTATTCGCCTTGAAAATCTGGAGACACTATCTTCTGGGTGAGAGATTTGAACTGTTTACAGATCACCAGTCGCTAAAGTATCTGTTCACTTAGAAGGACCTGAATCTGAGGCAGCAACGTTGGCTGGAGTTTCTTGCAGCATATGACTTTGAAATTATATACACTCCAGGAAAAGCAAATGTCGTGGCTGATGCATTAAGCCGAAAGAATGAAATGATCGCCAGTTTTATTATCACGACTTCATTGCTAGATAAAATATCTTCTCTTCAGAAGGATGATCACTTCATCCAGAAGATCAGGGAGATAATTTAACAAGGCGAACCCTCGAGTTTTCAAGTTGATAATGATGGGATTCTAAGGCTCAAAGGTCGAATCTGTGTCCCTAACATTCCTGAGCTTCGAAAGGAAGTACTAGATGAATGCCACAAGTCAAAACTTAGTATCCATCCAGGAGTAAGCAAAATGTATAATGACATCAAACGCACTTTCTGGTGGAAGTCGATGAAGAGGGACATTTCTTTATATGTTAGCCGATGCCCTACTTGCCAACTAGTCAAGAGCGACCAACAGAAGCTTGCTGGATTGTTAAAACCACTAGAAGTTCCTGGTTGGAAGTGGGAACATATTTCTATGGATTTCATTGATGGTCTGCCCAGAACCAGAAAAGGGAATGACAGTATTTGGGTGATCGTAGATCGCTTCACGAAGAACGCCCATTTCATACCTGTCAGATCAAACAGAACTGCTCAGAGTCTGGCGCAGATATACTTCAAGGAAATGGTTAGACTGCATGGAGTGCCGCTCAGTATAGTCAGTGATAGAGATACAATATTCACTAGCAAATTCTGGGAGGCGTTTCAAGTCGAGCTGGGAATGAAGTTGAACTTAAGCACCGCTTATCATCCTCAGACAGACGGTCAGACAGAGAGGGTGAATCGTATTTTAGAAGATCTATTGCGGGCTTGTGTTATAGATTTCGGTGGATCATGGGAAGACCATCTGCATTTGGCTGAATTCTCATATAACAACAGTTACTAGGCGAGCCTGACAATGTCGCCATTCGGAGCATTGTATGGTAGACCGTGCCGATCTCCTGCTTGTTGGGTCGAGCCCGGAAATAGACTTGTGTTGGGTCCTGATATGATTCGAGAAGCTGCCGACAAAGTCGATTTTATTAAGAAGCGATTACTCGCCGCTCAAAGCCGACAAAAGAGCTATGCCGATAGGAGAAGAAGAGATATATCCTTTGCTATTGGCGACTACGTATATTTGAAAGTATCGCCGATGAGAGGAGTTATCCGGTTCGGTAAAACTGGAAAGTTGGCGCCCAAATTCATTGGTCTGTTTCCTATTCTGGAACGGATCGGAACTCTCGCTTATAGGGTTAAATTGCCGGATTGGTTGCCTGGAAATCATGATGTATTTCATATATCTCAACTTCGAAAGCACGTTCATGATCCAGACTTGATCATGGAAGAAGCAGCTCAACAGGATATTGAAATTACTCCAGAACTAGCTATGAGAAGAGAGCCGCTAAAGATTATCGGCAAAGAAACCAAAGAGCTGAGGAACAAGAAGGTTCACTTAGTCAAAGTGCAATGGAGTGGAGATCCATGAGATTGTACTTGGGAAACTGAGGAGAGCATTCAGAAAGCCTATCTCAGATGCCGAGTAGATATCTCTGATTGACTCTGGTGCAAGGTACATTTACCCTACTTTGCATTACCATTTAATTCTCTATTCAGTTGTTATTTTCTTTCCATGGATGTGCACTTTTAAATTCTATAGTCTGAATGATTTTAAAAAAGAGTATAGAAATTGATTAGTATATTTTTGAAAAGTTGAAAACAATTGGATTGGTTGTTGTGTTGTGTGATTGTAGATTTATCAAACCACTTTCGACTTTGTTCCTTTTCGGGGACGAAAAGTTATAAGTGGGGGAGATTGTAACGACCCAGAAAATGTGAACCAATTTAAAATTTTTAAATTGACTAAAATAATGGATTTTAAATATTTAAAATAAATATTTTAAATAATAGCAATGAAAACGGAGTTTGAATCGACAATTGAAAACGAATATAATTAATTTTAATTATAAACAAGGCCTGAAAAGGCGCTGCAGTTTCAAAAATTGAATTCAACTTTGTCGGACTGTACCGGGTGCAAAACTAAACGGATTTGAGTGAAACCAAAAATATTTAAATTTGGTAGTGAATACCTTTCTAACGAATCTGAAAAATCGAATTTTCATAACAGAAAGCAAAAGTTATGGCCAAATGAATTTTCAGAAAGGTTGCTATGGAATTTTTATAGCCCGTGAAATTGGCCATTTTGCAAACGACCTCGGAATTCGACGAAACCTCTTTTGTTGGATCCGGGATGTGAAGTTATTGCTAGGTTTAAAATTTCATAATTTTTGAAGCTAATATGTGAGCGTGGAAAAGGAAAATGTGTTTTGGTCAATTATAGTTAAATTGGATCGACCAGAAATGGGCATTTTTGCAAACGGTCTCAGAACTCGACGAAACTAGTTTTGTTGGGACCGTGTCGTCAAAACATAGCTAGATTTATTTTTCTGGAATTTTTCGAATTAGTTTGTGGCCCTGGCAAATTGAAATGTACGTTCAAATTAAATATTGAATGTTTTATATTTTAATTTGATGGAAAACGGACTGAAACAGTCGAATGAGCCTTCGAAACATATCCCATTGTGTTCGGAATGGGGGTAAAACGCGAGGAGCGACAGTCGTTGGGTTTGATTTCGAGTTCGATTAAGAAAACCCCAATTTTTGAATAAATATATATATCGGCCAATCAAATAATTCCTTCATGAATAAAAAAACCCCTGAAGCCTCGCGATGAACGACGACCAGCGCTCCAACCTTTCCCCCCTTTTTGTGGCGAATCTAGGCAGAATTAGACCCCCTCCAGTTAAGCTTTTGAAGCTCTGATCCTCCTCTTTAAATCCATCCCTGATTCGCCGAAAGTCGTGTGGTGTTTCTCGAGTTTCGAGCCCCTGAAGCCGACGTCTTTGGAGCTTCGCCGCCGCCGATAGAAGCCATCGCAGGGGACCCCACCAGGTGGCGCGGAAAGCCCTTTCCAGCCTCTTCGACGTTGCACCCTCTGATCGACGCAACCCTTCACCATTTGATCGGAAATCGAGACCCTAGTTTTGAAGGTGAGTTGAGGGGTTACGGCTTTAATTTTCTGAAGTGATTTCAACACCTTTAAACCGTCGCAAAACATGAATAACTTCTAAAAATCGTATCCTTTTGCTGTGTTAACGAAATTCGATGAAACAGGAAACATCGTGACCGTGTGGACGCCTTCTACATTTTAGAAGAGACCGCATATTTTTCTGAGCCTTTTGCTATTTTTGGTGGAGTGGAACCCAATGTGAGATTTCTAATTTATAAACGATATGGAAAACGACGATGTATAAATTATATAGTCGATGTATGAGTTATATAAGCGTTGTACACCTCATGTATAAGCGTTGTATAAGTTGTACGTTCGATGTATAAGTTATATATGCATTGTAAAATTTATATATGTGTTGAAATAGAAGTGAATTGCTATATATAAATATATATATATATGTACACCCCTCGTCCACAAACCATGGACGATATTTATTGGTTGTGATTGGTGTGAAAATTGATTGATAGCGAATGGTTGTTTGGGATTGTTTGTGGTTGATATCGATTGATTATAGTTGAAAAATACCCATTTGTGGTTGAGAAATATTTGGTTGAAACCACATAGCATTAGTTTGTGGAAATGAAATAAATATATACATGCCGCCTGCGTGCGAACTAGATGTATGATCTAGATTGTCAAAAACCACGAGGTTTTAAGGTAGAGCGAGGAGCCGTACTAGGGACGGTCCCGGTTTTAACTACCCTGCAGTTATGCTGCCGAAATTTTGAATAATATTCATGTGTTTAAATTATTTTCATTTGCTAAAACTATATTTATTCGTTGAATAGAAAACCTTCATGTGTTGAATCTATATTCATTCGTTGATTAGAAATTCATGTGTTGAATGGTATTCGTGTTTTAAATATAAAAATCACATTTTTGTCTATATATATAAACTATAGAAAACCTTCATGTGTTGAATCGATATTCATTCGTTGATTAGAAATTCATGTGTTGAATGGTATTCGTGTTTTAAATATAAAAATCACATTTTTGTCTATATATATAAACTATAGAAAACCTTCATGTGTTGAATCGATATTCATTCGTTGAATTAAAATTCATGTGTTGAATGGTATTCATATTTTGAAAGAAATTGTTTTACAATAAAAATCCCATTTTCAACATCAATATGAAAAGTATAAAATAATCCTGTTTTGAAATAAATTGTTGTACAATAAAAATCCTATTTTCATCACCTATATAAAATAATAGTGTTTTGAAATAAATTGTTTTACAATATAAAAATCACATTTTTATTATATACATGAATTGTTGAAATGTGAAGTGTTAAAAATAGCAACTCGTTCAAATAAATATGCATGAGTTGAAATATTCATTAATTAGCTAATGATGTGATTCTTTCCTATGCATGCAACATTAGAATGAATGGGGTTTTTAACCAAATGGAATCAAATATGAAGTTGAATGGAAAATGATAAGTGATAAGAACTGTATATATGTACATGCATATTTATTGAACAGGTTATAGCAAAGGGGCTAGAGAAGAGGAATAAAATTTTGTGCCCGACAAATAGGTACACATTTACTGTTTTTTTTTGGGTGATGATTTTATGAGCCTGTTGGCTAGCCGCTTGGCTTTTTCTTTTTCTTTTTCACATGAGACGCCCGTGTGGCTACTTGGGAATTTTCCCAGCCCCTCCCATACAAAGGAGGTTATGGCGTAATTTTCCAAAATTTAATGACGTTAGTGAAATATTAGAAGTGGAAACAATATAGGAATTTTTGAATGAACTATATTTATATAATTATATAAATATAAATAAAATTAAAACGAAACGTGGCCGTGCAGTTCGCATTTTGAAACCGTGATTTCAAACGATTATACCGGGAGATCCGACCATCGGATTTTCCTAAAATCACAACCGTTGGGTTCGCTTTGGAAAAATCTTTCCAACGGCACCAACTTCGTAAAAATCCAACGGTTGGATTGTCTGGAATGTTTAATTCAAATCTGAAGAAAAACAGCGCCAGAATTGATTATATATATATATATATAATTATATTTAATCGAATAACGACGCTGCAGTTCGTATTTTGAAATTGAAAACTTCAAACGATTGTACCGGGAGGTCCGACCGTCGGATTTTCCCGAAACTGGTACCGTTGGATTCGTTTTGAAAAAACCTTTCTAATGATGTAAATTTGTGAAGATCCAACGGTTAGATTTTCAGATATTTGTAAATCAAATCTGAAGAAAAAACAGTGCCACGGCCGCGTTATGGCCCGAAGCGTCTTTTTGAATAAATTGGCTATTTTAAAATAAATAAAAATAGCGATAAATCGTTATAAAATATCATAAACGATATGGAATGGAAGTAAACTGAATTTGCTTGATTTTTGTGGTATTTGATGGTTGAATACGTTTGGTGTGAAAATTATATCAAAGAACAAAATTGGTGTTGTCGAATGATTTAACCATTGAAATAAATTGATTTGAAATTCTATATATACGTGAATTATTTGAAAAGGCCGAGTTAATTCTCATTTCAAATAATTGACCGATGATTGAAAGTCGAAGATGAAGACGGTGGTCGAAGACCGGAGATCTTCACCTCGTTTGGATGGTAACCGAGGTCCTGATTGGGAGGCATCCCGAAATATGGATAATGAGTGGTGATCGTCCAGACGTACGTGGTGATCGATGGGTTTGCGAGGTATTTAGTGCCTCTGGTTTCGTTCAGACGCAGGACGGACTTGTAAATGGACTATGTGTCTGACATTGGATTTTGTTCTGTGTTGATTGATCTCTATTAAATATACATCTGTTTGGCGGCGGAAAATTTATTCTTTTGCTTAACGCCCTTCTCTGAAACGCACGAGCTCAGAGGTTGTATATCGATGGACATCAGTCGCATGGCATGAATTGCCTGTGTGACATGCTAAGATGCAGTGATCAGGGCTTCTATTGAAAAGCAAAGTCTTGTGGTCATGATCAAAGCACCGCCGGTGTGGCGTAGCTTTGTGTATAACGTAAAATCGCGAGCCTCATACCCCGGTTTGAACCTGAAACGGGAGATGGACCTCAGGGAGGGCATGCGTTCCTTTCTAGCTAGGGTGGTGTCAGTGACCTACCAGCCCTGACATTTATACACTTTTCACCTGTTTGGTTGTTGCTGTTGCGAGGCGCCTCGGTTTGATCAGACGATCCAGGTCCGATGGAGTCATTCTTTGGCTCGTTTACACCCCAAATGGCGGGGTATTGTTCAGGTATAATAATCCACATCGGTGGACCAGCCCTGTCGCTCCAAGGCTTGCCTGTGCACTTGCCTGAGACATGGGCTAGATTGTCTCGAATTCGGTAAGGACTATCTTTTGCCTTGGTTCATGACGAAAATCCAATTTCCAAATACGTGACTGTGCGGTTTTGATTGTACACCTATATATGGCGACATAGTGGTATGAGGCATTAATGCCATCTATGATTGATAGTTATGATTTGAAATTGTTTTCAAAACATATAAACACTAGCAATAATATCAAATGCCTTTGTTTTATTCGTATCAAGCATATTTTGGCCGTTATAAGGAAAAAACTCTATCCTCCGATTTGCGTTGCATTGTATGATGGGAACTGAGTCTTATAACGACTTCATTTTTATAAAATACATTGCGTTGTTTAAAAGAAAGAATTTTTTTAAAGCACCGGCAATCCAATGGAGTAAACCCGTTCCACGAAAGTGGCGTGGTCCTGTGATTAACCATATTATATATGTGTTGAATAGATTTCTCATACCAGTCCCATGACTGACTCGTAGTTTGTTTCACTTTCAAACTCGGGTGCCCCCTTTTTCTACACGGGCAGCCTTGTATTCAGGTTTAGATGGTTATTTCTGGATAGCTGGAGCTGAAGATGGATTTTATCATTTATCTCTTTTTATGCTGTTTAGCTCCTATTGTACATATTTTGTTTGTTTTCCGCTGTAGACATTTATGTATAGCTGAACTGTATTTGTACTAAGTAAGATCCTATATACTGTGTAACTCTGATGATTACTTTTATCCAGTATATTCTATTGTTCATTATCTGGTGTATTTATTTAATTTTGTTCTGCTATTATCTGTTTCTGTGTTATATTCCAAAGATTACCCTTGTCTCCGTCAGAACGGGATTTGGGGTCGTCACATCTCTCGGGTAGCTCTACTCTGTAAGCCATCGTCCCAATCCTTTCAATGATAGGAAATGGTCCTACAAATCTTGGTGCTAGCTTTCCTATGGACCCAAAGCGAATGACATTCTTCAAAGGAGATACTTTAAGGAACACCCTATCTCCAACCTTTATCTCAAGGTCGGTCCTTCTTTTGTCTGCGTAGGACTTCTGTCTATCTTGTGCAGCCTTCATCCGTCTTCTTATCAAATCCACCTTTTCTGAGGTTTCTCTAATCATGCCCGGTCCAAGTACGAGCTTGTCTGTAGACTCCCACCAACAAGTTGGTGATCGGCATGGTCTTCCATATAAAGCTTCGAAGGGCGCCATGCCTATGGTGGCTTGGTAGCTATTGTTGTAGGCGAATTCCACCAAAGGAAGATGATCCTCCCATGTCCCTCCAAAGTCAAGAATGCACTTAAGAGGTCTTCCAATACTCTGTTCACCCTTTCTGTCTGACCATCGGTTTGGTGGTGATAGGCCGTGCTTAAGCATAATTGTGTGCCTACTGCCTCTGCAAACTCTTCCGAAACTCGCTCGTAAAGATAGGATCTCGATCACTCACTATGCTGGAGGGTATCCCATGGAGTCAAACTATTTCTTTAAGATAAATGGATGCTTGGGACAAGGCAGTCCTTCTACTTTTAACAGGTATAAAGTGAGCGCTTTTAGTGAGCCTGTCCACTATTACCCAAATACTAGTATTGCCCCTTCTTGACCTAGGCAACCCATCAGCAAAGTCCATCGAAATGGTATCCCACTGCCACTGTGGGACCTTTAGGGGATGAAGCAGACGACCAGGCTTCTTCTGCTCCGGTTTGACATGCTGTCATATCAAACACTTAGCGACGAACTCAGCTACGTCACTCTTCATGCCATTCCAAAAAGAAAACCCTTTTTATATCTTTATACATCTTGTCTCCACCTGGGTGTATGGTCAGTTTAGAATGGTGCGCTTCTTCGAGAATCGTCTTCACTAAATCCCTTACTTGTGGGACGCATAGCCTTCCATTCCGTCTCAACCAACCCTTATCAACGATGGAGTATCTATTGAGGTAACTAGAAGTCTCACCCCTAACTAGCTTTTCCGTCACATCAACTAGCCGAGGGTCTTCTCGTTGCGTGGTTCCTATTGAGTCCAAAAGAGTAGGCCACACCTCTAGCGATGCTAACAGACCAGGCACAATTTCAGAGGAGGGTCTAAAGTTAAAGTTTGCTATATACTCCAAGCTTTGCCTTTCTACAAAGAGAGGACTCAAGGTCAGCTTCTTCCTACTTAAGGCGTCTGCTGCCACATTACCTTTGCCTGGGGTATAGGAAATCTCAAAATCATATGAGGCTAGAAATTCCATCCACCTTTGATTTCTTAAGTTAAGATCTTTCTGCGAAAAAAGGTACTTCAATGATTTATGGTCAGTATACAATTCAAACTTCTCAGCTAGGAGATAATGGCGCCAAGACTTAAGCGCAAAGATGATGGCAGCCAACTCTAGATCGTGGGTTGGGTAGTTTTTCTCATGTACTTTCAACTGTCTGCCTCCGTAAGCTATTATCTTCCCTTCTCGCATCAAGACAGCACCTAGTCCCGTTCCACATGCGTCCGTGTATATGGTAAACATCTTGCTCCCATCCGGCAATGTCAGAACTGGAGTTGTTGTTAGAGCCCTTTTCAAACGTTGGAAAGCAATATCGCAATCCAAATCCCAAGCGAAAGTTAGGTTCTTCTTTGTTAATCTTGTGAGTGGGGCTGAGATTTTTGCAAAGTCTTTAATGAACTTTCGATAAAATCCCGCTAGCCCGAGTAAGCTTTGGACTTCGGTTGCATTCCGTGGAACCTTCCAATCTTGCACCGCAACTACTTTTGCGGGGTCCACAGGTAACCTTTCTTTGGACAACACATGTCCAAGAAACCTCACTTCTTTTCTCCAGAAATGGCATTTGGAGAATTTGGCTTTCAGCTGATGTGCACGAAGAGTATCCATGACTTCCCTTAAATGCAAAGCATGCTCTTCTTCATTCTTCGAGAAAATTAAAATGTCATCTATGAAGACCACCACAAACTTATTAAGGAATTCTCTAAACACCCAGCTCATCAAGTCAACGAAGTAAGCGGGTGCGTTTGTCAAGCCGAAAGGCATGACAAGCCATTCGAAGAAACCATCCGGGGTTCTAAATGCGGTCTTATCAATGCTGTCTTCAGTCAGTCTTAACTGATGGAACCCGGTGGCCAAATCTAGTTTGGAGTAAATAGACGCACCTACAAGCTAATCAAAAAAGTCATCTATTCTTGGAAGTGGGTGTCTATTCTTCTTGGTCGGCTTGTTTAGCTCCCTATAATCAACGCATAGGCGAAGTGAACCATCCGCTTTGGCTGCGAATACTACTGGAGCATCCCATTCAGAAATACTCCGCCTTATAAACTCCTTTTCGAGTAGCTCTTTGACTTACTTACCGAGCTCTTTTCTCTACCTTGGAGCCATGTGTCTAACGGGTAGAGCTACGGGTTTTACATTATCAACAAGGTATATGCAGAAGTCTATCTCCCGCTTCGGAGGTAAGCCCTTTACCTCTTCAAATACATCTGAGTATTCACGAACTACTCTAACAGACTGCAAGTTTTCAACAGACACATCAAGAGATTCTAGGTAGCTAAGCATAACAGAATGTTTGAGATTACAAGAGATTTCGAGAGTGTTGCCAAGGCGAGTCATAAGTCTAACCACTCTCTTTTCACAATCGAGGATGGCACCATTACTGGATAACCAATCCATGCCTAGAATTAACCCATAGCCTATGAAGCCAAGAACGAAGGCGTTGCATTCAAACTCAACGCTCAAGATATATACTCTCAAATCCCGACAAATCATTGAAAGATGAGCCGAACCACCAATAGGATTTGAGACTACTATGAGATCCGTAACTAGACTAGTATTTAGGTGCAGTGTTTCAACTAATGAAGCAGATACAAACGAGTGTGAAGCGCCGGAATCAAACAAAGTACGAATAGGATGATCAAACAGAAAAACCAAACTTTCAACAGAAATGTTTCTACCTCTCTCCTGTCATGGTTCCATGAGAGCGTGAACCTGCCTTCTTGCCGGCCCTGGTGCCATGAGAGCCTGAACCTACCCTCCAAAAGTAGACCCTGCCCTCTGTCCTTACCCTTGTCTTCTTGGGCAGTCTTTGATCAGATGTCCTGCCTCACCATAGTTGAAGCAGCCGGTCTTGTACTTCTTCCTACAGTCCTTGCTCAGATGGCCTGGAGATTAAAGCATCTTTTCTTTCCTTTGCTATTGTTGTCCTTACCACCTTTCTTAGGTTGCTCCTGTGACTTCTTTTGATCCCCTTTCTTTTCTGGTGCCTTATTAGCATTAACGCCTTTCTCCTCTTCATGCATAAGTGCCATGTCAACCAGTTTCTCAAAGGTAGCCCCCATAGGAATGTAGGTCATAGCTAACCCATGTAGCGGCTCATTCAAACCTTTAACGAATCTTAGGGCCTTCTTTTCAGGTGTGTTCACCAAGTCTAAGCCAAACCTCGCCAACTGATTGAACTTGTTGACGTACTGCTTTACTGATAAATTCCCCTTCTTCAATGCCAAGAACCTTTCCATGTATAAATTCTCTTCTGCTCGTGAGGGAAATTTCATCTCGAACCTATGTCTAAATCCATCCACGTCTCCACTGGACACTCTCCATTCGTGACCTCCCACCAAAACGAGGCTTCGTCCTTCAATAACCAAGCAGCCAATTGGACTTTCCTTCCATCATCTATCTCGAAGATACCAAACAAGTTTTCTACCTCCTTAAGCCAATTTCGAGCTTCAACAAACATCTCTGATCCGTGAAAAGGTTTTCCACCCATTTCCCGAAAGTCTTTGCATATCTTTGAAAAAGTATCAACACGGGGAGGGGGAGGAGGAGGAGCGGCTGCAGCTGGGGGAGGAGGGATGTCTGCTGGGCCTGTGGCGTTGGCCATAGCCTCCAGTTGCCTTCTGAACCAGGTTGGTATCGGTATTCCCTCGGGTATCTCGGGTAACCCAGATATGCTGTAAAGAAAATGAAGAGATTCAAAACGGAGAATTCGAAAGAAAGATATATGGCTCTTGGGGGTTATGTTTTTAAAACAAACTTTTCCCTTGAAAATACTCTCCTTAAAACATACTTTTGAAAGTATTTCTTTATAAAACGCTTTTGAAAAAGAGTTTTTCAAAATCTCTTATTTGTTCTGTTAACCTTCAGCTCTGATACCACGTGTAACACACTATATCCATTAATGTCACTCTCAAAGGGAATGCATTAACTTTCATGGAGTATTATTGGTGAACAGAACAGAATATAACAAGACAGATCCATATATTGGTACTTGAAAATTTTTAAAACAACTTTTATTGCAGTGGAGAAATAGTTTGATTACAACAACATCATAAACCAACAGAACAACCAATTACACTTAGTAACCATCTTGACAAATTGTTTTCTGAGTACATAAAGTAAAAAAGCATAACCCCAACATAAGTAGCCATAAAAGAGATGAACTGAACTTTACTTTTAGCAATCCAAGCACTTCCAAAGAGAGAGAAAGATCTGAATCAAGCTCCGCTAGCACTAGTCCCACCCTGAGAACCTAGGGTGGGTGGGGGGAGGAAGAAAAGGGGCGAAAACAAAGGGGATCAGACATAAAGTCTGGCGAGTGCTACCGTTAACCCGTTTTGACCTCTTACAATCAAACCCAGTAAGCGTGTCCTGTTCTCGATCTAACTCGAGCTCACAAAGATACTTAATGGGTTACTGGTTTGAAAAGTGTCATCCATGCTTGACACAAGCTTTCCACCTATGCTTGGTCCCCACTAGAATTTTCCACTAACCCCTTCTTATTCATGTCTTCTTACATATTTCAATTTGGTTAAGTGTTTCTAATCGTATTTCACATGTCACCCATGTCACCCACTTAACCCCTATGTCCCACCACATGTTTATCTTGGTTAAGTGTTACTTAATTCATTATAACCATAAACTTGTAAGACCTCCCACATTAGACTCCCGTTTGCGGTTTCTGCATTTGCCGGGCGGGTCCGGGCAGACTTATACCACAAACGTGTCTAACCTCGTGTCTTTACAATTTTTACGCATTTAATTTATGCCTTCGACCTCTCACATTAGACTACCGTTTGTGGTTGCTGGATTTACCGGGCGGGTCCGGGCAGTCTTACACCACAAACGAGTCTAACCTCGTGTCTTAGGCGTTTATTATTACAAATTATTTTACCCCAATATGAATTAATATCCTATTCAAATTTTCAATAATTTCCAAATTAATTATGTCCATAATAGTCACCTAAATTATGTCCATACTCTTTAGGTATATAACTTATACCAATTAATGTCTCAATTTAATTATATGCCTTATAAAGATAATTTATGTCAATTCACAATTTGCATAATTAATATTTTCCCTTTTGTCCCCACGTTATTCGTATGTTCTAATATGAGATATGTTAGACTCGCAAATAGTCTAACTTATAAAAGAATAGAAACATCACAACTTGCATAACACATAAAATAGATCTAACTTGCAAATAGGAATTATAACATAAATTTTCATAGCCAATAACTAGCATAGGCATATAGAATCATATATTTGCATAAACTACCATGGATCTAAATATATATCTAAACATGAAATTGTGAACTAGCATATATAAATTATGGGTTTCACTTAACTTGCATATGTGAATATAATTTTCACCCAAAAATATGAATATAGTTTTTCACCTAAACTTGCATATGGATTTCTACAATTTGCATATGAATTTATCACATGTTTTTGCATATAAACTAGCATATGTATATACTTGATTCACACATAAACTTGTGTACAATTCACATATAGACTTGCATAAGATTCATATTCAAACTAGCATACGATTTAACATCCCAAACTTGCATAAAATTCACATACGAATTAGCATATGATTTAACATCCCAAACTTGTAAAAGATTCACATACGAATTAACATATGTAAAAACGGACTTGCATAAGATTCATATTCAAACTAGCATATGATTGAACATCCCAAACTTGCATAAGGTTTCAAATACGAATTAGCATATGATTTACATCCCAAACTTGCATAAAATGAATCAAGTTAAACATGTATAATTGGACATATGAAATAAATCTACCAACATAAGATAACAAAGTTAAACAACATCACGTGATTCAACAGACATGTTCTCATAATCCAATTATAACTCATCATAATTAATTTATTAATTATATTATGAAAGAAATTATACTCACAAAGATAGGTTAGAGAAGAGAATGATTTGTTCGTCTTTTGAATTAGAATTCTGGCTTGCTAATCCCTGAGCTTTAGGAAGGAGAACTATCCTAGCAGTAGCATGGTGGCCAAGAGACAAATTTTGTTTAGGTCTAGGGTTTGAGTCTAGGCACTCTTTTATAGAAGTTTGAATCAATCTAAGTCGTTAGATTATCATAGGAGCAATCCCAAACATCCAGACTAGATAGAGTTTTCTAGAACAGCCACATCAGCTCTAATGACTTAGTAGAGAGTCAGAAATCGTCACATCTCAGATCTTCCCGAGGGGGGTAGGTCGACCCCCTGGTAGACCTGTATAGGGTAGGTCGACCCTAAAGTCGACCCCCTGGTCGACCTGGCCTTAGGCAGGAGAATTCCCACCCAGCCCGCTTCCCTTTTTAAATTTTGAATTTTGAATTTTTTTCTGAACTGTTTCAATTTATATAAAATTGCTGAAACTTCCGAGGGACATAACTTCCTCATACGATGTCTGATTTACGAAAACTTGGACTCTATTACAAGCAGAATTTCGAGACGAACGCAATGGCGTAACCCATTTCCCTTAATTCTCAATTTAACAATTATGTATTCTTAGGATTGTTAATTTTAATATTCACAGAAAATTCAGGGTGATACAGTAGTGCTGTTATATCATAAAAAAATAATATGTTGATCTCGTAAAATAGAATAGGACCGTATACATGGATATAGTAAATTGAATATATTACGGCACAGAATCATTAAAAAGAAATATCCAAATGTGCAATTCTTTCTTTATACATTTATAATGAACTTCTTACAATAATAAATCATTACAAATCGTCAAGAAGCCATACACCATTTTACATAACAAAAATAATGGCCACATTAATACATATATTGGCTAACAAGAAGATTGCTATTTACATATATGCATACCTATTAGCAGTGGCTTCTCTGTTATTAAAGAGATAAAGTAGCAAATGAAGATGTTTTATGTATGGCATATGAGGTAAAAGATCCATATATAATATTATAAAAAGAAAATGAATGGATCTTCCTAAAAAAATATTTGGTATATCATAATACCAGATCAAATATGAATAGGTGGATATCTAAAAACCACTAAGTTAAAAATTAATTAGATCTAAAATGTTTAGATCCAGTACAAAAACTTAAAAAGAAAAATGATCTAGAAGTATGGATCACATCTAAGCAGAAGAAACAACAAGTTCATATATGTAGATCTATATGATTTCAAAACATAAAAAAAATAACTTATATGATAGATCCATAATATAGATCTATAATATTTCAAACAATAGCTCTAATAGAGCTTCGTGCTGATAACATGTTATAAAATGAACACAAAATAGAAGAAATAAGGGAGAGAGAACATTTCTATTCATTCAGTTGTATATTCTTTCTATTATATTGGCTCCTTTATATATAGGCTTTTGGAGCTGATTTTTAGCTTATTCTCATGATGTGGGACTAAACATAGAACTAATAAAAGCATATTCACAACATTCATATATATATATATATATATATATATATTACAACAAATGAATACTATTATATGACTCAAGATCATCTTCACAAAGTTTTAATTAATTTGCACAACTCTAGCATATTCAGACACTATTTTAAATCTACGGTTAAATCAAATGTTTTATGGATGATACCAAATTAACATTTTGAATATGATAGAATTTTTTGAAGCTACCTCGTCCTGTTAACATAATCCATAGCTTATTGACTGAACAGTTCCAAAGTTGCATGTGAAAGTCTGAATATGCTAGAAATTTTGAAATAATAGTAACTTTTGTTAGCATGATTTTCGTAATTTAGATTAAACAACTCCACAGTCGTACGTCTTCATATACATCTAGGTGCACACTCTCAATTAAATTTAGTCAAAATATGCATCTTTATATTCACAGAATCACAAATGCAAGCTCTTTGGAAAAAATTAAAAAAAACCAAACTTACCCCTTAATAAATCCAGACATATGTGAGGACAACTTTGTAGGGGAGTTATCAGGGAGACTGCAAAGTTGAGAAATTCAAATACTTGGTAGTTAAATCAACAGGAGTAAAATTCCCAAAACTCTTGGCACATGCAAAATCTAATTGATGAATGTTTTTTCATTCTATGTGTTATTAGGTCCTTTATCCAGTATATTGACAGAGCTTCAGTTGAAATATTATAATTTCTTAACCAAAATTTTTATAACATATCATATCAGTTTGCATCAATTTTTTAAAAAGACATTGAATTTGACATAGGCAAAATACTAATAGATTAGAAAGATACCTTAAATAATCATCCTCTTTTGAACAGAGCACAATAGCATCCAAGTTTGCTGCAACAATTAAGGCATGCTACAATCAACAGATCTGAGAAAAAACAAAAATAATAAAAGAATCAATACTGTATATGCTTATGCTATTACGTAAATTACTAAACACCTTTTTACAGAAGTCCTCTTTTTATATGAACTAGTTCCAAATCCTTCTTCAGCAAACAAAGTTTCTGCAAATGACAAAGCATAATGTATAGATGAAAAAAAAAACTGCCGAAAGCACACATCTGAACCAGAGGCAGTTGAAAACATATTTATTTGTTGTATATAATCTTGGTTACTTGAAAATGCTAGGAAGGAAATATTGATGGAGAAAGGAATAAATGCAGAAAGGTTGGGAGAGTAGTACTAGGGAAGAATCTGGGGGGAGCTGTGCATGTAACAAAGTATTTGTAGGGCAGTGATGCGGTTTCTAGAAGCTAGGTATATGATATGAAGGACTGAAAACGTCCAAGTCAATTTAGATATTTCATGCCAAAATTCAGGTTATGGGATATTTGTCTGCTTGAATTAAAATCTAAATAGGATAGTTGAATATTTCTCTACTTAGTAGTTATGGTAAAATAGGAGAAGAAAAGGGAAAAATAAAATAATACTACGTTTAGTCTTTGTTCTAGCTGATTGATTCCCATTTGAAGGTATTGTAATAAAGGAGAGTTAAATATTTAGATAGGAAAATAAAAGGAAAGAAAAAAAAAAAAAATCAGATTTAGCCTTGTTCCAGCCGACTTTTTCTTCACCATTTTTCTGCGCAAGGATATTTATACGTGAGTGGTAAAGATTTTTTTTTTAGTACTACGTGGATGCTATCTTTTAGGATAAAGTTGTAAAATATTTAGAAAGATATGGGAGAGTATCAAAATGGTGAATTATTGTTTTTATAGTAGTATGTAGATGCCATCTTTTAGGATAAAGTAGTAAATATAAGCAATTTCCATTTAGGATAAAGTAGCAAAGATTTTCATAAAAAAATAAAAGGATGATGGGTTAAAAATGGAAAATAGTACATTATGATAGAACTATAGTCTAACAATTGACAGTGAATATATATTTGTTAGTGATTAGTGAAAAGTTGGGTACCCTACAAAATGAAAATTTTCCTTACCTTACTGAAAAAACAAGTGATATCAAGCTATATATATATATATATATATATATATATATATATATATATTGGAAAAACAAGGGTACTTATATTACATAATAAGAAGAGTTACAAGAAGTTTGAATTAGCAGACAATTTAACAATGCAACACAACAAATACTATACAAGTAAAGGAGAGAGCCAACTCAAACCAAAGAAAGTACATCACTTCACATACACATAAGACAAACCCAAAATACACAGTACAACTCAAGTTAAACAAAGCCAAAATAATACACCAAAGAAGAATGAAGCCTTCACCAGAACAGCCTCCAACAGCAAACATAAAATTTAAATACTAGAAGCCCAAAATGCTCACAACAACAAAGCATCCAAAAACCAGATGAAACAAGAAATTTCAAAGACTACACCAAAAACCAAATGAACTAGAAGCCAGCACCCACCGGAAACTTCAGAAACTTGTCAAAGATAAAATCCAAAGTGACACAAGCTCCAGCCCTTACGAAATCAAAACCAGGAATTGCAATAAAGAGAGCATAGTCACAAATTCAGTTATTTCTTTGTAACGCCTTCATTGGAAACTCCACCTGAATTTCTTCCTCCTCCTTTAGTTTTCCTTGCTTTGGATCGATTTTGGATTTGTTGCATAAGTTTGTTCCATTCTGGGTTCTCCTCAGCTAGTGGGTCATCAGAAACAAGCTTATTAATGTCTTTGTATTTTCTAGGATTTGTTCTTCTCTTTTTAAAACTATTCATAGAACTGTCAGAGTCACTCATAAAAGCAACTTTTCCTATATCATCCTCTCCAGTTTGAAAACCACTGCAATTACCAAATTGCATATTTATATTCTCCTTACGAGTTCTCATTTCATCATCTTCATTGCACCCAATTTTTTGAACTTTCTCTGATTTAGCATCTAAAACATAATTCTCCACATCTAGTGCCTTATCTATTGTACCTTCTGAATTATATAAAGGATTTGTATTCTCAACAATATTAACATCCTGCATGCAACCATTATTATTGACTTCAAGGGCACTAAAAGGGTTGCATATACTAATACTACTTTCATTACACATTGTACCAGTATTAAGACGCTTCACAATATCATTCATCTTCTTATTTTGGATGTTAATCCCATCATCAAGGTCCATCTTATTACTAGAATCTGACAAGTTTTTTGACACCCAGGCCTTAGTAGACTTACACATTTCATCAGAATGTCCAAAGACTTTGCATGTTGAGCATGCATAAGGTACCCATTCGCAAATGACTCTTTGCCAAACAATTGTACCATTTTCATACTGGATAGGAACACTTTCTGGAAAATTAGAATCTTTACTAATCTCTACCAAAATTCTAGCATATGAAATTCTACGTGCATTCTCTGTAAAAGTGTCCATTCTAAGAGGCTGACCAAGTATCGAAGCTATTATACTAATTGCTTCAACGGTCCAGAAATCGAGATCTAAATTAGGTAATTTAATGCATACTGGAAATGAAATAAGAAATTCCTTAGATAATTTCATTTCAGGCCTCCACTTTTTCATAGAAATCAAACTTTTGTTGTAAAAATGAGGTCCAGTTGCAAGAATTCTTTCAAACTAGCATATGATTGAACATCTGTATAATTGGACATATGAAATAAATCTACCAACATAAGATAACAAAGATAAACAACATCACGTGATTCAACAGACATGTTCTCATAATCCAATTATAACTCATCATAATTAATTTATTAATTATATTATGAAAGAAATTATACTCACAAAGATAGGTTAGGGAAGGGAATGATTTGTTCGTCTTTTGAATTAGAATTTTGGCTTGCTAATCCCTGAGCTTTAGGAAGGAGAACTATCCTAGCAGTAGCATGGTGGCCAAGAGACAAATTTTGTTTAGGTCTAGGGTTTGAGTCTAGGCACTCTTTTATAGAAGTTTGAATCAATCTAAGTCGTTAGATTATCATAGGAGCATTCCCAAACATCCAGACTAGATAGAGTTTTCTAGAACAGCCGCATCAGCTCTAATGTCTTAGTAGAGAGTCAGAAATCGTTACATCTCAGATCTGCCCGAGGGGGGTAGGTCGACCCCCTGGTAGACCTGTATAGGGTAGGTCGACCCTAAAGTCGACCCCCTGGTCAACCTGGCCTTGGGCAGGAGAATTCCCACCCAGCCCGCTTCCCTTTTTAAATTTTGAATTTTGAATTTTTTTCTGAACTGTTTCAATTTATATAAAATTGCTGAAACTTCCGAGGGCCATAACTTCCTCATACGATGTCTGATTTACGAAAACTTGGACTCTATTCCAAGCAGAATTTTGAGACGAACGCAATGGCGTAACCCATTTCCCTTAATTCTCAATTTAACAATTATGTATTCTTAGGATTGTTAATTTTAATATTCACAGAAAATTCAGGGTGATACAGTTGTGCTGTTATATCATAAAAAAAAAATGCAGATCTCGTAAAATAGAATAGGACCATGTACATGGATATAATAAATTGAATATATTACGGCACAAAATCATTAAAAAGAAATATCCAAATGTGCAAGACTTTCTTTATACATTTATAATGAACTTCTTACAATAATGAAACATTACAAATCGTCAAGAAGCCATACACCATTTTACATAACAAAAATAATGGCCACATTAATACATATGTTGGCTAACAAGAAGATTGCTATTTACATATATGCATACCTATTAGCAGTGGCTTCTCTGTTATTAAAGAGATAAAGTAGCAAATGAAGATGTTTTATGTATAGCGTATGAGGTAAAAGATCCATATATAATATTATAAAAAGAAAATGAATGGATCTTCCTAAAAAAATATTTGGTATATCATAATACCAGATCAAATATGAATAGGTGGATATCTAAAAACCACTAAGTTAAAAATTAATTAGATCTAAAAAGTTTAGATCTAGTACAAAAACTGAAAAAGAAAAATGATCTAGAAGTATGGATCACATCTAAGCAGAAGATACAACAAGTTCATATATGTAGATCTATATGATTTCAAAACATAAAAAAAAAATAACTTATATGATAGATCCATAATATAGATCTATAATATTTCAAACAATAGCTCTAATAAAGCTTCGTGCTGATAACGTGTTATAAAATGAACACAAAATAGAAGAAATAAGGGAGAGAGAACATTTCTATTCATTCAGATGTATATTCTTTCTATTATATTGGCTCCTTTATATATAGGCTTTTGGAGCTGATTTTTAGCTTATTCTCATGATGTGGGACTAAACATAGAACTAATAAAAGCATATTCACAACATTCATATATATATATATATATATATATATATATTACAACAAATGAATACTATTATATGACTCAAGATCATCTTCACAAAGTTTTAATTAATTTGCACAACTCTAGCATATTCAGACACTATTTTAAATCTACGGTTAAATCAAATGTTTTACGGACGATACCAAATTAACATTTTGAATATGATAGAAGTTTTTGAAGCTACCTCGTCCTGTTAACATAATCCATAGCTTATTGACTGAACAGTTCCAAAGTTGCATGTGAAAGTCTGAATATGCTAGAAATTTTGAAATAATAGTAACTTTTGTTAGCATGATTTTCGTAATTTAGATTAAACAACTCCACAGTCGTACGTCTTCATATACATCCAGGTGCACACTCTCAATTAAATTTAGTCAAAATATGCATCTTTATATTTACAGAATCACAAATGCAAGCTCTTTGGAAAAAATTAAAAAAAACCAAACTTACCCCTTAATAAATCTAGACATATGTGAGGACAACTTTGTAGGGGAGTTATCAGGGAGACTGCAAAGTTGAGAAATTCAAATGCTTGGTAGTTAAATCAGCAGGAGTAAAATTCCCAAAAATCTTGGCACATGCAAAATCTAATTGATGAATGTTTTTTCATTCTATGTGTTATTAAGTCCTTTATCCAGTACATTGACAGAGCTTCGGTTGAAATATTATAATTTCTTAACCAAAATTTTTATAACATATCATATTAGTTTGCATCAATTTTTTAAAAAGACATTGAATTTGACATAGGCAAAATAATAATAGATTAGAAAGCTACCTTAAATAATCATCCTCTTTTGAACAGAGCACAATAGCATCCAAGTTGGCTGCAACAATTAAGGCATGCTACAATCAACAGATCTGAGAAAAAACAAAAATAATAAAAGAATCAATACTGTATATGCTTATGCTATTACATAAATTACTAAACACCTTTTTATAGAAGTCCTCTTTTTATATGAACTAGTTCCAAATCCTTCTGCAGCAAACAAAGTTTCTGCAAATGACAAAGCATAATGTATAGATGAAAAAAAAAAAAACTGCCGAAAGCACACATCTGAACCAGAGGCAGTTGAAAACATATTTATTTGTTGTATATAATCTTGGTTACTTGAAAATGCTGGGAAGGAAATATTGATGGAGAAAGGAATAAATGCAGAAAGGTTGGGAGAGTAGTACTAGGGAAGAATCTGGGGGGAGCTGTGCATGTAACAAAGTATTTGTAGGGCAGTGATGCGGTTTCTAGAAGCTAGGTATATGATATGAAGGACTTAAAACGTCCAAGTCAATTTAGATATTTCATGCCAAAATTCAGGTTATGGGATATTTGTCTGCTTGAATTCAAATCTAAATAGGATAGTTGAATATTTCTCTGCTTAGTAGTTACGGTAAAATAGGAGAAGAAAAGGGAAAAATAAAATAATACTAGGTTTAGTCTTTGTTCCAGCTGATTGATTCCCATTTGAAGGTATTGTAATAAAGGAGAGTTAAATATTTAGATAGGAAAATAAAAGGAAAGAAAAAAAAAATCAGATTTAGCCTTGTTCCAGTCGACTTTTTCTTCACCGTTTTTCTGCGCAGGGATATTTATACGTGAGTGGTAAAGATTTTTTTGAGTACTACGTGGATGCTATCTTCTAGGATAAAGTTGTAAAATATTTAGAAAGATATGGGAGAGTATTAAAATGATGAATTATTGTTTTTATAGTAGTATGTACATGCCATCTTTTAGGATAAAGTAGTAAATATAAGCAATTTCCTTTTAGGATAAAGTAGCAAAGATTTTCATAAAAAAATAAAAGGATGATGGGTTAAAAATGGAAAATAGTACATTATGATAGAACTATAGTCTAACAATTGACAATGAATATATATTTGTTAGTGATTAGTGAAAAGTTGGGTACCATACAAAATGAAAATTTTCCTTACCTTACTGAAAAAACAAGTGATATCAGGCTATATATATATATATATATATATATATATATATAGGACAAACAAGGGTACTTATATTACATAATAAGAAGAGTTACAAGAAGTTTGAATTAGCAGACAATTTAACAACGCAACACAACAAATACTATACAAGTAAAGGAGAGAGCCAACTCAAACCAAAGAAAGTACATCACTTCACATACACATAAGACAAACCTAAAATACACAGTACAACTCAAGTTAAACAAAGCCAAAATAATACACCAAAGAAGAATGAAGCCTTCACCAGAACAGCCTCCAACAGCAAACATAAAATTTAAATACTAGAAGCCCAAAATGCTCACAACAACAAATCATCCAAAAACCAGATGAAACAAGAAATTTCAAAGACTACACCAAAAACCAAATGAACTAGAAGCCAGCACCCACCGGAAACTTCAGAAACTTGGCAAAGATAAAATCCAAAGTGACACAAGCTCCAGCCCTTATGAAATCAAAACCAGGAATTGCAATAAAGAGAGCATAGTCACAAATTCAGTTATTTCTTTGTAATGCCCTCATTGGAAACTCCACCTGAATTTCTTCCTCCTCCTTTAGTTTTCCTTGCTTTGGATCGATTTTGGATTTGTTGCATAAGTTTGTTCCATTCTGGGTTCTCCTCAGCTAGTGGGTCATCAGAAACAAGCTTATTAATGTCTTTGTATTTTCTAGGATTTGTTCTTCTCTTTTTAAAACTATTCATAGAACTGTCAGAGTCACTCATAAAAGCAACTTTTCCTATATCATCCTCTCTAGTTTGAAAACCACTGCAATTACCAAATTGCATATTTATATTCTCCTTACGAATTCTCATTTCATCATCTTCATTGCACCCAATTTTTTGAACTTTCTCTGATTTAGCATCTAAAACATAATTCTCCACATCTAGTGCCTTATCTATTTTACCTTCTGAATTATATAAAGGATTTGTATTCTCATCAATATTAACATCCTGCATGCAACCATTTTTATTGACTTCAAGGGCACTAAAAGGGTTGCATATACTAATATTACTTTCATTACACATTGTACCAGTATTATGATGCTTCACAATATCATTCATCTTCTTATTTTGGATGTTAATCCCATCATCAAGGTCCATCTTATTACTAGAATCTGACAAGTTTTTTTGACACCCAGGCCTTAGTAGACTTACACATTTCATCAGAATGTCCAAAGACTTTGCATGTTGAGCATGCATAAGGTACCCATTCGCAAATGACTCTTTGCCAAACAATTGTACCATTTTCATACTGGATAGGAACACTTTCTGGAAAATTAGAATCTTTACTCATCTCTACCAAAATTCTAGCATATGAAATTCTACGTGCATTCTCTGTAAAAGTGTCCATTCTAAGAGGCTGACCAAGTATCGAAGCTATTATACTAATTGCTTCAACGGTCCAGAAATCGAGATCTAAATTAGGTAATTTAATGCATACTGGAAATGAACTAAGAAATTCCTTAGATAATTTCATTTCAGGTCTCCACTTTTTCATAGAAATCAACCTTTTGTTGTAAAAATGAGGACCAGTTGCAAGAATTCTTTCACTATCTTCAGCTAATTCGCACTTAAGTATGAAAAAACCATTATCTCTGGAAAAAAGCTGATAACTTCCCTTCAATTTCCAATTCCTTTCTATATAATCTTTCATGAAGTTATAATAGGGTTTGCTGCCATATACGTGAAAAACTAACAAATTAGTCCACTTATCCCTAGCCGTACTTACAAGATTATCGCTAATAGCAGCAATTTTAAGATTATCTCGTGTTATCGGCTCATAATAATCAAGCTTAATTATATCCTGATGAAGATTATCCTCCCTTACAGCATCAATCCACTTTTTCGACTGAACATAGTTAACTAAAGTGGGGGTTTACCTGATCTTTTTGAACAAAATCAGGAAATTCTTGCCTGGATTCCAGATCTGGACTCTGAAGCTTAAATAGATTTAAAGAACGTCCTCCCTTTGCATGTCGGAACAGAGAAGGCGGATCAGGAGGTTTATTCACTACAAGTGGAACAGGGGTTTCCAACGGCCAGGGGCCGTTGGAAACCCCGTTGGAAGCCGTTGGTCAATCCGTTGGTATACTGATCAACGGCTTCCAATGGCTTCCAATGCAAATGACGCGTGATTTCCAATGGCTTCCAACTGATAAATAAGGACACGTGTATGATGTTTTGAGCAAATAGGCCGTTGGAAGCCGTTTTATGGAATGACCTGTAAGCCGTCGCTGGCCGTTGGTCGCCGTTGGAAATCAGGGTGCTTTTTTTTTGGCAGATTTTAGATTTACCATTACAAACCACAAATATAAAACATTTTGAACTGCTCCATTTCGAGCATATAACTCACAATCTCAACCATATATACACCCAAACACAATATGAAATAAAAAACAAACACAAAACACATAAATTAACCAATATTTACATAACATTACCACCAAATTTCGCCAAAACAACACCAAACCATCACCATGTCCAAAATAACATAACCATCTCCAAACAACATAACCAACACCATGTCCAAACCGTACCATCACCAAACCATCATAACATCATGTCCAAACCATCATAACAAAATATATACAACTACCATGCATGTAGCAAGCCTCACCAACTCTCAAAACACATCAAAACAAGCTAACCTGATCAACTCTCTCCCCCTGAAGATGAAGGTGTCGTACCATGCTGGGCAATGTACTCCGCCAATCGCGGGTTAAGCAACTCCATCTGCTCTTCACGGCGACGATCACGTTCATGAAGCTCTGCAATTTGTGCTTTCAACTGTGCGATTTCTTCCTTTTCCTAAGCCTTCTGATACATCTGCTGAGATGCTGTAATCTGTATATAATTTCAGATTTTCAGTATTTCATAATAGTAGTTCGAATACATTTGAGTTTTTATTATAAATTTTAGTATTACCTCTAGATTTCCATAACCATATCGTCTGTTTCGGGTAGCAGGATCCATGACAGCATCAAATATCTTGTCCTCATCTTCCTTGGTCAGCTCAGTCCTCCCTGTAGCTTCCAGTACCTGCGCCCTTTGCTCTTGAAATTTCTCCTGTTAAACAAAAATAAAATAAATTTAGATAACATTATTTTAATTAAAGTATAAGTCTACTTAACTATTTTATACTTACATATCTCTCACGCGCCTTATCATCATTGTAACAACCCGTATTTTCAATAACCTGTTATAACATAAATGGAGGCAGAATTAAACTTTAAAATCTGAATCAAGGGAAACGGGCTATGCCATTGCGTTCGTCTCGGAAAAATACGCGAAATAGAGTTCGAGTTTTCGAAAATCGGAGTCCGTATGACCAAGATATGGCCTCGCGAAGTTTCACGAAAAATTCCCAAATTAAAGTATACTTAATTAAGTGAAATGGGTTGCGCAGAGAAATATATATATATATTGATATATATAGATATAATTGAAAATTAAATAAATAAATATGCAAAAATGTTCAAAACAGCGAATTGGGAGAGGGGAATAACCGAACCGGCCGATTTTTGAGGTCGACCCAAGCCCGCTGGGTCGACTAGGGGTTAATCCAGGGTGTTTGGCTGTCAACCCGTGGGCCGATTCGCTCAAATGCAGATTTTGCATTTGGATGGTTCTCATGGTTCATCTTTAATCTAAAGGCCCTAGATGGTTCCTACACTTGACTTCTTCCCCAAGACATGCTTTGATGGCTTGGATTGAATCTAGGTTTAATCCTATGGCCTAAAACACTTGCCTAATCTATAAATAAGACCCTAACCTATCCTAAATCCTCATTATTCATTCATGCAACTAAACTATGGCAAAATTTCTACTCTCATGGCCTCCACTCAACTATCCTAGCCTCCACTTCATTTCTATGAGAGGTTTCATGAACATGAGAGTATTAGAGAGCCCCTCAAGTCCATAAGGTTAAGTCCTATTGGAGAGTCAGTCCATGTATACATGACTTGTTTGGATTTGAGAATGTTTATGCCAAGTGTTGAGTTTGGAAATAATGCTTATGTTTATAAGCTATGGATGGATTCTAGGGATGAAGTGGTTATCCAGTAAGGGGTGCCACTCCCGGTTTTGATAGGAGGGTAGTTAGACTTTTGACTAGCCTTGGTAATACCCTCGAAGTATCGTGTAACCTTTTTGAGGTTCTGTCATGACTAGTTACTTAGAATCCCTGGATGCCTTTATTGGAAATTTGAAGCCCGATCGAGTGGCGTTCGCCGATGAGACGGATGGTCTATTTCACTTATGCATGGGTTATAGAAGTCACCCTAGTAAGTGCGCTTGATAACCTGGTTGGCATCTGTTTACTTTCAAGAGAAAGTTTTTCTACGTGGAATACCTTATGGTACGAGATCCAAGGTTCACTAGTAAATTTTGGAAGGCTTGCATGAGATCATGAGTACGCAGTCATGTTTGCGTCAAGTATTCTAGAAAGAGGATAAGTGCAAGTGGAACGAGAGGCGACGAAGAAATGAGTTCCAGCTCATGTTATGGAAACAGGAAATAAGAAGCTACGAAATCGCGAAGTTAAAAGACGGTCAAGGCACAATGGAATTGAGCTCAAGGAAGTACGACTTTGATGGTCAAAGACTAGATACGCACATGATATCTCTTTTTGGGAGTATCTCCTTGATCCCTGTTTCTGTAGAGCTTACTTGTAGGCTATCTTTTGTGGACACCCTCTCGGTCCTATTTTCTGTTACAAACCCCGTAAGGAGTTTGCCTTGTTTATCTTCTCGACCCTGTTTCAGGGAATCCTCGGTAGAACCCTATGGATGCAAACATGTATTTGAAACATGTTATGATTGATATGGTTGCAAGTGGTTGCAAGTGGTTGCTCGTGGATGCGCGAATACACATTAGATACTAGCTCGACTCGGTCACATTTCATATTGCATATGCACGAGTATTTATACTTGTTTATGGATGAAATCGAATGTATTATCATGCGGTTGTTGCATATGAATGAATGATTGTGCACGCATATAGTATCTATATGACTAGGACTATTTGCATACATGTTGGATTCATGGCACTATACATATTTTGCATTAGAAAGATTATTCAGGCCTGATCATAAGCATTAGCTAAGGAACATGTACACACACGTTTTGCATATATTCATACAGCATTAGAAATCATCTAAGGACAATGGTTGCTTGTGGATGATGTTTTGAGTAGATGGATGATGGATGGTAGGATATGTTCTTCCTAACTTAGAGATTTCGGGGACGAAATCCTAAAAGGTGGGGAGAATGTAACAACCCGTATTTTCAATAACCTGTTATAACATAAATGGAGGCAGAATTAAACTGTAAAATCTGAATCAAGGGAAACGGGCTATGCCATTGCGTTCGTCTCGGAAAAATACGCGAAATAGAGTCCGAGTTTTTGAAAATCGGAGTCCGTATGACCAAGATATGGCCTCGCGAAGTTTCACGAAAAATTCCCAAATTAAAGTATACTTAATTAAGTGAAATGGGTTGCGCAGAGAAATATATATATATATATATTGATATATATAGATATAATTGAAAATTAAATAAATAAATATGCAAAATGTTCAAAACAGCGAATTGGGAGAGGGGAATAACCGAACCGGCCGATTTTTGAGGTCGACCCGAGCCTGCTGGGTCGACTAGGGGTTAATCCATGGTGTTTGGCTGTCAACCCGTGGGCCGATTCGCTCAAATACAGATTTTGCATTTGGATGGTTCTCATGGTTCATCTTTAATCTAAAGGCCCTAGATGGTTCCTACACTTGACTTCTTCCCCAAGACATGCTTTGATGGCTTGGATTGAATCTAGGTTTAATCCTATGGCCTAAAACACTTGCCTAATCTATAAATAAGACCCTAACCTATCCTAAATCCTCATTATTCATTCATGCAACTAAACTATGGCAAAATTTCTACTCTCATGGCCTCCACTCAACTATCCTAGCCTCCACTTCATTTCTATGAGAGGTTTCATGAACATGAGAGTATTAGAGAGCCCCTCAAGTTGATTTCAAGACAAAAGCTTTGATCTTTGTTCATAAAGATGGTGTTTTTAGTGATTTGGAGCATCCATCTTTGGGTTTTTGGGTGATGGCATGCATAGGCTTCATCATAAGCTTTAGTTTAATCGATTTAGGCCTTCATAGCAATGTAAGCCCTTCCCTACTCTTAGATATTAACTATGAAGTTAAATGTTCATGTTGCAAGTTTGGGTTTTGATCACTGGGAATGATATATGCTATCATGTCATGCAAGTTTATGAAGTCATTATCTTGATCTTATGAGCTAAAAGCTACAACCTTTATGTTGAAATGTTGCATTATGCAACATGAGAACCTTCATAATCATTATGTCAACTTGCATATGAAGTCATAATCCTTATATGATGATATATGCGAGTTTCTAGCCATCATTCCATGTCTTTTGTCACCATGATTCGCTTATGTGCCAAGTTTGGGTTTATGCATGCTTTTGAGGCTTAAGAATGTAACATGCAAGCTAATGAACACATTTGTGCCTCATTTGCCACCATGATTAACTTGTGGCTTAATACCCATTTTTGTCATTCCTTTGCCAAGTCTCTTCTTTTAATCCATTACGTTGTTGCGAACGTATATGCGAGTTTAAAAGCGTTGGGTTATGTTATGGGTAATTTCTAATGACATGAAAATACAACTTGAAAACATGGCTTGAAATATAACATGGAAGTTGACATGTAAGTATGCATAAAAACATAAGCTTGGGAATTTACCTATTAAGTTAGGTCTACCCTTTGGGAATTTACCTATTAAGTTAGGTCTACCCAAATGCTTGAAAAACTTGTAACATGTTTTGGAAACATGATGAACATGACACTTAGATAATATAAGTGTGGCCAACTCGAGGTTGGGTGGAGTTTGCAACGTAAAACTACCCGGAACCGACCGTCCTAACTAGTAGTTGCAAACAATAGGACCCAATGTGAGAAGTTGGTCATGTTGTGCTTGAACCCGAGGTTAGACCAAGTTGTGGTGTAAAGCTACCCGGAACCGACCGGCTTAACTAGTAACCACAACAAAGTCTAATGTGAGAGGTTGGGGTGCATTAAGTAATTAATGTCACATGATAGGGTTAAGTTAATTTGATTAATGACTCTTAACCAAATATGACATGGATGAAGGGGTTAAGTAAATTGATTAGGCTAATGATACTTAACAAAACATGACAAGGTTGGGTAGGTTAAGTGATTTGATTTGCCTAATGACACTTAACCATTTTTATACGGCTAGTGGACGGGGATTAAGTTAACCAATACTTAATCAATCCAACATGATAACTTGATAAGGTTAAGTGGGATCGGGTTTGATTTCTTAATGACACTTAACCATGCAAGATGATTAGGGGATGGGGTTAAGTAATTTACACTTAACTAATCCGACTTGGTAATTAGATGGGGCTAAGTAATTAAGGCTTAACTAATCTAACCACGGTAATTAGATGAGGTTAAGTAATCCACACTTAACTAATCTAAACACGGTAATTCGATGGGGTTAAGTTAAACACTTAACCAATTTAAACTTGGTAATTCAATGAGGTTAAGTAACCAATACTCAACCAACTTAACGTGATAATTTAATGGGGTTAAGCAACTTATACTTAACCAATTATACATGATGATTTGATGAGGTTAAGTAACCTACACTTAACCAATCTAATACGCGGACCTGACAAGGTTAAGTCGCAAGACCTTTTTAGAATATACTTAACCAATCCGACTCGATAATTTGATGGGATTAAGATAATCTATGCTTAATCAATCTAGCAAGATAATCCGATAGGGTTAAGGTAAACTAGTACTTGACCAATTTGACCTGATAGGGTTAAGTCATGAGCCTCTGGGTAAACTTAACCAACTTGTGGGGCTAAGTCTTGAACTTAAATACTTAGCCAATCTTGACGTGATTCGTGGGCGGGTTAAGGCATGGACTTGAACGATAACACTTAACCCAATAAGACCAACCCTAGTTAGAGGAACTAGGTAGAGACTCGTGGTTGATCAAGGATAACGGGAAAGGAAGCTAAGTGGTAAACCTTAGTTAAGGGTAACTAAGTAATAATTCTTAGCTAAGGACATAGGACTAATTCACAAAACGATGAGTAACCTGATACGGTAGGTCATCGCTTAGTATACGAGGGGGAGCAAGTTATCTGACTCGGATAAAAGCTCCAGCGCACTGGGTGCCGAAGTGGAAGCTTCGGGGGACGTGAGGATATTCTTGGGATCCCTCTGTGGGCTGCCAGGTAATCATACTAGGCCCATGAGAGGTTAAGGTCTGCGTTAGAAGGACCAAGAGTATGCCTTGGTTGCTATGCGAGCGACCTAAAGACTGGGATGGATTAGCGTGGAGTCGACGATTCTTGGTTTTTGCCCTGGATAGCACATCGCCGACTACCAACCATCTTTAGTCAATCGTGTACGTACGGAAAGGCAGAGAACCCCCAACAGACCATGTGCTTGCTATCGAGTCATGGGTGAGGTTGGACCGTAGGGAAGTGGGCTATAGTGGGGCCGTGGAGTGGTTCTTATACATGATTTTTCTTGGATTGCCTTTCAGTAGTTGAGGGATGGGTCACGTGGGACCATAGCCACGGGTACAAAAACAGACCTTGATATCTGCATCGGCAGACGATTTAAAGCTCCCGACCGAGTTCCGTATTTCTTGATTTGCCCTGGCATGGAACTCGGATGGCACATTGGGGAACATGTGCATCTAGACATGGAAAACGATTCACGATACATACGTGGGATCAAGGGCGGGGTTGACAGGTGGCGTAATCCCTAGTGGTCCTAGGTGGCCAAAACCCAAACCGAGACACGGAAACGTTCATTAGGTAGCATAATCCCTAGCGGTCCTAGGTGGCATAAATCCTAAGTGGACGCGCGATAGTTCATGGTAAGGAAACACAACTGGATCAAGGGTTGCAGTCCAAAACAACTTCAAGGATAAATCGTTTACATGGGAAAGCCCGTACAGCCTACGGCAAAGGACTGAACTTATACATGGAAAGAAACATATGAGGTGAGTAACCTATATATGCGGCATATTAGGTTGACATGGACCATTACACGACTTTTGAGTAAGGGTCATTCACGGATAACACGTAATACAGTTGGGATACTAGTACGGTAGGTGCAGAGCGGATATACAGGATAGATGCCATGGGACGTTATACGTGATAGATATCTTGGGGATATTATACTTGATAGAAACCTGATGATGTGATACCTTGTTTTATCTTGACATCGTAATTTATCATGACACCTTAGTTTACCTGAGTTCAGTAGTTCATCCTGTTATTTTGATTTAGCCTATCTATCTTGTTATCATGCTTATGTTCATCTCAGTTTCTCATGTCAGTTAACTTTACTAGTTTTTATACTAATAGTAGATAGGGCTTACTCAGTCTTTTTGACTGACACGTTTTGTTTCGCCTCTTTTCTTCCGTTTCCCCCCCAGGTTACAGGGAGGAAATACTGTTGTTTAGTTCGGACTTCTTCTGCTCGAAGGTCATCATGGATGGCTTGGACTTTTCCTGGCTATGGCTACTTTACTGTTTTTATTTGGGGAATAATTTATGAAAAAGTCTTTATGCTTCTTTACTATTGCAAGACAGGTTTTGATGTACTCTGATGTAAAAGGCTTTAGACCTTATGTATTCATGTTTATGAAAGTTCGATTTTACTTCCGCTATTTTATATGTTCTGGCTTGTGATATTTCTGTGTATGTTTACCAATAATGCCCCTCTAAAGCTAGTGCATTCCTTTGCGAGTGACCCTAGCGGAGGCGGGGTGTTACAATCATGGTCCTAAGTGTACGAAACTGAGCCTGTTTCGTCAGTCTGAGTCAATGCATGTGTATGCTCGAAAACATCTCAGTACGACACAAGAGCCATACGCGCTCTCTCCTGAAATAAGCATGCACACATGTAAATTAAAACTTAAACTTAAATCAACTATTAATTTTAACTAGTTATGAATTAAAATTTTAAACTATGCAATTACAAAATATACCAGATCCTCACGATGATGCTGAAATGACTTGGACCCACCTCGATGCGTAACCAGATTCTTGCTCCTATTAGCTGCATTTCTCTCAGTCGAGGCCTATACATTTAAATTTAAAAAAAATGTCTTAGCCTAAATCACGTACTAGTTGAATAGAATAATTGAAATTAAAAATATGCAGTAAAATTTACCAAAAAGTACTCATTACTATTCCAATAAGTAAGTAGATCATTCCACACTGACTCACTCACCCAAGACTGCCTTTTCCCACTTGATTTTAAAGTGTTCATTGTTTGTCTGTAATTTGCTGCCACTTTACTGTTCCAGTGGCGCTTAACGAGATCCAAATCCGTCTCCTGGAGATCCACCGCACCCTGCGTTTTTTTATAAATAGCATACATATAAAGTTATCAAATAGGAGCATGTACTTAATATAAGAAATGTTATATCATACATACGTACCAAAAAATTCTGCCATATGGTCTCCTTAACTAAGTCGGGTATCAAGCTCCAAGTGGGCCAACATGCAGTCATGCGGGCCTGATAAACATGTTTTGATATCCTCAAAACGGTATTGGACGGCTCCAACTCAAACCCTCTGTGTTAAACGGGAAAAAAATACATGGTTGCTAGAACAACAATTTAAATAATTTATTGTACTTAAATTAAATTTATACTAAAAACTTAGTTTTTACCCTTTTGATGCTTTTGGCTTAAGCCGGACCACAGGACGAGATAACTCCGATGATGGACCACCCTCCTCGCCACCTGACGCCATACCTTTTACAAACAAAAACATAACATAACATAACTATATGTAAAAACATGGTATTAGATAACATGAGTACTTGATAATAGAAATGTCATAACATGAGTACAAGTTTGTTTCATAAAAGTGTTAAATATAAGTTTGATTCATAGATTTGTCTAGTTAACATATGATCGAGTTTGATTCATAGAAGTGTTAAATATAAGTTTGATTCATAGATATATCTAGTTAACATATGAGTTTGATTCATAGAAATGTCATGAAAATAAATATATGGTTACTTGATAATAGAAATGTCATAACATAAAATTACCTTTTGAAAATGAGGAGTATTAGTTAGTCGTCCTCATCACTTTCAGATTCCGACTCTATTTCCTCCTCCATATATGGTTCATCTGTAGTCTCAAATACATCAATTAATGCATTCGATTCGTCGTTTAGAGGTCCAAAATCTGTTTGATCGTCGGTTATTACTATTTCTGCATTTTCCTCGACGTCTGCTTGATAAGCTTGGTCATCGGGAATATTACGTCCGTCAAATGTAAACCTTGCTTTTGTTTTGAAAACAGCCCACCAATCTATTTTGTATCTTCTCATAGAAGGATAAGGAGCATAATATACTTGAAGAGCCTGTTTGGCAAGTACGAAAGGGTCGTACTTATAATAATGGGACGTATGTCTTACTTCTATAAGATTATATTTTGGGTGCACGTTGATTCCAGAACCCGGAACATTGCTGAACCACTTGCATTTAAACAAAAATACTTCTTCCGCGGGTCTTGTTAAATATGTCAATTGCAGAATCTGGTTTAGCACGCCATAAAAATCGTGTACATGGTCGTTTGGATCATCACTACCTTTAACAAATACACCGCTATTGTCAGTTAATTTTTCAGCACCATATTCTTTAGTGTTAAATTTATATCCATTGACAAAGAATATTGGATATGTCTTCACATTTCTTTTAGGTCCCAATGCCAAATGTTTCAATCCTTCATCCACAATACAATTTGTTGGATCAAAAACATAATTAGTAAACCAACTAGCGAATTCTTTGCTGATATCGCCGTTTGGATACTGTGATTCATAAATGCTGCAATCATAGGACATACGTTACATATATGATTAAAGATACAATACATGTATACATAGATGCATAAGTAGAGTACCTAACGAATGGTGCAACTTCGGTGTAATTGAGAAGAATATATGTGTGTGCTGCATTGTAATCTTTATCGTTCAGCCATTCCTCCACACATTTACCAGAAGGCCGACCATGTTTTTAAAAATAGATAAAGTCGCTTGGCAGTCATCTTGATCAATTCCTTCATCATTACGTGCAGTGCTTGCAAATGAGATGTTCACATGATCACTAAAATAATGAGAGAAAAAAATGAAGCTTCTTCTTCAATGTATGACTTGCAAATAGAACCTTCAACTCTAGCTTTCTGCCTCACTTTTTTTTCTTTAGATGATTTAAATACCTGTTTAGAATTATTGTAAATTATTTTTTCATACACTTAACCAAAATTTAATTAACTGAATATTAATATACCTTTCAAATGGATACATCCATCTGTATTGCACAGGCCCTCAAAGACGTGCTTCTGATGGAAGATGAATAGGTAAATGCTCCATAACATTGAAAAACCCTGGAGGAAATATTTTTTCCAATTTGCAGAGTAATATGGGGATTTCTTCCTTTAGTTTACGTAGATGGTCAAGTTTTAATGTAGATGAACAAAGCTCTTTATAGAACAAACTAAGCTCTGTTACAACAGTCCAAACTTTCATGGGCAATAGTTCTTTGAAAGCGACGGGCAATAAATTTTCCATCATAACATGACAGTCGTGGCTTTTCATCCCGCTAAGTTTACTGTTTTTATAGTCAACACATCTACGAAGATTGGAAGATATACCATCCGGGAATCTTAACCCTTCCATCCATTTTAAAAATATTTTTATTTGATTAGTATCCAGTTCATAGCACGCTTTCGATTTTCTAGTGTCATTTGGCTTTATATGAAGCTCTGGACGATTACATATTACTTCAATATCACGTCTGGATTTCAAATCATCTTTCGTCTTCCCTTTGACATTCAAAATTGTGTTGATTACGTTATCAAACACGTTTTTCTCATTATGCATCACGTCGATATTATGACGAATCAGAAGATCTTTCCAATAAGGCAACTCCCAAAATATGCTTTGTTTCCACCAATTATGAATTGATGATTTACCTTGAATTTCTGTTTGTACTCCGATTTCATGAATCTTGGGAAAATCTTGTACAAGTTCATAAATTTCCTCACTTGTCCATACTTTAGATGGTCGTAAAGTTTCAAGTCTATTAGCTGTAAAGTTTTTCTTATCCCTTCTAAAAGGATGATTAATATGAAGAAAACATCTATGACAGTCAAAACATGAAATTTTCTTTCCAATAGGTAAAGAAAACGCTCTTGTTTCTTCCATACAGTACGGACAAGCTAGACGATCAGCCGTACTCCAACCTGAAAGCATCGCATAAGCAGGAAAATCGCTAATTGTCCACAATAGAGAAGCATGCATACGAAAGTTTTTCTTTTGGGAAATATCATATGTTTCTACCCCTTCATACCACAATTTTTTTAATTCTTCAATCAACGGTTGTAAATAAACATCAATTCCTTGTGTCGGATCATCAGGACCAGGTACGACAATTGTAAGAAACATATAAGGAGTTTTCATACACATCCACGGAGGTAAATTATAAGGTGTTACAATTACAGGCCAGGATGAATATTTAGAACCAAATTGAGAAAATGGTGAAAACCCATCCGTACATAAACCTAGTCTAACATTGCGACTCTCAGATGCAAAATTGGGATGCTTTTGATCAAAATGCTTCCATGCTTCTCCATCAGATGGGTGTGTTAACGTACCTTCTTCCTGTGCTCTCACCTTGTGCCATCTCATATGTTGCGCGGTTACAGAAGATGCATATAACCTTTGAAGTCTAGGAATAATCGGTAAATAATGCATACGTTTATACGGGACTTCCTTTCCCTTTTTCTTTCTTGGTTTGTATCTTTCTTGATTACATATTCTACAATTCTTAAGCTTGACATCTTCCTTCCAAAATAGCATGCAACCCTTTAGACATGTATCTATTTTTTGATACGGTAAACCAAAGGCCGACATCATTTTTTTACTTCATAATGGTTTTCGCACATTAAATTATTGGGAGGCATATGCCGCTTCGCAGCTTGTACAACAGCTGTAAATCCAGCTTCTGTGAGGTTGTATTTAGATTTCATCGCAATGTATTTAGCAGTTACTGATAATTGAGTTCCTCTTTCACAGCCTTCCCAAAGGGGTTTTTTGCGGCATCTAATAAGTCATATAATTTTTTGGCTTCAATATTTGGTTCTTCTTCATCATTACCATCGTCATCATTACCAACGTTTTCATTATATTGTTGAACCGAGAACATAGAACGTGCAGCATCTTCAACCATTTGTTCTACGAGATTCGTCGTGGCAATTTCATTATTCGCTACCTCCTCAACTTGTATAGAAGTAGATGCTAATGGTTCTCCGTGACGATCCCAAACTAAATAGTTCGGCACAAAACCATACTGACGCAAATGAACTCTGACCATTTGCGGTATCAAATGCTTCAATAACTTGCATCAACTACATGGACAACGGATTTCGACGTCGTTTCCATTGTTACTTAAAGTGAAATCAATAAACAAGCTGACGCCATTAATAAATTGTTTGCTTATCGTGCCATCATTTTCTCTTCGTTTGTACATCCAGCTTTGATCATTAAAATAATCGTCCATTTTTTCTAAGTACATATAAAATTAGAAATAATTATATAAAATTAGATTCATAATTTTTGTGTTCAATCGCTCAAACGTTAAGATTGTATTTTAATGACAACATTTCTTTTACATATTAATTATGATGATAAAATTTGCATTAACAATGTGTTAAAACAATTTTAGTGATTGATGCATGTTATGTTAATTGATCATTTACTGGTGGGTTATCCTACCTCACATTACAAATACAATAATGTAATTAAATCGCGTAAATCTTTTCAATTTAAACGATTCAACAAAATTTCGGCAGCACTTCCATTTAGTTCCCTGAATAGTACACAATTGCGTGTACACAGGGAACATAAAGGAAGTGCTTTTGAAATTTTGAGAACCGTTTAAAATGAAATATTTTACGAGATTTAATTTCGTTATTGTATTCGTAACTTGTCCAATACAAAGGACAAATCCAATAAATATTGTATACAATGAATATAAATGTCCGTTCCGCTAATAAAACGAACATCATATAACGATTATATACAATACTTATCAGACAGGGCCAAAAAAACTCTCTAAGGCTTTATGAATAATAACATATTATGATTTGCTTTTTTTGTGATTGAAGTGTTTTTTGTACACCTTTGTGCGCCTTAGCGCCGTTGTGCACCTTAGCCCAAAAAACAGAAACTTAAATATTTGTATTTCCATGACACGTTTTCGACAATTAAATATTGTTTTCGATGAATTGGGCCTTAACCAAATAAACAAATTAAATGCATAGAGTGTCAACTATATTACGTGTATATATATACGTAACACTATATATATGCATATATACATAGTCACCTTTAACTAATCAATTAACCCTAGATTACCAACATAATCAATGAAATCTATAAACACAATCTCAATAACAACAACTACTTCAACTAATTCAAACCCTAGATCATAATAGCAACTAAGTAATTTATTACTGAAAACCCTAAATTAGCAACTAAAATGATTAAACCCCACATTAGCAACTAATTAACAGCACTACACACACAAACATACCATAATTATGCTTCAATTACACTAAATATAGGGTATTAAACAAAAATTAGGATAAACACGTACCTAAAAATCGGAGAGAAAAGGAGAACAGAGAGGATGAGAGAGTGCTTTGATAGAGTCGGAGAGATCCTAGGCGTAAGATGAAGTGGAATAGGCGATTTCAGAAATTAAAGAGGGAAAATTTAGGGATTTGGGGGAAATTTCGTGGGATTAGAGAATGAGGAAGAAGGAGGAAGCTTCGGATGATTTGTGATCCAGACCGTGTAACGGAAGGCAACGGCTTCCAACGGCTTAAAAACCAACGGCCGCAAACGTTTTCCAACGGCGTATATTTTATATGCGGTGTACAGATGGGTATTTTGCCTTCCGTTGGAAGCCGTTGGTCAACCCCCGTTGGAGGCCGTTGGAAGCATCCGTTGCAATACTGTTCAATTCTAGTAGTGATTAGATCTGTGGTCTGAATCAAGTCTAGCGAACATTTTTGATTGAGATTTTAAGGAGAGAGGAGCTAAAGTTGCCATGACAATTTTTCTCGAGAGTTCTGTTTGACAGTAACTTTTGTTACAACATATATATATATATATTGTTGTTAACTTAATGAGGTAATAGGAAATCAGTAACTAAGCGATACACATATATTGCTTTGACTATGGGTTGCTTTATTTAAAAAAAAAAAAAAAAAAAACCAGTACAAATGAGGCAACAAACCATCAAAATATTTTCAACAAAGGTAAATAAAATTAAAAAAATTTTGTAATGATAGAATATTGGAGAGGCTTGTTATGAAAATATAGCTGTATATATCCCACATTAACACAGCTAAATGTATCTAAAATAAAAGCTTAGTTTATTTCCAAGATGGTAGCAAATCAGATAAGGTATGCTCATATAGCCACATATTATAATACCAAGGCTCGATATAATAGTTTCATGTGTTATATATATAATATAAATAATTTCATATCTCTTGCATCGTATCTAAGTTGGGAAACAATAATACTAAAGTATGATAGTAAAGTTTTTTTTTAAAAAAAAAAGTAAATATGAGCAATTTGGGTATTTTACGGTCGGATATATATGACCCCAAGATTAGTGAGAATTGTTATATAGAAGATATATAGATAGTAATAATTGATAAATCATGGACTGAAATACAGTTTGTAGGCTGTCTCAAAAATTTACAAACAAATTATATACTGATTTTGATTTTCAGTATTTAAAATAAAATACCTAAGACGAGTTCTTGCAGTTTCAACTCAGTCTTTGACTAAAGACTGATTATTTTCAGTTTTTAGTTTGTGGTCTTTAAATATTTTTTTTTTTGGTAGTAATAGTAATACTTTGGAATTGAGATGAATTTTCGAGATAAGAGGATATTCAAATCGATTACTGAACATAAATATATATATATATATATATGTGTGTGTGTGTGTGTGTGTGTGTGTGTGTGTGTGTGTGTGTGATTTTGTTTTGTGTTTTGTAGGGAAGTAAAATTAATTTTAACATTGCTTGGTCATTTGCAGTAGTTTTATGTACAAATTGCTAGCTCTCAGGAAGAGGGAGAGAGTTCGATTCCCGCCTCAAGCACTTTAGTTCAAATAAGAGAGCTTACCATGTGTATAAGCCTGATGACCCCACGGACCGGGTTAGGTGCACTAGGGGGAGTTTTGTTGGAAATAATAATTTGAAATTTATCATTATTAGTTGATGAAGTCTAGGCGTCAGTTCGTAAATGATGTGTCTTTTATAGTTAAGAGTCGTATTAAAGTTTGTGTCTTTTAGTAAAATGTGACGTCTATTAAATGAAGTGACATATAAGGCTCTCTGTATAAAGCCTATCATTTTGGTTATGATGTAAGAAGTAAGTAAGAAGTAAGAAAAAAGAAAGTAAAGAAATTAAGTATCCTCCTTCTCTTCAATCCAACAAATTGTTATCAGAGCGCCAGGTTGAAACTATGGCTTTTCTATTCTTCTCACCGTTTGTTATCACAAAAGAAAATTTTGAAGAGTGGAGTAATAAAAAGAAAGAAAAGTTGATCTCCAAAGGGCTTTGGGAGATCGTTGAAAATGGCTACGAATGGCCAAAAGACATTAAAAATATGACGGAGAAAGAGAGTGAGGCATTCACAAAGTTGAGATGCAAGACCATCAAGCTCGTGTTGCAATGAGTGAAAACATTGATGAAGAAGCTTTCGACCATATTATTAGAGAAAAATCCGCAAAAGAATCGTGAGTTTTATTGAAGGAGATTTATGGTAAAGAGGATGAGAAGAAAAGCAGTGAGGAGGAGAGAGATGTTGAAGTCGAAAATTTAGAAGATGAGGCTGCCGATGAGGAGTCAGTACAAATGATCATTGCAGATCATGTTGATGAGGCACAAATGGAGAATAAAAAAAGAGAGGAAGCTATCAACGATGAAAACAAAGGAGGAGTTGAAGAAATTGAGGATAGAAGTAATGAAAGAAATGAGTGCGATCCCTGTAAGCTCGAGAACAAAAAATTGAAAGCACCATCAGATAAAGACCGTGTTAGTAAAGTTGGCAACAACCAAAAATGCGTGTGCCATAACCACAAGAACAAGTGTACTAGAACTTTTACAGTTGCAGAATTGCAAGCTTACAAAGCAGAGAAAGTGAATTCAGATGAAGACGTGGCTTCAAATGGTACATGTAAAAAGGTTACAGTGCCTGTTGGAACCAAAAGTGAAGAAAGAAAGGATGTGGTCATAGGAAACTTGCTTGATCCACAATTAAGGTCAGCACTTAAGTCGATCGGATGGAAAGACGGTGACATGAATGATCAGCCTTCTATGAAGGAGGAGGCAAAAGTGGATGTGGCTGAAAGGGAAAGAATTCGTTTGGAGGATATGATCAAGACGGAGAAAGTTAGAGCGCTTAACTTGAAAGGAAAACAAGTTGGAGCTATAGAAATTGCATTGAGAAACGGAAGTAGAGCAGCTTCAAAAATTTCACACTCATCTAACGATAATAAAGATGAAATTGAAGAATTATTTGTCAATAAGAAAATTGCTCAGCCAATGGAGCCCATGCAGTCGGATGATAAATTGTCAACTTCTGAAATAAGATTTATTGATGATGTTGCAGAAAAAGTACTGCATGGTAAGTTGATGACAACAAAGAAAGCAAGAAAAGAAGAGTAGCTTAAGACATTCAACCCGAAAGAAGTCAGAAAGAAATTTTCAAATTAAGGGGGAGTGTTGGAAATAATAATTTGAAATTTATCATTATTAGTTTATGAAGTCTAGGCGTCAGTTCGTAATGTGTCTTTTATAGTTAAGAGTCGTATTAAAATTTGTGTGTCTTTTATTAAAGTGTGATGTCTATTAAATGAAGTGACATGTAAGACTCTCTATATAAAACTTATCATTTTGGTTATGATGTAAGAAGTAAGAAAAAAGAAAGCAAGGAAATTAAGTATCCTCCTCCTCTTTAATTTCAACAAGTTTTACGGCGGTGCCGGTTTCTCTCCTGAAAAAATTCAAAATAAAAAAAAAATGCAGTAGTTTTACGTACAAATTGCTGTGACAGTTTAGAAGGTAAAATGAGGACATGAATGTGTGTGTGTGTGTGTGTGTGTGTGTATATATATATATATATATATATATATAAATATATATATATATATATTTGTCAGCTTGTATGGGCTTATATATATAGTCAGGTTGGTAAGCAATGTTTACATTTTTTGTAGAAAGACATGGTCGGTATATGTTTAGGAAATGGTGGAGTAAAATATAGTGAAGTACGAAAAGAATGACAACTAAGAGGAGGGTCCAATGGGAGCTGCTCAAACCAACTGAAAGTTCAAAGAGGGAGAAGATTCTCCTTGGTGTTAATGTTATATTTTTGGACGACATGATTCAGAGGATTGGATTCAAATTGTTAGATGGGGGATTCATGTTCACAAATGTTGTTGGAAGTATACTGTGATGAGGTATGTAATTTTCTCAGCTCTTCTGTAACCAAATTGCATTGTAGGTCTGTTAACGGATAAGTCATTAATTTTGTTTGCAAAAATGTTTGATTAATAAAAAGAGTAAAAATCGTGCTACTGTGAACTTTTATTTAGAAGCTCGTTGAATTTATAGTTTAAGGTGAAGTTATTCTTCTTTGGCCATCATACGATTATTTCATTGCATCTGCTTTATTTAAGGTAAAATTTTAATATGCCATTTACTAATATCATGAAAGGCAAGTTAAAATATGGGATCAATCTTGCTTGCTTTACAATAGAGCATACTTCAAACATGACCGTGTATCAAAATTTGCCCAGAATTGATTGATATATTTCGAATTCTTTCCTATATTGCTATTATTCTCAAAATAACGTCCAAAACAGTATAATTCTGTTACAGTGATAATATATATATATATATATATATATATATATATATATATATATATATATATATATATATATATATATATATATATATATATATATATATATAATGAAAGGCAAGTTGAAATATGAGATCAATCTTGCTAGCTTTACAAGGGAGGATATTTCAAACATTACCGTTTCTCAGAATTTGCCCAGAATTGATTGCTATATCTCAAATTCATTCCTATATTGCTATTATTCTCATAATATCGTCCAAAATAGTGCTATATATATATACATCCCTCAAACAGTGCTATATAGTAATACGTGCTCTCCTGCTTTTCTCTATCGCTGCTTAATTTTCTTCGGAGTTCGGCTGTAAGTTGGAGTTAAAGTTTGCTTCAACATGTAAGCATAATTTCTGCCATATCTTTTGATTTGTTAGGTCTTCTATATTATTAATCTTGATGTCTTATATTTACATGATTATATATCAAGTTAGGATTTATTTTCTTCTTCTTTGCCTGATTCAGTTGATTTCTGCTTGCAGAACGAATCAAAAGTATTGCATATTAATTTTTATTTTGTGGAAGTATTTCTTGTGTGTATGAGGTTAATGAGAAATACTCTTCATATGCATATGTTTTCTAGGGACAAACACGTTGGCTAATATTCTTCTGCTGCTTCCCTTTTTTATTTTGTTTCGGTCTATTTCAGTTTTGTTAAACAAAAATATTCGTCTATTTTCCACAAGTTAGAGTTCTATCAACATTAGTCACATTAATCTGAAGTCCCTTTTTATATTGTTCCCCCACCCTATGTTACGTTAATACTGAATATATGTCCCCCCATCTTATGTTATAAGCAGCAGTAGCACTTGAACATCGCCCAACATGTAAAAAAATGAGGAGGTGAAAATAAGAAATGATCTTGATTTTTGGTTTTTTTATATTGTTGTTTCTCATTTTGTTGTAATTATGTATTTCAGGTCTAGTTCAAATCCATGGATACCCGTTAGAAACCTCAATGACCCGAACTTGGCAAACATGGGGAAGTCTGCATGCTACCAACAATATAAAGGAAAATTTCAAGACATTCTGGTTTTTGTTCAAGTGCTCGACGCCGAAATGAGGGCTGCTGCCAGAGGCACTACCGAGTACAAGCTGATTATTGTTGCTGAAGACATGCACAAAAAGACCAGAAAGTATGAGGCAATTGTTTGGGAGGAAGCCGACGATTGGTTTAAGCTAATCTCATTCTTGCCTGCTCTTTAAGAATTAATTTTTGTTTTATCCTTTATTTTATTTTATTTTATTTTATTCCACATTTTTGAATAAGTGTAATTGAACAACGACGACGATTGTATTTTTCTTTTTTTGACTAGTATGTTTTATTTCTATTACTGATTTACTGTTGTGGTGCGTGCATCATAGGTTACTTACTGCTGTTGTTTGCCATAAACATAAAGCTTGTGTTTTGGGTACTTCTATCTCTAAATCTTCATATATTCTTCTTTAATGCCTACTCATATGCGAATAGAAGAGACTTAAAAAAAAAAAAGAAAAAAATGACGACAACTTGTTAACGGTATTCAATCGTACGTTTTTGTCGACTATTTAGAATAACAAGATGTATGCAAGATAAGATTATTTGATTTATAAAGGTATTGCATCGTTGATGACATGAAAATTTTGGGTTTAAGGTGGAAGAGGCATATTAATTCGAGTGCATAACCTCTAAGTGATTTGGAGAGGTGATGGGATTCCAATCAAGTACTAATTGGCTTTGTGAAAGTGAACAAGCGAAGGACCGAAGTAGGTCACAACTTCTCATTTTGACTAGAAAATGGACGAAGAAGATTGTTGGGTACCATCTAGAGATAAGTAACTAAAACAAGATAAAAATAAAAAAAAAACCAGGCATCATAAATTGATATGCTTAATTATGTTAAATATTACACTCACTTTTGCAATTCCACTTTTTAATTTCCAAAGCTACGAGAACTATTCTAATTAAATTTTTAATATTGATGTTTAAACTATTCAAGTTTTGAGACAGAATCTTATAAACATTGTTTAATTTAAGCTAAAATTTAAGAAGAATTTAAGTTATGTGAAACATATTAATTTGAGTATTGAATTTTAGAATTTTACTTTCATGTTGAACTTTTAAGTTAGAAATATTAAAATTTGTATACTTAAAAGTAAAATTTGTTCGAATTAAATAATGTAGTAAAATGGAGTTTACATTTAACTCGATTAATGATCTAAGGAAATTTTAATCACCTTATGGATGGAAATATGTTTATTATATAAAATTTGGACAAATTAGATCTTTGTGCTATGGTTTTTACATCCTTAATAATGGCCCTAAATTTTAAGTAGATAAAAGGAAAATAAAAAAAAGCTTACACTTTTCAAAAGAATTAATTGCATTGGCTAAGTATTTGATAATGAAAGGTAAAATTTGCAGGAATTAATTAGGAAAAAGATTATGGAATATGAATGAAATATTATATCTAGACTATGTTTTTGTAAATTTAATCTTAAATGATTTTTTTTAACATGAACCATACTTTTCTTCTAACATAGATCTAGGTAATCATATACCAGAAAATCAAGATATGCATGGTAAACGAAAACATGAAAAGTAAAAGGAGCAATATTCCATAGCATCATAAAGAGAGGATATGAAATAGCCCTAGGCATGCAGCAGACTATGAGTTTAATTTCCAAGCACAATATCTATGCTTCATTTAGGGTAAAATTTTAATATGCCATTTATTAATATCATGAAAGGCAAGTTAAAATATGAGATCAATCTTGCTTGCTTTACAACAGTGGATACTTCAAACCAAAATTTGCCCAGATTGATTGATAATATTTCAAATTCTTACCTATATTGCTATTAATCTCAAAATAATGTCCAAAACAGTATAACTCTATCGTCCAAAATTTCCTATATTGCTATTGATTGATTGAAAGGCCAGTTATTTATTATGTAACGTAAATTATTATTTATTATTACTTATAATCATTAATTAGAACACATTAATTATTAATTATTGAACATGTTAATAATTATTAAAAAATAACACTAAAGTATATCCTAGAAAAATAATAAAAACATCTCTTGCAAATCTGTTGGAATTCTGCTGCAAAATAGCTGAGTGAGAAATGACAGAAGGCGATGTTAATAAATAAAAGAATAAAATGTTGAAAAAACAAAAAACTATCCCTTGCAGATCACATTGAAATCCATTGCAAATTCACGACGAAATTTTATACTTCTAAATATTTGACGTTAAATCTGTGTTTTCTTGTAGTGATTGTGAAAGTATTACCACATTTAATATGCATATTATCACAAACACAAATTTGCACACCAATAAATAAAATCATAAATAGATTGAAGTATATGTGTGTATATAATATCCCCACATGTGCATCCATCTATTAACTTGTGTGTATCAGTATATATGCACCACCACTTGTAAAAAAACAATCAATTAGGAACATAAAATTAAGGACTGAAAATTTTCGACCTTTAACTTAAGGCCTCATAAATATTGAAAAAATCAGCCTTACTTTATTAATACTAAAGGCGAAATCTTTTATTTATTACTAAATTTGAAACAGATAAAATCCCAGTTTCCAAACTTTAATATATAGTTTAGTTACTAATTTGTATTTTGATATCTTAAAACCAACCCATCAAATCATTTTTATCCGTTTGAATTCAATGGTTAATCCAAGGGTATATGTCAAATTATTTTCAACATGATTTCAAATCAAATAATTAATTACTAATGCTCCTAAAAAATTACATTAAACCCAATTTTCTTCCTCACCCGCTCATAAATCATGTCCACTTCGTTCCAGCTAAATCCTTCATTCTTCAGTCAGTAAACTAAGACTCAACTTTCAATAGTTTTTACATCTGTTTACAAATTAACTTACCTGCTCAAGCATAAATCAATTACATTGAAGCAAATAAAATTTCCGATTACTTAAGGAAAGGTAACTGCCCATGTAAGGAAAAATATTATTCAAGTACAAGATCAAATTTCTACTTCGTTAGCACTTAGCTTATGGAGATGTGATTAGAGCTTGTAATTAATTTGTTACCCAAAGGATTTGCAAAGTGTGCTTAATCGTAATTGAAAGAGTGAATATAGTGCTACAATGAATTTTCAAATCTGAACTTGCAGTTATATATATATATATATATATATATATATATATATATATATATCATATTATGATTATTTCAAGGGATCGATTTTGTTTTACATAATATCATTGCATTGTTGGTCTGTTAATTAACAGAAAAGTCATTAATCTCATTTGAAAAAAATGTTTGATTAATAGAAACAGTAAAAATTGTGCTACTGTGAACATTCGTTTAGAAGCAGGTTGAACTTATAATTTAAGGTGAAATAAATCTTTTTTGGCCATCATATGATTATAATTGCACCTGCTTTATTTAACGTAAAATTTTAATATGCCAGTTATTAATATCATGAAAGGTAAGTTGAAATATGAGATCAATAATCTTGCTTGCTTTACAAGGGAGGATATTTCAAACATTGCCGTTTATCAAAATTTGCCCAGAATTGATTGATATATCTCAAATTATTTCCTATATTGCTATTATTCTCAAGAGCTATTCTAACCTCACTCGCGCATAGGCGAGTATGGCATCACTCGCGCACATGATTGGACAGACACATTTTTGTTATTTTTTATTGAATTAGAGCGGGTCCCGCTGCCTTTTCCTTGGCCACTAATGTGCTGCAATGTGCGCGAGTATGGCATCACTCGCGCATCACGCGAGTGATGTTAGAATTCCTGTTATTCTCAAAATATCGTCCAAAATAGTGCTATATGTATACATCCCTCAGACAGTGCTATATATTAATACGTGCTCGCCTGCTTTTCTCTAGCGCTGCTTAATTTTCTTCGCAGTTCGGCTGTAAGTTGGAGTTGAATTAAGTTTGCTTCAACATGTAAGCATAGTTTCTGCCATATATTACGTTAGGGTTTCCTTTCTTCTTCTTCGCTTGATTCAGTTGATTTCTGCATGCAGAACAAATCAAAATTATTGATTATATGTCTTTTCTTCTTCGTTTGTTTTAGAAAACAAGAAAACTCATACGACAATTACAATACAGATATGTTAAACAAAAATATTCGTCTATTTTCCACAAGTTAGAGTTCTATTAACATTAGTCACATTAATCCGAAGTCCCTTTTTATATTGTTCCCCCACCCTGTGTTACGTTAATACTGAATATATGTTCCCCCACCTTATGTTATAAGCAGCAGCAGCACTTGAACACATCATCCAACACGTAAAAAAAAAATAAGAAGGTGAAAATAAAAAATGATCTAGATTTTCGGTTTTTTTATATTGTTGTTTCTCATTTTGTTGTAATCTTCTCTATTTCAGGTCTATTTCAAATCCATGGAGACCCGTTAGGAACCTCAATGACCCGAACTTGGCAGAAATGGGAAAGTCTGCATGCTACCAACAATATAAAGGAAAATTTCAAGACATTTTGGTTTTTGTTCAAGTGCTCGAAGCCGAAATGAGAGCTGCTGCCAGAGGTACTGCCGAGTACAAGCTGATTATTGTTGCTGAAGACATGCACAAAAAGACCAGAAAGTATGAGGCAATTGTTTGGGAGGAAGCCGACGATTGGTTTAACCTAATCTCATTCTTGCCTGCTCTTTAAGAATTTTGGGATAAACCATAATTTGGTTTGAATTGATATCCAAAGTAAGATTAAAGAATAAATTTAAAGAATTTATCTTTGATAAATTAATGGGAACCTTTCCCATAGTATAAGAATATTTGAATAAAGGAATATTCTGGATTGGAATGAGGCGCATGTTGTGTTTTTATAGCAAGTGTTTATTATATACGCGAATTATTCAGAAAGACCGGGTTTATCCCATTCTGAATAACTGATTCGATGATGTGTCGAGGATGAAGACGGTGGTTGAAGACCAAAGGTCTTCACATCGTTTGGATGATTACTGATGTCTTGATTGGGTTGTACACCCAAGACAAGGTAATAAGTGGTTATCGTCCGGATGTACTTGGAGATCGACCGGATATGCAAGGACCTCTCTCCAGTATTGGACATACGGGACGAGGAATAAGGTCCCTCCGGTTTCGTTCAAACCCAGAACGAACTTGTAAATGGATGTGTGTCTGATATTGGATTTCATTCTGTGTGATTGATATACATCGATTGCATAGCGTGAATTGCATGTGTGGCATGCTGAGATGAAAATGATCAAGGCTTCTATTGAAAAGCAGAGTCTTGTGGTTGATGATCAAAGCACAACTTAAATATAGCATAGCTTTGTGTAGCATTAATTCGTGAGCCTCGCACCCCGGTTTGAACCAGAAACGGGAGAGGACATCAGGGAGGGCATGCGTTTCCTTCTAGCTAGGAGTGATGTCTGGGTTTTGCAAGCCCAGGCGTTTTACTTATATGTATGATGGATAGCGAGGCGCCTCGATTATTTCGGTCTCTGCGGAGCCGATGGATGGTCTTTATACAGACCAGATTTATGGCCCATAGGGCAGAAAACGCAGTTTTCTGGCATTTTAATCCACTCCGTGTGGACCGGCCCTGACGATCCAAGGACTCACCTGAGTCTGGGTCTTGGGACACGGGCTAGAGCGTCTCGAAGCGGTAAGGACGATCCCTTGCCTTGGTTCACAGATGGAAATCCAACTTCCAATACGTGACAATTGCGGTTTTGATTGTAGAGCCTAGTATTGGCGACATGATATATGGTACCCATGCCGTCTAGGATTGATACATTTATATTTCAAGTTGTTTTAAGCCCTATGCACTTATAATAGTATCAAATGATTTGTTTTAAACGTACTAAGCATGTTTGGCTATTATAAGGGAAAACCCTATCCTCTATCTTGCGTTGCATTGTGTGATGGGACCTGGGTCTTATAATAGCTTCATTTTTCCAAAAAGCATTGCGCTGTTTTGTTATACGCACTGGTATTCTTGGGAGGAAACCCGTTCCGTGTTATACAGCGTGGTCCCTTGATATATTTGATTTTAAAGTAAAGGTTTAAATAACTGTTTTAGTTCTCACACCAGTCACATGACTGACCTGGAGTTTATTGTTTTAACTTAAACTCTGGGTGCCCCAATTTTCCACACGGGCAGCTAGTAGTTTTGGTTTTGCAGATTTATATTCATGGGATCCTGATTTACAGCTGGAATGATATTCAGAAAGCTCTATATTCGTGTATCTCCTTCAGTTGTGCTTTGTATTATTTTCCGCTGCTATGTAATGTATTTTAATCTCTGATATTTTTACGATGTATAAATTGTTCATACTCTGTATATTCTTGTACTCTGATGTAAACTGTTGTAATAAGCAATGAAATGTTTTTCTGTTTGTGTTCTGATTTGTCATGTTCTCAACTCAATCCGGGCTTTCCTTCACGGGGAAGTTCGGGTCGCTTCAAATAGGGTAATTTTCTTGTAGTGTAGACGATCGTGTTATGTTGAATTCGCTCATCCTTCATCTCATGGTGTTATCCGTACTTGTTGTCTGAACTCCGGACTATGATTCTAGGCAATTTGCCTCGATAACTGTCAATTGCTCTAGTCTGGATATAGAAGTTGTCGGACATGAAGGCCAAGTAACATCAAAACATGAAAATGTTGATGGTAGAGAGCCAGTCGCGATGGAAGGTGATTGAATATGAATGTTTATTTTGCAAAAAGTCAATCTTTGATGTAATGTAGGATTTACTAACGGATTTTACTGATAAAGATTGTTTGATGACATGAAAATTTTGGGTTTAAAGTGGAAGAGGCATATTAATTTCGAGTGCACTAAGTGATTTGGATAGGTAATGGGATTCTAATCAAGTAGTAATTGGCTTTGTGAAAGTGAACAAGCGAAGGACTGAAGTAGGTCACAACTTCTCATTTTGACTAGAAAACGGACGAAGAAGATTGTTGGGTACAATCTAGAGATAAGCAACTAAAACAGGATAAAGATTAAAAAAACTAGGCATCATAAATTGATATGCTTAATTATCAAACCGACCGTTAGGGAGGTTTCCCTACTGTAAGAGCCAAAACCAAATTGTCCGAGTCAATAAATTAAGCCTTAATTTTCGATCAACAATAATGTTATCTCCGTCGTTTCCTTCTTTCTCTTCCTCAGATCTGCGTTTTCCTTAAATATGAATTCTTTTCAAAGTATTGATGTAATATCTCCAGATTTGCGTCTCCCTTTTCTATGCTCTGTTTCTTCCTCAGTTATCTGAATCAACGCACAAGGCCCTCTCCTGTTTCTCTTAACAGCCGATCGTTCCCATTATTATCCCCAAATTAAAAGAAATCTATTTCGCACCAAATTGGTAATAATGGCAGAACATCCCCCTCTCCTTCTAGCCCCACGCCGTGGACCCGAACCACTGAGTAGCCGCCCTTGGCCTCGCAACCACCCTGACTCCGCTTGAAACCCTGAACCCAAAGTCGTGTTGTTTCATCGTCCAAACCAATGATCATGTTCAGCTATCACCAACGCTGCAGATCGGACGCTGCACCAAATTCATTCGCTGCTGTTGTCCTCCTCAAATCTGAGTTGCCTGCTCCGTGTTCTTCACTGCAGCGATGGTGAGTTCGCTCATGATTGATTAATTTTGTTTTCAAGCTTCTCTACTTCGCGTTTCACTAAATATAATTGATTTGGGTTGTTGGCTTTTGCATTTCCGCCGGTTGTTGGCTATCCTGAATTTGTCTACATGTTAACAGGGTGATGTAGGGATTGTTATGGTTTATAGTCTGTTATTGAAACATAAAAATAAAAGGAAAATAAAACATGTTTGGCTAAACAAATTAACAAACTGTAGTATTGCTTATAGTTATGTGTTGCAACCAATTTAGACAAAATGTTCACTTTAGTTGGAAGCCAAAAGTTTTTCCCACATTTAATTGAATTAGGTTAGTCCATATTAAAGGGTACCTTGAGCCTTTTTATTTTGATGTAACTGGATGTCTTGACACTTACAATATGATACGTTTGTCATGACAAGAGGGGGGTAAATTATTTAACTGGAAATATATACATAGTCTTTGGATTGCCGCATGTTGAGATTCAACCACCGTGTATTTTTCCGAGTTGTGCCATCCTTTTGTTTTATCACCTGCTACTACATTTTACTTTCATTCATACATGTAGTTTAGTTGAGAGGTTTTGGACAACGTGCCCACCCAAATCTGCCACTGGGAACACTTCTTGGAAACTTTAATTTGTGATATGTTTTCCTCTTGTCTGTGTGCCAGCGTGAACCCTTGATTGGAGTACCACATGTGGAATTTGTTTATATTTGGGTTCAGCGGTAGTAATGCATGTCCGCATTTTGGCCATGACAACATGTCAAATTTTAGTCTTCCATATTTGACCTTTATAAATATTTATATCAAAATATCCAGATCGACCGTGTCTATGAGAACAATTAAATGGTAATAGTCAAGTTTTTTGTAAAATACAATTGTCATGATAGTAGCAATTATCCAAATGTTATTTACCTTATTGACATCGTATAATATGTGACAACCTTTAAAATAGAGTGCATGCATTCACCAAAAGGAGAACTCATGAAGATCTATTATTATGTAACTTGACCAAATTGACTTCTCAGGAGGTAATGTGCTGATCATAACAAAAATACTATCTCATTAGCTTGAGCCTTTTATAAATCAGTTGATATTTACCTATATATGATATATTTGCATGTTATTGTTTTTACTTAACTTAAACCAATGCCTTCTAGACAAAAAAACAGTTTGATTTATTTTATCGGCTGTTGCAATTATTTTATGTATATGCAATCACATCAATTATCTGGAATGCTGTCAGCCTATTTGATAAAACAAAACAGTGCATTGAATAGTAAGCTTGTAAGCAGATTTTGTATGGTATAGCCAACACTTATAAGAAGTGAATTTTTTAGACCCTAATAGCAATATACTTGTATTATCCAGGGTTGTGTAAAGAAGTCTTTAGACTTGAATTGATATAAAATATTCATATGAGGAACTTAAATGCTTTTTGCATCATCATTTATGACATGGTATGAACATTTGGGAAGAGCTGATTGTCTAATTATATGCACAAATCACTCGATATGGGAGCGGATTATCAAATTTGTTACTGGGAAAAGGCAAGTAAAAGTCGCGTAGGAATCATTCCATTGATCAACTATGCTTATATATAATATAGTTTGATTCGTGGCATAATATTCATGCAGAGAACTGGGTAGCTTGCATACACACATCATTCAGCATGGCATATAATGCACAATGTCATATATGGAAGAGCCATTTTATGGGATAAGAACTTGGACATCTTAATGAAAGATCATGGTATTGTGATTGTAGGCAGGAAGGAAATTGCTAAGGAACTTGAAGAATTTTGGCTTTCATCTATTAAATGAGGCACTAAAAAAGTTCTTATACATTTTTTGATATTTTGCTGATTACTTGATTTTGTGAATTTCAATTTAGTTTTGGTGAAATTGTATTGCTTGTATTTCCCTTTGATATATTCACCATGGAGCACGCACATTTAGTGCTTCATTGGGATAGCATACAACCCAACATTTCTTTATGAATAAAGCTGTACTAACATTTGCTCCCATTTTTCTGTTCTTCTCTCTGAATTTTGATACACACACAAGGGGTGGCTTGACTGTATGGTGATAAAATTAAGAATTTATATCATCAATGCATATCCAACTTCTAATTTGGATTCAAAAGGCTTGATTTATTAGGCATATTAATAAGATTGTGTACCATTAAACATTGAATCCTACCGGTCTGATCAAAATACCAATCATGACGGATTGTAATTATTTTATCAGCTTAGCTTACAATGGGGATCCAACTCAAATGAATATAATCAAATTGGCAAGATGAAATTTTGTAAATCTAGACCACTAAACGGATTACCGATAAACATGTACACAGTCGGATAAAGACTGAATAAAAGAACAAGTTGGCAGAAATATTTCCAAAATAGATTGGAAGAGTTGACAATTAACAGCACAAGTTAACACATAAACATGTAAACAATGAAGTTTACACGTAATTCAGTTTAATTGAATTTATACTTTATTAGTTACTTTTATTTCCTCTTAAATTACCCTATAAATTTTAAAATAAAAACTAATTTGAAAAATGTTTTAACAAATAATTTTTATTTTATATTGAACACTAACGGTCGGTTTTTCCCACCGTTGTACGGTAATACTAGTGTTAAATATTACACTCACTTTTGCAATTCCACTTTTTAATTTCAAAAGCTACGAGAACTATTCTAATTAAATTTTTAATATTGATGTTTAAACTATTCAAGTTTTAAGACAGAATCTTATAAACCTAGTTTAATTTAAGCTAAAATTTAAGAAGACTTTAAGTTATGTGAAACATATTAATTTGAGTATTGAATTTTAGAATTTTACTTTTATGTTAAACTTTTAAGTTAGAAATGTTAAAATTTGTATACTTAAAAGTAAAATTTGTTCGAATTAAATAATGTAGTAAAATGGAGTTTACATTTAACTCGATTAATGATCTAAGGAAATTTTAATCACCTTATGGATGGAAATATGTTTATTATATAAAATTTGGACAAATTAGATCTTTGTGCTACGGTTTTTATATCCTTAATAATGGCCCTAAATTTTAAGTAGATAAAAGGAAAATAAAAAAAAGCTTACACTTTTCAAAAGAATTAATTGCATTGGTTAAGTATTTGATAATGAAAAGTAAAATTTGCAGGAAATTATTTAGAAAAAGGAGTATAGAATAAGAATGAAATATTATTTCTAGACCATGTTTTTGTAAACTTAATCTTAAATGATTTTTTTTTTTAACATGAACCGTACTTTTCTTCTTACATAGATCTAGGTAATCATATACCAGAAAATCAAGATATGCATGGTAAATGAAAACATGAAAAGTAAAAGGAGCAATATTCCATAGCATCATAAAGAGAGGATATGAAATAGCCCTAGAAATGCAGCAGACTATGAGTTTAATTTCCAAGCACAATATCTATGCTTCATTTAGGGTAAAATTTTAGTATGCCATTTATTAATATCATGAAAGGCAAGTTAAAATATGAGATCAATCTTGCTTGCTTTACAACAGTGGATACTTCAAACCAAAATTTGCCCAGACTGATTGATAATATTTCAAATTATTTCCTATATTGCTATTATTCTCAAAATAACGTCCAAAACAATATAACTCTATCGTCCAAAATTTCCTATATTGCTATTGATTGATTGAAAGGCAAGTTATTTATTATATAACATAAATTATTATTTATTATTACTTATAATCATTAATTAGAACACATTAATTATTAATTATTGAACATGTTAATAATTATTAAAAAATAACACTAAAGTATATCCTAGAAAAATAATAAAAACATCTCTTGCAAATCTGTTGAAATTCTGCTGCAAAATAGCTGAGTGAGGAATGATAGAAGACGATGATAATAAATAAAAGAATTTTTTTTTGTGAAAAAACAAAAAACTATCCCTTGCAATTCACATCGAAATCCATCGCAAATTAACGACGAAAATTTCTGCTTCTAAATATTTGACGTTAAATCTGTGTTTTCTTGTACTGATTGTGAAAGTATTACCACATTTAATATGCATATTATCACAAACACAAATTTGCACACCAATAAATAAAATCATAAATAGATTGAAGTATATGTGTGTATATAATATCCCCACATGTGCATCCATCTATTAACTTGTGTGTATCAGTATATATGCACCACCACTTGTAAAAAAACAATCAATTAGGAACATAAAATTAAGGACTGAAAATTTTCGACCTTTAACTTAAGGCCTCATAAATATTGAAAAAATCAGCCTTACTTTATTAATACTAAAGGCGAAATCTTTTATTTATTACTAAATTTGAAACAGATAAAATCCCAGTTTCCAAACTTTAATATATAGTTTAGTTACTAATTTGTATTTTGATATCTTAAAACCAACCCATCAAATCATTTTTATCCGTTTGAATTCAATGGTTAATCCAAGGGTATATGTCAAATTATTTTCAACATGATTTCAAATCAAATAATTAATTACTAATGCTCCTAAAAAATTACATTAAACCCAATTTTCTTCCTCACCCGCTCATAAATCATGTCCACTTCGTTCCAGCTAAATCCTTCATTCTTCAGTCAGTAAACTAAGACTCAACTTTCAATAGTTTTTACATCTGTTTACAAATTAACTTACCTGCTCAAGCATAAATCAATTACATTGAAGCAAATAAAATTTCCGATTACTTAAGGAAAGGTAACTGCCCATGTAAGGAAAAATATTATTCAAGTACAAGATCAAATTTCTACTTCGTTAGCACTTAGCTTATGGAGATGTGATTAGAGCTTGTAATTAATTTGTTACCCAAAGGATTTGCAAAGTGTGCTTAATCGTAATTGAAAGAGTGAATATAGTGCTACAATGAATTTTCAAATCTGAACTTGCAGTTATATATATATATATATATATATATATATATATATATATATATATATATATATATATATATATATATATCATATTATGATTATTTCAAGGGATCGATTTTGTTTTACATAATATCATTGCATTGTTGGTCTGTTAATTAACAGAAAAGTCATTAATCTCATTTGAAAAAAATGTTTGATTAATAGAAACAGTAAAAATTGTGCTACTGTGAACATTCGTTTAGAAGCTGGTTGAACTTATAATTTAAGGTGAAATAAATCTTTTTAGGCCATCATATGATTATAATTGCACCTGCTTTATTTAAGGTAAAATTTTAATATGCCAGTTATTAATATCATGAAAGGCAAGTTGAAATATGAGATCAATAATCTTGCTTGCTTTACAAGGGAGGATATTTCAAACATTACCGTTTCTCAAAATTTGCCCAGAATTGATTGATATATCTCAAATTCTTTCCTATATTGCTATTATTCTCATAATATCGTCCAAAATAGTGCTATATATATACATCCCTCAAACAGTGCTATATATTAATACGTGCTCTCCTGCTTTTCACTATCGCTGCTTAATTTTCTTCGGAGTTCGGCTGTAAGTTGGAGTTGAATTAAGTTTGCTTCAACATGTAAGCATAATTTCTGCCATATCTTTTGATTTGTTAGGTCTTCTATCAATCTTGATGTCTTATACTTACATGATTATATATTACGTTAGGATTTACTTTCTTCTTCTTCGCCTGATTCAGTTGATTTCTGCATGCAGAACAAATCAAAATTATTGATTGTCTTTTCTTCTTCATTTTTTTTAGAAAACAGGAAAGATCATACGACACTTACAATACAGATATTCGTCTATTTCAGTTTTGTTAAACAAATATATATACTTTGCTAAGTATTTCAGTTTTGTTAAACAAATATGCTTACAATACAAGTATTCAAGTATTCGTCTATTCCAGTTTTGTTGAACAAAAATATTCATCTATTTTCCACTGGTTAGAGTTCTGTATCAACATTAGTCACGTTAATCCGAAGTCCCTTTTTATATTGTTCCCCCATCTTATGTTATAAGCAGCAGCAGCACTTGAACACATCATCCAACACGTAAAAAAAATAAGAAGGTGAAAATAAAAAATGATCTGGATTTTCGGTTTTTTTATGTTGTTGTTTCTCATTTTGTTGTAATCTTCTCTATTTCAGGTCTAGTTCAAATCCATGGAGACCAGTTAGGAACCTCAGTGACCCGAACTTGGCAAACATGGGGAAGTCTGCATGCTACCAACAATATAAAGGAAAATTTCAAGACATTCTGGTTTTTGTTCAAGTGCTCGACGCCGAAATGAGGGCTGCTCCCAGAGGCACTACCGAGTACAAGCTGATTATTGTTGCTGAAGACATGCACAAAAAGACCAGAAAGTATGAGGCAATTGTTTGGGAGGAAGCCGACGATTGGTTTAAGCTAATTTCATTCTTGCCTGCTCTTTAACAATTTTTTGTTCTATCCTTTATTTTATTTTATTTTATTCCTCCTTTCTGAATAAGGGTACTTGGACAACAACGATGATTATATTGTATTTTTCATCTTTGACTAGTATGTTTTATTTCTATTACTTGTTGATGTCGTTTGCCATGAACATATAGAGATTATGTTTTGGGTATTTTATCTCTTATAAATCTTCATATATTCTACTTTAATGCCTACTCACATGCGAATAGAGAGACTAAAACAGAAAAGAAAAGAAAAAAAAAAAAAAAAAATTTGACGACAGCTTGTTAACAGTATGTTTTTGCCGACTATATAGAATAACAAAGTGTATGCAAGGTAAGATTGTTAGGTTAAACATAATTTATTTTTCAGTACGCTACTACGTATGAAACATAAATTTTATTTAACAACCGTAAATATTTGATTTATAAAAGCATTGCATTGTTGATATGAAATAACATGAAGAGTGCGAAATAGGAAGGTATAAAAAGTTAGACTACCAATTAAAACAAAAACTTTAAATAATGAACTACATACATAGGAAAAAGTCTATGATGAATCTACATTACGCTGTACTACCATAAATGAAATGTTATTCATAGAAAATAAATAGAAAATAAATTAACCAATAATTATCGTTTAATGTTGTTGTGTTACTCACATTGGTGATAAGTTGAGATTTGATCCAGTTACAAAGTTGGGACGACAATTTTAAACTGCAATTCATGGTTTTGCAACTTAAGAAATTGCAATCTACAGGCATAGTTGCTTGATTTAATAGAACTAAGATGATGCAGCCTAAGGTGCACATTTGAGAGGCAATGAAAGTAAGCCTCTTTCCTGTGGTTGGTGTGGTTAATTAGGAGAGGAAATCATGAAGTAACTTAGGGAACTTTTTTTCCTTTTGATTTTTGTTAATCCCTTCAGTCGGTATTTATTTGTATGTATTTAACATAAATAGAACTCCATACATTTTCTATTATATTTGCATGAAACAATAATATGGCACATGTAGATACCCTTATATTGTTATTTAAATTTGTTAGATATTCACGTTCACAATATGTTTCTTTTACATACTTTAACAATCTCTTGAAGATCAGCTATATACAAATTCAATCATATAAAAATGAAGTTATATATTCTATTATATATAAAATTTAATTATTTGATCGTTGTTATTCTGATTTGCATTTTATCTCAAATCAAAATACATCATTCTCCTTAATTTATACAACCATTTTCAATTTTTTCCTTCGAATTTTGATACTTCACAATTAACAAATCCTAACACCCACGTCCTTTTGGTTTCCAACATTCACTCTTTCATTACATCAAACATCATGTGATTAAAAATACAAACTCAGCAATTCATTCTATGTTTAAGAGGGGCTCTACAAGAAACATTGAAAGTTTCGACATGAAGGGGCGACGGTTTCCGATGGCTTTCGACGGGCCGTCGACGGCCGTCGGAAACTGTCGATTATAAACGAATTAAGCAGCAACCCGTAAGCCTTTCTTCCTTATTTTCACTTTCTCTCAAAATTTTCCAATATGAAAGTTAAACTCTACCCAGCTCCAAAATCGATTTTTTCACCTTCAATCATCGAGTTCTTCCCGTACAATCCTCTCCGGCTTCATCTCTAACCTCTTGGGCAAGCAATTTGAATTATAATCTCCTTATGTATTTAAAAAATCAAATTTCTTCCTAAACCTATTTATGTTGTAAATCGAAAATTAGGAGTAATTATTGATTGTAATTGGTTCCAATAGCATGGTAGTAGGTAATATCATCATATTATATGCATATTTCATGTGATATAGTGAAATTAAAAAATTTATGTGAAATTTTTGGTTATTTATAAATATGTTCCAATTTAGCTGGGTACAATTGAGGATATTTGTGTATATGTGTACCGTTGTGCACTTGTCATTCTTGTATTGTGTTAGTTGATATAGGAAAAACTAAATGCATGAGTTAGGAATAGTACATTGTGCACATTTTGACTTATGCACAAAAAAAAAGTGTCTAAATTCTAGTTGAGTCTATTGAAACGACAATAATAGTAAATTAGGTTTAAGTTGATTGATACGTCGAGCAAATGTGATAAAATAAAATATTTTTGTGTTGTAGTAAAACTGTATTTTTATAGTAAATGCGCACATCTAATTGGTTAATATCCCCTAGAGAGTTTTCGGCCCCGTCCGGCGAGTGTTGTACATGATCGTTATATAAATAGTCGTTTTCGTCAAATTAAAAAACAACCATTTATATTCATCTGGTACAATATTTGTTGAATTTGTCCTTGTATTGGACAAGTTATAAATGCAGTAAGCATCTACATTTTGTATACTACTTCGTTTCAAATGATTCACAAAATTTCGGTTTAATTTTTCGTTTTGTTTCCTGCGTACGTGTGTACAATGCAGGAAACAAAAAGGAAATGCTGCCGAAATTTTGTGGAATCGTTGAGACAAAGTAGTATACAAAATGTAAATGTTTACTGTGTTTATAATGGGAAGTAGGATGCCTGACCATGTAAAAGAGTTACATTAAAAAAATGTGCCAGATTTGAAATTATTTTTAACTTAATGAAATTGTTATTTCCTTTCAACCGTTATATATATATATATATATATATATATATATATATATATATATGCGTTGTATGACCATAAAAACAAGTTTTTTCGAATTTGTATTCTTGAAAATAAATATTAATTTTTGAACTTGTGACTAAATTTCTCAAATAAGAAAAATGCTTGATTATTTTGTTGATCAGAGGAGTTGGATGTACCAAAGAAGAGGACAGAGAGGTTCAAATAAAGAAATTTTTTATAATGGTATATTTGTCTTTGTTGAATTCACTTTAAGTAATAACGGAAGCAATCCAGAAATTCGTTGTCCGTGTAGCAAGTGTAGACATTTGAAGTATTTGTTACCCGATATTGTGAAAGTTTATTTGTGCGAAAACGGATTATACATGAGTATTATTTTTAGGATCGTCATGGAGAAGTTGTAGCAAATACTCCTGTAGAGATTGAGGTAGAAAGTGTTGTTAATGGAAATGTTAGTACGACCCGTACTGAAAATATGGTCGAACATGCAGCAAGATCAATGTTTACTACGGTTGCAGTTGACGACGATGATAGAAATGATGAAGAACCGAATATTGAAGCCAAGAAAATTTATGATTTATTGGGTAATGCTAAGAAACCTATTTGGGATGGTTGTAAAAACGACACCCAGCCGTCAGTAATCACAGAGTACATTGTGATGAAGTCAAAATACAACATCACTAAAACTGGTTTTACAGCTATTGTACAAGCTACAAAAAAGCACATGCTGCCTGATAATTTAATGTGCGAAAATCACTATGAAGTTAAAAAACTTATGTCCGAATTTGGTTTACCTTATCAGAAAGTAGATACATGTTTAAAAGGATGCATGTTGTTTTGAAAAGATGACATAAACCTTAGAAATTGTAAAATAAGTAATCAAGAAATATATAAACCAAGAAATAAGAAGGGAAAGGAAGTTCCAAACAAGTGTATTCATCACTTACCCATTACTCCAAGGCTTCAAAGATTATATCCTTCTTCTGTAACTGGATCTCATATGAGATGGCATAAGGTGAGATCGGAGGAAGAAGGTACGTTGACCCATCCAGCCGATGGGGAAGCATGGAAGCATTTCGATAAAACTTAACTCAATTTTGCAGCAGAAGTCATAATGTCAGACTAGGATTATGTACGGATGATTTTTCACCATTTTCTCAATTTGGTTCTAAATAAGGTTGTCAATTTCCTACACGATCCGAAACCCGCACGGAAACTAGCGGGTTAACCCGACCCATTTAGTTAGCGTGTCATTTTCGGGTCAACCCGCCAAACCCGATTATAATCTGTATGCTCATATATTCTTGTGTAACTTGTTATATTTTACTAATTTATTCTTGTATGCAGTTAGTTATATTTTTTTATAACACTGTTCTCTTCCATACTGTTAGTCTTTTATGTATGCAGTACGCTCATATATTCTTATATATGGAAAATGATTTTTGATATGGTGATTCCATGTTTTATATACGTGCTGCCTATTGGTGACTTTGTAACTTGATGCATGTTGGTGATTATATAATAGTGCTACATGTTGATGATTTGGTTCTTTGTTGTTTATATTAGTGGAAAATATTTGTTAATAGGTCAAATGGGTAAACGCAACACGACCCGTTTAGTTAAACGGGTTACACGGGTTGGGTCGGGTCCGCCCATTTATAGACGACTTAAGTTAGGTTTGGGGAAAAATGACCCATTTAATAAACGGTTAACCTGGCCCGTTAAAAAATTAACCCGAACCCGACTTGACCTGACCTGAAACCGACCCAACACGACCCATTGATAGCCCTAGTTCAACATATTCATCATGACCCATTATCATCACACTTTATAATTTACCTCCATGGATGTGTATGAAAACGCAGTACATGTTTCTTAGTGTTGGTGTTCCTGGCCTCGACGATCCGGCACAATAAGTTGATGTTTATTTACAACCGTTAATTGAAGAATTAAGAACATTGTGGAATGAAGTAGTATACACATGCGATGTTTCAAAGGAGAATATTTTTCATACGTTTGCTTCTTTTTATGGAATATAAGTGATTTTCCTGCCTATGCAATGCTTTCAAGATAGAGTACTGCTGTTCTAGCATGTCCATATTGCATGAAAGAAACACGAGCGTTTTCCTTACCGCATAGTAAGAAAATTTCATGGTTTGACTGTCATCGATGTTTTCTCCATGTGAATCATCCTTTTAGAGTAGACAAGAAAAACTTTTTGGCTAATAGAGTAGAAACCAGACAACCTCCAATGATATGGTCTAACGAGAATATGTATGAACTGGTTAAAGATTACCCAATGATACATGAAACTGGAGTTCAAATAGAAATTAAAGGCAAATCGATTTTTCACAATTGGTGCAAATATTCTATTTTTTGGGAGTTACAGTATTGAAAACATCTTCTGCTTCGTCATAATATTGATGTGATGCACAATGAGAAAAATGTATTTGATAATGTCTTTAACACAATTTTGAATGTTAAAGGGAAGACTAAAGATGATTTGAAATCAAGGCGCGATATAGAAGAATATGCAAACATCCCAAGATTCATATGAGACCAAATGACAGTAAAAAAACCTAAAGCATGTTATGAACTAAATAATAATCAAGTTAAAGTTGTGTTAAAATGGGTCGAAGGGTTAAGATTTCCTGATGGGATTTCATCAAATCTTCATAGATGTGTTGACTTCAAAAATAGTAAATTGGGCGGAATGAAAAGTCACGACTGTCACATTACGATGGAGCATTTATTTCCCGTTATGTTCAAAGTACTACTGCCGTTAAAAGTTTGGAAGGTAGTAACGTAGCTTAGTATGCTTTGCAAAAATCTTTTTTTGACAACTTTGAAAGTGGAACTTTACGTAAATTTTGAAGTAGATATTCCTACATTGCTCTACAAATTAGAGAAATATTTCCGCCAGGTTTTTTTTTAATGTAATGGAGCATTTACCTGTTCACCTTCCAACTAAAGCACGACTTCGAGGTCCCGTATACTATGTCGCCAAATAGGTTTATAATCAAAATTGCACAAGGTCGTATTAGAAACAGGATTTCCATCATGAGTCGAGGCAAGGAATCATCCTCGCTGATTTCGAGACACTCTAGCAAATGCCTCAGGATCGCACCTACGGGCAAACCTGGTTAGCAGCATGGCCGGTCCACACTTACTTTGGTGGATTAATTATTCCTGAACAATACGTTTCCCGATCCTATCGGACCAATCACTGAGCCACTAGGGACTCATATACGAGGCTCGTAGCAATCCATCATCCAATAAGTAAAAGTGTTTGAGCTCCATACCATGACACCACTCTCAGCTAGAAAGAAATGCATACACTCCCTGCCATCCTCATTCCGTTTTTGACTCATGCCAGAGTGTGAGGCTCGCGAATTAACGCTATACATAAAGCTATGCTATTTAAAGTCATGCTTTGATCATCAACCACAAGACTTTGCTTTTCAAAAAAAGCCTTGATCATTTTCATCTCAGCATGCTACACTAACAATTCACACCAAGCAACTGATGTCTATCAATATATAACCTCTAAGCTCGTATATCTTAGAGAAGGGTGTTAAGCAAGAGAATAAATTCTCCGCTACCAAACAGATATATATTTAATGGAAATCAATTAACACAGAATGAAATCCAATGTCAGACACACATCCATTTACAAGTCTGTTCTGGGTCTGAACAAAACCGAAGGCACCTTATTCCTCGTCCCATATGTCCAATACAAGAGAGAGGCTCTCACATATCCGGTGGATATCCAAGTACGTCTGGATGATCACCATTTATTATCTTGTCTCGGTTTACAACCCAATTAAGACTTCAGTAATCATCCAAACGATGTGAAGAACTCCGGTCTTCAACCACCATCTTCATCGTCGACTTTTAGCCATCGTATCAGTTATTCATAATGGGATAAACCCAGTTTTTCCAAATAACCTGTGTATTTTATAATCAAAAATCAAATGCTATAAAAACACATCATACGCCTCATTTCAATTCAGAATATTCTTTTATTAAAATATTCCTATTCTTTGGGAAAGGTTCCCATTAATTTTTTCAAATATAAATTCTTTTAAATTTATACTTTAATCTTCTTTTGGATATCAATTTCAAAAGATTTGATTAACTAGTCGGGATTATCGAACCTTACCGAAATAATCATTTATTTTATTTTCCAGTCCCAACCTATTCATCCTATGGAGCAAAACTAGTAATACTCCATATCTAGCACCACGGTGTTATCATTAAAATTAATTACCATTTCCCATTCAAATCTAATTAAAGATTTAACTATCACCTGGAGTAAAAATGTTGGTACTCCATTCTCGATCATTTCCCAAATTTGATAACTTAAATGATCACATTCACATTTCAATCTAATTAAAGATTCATTAAAACTCCACTTAGTTTTAATCTTCCCAAAAATCATTATTAATGATTATTTAGCTTTGGGAAATCAAACATGCCGCATCGACAATCTACACCGTACCATTGATTTATGCCAATATATAACCTCTAAGCTCGTACGTCTCAAAGAAGGGTGTTAAGTAAGAGAATAAATTCTCCGCCACCAAACAGATATATTTTTAGCAGAAATTAACAATAAAATTCTAAATACAATGTTAGACATGTAATCCTGTCTTTAACTGGGCAAAAGAACCAATGTCATTTCAAACACAGTTCACGATAAACACAGAATCACATTCCATTAATTATGGAATCTTCACGGAAAACAGGTCAGTATATATAATCGATATAAATTTCCGTATCCGACCAATAATATAAGTGGAATAATGGAAAGCCTTTAAAATTCCATATATAGTAACAGTCTTCCTCCACAGAAGCTCACTTCGATTATTACCAAATCAAATTCCATTCCATTCCAATTTATTTTATTAAATTGGAAAACTTTGCTTTGGAAAATTCCATTATTCTTAATTAAAAGATTTATAAATTCCAAATCACATTTCATTGTTAACTCGAGTTAAAGAATGAATGTCCTTTAAATCATAATTCACAATAAACCCAAAATCACAGTCCATTTTATTCTAGTTACTAAATACAATTGGAAACTCTAATAATCATATTTAAAAGATTTATTCTTTTCACCACGGGGTTTAAGAATAGTGTTATTAAAGACACCATTCATGACAAACCCAAAATCCAATTTGATATTAAACATTAGGCTCTAAACAAAAATTATATCGGCATATATTCAATATCAAATTCTGAAACCAACACATACCGTATGGGTGATAACAATATATATATATATATATATATATATATATATATATCTTCGAAATTCCTCCACAATTTCCGTATAGTCACGGAATCCAATATCGAAATATCCCGAAGATGATTTCTATTAAAATCCATTCCACTTCATACATTGGAAAATTCTGGTTAGATTAAAACCATTCACAAATCCAATTTATTTATTTAAAAACATTGGATTATCGTTCTAGCTAATAACTAGTTCATTTTGATAAAAATATATTTTTATCTTTACAAACGTGGAATGTTTCATCCAAATTCTTTCCAAATCATTTATTATGATTTTACATAAATTTTTAATAATTTTTTCCAGGCCTGAACAGTCGGTTTCCAATAACGGCCACCGAACTGCATCCATAGCATCCTTTTCCAAAACTGATTTGGATATAATTCCAAATCCAACCTTTAGATTTCAAATCTCTTATGTTCATTGGAAAGCTCTTTTCGATACGAACCCAATGGTTCCGGTTTTAGGAGAATCCGACGGTCGGATCTCCCGTAATATCCATTCGAAGTCAATGCTTGAAATTTGTGAACGGCCGCAGCGCAGCACGTTCTATTCAAGCCATTAATATATATATATATATATATCGTTCAAAACGTATTTTTAAATTCTTTTTAAAAACAATTCCCACTTCCATTTCAATTTTAAATCAAAATTGAATATTACATATCATTAATATATAAAAGATAATAGTTTCAAAATATCAGATTTTGAAATCATTTCCCTTTCGATATTCATTATAAAAATGAATAAAATCGATATAAAAATCGTTCCTGTTAAAATGGCGCATAACTAATCAAACGGCTTCACACATTTCAATATTTTCGTGTCCATCCAAAATCAGACATCAAATTCACATTTTTATCCTTTACTAAATATTATTTTAAAATATTAGTTATTTTAAAATATTCGTTATTCCTGAATTAGAATCAGACCAAATCAATTACCATATAATGTTATTTATATGGATTTCATACATCACATGTGCACTACAACAGTGGTACACAATCATCCATCATCCAGAGTGCATTACACAACTACATAAGCATTAAATATAAATAATTAACGCTTACAACAGTCTGTCAACCAATCGATTGACATACAACTAAACAATTGGGATTAGTGTACATCAAATATCATTCCAATAGTCGTGTGGGGTTTCAACCAACAAATGATGAATATTATTTGTGCCGTTGGGCGATGTGTAAAATTTATCATGCCAGTCAATGTCAGTTAAATGGGTGTACATAAACAAATCGTCCGATTTGTTAATGAATATTTATTTTCATTTCAGGAGAATTTTATGCCATTCACATATACGTTAAAAATGATATTGTTAACTATAAAATATTTATTTCAACACATGACTATTTTATATAGTTCATTCATTCAATAAAAATGATATTTTTATTGTTCAAACATTTTATTCAACACACGAATATTTTTAATAGTTTATTTCAGAAAATTTTGACATTATAATGGGGCGATACTAGAACCAGAATAATGTCTAGCATTATCCCTCTCCTGGTACTGGCTCGCGCCATACACAATCACCATTCACAATCAGTATAACTCAATACAATCAATAACCACAATACAGTCAATTTTCCCAAAATACAATCTGAACAAACAAACAACCATGGTTTGTACAAATAAATATTGTCAGGAGCTACTAATCCCCGTCTGCAACCTAGGATATATTTAACTGTAAAATAGTTTGAGTGAGAAAGAGTCCTCACATTAGGATCCACTCCGCCATGCTTTTCAGATGTTTTGATTCGCTGTTCTGATCCCAGAATTTTTAAACGAGCTCCAATCTTCACACGATATTTTTTTAGCTTAAAAGCGCCATTCCGGACAACTTTTTGCCTAGTGGCCTTTCTTTTGAAAATGATCCAATTTGCCGGAAATCATGAAAAGGCACAAACAGGACAACAGACTTTGGACGCGTTTTTTGAACAACTCCGCAATCCAAAATACGGCTTTCATATAGTCAAATCGAAGAGAAAATCGTGCTCTTCAATTTTGGCACTGTGGAATTTTGTCCATAGGGGCTCGGTTTTGTAGTTATTGAGGAAATAAGATCTGGGCTGTTTTGCACACGAGTTTTTGAAAAAAAGTTGGATTTTTGGCGAATGTGGGGCCCGTGGTCAGGGATGGGAGGTGCTACCGGCGGCGGCGTAGGTCTGAGGGGGTGCTGGTGGTGGATGAAGGAAGGAGGTGATGGTCGTGGGGTACAGATTTGGGCGTGGGGTTTTAAATTAGAGGGAGAGGGAGGAGAGAGAGGGGAGAAGGGGGTTGCGCCTGAGGTGATGGCATAGCAGTTGAGGGGGATCGGTTGGGCGGCGCCGGCAATGGGAAAGGAGGGCGATGGGGTTTGGAGAAAAAGGGGGCGCGGGTTTTTTTATTTTGACCGGGGTTCTAAATTTTTAGGGTTTGACCAAAGGGGGGTATATATAATAATAATTATTATTTTTAATTCCATAAAGTTACTTTTTTGTTCAAACCCAAAATCGAACACAACGACTGTCACTTCTAACTAAATACCCCTATTCCAAACACTATGAGTCGTAAGCTAATTCGACCGTTTCGATCAGTTTTTATTGAAATTAAAATATAAATTAATATTATAGTCAGTACAGAATTAAACGTACATTTTAATTTACCGGGGCCACATATTGACTCCAAAAATTAAAAAATAAAACCTAGCTATATTTTGATGATATTGTCCTAACAAAACTAATTTCGTCAAATTTGGAGATCGTTTGAAAAATGGTCATTTTCCAGTCGATAAAATTCAAACTAAAACTGACAAAACACGTTTAAATTTATTGTGCTCACATATTAATTCCAAAAATTATGAAAATTAGAATTTAACAATAATTTGACATTCTAGATCCAACAAAAGTGGTTTCGTCGAAAACTGAGGTCGTTTGCAAAATGGCTATTTTTAAGGGCTATATATTATATAAAATATATAAAAATTCCATAGCGACTATTTTAAATTTTAATCTGGACATAACTTTCAATTTGTAAAGTGAAATCTCAGTTTTTCACATTCATTAGAAAGATATAATTAAACGGATTCGAATATTTCTTGTTTTACTGAAATCTAATTTATTTTGAATCATATACATTCAATTAAAATTTAAAATCGAATTTTCAAACTACCGCGCCATTTCTAGTTCATTTTATAATTAAAATAAATTTATATGTTCTAATTTCAATTTAAATAAATTTTTAGTCATTATTATTTAAAATAAATCATTTTAAATATCCAAATTCCATTAAAATAGCTAAAATAAAATTTTTAAATTGGTTCAGAAATTCCGGGTTGTTACAATCTCCCCTACTTAAAATCTTTTCATCCTAAAAAAGCAACAGAGCTGAAAGTTGTTTAACTAACCAACTCTACTTTCATTCTGGCTTTCATTCTTCAACTTTTCAGTTTCTAAGAATTTTCAAATCTCTCAAAAATTTGGCTAACACCCTAAATTTTTGAAAAATTTCTCCATAACCTCCTTTGTACGGGCCGATCTTTAATACCGCAACTTGCCTCACAAGGCCCTCATCATCCTAAAAGAAAACGAAAAAGCCAAGCGGCTTGCTAATCGACTCATAAAATCATCAAACCCAATGAATATAGTAAACATGTACCTATTTGTCGGCATACAATTTTATTCCTCTTCTTAGCTTCCTTTCTATGACCTGTTCACACATATTTATGTACATGTATGCAATTCTAATCGATTTTCAATTTGGCTAAAAAATTTACCTTTCATTCTATTATTGGTTTAATTATTCCAATAATTAAATTAGTTAATTAATAATCACACAACACAATCAGCAATCAATTAGTTGATTAGCTTTAAAAATATATAACTTTTAGATATAGTCGAAAACACAATATGTGCTCCGGCCACGCCTTCATAGCTTTAGATACCCGAATTCGTTACAGTTCCTCCTGAAATACCCCAACCACCCCATGAATTGGTTATTCCTAAACGAGTCATGAAGGGTATAACGAACATACCTTGTCTCCACATTGGATCAAGAACAGGGTCAGAGGGATCAAAAACCGCCAATTTATATAGAGCCATCGAACCGGCCCAACCGGAAACTAGAGCCGTATGCATTATATGGACAGAAAGCAATCTTCCAAATCATTCCCGCAGTGGATCCAGACCAATTTTTTTCTGATCCTTCGATAAAAAGATTCATTCTTCTCATAAAAAAGAGGAGGTAGAACCAATAAAGATTTCTTTTTCGATTCATCTTTAGTTACTCTTCGGGGCCGAGTGGAAGAAGGGAAGAGATTCTCGAACGAAGAAAAGGATCCAATTACTTCGAAAGAATTGAACGAGGAGCCGTATGAGGGGAAAATCTCATGTACGGTTCTGTAGAGTGACTTGTCTGTCAACTTTTCCACTATCACACCCAAAAAACCAAACTCTGTGCTCCCCAAAATTCATGATTTATACGAAACAAATTTTCTAAAAAATTTAAAGATCTTATAAATTTTACATTATGAACTCTCCGCTCGAAAATAGAAATTCTTTTTCTTGTATTATATTGAATAACCGCACGGTGAGAAATTTCGATCAATCTATTTGTTCGTTCTGACCTTCCAGTAAACAAGGGCTTTCTAAAGACCCCACAACATCAAATAATGGATATGACCAAAAATACCAAAAATAAACTAAAAAGAAAATGAAGTCTTTTCTTGAAAAAAGTAATTTTTACTAAATTTTTTTGTAATATAATAATAATAAGAAAAGCAAGATTCTGATTCCTTCATTACCAGGAAATGGAAGAAAAGGTATTATCCATGCATATTTATATGTATGTTCCATAAAAAAAACAAAAATTTTCGTTTTTTTATTATAATTATTTCCTATTCACCAATTTTTATTGTTTTTGAAGAAAACAATAAAAAATGAATATATATATAACCTTAAATATTCTTAATTTTACATTTTTCTTATTTTTTTCAGATATTTAAAAAATTTGAAAAAGTTATAAATTGTTGCTAAAATGCTTTGCCCAAATAGCTCGATATAGAGTAATTTTTTAACTAAAATATTATTCATTTTTGAAGTAAAATAATAATTTTTTTATAAAAAAAAAAGAGATATGATATTAATTTTTTTTTGACATTAGACTAGAATTGTATTCCAGTAATATATAACCATATCATATACTATAGTAAGCAAAGAAAAAGTAAGAAAAGTAAACTGGGCATGCTCAATTATCTCTTAATCTAGCTATGTTAGGTTCATAACCCTGATAATATGGAAACTGCTTGGCGCTGCATATTAGAACTCATTAAAGCCCGATTCGCATCATTACGCTCAATAATTTAAATATAGATAGAGCAACATACCTCTTGTATCATCAAACCATCATCCATTAATACAACACCAACATTATTTGATTCCAAATTGAGAGCAATGCCTATTGTACCCTCTTCAAATTCTACTAATTCACCTGACATTACTTCATCAAGATCATAAATACGAGCAATGCCGCCCCCCACTTGAAGAACGGTACCAGTATTCATAACTTTTACTTCTCTATTATATTGTTCAATACGTTCATGGATAATATTAATAATTTCATCAGCTCGAAGAGTTACCATTAGTGTCTCTTTTTTCTTTTTCGGAAACAAAGGCAAAAAATTATGCCTAAACTCTAAACTAAAGTAAAAAAAATAGAAGGGCTAATCAGTTATTTCTTCCATTGCCCCAAGGATTCCAATATTAGCACTGATGGTATGGAAATGTAACTCGCTATTCAAACAACTATTCAGGGCTCCTATAGCCCCCTGTAAGGCTTGTTGGAAAACTTGTTGTCGGACCTGATTAATTGCTCTTTGTTGTTCAAAATGAAGGGTTTCATTTTTGTAATTTTCTAATTGTTCCAAACTCTCAGAAGTCGCATTAATCAAATTTACTTTTTCTCGTTCTATCTCAGAATATCCATTTATTCGATATTCCTCTGCTTCCATTTCCACATTCCGTAAACGAGCCCGAGCTCGTTCGAGCTGCTCAATGGCCCCTTTATGCAATTCTTCCGGATTTCGAATAGTACTAAAAATCCTCTTTTTTCGATTATCTAATTAATCATTTAATGAAACTAGATTATCTTACCATTAATTTTACAACTTCCATGATCTCTTCCCGAACCAAACATGAATCTTTCGATTCATTTGGCTCTCACGCTCAATTTTTTATTTTGTCGGCACTTTCATATCTTTTTATTTAATGTAATGAGCCTATCCTCTCTAGTTCTGTTTTGTTTGTATGCAAACATATCAAAACCAATACAAGACCAGAATATTATAAGGACTCTTCTGACCAGACCAAAATCGCTAATTGTCAGCAAAATTGTTTCTTTATTTAAATTTCAATGAATTTTTTATTTAAATCCAAAAATTTATCTTTTTTATACATAGGTCGTTGATTCAGCATTGATAATAAAAGGGCGCCCTTTTATTTATTCTAGTAAATGGTTCAAGTGATTTTATCGATATGAGTGTTATATATCAGAAAAATTACCAACTATTCGTTTTTAAACCATTTCAATATTAACGTAATGGTAGAAAGAGTACCATGTTGTGCCCGGACTTCAAACAGTTTGGCTTTAACCATGTTAATGGTCTCACTTTTTTGGTTGATAGAGAATCAAAGTTGACTTACCAATAAAGAACGAAATGCTATAATTCTTACATATGATTTATTAATTTATTCAGAAGGAATTCGTCGAGATTGTACACTTTTTCCTATTTATCTTATTCTAAAAAAAATATGTATATAAATAACACAAATAAATAAAGTGCAGCCGGTTGGGTCCAACCTATTCTTGAAATATACAACTCGCACACACTCCCTTTCCAAAAAAATAAATACACCAAGCACTACACTTAGATTTATTATATTTGTTGCTAAAATATCGGTATTAAACCCGAAACTCCCGGCAGATGGCCAGTGGCCTAAGGAAACGAAATATTCGGTTACATTTTTCATATGCTCTCCTCTTATAGATAGGACTAACAAAGAACAGAGTTCTTTTTATATCACTTGACTCGCCCTTTTTTGATTGATTTCTTTTTCTTAATTTTTTTCTTTGTTTTAAGTTCCCGATAAGATACTTATTAAGTTGGGTCCTAGGTCTTGTAGAAATTGCAAAACAGTTCCCCTGTTCCAACACTTCCTAAAAAGTAAAAATTCTGTCATACTAACTAAAGGACGGGAAGGAATAAAGCGAGCAAATCCACTAATTCGTCATCCTCAAATCAGTCTTTCCCGGGGTATTGTTCCAACTAATACATAAATGTAGGAATGAAGTAGTGATATAATTCACAGAAGCAAACCACAATGAATTAATAAAATAAGAAAAAATGTGTAATGCACCTTTTTACATTTTCGTTCGAGGATGAAATTAAACAAAAGGATTTGCAAATAAAAGTGCTAATGCCACAACGAGCCCATAAATGGTTAAAGCTTCCATAAAATCTAGACTAAGCAATAAGGTGCCTCTTATTTTTCCTTCTGCTTCTGGTTGTCTCGCAATACCTTCTACGGCTTGGCCTACAGTAGTACCTTGACCATGATCATAGATTATCAATAAGCATATAAAGAATTCTTCCTGGGTCGATGCCCGAGCGGTTAATGGGGACGGACTGTAAATTTGTTGATGACTGTCTACGCTGGTTGAAAACCAGCTCGGCCCAAAAATTCACCCCGTCCCATGAGTAAGATATAATTAATTTATCCTAAAGAAAAGAAAGGGAAATGCTTGCTTCGTAGAGAAATAAAGAAAAAAATTCTCTATCTTTTTTTTCATCTCATTGAAAGATTGATTATTTTTATTTAATAAACTTGAACGTTGACACTTCATCCTCCCCGACCAAAGGTACTTGAAGTCGAAGTACAGAAAGTAAAAAAAAAAACAAATTCTAATAAAGTTAGAATAAAGAAAAAAGTCTCATTTTTCACTTGTTATTGTTATAAGTCATTACTGACAGTCTAAAATTGACAGTCTAAAATTGAAGGAATTATTAAAGCTGGGCTATAACCACGACGAATTCCTCATTTTTTTTACTTTCCCTTCAACTGACCTATTTTTGAATTCGAACTCGGATTAATTGGATCTTAAATGTTCAATGTCCCTTAAACAAATAAAAGAGTTATGTTATATATGTTATAACGTATGTGTGTTTCATTTTTTATATTATATTATTTCTGTATGTGCTTTTTTCTAGATAAATAATTAACTAAATTGAGAAAAAAGACTCAAAATTCAAAATCTGGTCAAATTTTAATTGTTCATGTTGATTCCTTAGTTATAAGATCAGCTAAGCCGTATTTGGCTACTCCAAGAGTGACTGTTTACGGACATTATGGAGAAACCCTTTCTGAAGGAGATACATTAGTTACATTTATATATGAAAAATCCCGATCTGGTGACATAACGCAGGGACTTCCAAAAGTGGAGAAAATCTTAGAAGTGCGTTCGATTGGTTCAATATTGATGAACCTTGAAAGGAGAGTCGAAGGTTGGAAAGAACGTATACCAAGAATTCTTGGAATTCCTTGGGGATTCTTAATTGGAGCTGATCTAACTATAGCCCAAAGCCATATCTCTTTGGTTAATAAGATCCAAAAGGTTTATCGATCTCAAGGGGTGCAGATTCATAATAGACATCTAGAAATTATTATACGACAAATAACATCAAAAGTGTTAGTTTCAGAAGACGGAATGTCTAATGTTTTTTCGCCTGGAGAATTCAACGGATTGCTGCGAGCAGAACGAGCAGGGCGTGCTTTAGACGAAGCGATCTGTTATCGGGCAATTTTATTAGTCACACGTAGAGATATTGATAACACACATAGAGTTAATGGTATTTCATAACTGATAGATTGAGCAGCAGCCCGTAGACCACCTGAAAAAGAATATTTATTATTCGACCCATATCCTGACATAAGAAGTCCAATAGGGGCAATACTTGAAATGGAGATCCATAAAAAAAAGCCTACACTAAGATCGACCAATACAAGGTGATATCCGAAAGGAATTACTAAATAACTTAGTAGAACAGATATGACCGCTATAGAGGGTCCCGCACTGAACAAACGAATATCCCCTCTAGATGGGAGGAGATCCTCTTTAAAAACTAATTTGGTTCCATCTGCTATAGCTTGAAGAATTCCCAATGGGCCAGCATATTCAGGCCCAATGTGTTGTTTTATTGCTGCAGATATTTCTCTTTCTAACCACACAATTACTAGTACCCCTATTGTTATTCCCAATATAAGGGTGAAAATAAGAACAAAGATCCATATGAGTTGATAAACTTCTTTTAAAGATTCCGATCTAGAAAAAGAATTTATAGCTTGTATTTCCGTTTCTGTCATATCAATTATCATTTCAACGATCAACTTCTCCCATAATGATATCTATACTACCTAATATCGTAATAATATCTCTTAATCTGCTCAAACAGTAGTTGAATAGAGCACCTACCCTGCATAGATTGGGTATACAAGCGTTCCAACCCATTTTAGTGGAGGGGCGCGCTATTTGTTTACACCCATTAGTTTGTAAGGGCTTCAATGCAGACTTTGATGGGGACCAAATGGCTGTTCATGTACCTTTATCTTTGGAAGCTCAAGCGGAGGCCCGCTTACTTATGTTTTCTCATATGAATCTTTTGTCTCCAGCTATTGGGGACCCCATTTCTGTACCAAGTCAAGATATGCTTATCAGACTTTATGTATTAACGATGAGAAATCGGCTGGGTATTTGTGAGAAAGGGTATAATCCATATAATTGTGCGAACTACAAAAATAAAACAGTTGATAATAATAACTATGAGTATACGAAAGAAAAAGAACCATATTTTGGCAGTTCCTACGATGCACTTGGGGCTTATCGTCAGAAACGAATCAAATTAGATAGTCCCTTTTGGCTCCGGTGGCGACTAGATCAACGTGTCATTGGCTCAAAAGAGGTTCCCATCGAAGTTCAATATGAATCTTTTGGTACTTATCATGAGATTTATGGACACTAAATAATAGTAGGAAGTATTAAAAAGGAAATCCGTTGTATATACATTCGAACTACAATTGGTCACGTTTCTTTTTATCGAGAAATAGAAGAAGCCATACAGGGGTTTTGTCGAGCCTATTTATACGCTATCTAATATTTATACGCTATCTAAATAAATAAATTCGATTAGACGTCGTTCCTTGCTTGGTAAGTCGGGTTTATCCAATTTCATCGGTATTATAAGAATTTCTTAATTTCTATGTAAATCAAGATTGAAGAAAGGAAGTTTTCGAATCACTGACTCAAGTCCATCGTCGAATCCTACTCAGCGGAATATGGAGGTACTTATGGCAGAACGAGCCGATCTGGTCTTTCACAATAAAGTGATAGTTGGAACTGCTATGAAACGACTTATTAGCAGATTAATAGATCATTTCGGAATGGCATGTACATCACATATCCTAGATCAAGTGAAGACTCCGGGTTTCCAACAAGCCATGGCTACATCTATTTCATTAGGGATTGATGATCTTTTAACAATACCGTCTAAGGGATGGTTACTCCAAGATGCTGAACAACAAAGTTTTATTTTGGAGAAACACCATCATTACGGGAATGTACACGCGGTAGAAAAATTATGTCAATCCATTGAGATACGGTATGCTACAAGTGAATATTTGAGACAAGAAATGAATCCTAATTTTCGGATGACTGATCCATCTAATCCAGTTCATCTAATGTCCTTATTCCATCTCCAATAGTCCAAAGATAGGAGTCGTTAGAATATTATGAACCATTCACGAACATAACAGCAAATATGATTAAGACATTTATGGCTCCCACATAAATAAGAAGTTGGGCGGAAGCTACAAAAAAGGAGTTTTATGAAATATAGAATAAGGATATACAAACAAGAACCGATCCCAATGAAAAGGTAGAATAAATTGGATTAGTAAACAATACTACTCCTAGGTTTTAGTAGATGGAGATGGAATTTTTCGGGCAGATGTTCTTTTTCGAAAGGCAGAATCAAAATATAGTGTCGAACAAGTAGGTGTAACTGTTGAGTTCTATGGTGGCGAACTCAATGGAGTCAATTATAGCGATTGGCTAAGGATTGCCCATTTTTAGTTCCAGGGTTTCTCTGAATTTGGAAGTTTTCACTTAGCAGGTTTCCATACTAAGGCTCAATCCAATCAAGTCCGTAGCGTCTACCAATTTCGCCATATCCCCCTTTTAGACAAGGATCCAGTTGTAATTTTACCCTACTTTTTCATTTATCTTGGAACCATTGAGTTCATTATATAATGATTCCTATATTAAAAAATTGTGTATTCCTATTTTACTTTTTTGGCTATCCCCTCTCGTTCCACCTCTATTGTATGAATCATCTTTGTTTCAATCAGAAATGATTCTATCATTGATGTATCCACAATTCAATATAGAGAGGTATATACCACATATATATACGTCCCCCTCCCCCCCTTTTTTTAGAGTGTGCTTTGGAATACGCTAGTTGGATCATAACCCTGATAATATTGATCTAACATCATGCATGAACGGTTCTTCTATCTTGAAAAATTGGATTAAAGTAAGGACTAAAAAAAAACAAGAAAAAAATAGAATTGAACGACGGACCGTACAGGCACCTTTTGTGCATTGCATATGGCTCTGCAATGGAATTTCCTTTTCCCCTTTCTATTTTATCGAAGAAAAAAAAAGAATCCATCCGATCTAGATTGTTGAATGATCCATTTACCACCCTTCCTTTCATTCATATTAGAATGTAAAAAAAATACTATGATGGTTCTGTTGCTTTCTATATTTATCTCGTCTGTGATTTAGCAATCCCAAAGTTTCTTTTTTTTTCGAACTCTTTTCTTCGTAAGAGAAATATCAGAAAAAGGCTTCTGGTGTGGAAGAATTCAATATGATTCCACAAGATCTATTTTCGTTCAAGTAACGGATTCTAGCCAATCGAAAGGATCCTCTGATCAATCCAGAGATCATTTCGATTCCATTAGAAATGAGGATTCAGAATATCACACATTGATCGATCAAACAGAGATTCAACAACTAAAAGAAAGATCGATTCTTTTGGATCCTTCCTTTCTTCAAACGGAACGAACAGAGATAGAATCAGATCGATTCCCGAAATGCCTTTTTGGATCTTCCTCAATGTCCCGGCTATTCATGAAACGTGAGAAGAAGATGAATTACTAAAGGAGCTCGTGCATGTTCGGTTTAAGTTCTTTTCTCTATAAGAGGTGGAATAGAATAACCCGGTTGAAGCGTAATGATCATACGTCTGTAATGCATTGTATGTCCCATAATAGGCCCTATTCTTCTACCCTTTCTTGGGAGTCGATGACTATTCATAGCTATTACCTTGACACCAAAGAAGAGTTCGACCCAATGTTTTATTTCTATCCTAGTTGATCCTGATTCGACGTTAGAAGTATGTTGATTGTTCCCCAATAACCGAATACTTTTTTCTGTAAATACTGCATATTTGATTCCATACATAACTCCATTTTCTTCCCTATGAGTTCCAGTATCGATAAGAATTCTAGTTCTTACTGTTCATATGGTATGGTATGAATATACCATACCAATTCGTTATGTACAGGAATTGTTGAATATCAAAAACTTATTACGCGTAATCCTATTTTTTTGGAACGCGTTGAAAGAGTGGGCATTATTGGTGGAGAGGAGGCAATAAATTGGGGTTTATCAGGACCAATGTTACGGGCTTCTGGAATCCAATGGGATCTTCGTAAAGTTGATAGTTATGAGTGTTACAATAAATTTGATTGAGAAGTCCAATGGCAAAAAGAAGGAGATTCACTAGCCCGTTATTTAGTATGAATCAGTGAAATGGAGGAATCTATAAAAATTATTCAACAGGCTCTAGAAGGAATTCTTGAATATATTCTTGAATTTATTCGAGACTTGAGTAAAACTCAGATTGGAGAAGAATATGGGCCTTGGGTTCCCTTTATTGGAACCATGTTCTTATTTATTTTTGTTTCTAATTGGTCTGGAGCTCTTTTACCTGGGAAAATCATAAAGTTACCTTATGGAGAGTTGGCTGCCCCCACGAATGATATAAATACTACTGTTGCTTTAGCTTTACTCACGTCCGTGGCATATTTTTATGCGGGTCTTACCAAAAAAGGATTGGCTTATTTTGGAAAATACATTCAACCAACTCCAATCCTTTTACCAATTAACATCCTAGAAGATATTTATATAAGAAAAAAGAACAACAACTACTAATTCATCCGCCAATATATTTCCGAAAAGTCGAAAACTCAGAGATAAAGGATTTCATTGATTCCTCCTAAAGATTTTCATTGATTCCTCCTAAAGATTTCATTTCAATTGGAATTTGGATATTCACGATGTACAATGAGCCCTGTTAAGCATCCATGGCTGAATGCTTAAAGCGCCCAACTCATAATTGGCAAATTCGTAGGTTCAATTCCTGCTGGATGCACGCCAATGGGAACGTTCAATAAGTCTATTGGAATTGGCTCTGTATCAATGGAATCTCATCATCCATACATAACGAATTGGTATGGTATATTCATACCATATGAAGAGTAAGAACTAGAATTCTTATCGATACTGGAACTCATAGGGAAGAAAATGGAGTTATGGATGGAATCAAATATGCAGTATTTACAGAAAAGAGTATTCGGTTATTGGGGAACAATCAATATACTTCTAATGTCAAATCAGGATCAACTAGGACAGAAATAAAGCATTGGGTCGAACTCTTCTTTGGTGTCAAGGTAATAGCTATGAATAGTCATCGACTCCCAGGAAAGGGTAGAAGAATAGAGCCTATTATGGGACATACAATGCATTACAGACGTATGATCATTACGCTTCAACCGGGTTATTCTATTCCACCTCTTATAGAGAAAAGAACTTAAAGCGAAATACTTAATAACACAGCGATACATTTATACAAAACTTCTACCCTGAGCACACGTAATAGAGCCACATATAGAAAAATGAAATCCAATCCACGAAATAATTTGATCTGTGGACAGCATCATTGTGGTAAAGGTCGTAATGCTTATTTATTGGAAAACGAAAGAGTCAATATTCGCCCGCGAAACCCTTATTTCTTATTTATTGGATTCCAATATTGTCTTGGTTCAATAATTTATTAAAAGAAAAAAAATAAGGATCCAGTATAAAAAAGAAACATTATCTATATCTATAAATAGACAAATCTAACCGTATATACAGCTTCTTATCTAATAAATGAAATAAAATATCAATAAATCCCATTACTTAGTTTAATGTATTAGTTATTAAATACATGCGCATCTGTAGTATTATCGACTCCTTTCATTCGTGAGGAGCTGGATGAGAAGCAACTCTCATGTCCGGTTTCGAAGTAGAGGTGGGAAAAAACCATCAATTATAACCCTAAAAGAACCAGATTTCGTAAGCAACATAGAGGAATAATGAAAGGAATATATTGCTGGGGTAATCGTATTTGCTTCGGCAGATATGCTCTTCAGGCACTTGAACCCGCTTGGATTACCGCTCTTTAAGTTTTCCCAATTCCCAATTATCTTGATGGATATCAAGATAAGAATCTTCGTAAACCGGGCTATCTCTGTCTTCTTTAGTGGATCCCTCTTGTTCCTGTTTCGTATTCTTCGTTTCGTAAGTTGTTTCTACATCGCTTTCTTCCATTTCTGAGGTTTCTTTCAGTTTCTTAGTACCAATAGGCGATGTCATTAGGGATTGATGATCTTTTAACAATATCGTCTCAGGGATGTTTAGTCCAAGATGCTGAACAACAAAGTTTTATTTTGGAGAAACACCATCATTATGGGAATGTACACGCAGTGGAAAAATTACGTCAATCCATTGAGATATGGTATGCTACAAGTGAATATTTGAGACAAGAAATGAATCCTAATTTTCGGATGACTGATCCATCTAATCCAGTTCATCTAATGTCCTTTTCGGGAGCTCGAGGAAATGTATCTCAGGTACATCAATTAGTAGGTATGAGAGGATTAATGTCGGGTCCCCAAGGACAAATGATTGATTTACCCATTCAAAGCAATTTACGTGAAGGACTTTCTTTGACAGAATATATAATTTCCTGCTACGGAGCTTGAAAAGGAGTCGTGGACAATGTTGTACGAACATCAGATGTTGGATACCTCACGCGCAGACTTGTTGAAGTAGTTCAACACATTATTGTACGTAGAACAGATTGTGGTACTATCCGAGGTATTTCCGTGAGTCCGCGAAATGGGGTGACAGAATTTTTTTTTGTCCAGACCCAAATTGGTCGTGTATTAGCGGACGATATATATATGGGGATACGTTGCATTGCCACTCGAAATCAAGATATTGGGATTGGACTTGCCAATTGATGCATAACTTTTCGAGCATAACCAATATATATTCGAACCCCCTTTACTTGCAGGAATACATCTTGGATCTGTTAATTATGTTATGGTAGAAGTTCCACTCATGGTGATCTGGTTGAATTGGGGTAAGCTGTAGGTATTATTGCGAGGCAATAACTGGGGAACCGGGGACCCAACTAACATTAAGAACTTTTCATACGGGTGGAGTATTCACGGGCGGTACTGCTGAACATGTACGAGCTCCTTCTAACGGAAAAATAAAGTTCAACGAGTATTTGGTTCATCCCACATTCCGTTTATTGAAATGGCATAATATTTTTTTATATGATACAAGAGGTATGTCCCCAAGATATGTTTTCAGATAATAGATAATAGAAGGCTTGTTATTTAACAGTATAAGATGACTTATATGCCAATGTCAACCAATCCCAACTGACCAATCTCAACTAATATATTTGACTAAATAAAATTGCAACCTAAAACTTTAAAAATGAAATGAACGAAATTTTAAAAGAAAGCTTTCTTTTAAAATTTTCTGTATGGGTTGCTCGGGACTCGAACCCGAAACTAGTCGGATGAAGTAGATCTTTTTTTCTTGTTGCAATAGAGGAACAAAGACCCCTCCCCAAATCATGCTTGCATTTTTCATTGCACACGACTTTCCCTATGTATATAGATAAAAAACATACATATTAAGAAGAAAGTATAACCATTTTGAATATTCAGGAGACTACATGGGCATTTCATAAATTAATGATTTTTTTTTATAAAAAAAATTCATTAAAAGAATAATTAGTTCAAATTAAAGGGTATCGTGTTTTATATAAAAAAATATTTTTTTACTTCAAAAATGAATAATATTTTAGTTAAAAAATTAATAACTAAAAAATTACTCTATATCGAGCTATTTGGGCAAAGCATTTTAGCAGCAATTTATAACTTTTTCAAATTTTTTAAATATCTGGAAAAAAATAAGAAAAATGTAAAACTAAGAATATTTAAGGATTTATATATATATATATATTCATTTTTTTTATTGTTTTCTTCTTCGAAAAGGAAAAAAGAGATACTAATGGTAACTCTTCGAGCTGATGAAATTAGTAATATTATCCGTGAATGTATTGAACAATATAATATGGAAGTAAAAGTTGTGAATACTGGTACCGTACTTCAAGTGGGGGACGACATTGCTCGTATTCATGGTCTTGATGAAGTAATGTCAGGTGAATTAGTAGAATTTGAAGAGGGTACAATAGGCATTGCTCTCAGTATGGTATGAACAGTAAGAACTAGAATTCTTATCGATACTGGAACTCATAGGGAAGAAAATGGAGTTATGTATTGAATCAAATATGCAGTATTTACAGAAAAAAGTATTCGGTTATTGGGGAACAATCAATATACTTCTAATGTCGAATCAGGATCAACTAGGATAGAAATAAAGCATTGGGTCGAACTCTTCTTTGGTGTCAAGGTAATAGCTATGAATAGTCATCGACTCCTAGGAAAGGATAGAAGAATAGGGCCTATTATGGGACATACAATGCTTTACAGACGTATGATCATTACGCTTCAACCGGGTTATTCTATTCCACCTCAAGAAACTGCTAGAGTTTTAGCAAAAGCTGCTCTACGGGGGCGTATTGATTAGTTGAAGGGTCTGAAAGAAAATGTAGTTCGGGGGGGAACTATCCCTATCGGTACCGGATTTAAAAAATTAGTGCACCATTCAAGGCAAGACAAAAACATTCATTTTGAAATAAAAAGGAAAAATGTATTCAAGTTGGAAATGAGAGATATTTTGTTACACCATCGAGATTTTTTTTGTTCTTGTAGCCCAAAGAATTTCCATGACACATTAAAAATTCATTTACGCGATTTCATAATTCCTAAGCAGATATTTTTTCTTTTTCCTTTCTAGTTTTGTTAAATTAAATAAAAAAATGAAGTAAATAATAAATAAAATTTACGGACTATGTATCAATGGTCAACCTCGTTATAAGGTTCCATAGGAACAATTCGTGGAGTCAAATTCTCATCAGTACGAGTCAACGGGATGGTTCCTTGGCCTCTGATTTCCATATAAAGAATACGACGACGAAAAAGACCCTCTTTAACCTCCATTCTGATTGATTGGATATCTTTCATAAAGAAGCGAAGGAAAATGCGACGATTTATTCCGGGGAATCCCCAACGAAAAATACACATTATTCCCTCTTTTCTATCGAATCGATCATAACCCATACCTACATTCCACAATATTTTGAACCACAAATAGGAACTAATGAATAAACCCGCGATTCCATAGAACTACATCACGATCCCTTGTGGAAAAAAAATAATTTGTTGAGAAGGAAATCCAGGTATCAGATTCCTACCAAGATAACTAGAAATTCCAACCACTAAGAATCCTAGTGAACCTAAAAAAAGAATAAAGGCCCAGAAAAAATTACTTGCTTTTCGAGACCCAGTTATAAGTTCTATCCATATATGTTCTGATCGCCAGTTCATACTATACTAGATCCGATTGCATTCGATTGGAATTCAGAAAAAAAAAAATCTTGATGCCAAAGTAACTTTCATCAACTAAAACTATTCTGATATGAACCCTTATTTATTATTTACTTCATTTTTTTATTTAATTTAACAAAACTAGAAAGGAAAAAGAAAAAATATCTGCTTAGGAATTATGAAATCGCGTAAGTGAATTTTCTAATGTGTCATGGAAATTCTTTGGGCTACAAGAACATAAAAAAAATTCGATGGTGTAACAAAATATCTCTCATTTCCAACTTGGATACATTTTTCTTTTTTTATTTCAAAATGAATGTTTTTGTCTTGATATTTTGGAAATTTATAATTCTTCCGTTTTACTGGATGGAATTTCAATGAGTTAGGTTCATAAGAACTATGAACCTCTAGTTTTTCAATAAATTTTTTTTATTGAAAACTTGGATTTAGTGACCTTTTTGGATCGTGAGCATCAACATGTAGGTTCCAGATCCAAGTTGTAGTATCGGAGCCTTTAACTATTATTCTTGAGAAATGACCAGGTCTGGCCCATTCCTCGAAAGACGTTTTTACAGGATCCCTATCTACAACAATTTTCACTTCGGGTTCCGGCGAACGAATAATCATTAAGTCCTCCTCTTTCCGGACAACACATACAAAGAGACCCACCAACAGTCAAGTTTTTAGTGAACCTATGAAAGATAGATATTTTTTTGTAATAATACTTTTTTTTATAATAATAATAATAATTAGTTTCCTTCTTTCCTTATCCCATTCAGTTATTTATTTTAGTTATTCACTAGAGCAATTATGATATTGAAGTCGATCCGGGGCAAGTGTTCGGATGTATTATGACATAACGATTAGGTGCCTAACAGACTCTTTTGGCAGAAAATCTTTTCTCGGCCTAATGAAAAAACTATTTTTTTTCCAACCTAGTCTAATTTATTTCTATCTAAATATAGAAGTGCCCATAGAAATCGAATTTCATAGAGCATAATACCCTATTACTTACTTTTTTATTACAAATTACAAGATCCCGTTCATTAAAATTAATAAGATACATCGAAGGTATCTTTTCTTAGTTCTACTTCTACTCTTATTCTGTACGGTATACATATCATTTATTCCTATAAGATACCATACAAAATAGAATTATTTTACAAGGAAGGGATATAATTAAATTCTAAATTAGATCATATCATGTCATGGTAATGATCTATTTTATTTGCTTGATGGATCCAAGAATAAATTCTACTGAATTAACGAAGGGTTTTATTCGAAACGTCTCATGATTTTTAACCAATTATGTGCTCCAATATAATTATCTGGAGTAAGCGCTATAGCTTGTTTCCAATACTCAGCAGCTTGATCGAACCACACCTCCGCAATTTCAGAATCACCCTGTAGAATGGCTTGCTCTCCGCGGTTGGAATAGGTGGATCTTGCATGAACGGTTATTTGATGGAAGAACAAATACAGTGCTTGTACAAATCTTTCCATTTTCCAATTCGATTATTTTTATCGTTATCGAAAAAATCATTTTCTTTCCTTAATAGGAAAGAAAAAATGTATCGTTCTTTTTTATCCAAATCAAATTTTCAATTTGATTTGGATAGAATTCTATATGAAGAAATGATAAAAAAATTACTAAATTAAAATAACTGCAAATAACACGTATAATAAATATTTTTATTTTTCCTGATCGATAAAATTCGTGTAAAAGAAAGAAAAAAATTATGGTCAAAAATTCATTCATCTCGGCTATTCGACAAGAAAAAGAAAAAAAACTGTGGATCTGTTGAATTTCAAGTATTTAGTTTCACTGATAAGATACAAAGACTTACTTATCTTTTATTCTAATCTAATAAGAACAAGAGATCTTTCTCGATGAATCCCTTTGCCCCCCATTCTTCGAGAATCAGAAAGATCCTTTTCGAGTTTGAATTTGTTCATTTGGAATCTGGGCTCTTCTATTTTCTACTTCTTTTTTTTATTCTTTATTTCATTTCGATTGGTTTTATTTTATACGCATTAAAAAGTAGTAAAAATTCTAGGAAAAACCAAGGTTCTAGATTTGATATGATACGATAAAAAAATTCTTTATTCATTCCCATCCAATCAAAAAAGGATTTTTTTTTATTTTTGATAATTTAGATTTTTAGTATTGTTATGAATCTTGGTATTGATAGGCATATTGGCCCAGGGACCGAGCCATTTTTTATTAACATAATAACATCGAGCCTTTGTTGCAGCTGAGACTACTAAATCCGCTGCTTTATTTTTGGTACCAACTATTAAAAAGGTTTTCCTCGACTTACTGCATCAAAACAAAATCACAGGCTTCTGATAAAAAACGAGCAGTTCTAGTAAGATTTGTAATATGTATACCTTTACGCTTTGCAGAAATGTAAGGGGCCATTCTAGGATTCCATTTCTTAGTAAATTTACTTATTCTATTATAAATTTACTTATTCTATTATAAATAAATATATATATCATTCGAAATGGGATCCTTAACTCTATTTCTATATTCTTTTTTCTAGATCTAAGGAGAGTTATGTTATATATGTTATAACATATGTGTGTTTCATTTTTTATATTATATTATTTCTATATGTGCTTTTTTCCAGTTAAATAATCAACTAAATTGAGAAAAAAGACTCAAAATTCAAAATACTAGTTAATTCAAAATACTACTTAATACTAATTAGTAAATACTAAAAAATTTATTAATTTGAATATTCTTTCATTTTCATATTTTATATTATATTTTATAGTGTTTTCTATAGTATTATATTACTAATACTTTGAAATTACACTTGGAATGGGGATAAAAATTATCATTATTCTCACTTCAATAACTTCAATAACAAGTATCTTTGATTTGATATAATAAAAATAAAAAATGAAATCATTTGATCCATGAAATGATTGATTCATCAGAAGTAATGTAATAACCCGGCCTGGTAAGAAAAAAATAGAATTGAACGACGGACCGTACATGCACCTTTTGTGCATTGCATACGGCTCTACAATGGAATTTCCTTTTCCCCTTTCTATTTTATCGAAGAAAAAAAAAGAATACATCCGATCTAGATTGTTGAATGATCCATTTACCACCCTTCCTTTCATTCATATTGGAAATGATAGGTTTGAAAATGCTATACGAAACGAAATGGCACAATTTTTTTTATATATGCCCAAATAAAGGAAAAAATCTAATCTCTTTTACATAGAAATATTTATTTCTATAAATAATTTTGAGTTATATAAATAAAAAAATTAATAAAAAAATGAAAACAAAAGAAAAATACAAAAATAGATAAGACGAAATTCGCCCACCTCCCACATATTTTATTCCTTCATCAATCGAATCACAGTTCGCGACCCAGGATTCCATTTTATCATCAATCCAATCACCGTTCACATTTTTTCTTTTTCTTATCAATGAATAGATCTCTTTATTTGTACGACTTAGATGTTTCGTATTTCTCGAAAAAGTGATTCGATCGATGGAATTTGGTATGATACTTATGAGATCGATGAGATTTATATTCAAATATTTCTTCTTAGAACATATTGATTTGACCCCATAAGTGGGACTATGTGACGATCCCAAAATCCGTGTAACGGTATTAAGGATAATCATTGGAATATAACACATCAATCATCATAGCAGAGTACAGATAATAGCAAAAACAATAAATAGAATAATTTTACATAGATATGACAGCGGAATCATAACATGCAACAACATCAGAATAGCACAACGTAGGATATAACTTAGTAAATAAAGGGGGAATGATCAGTCACCATCGCCATAGGCGGAATATATACATACAGTGAGACATAATAAGGGTATCAGTGTACATCGCCGGAGGCGGTACATATACATATGATAATAAGTACTAGAAGTAAGGCAGTCTGCATCGCCATAGGCGGAATCATAATACATATACAATAATGGCGGAAAATGTCAAAGTCATCTCGGTGAAGTCAGCCTCGGCATGAGCCAAAAGTGCACTCCATACTACAGTGCTGAGCCAAAACAACTTGTCACCTGTGAACTAGGCTACCCGTGTGAAAATAAGGGCACCCGCGTTTGCAAAGTGAAACAAACAACGAGCCAGTCATGGGGACTGGTATGAGAAATCTACTTAACAGTTTAAACAACAGTAATAAGCAAATCATAGGACCACGCCACTTTCGTGGAATGAGTTTACTCCAGTGATTGCTGGTGCATTTAAAACAAAGTAAATTCTTTAAAACAACGCTATGCTTTTAGAAAGAATGTAGCCATTATAAGACTCAAGTCCCATCATACAATGCATCGCAAACCGGAGGATAGAGTTTTGCCCTATAATTGCCAAATATGCTTAATACGTGTAAAGCAAAATCATTTGATATTATTACTAGTGCATATATGTTTCAAAAACGAATAGCATCATAAATATCAATCATAGGCGGCATAGCTACCATCTGCTATGTCGCCATACTAGTTCTACAATCGAATCCGTTATTTCGTATTGGAAATTGGATTTCCGTCATGAGTCGAGGCAAGGGGCAAGCTCCTCTCCGCTTCGAAACACTCTAGCAAATGCCTCAGGACAACGCACTCTGGGTAACCCTTGGATGCTTCAGGGCCGGTACTCCCTTACGTTTGAGGATTAATTATTCATGAACACATGTTTCCCGGTCCTTACAGACCTAAAATCAAGGTGCCTCGCTTTCCAACAACCACATAGGTGAAAAGTAGATATAAATGTCAGGGCTGGTAGGTCACTGACACCACCATAGCTAGAAAGAAACGCCGTGCTCTCCCTGCAGTCCTTATCCCGTTTTTAACTCATACCGTGGTGTGAGGCTCGCGAATCCACGCTATACACAAAGCCTGGCCATGTAGGCCGTGCTTTGATCATCGAACACAAGACTTTGCTTTGCAACAGAAGCCTTGAACACTGCATCTTGGCATGCCGTATAGGCAATCCACTCCATACGACTGATTTCTATCGATATATAACCTTTGAGCTCGTACGTCTCAGAGAAGGGCGTTAAGCAAAAGAATAAATTCTCCGCCGCCAAACAGATATATATTTAACAGAGATCAATCAGTATAGAACAAAATCCAATGTCATACACACAGTCCATTTACAAGTCCGTTCCGTGTCTGAACGAAACCAGAGGCACCAAATTCCTCGTACATCCGTATAATCAACACATACGTTCAGACGGCTACTACTTCCGTTCCTTTACGGTAGCTACTCCAATCAGGAACCCCAGCAGCGCCATCCAACCGATACGAAGATCATTGTTCTTGAATCGTCTTTGTATTTTCGCCTTCAAATCGTTCGATCAATTATTTGAAATGAGGGTTAGCTCGGCCTTTTCAAATCATTCACATAATTAGAATTCAAATCAATTCTTTCCATGGTTATATTATTCGACATTCATATTTCAGTTCTTTAGTATAATTTTCGTGTCAAACACATACAACCATCAAATATCAAGCAGATCAAGCCAAATTGGTTTATTTCCAACCCATGTTGCTTATAATATTTTTTAACGATTTTTCGCCATTTTTATTTATTTAAAAATGGCCATATTTAATTAAACGACGTTTCAGGTCATGCTGTGGCACTGGCGCTGTTTTTCCCCTAATTTGTTTTACACATATCGGAGAATCTAACCGTTGGATTTCTACAAAGTCTATACCACTGAGAAGATATTCCCAAAGCGAACCCAACGGTTCCAGTTTCGTGGAAATCCGACGGTCGGATCTTCCACACTAGTCGTTTGAAGTTACGATTTCAAAATTCGAACTGCAGCGTCGTTATTCGATTTAATTTAATTATATTTATATATAAATATAATCGATTCTGGCACTGTTTTTCTTCAGATTTGAATTAAACATTCCAGACAATCCAACCGTTGGATTTTTACAAAGTTGGTGCCGTTGGAAAGATATTTCCAAGGCGAACCCAACGGTTGCGGTTTCGGGAAAATCCGAAGGTCGGATTTCTCGTACTAATCGATTCAAATTACGATTTCAAAACACGAACTGCACAGCTTCGATTCGTTTCCATTCTATTTATATTTATATATTTATAAGTATAGTTCATTCTTCAATTTCAACATTGTTTTCAATTCTTTGATTTCAACATCGTTTTCACTTCAAATATTTTAACATCGTTTTCACTTCAAATATTTCACTAACGCCTTTATATTTCGATTTTTTTTGCCATAACCTCCTTTGTACGGGAAGGGGTTTGGAAATTTATTGGGCCTTGTTAGGTACCTAATAAATCCTATAAAGCATCCACATATTTATAGTGATATATTCTGGTGTTTACAGGGGAGCGTGTATAGATAATAACTCCAGAGAATAAATTCTCGTCACCCTGTCAAGCCTGAGGGAGCGTGTATTTTTAGTTACTCCAGAGGATAAATCCTCGTCACCTCGTCCCGTGTGGGAATAAATAGTCCATGTGCCGTATCTAATGACTAGAGAGACGTGATTATTGTCAACTCCAGACCCGTGTGGGGTTTTAATTAATCTGGCAATTTATCGTTATATTTTATATAGTCCATATCAGTCATCAGTTCAACCTGTAATATATAATCATCGACATACAAGCCTCTCGCTCGTATGGTAAATCTTCAACCTCGTCACACAAGCTCCAAATGCTTATGTGGAATATGATGAAGTATGCCTATCGTCAAGAAGTATGCCATGTGGTGTAGTTCAAAATTAATTGTTACTATCCTATGGCGATGTTTATTATTTCACACAGAATAACCAGCACTCCGCATCCAATGGCATTCACAGGAGTTGATATAAAAATAAAATTGCGCAGCCAACTCATCAAGGCTTACCTATTTGTCGGGCACGCAAATAATTTCTTTACTCTACAGCTAATCCATTTTCCCTGTTCGACACATGTATATATATGCAGAACAAAGCTAATAATAATATTTCTAGCGAACTAATATTTATTTCAACACGTGTGTATTTTTATCAAAGCGTATACATGATAAAAGAAATATTTTTATCATCAAAAATATTTATTCAACAAGTGAATGTTTTTAATACTTCATATTCAAAATAAAAATGTAATTTTTACTGTCTATTCAATTTATTTTAAAATACGGATAACATTCAACACATGAATTTTCAATTCAACGAATGAATTTCAATTCAACACATGAATATTCTCTGTAGTTTGTATATATGTAAAAATGTGATTTTTATCGTTAAATCTATTTATTTAAAATTCGAATAACATTCAACACATGAATTTTCAATTCAACGAATGAATTTCAATTCAAAACATGAATATTCTGTATAGTTTGTATATATATATAAATGTGATTTTTATAGTTAAATCTATTTATTTAAAATTCGAATAACATTCAACACATTAATTTCGATTCAACGAATGAATTTCAATTCAACACATGAATATTCTGTATAGTTTGTACATATATAAAAATGTGATTTTTATCGCTGAAGCTATTTATTTAAAATTCGAATAACATTCAACACATGAATTTCAATTCAATGAATGAATTTCAATTCAACACACGAATATTCTCTATAGTTTGTATATATGTAAAAATGTGATTTTTATCGTTAAATCTATTTATTTAAAATTCGAATAACATTCAACACATGAATTTCAATTAAATGAATGAATTTCAATTCAACACATGAATATTTCAGAAAATTTCGGCAGTATAACGGCAGGGTAGTTAAAACCGGGACCGTCCCTAGTACGGCTCCTCGCTCTACCTTAAAACCTCGCGGTTTTTGACAATGGGGAATCATGCATCTAGTTCGCACGCAGGCGGCATGTTTTATTTTCATTTCCACAATCCTATTCTAATTTGTTTCAACCACAAGAGGGTATTTTTCAACCACAAAGGTATTTTTCAACCACAATATAGACCACAAACAATTATTTCCAACCATTCGTCATACTATATATTTTCACGCCAATCACAACCAATAAATATCGTCCATGGTCTGTGGACGAGAGGAGTATATATATATATATTATTTCTATAATTCACTTGCATTTCATCACAATTCAAAGCATATATGTTTCATACAATGCTTGTATAATTTATACATCGCTAATATGACATATACAACACATGTACATGAGGTATACAATGCGTATATAATTTACACTTCGCTTATATAATTTATACAACACGATTCCATTCACACAATTTAATTTAGATTCCTCACATTGGTTTTTGGAGTGCTAAAAATCGTATGTAGATCAGAAAAATCCGCGGCTTCTGCTAGATGGTAGAGAGCCTCCCTGCGGTCCCGATGTTTCCTGTTTCATCGAATTTCGTTAACACACTAAAAAGATATGATTTTTCAAAGTTTTGCAACACTTAAAAGTGTTATTTTCAATTCAGAAATTTCAAAGCAGAAATGTTTTTTCAAACCTTCGAAACTAGGTTTTAAATTCACGATCAATCCATGAAGTATCGTCACGATCAGATGCTGCAACGTCGAAGAGCTTCGAACAGGCTTTCCAGCGCCTGTGGTAGCACCTGACTCGATGGCCTCTCTGATGCTCGGCGGCGCTCCAAAGGTGGTGACTTCCTCGAGGTAGAACGACGCAAATACTAGATGGTTTCAGTCGAGGCTTGGATTGATTGAACGAGGGGGGAAAGGCGAACGGAAAAGTCAACTGGAGGGAGTGGCGAAAACGCCTGTGGCGGTGGCGATCGGGCTTGGAAGTTTCGAGAGTGTTTCCGTCGTTCGTTCGTAGGGTTTGACCAGTTTTTCAGAAGAGAGAGAAAATGAAGGATATTTCCTATTATATTTAAATTTTAAATTCCTAAAATATCCCTTTGAACAAACGTACACCAATTTCAACCCAACGACTGTCGCCCCTAGCTAAATACCCCCATTCCGGACACAATGGGATATGTTTCATTGGCCAATTCGACTGTTACAGTCAGTTATTTTTCAAATTAAAGTATAAAACATTCAATATTCAATTTGAACGTACGTATCAATTTGCCAGGGCCACAAACTGAATCGAAAAATTCCAGAAAAATAAATCTAGCTTTTTTTTGACGATACGGTCCCAACAAAACCAGTTTCGTCGAATTCTGAGATCGTATGTAAAATGTCTATTTTCAGGTCGACCCATTTTAACAGAAATTGACCAATCACATTTTCTTTTGCCTAGCTCACATACTAGCTTCAAAAATTATGAAATTTGAAACCTTGCAATAGTTTGACATCCCGGATCCAACAAAAGTGGTTTCGTCGAATTTCGAGGTCGTATGAAAATATCTATTTTCAAGGGCTATATATTTTATATAGCGACCTTTCTGAAAATTCATTTGGCCATAACTTTTGATTCCTGCTATGAAACTTCGATTTTTCAGATTCGTTAGAAAGGTATTCATAAATAGATTTAAATATTTTTGGTTTCTCTAAAATCAGTTATATTTTCCACCCGGTACAGTCAGACAAAGTTTGTATTCAAATTTTCAAACTGCCTCACTATTCCCAATTCATTACTTTATTGAAATATGCTATTTCAATTGTTTAAATTCTTTGACAATAACCAATTTTAAAAATTTTAAATTGGTTCACATTTTCCGGGTTATTACAATCTCCCCCACTTAAAACTTTTCGTCCTCGAAAAGGAAACAACAGCAAAGTAGGAAACAAAATGTAAATGCAAAGTATTATAAAGGTACCTTGCACCGGAGTTTGTCAGAGATGTCCACTCTACATTTGGGTTAGGCTTGTTTAATGCTTTCCTCAGTCTCCCAAGTACAGTCTCTAGGATCACTACTCCACTGCACTTTAACTAAATGAATCTTTTTGCTCCTTAGCTCTCTAGTTTCTTTGCCAACGATCTTCAATGGCTCTCTTCTGACTGCTAATTCTGGAGTAATTTCCAAGTCCTGTTGTGCTGCTTCTTCTACAACAAGATCCGGATCATGCACATGTTTTCTAAGTTGAGACACGTGGAACACATCATGCACTCCAGGCAACCAATCAGGAAATGAAACCCTATATGCAAGAGTTTCAATCCGTTCAAGTATAGGAAAGGGTCCAATGAATCTTGGTGCCAACTTCCCAGTTTTGCCAAATCTGATTACTCCCCGCATCGGAGAAACTCTTAAATAAACATAATCGCCAACGACAAATAATAAATCTCTTCTTCTCGCATCAGCATAACTTTTCTGTCGGCTTTGTGCGGTTTTCAATCGCTTCTTAATGAAATCGACTTTATCAGATGCTTCTCGAATCATACCAGGCCCCAACACAAGTCTATTGCCAGGTTCTACCCAACATGTGGGAGATCTGCACGGTCTACCGTATAATGCTTCAAATGGAGACATTCCCAAACTTGTTTGATAGCTATTGTTATAAGAGAATTCTGCCAAATGTAAGTGTTCTTCCCATGACCCGCCAAAATCAACTATGCAAGCCCGTAGTAAATCTTCTAGAATTCTATTCACCCGCTCAGTTTGGCCGTCTGTCTGAGGGTGATAAGCGGTGCTTAGATTCAATTTGGTTCCCAATTCTGTCTGGAATGCTTCCCAGAATTTTTTAGTAAATAGGGGATCTCTATCACTGACTATATTGAGCGGCACTCCATGCACTTTAACTATTTCTTTGAAGTAAATCTGTGCTAAACTTTGAGCCGTTCTGTTGGATCGGACAGCTATGAAATGGTCGGTCTTCGTGAAGCGATCTACGATCACCCATATACTGTCGTTTCCTTTTTTAGTTCGAGGCAAACTATCAATTAAGTCCATCGAAATTTGCTCCCACTTCCATCCTGGGATTTCTAATGGTTGTAATAGTCCAGCTAATTTCTACTGATCGCTCTTAACTTGTTGACAGGTGGGACACCGACTAACATATATTGAATTGTCCCTTTTTAAAGCCCTCCACCAGAATGTGCGCTTGATATCATTATACATTTTGCTCACACCGGGATGGATGCTCAGTTTGGACTTATGACATTCATCAAGTAATTTCTTTCGAAGCTCTGGAAGATTTGGGATGCAAATTCTGCCCTTTAATCTAAGAACTCCATTGTCATTGAGTCGGAAACTTGTGGATTCACCTCCCTTGACTCTCTGACTGATTCTCTGAATAAATTCATCGTCTTTCTGAAGGTCCGAAATCTTGTCAATCAATGAAGACGTAATGATAAAACTGGCGATGATTTCATTCTTTCTACTGAGCGCATCTGCGACAACATTGGCTTTCCCCGGAGTGTATAGAATCTCAAAATCGTATGCTGCAAGGAATTCTAACCAACGATGTTGTCTTAAGTTTAGATCTTTTTGAGTGAATAGATACTTCAATGATTGATGATCGGTAAATAGTTCGAACTTCTCGCCCAATAAATAATGCCTCCAGATTCTCAAAGCAAACACGATAGCTAATAACTCAAGATCATGAGTTGCATAGTTTCTTTCATGCGGCTTCAGCTGACGGCTGGTATAAGCGACCACTTGGCCCTTTTGCATTAATACTGCGCCAAGCCCTCTGATAGAAGCATCTGTCCATACAGTCAAGTCTTGGTTGCCTTCTATAATGATTAATACCAGATCCGTTGTCAACTTCAGTTTCAGCTCCTGGAAAGCTTCTTCACATTCGGGAGTCCATTTGAATTTATCATGCTTCTTGGTAAGCTTTGTTAAGACACCAGATATCTTTGAAAAATCCTGAACGAATTTCCGATATTAACTAGCCAATCCAAGGAAACTTCGAACTTCTGTGGGGGTAGTAGGCTGTTTCCAGTTCTGAATCGCTGTAATTTTGCTTGGATCTGCAGCAATCCCTTCCTTCGATACGACATGGCCAAGGAACTTAACTTCATCCTGCCAGAAGACACACTTAGAAAATTTAGCTTTCAAAACATTTCTCCTCAGTATTATCAACACTTGTTCCAAATGTTTTGCATGCTCGCCTTCCGACTTGGAGTAGATTAAAATGTCATCGATGCAGACTAGAACAAATTTATTCAATACACCACGGAACACTCTGTTCATAAGATCGACGAAGTATGCCGGAGCGTTACACCAGCCGAACGACATTACTAACCATTCGTAGAATAAATCGGGACCCCTGAAGGCTGTCAAAGGAACACAGCCTTCGGCTATACGTAATTGGTGGAAACCTGTAGCTTGGTCCATTCTGGAGAATACTGTCGCCCCATTTAATTGATCTAACAGATCATCTATACGTGGAAAGGGATATTTTTTCTTCAGTGTCTGCTTATTGAGATCTCGGTAATCAACACAAAGTCGTAAAGTACCGTCTGATTTCGGGACAAACACTACTGCTGCTGCCCAAGCTGAAAAGCTCGGTCTGATCAGACCTTTCCAAAGCAATTCACGAGTTTGGCTGCCTAACTCTTCTTTTTCTTTCGGGGCCATTCTTCTAATTGGATGTACTACTGGTCGGGCGTTAGGAATTAGATCTATTCTGAATTCAATTTCTCTTTGCGGAGGTAAGTTTTCGACTTCTTCAAACACATCCGCATAGTTTTTAACGACCGGTATCTTTTCTAATGAAGTGGGAGTAACTTCCAAAGAAGACCAAAATTCTTTTCTATTAATCTCTGAGCCATGGCATGGTATATATATATTTCCAAGCTCCGTTTCGAATTTAACGATTCTTTCGGCACATCTAACTTCCGCCTTATATTTGGCTAACCATTCCAAACCGAGAATAACATCGAATTCAGATAAATTCATGACGATTAAGTGGATGGGAAACTTGTAACATGAATAAGAGATAGGCACTCTGCAGTACGAACTGAGAACAATAGAACCTCCTATCGGGTTTTGAACTTTAATTGATTCTTTAAGATCTCTTACTTTTAACTTTAACTTACTAACAGTGTTACTAGAAATGAAGCTACATGATGCACCAGTATCAAAAAGTACAGAAACTAGAATATTTTTAATGGTAAAGGTACCTCCCAAGACGTCGGGTTTACCTGATCCATCGGTGATAGCTGGCGGGGTCTCCCCGTCATAAACATGAGCCACCTGTGCATTCTGCTTCAAAGGACAATTCCTGCTATAGTGCCCTTTCTTATGGAAGTTGTAGCGTTCGGCTGAGCTGCGGTCTGGATTTGCCTTTAGCTTCTTTGGGGCTTTGCACACAATAGAAAAATGTCATGTCTTTCCGCAATTGTAGCAGCTTCCTTTCGGTATCTTTCCAGATTGCTGAGTAGCGGCAGCTGAAATGCTGGACTCTGGCTGATCTCCTGAAGATTTGCGCTTGTTTCCAGCTTGGCTTTTGGCGCGGTCTTGGTTGGAGTGTCTTTCATCCAGATCTTCGTAATTACAGGCCATTTCTACTAATTCTGAGAATGAGAGTTTGATGTTGCTCATGGCCCTGTCATGGTACTTGCGCCGTAGCCCAAATATAAACCTCTTGTTCTTAGCTTTGGTTGTCATAATAAGCTCTGGAGAATAGCGCGATAGCTGAGTGAATTTGTTGAGGTAGTCTTGGATTAAGAGATCTCCCTGCAGGAGACTAGCAAATTGATATCGCATCCGCTTTAAGGCCTGCTCAGGTACGAACTTCTCCTTGAACATGGTCTTGAATTGCTCCCAGGTCCTAACAGTACCCTCCAAATCTTCGTAGGTGATGACATCCCACCACAACTCGGCTTCTTCCTATAAGAGCCAAATACCTAGACGTGCCTTGTTGTGGGTCCCCAATCCCATGCCCTCAAAAATCTTTTCACAAGTCTTCAACCAAGCAATAGCCTCTGTCACTGTACCAAGGCCAGAAAAGGGTTTTCCTCCCAGGTTCCTATATCTCTTTGCTACTCTGTCAAGCTCAAAGTCCTGGGGTGCTGGTGGCTGTATATTAGGACCCCCCTGCTACGGGGATATTCCCCCATTCTCCTGCTATGCCTGCTCGGCCTCCTCGGCCACCTCTGGCTGCTGCTGCTCGTGTAGCCATCAGATAAAGTACTGTATAAGCAAGAAAAGAGTCAAGCTCACAGAAATGATAACTTTCATATATGATAAAGCAGGAGAACATAAGGAAAGGTAATGATGTACTGATCAAATTGTTTTGCTTTTCTGCTTAGCTCATTCTAGGACATCACTAATCCTATCTCTAATGAGCCATTCGCCTTAGAACACTGCTGATTCTATTCTGACGAGATGTTTAATGTGTTAGATTCCGGAACTAAGGTTAAACAAAGCTCTGATACCAACTGTGACGATCCCAAAATCCGTGTGACGGTATTAAGGATAATCATTGGAATATAACACATCAATCATCATAGCAGAGTACAGATAATAGCAAAAACGATAAATAGAATAATTTTACATAGATATGACAGCGGAATCATAACATGCAACAACATTAGAATAGCACAACGTAGGATATAACTTAGTAAATAAAGGGGGAATGATCAGTCACCATCGCCATAGGCGGAATATATACATACAGTGAGACATAATAAGGGTATCAGTCTACATCGCCGGAGGCGGTACATATACATATGATAATAAGTACTGGAAGTAAAGCAGTCTGCATCGCCATAGGTGGAATCATAATACATATACAATAATGGCGGAAAATGTCAAAGTCATCTCGGTGAAGTCAGCCTCGCCATGAGCCAAAAGTGCACTCCATACTACAGTGCTGAGCCAAAACAATCTGTCACCTATGAACTAGGCTGCCTGTGTGAAAATAAGGGCACCCGCATTTGCAAAGTGAAACAAACAACGAGTCAGTCATGGGGACTGGTATGAGAAATCTACTTAACAATTTAAACAACAGTAATAAGCAAATCATAGGACCACGCCACTTTCGCGGAATGGGTTTACTCCAGTGATTGTTGGTGCATTTAAAACAAAGTAAATTCTTTAAAACAACGCAATGCTTTTAGAAAGAATGTAGCCATTAAAGACTCAAGTCCCATCATACAATGCATCGCAAGCCGAAGGATAGAGTTTTACCTTATAATGGCCAAATATGGTTAATACGTGTAAAGCAAAATCATTTGATATTATTACTAGTGCATATATGTTTCAAAAACGAATAGCATCATAAATATCAATCATAGGCGGCATAGCTACCATCTACTATGTCGCCATACTAGTTCTACAATCAAATCCATTATTTCGTATTGGAAATTGGATTTCCGTCATGAGTCGAGGCAAGGGGCAAGCTCCTCTCTGCTTCGAGACACTCTAGCAAATGCCTCAAGACTACGCACTCTGGGTAACCCTTGGATGCTTCAGGGCCGGTCCTCTCTTACGTTTGAGGATTAATTATTCCTGAACACACGTTTCCCGGTCCTTACAGACCTAAAATTGAGGCACCTCGCATTCCAACAACCACATAGGTGAAAAGTAGATATAAATGTCAGGGCTGGTAGGTCACTGACACCACCAAAGCTAGAAAGAAACGTCGTGCTCTCCCTGCAGTCCTTATCCCGTTTTTAACTCATACAGAGGTGTGAGGCTCGCGAATCCATGCTATACACAAAGCCAGGCCATGTAGGCCGTGCTTTGATCATCGAACATAAGACTTTGCTTTGCAACAGAAGCCTTGAACACTGCATCTTTGCATGCCACATAGGCAATCCACTCCATACGACTGATTTCTATCGATATATAACCTCTGAGCTCGTACGTCTCAGAGAATGGCGTTAAGCAAAATAATAAATTCTCCGCCGCCAAACAGGAAAATATTTAACAGAGATCAATCAGTATAGAACAAAATCCAATGTCAGACACATAGTCCATTTACAAGTCCGTTCTGGGTCTGAACGAAACCGGAGGCACCAAATTCCTCGTACATCCGTACAATCAACACATACGTTCAGATGGCTACTACTTCCATTCCTTCACGGTAGCTACTCCAATCAGGAACCTCAGCAGCGCCCATCCAACCGATACGAAGATCATCGGTCTTGAATCGTCTTTATATTTTCGCCTTCGAATCGTTCAATCATTTATTTGAAATGTGGGTTAGCTCGGCCTTTTCAAATAATTCACGTAATTAGAATTCAAATCAATTCTTTCCATGGTTATATTATTCGACATTCATATTTCAGTTCTTTAGTATAATTTTCGAGTCAAACACATACAACCATCAAATATCAAGCAGATCAAGCCAAATGGTTTATTTCCAATCCATGTTACTTATAATATTTTATAACGATTTTTCGCCATTTTTATTTATTTAAAAATGGCCATATTTAATTAAACGACGTTTCAGGTCGTGCCGTGGCACTGGCGCTGTTTTCCCCCTAATTTGTTTTACACATATCGGAGAATCTAACCATTGGATTTCTACATAGTTTATACCACTGGGAAGATATTCCCAAAGCGAACCCAACGGTTCCAGTTTCGTGGAAATCCGACGGTCGGATCATCCACACTAGTCGTTTGAAGGTACGGTTTCAAAATTCGATCTGCAGCGTCGTTATTCGATTTAATTTAATTATATTTATATTTATATATAAATATAATCGATTCTGGCGCTGTTTTTCTTCAGATTTGAATTAAACATTCCAGACAATCCCACCGTTGGATTTTTACAAAGTTGGTGCCGTTGGAAAGATATTTCCAAGGCGAACCCAATGTTTGCGGTTTCGGGAAAATCCGATGGTCTGATTTCTCGTACTAATCGATTCAAATTACGATTTCAAAACACGAACTGCACGGCTTCGATTCCTTTCCATTCTATTTATATATATATATATATAAATATAGTTCATTCTTTAATTTCAACATCATTTTCACTTCTTTAATTTCAACATCGTCTTCACTTCAAATATTTTAACATCGTTTTCACTTCAAATATTTTTACATCGTTTTCACTTCAAATATTTCACCAACGCCTTTATATTTCAAAAAATTTCACCATAACCTCCTTTGTACGTGAAGGGGTTTGGAAATTTATTGGGCCGTGTTAGTTACCCAATAAATCCTATAAAGCATCCACATATTTATAGTGATATATTCTGGTGTTTACAGGGGAGCGTGTATAGATAATAACTCCAGAGAATAAATTCTCGTCACCCTGTCAAGCCTGAGGGAGCGTGTATTTTTTAATTACTCCAGAGGATAAATCCTCGTCACCTCGTCCCGTGTGGGAATAAATAGTCCATGTTCCGTATCTAATGACTAGAGAGACGTGATTATTGTCAACTCCAGACCCGTGTCGGGTTTTTATTAATATGGCAATTTATCGTTATATTTTATATAGTTCATATTAGTCATCAGTTCAACCTGTAATATATAATCATCGCCATACAAGCCTCTCGCTCGTATGGTAAATCTTCAACCTCGTCACACAATCTCCAAATGCTTATGTGGAATATGATGAAGTATGCCTATCGTCAAGAAGTATGCCATGTGGTGTAGTTCAAAATTAATTGTTACTATCCTATGACGATGTTTATTATTTCACACAGAATAACCAGCACTCCACATCCAATGGCATTCACAGGAGTTGATATAAAAATAAAATTGCGCAGCCAACTCATCAAGGCTTACCTATTTGTCGGGCACGCAAATTATTTCTTTACTCTACAGCTAATCCATTTTCCTTGTTCGACACATGTATATATATGCAGAATAAAGCTAATAATAATATTTCTAGCGAACTAATATTTATTTCAACACGTGTGTATTTTTATCAAAGCGTATACATGATAAAAGAAATATTTTTATCATCAAAAATATTTATTCAACACGTGAATGTTTTTAACACTTCATATTCAAAATAAAAATGTAAATTTTATTGTCTATTTAATTTATTTTAAAATACGGATAACATTCAACACATGAATTTTCAATTCAACGAATGAATTTCAATTCAACACATGAATATTCTCTATAGTTTGTATATATGCAAAAATGTGATTTTTATCGTTAAATCTATTTATTTAAAATTCGAATAACATTCAACACATGAATTTTCAATTCAACGAATAAATTTCAATTCAACACATGAATATTCTGTATAGTTTGTATATATATAAAAATGTGATTTTTATAGTTAAATCTGTTTATTTAAAATTCGAATAACATTCAACACATGAATTTCGATTCAACGAATGAATTTCAATTCAACACATGAATATTCTTTATAGTTTGTATATATATAAAAATGTGATTTTTATCGCTAAAGCTATTTATTTAAAATTTGAATAACATTGAACACATGAATTTCAATACAACGAATGAATTTCAATTCAACACATGAATATTCTCTATAGTTTGTATATATGTAAAAATGTGATTTTTATCGTTAAATCTATTTATTTAAAATTCGAATAACATTCAACACATGAATTTCAATTCAACGAATGAATTTCAATTCAACACATGAATATTTCAGAAAATTTCGGCAGCATAACGGCAAGGTAGTTAAAACCGGGACCGTCCCTAGTACGGCTCCTCGCTCTACCTTAAAACCTCGCGGTTTTTGACAATGGGGAATCATGCATCTAGTTCGCACGCAGGCAGCATGTTTTATTTTCATTTCCACAATCCTATTCTAATTTGTTTCAACCACAAGAGGGTATTTTTCAACCACAAAGGTATTTTTCAACCACAATATCAACCACAAACAATTATTTCCAACCATTCGTCATACTATATATTTTCACGCCAATCACAAGCAATAAATATCGTCCATGGTCTGTGGACGAGGGGAGTATGTATATATATATATATATATATATATATATTATTTCTATAATTCACTTGCATTTCATCACAATTCAAAGCATATATGTTTCATACAACGCTTGTATAATTTATACATCGCTAATATAACTTATACAACACATGTACATGAGGTATACAATGCGTATATAATTTACACTTCGCTTATATAATTTATACAACCCGATTCCATTCACACAATTTAATTTAGATTCCTCACATTGGTTTTTGGAGTGCTAAAAATCGTGTGTAGATCAGAAAAATCTGCGGCTTCTGCTTGATGGTAGAGAGCCTCCCTGCGGTCCCGATATTTCGTGTTTCATCAAATTTCGTTAACACACTAAAAAGATATGATTTTTCAAAGTTTTGCAACACTTAAAAGTGTTATTTTCAATTCAGAAATTTCAAAACAGAAATGTTTTTTCAAACCTTCAAAACTAGGTTTTAAATTCACGATCAATCCGTGAAGTATCGTCACGATCAGATGCTGCAACGTCGAAGAGCTTCGAACAGGCTTTCCAGTGACTATGGTGGCACCTGACTCGATGGCCTCTCTGATGCTCGGCGGCGCTCCAAAGTTGGTGACTTCCTCGAGGTAGAACGACGCAAACACCAGATGGTTTCAGTCGAGGCTTGGATTGATTGAAAGAGGGGGGAAAGGCTAATGGAAAAGCAACTGGAGGGGGTGGCGAAAACGCCTGTGGCGGCGGCGATCGGGCTTGGAAGTTTCGAGAGTGTTTTCGTCGTTCGTTCATAGGGTTTGACCAGTTTTTTAGAAGAGAGAGAAAATGAAGGATATTTCCTATTATATTTAAATTTTAAATTCCCAAAATATCCCTTTGAACAAACGTACACCAATTTCAACCCAACGACTGTCGCCCCTAGCTAAATACCCTCATTACGGACACAATTGGGATATGTTTCGTTGGCCAATTCGACTGTTACAGTTAGTTATTTTTCAAATTAAAGTATAAAACATTCAATATTCAATTTGAACGTACATTTCAATTTGCCAGGGCCACAAACTGAATCGAAAAATTCCAGAAAAATAAATCTAGCTTTGTTTTGACGATACGGTCCCAACAAAACCAGTTTCGTCGAATTCTGAGATCGTATGCAAAATGTTTATTTTCAGGTCGACCCATTTTAACAGAAATTGACCAATCACATTTTCTTTTGCCCCGCTCATATACTAGCTTCAAAAATTATTAAATTTGAAACCTAGCAATTGTTTGACATCCCGGATCCAACAAAAGTGGTTTCGTCGAATTCCGAGGTCGTATGCAAAATATCTATTTTCAAGGGCTATATATTCTATATAGCGACCTTTCTGAAAATTCATTTGGCCATAACTTTTGATTTCTGCTATGAAACTTCGATTTTTCAGATTCGTTAGAAAGGTATTCATAAACAGATTTAAATATTTTTGGTTTCACTAAAATTTGTTATATTTTCCACTCGGTTAAGTCAGACAAAGTTTGTATTCAAATTTTCAAACTGCCTCACTATTCCCAATTCATTACTTTATTGAAATATGCTATTTCAATTGTTTAAATTCTTTGACAATAACCAATTTTAAAAATTTTAAATTGGTTCACATTTTCCGGGTTATTACAGACCACCACTCAATAGCATGTTGCCACCAAAAGCAAAACCCCGTATCGCTTCCAGAGAATCTCCTAATTGTTCCAGAGCAACTAGAAAGAGATTCTTTAACCAAAAAGAATTCAGTTCAGATATAGGATACCTATCCAGAAGTTTTAGCAACTCAATCATGTATCATGGAATCATCAAAGATTGAACTTCAATAACAAGTATCTTTGATTTGATATAATAAAAATAAAAAATGAAATCATTTGATCCATGAAATGATTGATTCATCAGAAGTAATGTAATAACCCGGCCTGGTTAAGTACTGGCCGGGGGAATGGACTTTTCTTACAAAATGAAAATCAAGGAAGTAAGGTTTTTCAATTTCAATCTTTTTTACTTCGCCTGTCACACCACATAAAAAATTTGCAATTTGAATTGGGAGAGATGGCTGAGTGGACTAAAGCGACAGATTGCTAATCCGTTGTACGAATTATTTGTACCGAGGGTTCGAATCCCTCTCTCTCCGCTCCTCTCAATCGTTTCAGACTTTCAAAATCTTTTTTTTATTCCTCACGTCCAGGATTACGGCCCGGTTCATTAGATAAGAATCCAAAGATGAAGAGAGAAACAAAAAATATGACTACTGTGTAAACAAAGAGAGTAAGCATTACACAATCTCCAAGATTTTTTTTGAAAAGGGAAATAGACTGCCTATTTTTTATCACATACACTATGTTGACATAGTGCCCCAAAAATAAACCAAAAAGAAAATGAAGTCTTTTCTTGAAAAAAGTAATTTTTACTAATTTTTTTATAATCCTTTTCCCCTCAATAGCATATCTGAGGAAAATAGAAATTCTCACGATTTGTATCCAAAATTCAATTTCAATTGAATAAAAGGGTTATAGAGTCACGAAGCATAATTAAAAAAAATTGGATCAAATCTTCTAATTAATATTAATAAATATAAGTAAAGGATCTATGGATGAAGATAAAAAACATAAGTGCATTTCCAATCGTAACTAGATATTCAATTTTTGTCTTGTATAAGGTAAGATTAAAGCCAAATAGCTAGAAAATGGTAGTTTTGGTTTACTAGAACCATCAGCAAATTTTTCTAGCTCGGTGGAAACAAAATTAAATTCTTTTCCTCAGGATCCCTCGAGTGGAAATAGGGAACGAACATACGCGAGGAAGGTAATCAAAAAAGAAAGAAGATGAGTTCTTCTTTCTTTTATCACTTAGGAGCCGTGCGAGATGAAAGTCTCATGCACGGTTTTGAATGAGAGAAAGAAGTGAGGAATCCTCTTTTCGACTCTGACTCTCCCACTCCAGTCGTTGCTTTTCTTTCTGTTACTTCGAAAGTAGCTGCTTTAGCTTCAGCCACGCGAATTTTCGATATTCCTTTTTTTTTCTCATCAAACGAATGACATCTTCTTTTGGAAATCCTAGCTATTCTTAGCATGATATTGGGGAATCTCATTGCTATTACTCAAACAAGCATGAAACGTATGCTTGCATATCAATCATATTTTCAGTGTCAAATCACAAGCAATAGATTCTAACTAAGTTTTGGTTCTCACATTAGTCAATTGAAAATATATAGACATCCCATATTCGAAACTCGAACATAGATTCTGATGATGGCATGTCAATCACCAGAATCATCCCCGGGCGACTAGAGTATGATTTTATATCTACCCAGTATATTTGAGACTTCGTATACATGTTTGCAAGGTGAATATGAAAAAATTTCTTATACCCGATAGTCCAAAATCAATCTAAAATAAAATACTCAAATACGTATAATGAGATATAATTTTCAAACTAAATTCATTTTTTTATAAATAATACTCTTCCAACTCATTTTAGGGTATTACTAACCCTATCTCTAATGAGTCATTCTTATAGGATGTTTCTAATCCTATCTCTGATGAATTCTTTTGTTCGGTTCTAATGTTTCTTGTTCTCGAGCTCTATAAACCAAAGCTTTGATACCACGATGAAACGACCCAAACTTCCCCCCATCGGAAAGACCGGATTGAGTTGAGAACACGACGCATCAGAACACAAACATTAGAACATTTCATTGTTATTACAACAATTTACATTAGAGTATAAGAATATTCCAGAGTATGAATAATTATTACACATTGGAAATACAATATCGGAGAATTAAAATTACATAGCAGTTGAAGATAATATAATACATAAGTATAATGCGTAGCGGAAAATAACAACTGACACAACTGAAAGAGATATACGGATACAAAGCTTTCCAAATATGGTTCCAAATGTAATCCAAGATCCTGAGAAAAGAAATATATGCGAAAACAAAAAATGCTTGCTTCCCATGTGAAAAATATGGGCACCCAAAGTTTAGGTTAAAACAATAAACTCCGTGTCTGTCATGGGACTGGTGTGAGAACTAAAACAGTTATTAAATCTTTAATTTAAAAGCTGGGAAATCATGGGACCACGCCGTATAACATGGAACGGGTTTACTCCATATGAATCTCAGTTTAAAATGAAACAATGCTATGCTTTTTAAAAAATGAAGCTATTATAAGACTCAGGTCCCATCACACAATGCAGCGCAAGCCGGAGGATGAGTTTTACCTTGTAATAGCCAAACATGATTGGTACATCTTAAAAAAAATCATTTTGATATCACTATAAATGTATAGTGTTTCATAAAGCAATTTCAACATAAATGTATCAATCCTAGACGGCATAGCTACCATATACTATGTCACTATATAGGTTTACAATCAAAACCGCACAAGTCGTATTGGAAATTAGATTTCCATCATGAGTCGAGGCAAGGAATCATCCTCACCGATTTCGAGACACTCTAGCAAATGCCTCAGGATCACACCTCCGGGCAACCCTGGTTAGCAGTAGGGCCGGTCCACACTTACTTTAGTGGATTAATTATTCTTGAACAATACGTTTCCAGGTCCTATCGGATCTATCACTAAGCCACTAGGGACAGCAATCCATCATCCATATAAGTAAAAATGTCTGGGCTCCATACCATGACACCACTCTCAGCTAGAAAGAAACGCACGCACTCCCTACTGTCCTCATTTCGTTTTTGACTCATACCGAGGTGTGAGGCTCGCGAACTGACGCTATACACAAAGCTATGCTATTTAAAGCCGTGCTTTGATCATCAACCACAAGACTTTGCTTTTCAACAAAATCCTTGATCATTTGCATTTCAGCATGCCACAATGACAATTCACGCCGTGCAACTGGTGTCTATCAATATATAACCTCTAAGCTCGTACGTCTCAAAGAAGGATGTTAAGCAAGAGAATAAATTCTCCTCCGACAAACAGATATATATTTAATAGAAATCAATAAACACAGAATGAAATCCAATGTCAGACACACATCCATTTACAAGTCCGTTCTGGGTATGAATGAAACCGGAGGCACCTTATTCCTCGTCCCATATGTCCAATACAAGAGAGAGGTTTTCGCATATCCGGTCGATCTCCAAGTACGTCTTGACGATAACCGCTTATTACCTTGTCTTGGGTGTACAACCTAATCAAGACATCAGTAATCATCCAAACGATGTGAAGAACTCCGGTCTTCAACCACCGTCTTCATCATCAACTTTTAGTTGTCGTATCGGTTATTCGGAATGGGATAAACCCGGTCTTTCCGAATAACCCGCGTATTTTATAATCAATAATCAAGTGCCATAAAAACAAATCATATGCCTCATTCCAATTCAGAATATTCTTTTATTAAAATATTAATATCCTTTGGGAATGTTCCCATTAATTTTATCAAATATAAATTCTTTTAAATTTATACTTTAATCTTCCTCTGGATATCAATTTCAAAAGATTTTATTTACTAGTCAAGATTATCGAACCTTAACAAAATAATCATTTATTTTATTTTCCAATCCCAACCTATTCATCCCACGGAGAAAAACTGGTAATACTCCATATCTAACTTCATTAAAATTAATTACCATTTACCATTCAAATGTAATTAAAGATTTAACTATCGCTTGGAGTAAAACTGGTGGTACTCCATTCTCGACCATTTCCCAAATTTGATAATTTAAATTATCACATTCACATTTCAATCTAATTAAAGATTCATTAAAACTCCAATTAGTTTTAATCTTCCCAAAAATCATTATTAATGATTATTTAGCTTTGGGAAATCAAACATGTCGCATCGATAATCTACACCGTACCATTGTTTTCTGCCAATATATAACCTCTAAGCTCGTACATCTCAAAGAAGGGTGTTAAGTAAGAGAATAAATTCTCCGCCACCAAACAGATATATTTTTAGCATGGATCAACAATACAATTCTAAATATAATGTTAGACATGTAATCCTGTCTTTAACTGGGCAAAGAACCAATGTAATCTAAAACACAGTTCACGATAAACCCAAAATCACATTCCATTAATTATGTAATCTTCACGGAAAACAGATCAATATATATAATCGATATAAATTTCCATATCCAACCAATAAAATAAATGGAATAACGACAAAGCCTTTTAAATTCCACATATAGTAACAGTCTTCCTCCGTAGAAGCTCACTTCGAATATTACAAAATCCAATTCCATTCCATTCCAATTTATTTTATTAAATTGGAAAACTTTACTTTGGAAAATTCCATTAATCTTAATTAAAATATTTATAAATTCCAAATCACATTTCACTGTTAATTTGAGTTAAAAAATGAGTGTCCATTAAAACTTAATTCACAATAAACCCAAAATCACGTTCCATTTTATTCCAATTACTAAATATAATTGGAAACTCTAGTAATCTTAATTAAAAGATTTATTCTTTTCACCACGGGGTTTAAGAACAGTGTTATTTAAGACACCACTCACGACAAACCCAAAATCCAATTTGATATTAAATATAAGGCTCTGAACATAAATTATATTGGCTTATATTCAATATCAATTTCTAAAACCAACACATACCGTATGTTGTAACGATACATATATATATATACACACACACACACACACACATATATATATATATATATATATATGTATCTTCCAAATTCCTCCACAATATCCGTATAGTCACGGAATCCAGTATCAAAATATCCCGAAGATGATTTCTATTCAAATCCATTCCAATTCATACATTGGAAAATTCTGGTTAGATTAAAACCATTCACAAATCCAATTTATTTATTTAAAAACGTTGGATTATCTTTCTAGTTAATAACTAGTTCATTTTGATAAAAATATATTTTTATCTTTAAAACGTGGAAATTTTCATCCAAATTCTTTCCAAAGCATTTATTATGATTTTACACAAATTACTAATATTTTTAATAATTTTATCAAGGCCCGTACAGTCGATTTCCAATAACGGCCACCGAACTGCATCCATAGCCACATTTTCCAAAACTGATTTGGACATAATTCCAAATCCAACCATTAGATTTCAAATCTCTTTTATTCATTGGAAAGCCCTGATACGAACCCAACGGTTCTGGGTTTAGGAGAATCTGACGATCGGATCTCCCGTAATGTCCATTCGAAGTCAATGGTTGAAATTCGCGAACGGTCGCAGCGCACCGCGTTCTGTTCAAGCCATTAATATATATATTATATATATAATGTATATTTCCTTCGAAACATATTTTATAAATTTGTATTAAAAACAAATCCCACTTCCATTTCAATTTTAAATCAAAATTGAATATTCCATATCATTAATATATAAATGATAATATTTTCAAAATATCAGATTTTGAAATCATTTCCCTTTCAATATTCATTATAAAAATGAATGAGATTGATATAAAAATTGTTCGCATTAAAATGGCGCATAACTAATCAACACGGCCTCACACATTTCAATATTTTAGTGTCCATCCAAAATCGGACATCAAATTCACATTTTTATCCTTTATTGAATATTATTTTAAAATATTCATACATTTTTATCCTTTACTGAATCAGTTACCATATAATGTTATTTATATAGATTTCATACATCACATGTGCACTACAACAATGATACACAATCATCCAGAGTGCATTACACAACTGCATAAGCATTAGATATAAATAATTAACGCTTACAACAGCCTGTCAACCAATCGATTGACATACAACTAAACAATTGGGATTAGCGTACGTCAAATATCATCCCAATACCCATGTGGGGTTTCAACCAACAAATAATAAATATTATTTGTGTCGTTGGGTGATGTGTAAAATTTATCGTCCCAATCAATGTCAGTTAAATGGGTGTACATAAACAAATCGTCCGATTTGTAAATGAATATTTATTTTCATTTTAGGAAAATTTTATGCCGTTCACATATACGTTAAAAATTATTTTTTTAACATTAAAATATTTATTTCAACACATGACTATTTTATATAGTTCATTCATTCAATAAAAATGACACTTTTATTGTTCAAACATTTTATTCAACACATAAATATTTTTAATAGTTTATTTCAGAAAATTTTGGCATTATAACGGCGCGATATTAGAACCAGAATAATGTCTTGCATTATCCCTCTCCTGATACTGGCTCGCGCCATACACAATCACCAATCACAATCAATATACCTCAATATAATCAATAACCACAATACAGTCAATTTTCCCATAATACAATCCAAACAAACAAACAACCATGGTTTGTATAAATAAATAGTGTCAGGAGATACTAAGCCCCGTCTGCAACTTAGAATATATTAAACTGTAAAATAGTTTGAGTGAGAACGAGTTCTCACATTGGGATCCACTCCGCCATGTTTTTCTAACATTCTAATTTGATGTTTTAGTCCCAGAATTTGTAAACAAGATCCAATTTGCGCACGATCTTTTACCATAGCTTAAATGCGCCATTCCGGACAACTTTCTCCTAGTGGTCTTTCTTCCGAAAATGCTCCAATTCGCCGGTAATCGTAAAAAGACATAAACGGGATAGCAGACTTTGTACTCGTTTTCTGAACAACTCCACATTCCAAAATACGGCTTCCATATAGTCAAATCAAAAGAGAAAATCGTGCTCTTCGATTTTGTCACTGTGGAGTTTTGGCCATAGGGGCTCGGTTTGGAAGTTATTGAGGAAATAAGATCTGGGCTGTTTTGCACACAGAGGTTTCTGAAAACAAATTGGATTTTTGGCGAATGTGCGGCCCATGGTCTAGGATGGGAGGTGCTACAAGCGGCGGCGCAGGTCTAAGAGGGTGCGGGTGGCAGGTGGTGGGTGGTGGCCGGCGAAGGGAGGTGGTCGCCGTGGGTACAAATTTGGGCGCAGGGGTTTTAAATTAAAGGGGGAGAGAGAGGGGAGGAGGGGTGGCGCCTGAGGTGGCGGCGCAATGGCTAGGGGGCGGCTATCGCCTGGCAGGCTGCGGCGATGGGAAAGGGTAGGGCCGACGGGGTTTGGAGAAAAAGGGGGCATTGGTTTTTTTTTGACCGGGGTTCTAAATTTTTAGGGTTTGACCAAAGGAGGGGTATATATAAATATAAATATAATTTTTAATTCCAAAAAGTTACTTTTTCATTCAAACTCCAAATCGAACCCAATGACTATCGCCCTTAGCTAAATACCCACTTTCAAGACACAATGGGATATGTCCCGTAAGTCAATTCGACTATTTCGATCAGTTTTTATTGAAATTAAAATATAAATTAATATTATAGTCAATATTGAATTTAACATACATTTTAATTTACCGGGGCCACATACTGACTCCAAAAATTATAGAAAAATAAATCTAGCTATATTTTGACGATACGGTCCTAACAAAACTAATTTCATTGAATTTGTAGATCGTTTGGAAAAATGGTCATTTTCCAGCCGATTAAATTCAAATTAAAACTGACAAAGCACATTTAAATTTACTACGCTCACATATTAATTCCAAAAATTATGAAAATTAGAATTTAACAATAATTTGACATTCTGGATCCAACAAAAGTGGTTTCGTCGAAAACGGAGGTCGTTTGCAAAATAGTTATTTTTATGGGCTATATATTATATAAAATATATATAAATTCCATAGCGACTATTTTAAATTTTAATGTGGACATAATTTTCAATTTATAAAGTGAAATCTCAGTTTTTCACATTCATTAGAAAGATATAATTAAACAGATTCTAACGTTTCTTATTTTACTGAAATCCGATTTAATTTGAATCCTATACATTCAATTAAAATTTTAAATCGAATTTTCAAACTACTACACCATTTCTAGTTCGTTTTATAATTAATATAAATTTAGACATTCTAACTTCCATATTAATAAAATTTTAGTCGATACTATTTAAAATAAATAATTTTAAATATTCAAAATCCAGTAAAAATAGCTAAAATAAAAAATTTAAATTGGTTCAGAAATTCTGGGTTGTTACACATGATTTCCCAACTTTTACATTAAAGATTTATTAACTGTTTTAGTTCTCACACCAGTCCCATGACTAACTTGGAGTTTATTGTTTAACCTAAACTCTGGTGCCCATATTTTCCACACAGGTTGCTAGTAGCTTTGGTTTTCGAAGATACTTCTTTTCACAGAATCCTGGATTACAGGTGGAGCTATATTCGGAAAGCTTTTGTATGTGAATTTCTTTCAGTTGTGGTTGTAGATGACTTTTTCGTTATACATTACACTTATGTATTATTTTCTGCTGTTATGTATTATTAATCTCTGATATTGTATTTCCAATGTGTAATATTAATCATTTGAACTCTGAGATCTTGTACTCTGATCTAATTGTTGTAATAGCAATGAAATGTTCTGTTTTTTGTGTTCGTATGCATCGTGTTCTCAAAAAAATATGCTATTTTCCATCTTTCCCGAGATCGGGGGATTTTGGGGCGTTACTGTTTGGTATCAGAGCTTTGGTTTAAAAAGCACGAGAACAAGACACATTAGAACCAAATGAAAGAATTCATCAAAGATAGGATTAGTAACATCCTATAAGAATGATTCGTTAGAGATAGGGTTAATAATACCCTAGAATGAGTTAGAAAGTATTATTTGTAAAAATAAATTTAATTTTGAAAATTATACCTTACTACACATATTTGAATCTTTTATTTTATATTGATTTTGGACTATCGGGTATATGAAGATTTTGCATACACGCCTAGCTAGCGTATATACGAAGCCTCAAATATACTGGAAGATATAGAATCACACTCTAGTCGCTCGGGGATGATTTTGATGATGAGGCCTCATCATCAGAGTCTATGTTCGAGTTTCGAAAGTGGGATGCCTATATATTTCAAATTGACTGGTGTGAGAACCAAAATTAGATAGAATTTATTGTTTGTGATTTGACACTGAAATTATTATTTTAAATATATATAAGAGTTATATATTTGAAAAGCTAATCAACTGATTGATTGCTGGTTGTGATGATGATAATTAGTTCAACTAATAAGAATATTGGAATAGTAAAATGAATAAGAGAATGTAAGTTAAATTTAGCCAAATCAGATCAAATATTGAACTGAATTGAAAATTGATTGAAATTGCATATATGTGCATGTGTATATAATGAACAGGTCATAGCATGGAAGCTAAGAAGAGGAATAAAATTGTACGCTCGACAAATAGGTACATATTTATTGCATTTATTGGGGTTTGATGGTTTTTTGAGCCGATTAGCTAGCCGCTTGGCTTTTTCTATTTCTTTTGGATTGATGAGGGCCCTGTGAGGCAAGTTATGGTTTTATCGATCAACCCATACAAATGAAGTTATGGCCATTTTTTTCGAAAATTTAGGGGGTTAGCCAAATTTTTGAGAAATTAGAAAATTCTTAGAAACTGAAAAGTTGAAGAAAGAAAGCCAGAATGAAAGTTGAGTTGGTTAGTTAGACAACTTTCAGCTTTATTCCTTTTCGAGGATGAAAAGATTTTAAGTGGGGGAGATTGTAACAACCCAGATTTTCTGAACCAATTTAAAATTTTTAATTTAGCTATTTTAATGGATTTTAAGAATTTAAAATGATTTATTTTGAGAACTAATGATTTAAAATTTATTCAAATTGAAGTTAGAATGTATAAATTTATTTTAATTATAAAACGAACTCGAAATGGCGCGGTAGTTTAAAAATTCGATTTTTAATTTCAAATGAATATACCGAATTCAGTATAAGTCAGAATTGGACGAAACAGGAAACATTTGAATTTGTTTTACAATATCTTTCTAACGAATGTGAAAAACTAAGATTTCACTTTATGAATTGTGAAATATGGCCAGTTTAAAATTTAGAATAGTCGCTATGGAATTTATATATATTTTAATATAATATACAGCCCTTAAAAAACCCATTTTGCAAACGACCTCCATTTTCGATGAAACCACTTTTGTTGGATCCAGAATGTCAAACAATAGTCATGTTTTATATTTCATAATTTTTGGAATTTATATGTGAGCGCAGTGAATTTAAATGTGTTTGGTAATTTCAATTTAAATTTAATCGACTGGAAAAGGGCCATTTTTCAAACGGTCTCCAAATTTTATGAAATTAGTTTTGTTAGGACCGTATCGTCAAAACATAGCTAGATTTATTTTTCTGTAATTTTTGGAGTTAGTATTTGGCCCCGTCAAATTAAAATGCGCGTTTAAATTCAATATATATTGATTTATATTTTATTTTTGATGAAAACTGATCGAAACAATCGAATTTCCTTATGAAACATATCCCATTGTGTCTGAAATAGGGATATTCAGCTAGGAACGATAGTCGTTGGGTTTTATTTGGAGTTCGGAATTGTATGGAGATAATTTACAAATTAAATAATATTAAATATATATATATATAAACATGTTTTTTCAGAAACCCTAGTTTCATTTAAATGTTGCAGCCGCTAGTGAAATAAACGTCCAAAAAAAACGCGATTTCATCCGAAAATTCTCCAAAACCATTCGAAATTAAAACCCCGATTCAAAACAAAAATTGAAAAGCTTTCTCTCGTTTATGGATCCATACGGCTATGATCAAAATCTATGCGGAGATGGGTGCGGATTTCTTTCTCGAAGTGGCGCCGCTGGGAGCAAATTTTAAGGCGGACAGTGGGCACGAGTTTCGAGGCGTGCCAGGCGATGGTGTCTCATGCGAAGGGCTATGTCGAGGAAGGTTCAGATTGGGGTCCGGTCGATAGCAAGAGGAGCGGTGATGGTGGAAATGTTTGGTGCTTATACGTTTTCCAGTTCGGGTTTTTACAGATTAAGGAGAAGGGTTTAGTAACCTTTAAAATGTTGTTAACAAAATTAATTATCATTTAAGTTGTTTATTAATGAAATTAATGTATAATCTGTTGTATCTTTCTCATACGAAAACGGAATCAAACGATTTCGGATCCGTTGGAATCGTAGAAAAGAGAGCTACAACATGGAACTGACCAAAACCAAAACGGAGCACATTAGAATTTTAGGCAAATTGAAATCATAACAGAAATAAAATCTTCATATAAAGAATGATGGAGTGGAAACCAAAGTGAGAACTCCTTCTCACTAAATTATATTTTATCATGTTATTGTATTCATGTATAAATATATATAGAATTACCAGTGTAGATTATTATCAGTTTTAATCATTATAAATTATATACGGTGCCTGTTTTCTCCCCTCCCTCGTCCACAGACCTTGGACGATTTAATTGACTGTATTGTGTTTTGATTGTGATGCTGAAATGCTTAAAATATTACAAATAATGTTAATATTAATGTGGTAGTTGAGATTAAATTATACATATCTATTTATAATTTAAACAGTAAAATTGGGCCATTAGAAAAATAATTCAAACCGAATTTGAATTGGGTAAATTTATTAACTAATGATTCCTTTAAATAGATTGTTGTTGTTTGAAAACCCCACACGGGTATTGGGATGATATTTGACATACACTAATCTCATTATTTAGATATATGTCAATCGATGGGTTGATAGGCTGTGATAAGCGTTATTTATTTACTTTAATGCTTATACAGTTGTAAAATGCTCACTGCATGATGTTTGAATGGTTGATGATTATTTATCATTATTGTTGAATGTATGTGATGTATGAAGTAAATATAACTGAAATTATATAGTAATTGATTGAGTTGCATTCCGATTCAGAAAGAACTAATAATTCAAAATAATATTTAGAAAAGAATCAAAATATGATTTTAATATCCGATTTGGGATGGACACGAAAATATTGGAATATATGAAGCCGAGTAGGTAGATATTCACCATTTTTAACCCGAACGGGTTTATCGATCGATTTTATTCATTTTATAATGAATACGGAAAGAATTGATTTTAAATCTAATATTTTGAAAATATTATCATTTTAATATTATAGTGATATGGAATATTCAATTTTGATTAAAAATTGAAAATGAAGTTAAAATTATTTTGAAATGGATTTATAAACAAATTTATAAAATACGTTTTGAATGGAAATCGACGATATATATATATATATATATATATATATATATTTGATGGCTTGAATAGAGCGCGCCGCGCAGCGACCGTTCTCGAATTTCAACTATTAACTTCAAATGGACGTAACGGGAGATCCGACCGTCGGATTCTCCTTAAACAAGAACCATTGGCTTCGTACCGAAAAGATCTTCCCAATGAATATAAGAGATTTGAAATCTAACTGTTATATTTGGAAATATGTCCAAATCAATTTCAAAAAAGGTCGCTATGGATGCAGTTCGCTGGCCGTTATTGGAATCTGACTGAAATAGCGATACTAAAATTATTAAAAATATGGAAAAATTGTGTAAAATCATAATAAATGATTTGGAAAGAGTTTGGGTAAAACAAAATCATACCTGGAAAGATAAAAATATATTTTTATCTAAATGAGCTATTTAATAATTAGAATAATAAATGGGATTGAAATTGGTTTTAAAATAACCAGAATTTTCCAACGAATAAATTGGAATGGATTTGAAATGGAAATAATTTTCGAAATATTTCGATGTTGGATTCCATGGTTATACGGATATTGTAGAGGAATTTGGAAGATACAGATATTGTTATTCCCAATACAATATCCGTTGGTTTTAGAATTTGATATTGAATATAAGCCGATATAATTTCTATTCAGAGCCTTGTATATAATATCAAATTGGATTTTGGGTTTGTCGTGAATGGTGTCTTAAATAACGCTGTTCTTAAACCCAGTTGAGAAGAGTATAAATCTTTTAATTAAGATTTATAGAAGTTTTCCAATTAATTAATATTTAATTGGAACTGAATAAAAGAATTGGATTTTTGGGTTTATCGTGAGCTGTGTTTTAAATAACATTTACTCTTTAACCCAATTAACAGTGCAGTTATGATTGGAATTAATAAATCTTTTGAATAAGATTATTGGAATTTTCCAAAGAAAAGTTTTCCAATTTAATATATTAAATGGGAATTGTAACAACCGGTAATTTTTAACGATTTAAATTCCGGTTTAAATCAATTTTTTTTTTTGAAATTATTCTATGGTTTTTCATAACAGGAATTCGAAATTTGTAATACGTATAGTGAGATGTTGCAACTGTAAAAATTTCATCGGAAAATTTGACTGTTGTCGGTCGTGCAATTTTCAGTGCAAAGCTGCGCATAACAGATCAAATTTTAGCGATTTTAAAATTTCTCCAAAACCAGTTCGGAACACGGAAAATATTCTATTCGTTGTTACGAATCCGACGGCGAAATTCGTTTTGCGAAAATCTGACGTTTTGACCTCCGTTTTCCGTCCGCATTTTTAAGTCAAAGGGGTCCGTAACGCGCTTTTGAACGGAGCATCCTGACACTGCAAATTATACACCGTTGTGTCCGTCTCGTCGAGCTGATTACCAAAATATATTTATTTGTCAGTTTCGGTGCTCGGTTCGCGCTGAAACTGCGAAAAGGCTTGCGCAGTTCATTTTTGAAACAGTGACATTTGAGTTCGATGTGTCCCTTTTCTGATTCTACGTATTTTTCTAGTCATTTTAGGTCTGCAAAACTTGTCATTTTATTTTACTAAGCTATCCATTTTTTCTTTTTTCTTTCAAAGCTTATAATGGGCATGTTTTAATGCATGCGTATTTGGTTATTTGAAACCATACGTTCATTACTTAAATCATATACATGCATGCGCCATTTTGCAATTTTATTTCCCAACCAACTTTTCATGCATTTAAAATTTGTTTTCAATTACTTCATGTTGTTTCTAAGACCATGCATGCATTAGGTCCTCCCCCCTTGAATTCCAATGGTACGTTCACTATTTCCTTGAAGTTGCTCTTTTCTTTTTCAAACCATTCATTTCCTTTTAGGTTACAAAACAATTTGTTCCTTGATTTATTTATTTTTAATTACTTCTGTTCCATTTCTAAACGTCAGTTTCTTTTGAATTTGAAAGCACACATTTCGGCATAAATCCATGCACGTAGTAGTCCATTTCCAATGTTTAGTAAATGAGGAAAAATTCAAAGGCAACTGCCATCTCCCATTTTTCAGTACATCTCCTGTATATATTCCAGTCCGATACAACAGTAGCTTTTCTATTCCAACCCATGCGCCATTTCTTATTCTTCCCATTCTTTTTTTTTTGGATCTACGCATTTTCTTAACCCTCTTTCTTTACTTCTGCCCACCATTCCATTTTCCCATCGCCCCTACAGCCTTCCATTGATGAAAAGGGAAGAAAAAAAGGAAAAAAAGGGAAAAAAGAAGAAGAAGGAAACAGTCCCTTATTTCCCAGTGCGCCATCGTTCCATTATTCCGGCACCGGAGATGACCGTGCCACCTTCCATTTGTGACTGGTCGAGCCCAGTTCTAGCCATACTTCTTTTGCACGACATGAATGCCTCTTCTATTTTGTGCTGAGCTTCTTCTTTAGTGGCCCCTCCTTTATTTATATAAATTAAAATGTTCGCTCATTGTAATCCATTCCCTAGAGAAACAAAGGCGGACAATGTCATGCTTTTTGGTCTTTCCGAGACTTTGAAGTTGGTTTGTTGAGTTACTACTTTCCTCTCCCAAAATAAATAAATAAAAAGAGTATGAGAATTCATCACTTTTGAATTTGTTGATATCGCATTGGGCGCCGTCGTGCCGGTTTGATTTGGCGGTGGTGTCCGTGATCATTGTCGTGCGTCACATGTCGTAGCTAGTTGGTTCCTGTGTTAGTTCATCTTTATCCATTCGTTTGATGTCTCAAATCCATGCCACGAAAGGTGAGTTTATCTCACACCTGACTTACATTTTTCATGGATGTTAGATCAATAATGACCTGTTATATGAAATGTATAGGTTGCTAATAGAAATTGTTTGATTTGATATGTATGCACATTTCATATGCGACACGATATATTCATATGACACGTAGTTGCACTGATGATATATATGTTGTGATTAATACTATGTGATTGTTGATACCCAAGTTTTAGGAAAATCACTAAGGGTTGAAATGATACATACCCGAACGAACATTAGAATAGGGAAAAATCGTTAAGGGTTGAAATGATAGATCTGAACGATTTTTATTGAATTTGGGATCGCGGGTTGAAATGATAGACCCGTAGAAATTTTATAAATTGCGGGTTGAAATGATAAATATCCGTATCACTTGACCATAGGGCAGAAAATTATATACGGACACCGTTGGTCGTGTTTTCGAAGTAAAATGATTTGGAAGTTGATTTTAACTTATTATTTTATAATTTAATTATATAAATATAAAAAAAAACTTTTATATATTATATTATAGTAAATATTTCTTTTAAATCTATTTTATACTATTTTGAACTTATATATGTTTATAATTGTTAGCCTACTTTGTGAACTAGGTAACACAAAGTCAAGAAACCAACCGTTGAAGAGTATTTCAAGTTATGCGACTCCGGTTCGGATCGGAAGGAAACTCCACAATTCAGATTGATAGCAGCGTATCGGTTCGGATCGGGTAAAATTCTCTGTTCGGATCGGATATCTCTTACTGGATAAATTGGCAAAGCATACCTGATCGGATCGGAAGGCCAATGAATCTCAGGTGGATCGGAAAGCCGTCTGCTTGCCACGACTTCGGGGCGGAGCGGAGTATGATTAGAAAAGAAGAGACGTCCAAGCTACTCCGGTTCGGGTCGGGTATTCCGATCCGAGCCCCCAACCTGCACGTCTCCGACCCGCACCCATGATCCAGGAAGATCTCCTATAAAGTCGCCTGAAGAACCGGACCGGATGTGACCAATTCCTACCCCTAACGTCCATCTCATTGATGCGTTGTCAGCTTGATAGCCCATCCGAACCCGAAGAGAGTGCAATGGATGACACGTGTTCCGACCCGGATTGCATCTCAGGCAGATTCACACCTATAAATACCCCATCTAGAGACAAAGAGAAGGATCTTTTTCAGCACTTTTGAGAATCCAAGTACCTCCATCATTCGAATTCCTTCACTCCCGGAAAATCCAAACCATCTTTCATTTCCTGTTTTTATCTTTCTGAGTGAACAAAAGTGAGTTGTGAGCGAATCTTACATTGTATTTGTAATTGAATTACTGAATATAGTGAAAACTAAGTGGACGTAGGCATTTCTTCGCCGAACCACTATAAACCTTGTGTGTTCTTTTTTATTTCTGCTTTACTTTATCTTGTTTCTAATCAATTTGGGTGTTAGAACCACATTTGGGTCTAACACTTTGGTGCTTTGACTGAGAATCCTCATCTAAATTCTTTATTTTCCGGGATCTCTTTCTACTTTTTGGACCGTTGAGTTCAAAGAAGTGAATCCTTAAGTTTCTCCACTTTCTTACATTCGTTGAAGTAATTGTCAAAGACTCATGGCCAGAGGAAAAGGCAAGGAAGTCCAGTCTGTTCAAGGAAATGGAGCTGGTGAAGATCAGCAACATGCTGTTGTAACAAGGTCTAGGGGGCAGAGTTCAGCAGCAGGGAGAATCAACGCAGGAAATCCGAACCGACAGCAAGGGGAAAGTTCCGATCCGATCCGGGTTGGAGACTCTGAAGCAGTGCACTCCCCCAGTCTGAACCGACCCGACTTGCTCGCCGCACACCGATCCGAACAGACACCCCAGCTCCGATCCGACCCGACTTCCTACCTCCGATCCGACCCGATGCTTGGTGAAGCTGGAACATCTACTCGAGTCCCCGCGAATGCTCCAATTCCAGCTGCCAGGGTTGGAGACCAGGCCAATCCATCTGCTCCCATCACTCAAGGAGATTTCTCGCGCTTGCTTGATATGCTTGAGAGCACGAGGGAAGCTATGAGAGTTCATGAGCGCACCAATCTCATGATGCAGGAAAATATGAGGCTCATGAGTCGGGAAATCAGTGAGCTCCGCCGGCAAAGAACTCCGTCGCCAGTTCGTCATACACCAGTAGATCAATCTTCATCTTCTGAGGAAGAGAGGCCCCGTGAGCGAAGGCCACTCGAACGACCTCAGAACGTGGAGCAGCTAACGTTTGGATCTTTGGGATCTCGCGAGGATATCGCACGAGCATTAGGAAACGATAGCCCATCTCGGGGGCAAAGACTCCAGTCCCCTCTTCCCGAGATCGACCGGGAACGCAGGGAAAGGAATCGAGCAGAGGCAGCTCGAAGAAGAAGGGCGTCTCCTGAGCAAGAGCCCCGGAGGAACTCGGACACTAGGGCCAGGGAACCTGAGCAGCCCCTAACTAGTGCCGATGTGCAGGCGATGGTTCGTCGAATTATGTCCGAAAGCCGGAATTATACAAATGAAGACTACGGTATAGAGCGAAGCCATACTCCGTTCACTGACGACATCCTAGACTTCCAGTTCCCCCGACGCTTTAATTTGCCACAGATGGATAAATATAACGGAAGGACTGATCCAGGACAGCACTTGATGCGGTATTCGTGGCTTATGAATGCAGCAGCTGCCCCCGATGAAGTAAAATGCAAAGCGTTCCCAATCTACCTAGAAGATGTGGCTTTATTTTGGTTTACCCGACTTCCTCCTCGTTCAATTTCTAATTACAAAGAACTAAGCGAGCGTTTCATGAACCAGTTCCGACTACATGCTCGAAAGTCCAAGAGCGTTATTGAATTGTCGAGGATCAAACAGGCACCAGGAGAATCTTTAAGGGCATATTTAGATCGTTTTAACCAAGCTGTAACTGAGGTCAGTGACCCGCATGAGCCCACTATTTTGATGGCATTGAAGGAAGGAGTCGATCCCGAATCTGAGTTTGGAGACTACCTTTCTGGGAAGACACCCCCCACAAGGGCGATATTCTACGAAAAAGCCGATATTTATCTAAGACGAGAGGAGGCCCGGGCAAACCGGAAGAGAAAGTCTGAGACAGCTTCAAAGGAGAATGTGCAGAGTAATATTGCAGTGAAGCAGTCTGGGGAAAGTTCTGGCAAGGTTGAAGTAAATGTAGGAAACAAGGGTGGAAACAGCAATACTGGAAGCGGGGGAAACAACAGCAACCGTAATTCGAACGGTAACAGGAGAAACAGAAATAGGGGAAGCGACCCAAACAAAAGGCCCCGATTCCAGAACTACGAGAACTACACACCATTGAATGACACGTTGGAAAATATTTACCTGGACACGTATAATGTGTTGCAATACAAAAGACCGCCACCTCGTGATTCGACCGAGAAAGAAATGGCGACAGGGAAATTTTGCTTGTTTCACGGAACGCATGGACATTCGACCAATGAGTGTCGACATTTGAGGGATGTAATTGAAAAGCTGCTGCGTGAAGGAAAGTTGGATGAGTACAAGGTTGCCCCGAGGGACAGGGGGCAAGGAGAGCAGGCTCCAAAGCAAATCCTACCTGCTCCTAAGCCTACCGCGCAGCAGAAAGGTAAAGGGATCGTCATCAACTCCATAGTAGGCGGACCTCACCCGGCAATCCGAAGCTTTAGGTCAATGGACCAATATGTGAATGCGGCCAAGCATCTAGATGTGAATGAAGGTGACGATTTGGAAGATGTTACCCCCATCAAACAACAAAAAACCATGTTCGATGACGTGGTGTTTCGCAGCCGAGACAACACGGGAATACAATCTCCCACCAATGATCCGTTGGTTATTACTACCGCTATTGGGCCAGCGTTGGTCCATAAGGTATTAGTAGACAACGGAAGTTCCGTTAATATTTTGTTCAAGAAGTCATTTGATCAGATGAAGCTTGAGCCTGAAGATCTGAAACCTTGTGAAGGATGGATTAGAGGTTTCAACGGAGCGACGACAGCTCCTATGGGATATATAGAGTTGCCTGTGACCCTAGGGCAAGGAGAACGTAGAAGAGTGCGAATGCTTCAGTTTGTAGTACTGGACGTAGATTCGCCATATAACGCATTTTTAGGGAGGCCTGCCCTCGCTGAGTTTAGAATTTGTATCGCCCCTTGGTGCTTGTTACTAAAGTTCCCAACCGAAGCCGGGACTGGAGTAATAAGAAGGGATCAGGTTTCTGGACGGGCCTGCTATGTGGCCGAACTGAAGATGTTGATGAAAGGAGTTAATGCTGAGAATAAGGATGCCTCATCTCCCTCAAAGGGGGACTCGGCATAGCAATTAGAGAGGTTGAACCCAAGGGAGTTGCGAAAAGGAACGCCTGAAGACCTGGATCCTAGAAAAGACGAGGAACCAGAGGCTAGGAATGCAACTCCTAATGAAGCAACAGTGGAAATTCCTGTTGATAAAGCTGATCCGACGAAAGTTTTGAAGATTGGTTCCCAATTGGATCCACGTCGTGCTGAAGAGCTGACGAACTTTTTAAAGGCGAACTTAGATGTGTTCGCCTGGACCCATGCTGACATGTGTGGGATATCGCCTTCCGTTATCAGTCACAAATTGAATGTAAATCCGAAGCATCCACCTGTAAAGCAAAAGAGACGCATGCTGGGCCCAGAGAGGTCGGCTGCCCTCAAAGAGGAAGTAGAGAAATTGAAGCAAAATGGATTTATTCGAGATTCGACCTATCCCGACTGGATATCGAATCCCGTTCTGGTAAAGAAGCCAAACGGAAAGTGGCGAACTTGTATTGACTTTTCAGATTTAAATAAGGCTTGCCCAAAAGATAGTTTCCCACTTCCCAGGATTGACCAGCTTGTAGACTCGACAGCAGGTCATGAACTTCTCTCTTTCATGGATGCATATTCTGGATACAATCAAATTCCTATGCATGTACCAGACCAAGAGCATACAAGTTTCATTACGAATCTGGGATTATATTGTTATGTTGTAATGCCATTCGGATTAAAAAACGCTGGAGCTACTTATCAGCGGTTGGTAAATAGAATGTTTTATGATCAAATAGGAAAAACTATGGAAGTTTATGTGGATGATATGCTTGTTAAATCAAAGCAGTCCTCCAGTCATACGCAAGACTTAGCAGAAATGTTTGGTATCTTGCGAAAATACCGTATGAAATTGAATCCTTTAAAATGTTCATTTGGAGTGGCGTCGGGAAAGTTCCTTGGCTTCATTGTGAGTTCCCGAGGAATTGAAATCAACCCTAGCCAGATAGCGGCAATTAGAAATATCAGGGAACCAAGGAGAATTAAAGACGTCCAAAGTCTGGCAGGGAAGGTAGCGGCGCTAAGTAGATTCATCTCCAAAGCCACTGATAAATGTGTTCCATTTTTTGATTTGATAAAAAGGGGAAAGAAGAACTTCCAGTGGACTCCCGATTGTGTCGAGGCTTTTCAAAATCTGTTAGAACTATTAGAAAAACCGCCAATCTTATCAAAGCCCGTAGACCATGAAGAACTATTTGTTTATCTAGCAGTCTCGGCTCACGCTGTCAGCACAGTTCTGGTTCGAGAAGAAGACAAAGTACAAAGGCCAGTATACTATGTGAGTAAGAAATTAGCAGCGGCAGAGCGCAACTACCCAAAGATCGAGAAGCTTGCTTATAGCCTCCTGATTGCATCCCGAAAGCTTCGTCACTACTTCCAAGCCCATCCAATAACCATATACACCGATCAGCCGTTAAGACAAGTGCTGCAGAGAACCGAAGCGTCGGGAAGGTTGATTAAATGGAACATAGAACTAAGCCAGTTTGATTTGAATTTTCAACCACGAAAGTCAATCAGGGGGCAAGCTCTAGCAGACTTTATTGCGGAGTTCACCATTCCAGAAGAAGAAATAATCAATGACCAAGTGGTCAAATCTGAGGATAAGCTAGAGATGAATCCGTGGAGACTATATACAGATGGAGCTAAAAATGACCGAAGATCCGGAGCAGGAATTGTCTTAGTCACTCCGGAGGGACGGTCGTTATATTACGCCCTACGGTTAGAATTTTCGGCCACTAACAACGACTCTGAGTATGAAGCCCTGATTGCCGGGCTGAAACTTGCTAAAGACCTCAGAGTAAAAATGATGGACATATTTTGTGACTCTAAGATTGTTGTTTGTCAAGTGCGAGAGGAATTCGCGGCTCGAGGACCTCGACTAATCACATACCTCAAGAAGGTAAAAGAGCTATTGAATAGCTTAGAACGGTACAACATAACACATATTCCCAGAGCAGAAAACCAGAAAGCGGATAGATTAGCAAAGTTGGCTAGTTCCGACAATCCGGAAGGGACTGAGGTAATTCCAATTGAAACATTGGAATCGCCAAGCTTCGAATCAATGGAAATTGAATTCGTTCTTGAAGCGAAACCAGAGAAGGAGTCATGGATGACTCCAATCAAGAGTTTTCTTAAGAACGGGACTCTCCCATCGAAGAAGAGTGAGAAGAGAGCTGTAGTTCGCAAAGCTGCCAGATATGTTATGCAAGACGATACCCTCTATAGGCAAGGATTTTCTATGCCCCTGTTACGATGTATCGCACACGACGACATCAAGCGTGTACTGAGAGAAGTGCACGAAGGTGAGTGTGGAGATCATACAGGAGGTCAAACTTTAGCGAAGAAAATATTGCGATACGGATACTTCTGGCCTACGATCAACAAAGATGCAGCTGATTATTCACGACGCTGCGATAAGTGCCAGAGATTCGCCAAAATCCCCAGGGCACCGTCAACCCAGCTTAAATCAATGGTGAGTCCTTGGCCATTTGCCACATGGGGAATCGATATCATTGGAGTTTTACCGATCGCTAAAGGAGGGGCTAAGTATGCCATAGTAGCCGTGGATTATTTTACAAAGTGGGTGGAAGCTGAACCCTTGACTAAGATCACCACAAGAAAGGTGATAAGTTTTGTGGTCAGAAATATTATATGCCGATTCGGGATCCCAAGGACGATTATTACCGATAACGGGACCCAATTTGATAGCACTGAATTCAGAAACTTTTGCCAGAAATATAAGATAGACAAACGATATACTGCAGTTGCCTATCCACAATCTAATGGGCAAGTAGAGGCAATAAACAAGGTAATAAAATCCATCCTCAAAAAGCGATTAGAGCATGCAAAGGCAAAATGGGTGGATGAACTGCCCCTAGCTTTGTGGGCATATCGAACAACGTTTAAAACGGCTACTGGTCATACCCCTTTCTCCCTCTCCTTTGGTTCAGAAGCAGTAATTCCAGTTGAACTGGAAGTTCCTTCCCACAGGGTGACATATTATGACCCGATGACGAATCGGGCACTTTTACTTGAGTCTCTTGATGAAGTCGAAGAGAAAAGAGACGAAGCAGACTTGCGTGCAGCAAGACATCGGCGTCAGATGGCGCGCTATTATGACAAAAAAGTTCGCCTCAGAACTTTTGAACCCGGAGATTTGGTGCTCAAGAGAGTTTTTCCATCCCTTCCTCACCTCGGCCCAAAATGGGAGGGACCCTTTGTCATCCAACGGAAACTTGATAAAGGAACATTCAAGTTAACGACCGTAGATGGCGAAGAAGTCCCTCGAGCATGGAATGCCCAACACTTAATGCGATATTTGGATTAGAAATGCTATACTTTTTGCTGTTCTTCCTGTAAACTCTGTAATAAGGCACGATTTGCCTTTGGAAAATATGACGATATGAATAAAGGACTATAAAGTGGACGTAGGCTATGACTTAGCTGAACCACTATAAAATATTGTGTGTTATTTACTTTTATGCATTTACATTCGTTAGTTATTCTGTTGTGATTATAAAATACAGGACAACTTAGAACCTAAAAAGGTTGAAACAGTTTGGGCATAAAAAGAAGCACAATGATTATTTGTGCAATAAGACATAAAAGAATGAGAAAACGACATTCTTAACTCTAACTCTCCAGAGAAAGAGAGAGAGTATAAAAGCGTCTCAGACTGAGCGCTGAAAAAGAAATTCTATTCTGAACTCTAACTCTCCAGAGAAAGAGAGAGAGTATAAAAGCGTCTCCGACTGAGCGCTGAGAAAGAGGTTCAACTCCGAACTCTAACTTTCCAGAGAGAAAGAGAGTATAAAGGCGTCTCCGACCGAGCGCCGAGAAAGAAATCTTTTCCCGTTGAACGACCGGGGGATAAACAAATAACTGAACTCGAACTCTAACTCTCAAGAGAGTGAGAAAGAGTATAAAAGAAATGCCAGGAAAAACAACAGGTATTGATGATACAGGAAACGCTATCCCGTTAGAGAATCGGGAGCATCCAGATTGCATAGTTAGGCACTGAATAACTTACGGAGATTGACTGGGGACACATGCCCATACACATATCTCCCCTCTTCACAACTTTGTTTCATAACTATAGATATGCATTTTTACATAAGTGCAGAACTGCTAACAAATAAACATTGCAGAAAGTGAATTATTTTTATTTACGAATGAATGAATTTGTACAGGGAAATAACTGAAAAAGAAAGTGCGAAAGCTGCTGGTGTAGCAGCACTTATTGATTTACAAAGATGCTAAAAGGACACAGAAGAACCCACTATTTGGGCTTGGAATGAGCCTTTGATTTCTTGACAGCTTTTTCTGCATCTTTTGCTTCCTTCTCGGCTTCAGTCAAGATCCGCTTTGGTTTTTTTTTCCCTGAAGATGTAGTACTGGGGCCAGCAGACTTTTTCCCGGAGGGCGGGGCACTGGAATCGAGAGAAGATTTTTTAGCAAGTTCTTCGGTAATAGATCTAGTGGAAAGCTTAACAACTAACCTTGAACCTGCATCCACAACAGCGAGGGGCTTGAGGACCTCAGGGTCTAATTCTTCAGCCTTTAATTGCAAGCGCTTGTCTTGATCAGCCTTCATGGCAGCCAAGGTAATGTCCTCAGCGCTTTTCGACTCCCCGGTTATTGTAACTTCTGGTTCCTCATCATGCCCCTCGTCTCCTCCGTCGTCTTTTAACGCTGCAATCATTTCTTCGTCATGGGGAGTAGTCACCTTAGTTGATTCACTCCTTTCCCCCAAGTCTGTGGAAGCAGCCTTGTCTTCTCCTTCTTTGACCCTATCAGCGGGCTTTGTCCCAGTGGTAGCTCCTTGAACTACATCTGTCTTCGCGGAGGATTCAACGCCTACAAAATGAGAAACATCGGTTATCAACTCAGGCGAGAGCAAAGGATTTCTCATTGAACGTTCAATCATGTAGCCAAAGGTAGTAGTAGCCTTGACAAGTTAAGGAGAAAAGACAGGGATACCTTCTGAAGACTTCTCAGCGGGGGTGACTACTACCTCTGGAGTTATTTCAGGAATGGGAGATAGTAAAGTTGATCGGGGAATTCCCGGGTTTTCGGGATCATACCCTTCCACTTCAGGAGTTACAGGAGCAGAAGAAGAGGAGCCAGCTTCAGGAATGGTTTTCTGTTTAGACTTCCGCCTCTCTTCTTCCATGGCCTCAGCAATTAGACGGCGACCTTCGGCTAGGCGCTCTGGTTCGTCGTCTCTCAAGTACTTCTCCATCAACTTATCTTCATCGAGGGAATCGACCTTAAGCTCTTCTTTTTCCCACTCAACGATTTGATTCCACACATGAACCAAGGTGGATGGATAGTCCTCGATCCAGGAAATGTTTCGACGACGAATAATGTGCGCAAAGAATTCGATCATTAGCTCCCCGAAGCCCTGAATATCGGCCTCCGCCTCTGATAGCTGTTTGCGGGTTTCCTCCGCAGATTTAATAGCGCATTCAACGTTGCCCTCAGCCAGAGCAGCCCTGTTTTCCGCCTCTAACAATTTTGAAGCCAAATCTGCGTTTTTCTTTTCTAACTCAGCACTCCTTTTCGCTAACTCGGCATTCTTTTGCTCAAGCTCAACATAAGCGAGACGTGTCTTAGCAGCCTCTGACTTGGCTTCGTCAGCTTGCTTCTTCAACTCGGAACGTTCCTGAGTGTGGGATTCTAGCAAATCATGATAGCGCTTTTGCATGTCCTCAAACTGTTGTTTGAAGTTAGAAGCGTTCTTCTGAGCGATAGCTAGTTGAGCTTGAGTATCTTCTAAATTTTTTCCTAAGGTTTTCAGGGCCTTAGCATCTTCCTCTGCAGTTTTGTGCATTGAGTCAGCATTTGTCAGTAGCGTGCGAATGATTCTAGAAAGAGTGCGGGAATACTTGAACATTTCGGTATATTGTTTTTCCACCAAATCAATCTTTGCTCTGGCCTCCTCTGCCCAATTAGAAGAAATAGGTTCAAGGGAAGGTAGAAAGGTCAGAGTCTCGAAGTAGTGCTCGGGAAATTGCTCCTTTAAGTATGCCAGCCTTACGGCGGTTCCCGCATCTGGTGGAGGAGGGGCTAGGATTGTTAGTTCAGCGTCCCTTCTCGAAGAAGATTCTGTAGAACCCTTGTCTGTCCGAGGTCGCTTAGTAGCAGGGACTTTTTGCTTGCTTCTAGACCCAGTTTCCTTTGGAGGTGTTTTCTCTCTGCTTCGCTTTTCATGGGAGGAAGTGGAATCCCTAGATTGTGGTCTATCCTCCTCCCTACGACCTTGATAGCTTTTGTATTTTTCCTGTTCCGGTCGAACTGGTGAGCGGGAGCGTGAGGATCGAGATCGATAAGGATCATAGGGTCTCCTTTCCTCCCTGCCGCGGTCATCCCGGCGGTTATATTCGGCATCCTGGGGAGGATTAGACATGCTGCGGCGAAGCTTTCTTATGTCATAAGAGGATCGAGACATTGTACCTGCACGATAAGTTAAACGAAGTTTAGAATCAGCGGATCCATGGAAAAAGAAGTGCAATGAATGCTAGTGCTACGGTGCAAAGTGCATCCTATGTAGTGTATGTGTCCCCCCAACCAACCCGAGTCTGAAGCTAAAGTGGTGCGGGCAGGCTCTTTGGCCTTAGCAGGAGTAGTCTCTTCAGAAGAAGTGAAGACTAGAGGGTCCTTTCTGAAATCTTCCGAAGTGTATATAGCCTCGGGTAAAGGGAGATCCCCCAAACCCTGAAATATGTGCTCGTCGGCGCTAGGAACATCCCCTTCGGAAGCGTGAAGTGGCGACCCTTGGGGAGATTTTGATTTGTCTACCGAGGTAGTTTCCTCGGGGGCAACGTACCCTTCACGATGTTTTTTGGCCAGATTAGCCAGCTCATCGTCTTGAGTGGAAGAGGGAGAGGGTGAAGTTTGAAGAGAAGCTGCAGGAATCCCCGAGCCTTCTCCTATTTCTGGAACTGTTTCCACTGGAGGGATATATGCATAAGGGACTGTCCCATGACCGATGCTACGGTGGACGGATAGCAGCCCGTAAAAATGAAGGTACTCATCTTTAAGAACCTCGTCAATAGTAAGGAATTTTTGGTCGCCATTGAGGAGACGGTGCATTCGATCAAAGAACACTTGGTCTGATACCTGTTTGGGATTATCGACTGCAAATAAAAAGGAAAAACAGGTCAGGGTGATGATTCAAGTGTCTAGAATCCAGGGTCAGAAAATCAGTGCTTTACTTGATTTTATCCATCTTCTGGCGCATCCAGGCTGTTGCTTTATATAGAACCACTCCAATCTGGAATCTCCAGCCTTGCTGCTAAACGGTGTAGAGATTATCTTCCTCTTTGGGACCGACTCAAAGTAACAGAAAGAAGGGGTTTCCCTAGTCCGATGTTTGAAATTATAGAAGAAATGAACATCGTCAAACGTAAGCTCCACGCCTAGAATTTCACGATATGCTATGAATAAGGTATGCAGATAGGCGTATGAATTGGGATGTAGCTGCATGGGGGCAATCCGCATTTGTCTTAAGAAGTCGACGATGAAAGGCGAGAAAGGAGGAATGGCGCCAACCATGCACATCAAACGAGTGACCGTCATATATCCTTCTGGAGGGTTATGTGGACGGTCAGAACGTGAGGGCACTAGAGTGTCTCTCTTCATTATTCCATACTTCAAGCAAATTCTCACGAGTCGGTCGTTGTCAATTGTTGATTCTACGGAATCTGGAGGTGACTCCAATATAATGGCTGAGTCGAATTCATCGGGTGCTCGAGTGTCACCAATCCCTCCTTCCTCCTCAAAGCCTAGGGAAACTTCATTTTCTGAAGACACTTCACCGCTTTCCCGATGACCAGCTCCGTAATCCGGACCCTCGCTGTCCCATTCTGGGTCAGATGAAGAAGATATATCCTCGAGAGTGGTTTTGTGGGAAGTTTCTGGAGCTTCTTTCCTCTCAGCTAGACGAGAAGAGCGTCTGGGCCTCATTGTCATGGAACTATTGAAGAAGCAATAGCACGAATTAGAGTGAATTATCCCGTGTCCCCTTTTTGTGTATGTGTGTGAACTAAAGTGTGTGCAACAAATGCGGGAAGTACAAAATAAGAGTACAGCAATGTAAGACGAAGCTTTAAAGAGAAGGTGATAGTCAGAATTGTTCTTAATTCTCGTTTATGTTTACAAGGCACTATCCTAACTGTCCGCGAGGCATATTCGTCTAGAATGAGTGTTAGTTGAATTAGTTGAGTGGTCTTTATGTGTCAAGTTCAATATGTTCGGGTCGGTTCGGATATGCATATGATGACTAGCTCGACGCAGGCAAAGATAACAGTCGGTTCGGATGCCTCACTAAAGCATGGTCAGTTCAAGACAAGGGAAGCAACGGGTGCGGAAGCAGGACTGATCCGTTCGGATCGGGTAGCCCGATCCGAACCGAACCAGCATCACCTAACGGATCCGTTTACTTCAGCCTCTTATCCCATTCACTTTTCCGACCCGAACCGCCTTTTCCTTTCCTTTCCATCTTTCCTAAGAACGAGACCCGAGCCGATTCCCTTTCCCTCCTTTTCCTTTTTGCTCCTTCGTCGTCTACCCGAATCGACTCCAGCTTGTCACCCCACTCTTCATCTCTTTCCTTTTTTCCCATCTACTCACAGATGAGTCCACTTTATCACCGAAGCCGCCGTGAAGAACAAATGTTCGCCCTATTCAGCCTCGCAACGCCTCGAAGCAATGGCGCGTCCACCAGCAGCGGCGGAGGGTTCGAGTGACGCTTATGGCCAAACCATCTTAATCCAACGCTAATTGAAATCGAGAACGGTTGCAACAAAAGTATTTGAGATTAGAAAAGCTACCTATATGTTTGATTCGGGAAATCTACAGGAAGTTGTTTTAGAATTTTCAAGTTTCTAACGTTTTCAATATTAGGGTCGGGAGCGGTAGCAAAAACGAAGAAGGAAGGAATGAAGGCAGTAACGAGTTTATAAAGGGAATGTTGTTGACTCCTCGTCTTCCCATTTTGTCTCACCCGCTCGGACCGGAATGAAGGCCCAGAAGCACAACTCCCTCTGAAGGCCCAACGTCCAAGAACTTAACTCACGAAGACGCTTCGGATCGGAATCCGAACCGAGCGGAAATCTCACGCGATTGATTTAACGTCCGACTCGAATTGAAGAGAAGGGAAGTAAAGGAGGAGCATACCTACAAGAAGCATTACACGGCGAGTAGAGTTCCCACATTTGCTCAGAAATGAAGAAAAAGGCACTCGGATCGGACGCCGAACCGAATAGAAATCAATGCATTACTCTTGACAATTCTGGTTGAACGACATCAAAGGACGCTTTGTACAACGAAAGCATCCTTTGAGGGGGCAAAATGTTAGCCTACTTTGTGAACTAGGTAACACAAAGTCAAGAAACCAACCGTTGAAGAGTATTTCAAGTTATGCGACTCCGGTTCGGATCGGAAGGAAACTCCACAATTCAGATTGATAGCAGCGTATCGGTTCGGATCGGGTAAAATTCTCTGTTCGGATCGGATATCTCTTACTGGATAAATTGGCAAAGCATACCTGATCGGATCGGAAGGCCAATGAATCTCAGGTGGATCGGAAAGCCGTCTGCTTGCCACGACTTCGGGGCGGAGCGGAGTATGATTAGAAAAGAAGAGACGTCCAAGCTACTCCGGTTCGGGTCGGGTATTCCGATCCGAGCCCCCAACCTGCACGTCTCCGACCCGCACCCATGATCCAGGAAGATCTCCTATAAAGTCGCCTGAAGAACCGGACCGGATGTGACCAATTCCTACCCCTAACGTCCATCTCATTGATGCGTTGTCAGCTTGATAGCCCATCCGAACCCGAAGAGAGTGCAATGGATGACACGTGTTCCGACCCGGATTGCATCTCAGGCAGATTCACACCTATAAATACCCCATCTAGAGACAAAGAGAAGGATCTTTTTCAGCACTTTTGAGAATCCAAGTACCTCCATCATTCGAATTCCTTCACTCCCGGAAAATCCAAACCATCTTTCATTTCCTGTTTTTATCTTTCTGAGTGAACAAAAGTGAGTTGTGAGCGAATCTTACATTGTATTTGTAATTGAATTACTGAATATAGTGAAAACTAAGTGGACGTAGGCATTTCTTCGCCGAACCACTATAAACCTTGTGTGTTCTTTTTTATTTCTGCTTTACTTTATCTTGTTTCTAATCAATTTGGGTGTTAGAACCACATTTGGGTCTAACAATAATCTATTTCTAATTTATTTTATAATTTTATAAACTTGTATATATATATTTTTCAAAATTATTTTTTTCTTTATATATATTTTACAAACTTTAATAATACACTAAAAGTTGAATAAGTTAAGGTTTCGCGATTCGAATTCGAGGTTTAAGATATAAAATTTATATAATGATACTTTACTTAACATGTGAACGGATATAAGAAATGAATTTGTTTTCGAATCGAAATAGACTTACGAGAGATGAACTTGAATTGTGAATTTGTTTTGAAATTGAATTTCCAAATCTAAGGAATGAATTTGATTATAAATCAATTGAATGTGAGTTTGAATTCGGTTTTGAATTCTTATGAGAAATGATCTTAAATTGCGATTAATTTGAATAACAGCTCACATGAAATGAATTCGATTTTATAGTGATTGAATATGAATTGGAATAAATTTTTTTTATATAGAATTGGTTTTATAAATTGTTTGGTTTGAATTAAGAATTTGTGAAAGCGAATTTATAAGAATGGTTTTAAAACCGTATGATTTGAATCTATAAGCGACGACATTGAAATGTACAACTTGAATTGTAAGAGGTGGTATGTTTTGTTGATTTGAAATATAAGTTTTGATTTGAATCGAATACATTTTGAATCAGAGCCAAAAATGTTTAATTTCTTGAGTCGAATTAAATGAACTCTTAATAAGGTGGAATGGAATTATTTGAATAGTTTCAATGAGTTTCGCCGAGTATAAATCAAACTACATATCTTCGAAGTTAAAACAATTTTGTCTTGATTTTTAACGATATTCTCGATTTTTTTTCTATATATGACTGTAAGTTGATTTTGGAAAGATGATCGTTATATAAATCCGAAACTAAGATATTATCGAAGTTAAATATTGAAGTATTAGTTTATACTATATTTCGAGACCTTTATGATATGATTTTCTAAATCGATTCGATTTACGTGGATGTGTTTCAAAAGTTAATATATTCGAAGTAAATATTTAATTTTGATTTTTTTATACGAATATGAGAATTCGTATAAACTATTTTATAAAGTGATTTATAAAATAATGACCACGGTGTGAAAAATGTAAACGATTGGTTGTTAAAGAGACCGGGATCGGCTATTGTCATACTCTCTGCCAATACCGAAAACCACTTTAACAACTGTGTGCGCGGTGGAGTTCCAGAATGAAGGGGATGATTTGGCGAACGACTCCATTTTGTTTTATTTAATATTAATCATGAGACCCTGACTAACTTGAGTCAGCTTGATGTGGCTAAAACAGGAGCTATGCACGGACCAAGTGAGGTCATACCTCTTATCGAGCACACTTCTTCGATATTATTCTATCAACGTTGAGATTCGATTTGGGCCCTTTTGATTATGGGAGTGTATATTGAGGTGGGCGGTAGTTGCTACTATGCGTTACCACCAGTCCGGCTCTGCAAACGGTGAATCCACCTGGGCATTCCTTGCGTGCCTTGTCACATGCCTTATACGAGCCCACTACGACTTTGTTTTGTACTGTTGTATATGGAGTGCCCTCTGATCAACCTCCAGTTTACGGAGGAATTACGGTACTGTATATACTATGGGAATATATATATATAAACGGTGTAAGGGTAATCATGGTAATCCCGCTTACGCTATTTTGATATTTTTACTTTACTGATAGACACTATTGTATATAGCGTATCATACTATATAGTATTACTTTAACGGATCGTTAGAGGATGATGATCCCAAACATCCTTTAAGTTATTGATTGCATTTCATCGAACATTTCATTTGAATTGATTTACTTCCATGAGAATGTTAGTCCTGATCCGAGTTGTTCTGTTTTGCATTATTACTCAGGTCAGATCAAGTATATCAGTTTTCGAGATTCACCTTTGGAGTTTGGAGCTTATATTGGATATTTGCTCACCTATATCTACCTGTTGATCAGTTCTTCCAGTTATCCAGTTATTTTTGTCATTCTGTCTCAGATTGTTATCTGTTATTTATTGTATTAGACTTCTTCTGTATTATTTATGTAAACTCTGATGTAAAGCTTCATGAATTACTATTGTATTTTAAAATTTTCCGCTGTAAGATATTATATTACTCTGTATCTGTATCTATGTCTGTGATCTGTGATTCTATGATTTATTCTATTTACCTCAGAAGCTAATAACAATCTGTTGTTTTGGACGTTTCGAGTTGACATGTTTTGTCGATTCGGCATGGTCAAAATGGAGGGTCGTTACAGTTGGTATCAGAGCTGGTTAGAGAATGTGATAGGGGGTTCTCGCTTAGTTGTTTGGTGGCGAGCAGGAGACTCTTACCCCTACACATCCCAATGGGAAGATTGGGTTGGTTGTTGTAGTCGAGAGGCTGGCCGTAAAATCAGTTCTGAGGTATCACTGTATGTCACAGTGGGAGGTTAGCCCACTGCCTGATGGTTGCAAAGCCTAGGGCCGTTACAGTTGGTATCAGAGCTTTGGTTTTTCAAAGCTTTAGCCTATAGGGTAAAAGCTCATTAGAGATAGGGCAGTGATACCCTAGAATGAGTGGAATCAGGTGCAGAATCCTTCTTGAGAGAGCGTATTTTGGAAGTATAAATAGTTTACATATTGGTTTTAAAATATTTTTAAATAAATATTTCGAATATAAAATTCTGTTTAATATTTAAATCTTCTTTTGACTTTCCTTTCCATTTGAATCTATCTTCCTTCGTAGATCCTCTTTGATTAGGTTCTTTTGTTCTTTCAGCTTTTACCTCGAATTCTATAATTTATACTTGTCCATTTCAAGGTAAGAAGTAGAAGAAGAGTATAAGTCTTCTAGCCAGTTTGTCTTTATTAAATATTGGTTTGAAATTTATATTTTGAAAGATATTATTATATAAGATCTTCTTAATGTAATATTTAATTTGATATTTGTAAATAATTTGGTAATACCAATGGTTTGTAAAGATTTTATGTGTAATGTATTCATATGTTAACTTATAGAATTAAGTGTTATAAGTTTAAATATTGATAACATGAATTTGAAAATATTTAGATATAGTATAGAATGATTTTGTTATATATTTGATTTAATAATAATACTGTTGTATATTTATTTAGAATTGTAGTTGAATTTTAATAAATAAATGAGTGGGGGAGAGATATAATTTTTCCCTACTTAAAATTTTAATGATTTGAAATATATTATTTATAATATATGATTTGAAATTTGATATATATTCTGTGTAAATAAATAAAAGATGTTTTGAGTACTTATTTGATGCTAAAATTGGCCTATCGAATACTTAGTGACTTGGTGTATATGTTTGATCAAGATATATGTTAAATTCTATGTGTATTAGATAGATATAGTGTCACATTCTAGTCGCCTGAAAATGATTCTGGTGATGACCGCGACATCATCGATATCTATTTTCGGGTTTCGAAAGTGGGATAAATATATATAGCCAATCGTAACGTCGAGTGAATACTTGAAATGTTTGAAAATATTTTATCTTTTGATTTATATTTATTTAAAATTATATATGTATAGGGATAAATATGAACCATTGGTTTAAATATATTAATTATTTAATTACTATTTCCCTACCTCATTCTTTTCGGGGACAAAAATGTTTGAGTGGGGGAGATTGTAACAACCGGTAATTTTTAACGATTTAAATTCCGATTCAAATCAATTTTTTTTTTGAAATTATTCTATGGTTTTTCATAACAGGAATTCAAAATTTGTAATACTTATAGTGAGATGTTGCAACTGTAAAAATTTCATCGGAAAATTTGACTGTTGTCGGTCGTGCAATTTTCAGTGCAAAGCTGCGCATAACAAATCAAATTTTAGCGATTTTAAAATTTCTCCAGAACCAGTTCGGACAAACACGGAAAATATTCTATTCGTTGTCACGAATCCGACGACGAAATTCGTTTTGCGAAAATCGGACGTTTTGACCTCCGTTTTTCGTCCGCATTTTTACGTCAAAGGGGTCCGTAACGCGCTTTTGAACGGAGCATCCTGACACTTCAAATTATACACCGTTGTGTCCGTCTCGTCGAGCTGATTACCAAAATATATTTATTTGTCAGTTTCGGTGCTCGGTTCGCGCTGAAACTGCGAAAAGGCTTGCGCAGTTCATTTTTGAAACAATGACATTTGAGTTCGTTGTGTCCCTTTTCTGATTCTACGTATTTTTCTAGTAATTTTGGGTCTGCAAAACTTGTCATTTTATTTTACTAAGCTATTCATTTTTTCTTTTTTCTTTCAAAGCTTATAATGGGCATGTTTTAATGCATGCGTATTTGGTTATTTGAAACCATACGTTCATTACTTAAATCATATACATGCATGCGCCATTTTGCAATTTTATTTCCCAACCAACTTTTCATGCGTTTAAATTTTGTTTTCAATTACTTCATGTTGTTTCTAAGACCATGCATGCATTAGGTCCTCCCCCCTTGAATTCCAATGGTACGTTCACTATTTCCTTGAAGTTGCTCTTTTCTTTTTCAAACCATTCATTTCCTTTTAGGTTACAAAACAATTTGTTCCTTGATTTATTTATTTTTAATTACTTTTGTTCCATTTCTAAATGTCAGTTTCTTTTGAATTTGAAAGCACACATTTCGGCATAAATCCATGCACGTAGTTGTCCATTTCCAATGTTTAGTAAATGAGGAAAAATTCAAAGGCAACTGCCATCTCCCATTTTCCAGTACATCTCCTGTATATATTCCAGTCCAATACAACAGTAGCTTTTCTATTCCAACCCATGCGCCATTTCTTATTCTTCCCATTCTTATTTTTTTTTTGGATCTACGCATTTTCTTAACCCTCTTTCTTTTCTTCTGCCCACCATTCCATTTTCCCATCGCCCCTACAGCCTTCCATTGATGAAAAGGGAAGAAAAAAAAAGGAAAAAAAAGGGAAAACAGAAGAAGGAAACAGTCCCTTATTTCCCAGTGCGCCATCGTTCCATTATTCCGGCATCGGAGATGACCGTGCCACCTTCCATTTGTGACTGGTCGAGCCCAGTTCTAGCCATACTTCTTTTGTAGGACATGAATGCCTCTTCTATTTTGTGCTGAGCTTTTTCTTTGGTGGCCCCTCCTTTATTTATATAAATTAAAATGTTCGCTCATTGTAATCCATTCCCTGGAGAAACAAAGGCGGACAATGTCATGCTTTTTGGTCTTTCCGAGACTTTGAAGTTGGTTTGCTGAGTTACTACTTTCCTCTCCCAAAATAAATAAATAAAAAGAGTATGAGAATTCATCACTTTTGAATTTGTTGATATCGCATTGGGCGCCGTCGTGCCGGTTTGATTTGGCGGTGGTGTCCGTGATCATTGTCGTGCGTCACATGTCGTAGCTAGTTGGTTCCTGTGTTAGTTCATCTTTATCCATTCGTTTGATGTCTCAAATCCATGCCACGAAAGGTGAGTTTATCTCACAACTGACTTACATTTTTCATGGATGTTAGATCAATAATGACCTGTTATATGAAATGTATAGGTTGCTAATAGAAATTGTTTGATTTGATATGTATGCACATTTCATATGCGACACGATATATTCATATGACACGTAGTTTCACTGATGATATATATGTTGTGATTGATACTATGTGATTGTTGATACCCTAGTTTTAGGAAAATCACTAAGGGTTGAAATGATACATACCCGAACGAACATTAGAATAGGGAAAAATCGTTATGGGTTGAAATGATAGATCTAAATGATTTTTATTGAATTTGGGATCGCGGGTTGAAATGATAGACCCGTAGAAATTTTATAAGTTGCGGGTTGAAATGATAAATATCCGTATCACTTGACCATAGGGCAGAAAATTATATACGGACAACGTTGGTCGTGTTTTCGAAGTAAAATGATTTGGAAGTTGATTTTAACTTATTATTTTATAATTTAATTATATAAATATAAAAAAAACTTTTATATATTATATTATAGTAAATATTTCTTTTAAATCTATTTTATACTATTTTGAACTTATATATGTTTATAATCTATTTCTAATTTATTTTAGAATTTTATAAACTTGTAAATATATATTTTTCAAAATTATATTTTTCTTTATATATATTTTACAAACTTTAATAATACACTAAAAGTTGAATAAGTTAAGGTTTCGTGATTCGAATTCGAGGTTTAAGATATAAAATTTATATAATGATACTTTACTTAACATGTGAACGGATATAAGAAATGAATTTGTTTTCGAATCGAAATAGACTTACGAGAGATGAACTGGAATTGTGAATTTGTTTTGAAATTGAATTTCCAAATCTAAGGAATGAATTTGATTATAAATCAATTGAATGTGAGTTTGAATTTGGTTTTGAATTATTATGAGAAATGATCTTAAATTGCGATTAATTTGAATTACAGCTCACATGAAATGAATTCGATTTTATAGTGATTGAATATGAATTGGAATAAAAATTTTTTTTATATAGAATTGGTTTTATAAATTGTTTGGTTTGAATTAAGAATTTGTGAAAGAGAATTTATAAGAATGGTTTTTAAACCGTATGATTTGAATCTACAAGCGACGGCATTGAAATGTACAACTTGAATTGTAAGAGATGGTATGTTTTGTTGATTTGAAATATAAGTTTTGATTTGATTCGAATACATTTTGAATTAGAGCCAAAAACGTTGAATTTCTTGAGTCGAATTAAATGAACTCTTAATAAGGTGGAATGGAATTATTTGAATAATTTGAATGAGTTTCGCCGAGTATAAATCAAACTACATATCTTCGAAGTTAAAACAATTTTGTCTTGATTTTTAACGATATTTTTGATTTTTTTTCTATATATGACTGTAAGTTGATTTTCGAAAGATGATCGTTATATAAATCCGAAACTAAGCTATTATCGAAGTTAAATATTATAGTATTAGTTTATACTATATTTCGAGACCTTTATGATATGATTTTCTAAATCGATTCGATTTACGTGGATGTGTTTCAAAAGTTAATATATTCGAAGTAAATATTTAATTTTGATTTTTTTTATACGAATATGAGAATTCGTATAAACTATTTTATAAAGTGATTTATAAAATAATGACCACGGTGTGAAAAATGTAAACGATTGGTTGTTAAAGAGACCGGGATCGGCTATTGTCATACTCTCTGCCAATACCGAAAACCACTTTAACAACTGTGTACGCGGTGGAGTTCCATAATGAAGGGGATGATTTGGCGAACGACTCCATTTTGTTTTATTTAATATTAATCACGAGACCCTGAATACCTTGAGTCAGCTTGATGTGGCTAAAACAGGAGCTATGCACGGACCAAGTGAGGTCATACCTCTTATCGAGCACACTTCTTCGATATTATTCTATCAATGTTGAGATTCGAATTGGGCCCTTTTGATTATGGGAGTGTGTATTGAGGTGGGCGGTAGTTGCTACTATGCGTTACCACCAGTCCGGCTCTGTAAACGGTGAATCCACCCTGGCATTCCTTGCGTGCCTTGTCACATGCCTTATACGAGCCCACTACGACTTTGTTTTGTACTGTTGTATATGGAGTGCCCTCCGATCAACCTCCAGTTTACGGAGGAATTACGGTACTGTATATACTATGGGAATATATATAAACGGTGTAAGGGTAATCATGGTAATCCCGCTTACGCTATTTTGATATTTTTACTTTACTGATAGACACTATTGTATATAGCGTATTATACTATATAGTATTACTTTAACGGATCCTTAGAGGATGATGATCCCAAACATCCTTTAAGTTATTGATTGCATTTCATCGAACATTTCATTTGAATTGATTTACTTCCATGAGAATGTTAGTCCTGATCCGAGTTGTTTTGTTTTGCATTATTACTCGGGTCAGATCGAGTATATCAGTTTTCGAGATTCACCTTTGGAGTTTGGAGCTTATATTGGATATTTTCTCACCTATATCTACCTATTGATCAGTTCTTCCAGTTATCCAGTTATTTTTGTCATTCTGTCTCAGATTGTTATCTGTTATTTATTGTATTAGACTTCTTCTGTATTATTTATGTAAACTCTGATGTAAAGCTTCATGAATTACTATTGTATTTTAAAATTTTCCGCTGTAAGATATTATATTACTTTGTATCTGTGTCTGTGTCTGTGATCTGTGATTCTATGATTTATTCTATTTACCACAGAAGCTAATAACAATCTGTTGTTTTGGACATTTCGAGTTGGCATGTTTTGTCAATTCGGCACGGCCAAAATGGCGGGTCGTTACAGTTGGTATCAGAGATGGTTAGAGAATGTGATAGGGGGTTCTCGCTTAGTTGTTTGGTGGCGAGCAGGAGACTCTTACCCCTACACATCCCAATGGGAAGATTGGGTTGGTTGTTGCAGTCGAGAGGCTGGCCGTAAAATCAGTTCTGAGGTATCACTGTATGTCACAGTGGGAGGTTAGCCCACTGCCTGATGGTTGCAAAGCCTAGGGCCGTTACAGTTGGTATCAGAGCTTTGGTTTTTCAAAGCTTTAGCCTATGGGGTAAAAGCTCATTAGAGATAGGGCAGTGATACCCTAGAATGAGTGGAATCAGGTGCAGAATCCTTCTTGAGAGAGCGTATTTTGGAAGTATAAATAGTTTTCAAATTGGTTTTAAAATGTTTTTAAATAAATATTTCAAATATAAAATTCTGTTTAATATGTAAATCTTCTTTTGACTTTCCTTTCCATTTGAATCTATCTTCCTTCGTAGATCCTCTTTGATTAGGTTCTTTTGTTCTTTCAGCTTTTACCTCGAATTCTATAATTTATACTTGTCCATTTCAAGGTAAGAAGTAGAAGAAGAGTATAAGTCTTCTAGCCAGTCTGTCTTTATTAAATATTGGTTTGAAATTTATATTTTGAAAGATATTATTATATAAGATCTTCTTAATGTAATATTTAATTTGATATTTGAAAATAATTTGGTAATACCAATAGTTTGTAAAGATTTTATGTGTAATGTATTCATATGTTAACTTATAGAATTAATTAAGTGTTATAAGTTTAAATATTGATAACATGAATTTGAAAATATTTAGATATAGTATAGAATGATTTTGTTATATATTTGATTTAATAATAATATTGTTGTATATTTATTTAGAATTGTAGTTGAATTTTAATAAATAAATGAGTGGGGGAGAGATATAATTTTTCCCTACTTAAAATTTTAATGATTTGAAATATATTATTTATAATATATGATTTGAATTTTGATATATATTCTGTGTAAATAAACAAAATATGTTTTGAGTACTTATTTGATGCTAAAATTGGCCTATCGAATACTTAGTGACTTGGTGTATATGTCTGATCAACATATATGTTAAATTCTATGTGTATTAGATGGATATAGTGTCACATTCTAGTCGCTTGAAAATGATTCTGGTGATGACCGCGGCATCATCGATATCTATTTTCGGGTTTCGAAAGTGGGATAAATATATAGAGCCAATCGTAACATCGAGTGAATACTTGAAATGTTTGAAATGTTTGAAAATATTTTATCTTTTGATTTATATTTATTTAAAATTATATATGTATAGGGATAAATATGAACCATTGGTTTAAATATATTAATTATTTAATTACTATTTCCCTACCTCATTCTTTTCGGGGACGAAAATGTTTGAGTGGGGGAGATTGTAACAACCGGTAATTTTTAACGATTTAAATTCCGATTTAAATCAAATTTTTTTTTGTTGAAATTATTCTATGGTTTTTCATAACAGGAATTCGAAATTTGTAATACGTATAGTGAGATGTTAGAACTGTAAAAATTTCATTGGAAAATTTGACTGTTGTCGGTCGTGCAATTTTCAGTGCAAAGCTGCGCATAACAGATCAAATTTTAGCGATTTTAAAATTTCTCCAAAACCAGTTCGGACAAACACGGAAAATATTCTATTCGTTGTCACGAATCCGACGGAGAAATTCGTTTTACGAAAATCGGACGTTTTGACCTCCGTTTTCCGTCCGCATTTTTACGTCAAAGGGGTCCGTAACGCGCTTTTGAACGGAGCATCCTGACACTGCAAATTATACACCGTTGTGTCCGTCTCGTCGAGCTGATTACCAAAATATATTTATTTGTCAGTTTCGGTGCTTGGTTCGCGCTGAAACTGCGAAAAGGCTTGCGCAGTTCATTTTTGAAACAGTGACATTTGAGTTCGATGTGTCACTTTTCTGATTCTACGTATTTTTCTAGTCATTTTGGGTCTGCAAAACTTGTCATTTTATTTTACTCAGCTATCCATTTTTTCTTTTTTCTTTCAAAGCTTATAATGGGCATGTTTTAATGCATGCGTATTTGGTTATTTGAAACCATACGTTCATTAATTTAATCATATACATGCATGCGCCATTTTGCAATTTTATTTCCCAACCAACTTTTCATGCATTTAAATTTTGTTTTCAATTACTTCATGTTGTTTCTAAGACCATGCATGCATTAGGTCCTCCCCCCTTGAATTCCAATGGTACGTTCACTATTTCCTTGAAGTTGCTCTTTTCTTTCAAACCATTCATTTCCTTTTAGGTTACAAAACAATTTGTTCCTTGATTTATTTATTTTTAATTACTTCTATTCCATTTCTAAACGTCAGTTTCTTTTGAATTTGAAAGCACACATTTCGGCATAAATCCATGCACGTAGTTGTCCATTTCCAATGTTTAGTAAATGAGGAAAAATTCAAAGGCAACTGCCATCTCCCATTTTTTAGTACATCTCCTGTATATATTCCAGTCTGATACAACAGTAGCTTTTCTATTCCAACCCATGCGCCATTTCTTATTCTTCCCATTCTTTTTTTTTTTTTGATCTATGCATTTTCTTAACCCTCTTTCTTTTCTTCTGCCCACCATTCCATTTTCCCATCGCCCCTACAGCCTTCCATTGATGAAAAGGGAAGAAAAAAAAGGAAAAAAAAGGGAAAAAAGAAGAAGACGGAAACAGTCCCTTATTTCCCAGTGCGCCATCGTTCCATTATTCCGGCATCGGAGATAACCGTGCCACCTTCCATTTGTGACTGGTCGAGCCCAGTTCTAGCCATACTTCTTTTGCACGACATGAATGCCTCTTCTATTTTGTGCTGAGCTTCTTCTTTGGTGGCCCCTCCTTTATTTATATAAATTAAAATGTTCGCTCATTGTAATCCATTCCCTGGAGAAACAAAGGCGGACAATGTCATGCTTTTTGGTCTTTCCGAGACTTTGAAGTTGGTTTGCTGAGTTACTACTTTCCTCTCCCAAAATAAATAAATAAAAAGAGTATGAGAATTAATCACTTTTGAATTTGTTGATATCGCATTGGGCGCCGTCGTGCCGGTTTGATTTGGCGGTGGTGTCCGTGATCATTGTCGTGCGTCACATGTCGTAGCTAGTTGGTTCCTGTGTTAGTTCATCTTTATCCATTCGTTTGATGTCTCAAATCCATGCCACGAAAGGTGAGTTTATCTCACACCTGACTTACATTTTTCATGGATGTTAGATCAATAATGACCTGTTATATGAAATGTATAGGTTGCTAATAGAAATTGTTTGATTTGATATGTATGCACATTTCATATGCGACACGATATATTCATATGACACGTAGTTGCACTGATGATATATATGTTGTGATTGATACTATGTGATTGTTGATACCCTAGTTTTAGGAAAATCACTAAGGGTTGAAATGATACATACCCGAACGAACATTAGAATAGGGAAAAATCGTTATGGGTTGAAATGATAGATCTGAACGATTTTTATTGAATTTGGGATCGCGGGTTGAAATGATAGACCCGCAGAAATTTTATAAATTGCGGGTTGAAATGATAAATATCCGTATCACTTGACCATAGGGCAGAAAATTATATACGGACACCGTTGGTCATGTTTTCGAAGTAAAATGATTTGGAAGTTGATTTTAACTTATTATTTTATAATTTAATTATATAAATATAAAAAAAATTTAATATTATATTATAGTAAATATTTCTTTTAAATCTATTTTATACTATTTTGAACTTATATATGTTTATAATCTATTTCTAATTTATTTTAGAATTTTATAAACTTGTGTGTATATATATATATTTCAAAATTATAATTTTCTTTATATATATTTTACAAACTTTAATAATACACTAAAAGTTGAGTAAGTTAAGGTTTCGCGATTCGAATTCGAGGTTTAAGATATAAAATTTATATAATGATACTTTACTTAACATGTGAACGGATATAAGAAATGAATTTGTTTTCGAATCGAAATAGACTTACGAGAGATGAACTGGAATTGTGAATTTGTTTTGAAATTGAATTTCCAAATCTAAGGAATGAATTTGATTATAAATCAATTGAATGTGAGTTTGAATTCGGTTTTGAATTCTTATGAGAAATGATCTTAAATTGCGATTAATTTGAATTACAGCTCACATGAAATGAATTCGATTTTATAGTGATTGAATATGAATTGGAATAAAAAAATTTTTTTATATAGAATTGGTTTTATAATATGTTTGCTTTGAATTAAGAATTTGTGAAAGCGAATTTATAAGAATGGTTTTAAAACCGTATGATTTGAATCTATAAGCGACGACATTGAAATGTACAACTTGAATTGTAAGAGATGGTATGTTTTGTTGATTTGAAATATAAGTTTTGATTTGAATCGAATACATTTTGAATTAGAGCCAAAAATGTTGAATTTCTTGAGTCGAATTAAATGAACTCTTAATAAGGTGGAATGGAATTATTTGAATGAGTTTCGCCGAGTATAAATCAAACTACATATCTTCGAAGTTAAAACAATTTTGTCTTGATTTTTAACGATATTCTGGATTTTTTTTCTATATATGAATGTAAGTTGATTTTGGAAAGATGATCGTTATATAAATCCGAAACTAAGCTATTATCGAAGTTAAATATTATAGTATTAGTTTATACTATATTTCGAGACCTTTATGATATGATTTTCTAAATCGATTCGATTTACGTGGATGTGTTTCAAAAGTTAATATATTCGAAGTAAATATTTAATTTTGATTTTTTTTATACGAATATGAGAATTCGTATAAACTATTTTATAAAGTGATTTATAAAATAATGACCACGGTGTGAAAAATGTAAACGATTGGTTGTTAAAGAGACCGGGATCGGCTATTGTCATACTCTCTGCCAACACCGAAAACCACTTTAACAACTGTGTACGCGGTGGAGTTCCAGAATGAAGGGGATGATTTGGCGAACGACTCCATTTTGTTTTATTTAATATTAATCACGAGACCCTGAATACCTTGAGTCAGCTTGATGTGGCTAAAACAGGAGCTATGCACGGACCAAGTGAGGTCATACCTCTTATCGAGCACACTTCTTCGATATTATTCTATCAATGTTGAGATTCGAATTGGGCCCTTTTGATTATGGGAGTGTGTATTGAGGTGGGCGGTAGTTGCTACTATGCGTTACCACCAGTCCGGCTCTGTAAACGGTGAATCCACCCTGGCATTCCTTGCGTGCCTTGTCACATGCCTTATACGAGCCCACTACGACTTTGTTTTGTACTGTTGTATATGGAGTGCCCTCCGATCAACCTCCAGTTTACGGAGGAATTACGGTACTGTATATACTATGGGAATATATATAAACGGTGTAAGGGTAATCATGGTAATCCCGCTTACGCTATTTTGATATTTTTACTTTACTGATAGACACTATTGTATATAGCGTATTATACTATATAGTATTACTTTAACGGATCCTTAGAGGATGATGATCCCAAACATCCTTTAAGTTATTGATTGCATTTCATCGAACATTTCATTTGAATTGATTTACTTCCATGAGAATGTTAGTCCTGATCCGAGTTGTTTTGTTTTGCATTATTACTCGGGTCAGATCGAGTATATCAGTTTTCGATATTCACCTTTGGAGTTTGGAGCTTATATTGGATATTTGCTCACCTATATCTACCTGTTGATCAGTTCTTCCAGTTATCCAGTTATTTTTGTCATTCTGTCTCAGATTGTTATCTGTTATTTATTGTATTAGACTTCTACTGTATTATTTATGTAAACTCTGATGTAAAGCTTCATGAATTACTATTGTATTTTAAAATTTTCCGCTGTAAGATATTATATTACTCTGTATCTGTGTCTGTGTCTGTGATCTGTGATTCTATGATTTATTCTATTTACCTCAGAAGCTAATAACAAACCAGGTACTATATATGGAATTTAAAAAGGCTATGCTATTATTCCATTTATATTATTAGTATGATGCGGAAATTTATATCGATTACGTATTGATTTGTTTTCCGTGAAGATTCCATAGTTAATGGAAGCGGATTTTGGTTTCTCGTGAACTGTGTTTTAAATGACATTGATTCTTTAACCCAGTTAAAGACAAGATTAATTTCTTAAAGTTGAATGATCATAAAGTAATGATTTAGAGATTAAAAGCAAGATGGAGATTTAATGAATCTTTAATTAGATTGAAAAGTGAATGAGACAATTAAATTTATCAAACAAGAGAAATGATCAAGAATGGAGTACCACCAGTTTTACTCCAGGCGATAGTTAAATCTTTAATTAGATTTAAACGTGAAATGGTAATTAAATTCACTGATAACACCATGGGTGTTAAACATGGAGCGCTTCCGTTTTTGCTCCATGGGATTAATAGGTTAGAATTGTTATTAATAAATAAATGATTACTTCGGTAAGGCTCAATAATCCCGACTAGTTAAAACCTTTTTTTGGTTTAGATCGTGGAAAGATATAATAAAATCCTCTAAAAATGATATCCAAAGCAAGACTTAAGAATAAGTTTAAAAGAATTTATCTTTCATAAAATTAATGGGAACCTTTCCCCAAAAATGTGAATATTTGAATAAAAGAATATTCTGTATTGGAATGAGGCTTGTGATGTGTTTTTATAGCAATTGATTATTGATTATAAAATACGCAAGTTATTCGGAAAGACTGGGTTTATCCCATTCTGAATAACCGATATGACGATTAAAAGTCGACGATGAAAACTGTGGTTGAAGACCGGAGATCTTCACATCCTATTGATGATTACTGATGTCTTGATTGGGCTGATCCCCCGAGACAAGGTAATAAGTGGTGATCCTCCAAACGTACTTGGAAATCGACTGGATATACGAGGAACTCTCTCCTATATTAGACATATGGGATGAGGAATAAGGTGCCTCTGGTTTCGTTCAGACCCAGAACGGACTTGTAAACCGATGTGTGTCTGACATTGGATTTCATTTTGTGTTGATTGATTTCTATTAAATATATATCTGTTTGGTGGTGGAGAATTTATTCTCTTTCTTAGCACCCTTCTCTGAGACGTACAAGCTTTGAGGTTATATATTGATGGACATCAGTTGCATGGCGTGAATTTTCAGTGTGGCATGCTGAGATGCAAATGATCTCAAGACTTTTGTTGAAAAGCAGAGCCTTGTGGATGATGATCAAAGCACGGCTTTAATTAGAATAGCTTTGTGTATAGAGTTAATTCGCGAGCCTCACACCCCGGTGTGAACCAGAAACGGGAGAGGACCACAAGGAGGACATGCGTTTCTTTCTAGCTAAGAGTGGTGTTATGGTATGGATCCCAGACATTTTACTTATGTGGTTGTTGGAAAGCGAGGTACCTCGGATTTGAGTCCCTAGTGGCTCTTGATATTGGTCGACATACTGACCAGATTTTATGCCCCATAGGGCAGGGAAATGTATTGTTCAGGAATAACTAATCCACCAAATTAAGTGTGGACCGGCCCTGCCGCTCCAAGGGACGTTGCATTCTGTTCCTGAGACATGGGATAGATTGTCTCGAATCGGATGAGGAAGATCCCTTGCCTTGGTTCATAGATGGAATCCAATTTCCAATACGTGACTTTCGATTTTAGTTGTAGAACTAGTATTGCGACATGATATATGGTGCACATGTCGTCTATGATTGATACATTTATATTAGAAGTTGTTTTGACACATACACTTATAGAAATATCAAATGATTTGTTTTAAACGTACCAAGCATGTTTGGCTATTATAAGGTAAAACTCTATCCTCCGGCTTGCGTTGCATTGTGTGATGGGACATGAGTCTTATAATAGCTTCATTTTGCAAAGAGCCTTGCGTTGCTTTATTTTAAACTGAGATTCATGTGGAGTAAACCCGTTCCATGTTATACGAAGTGGTCCGATGATTTCCCAATTTTTACATTAAAGATTTAATAACTTTTTTAGTTCTCATACCGTCCCATGACTGACTTGGAGTTTATTGTTTTAACCTAAACTCTGGGTGCCCATATTTTCCACACAGACAGCTAGTAGTTTTGGTTTTCACAGATACTTCTTTTCACAGGATCCTGGATTACAGCTGGAGATATATTCGGAAAGCTTCGTATCCGTGTATTTCTTTCAGTTGTGGTTATAGATGACTTTTCTGTTGTACATTATACTTATGTTTTATTTTCCACTGCTATGCATTATTAATCTCTGATATTGTATTTCTAGTGTGTAATTTTAATCATTTGAACTCTGAGATCTTGTACTCTGATGTAATTGTTGTAATAGCAATGAAATGTTCTGTTGTTTATGTTCGGATGCATCCACACTCCACTGTTTTCCATCTCTTCGGAGATTGAGTGATTTTGAGGCATTATAGTACTGGTGTATCATGTGCAAACTGTACGACAACGGTACAAACAGTGTAAGGGTAATAATGGTAATCCTGCTTACACTATTTTGATAATTTATATTTAACCATAGACACTATTATAATAGCATATTGTATTATATAGTGTCTAGTTTAACGGATTCTTAGGAGAAGGAAATTCCCGTAACATCTCTTAAGTTATTACACTCATATTATCACATGAATTTGATTTAACTAACATGAGAATATTTTAGTTCTGATCCGATTTTTTTGTCTTTTCGTTTGTGATTGGGTCAGCCTGAGTTTTTCAGTTAACGAAGACACAATTATGAAGATGAAGATGGAGCCTGACTGACCTATTCATTTATATTATTCCGCTGCATATATTGGTAAGTTTATGATAATTAACTCTGATAATTGTTGTAAATATAATCAAATGTATATTTTTAACAACTTCATGAACTGTTATTTATTTATTATATTTTGTCCTTCCGCTGCGAGATTCTGTATTTGTTTTCTTCTTTCTTCTTTTTCTTATATAAATCCCAATAACTATCTGTATTTTTGATTTGTTTAAGTCGAAATTGAGGATCATTATCGATTTGAACGGTCAAAATCCCGGAAATTGCATAGTACACAAAACCTTATTTCTTAATAAAAGAGTAAAAGTGCCATTTTAGCATCCAATCCCTTACTTGTTTTAATCCCGACGAAAATGCTCGTTTCCACTTCTTAAACTTGAATGTAGCAGCTTCTTCCATTTGGGTCTTTCGCCAAAGCCTCCTTTTCCTACGATTTATAACAAACTGAACTAAAAATGAATATAAATTCTGTTTTTATCAATCAGAGCATACAACCTCAAATACTAGAACTAGTTAATCACAAGAACTATTGTTTACTATACTAGAATTCTTGTTATTGTCATGTAAAGAGAGATTATATAACTTTCCTTGAGGTGCCTTCCACGCAGATAATTATAAAGCAGACTCCATTCTCGGCTAACCATCTAAAATGTTGCAGAACAATCTCAAATACAAGCCCCCACCCACTATGGCATCACCCAGTGCTTGATTAATTAGTTGGCTATCCGTTAATAACCTATATACTAAGTAGGGATTCAATTAGGTGCACGTAAATAAACAGTCTGAAACTATATTGAAACTAAACTAAACTGATAAAAACATGAAATAGCCATTCAATTAGGGAAAGCATATAATTCCCTATGTCATTTCAACAGTGAACAATCAATGATATCAGAGAAATCATACAATTAGTTCCTGATCATGTATTTTCTAAGTTTCATTCACATTATTGTAGATTTTAATATACCAAATGTGTCATTTAGGCCAATTAAACAATAAATGTGATCAACCTTATAATTAAATACCAGTGAAGTGGTGGACAAATTATAATTTCATATCAAATTCAACAATCCTTCGTAAAAATAATACGACATTTATACAAACTATTAGTCTTAGGAGTTTCAAAACTAACCCAACTTTTACTTCAAAACAAGCAATTAAACATGGTACCTTTTTATTTTTCCCCAGAGCCTAATAATAGTAATAGTGGTACATTCAAAAATGGGTATAAAGGAGATCATTTAAGTGGTACAAAGTGTACTTTATGTATATGTTTAAATGCATCTCAGGTTGCTATTCCTCACAAACTGAAAATCTATACCTATATTGTATTAACTCAGATATATATATATATATATATATATATGTATATGTATATGTATATACATGTACTGACATGTTCACACTTTACATCCAAGAACCACACACCCTTATATACAAAAGAATGGAATAACATCAGCTAGGAAAAGAAAACAATAATGCCCAAACCTAAGGAAATTATGCATACCTAAACGTTGCACCACCAAATGGCAGTAGCCGCAAAGTCTCACTCACGCAGCCTGTAGACGGCTTGAGTATACTATATCATTCCATGCAATTCAGTGTTTTATTTTTTATTTTTTTAATGTTCAAACATAATGCTTGGCATAATGAATTATGAGCAATTACTTATACTGCAACTATTTAGACAGAGAAATTATTCGTGCTGACTTAGTGGAAGTGAACTGCACTAGCTAATTAATGAGGACAAACCAAGGCACTCAGATTGAAAATGGACAACAAGCACATTTGTACTGCAGCTGTAAGAAACAAAATTGAAAATGTACATGAGGAATAAATAGCAGTTGCTCAGTAGGACTACAGTTTCATATGGACAGAAGTTACATGTGGATGCTGGACAGTAGTTTGCAAGTTAGGACTACAGTTTCATGTGTCTATAGTAAGCGAATGTGAGGATTGTAGTTTCATATAGACGAAAATTAATTGTTGAATCAATGTGCATGTGCACTCGACAGACCTGATGTGTCGGAGAGGTGAATGCAGATTGTGAGAATTTGATGAGTCTTTGGGGTGCTGGAGTATGTATAGAGCTGATCCGTCCTCCATCATAGGTGAGCTTGATTTCTTTGAGCAGTGAATTATGTTGGATGACCTGAAAACCTAATCGACTATGGGGTGGCAAACTAGTTTAACCTATAGAAGGAACAGGTAGATGGAGGTAGTAAAATAGTATTGCTGGAGAAAATGACTTCCTTGAAGAAGAAAAAAGTGCAACGTTCGTGTGTGTACACTCTACAAACTGTCTCTAAAACTTGCAAATTCAGTTTACAGACTGAGTTATAATTGTAGGTCATTTTGCAAGTATATAATGTTAGGTAGAAAATTTTGTTTATCCATATGAAGAGTTGTTATTATAGGTGATTATAATCCTAAGTATGAGAAGCAAACATTGCACAACTCTCCTCGATATTGTCGGTTTTCCCTTATACTATACAAAACACAAATTAGACATATAATATAATAACCTGATATCAACACTAATAGTCCCATTAAAATGAGAAAAAATATCATACATTATAATAAGGATAAACTTACTTTAAAGAAAAATGGTTCCTATTTCTATAAAATGTAAACATATACATACAAACCAGGTCTTCCGTAAGCCCATCAAATTCCAAGTCAAATATATATACTTGGTTCGTTATGTTTCTATAAAGCTACATACATGCATAAGACCGACAGTCAAGTGGACATTTTCGGAACAGATCATACAATGATACTTTTAGAATTTGCTACAATATATGTATCCATCTTTAAAATCTAAAGCAATGACCATTCAAAAAAGCCACCAATGGCACTAGTATTTATCGACTCGTATATGAAAAAACCAAATGGCATGCTAAGAGCTTACCATGTGCATACGCTAAGATCGACCACTTATGTGGTGCTCACAAACTAGGCTAGGTGCACTAAGGAGAGTTTTACGACTACGGTCAGTTTCCCTTCTGAACAAATTTAAAAAAAAATCTTTAAAATCCATGCAATTCAGTTATCTGCTAGATGCATACCCAACGCAAATGGTTTGCACCGACAAAGATACAACCCAATAACAACACATTCAATCAATAATATAAACCTTGGTTTTCACTAATTTGCAAGAATTGTCTTCGATTTTAATTGAAATCTTTGATCGAATTATGTATTTGCAAAACCTTAAGCTTCACATTTGTTCCAGGAAGTGAAAATGTACTAGGAAACTACCACAAACCAAACAAGTTTAACATCAGCAAGAGGTTTTTTTCTGAGGTTATTTTGTGCTTCCTAAATAATAATAAATACTTATTAAACTATATTTTAGTAGATAAAGCAGATATTCTATTTATAGGCAACCAAACTAGAATGTTAGAACAAATAAAAACACAGATACTCATACATGATCCTCCACACGCCTCATATATAACAAACAAAAAACTTCCATTCATTTATTACCATACTGAAATTAAAACCATAGAAATTATCCAAAACTCTTTATAATAGATCTGTAATTTCATAAAACCTTTACAAAGTGAGGAAAAAAAGAAAAATATTGTCCATAGCCTTTTCTAAATTCACAGAATTGATTATTACATCAAACACTAATTCATAGATTCAACCGATTTCAAATCCGCGATCCAAGTGAATTAAATCCAATATAGATCTAGTTAAAAAACCAAACCGAAAATCACACCGAGATTAAGAAGGAATTGTAGTAAGCATCAAACTCGTTTGAATGGTAGTTATCTAGATCTAATTAAAGGTTTAATTTGTGCAAAACAACAAAACGAATTATTAAATGTCATACCCTAAATCGAAAAAACTAGATTCACAATTCAAGAATCAAACTACACCAAATATTGCACCTAATTGGATTAGAAGTAGTCTGACAGTGGCGACGGATGAAATGTGGGGAGGCGTGCTCGATTCGAAGGGAGCGGCAGCCTTTCTGATGTAAGAGGCGGTAGTTGATTACGTTTTTTATTTTTCCTAAATACAAGGAAGGGTTTTGTTGTTCAAAACGAAACAAAGGGTGTATTTCAATTCTCTGTATTAAAAACAACAACCGTGAACGAAAAGAGAATTTCTAGAAGGTACGAAACATGGAAAGTTTCTGTAGAAAATCGAAGTGCTTTCTTGTAGTGCCTGTTGAATACTAATTATATATAATTAGTGAGTATATATTAATAATCATTAATTATTATAAGTTATAAATGATTAATATAATATTATTAATGATTAATTATTAAATATTAATAAATAATATAATATAATTAATGGTTAGTAATAATATAATATTATAGTTAGTAATTAGTAACATATGATTAATATAACATTATTAATGATTATTAATTAAATAATAAAAAATGAACAATATCAATTTTGAGAAAGTGTTGTAACTATTAATTATTGATTGTGAAAAATTGGGAACATACAATTATTACAACAGATGTTGATTGTTGTAAAATTGGCATTGGTTAAAATGGGTATTGTATGTCCGTTGTAAAATTGACATTTATTACAACGAGCATTAAACATTGTAAAATTGGCACCTCTTACAACAAAAATTTTGTGATTATTGTAAAATAGACTTTTATTATAATGGGTATTCTTTGAACGTTGTAAAATCGATATCTATTACAACTGGGCTTTAATAACCATTGTAATAGCATTCTATCACAACAAATAGTAATCCAATGATTTTAAATAAATATCGTATTGTAGAATAGTAATCCAATGATTTTAAATAAATAAATTGGATTTGTAAATGTTTTTGGTATAACCAGAATTTTCCAATGAATAAATTGGAGTGGATATGAATGGAAATAATCTTCAGAATATTTCGATATTGGATTCTGTGATTATACGGATATTGTTGAGGAATTTTGAAGATATAAATATCGTTATTCCCAATATGATATTTGTCAGTTTCAAAATTTGATATTGAATATAAGCTGATATAATTTCTATTCAGAACCATGTATTTAATATCAAATTGGATTTTGGGTTTGTCGTGAATGGTGTCTTCAATAACACTGTTCTTAAACCAAGATGAGAAAAGAATAAATCTTTTAACCAAGATTTAATGAAGTTTTCCAATTAACTGGAATTAAATGGTAATGATTTTGGGTTTATCGTGAACATTGTTTAAATGACATTTGTTCTTTAACCCAATTAACAGTGAAGTTATGATTTGGAATTTATAAATCTTTTTTATTAAGATTTAACGGAAATTTTCCAATTTAATATATTAACTTAGAATTTGATGGAATTCGATTTGGTAATAATTGAGATGAGCTTCAGTAAAGGAAGACCGTTACTATATATGGAATTTAAAAATGCATTGCCATTATTCCATTTATATTATTAGTCTGATACGCAAATTTATATCGATTATTTATTGATTTATTTTCCTTGAAGATTCTATAGTTAGTGGAAGTGATTTGGGTTTACTGTGAACTGTGTTTTTAATAACATTGGTTCTTTAACCCAGTTAAAGACAAGACTAATTTCTTAAAGTTGAATAATCATAAGGTAAAGATTTTTGATATTAAAACCAAGTTGGAGTTCTAATGGATCTTTAATTAAATTGGAATGAGAATGGGATAATTAAATTTATCGAATTCATGAAATGATCGAGAATGGAGTACCACCAATTTTACTCCAGGCGGTAGTTAAATCTTTAATTAGATTTGAACATGAAATGATTATTAATCTTAACAATAACACAGTGGGTGTTAGATATGGAGTACTGCCAGTTTTGCTCCATGGGATGAATAGGTTGGGATTGGGTAAATAAAATAAATGGTTACTTCGGTAAGGTTCGCTAATCCCAATTAGTTAATAAAATCTTTTGAAATTGATATCCAAAGGAAGATTAAAGAATAAATTTTAAACAATTTAGCTTTGATAAAATTTATAGGAACCTTTCCCTAAAAGATGTGAATATTTGAATAAAAGAATATTCTGAATTTGAATGAGGCGAATGATGTGTTTTTTTAGCACTTGATTATAAAATACGCGAGTTATTTGGAAAGACCCGGTTTAACCCATTCCGAATAACTGATACGGCGACTAAATGTCGATGATATGAAGACGGTGGTTGAAGACCGGAGATCTTCACATCGTTTGGATGATTAATGATGACTTAATTGGGATGTACACCCAAGATAAGGTAATAAGTGGTGATTGTCCAGATGTACTTGGAGATCGACCGGATATGCGAGGGTCTCTCTCCTGTATTGGACATATGAGACGAGGAATAGGGTGCCTCCGGTCTCGTTCAGGCCTAGAAGGGACTTGCAAATAGATGGCATGTCTGACATTGTATTCCTTTATACTATATTCGTTGATCTCTTCTAAATATATATATATATATATATATATGTTTGGTGGTGGAGAATTAATTCTCTTGCTTAACATCCTTCTCCGAGACATACAAGCTTAAAGGTTATATATTGGTGGAAATCAGTGGTACGGTATGGATTGACAGTGTGACATGCTGAGATGCATGGATCAAGGCTTTTGTTGAAAAGAAAAATTTTATGGTTGATGAAAAAAGCATGGATTTAATTAGCATTGCTTTGTGTAGCGTTAATTCGCAAGCTTCACTCCCCGGTATGAACCTAAAACAGGATTTGGGACTACAAGGAAATGGACATATGTTAGTTTCTAGCTACAAGTAACGTCATGGTATGGAGCCCAGATTGTTTACTTATGTGGATGTTAGAAAAAACTTTACGATGGAAAGCGAAGTACCTTGGATATGATTTGAGTCCCTAGTGGCTCTTTATTAGTCGACGTGACTGACCATTTGGAGGTTCGATAGAACCGGCTAACATATAGTGCAACGACCCGGGATTTTCGACTCCGAAAGTCAACACAAACTGCCATGTTGACCATTCATACATAAAAAATACTTGGCCATTTATAGAAAGAAGTTAGAGGGTGAGAATAAATAAGATATAAAATTAGAATAGAAGAAGAAGAAGATCACTATAGAACAGAATCAGAGTCATTCGAAGCTCATAGCGGAACGAACAAAATATAATAAATAACATACTTTGAAACAAAACAGTTTATATATGCAACACATTATCAGAGTACAACACTTACACACAGCGAAAACAACAATAGCTATATAATCCTGAAGCCTCCTGCGTCAAGCTCCTCCAAGTGTATATGTGAAGACCTGAACTACTTGACTGCCCGTACAAATTAGGGCACCCAAGAGTTTAGGGGAAACAAACAAAATAAACTCTGGGTCAGTCATGGGACTGGTGTGAGTAACTCAAATCATCGGTTTAACTTTTCAAAATCCTTTTAAAAAGAAAAGATAATCGTAAGACCGATCCACACATAAACACAGACGGTTTTTACCTTACGATAACCCAAAACAGTTTTAGAAATCGATATTCTTCTGATATTATGATAATGTCTAATCACAAGTAATTAGAATCTAGCAGAACGCTTGCATCTCACGTTCTACATATAATACAAATCAAAACCGCAGGCACTTGTTGGAGATTGGATTCCGACCTTGACAAGGTATGGGACCACCTGCCGATAATGTATCTCTAGAGGCAAATACACTGGGTTCAACAAGAACATCTTGCAACCCGACCCTCACATGACCGACCACTCATTTCGCTTGAGTGTATCGAATGTATATCACCAACGGTTGGGAGCTACCCACCGTCTTCCCGAAAAGGGACAGCATCGAACATAAATAAAGAATGAAATGGATTTTCTCTAGATAGGTGATATACACCCTAATGGGTGCGACCCACATAGCCATGCCGCCTGCCCGATTTCTGTCATTTCCCGGTTGATGAGGCTTGAGGTCATTACGTATCTTCTGAAATACTTGACCACCATTCACTTTGAATGCCACATCGTCATACACGCCAAATCACAAATTGATTTCCCCAAAAATACCACGGGTATAAAGCTAAGAGAAACGAATTCCTCTGCCACCAAACGTAAGTACGTTTTAATAGATCAACTTACGCGACCCGTTAGATATACTCTGTCAGACATCCGTCCATTCACGTTTGTCCTGGGACTGAACAAACCGAAGGCACTATTCTGTAAGCAGGATAGCCCTTGCATAACTCCTCTTCAATTATCTTCATTACATTTGATCGCAACGCCAACATCGACACAGAGTGGTTTTCAGGTAATGAATATGATCCCGGTCTCTCCATATTGACGACGGAAAAATGGTCAAAAACTTCGATAGTCGGTGATTTAACTATCAAAGAAAACAGGTGTGCAAACAACGATATTATTTCCAGATGGAAATTCTATCGATCAACCATCATCCAACATTCATCTCTTTAATTCACTTATCATTGATTTATTCATTTCCCATTTCTAAATATTCGTAAATTCTTATTTTCTAAATTTAGAAAATATACTTTATAAATCATTTGGAAAATCCTCACCACATTTACTTCCATTTCTTATTTCCTATATTATAAAACATTCCTGATCCTTATTTGGAAAACGTTTCCAAACTTCTTCCTTTGATTTAAACCGATGTTTAAATAAAACATCACTAGCCAATTCAAACCATTTTACTCATTAGCTCAATTCACTTAACCAATCTTAACCACCGAACCTTACCCATCCCTTAGTTAAAAACGAAGCCAATCAAGTTGGGGTATAATTACCTCTCAGACCTTAACTGAACTACATTTCTAACCTCGGAATAGACAAAGTTCAACTTCCAAATATTTTTACACAGTTCCTTACGTTTCTCTCGGATTCGATTTACGAATCCACGTCTTTTACCAAACTCATTTGATTTTAACCATAATACTATAATCCCATACTTTTGAAATATAATAACTTATTTTTCTTAATTTGAATAAACAAACTAACAACTAATCTATTAACGAATAAGTAAACTTGATTTGAACGGGAAGTAAACATTTCTTTCCTTCATTCGATAAGATCGAATTCCAATGTGTAATTCACTCTCGAATAATCACTATTTGACAATTCCTCTCGAATAACTATATTTGATTTTCTCTCTTCGAATAAACTTATATTCGATAATTTCTCTTGAATAACTTATATTTCTTAATTTCTCTCGAATAACTTATATTCGATTTTCTCTCTTCGAAAAATCTTATATTCGATTACTCTTCTTGAATAACTTATATTCGATTTAAATCCAATCGATTAACTCTAATTGATTGTCCATAACTGGTTAACTCTAACTGATTCTCTGATCGATTAACTCCAACTTGACTAACTTGATTTATTTAACTTAACTTCTATCAATTAACTAATATTAGATTTTACACCATTCGCTTGACTCTAGATCACAACGATCAAAATGGTTACGCCTGATTCCCTCAGGAAACATCCGACCGCTGTAGGCTATTTGCAGCCCTGCGAATTACGCTAGCAGTCGAACGAAATGGTACTCATCCTGAATAACTAGGTTTGACTGACTCTACTCCTTTCCAATTGACTTATATTCGATTTCTCTATTGATTTATAAAGATTTACCTTTAGTAACAGTTCTTCACTTTATAAATGTTCCTTTGATTTATCCTGTTTATTTAATAAATAAATATTCCTTCCAATTCTTTTTATTTAACCAATAACATTTCCTTTTCTCTTTCTATTTAAATCTAATAAAATATCTCATTTACAAGATTCTATTTATTTTCTCTAATTAGATACTTCCATTAAATCTATTTGTAAATGTCTTTACAAACATTTCCCTTTTATAATCTATTTGTAAATGGTTTACAAATATCCCGCCTTCGATTCCATTTGTAAATGGTTTTACCAATACTCCTTTATATTATCTTTATTTATTTACTAAATAAATATTTCCTTTTTCATATTATTTTACAAATATTTCCCTTTGTATTTGTTTTACAAATAATTTCCTTAATATTTGTTTTACAGATATCTTCCTTTATAAAACTCTATTTGTTTTATAAATAATGCCTTCCTCTTTATCTAATTTATTTTCTAAATAAATAATCCATTTAAAATGTCTTACTTATTTATCTTAAATAAATAATTCACTTTATAAAGATTTTCTTTATAAAGATTTTCCTATTTATAAATATTCCATTTATAAATAAATTCCCTTTTTAAAATCTTCGTTGATTTTATAAATCTTTTCTCTTTTATAAAATCCTTTGATTTTATAAATATTCTCTTTTCAATATAACATTGAAATCTTCCTTTTATATTTATACTATTTATTTAACAATAAATATTCCTCTTTACAAAATCCTATGATTTTATAAGTACTTTATTTTCAAAATATTCTCCTTTATAAAATCGGTTGATTTTATAAAATTCCTTTATTTCAATATACATTGAAATATTTCTTTTCACATCCCAAGGTCTCTTAGGGTATTAACATATCAATTAACAATCATCAATATCATTCTAACACCCATAATCAATAACTGATTATATATCACATCATATATCACTATATATGAAAACGGTAAAATAAGTGTTGAGGAACCCAGTTGGGTCCCTCCAACCTGTTTTCCCTGCATCCACAGATGTCAGTCAACACAAATATAAAATATTCTAATAAACAGAGTCAATATTTCAATACGATTTATATATATATCGTTATCGATAATTTCATCCAACTGACTAACAGTTCAACCAAACAACCAACACACAACAAAACAACCAATAATTTCAATTCTAATAATATTTTATAGAAATATGAATTGATCAGAGTTAGTGGGAGTTACCCACCTTGGTCGGTTTATCGTTGAATAACGATAAATGTCGGTTGATCCAGACAAGTGTTTTAATCTGCCGTAATTTTTAACGAGCACAAAACCGTTCCAGACCAATTCCAATATGCAGTTTGTTTTCATGCGGTTCCAACATGACTGACCGTTCACAATTCTATTTAATTTCGGTCCATATAAAACCAACCCGCTCCATTTCCTAACTCCGTGTCCGCCACCTCCTTCTGGCCCGAACGATGTTCTTTAGTTTCCATTTTTATTCCACTCTTTTTCTTTAAATAAGATGTGGGCTTCACCTTCATTTGTTTTCACGTCGGCCCACATCCATATCTACATCTAACTCACGCCCCCTCACCGTATCCATCATCTTCCTCATTCGCCATACCTGCTTCCAGTTAAAACACGAACTGTGTTCTAGATGAAAACATGACCAAGATTTATAGCTCCTCCTTTTCTGCAAGTACCCCTCCATCTTTCTCCTGACTTCGCTACATCCACTTCCCAGAACCCACCCGCAAGCTCCTCTTTCCCTTCCGAACGATGCCGACAGCATCACATCTCGCTCCTTACTCCTCAAATCGCGCCTCTACCCTCTCCAGCATACGGACCAGAGACCGTTTGACAGCAATTTGAACGGAAATCCACCAATTTACGTGTGCGCACCCCAAATCCCCTTACAAATCCGGATCTAAACTCGAATGGTCAAATCAATGTTTCATTAGCTCAAAGAGATTAGTTGGTGATGATATTCCAACCACATGAAATTTACAAGAGTGTGTTGATCTTATGTATACGAGGCTAACGGTTTGGATTTTATATATTTATCTTTCCTGTGAAGATTTTGGTTGGAATTTGATTTTGTGAAGTGATCAAATGTTTTGGAAAGTTTGGGTTTACAGGAATGAAAATGAAAGTGATGAGAATCCTCAGTGATTTAGTGTATATTTATAAAGTGCAAAACGTGGTCATCACGTATCAGCTGTAGGCGGCTAGGTCTGATGAAGCTAAGAAGCCATAGCCATGTGAAATCTTGGAAGCTTCAGCATGAAGTAAAAGGTAGGTATGCAGACAGATAGGGCAGCACAACGATTGATTTGAAAACTCTTGGCAGTAACATGTGCTTAGGGACAACTTGATACAGTTTGTGCGGTAGGCTTGCTGCTGATGTACTTGTAAGGGAAACGGCTAAGGATGTAGATATAATTTGATTTGATTCTTTACTCCTATCTTTATTTTTAAATTCCATGAACTTTCCACGTTGGGCTTGACTAGTTAAGATCTTACCTTGTGTTTACAATAGGAATGTAAATTAGGTCGTGAGTTTGAAAGTGAATCTGATGTTTGTAGCTTGTTGTTCATTAATGTTATCATCTTGTGCACGTTCATGTGTGATTGTATTTATATATTTGCTAGGGGATTTACTTCCCAAACCCACTTGTCCGTCTTATTTTTTGTACTGAATGAAGTATAAGAGCAGTGTATCGGTATACAAGTCCAAGTAACTTTTGGGTTGAGTTATAAAGTTCTGCATACTTCATTATATAAAATTCTATCTGCAACCGACTAGCTATTGACTAAAATAAAAATACCGTTATGACGAGCAATGTGCCACAATCTCAAAAATATAAATATATAGGTCCGTTAGCTTATTCTGTGAAACCCCGAAATATATATAAAGGGTGCAAAATACTCCAAGTAAAAAGTTGCATATTCAATTAATTAAAAATTTCAATAAAATTCTAAAAATTATTTTATCACTACGCCTCGAAAGAACCACGTCCAAATTCGAATCTGATATTAAATTATATTTAAATAATCGTTATGGCCCAAAACGATTATGTCACTGTTTTTTTGAAAATTTGATTTGGACATAAATCAAAATCTACACGACAAATTCCCAATTTTTCTCTTCCACTAGAAAAATATACTTCACCAGCCCCCAACGTTTCTTGTTTCACAAAAATCCGATTTAAAACGGCTTCTGTATACTCGTTTAAAGTTCGAATCGCCAAATTACGAACTACAGCGCCATTTCAGGCTCGATTTTAATTATAATATAATTATACGTTCAAAGTATCGTTCAAATAATATATTCGTTATTTTAATTCAATTCTAAACTGAATTAAATATCACAGAGTATCCGGTTCACACCATATTGTGAATTTCACTATTTCTGATTATTTCAGAAATTAAATATATTATTATATTATTTATTTTAATTAAATATTCAATATTATTTAATTTTGGTCATTTTAAATGACCAAACCATTATTTGAATAATTAAATAAATTAATTATATTGCCGAAAAACGCGGGTCGTTACATATAGTTTATCGTATAACTAATCAGCGACGGATGACCGGCCCTAAAGATCCAAGAGGTTGGCTAGAGTGTGTACCCAAGAGGCACTCCTAGAATGTCTCGAAATCAGAAGGAACATCCCTTGCCTTGGTTCATAGATGGAAATCCAATTTCCAATACGCGATTTTATGATTTAGTTGTAAACCTATATGGCGATGTAATATAATGGTACCTACACCGCACATGACTGATACATTTATATTTGAAGTTAATTTCTTCATTTACAGTAATAATAAAAGATGAAATTTCATGTATCAAGCATATTTGGCTATTATAAGGTAAAACTCTATTCTCGACTGCGTTCATTGTGTGATGGGACCTGAGTCTTACAATAGCTTCTTTTTTCTGTTTAGCATTGCGCTGTTTGTTTTATGCACTGGTATTCATGGGCGGATAATCCAGTTTCGTGTTATACGGCGTGGTCCCGTGATTTACCCAACTTTAAAATAAAAGCTAATAAATGTTTTGGTTCTCGCACCAGTCCCATGACTGACCTAGAGTTTATTGTTTTATCCTAAACTCTGGGTGCCCATATTTTCCACACGGGCCGTCAGTAATTTTGGTTTTGCAGATTTATTTTCACAGGATCCTGGATTTACAGATGGAGCTATATTTGGAAAGTTTTGTATCTGTGTATTTCTTTCAGTTGTGCTAATTGATTTATTTTCCGCAAGTCATTGTATTTATACATTTTAATTCCGCTGCTATGTAATTTATTCTCTGATATTCTTGTACACTGACGTAAATTGTTGTAATAGTAACGAAATGTTCTATTGTTAATGTCTGATGCATCGTGTTCTCAAAGCAATCTGGGCTCCTCCTTCTCTTCGGGGATCGGGGAAGTTTGGGTCGTTTCATTTTGGAATCAAAGCTTTGGTTTACAGAGCTCGAGAACAAGGCACATTAGAACCAAACGAAATAATTAATCAGAGACAGGATTAGTAATATCCTATGAGAACGACTGGTTAGAGATAGGGTTAGTAATACCCTAGAATGAGTTTGAAGGGTGTTATTTCTAGAAATGAATTTAATTTTGAAAATAATATAATATTACACGTATTTGAGTATTTTATTTTATATTGAATTTGGACTATGAAGTATATGAAGATTTTGAATATACGCGTAATTAATGTATATTTGAAGCCTAAAATATACTAGATGGATATAGAATCCCACTCTAGTCGCCCGAGGACGAATTCTGATGATCGACATAGCTTCATCAGTATTTATGTTCGAGTTTCAAAAGTGGAATATCTATATATTTCCAATTGACTGGTGTGAGAACCAAAACTTAGTTAGAGCTTATTGTTTGTGACTTGCCGTTGGAAAAAAAGGATTTTGAAAATATATAGAAGTTATATATTTGAAAATTTAATTAACAAATATATTGATGGTTACGTTGTGTGATAATTAATTTAACTAATGAAAATATTGGATTGATAAAACCAATAAATGAATGACTAATAAATAAAGCCAAATCGAGTCAAATATTGAATTGAAATTGAGAATTGATTGAAATTGCATACATATACAAGTATATACATATGGTGAGTAGGTTAATGGATTCACATTGAGTAAAGAAATAAACTGCATGCCCGACAAATAGGTGCACCTTAATGAATTGGTTGCGAAATTTTATTGTTATATAAACTGCTGTGAATGATTTTGGATGCGTTGTGATAGTTGTTTTATGTGAATTTAAACCCAGGCCATAGGATATCAACAAATAAATTACGAACTACACCGCATGGCATACTTCACGAAGACAACATTGCATATCATATTTCATATAAGCATTTGGTGCTTATATGACGAGGTCTGGATTAGCATATGGGCGAGACACTTGTATGGCGATGAATGAATTACAGGTTGAACAGAAGACTGATTATGGACTTAATTAAATATATGTAACGGTGCTCATGGCAGGATTTAATAAAAACCCTACACAGGTCTGGAGATGAGAAAAAATCACATCTCTCATATTAATAATTAAGGCACATGGATTATTTTATTTCCAACACTGGGCAAGGTATGAGATTTCGACATTTTTACACATCTCCCTTAGGCATAGATAGGTTGCAAAAATTGTATATGCTTTTTATTGATTTATTGGGTGCCCAATACGGCCCAATAAAAAATTTCAAACCCTCCCCGTACAAAGGAGTTATGGCGAAATTTTAGGGTGATAGCCAATTTTTTGAGAAATTAGAAAGTTTTTAGAAACTGAAAGTGGAAGAATGAAAGCCAGAATGAATGTTGAGTTGATTAGTTAAACAACTTTCAGCTCCGTTCCTTTTCGAGGATGAAAAAGTGGGGGAGAGTGTAACAATCCGGAATTTCTAAACCAATTAATTTTTTTTATCTTAACTATTTTAATGGGTTTTGAATATTTAAAATGACTTATTTTAAATAATAATGACTAAAAATTTATTTAATTCGAAGTTAGAACATACAAAATTTAATTTAATTATAAAACGATCCTGAAATGGCGCGGTAGTTTTAAAATTCGATTTTAAATTCCAATTGAATGTACAGAATTCAATATAAAACGGAATTGGGTAAAACAAGAAACGTTGGAATATTTCGAACTGTAATTTTCTAACGAGTGTAAGAAACTGAGATTTCATTGTATATATTGTAAGATATGTCCAGTTTAAAATTTAAAATTGTCGCTGTGGAATTTATATAATTTTAATATATTATAGCCCTTAAAAATAACCATTTTGCAAACAATCTCCATTTTCGACGAAACCACTTCTATTGGATCCGGAATATCAAATAATTATTAGGCTTCAAATTTCATAATTTTTGAAATTAATATGTAAGCGTAGTAAATTATTAAACGTGTTTTGTAATTTTAGTTTAATTTTAATTGACTGGAAAAAGGCCATTTTCCAAACGGCCTCCAAATTCGACGAAATTAGTTTTGTTAGGACCGTATCATCAAAACATAGCTAGATTTAATTTTTTTTGTAATTTTTGGAGTCAATATGTGACCCCGGTAAATTAAAATGTATGTTGAAGTTTAATATTGACCGTTATATTGATTTATATTTTAATTTAAAGAAAAACTGATAAAAATTGTCGAATTGGCTTATGAAACATATTCCATTGTGTCCGTAATGGGGGTATTTGGCTAGGAACGAAGTCGTTGGGTTTGATTTGGAGTTTGGATGTAAAATCTAACTTTTTGGAAATTAAAAAATAAAAATAAAAATATAGGTCAATCAAAAAAATCGTTAAACCCTAATTTATTTTCCCAAAAATAAACCTGCTGCTACCACGATCTGGAAGGCGGAAATCTTCTGATCCTTCTTCCCCTTGGATCTCCTCATCCATTCAATGAAATCTGAATCTTCCTGAACATAAATCGAAAAGCTAGGCGAGCTCTTCACTTTGAACGATCATGATTGAGATTAGTCAAGTAAATTTTTCGATTTCATACCTCAAAGGCGCAACTTTCATTACTGATTTCTGGTCACCGTGGGTGTGCAAGTTGGCCACGACCGAGGGAAGCGGAAGCTCAAGCGACGGCGCGTGACGTGGTGGAGGTTGACCCATCTCCAGTGCGACATGGGTGGCACAATTTCGAATCATAAGGCACGATGAAACGGGTTCAACGGAGACCAGATAATAACGAAGGAGATGAAGTAATTATATTAATTATTTTTAATTAATTACGAAATTTTACAATTAATGTGTTAAATGCGGTATCTTTTTCAAATCCGACGATTTCACTTGCGTTGGAATCGTGTTGAAAAGCTCTACGATATGGAACTGACCAGAACGGAAATGGAGCAAATTGGATTTTCAGCTAAATTAAATGCGCATTTAATTTAGTTTGAAAATAAAATCCTTCAATAAAGAATGATGGAGTGGAAACCAATGTGGGAATTCCTTTTCACTCAATATTTTATCATGTAGTTATTTTTTGGAGTTCAACACATGAACTCCACAAATCATGTAAATTTGAAAGCGATGTATGGATATTAGCGACACTCGCATGGATGGCCACTTGTGGCGCCATAAATGACATTGGGTAGTTGAGTATTTATATAAATAGATGATTTAATTGACTGTACTGTGTTGTGATTGTGATGACTAACATGTTAGAAAAATGTTAATATATTTATGGTAGTTGAAATGGAATAAGTATTCATTTACAAGTCGGACGACTTGTTTATATGCACCTATTTAATTTATCTTGATTAGGACAACAATTCTTCACACATCGCCCAAATGCACAAATAATAATTAGTATTTGTTGGATATGAAAACCCCGCATGGGTATTGGGATGATATTTGACATACACCAATCCCAATATTTAGTTGTATGTCGATCGATTGATGGACAGACTGTTGTAAGCATTATTTATTTATATACAGTTATAGAATGCACTTTGGATGATGTTGGAATGTTTAATGATTATTTATCCTTATTATTGAATACATGCTATGTATGAAATCCATATAACTGAAATTGTATGGTAATTGATTGAGTCACATTCCAATTCGGAAATAACGAATATTTTAAAATAATATCCAGTGAAGAATTAAATTATGATTTTGATGTCTGATTTTGGATGGACACAAAAATATTGAAATGTGAAGTCGAGTTAAGTAGTTAAACGCCATTTTGACTCGAACGGATTTTTCTGTCGATTTTATTCATTTTATAATGAATATCGAAAAGATTTGATTTCAAAATCTGATATTTTGAAAATATTATCATTTTAATATTATAATGATATGTAGTATTCAATTTTGATTTAAAATTGAAATAGAAGTTGGAATGGTTTTAAAATGGATTTATAAACGATTAATAAAATATGTTTTAAATAGAAATCGATGATATATATATTATATATATTAATGGCTTGAATAGAACGCGCTGCGCAGGGATCGTTCACGAATTTCAATCATTAACATCAAATTGATGTAACAGGAGATCTAATCGTCGGATTCTCCTAAAACTAGAACCGTTGGGTTCGTATCGAAAAGATCTTTCCAATGAATATAATAGATTTAAACTTGAATGGTTATATTTTAAAATATGTCTAAATCAATTTTAGAAAAGGTCGTTATGGATACAGTTCGATGGCCGTTATTGGAAACCGACTGTACGGGCCTTAATAAAATAATTAAAAATATGGAAAAATTATGTAAAATCATAATTACTGACTTGGAAAGATTTTGGATGAAAAATTCCATATTTGAGAAGATAAAAAAAATTATCTGAATAAACTAGTTATTAACTAGAATAATAATCCAATATTTTTAAATTAATAAATTGAATTTGTTAATGGTTTTGATATAACCAGTACTTTCCAATGAATAAATTGGAATGGAAATAATCTTCGGAATATTTCGATATTGGATTCCGTGATTATACGGATATTGTTGAGGAATTTGGAAGATATAAATATCGTTATTCCCAATACGATATTTGTTGGTTTCAGAATTTGATATTGAATATAAGCCAATATAATTTCTATTTAGAGCCCTGTATTTAATATCAAATTGGATTTTAGGTTTGCCGCGAATGGTGTCTTCAATAACATTGTTCTTAAACCCAGTTGAGAAAAGAATAAATCTTTTAACAAAGATTTAATGAAGTTTTCCAATTAATTGGAATTAAATGGTAATGATTTTGGGTTTATCGTGAACAGTGTTTGAAATGACATTTGTTCTTTAACCCAATTAATAGTGAAGTTATGATTTGGAATTTATAAATCTTTTTATTAAGATTTAATGGAAAATTTTCAATTTAATATATTAAATTAGAATTGAATGGAATTTGATTTGGTAATAATCGAGATGAGCTTCCGTAAAGGGGACCGTTACTATATTTGGAATTTAAAAAGGCCTTGCCGTTATTCCATTTATATTATTAGTCTGATACAGAAATTTATATCGATTATTTATTGACCTGATTTCTGTGAAGATTCCATAGTTAGTGGAAGTGATTTGGGTTTATCACGAACTTTGTTTTTAATAACATTGGTTCTTTAACCTAGTTAAAGATAAGATTAATTTCTTAAAGTTGAATAATCATAAGGTAATGATTTTTGATATTAAAACCAAGTTGGAGTTTTGATGAATCTTTAATTAGATTGGAATGAGAATGGGATAATTAAAGTTATCGAATTCATAAATTGATCGAGAATGGAGTACCACCAGTTTTACTCCAGGCAATAGTTAAATCTTTAATGTGTTTTGAACGTGAAATGGTAATTAATCTTACCAATAACACAGTGGGTGTTAGATATGGAGTACTGCCAGTTTTGCTCCATGGGATAAATAGGTTGGGATTGGGTTAATAAAATAAATGGTTACTTCGGTAAGGTTCGCTAATCCCGACTAGTTAATAAAATCTTTTGAAACTGATATCCCAAGGAAGATTAGAGAATAAATTTAAAAGAATTTATCTTTGATAAAATTAATGGGAACATTTCCCTAAAAGATGTGTATATTTGAATAAAAGAATATTCTGAATTGGAACGAGGTATATGATGTGTTTTTATAGCACTTGATTATAAAATACGCGAGTTATTCGGAAAGAACGGGTTTAACTCAATTTGAATAACTGATATAGCGATTAAATGTCGATGATACGAAGACGGTGGTTAAAGACTGGAGTTCTTCACATCGTTTGGATGATTACTGATGTCTTTATTGGTATGTACACCCAAGACAAGGTAATAAGTGGTGATCGTCCAGATGAACTTGGAAATCAACTGGATATGCGAGGGCCTCTCTCCTGTATTGGACATATGTGACGAGGAATAAGGTGCCTCAGGTATCGTTCAGACCCAGAATGGACTTGCAAATGGATGGTATGTCTGACACAGTATTTCTTTATACTGTATTCGTTGATCTCTGCTAAATATAAATCTGTTTGGTGGCGGAGAATTTATTCTCTTGCTTAACACCCTTCTCTGAGACGTACGAGCTTAGAGGTTATATATTGGCGGAAATCAGTGGTACGGTATGGAATGATAGTATGGCATGTTGAGATGCATGGATCAAGGCATTTATTGAAAAGCAGAGTCTTGTGGTTGATGATCAAAGCACGGTTTTAATTAGCATAGCTTTGTGTAGCATTAATTCGCGAGCTTCACTCCCCGGGATTAGGGACTATAAGGAAATGAACATATGTTAGTTTCTAGCTACGAGTAACGTCATGGTATGGAGCCCAGACTGTTTACTTATGTAGATGTTGGGAAAAATTTATGACGGAAAGTGAGGTACCTAGGATATGATTTGAGTCCCTAGTGGCTCTTTATTGGTCGACGTGACTGACCATTTGGAGGTTCGACAGAACCGGCTAACATATAGTTTATGGTATAGTCATCGATGGATGACCGGCCCTGAAGTTCCAAGTGGTTAGCCCCGAGTGTGTACCCCAAAGGCATTGCTAGAATGTCTCGAAATCGGAAGGAACATCCTTTGCCTTGGTTCATAGATGGAAATCCAATTTCCAATACGCAATTTAACGATTTAGTGGTAAACCTATATGGCGAATATAATGGTACCTACACCGCCTATGAGTGATACATTTATATTTGAAGTTGATTTCTTCACTTATAGTAATAATAAAAGATGAAATTTCATGTATCAAGCATATTTGGCTTTATAAGGTAAAACTCTATCCTCGACTACGTTCATTGTGTGATGGGGCCTAAGTCTTATAATAGCTTCATTTTCCTGTTTAGCATTGCGTTGCTTGTTTTATGCACTGGTATTCGTGGGGGGGACAAAACCCGTTCCGTGTTATACGGCGTGGTCCCGTGATTTACCCAACTTTAAAATAAAAGCTAATAACTTTTTTAGTTCTCACACCAGTCTCATGACTGACCTGGAGTTTATTGTTTTAACCTAAACTCTGGGTGCCCATATTTTCCACACGAGCAATCATTAGTTTTGATTTTGCAGATTTCTTTTCACAAGATCCTAGATTTACAGCTGGAGCTATATTCGGAAAGCTTTGTATCCGTGTATTTCTTTTAGTTGTGCTAATTAATGTATTTTCCACTATGCATTGTATTTATACATTTTAATTCCGCTGCTGTGTAATATATTGTTTGATATTCTTGTACTCTGATGTAAATTGTTGTAATAGCAATGAAATGTTCTATTGTTTATGTCTCACGTGTCGTGTTCTCAAAGAAATATGGGCTCCTCCGTCTCTTCGGGGATCGGGGAAGTTTGGGTCGTTTCATATTACTTATAAATTAAGTATTGAATGTCGACCATTAATTAGTAATTACTAATAAATAACTAAAGGTGTGGAAATTAGGGTTACATTTGTATGTTGTCAGACAGTTATTTTAGTTATATAATTTCAAGTCCTAATAGAGGTGCTTTAGACGTAGGAGATTATAACTGTTAGCCCATGTAATACATCTAAATTGCCTCACAAGTATAAGAGAATATTATTCGCCTATGTAATAAAAAAATTATTTAAAACTAATAATCAATAATTATATATTGTTATTTACGAATCATTTAATATAATAATCTTTTAACTATAAAGTATGAAACATTAAGTGTACATTGTTATTTTTGTATTATTATTTATACATTGGAATTATTAGTAATAATAATTAACTAATTAAATTTTGATATTAAATATTAAATATAATTAATACATATAATTATAAAGTTAAAAAAAATTCTTCTCAGTTATTAATATTCCTTATTAATTATGAATTACTAATCCTTGCCAAAAAAAAATTATGAATAACTAAATATTATTCTTACTTATTGATTATTATTAACTTTTTAACAATGGTTATCTATTATAGATTATTTAAAACCAATTATTTAATATTAAATGTCACTTCATAAGTATTAAATTTTACTATCAGTTGCTAAATATTAGATTTTTTTTAATTATTATATAATTGATAATAATTAATAATTTAACACTAATTATTAACTTATAAGTATTAAAAATTAATGATTAAGTATCGCTTTTAATTATTAAATATTAGTAATTAATTAAATATTGAATTTTAAACATTAGCTATTAAATATTGATTATTAATTATTTAATGTTAACTTTTAAATGTAATTAATAAATGTTAACTATAATTTGTTAATTATCAATAATATTATAAATATATAAATAATTATCGGTTACATATAACAACTAGTACTGGTAAATTATTTACAATCATTAACGATAATAAACTGTAAGTAATGATACATATGTTAGTTCTTTTTATGGTTATTCATATATGCATTTGCTACGAATATAATCATTTGCAGTTGCTTCAGTTCTTGAGGAAGCGATGCAAATAACACTATTTGTTTCGGTGCATTTGCATCGGTTCCTACGGAACCGATGCAATTAAAATTATTTGCATCGTTTGTACGGACAACTGAATCAAGTAATAGTGTTTGCTTTGATGCATATGCTTCGTTTGTTAATACAATTGAAGTAAATGATTTTTTTTGCTTCGGTTCCTAGCACAACCAAAGCAAATGACACTATTTGCTTCGCGTATATACTTCGGTTGCTACTAGAACTGAAGCTAATGATACTAACCGAAGCAAATGATGCGATGCAACAGATATATTTTGTACTAATGCTAATTTCTAGATAGACAAAATTTTAGTTAAAGGGATATTCCAGATATTTCTTTCTTTTCATCCTAAGAGTGAGGAACTTATAGAAGGTAAAGCTGAAACTACGAAAAAAATATTTCTGATCGACATATTTTACCTAAAAAAAGTCAGAAGTAGAGCACTCGAATTTCCACTACAAGTTCGTTTTAAAAAATAGTGCATTTTCTCTCTTTCCACTAACTATTATTTCAACCGGAACTTCCGGCGGAAATCGGGAGCATATGTGGTGCTGCACTATTTAGGTTGCCACTGAAGGGTCACATATACGTGCACATGTATGGAGAAGGGCACAGATTCCCCCATCATATAATTCTATTAATTTTCTTGATCTACATATGTTGGGTTTGACCTTTTTATCATGTAGATAAACTTCACACATTTTGAAATCATTGTGAACCGCTACCTTTTACATGAATCTCACCAATTTATTTCCACTTCCACATTCAATCTTTAAAAGTATAAGCTATCACTACTGAAATACACCCAAAATAGAATCTATCAGTTCCTTATTTCCAGACAAACAAAATATTAAATGAAGATATTTTGTAATCGTTCCTTTATTTTTATCCAACGCTAAAGCTAGTCTACAGAGAGTAAGGCTGAAATTCAGCTACCAAAAAGCATGTTCTAATCAACAGATTTTAGCAACCAGAAGATAAACACACATGCATGTGCACATGCATGCATGACGAAGGATCTAGATTCCAAATCATATAATTCCACCTTTAATGTCCTAGATCTACATATTTCATATTAGGCTAACTGTATGTAGACGCATACTTATCATGTTTATCAACTTTGCAAATCATAAGATCATTTTGAGAACTTCTCTCACAAGCCTTGAAGCGATCTTCATATTTGTGAAATTGGTCTAAGCAATGAATATCACGTCTACAACAACAAAAAAGCAAAAATTGTGGATGAAGAAAACTAATTGAGGAATTTCAAGAGAATTATATATGATGAACTAAAAAATTATTTTCACAAGCATGAACTAACAGTCCAACATGAAGAGCTACTGATGTTACAGGAATAAAATGCTACCATCGTAATCATTAGTCGGTTCTTCCACTGCTTTGTAAGTGAAATCTTCTGGGTAAGCCTGTAACAAACTGAAATGAAAAGCTCTAGAACTCTAGCTCAAATATTATAACAATTCTAAACCCAAATATTCCAACCCCATTTAAGTTCATTCAAGCCTTAGGTCTGATACGAAACTCAGTTGGAATTGCAAATCAAGCCTTAGGTCTGATTCGAAGCATTCCACCCTTGTTCGAAGCCCAAAACTGGAACGAACTAAAAACTTCAGAAAACGAAACTAATTTTAAGAATCAAAACTAAATTTGGGGCAGGAAACATAAAATTTTCCAGTATCGAAGCCATTTTTTAGCATCAAAGTCCATAACCCTGAATCAAAATTGAACTCCAGATATGAATCCAACTTTAGACATGAAACCAACTTTAAGCGTCGATCCAGAATCTTAGATTGAAACTGAAATTCTTCGCGAAGCACTCAAATCCAGATATGAAGCCTCAAAGATGCTGATGATGCCAAAGTGTGGTTGATGGTATAAGAAGGATATTTGGAGGAGAAGTATAGAAGATGTTGATTTTGTTTCTTCTGAAATTTGAGGCGGCTGAAAGGAGTATCTATTTATGGTGTTGCAAAAGCGACGAGACTAGGAGGGAATGAAAAGTTTGAGGCGCGCATCGAAATGTCTGAGCATGGAAACAAAATTTATTTGCTTGGTGTGGCTGTAGCTCGAAGAAAATTTAGAACTAAAATTTTGCCAAAGAAAAGTTAGCAAACATTATTATAGATTATTAATTATAAGTACATATTATTATTTGTATATTTTTGTTTGTGCATTATTATTCCAAATTATGGATTATAATTTAGTTGTCAATAACTAATCATAAAAAAATTATTATTAACTATTTTTTAATTTATTTTGTAAAATTTGTAAATTTTCATTTAAAAATAATTTTAAATATATAATTTTTTATTATGATTATAAAATAAAAATACTAAATGTTTCTTCTTAGTTATTAAATTTTATTATTAGTTATTAATTATTGGTCTTAATTATTACATAATTATTTGATGGTGATTATTAGTAATAATTGTTAATTATTAATTATTAATTATTACTTCATAACATTTAATATTAGATATTAATTCAATATCGGACATAAACATCAATTACAAAAATTTGTTAATTATTTAATATTAGTTTTTAATTATTAGTAAAATTTATAATTATTAAATGTTATTAATAAATGGCAGTTGCTTAAGATCATTTTTGGCAATTGTCATACATCGCTTGTTTCAAATAACTTCAATAGGGTATTTTTCTTGTAATGATCTAATTTTTTAGTACTTTAATTATTTATCTATGTTATTCACTAATAAAAAATAAAGTTGTAAACAATGTTTATTTATTAGATCATATTTTAAGTGATATTAAGATATATTAGTTATTAAATATTCAGTATTAATTATTAATTATTAAAAGTTATATCAATTATTATATAAATACTTCGTATTTGTTTATTATTAAAGTATTAATTCATATTAATAAATATTATTACTTGATGCTTCTTAGAATGTAACTAAATATTACTTATTACTTCGTACTTTTGTATTTAATAGTAATACTGTTTACCAAAGGTGGGGAAAAACAATAATTTTTAAAAGTATGTTTTTTGCAACTGGCTTTACTAGTTGCAAAAAAACAGTTGTCGTAACTGGCAAAAAAAATTGCCAAAGACATTTTATTTGCAATAAGTTTGGAAGTGCAGTTGCAAATAATATGTTTGTTGCAATTTTAATGGAAGCGCAGCTGCTAAAAGAATGTTTTTGCAATAGGTAGTGAAACGCAATTGCAAAAAATATGTTTTTCGCAATAGGAACAAAAGGTTTGTTGCTAAATGTCATCTATTACAACTGGTACAAAAGGTCTACTGCTAAATATTGTTTACTACAAGTGTCGTTTGACGTCTGTTGCATATAGCTAGTTGCAATAGAGTAATTTTCTTGTAATGTAGATGATCGTGTTATGTTGAATTCGCTCAACCTTCATCTCATGGTGCTATCCGTACTTGTTCTCTGAACTCCAAACTATGATTCTAGGCAATTCGCCTCGATAACTGTCAAATTGCTCTAGTCTAGATATATAAGTTGTTGGACATGAAGGCTAGGTAACATCAAAACATTAAAATGTTGATGATAGAGAGCCAGTTGCGATGGAGGGTGATTGAATATGATCGTTTATTTTGTAGAAAGTCAATCTTTGATGTAATGTAGGATTTACTAACGGATTTCACTGATAAAGAATGTTTTATGACATGAAAATTTTGGGTTTAATGTGGAAGAGGCATATTAATTTCGAGTGCATAACCTCTAAGTAATTTGGAGAGGTGATGGGATTCCAATCAAGTAGTAATTGGCTTTGTGAAAGTGAACAAGCGAAGGACCGAAGTAGGCTACAACTTCACATTTTGACTAGAAAACGGACAAAGAAGATTGTTGGGTACCATCTAAAGATAAGCAACTAAAACAGGATTAAAAAAAAACCATGCACCATAAATTGATATGTGTAATTATGTTAAATATTACACTCACTTTTGCAAATTCCACTTTTTAATTTCAAAAGCTACGAGAACTATTCTAATTAAATTTTTAATATTGATGATCAAACTATTCAAGTTTTGAGATAGAATCTTATAAACCTAGTTTAATTTAGGCTAAAATTTAAGAAGACTTTACGTTATGTAAAACAAATTAATTTGAGTATTGAATTTTAGAATTTTACTTTTATGTTGAACTTTTAAGTTAGAAATGTTAAATTTGTATATTTAAAAGTAAAATTTGTTCGAATTAAATATTGTAGTAAAATGGAGTTTACATTTAACTCGATTAATGATATAAGGAAATTTTAATGACCTTATGGATGGAAATATGTTTATTATACAAAATTTGGACAAATTTGATCTTTGTGCTATGGTTTTTATATCCTTAATAATGGCCCTAAATTTTTGAGTAGATAAAAGGAAAATAAAAAATCTTACACTTTTCTAAAGAATTAATTCAATTGGTTAAGTATTTGATAATGAAAAGAAAATTTTGTAGGAAATTAATTAGGAAAAGGAGTATATAATATGAATGAAATATTATATCTAGACCATGTTTTTGTAAATTTAATCTTAAATTATTATTTTTAACATGAACCGTACTTTTCTTCTTACATAGACCTAGATAATCATATACCAGAAAATCAAGATATGCATGGTAAATGAAAACATGAAAAGTAAAAGGAGCAATATTCCATAGCATCATAAAGAGAGGATATGAAATAGCCCTAGGCATGCAGCAGACTATGAGTTTAATTTCCAAGCACAATATCTATGCTTCATTTAGGGTAAAATTTTAATATGCCATTTATTAATATCATGAAAGGCAAGTTAAAGTATGAGATCAATTTTGCTTGCTTTACAACAGTGGATACTTCAAACCAAAATTTGCCTAGATTGACTGATAATATTTCAAATTCTTTCCTATATTGTTGTTATTCTCAAAATAACGTCTAAAACAATATAACTCTATCTCTCAAGCAGCGATATACATATCAAGAAAGGCTAGTTGAAATATGAGATCAATCTTGCTAGGTTTACAAGGGAGGATATTTCAAACGTTACCGTTTATCAAAATTTGCCCAGAATTGTTTAATATATCTCAAATTCTTTCCTATATTGCTATTATTCTCATAATATCATCCAAACAGTGCTATATATATCCCTCAAACAGTGCTATATTGTTAGACCCGAAATCCCCTTTACGGGAAATCACGGATTGTACTGAGGATAAGACGAATCAGAACACAAACAGAAGAACATTTCATTGTTTATTACAACAATTCCATCAGAATACAAGAATATATAGAGTATGAATCAATATTACACATCATAAAATATCAGAGATTACAATACATTACATAGCAGCGGAAAATAATACAAAACACAACTGAAGGAGATATACGGATACAAAGCTTTCTGAATATCATTCCAGCTGTAAACCAGGATCCTGTGAATATAAATCTGCAAAACCAAAACTACTAGCTGCCCGTGTCGAAAATAGGGGCACCCAAAGTTTAGGTTAAAACAATAAACTCCAGGTCAGTCATGTGACTGGTGTGAGAACTAAAACAATTATTTAAAATTTTACATTAAATCAGATATATCAAGGGACCACGCCGTATAACATGGAATAGGTTTCCTCCCAAGAATACCAGTGCATATATCAAAACAGTTCAATGATTTTTGGAAAAATGAAGCTATTATAAGACCCAGGTCCTATCACACAATGCAAAGCAAGCCGGGGGATAGGGTTTTACCTTATAATAGACAAGAATGCTTGGTACGTAAAATTTCATGTTTTATTATTACTATAAGTGTATAGTGTCAAAACAATTTCAATCATAAGTATCAATCATAGACGGCACAAGTGCCCCATACCACTATGTCGCCATATATAGGTTTACAATCAAAACCGCAAAGTCACGTATTGGAAGTTGGATTTCCATCTGTGAACCAAGGCAAGGGATCGTCCTTACCGCTTCGAGACTATCTAGTCTGAGCCTAAGGAACAGCCGCAACTGCCCCATGGCTCGTCAGGGCCGGTCCACCCGATGTGGATTATAAGGCCTGAACACTGCGTTTCCCCGCCCTATGGGGCGTAAATGAGCCAAACGACTCCATCGGTCCCGGATCGACCGATATAACCGAGGCGCCTCGCTATCCATCATCCACATAAGTAAAATGCCAGGGCGTGCAAAACGCTGACCCCACTCCTAACTAGAAAGAAACGCATGCCCTCCCTGAGGTCCTCTCCCGTTTTTGGTTCACACCGGGGTGTGAGGCTAGTGAATTAATGCTACACAAAGCTACGCTGTATTAAAGTCGTGCTTTGATCATCAACCACAAGACTCTGCTTTTCAACAGAAGCCTTGATCATTTGCATCTCAGCATGCCACACAGGCAATTCACGCTATGCAACCGATGTATATCAATCACACAAAATGAAATCCGATGTCAGACACACATCCATTTACAAGTCCGTTCTGGGTCTGAACGAAACCGGAGGAACCTTATTCCTCGCATATCCATCGATCTCCAAGTACGTTTGGACGATCACCAACTGATTCCCTCCTCTTGGGTGTACAGCAAATCAAGATCATCAGTATCTATCCAAACGATGTGAAAACCTCCGGTCTTCAACCACCGCCTTCATCGTCGAATCGCTTATTCAGAATGGGATAAACCCGGTCTTTCTGAATAACCCGTGTATATAATAAACAAGTGCTATAAAAACATAACATACGCCTCATTTCAATCCAGAATATTCCTTTATTCAAATATCCTTATACTTTGGGAAAGGTTCCCATTAATTTTATCAAAGACAAATTCTTTACATTTATTCTTTAATCTTCCTTTGAATATCAATTCAAACCAAATTATGGTTTATCCAAACTAGTCGGGATTCGCGAACCTTACCGAAGTAATCATCGTTATAAAAATGTGAACATCGTTATAAAAATGAGATCTTTATAATGTAAACATCGTTATAAAAATGTGATTTTTATTTATAAAGATCGTCGATTAAAAATGTGATTTTAATATGAATAGCGTAGAAAAGACTGCATTGGAAAAACAGGCAAATCCAAACAGTTCAGAAATTTAAAAATAAAACAGGAGGAGTGGATCCCAAAGGTGAGAACTTCCCACTTTTATTTTATTTTCTAGTTAAAATATATACTAGGGTGCAGACAGTGCTTAGCAGCACCTGACACCCGTCGTCCACAGACCATGGACGACTTGTTTATTTGATTGATTGTGTTGTGAAAATTGATTGTGTGATGTGGAATGGAATAAAATATTTTGTAGTTAAAAATATAATTTTTAACGGGTACATGAATAAAATAAATATTCATTTACAAATCGGACGATTTGTATGTGTACACACATTTGACTGATATTGATTGGGACGATAAATTTTACACATCGCCCAACTACACAAATAAAATTCATTATTTGTTGACTGAAACCCCGCATGGGTATTGTGATGATATTGGAAATACACTAATCCTAATATTTAGTTGTATGTCAATCGATAGGTTGACAGACTGTTGAAAGCATTAATTATTTATAATTAGTGCTTATACAGTGTAGAATACACTCTGGATGGTGGATTGTTGATTTCATTATTGTTATATACATGTGTTGTATGAAATCCATACAAATAACATTATATGGTAATTGACTCTGTCTGATTCCAATTCAGAACGAACGAATATTTTAAAATAACGAATATTTTCAAATAATGAATATTTTAAAATAATATTCAGTAAAAGATCAAAATCTGATTTTGATGTCCGATTTGGGGTGGACACGAAAATAATTAAATATATAAAACCATGTTGATTAATTTAACGCCATTTTGACGTGAAAGATATTTATATCGATTTTATTCATTTTTATAATGAATATTGAAAAGGAATTGATTTCAAAATCTAATGTTTTGAAAATATTATCATTTATATATTAATGATATGGAATATTCAATTTTGATTTGAAATTGAATATGAAGTTGAAATCGTTTTAAAACTGAATTTAAAATGATTTATAAAATACGTTTTAAATGGAAATCGATGAAATATATATATATATATATATATATATATATTATATAACGGCCTGAATAGAACGCGCTGCACCACGGCAGTTCGTGAATTTCGACCATTAACTTCGAATGGACATTACAGGAGATCCGACCGTCAGGTTCTCCTAAAACTGGAACCGTTAGGTTCGTATCAAAAAGAGCTTTCTAACGAATATTAGAGGTTTGAAATCTAATGATTGGATTTGGAATTATGTCCAGACATAATTTGGAAAAGGTTGTTGTAAGTGCAGTTCGATGGCCGTTTATGGAAATCGACTGTACGGGCCTTGATAAAATTATTAAAAATATCAATAGTTAGTGTAAAATCATAAGAAATGATTTGGAAAGAATTGGGATGAAAAATTACGTATTTGAAAAGATAAAAATAGATTTTTATTGAAATGAACTAGTTGTGAACAAGAATTATAATCCAATTATTTTTAAATAAATATATTGGATTTGAATTGGATTTAAAAATAACCAGGATTTCCAATATATGAATTGGAATGGATTTGAATCGAAATTATCTTCGGAATATTTCGATGTTGGATTCCGTGATTATACGGGCATTGTGGAGGAATTTGGAAGAGATATATATATCGTTATTCCAATACGATGTTTGTTTAGTTCAGAATTTGATATTGAACATAAGCCGATATATTTTATATTCAGAGCCTTATATTTAATATCAAATGGGATTTTGGGTTTGTCGTGAACGGTGTCTTCACTAACACTATTTTTAAACCCAATGGAGTTAAGGAAATCAGAAACTAACCGGAGGTTAGCTAAGTTGAATGGTTTCCTGGGTATTGATCTGATGTTGGTTTCGGCCTTCGGGATTAATACTTAGGGAATTGTTCTCTTTCTTATTTACGGTTAGAGACTGATGGAATGGTGTCTTCATTAACACTGTTCTGAAACCCCGTGTGAAAAGAATAAGTCTTTTAACTAAGATTTAAAGAAGAATTACCAATTAATGAACATTTAATTGGAATTGAAATGGAATGTAAATCGGGTTTATTGTGAACTGTGTTTTAACGACATTCGTTCTTTAACCCGATTTGTAGTGAAATGTGATTTGGAATTTATAAATCTTTGTTCTAAGATTTAATGGAATTTCCAAAGTAAAGCTTTCCAGTTTAATAAAATAAATCGGAATGGAATGGGATTCGATTTGATAATAATTGAAATGTACTTCTGTGGAGGAAGACTGATAATATATATGGAATTTAAAAGGCTTTGCCGTTATTTCATTTATAATTTTAGTCGGACACGGAAATTGATATCGATTATATATTGGTTTGTTTTTCCGTTAAAATTCCAAAATTAATGGAATGTGATTTTGGGTTTATCGTGAACTGTGTTTTAAATGACATTAGTTCTTTAACCCAGTTAAAGACAGGATTTATTTCCTGAATCGGAAAAATCATTAAGTAATGATTATTGGAAATTAAAACTGAATTAGAGTTTTAATGAATCTTTAAATAGATTGAAAGGTGAATTTGATAACTAAAATTATCAAATCCAAGAAATGATCGAGAATGGAGTATCACCAATTTTGCTCAAAGATTTAGTCAAATCTTTAATTAGATTTGAACATGAAATGATAAATTAATTTGCCGATAACACCGTGGTGTTAGATATGAAGTATAACCAGTTCTTGTTGCTGGTCCTGTGTGGGCTGGGTACACATGATAGGAGGTTCTCGCTTCGCGGTTTGGTGGCGAATGGGAGACTCTAACCCCTACATGTCCCTTTTGAGGGTTGGCAGCTATGTGCATGTAGTCGAGAGGCTCGCCGTAAAACAAGGGTACTAGAGGACCAGGTGGAAGCCACGGTGGGTTTTACCTGCTGCTTAGGGGGATGAAGGGATGGTTGCAAAGCCTATCGGATTTCGTCGACTATTACATTTGGTATCAGAGCTTTGGTTTACAGAGCTCGAGAACAAGACACATTAGAACCGAATGAAAGAATTCATCAGAGGCTGGATTAAAAATATCCAATAGGAATGACTCGTTAGAGATAGGATCAATAATATCCTAGAACAAGTGTGAATAGTATATTTTTAAAATTAAAATGAAAACAAATTTTGTTTTGAAATTTAAATCGTATTATACGTATTTGAATATTTATTTTAGATTGATTTGGACAATCGAGTATATGAAAATTTTGCATATACGCCTAGCTAGCGTGTATTCGAAGCCTCAAATATACTAGGTAGATATAGCATTACATTCTAGTCGCCCAGACATAATTCTGGTAATGTCGCGACATCATTAGCATTCGTGTTCGAGTTTCGAAAGTGGGATATCTATATATTTCCATTAGACTGGTGTGAGAACCAAAACTAGATAAGGTTTATTGTTGTGAATTAGCATCAAAAATATGATTTTTGACTATGTATTAAAGTTATGTGTTTGAAAAGATAATCAACTAATTGACTGCTAGTTGTGTTGTTTGATTATTGGTTAACTAATTAAAATTTGGAACCATTAGCCAAATTGAACCAAATATTGAACTGTATTGAAAATTTATCACATTTGCATACATCTACATGCATATATACTGGACAGGTCATAGCAAGGAGGCTAGAGAAGAGGAATAAAACTGCATGCCCAACAAATAGGTACATGTTTACTAATTTCTTAGGTGATGATGATTTTATGAGCCGATTGGCCAGCCACTTGGCTTTTTCTTTTTCTTTTTGAGATGAGAGGGCCTGTGTCGCGGTTTGGGGATTTTCCCCGTGCTCCCGTACAAAGGAGGTTATGGTGAAATTTTTGGAAAATTTAGGGTGTTAGCCAAATTTTTGAAGAATTGGAAAATTTTTAGAAACTGAAAAGTTGAAGAATGAACGCCAAACTAAAAGTTGAGTTGATTAGTAAACAACTTTCAGCTCCATTCCTTTTCGAGGATGAAAAGATTTTAAGTGAGGGAGATTGTAACAACCCGGAAAATCAGAACAAATTAAAAAAATTTATTTTGGCAATTTTAATGAATTTTGAATATTTAAAATGATTTATTTTAAATGATAACGATGGAAAATTGATATTCGACGAAGTTAAAACGAATAATTTTAGTTTAAATATAAAAGGAATTGGAAATGGCGCGGTAGTTTGAAAATTCGATTTCAAATTTCAAATGAATGTGCAGGATTCAAAACAAACCGAATTTTAGTGAAACCAAAAATATTAGAGTCTAACTGAAAATATCTTCCCAACGAATTTGAAAAATTGAAATTTCATAGCGGGAATAAAAAGTTATGCCCAGTTGAAAATTCAGAATAGTCGCTATGGAAATATAGCCCTTAAAAATAGCGATTTTGCAAACGACTTCCGTTTTCAATGAAACCACTTTTGTTGGATCCAGGATGTCAAATTATTGCTAGATTCCAATTTTCATAATTATTGGAATCAATATGTGAGTGTGGCAAAAGAAAACGTGTTATGTCAGTTTCAATCAATTTGGATCGACCAGAAAATGGCCATTTTTCAAACGGTCTTCAAATTCGACGAAATTAGTTTTGTTAGGACCGTATTGTCATTACGAAGCTAGAAATAATTTTTTTTGAATTTTTAGAGTCAGTATGTGCCCCAGTAGATTAAAATGTATGTTAAAATCAATTTTAAATGTTATATTATATTTTAATTTAAATGAAAACTGAATGTAACAGCCGAATTGGGTTATGGGACATATCCCATTGTGTTCGGAATGAGGGTAATTAGCTACGCACGACAGTCGGTGGGTTCAATTTGGTGTTCAAAATAAAAAGTTACTTTTTGGTACAAAACAAAATAAAATATTTATTTATAAAGCCCCTCCCTTCTTCCAACCCCACTTAGTCAAACCCGCACCCACTTCTTCTATCATTCAAACCCGGTTAGGTTTAGAAAGAAAAAAAAACACGAAGACTTCGCGATCCTCCCACTGCGCCGCTTCCGCGGCAAGCGCTACCGCCTCCCATAACCGCCAGAGCTTCCCCCACGTCAGTCGCCCTTCGTCCTCGCGTCAGCACTCTCCCCCAGCGATCGATCCTTCGATCGAAGAAACCCCAAACCCGTGACGCCTTAGCCGCCGACCACCTTAGCTCTCGGACCTCCGACGAGCCCGCCTCCGACCAACAAGCCCCTACGCCCCCTCCCCCCTTCAGTCGAACACTGTAAGCTTTTCTTTTTTATTTTATTTATTTAATGTAATCTGTCTTAAGAAAAATAAAAATCAGTTCTTACGAAGAATAACATGGTTTAGACAAGAAAGATTAGATTTTTATAAAATAAAAAGATTGGATTTTTATATAATCAAAGCTATGATTTTTAAAATAAACATATGATTTTTAAAATAAAGGTAGGATGTCTAAAATAAAAATATACATTTTATATATGAAGTAGCATTTAAAAAATATGATTTTTATAACAAAAAGATTCGATTTTTGAAAACGAAAAGATATGATCTTTAAGTTACAAAGATACGGTTTTTTTAAATATATAAAATTTCGATTTTTATATATAGATTAGTAAAATACAAATTGTAATGACCCGGATATTTCGTCGGTTAAATTTGAATATTTAATACGGTTTTAAATACTAATTTGATAAATTAAATGAATATTTATATTAAGTTATCAGTTTAATAATCAATTTCGATTTAATATCGAATATATTAAATCATCGTAATGCGAAAATATAATTCAGTTCGAGATTTAAAACTGAATTAAATACTGTTCAGACTTCTGTTTGAATTCGAATAGTAATATTAATTTATTTTCGCAGAATTTATTATTTTAAAATTTGATTTATGTCAATTTAAATAAATATCTTCCACGGACGATCGAATTGGACTTCACAGCTTATCCCAGTGTGTCCGGAATAGTGGTATTACCCTAAAATTTGGGTTCAGAGAGGAGTTCAGAATCGTGAGGTGTTTTAATTAAAAGACACAGGTTTAAAAACAAATTTTAAATAAAATAAATCCTTTTATGTGTGGACCAAAACGAAACATCAAAGAGGGAAACATTGGCCTTGTTGTTCAAGATATAGCCGCATAATTCTCTTTAAATTCAAAGTCGTGCTTCTGTAATCGAGAGCCAATCCATTTTCTTTCCAATCTCTTTTCTAAAACACCCAGATTCAAAATCAAGAGCCTCCACTCGAAACCATTCGAACCATCCTCATATAAAACCATCGCGATCAAACTGATTGGCAACAGCGACTCTCAATCGATGGAGAAATCGTGATTTCAAGGATAATGGACCGTGGATCTCGATTTGCTTTTCTGGAATGCGATGTTAGTTTTGGCATATGCTCGAGTTCGTATAGCGACTATTAGGGTTAGCAGGTGATTATGGCTTTCGATTTTGGGATTTGTTCGATGGCAAGCTGAGTAGTCGGAGGTTGCGGCCTCGAGTCTGGAGGTTGAAATGAAAGACGCGATTCTGTTTCTGGATACTGGAAGGGTGCGAGTCTGCGTAAAGCGATGACTTTCGGGTGAAGGTGGAGCGTTTTGAACAGCGTTGCTACTGAGGCGATGTGGGGGATTAGAGCTCGCAATTAAGTGGTTAGGGTGTTTGACCAGCGAGGCTTGTCAGTGGTCAGGAGGAGGGTCAGTTGAGATGAGGGAGGCACAACCATTTTGCTGTGATCTAGAATTGGTAATACAGTAGCTTGCAGTGCTGAGCTTGGGTAAGATGTAACAATGAACCTGAAAATGGTGGAGGATTCTGGTTTGGACATCAAATGATTTGTGGTTGTGCTAGGTTAAGGGAAGATGGATTAATATGGATTTAGGCGCAGAGTTGATTTTTTTGGGATTAAGGTACTTATTTTTAAATAATAATTTAAATGTTTATAATGGAAATTAGTTATATATTGGTAATCTAGTTTATATAATTAATTTACCTAAAGGAAATTGGTTAGTAAAATGAAATGTGATATCTTATTCGTTTTTAGATCCGTTTGGGGTACTGTCCATTTGCTTTGGTCATATAAGGACCTAGACTACATGATGGGATTCATTTGGAAAGAGTTTGGAATTTAGGTGCAAAATGTGAACGCAAGTCGAGTTGGAATCGTAGTAGGAAAATGGATTTGGATTTTCCTAGAGTCAGATGGAATTTAAATCATACATCTTCGATTTATTCCGGCAATTTAAAATACGGTGAGTAAATCTCACTCACCTTTTATTTAGAATTATTTTTATCAGTTAAAATTAATTGTTTGTTGATTGTTTGGTTGCGTTAAAATAGAGTGTGGCATGTTTAAATATATATATAGTTATATAGGCTTGTTATTATATATATATATATATATTGGTTTGGTGATTGGTTGGATTCCCGCAGTCTCATTAGTGGATGCCCGCAGTTTCATAGCGAATGATTTCCCTATGTGCCCCCACAAATATATTAGTGGATGACCTTCATACTGCGATATCCTACCTTGAAGCAGGATAGGTATTACTATGTGACTAACGTCTGTGGATGCAGGAAAACAGGTTAGTGGAATCCAAAAGGATTCCTCAAAAATATATTATCTGTTGTTTGTTTGGTTTCATATATGTTATCTTATATGATGTGTTAGAAAACATGAAATAAATAATTGGTTGTTAGTGTTTAAATATCACTGGGCCTAAGTGTTGATATTTAAAAATATCATGAAAAGGAATTTTGCAGATTTAAAAAGGAAACTCTATTTTTTCAAAATCGAATTTGAAATTTGAATAAGAGAAATTCAAATAAAATTTGAATATGAGAAATTCAAATAGAATTTGAATAAGAGAAATTAAAATAGAATTTGAATTCAAAGAAATTAAAATAGAATTTGAATTCAAAGGAATTAAAATAGAATATGAATTCAAAGGAATTAAAATAGAAATTTGAATTCAAAGGAGTTAAATTAGAATTTTAATTCAAAGAAATAAAATTAGAATTTGAATTCAAAGGAATTCAAATGGATTTGAATAAAGAAATTCAAATAGAGAATTCAAATAGAATTAAAAAGGAGTTTGAATATTTGAAATTCAAATAGAATTAAAAAGGAGTTTGAATATTTGAAATTCGAATAGAAAAAAAGGAGTTTGAATATAGGATTCAAATAGAGTCGAATTGAAATAGAAATTGAATAAAGGAATTGAAATAGAATTTGAATATGACAAATTCAATGGAATTTGAATATAGAAAATGCAAAGAGAATTTCCAAAATAAGATTTTGGATTTAAATAAATTTCAAAATAGGCTTGTTTAAATAAAATAAGGAAATTTATAAAATAGTGTTTATAAATATAATGAATAAATTATCAAGAGATAATTTGAATATTTGAATTCAAAGGAATTTAAATATGGGATTTGAATTCATAGGAATTAAAATAGAATCTGAATTCAAAGGAATTAAATTAGAATTTGAATTCAAAGGAATTCAAATGGATTTGAATAAAGAAATTCAAATAGAGAATTCAAATAGAATTAAAAAGGAGTTTGAATATTTGAAATTCAAATTGAATTAAAAAGGAGTTTGAATATTTGAAATTCAAATTGAATTAAAAAGGAGTTTGAATATTTGAAATTCAAATAGAATTAAGAAGGAGTTTGAATATTTGAAATTCAAATAGAACTGAATTGGAATTTGAATATAGGATTCAAATAGAGTCGAATTGGAATTTGAATATAGGACTCAAATAGAGTCGAATTGGAATTTGAATATAGGATTCAAATAGAGTCGAATTGGAATTTGAATATAGGATTCAAATAGAGTTGAATTGGAATTTGGGTATAAGATTCAAATAGGAATTTAAAAATAGATTTTTCAAATAGAAATTGAATATAGAAATTCAAACGGAATGTGAGTATAGAATTTAAATAAGAGGATTCAAATAGAATTTAAATAAGAGGATTCAAATAGAATTTAAATAAGGGAATTTCAAATAGAATTTAAATAAGGGAATTTGAAATAGAATTTGAATAAGGGATTTGAAATAGAAGTTGAATAAAAGAATCGAGAAAGAATTTGAGTATAGAAATTCAAATGGGATTTAAATATATAATTTGAGTATAGAAATTCAAATAGGATTTAAATATAGAAATTCAAATGGAATTTGAATAATTGAAATGGAATTTGAATATAGAAATTCAAATGGAGTTTGAATATAGAATTCAAAGTGAATTGAAATGGAGTTCGAAGGGAATAGAATTGGAATTGAATATAGGATTTCAAATAAATTGAAAATGGAAATCGAATATAAGACATGAATTGAAAATGGAATTCAATCAGTGTATAAACAAGTTAACATATATTTGAACAAGTTATATTCAAATAAAAAGGTGAAATAGGCAAACGGTTAATTAGCAACTAGTTAATGGAAATTTGAATTGAAGTTGAACCTTGGAAAGTGAACTAGATTTATGGATTCATATTCGAAATCGACTATGAAACTTAAATAAAAAAATAGAATTTAAAGAGAGTATAAGCGAGCTAGAATTATATTTAAACATGTTATGTTCACATATAAAAGTAAAATAGGAAAAGGAGTAAACTAGCAAGTTAATTAACGAGTTGAGTAAAACGAGTGTATTAAGTTGAATGAATTAGAAATGTATGGATATACATGAGACAGGTTTGGAATGAAGTGTTAGAAGAAATATAAATAGAATGCTCGACAAAAAGGTATGTATTTAAATAGAATATGAGATTTTATGCGTCGTATCGGCTGGCCGCTTGCCTTTTTCTTTTTCTTTTTGAATAGAGAGGCCTGTGTGGCTCCCGGTACAAAGGAGGTTATGGCGAATTTTTCCGGAATTTTAAGGAGTTAGAATATTTTTAAGAAGTTTGATAACTAGAATATATATCAATATATATATAGAAGTCGATAAGAAAACGAACTTAAAAATAGAACAGTATAATCAAAAAGGAAGTCTAGGAATAAATCTCGTAAGAATAGAAAGAGAAAGCATATACGTGTTTAAATGTGAATAAGTAGTTGTATGGTATGGATTATTCGAATAAGTAGTCATATCTGTTTTGACGTTATAAATGTTATTCAGTCAAGGTCTGAAAGGTAGTTATACCCCAACTTGATTGATTTCATTATTAACAAATAAATAGTAAGATTTCAGGCTTGAAGATCAATGTTGGATAAGAGTTAGTTGAATATAGTATTTGGGTTGTCGTAACGATGTTTTACACAACATCCGTTTTAACCCAAATAAGTGTAAGCTTGGAAATATAATAAAGAATATTTCCTAAGTATAGAAATAAACGAGATTATGAAAGAGATAAGAAATTTGAATATTTTCCAATTATAAATAGTATATATTTTCTAAAGTTTAGAAAATAAAGGAAGGCGATATTCGGAAATGTTTTCCAAATAACGTAAAAGGCCAATATGGTTATTGAAAATATTTGGTAAACAAATATTGATAAAGAAATGGAGAAGTGATTTAATTAATGGAATATTAATAAAGGGCTCAGTGATTGTTTGATAATTGGATGAACACTTGTTTTCTTCGATAGTTAAATCATCGACTATCGAAACACTTGTTTTTATTCGATAGTTAAATCACAGACTATCGAAGTTTTGACCCTCGTTGTCAATATGGAGAGACCGGTTGGATTATTATCCAAAGAACCACTCTGTATTGGCATAAGCGTTGCGAATCATATATGCCAAAGATAATTGAAGACAGAGTAAAGTGCAAGGGCTGTTGTATAAATCTTAGATAACAGTGCCTAAGATGGATATACTGAATAGTACCTTCGGTTCATCCTGTTCCTGGATGACTTGTATGGATGAATGTCTGACAGAGTATTTCCAAAAAGGTCACGTACATTGATTTCTTCAACCGTACCAAGAGTGGAAGCGGAGAAGGAAACTTCTTTTAGCTGACACGTAATGTATGGTTGTAGACGTCAAATTAGTGATTTTTGATGGATCTGACAATGTGGCATTCGAAGTGAATCTGATGTGATGATAAAGCATAACCTCAAGCCTCATCAACCGGCAAATGAAAAAAATCGGGCAGGCAGCATGGCTATGTAGGTCGCACCTATTATGGTATATAATCACCTGATCTAGAGTTTCATTTACTTCAAAAAAATCTATTGTCGATGCTGTCCCATTCGGGAAACGGTTGCTGATCCCAACCGTTGGTGATATACATTCGATACACTCAAGCGAAATGAGTGGTCGGTCATGTGTGGTTAAGTTGCAAGATGTTCTTGTTGAACTCAGTGTATTCTCCTCTAGAGATATACCAGCGGCAGGTGGTTCCATACCTTGTCATAGTTGGAAATCCATTACCCAATACGTGCTTGCGGTTTTGATTGTATATTTTATGTGGAACGTGACATGCAAACGTTCCACTAGATTGTTATTTACTTGATTTAGACATTATTATAATATCAAAAGAGTTTTGATATAAAGATTATCGTTCCTTTCAAAAGGATTTTTGAAAGTTAAATCAAGTGTTTGGATTCTCATAAGGGAAAAACCCGTTCCGTGTTATACGACGTGGTCTTATGAGATATCATTTAGTTTTCTGAAATTGTTTTAAACTGTTTACTCATACCAGTCCCATGACTAACCCGGAGTTTATTTTGTTTTGTTCTACCTAAACTCTTGGGTGCCTAAATTTGTACGGCAGTCAAGTAGTTTAGGATTTTACAGATCTATCTAAAGGAGCTTGGAGCAGGAGGCTTCAGCGTTAGTTATATAGAGTTTTGTTCCACTGTGTTGTAAGTGTTGTATTCTGATAAGTGTATGTTATACAGTTAAAATTTTGTATTTCAAAGTTATGATATATTATATTTTGTTCCGCTACGATGTGAGATTCTTTGTTGTTGTTTCTATTCTTCTTCTACCCTTTTCTTCTAAAAAAAATGTTTCGTATTTTCGTGATATTTGGGTTGGACGTATGATGTATATAGTCAACTCTGATATTATGGATTTGCGGGTCATTACACAAATACGATTTAAATATATAAAGCCGTGTTGATTAATTTAACGCTATTTTGATGTGAACGATATTTATATCAATTTTATTCATTTTTATAATGAATATTGAAAAGGAATTGATTTCAAAATCTAATGTTTTGAAAATATTATCATTTATATATTAATGATACGGAACATTCAATTTTGATTTGAAAATGAATATGAAGTTGAAATCGTTTTGAAACCGAATTTAAAAAGATTTATAAAATACGTTTTAATTGGAAATCGACGAAATATATATATATTATATATAATATAATGGCCTAAATAGAACGCGCCGTGCCGCGGCAGTTCGTGAATTTCGACCATTGACTTCGAATGGACATTACAGGAGATCCAACCGTCGGATTCTCCTAAAACCGGAACCGTTGGGCTCGTGTCGAAAAGAGCTTAACAATGAATATTAGAGGTTTGAAATCTAATGGTTTGATTTGGAATTATGTCTAAATCAAATTTGGAAAAGGTCGTTGTAAGTGTAGTTCGATGGCCGTTTATGGAAATTGACTATACGGGCCTTGATAAAATTATTAAAAATATCAACAATTAGTGTAAAATCATAATAAATGATTTGGAAAGAATTGGGATGAAAAATTCCATTTTTGAAAAGATAAAAATAGATTTTTATCAAAATTAACTGGTTATGAACTAGAATTATAATCCAATTATTTTTAAATAAATAAACTGGATTTGAAATGGTTTTAAAAATAACCAGGATTTCCAATATATGAATTGGAATGGATTTGAATCGAAATTATCTTCGGAATATTTCGATGTTGAATTCCATGATTATACGGACATTGTGGAGGAATTCGGAAGATATATATATCGACGATGTTTGTTGAGTTCAGAATTTGATATTGAATATAAGCCGATATATTTTCTATTCAGAGACTTGTATTTAATATCAAATGGGATTTTGGGTTTGTCGTGAATGGTGTCTTCACTAACACTGTTCTTAAACCCAATGGAGTTAAGGAAATTAGAAACTAACTGGAGGTTAGCTAATGTAACACCCCGTGTATTCTATAACCGTGAAAGTCATAAATTAAAGTATAATTAATTTGAAATCAAAGAACTAAGGGAAACGGGATACGCCATTGCGTTCGTCTCGGAAAAATACGCGAAATAGAGTCCGAGTTTTCGAAAAACGGAGTCCGTATGAAGAAGATATAGCCTCTGGAAGTTTCTGAATTAAGTTTAAAATTCGAACAGCTCAGAAAAGAAGTTTAAAATTAAAAATCGGGCCCAATTGGCCAGGGCGGAAAAATTCCCGCCTAAGACACCCAGGTCGACTGGGCTGTCGATCTGGTCTAGCCAGGTCGACAGGGCTGTCGACAGGGCTGTCGACAGGCATGTCGACCTGGTCCAGACCCAGGTCGAACCTAGTCCAACCTGGCTGGCCTATTCTATGTTGGTCGATTTTCTGTGGGCAGCTTTGTCATTAGGGCTAGGTGGCAGGCTCTAATTGGTCTCTCCTCCGAATGAATGGCTACGATCAATCCAAGCAACATCAAGGGTCCTAATCAGTTCCTAACCTCTATAAAAATGACCCTAGACTCTACCTAGGTTTCTTACACAATTCTCTAGCCTCCATTGCTCTCTTCTTCTAATAAAAATAAAAATGGCGTCTCTGCTCTGCTGGAATTAAAACTAGAAGATTATCAACATCAGCCTAAGCAACTCAATTCAAACTAGAGATTAAAGTTCTGCAAAGATTCTACAACAAGTTAAAGTTCTTTCTTTAATCCAATCAAGGCAAGTACAGTTATTCTCCGCTATAAACGTTAATTATAATTTTGATATGCATTTAAATCTGAGTTTGAGGTTGTATTCTCTTCTGTTAGATCTGTTTTCTATGACTGTTCTATATTCCTTTCTTCTTTTCTGTTTCTATAGCCAGGCTACCACGAGCCTGTGCCTAATCTCATAAGAGATGAACGTATGAACGCAAATTTTGGGATGAATGATGAGAAATTTGACAAGACTAGATTGAATGTATGACTTTAGGTCTGAGGCATAAAATATATTGGACATATGACTTGGGATTGGATGCATAAATTTGACTATGAACATATAATTTATGCATGTTGTATGCATAGTTACGTTGTAATTTAGACCTGTAATTAAATAGAAAAAAAATAAGCATATGTTATAAACTAGTTTTAGACCTATGCATATTTTGTGATAAAAGAGGAAGAGGAACCACTGTAAGATTACATATGATTTAAGACTTTGAACAAAATGCATATAAAAGTCAAGATTTGATTTTTAGAAGATATGATTTAAAGATTTAGATTGTTGGGTATAGTTTGCATAATGATTCATGACTTAAAAAGAAGAAGATATGGAAGCTTAGGTGTAAAAGATTTACATTAATTAGGATATCTATTATTGTGATTACACCTAAATAGGGATTTTTGGATATATGGCATGCATTGGAATTAATGGTTATATTTGGTACAATTTATATGTGAATCTGCTGTAAAATGCTAGTTTAACAAAAATTGGAACGTATGTTATAGGGTAAAGTATGTCCATATTCTGCGCTATGTAAATGTATGCCAACATGGAAGTATATGATTATATTGTGAATCATGACAATTATTTAGGCATATGAATTTAGGCCTAATTTATGTTTAGGCAAGGCATGTAAATAGAACTTTTAGAAATATTAAATTTGCTAAATCTGCTAATTTGTCAAGTTGCCTAAACTACTAGTTTTGTTATATTGCCTAGACTGCTAATTAGATTGAAATGCCTAATCTGTTAAATTTGTCGGTTGAAATGCCTAACCTGTTATATGCCAATGCTAAGTTGTTAAATCTGTTAAATCCGTTAAGTCATATAAAATCTGTTATCTGCTAGGTTGATATAATCATCCTGTTATTGATATAATCTGAATTGGCATATATATTGGGCGTGCGCATAAACGGTAAATTATTAATTAATTGGCCGCAAAGATAAACATGGCTAACTCGAGGTTAGAATGAGTTTGCGGCGTAAATCTGCCCGGAACCGCCCGGCACATCCAGTGGCCGCAAACAATAGGTTCTAATGTGAGAAGTTAGTCATAACATGCGTAAGACACGAGGTTAGGTCTGGCTTGTGGCAGAAGTCTGCCCGGAACCGCCCGGCATATCCAGCGGCCACAAGCTACCGACCTAATGTGAGAGGTCTGTGCATTAATAATTAATTAATGCAAACCTAAGATAAGAATGACGTCTAAAACGTATTGGGGAAAATAGGGTTAAACCAAAGGGATTAATAGATGTAGTAAAACCCGTCCATGAATCTGTAGGCCCAATACAAAGTTAGACAAATCTGAAAAATCTGTACATCTGATCCGTTAGTCTGAAAACTTGTTAACTTAATTTGTGAATTAGTAAATCTGAATTCTGTATGTCTGAACTTGTAAACAAGTTAATCTGAAATCTGTTAGTCTGGGGACACAAGGTTAGGAGGGGAATTACTTGTGTCGTCTGTTGTTTGGGACCCATATTAGTCAGTAACCCTTTCTGGTATCAAAACTTTGACCCAACAGTAAGTAGGGTCCGGGCACGCTTACTGAACTAATTATAAGAGGTTCATTCTGATAATGGCGAGGGGTGTTGATGGTGCGTTCCAACCGGGTCATGTGCGTGCATGGATCCCGGTCTGCCTCTAAGGATGTAAGACGCCGTGACATCTGTAAATAAGTCTGCGCCAATTGGTTGTCACTTTAGGGAGTGATACACCCTACTGTGGGGCCGACACAGGATATTTATGTATTAGGGAGCCGATCGCTTGGGGTAGGGTTTTAGGGTACACTTAGTTCTGTCTGTTTCTGTTGGTACCGTTTGTTTCTGTTGGGTGGTAACACCTGTCTGTTTCTGCGTGGTACCGTCTGTTCGGGTGGTAAAGGCCCATTACTAGTGTACACCTAATTCTACATTCTGTTTCCGTAGGGATTAATCTGTTTCTGCTTCTGTCTGTTTCTGATCGGGTAGTAAAGGCCCATTATTAGCATCCTGTTTCTGTTACATTATTCTGTACCCGTTTCCGTTTCAGTTTAGACATTAGGGTGACACCTAATTCTGTTATACTAGTATTAGTGCAGAGAAGTGTAAAACAATAGTTTATATCATTCTGTTTTTCTGTTATATCTGCTACACCTGTTACAGTTATCTCACATCCAGTTTTATGTTCATATCATATTATTATTATCTGTTCATATGCTGAAAGTCACTGGACTTGCCAGACTTTTTGTCTGACCCTTGTTGTTTTCGCCTCCTTTCTTCCGTTCCCCCCCCCCCCAGGTTATCCAAGGAGGGAAATACTTTAGCTTGATCCGGATTTCTCTTTGCTTGAAGTGCTTAAAGTATGGCTTGGCTCTGTATAGCTTCCGTTCCATGGGGATTATGATTTTAAACTATGCATTTTGAAGGCTTTTGTACAAGACTGATATTTTGTACTTGAATTCTGAAATTGAAAGGATGTAACCATATAAATTTCTGTTTCCGTTGTAATAAAGTTAAAAAATTTCAAGTACTGTTTTATCTGTCTTGTAAGTTTCTGTTCTGTTTACTAAAATGCTCCACCAAAGTTAAGGCATTACCTTTGTGAGTGACCTTAACAGAGGTGGGGTGTTACACTTGGTATCAGAGCTGAAGGTTACCGGATTTGATATAGAATTTTTGAAAACTATTTTCAAAAAGGTTTTGAAAAGGAAGTATTTTCAAAAGTAAAGCTTATTTTGAAAAACATAGTCCCCTAAGCCATATATCTATCTTTTGATCCTCTGCTTGAATCCTTGTTTCCTTCTTTCTTGAGTCTCTGGGGCTCCCGGTTTTCTGGGAGGTAACCTCATCAAATGGCAAAGTAGTGCCCGACTTCCATCGATAGCTGTAGTAGTTTCACCTGCGGCTAGTTTTCTTTAGAGCTTTGAAGGATTTTTCCGGGCGATGGAGGCAGCTTCCGAGGGATTGGTCAACATGTTACACAAGGATAGTAAAGATGAGAATGATGAGGTTTGGCTAAGGAGCACAACCCAAAAGGTGAGAAACTCATATAGACTTAGTTCACAATGGAGGCAAAAGGGAAACACAAAAGAAGGAAGGAAAGATTGAAGATAAGGAGGAGGAAAATGTTTTACTTATGGAAGCTCGACTCATCAGAATAAGGATTACCGAAAGAGGAAGGGGAGGGTGCTTGCTTCAACTGTGGGGAGATGGGACACTTCACTAGGGACTGCCCGAAGAGACGAGGACAAGGAGGGCAGGCGAACACTCTTGAAGCTAGTGGCTAGGATAGGAATAGGGAAAAATTTCTATAGTAGGTTTAATTTCTTTATCTGATTATGGAGTTAAGACTTTTTCTGATTTTGGTATTTTGGTTTTGTAATCGGTACTCTGCACTTTAATACTAGTATTATTTCTGAATTCCGCTATAGACTCAGACCCATAAGGGTTATGGATCATCTGTTTGAGATTGGGGTTTGAGGGATATCTGTGTTAGGAGTCAAGTATGACGCATACATTCTGAGTTTTCGTGGGGTATGATTTTATCATGCTTAGCTTCCTAAGAATCATTAGGGAACCTGATCTGTACCAGTAGTCTGTAAATATCTAAATACTTTTGATAGGATTTCCAGTTTTGACATTGTCTAAAGAAGGTAATCCTCTAAGTGTCAATTTGATGTTGGTTTCGGTCTTTGGGGCCGATACTTAGGACCCATGTCTAATGGGAACCAAATTTTCGTTCTATCTGTACTCACTTCCATCATTCGACTGTATCCTATCGATTGAATATTTGAACTTTAGGTAGAAACTAATGGGTGTAAACATGTGTTTGAGACATGTTATGTTTGATGGTTGCAAGTGGATGCAAGTGGTTGCTAGTGGTTGCTCGTGGATGCATATACACACACTAGGCACTAGATCGGCTCGAAAGCACTCTCATACTGCATATGGATGTGTGAGCATTTTTAAATTTTTATGGATGCAAAATGGTTGAATCAGCATATGGATGTTGCATATGAATGAGCAGTTGTGCACTCATATAGAAATGATATGTCTCAAACAGGAAAATTTGCATACATATTGGACTCATGGCACTAACATGATTTGCATTAAGGAGGTCGACTGAATCAGTGGGCCGCCTGATTTTGCATTAGATACGGACATGAACACACACTGTGCATTTAAACATGAAAGCATTAGAAGTCTATAAGGACAATGGATGCCTGTGGTTGATGATTGAGTAGATGGATGATTGGATGGTAGGACACATTCTTCTTAACTTGAAGATTTCGGGGACGAAATCCTTTTAAGTGGGGGAGAATGTAACACCCCGTGTATTCTATAACCGTAAAAGTCATAAATTAAAGTATAATTAATTTGAAATCAAAGAACTAAGGGAAACGGGATACGCCATTGCGTTCGTCTCGGAAAAATACGCGAAATAGAGTCCGAGTTTTCGAAAAACGGAGTCCGTATGAAGAAGATATAGCCTCTGGAAGTTTCTGAATTAAGTTTAAAATTCGAACAGCTCAGAAAAGAAGTTTAAAATTAAAAATCGGGCCCAATTGGCCAGGGCGGAAAAATTCCCGCCTAAGACACCCAGGTCGACTGGGCTGTCGACCTGGTCTAGCCAGGTCGACAGGGCTGTCGACAGGGCTGTCGACAGGCATGTCGACCTGGTCCAGACCCAGGTCGAACCTAGTCCAACCTGGCTGGCCTATTCTATGTTGGTCGATTTTCTGTGGGCAGCTTTGTCATTAGGGCTAGGTGGCAGGCTCTAATTGGTCTCTCCTCCGAATGAATGGCTACGATCAATCCAAGCAACATCAAGGGTCCTAATCAGTTCCTAACCTCTATAAAAATGACCCTAGACTCTACCTAGGTTTCTTACACAATTCTCTAGCCTCCATTGCTCTCTTCTTCTAATAAAAATAAAAATGGCGTCTCTGCTCTGCTGGAATTAAAACTAGAAGATTATCAACATCAGCCTAAGCAACTCAATTCAAACTAGAGATTAAAGTTCTGCAAAGATTCTACAACAAGTTAAAGTTCTTTCTTTAATCCAATCAAGGCAAGTACAGTTATTCTCCGCTATAAACGTTAATTATAATTTTGATATGCATTTAAATCTGAGTTTGAGGTTGTATTCTCTTCTGTTAGATCTGTTTTCTGTGACTGTTCTATATTCCTTTCTTCTTTTCTGTTTCTATAGCCAGGCTACCACGAGCCTGTGCCTAATCTCATAAGAGATGAACGTATGAACGCAAATTTTGGGATGAATGATGAGAAATTTGACAAGACTAGATTGAATGTATGACTTTAGGTCTGAGGCATAAAATATATTGGACATATGACTTGGGATTGGATGCATAAATTTGACTATGAACATATAATTTATGCATGTTGTATGCATAGTTACGTTGTAATTTAGACCTGTAATTAAATAGAAAAAAAATAAGCATATGTTATAAACTAGTTTTAGACCTATGCATATTTTGTGATAAAAGAGGAAGAGGAACCACTGTAAGATTACATATGATTTGAGACTTTGAACAAAATGCATATAAAAGTCAAGATTTGATTTTTAGAAGATATGATTTAAAGATTTAGATTGTTGGGTATAGTTTGCATAATGATTCATGACTTAAAAAGAAGAAGATATGGAAGCTTAGGTGTAAAAGATTTACATTAATTAGGATATCTATTATTGTGATTACACCTAAATAGGGATTTTTGGATATATGGCATGCATTGGAATTAATGGTTATATTTGGTACAATTTATATGTGAATCTGCTGTAAAATGCTAGTTTAACAAAAATTGGAACATATGTTATAGGGTAAAGTATGTCCATATTCTGCGCTATGTAAATGTATGCCAACATGGAAGTATATGATTATATTGTGAATCATGACAATTATTTAGGCATATGAATTTAGGCCTAATTTATGTTTAGGCAAGGCATGTAAATAGAACTTTTAGAAATATTAAATTTGCTAAATCTGCTAATTTGTCAAGTTGCCTAAACTACTAGTTTTGTTATATTTCCTAGACTCCTAATTAGATTGAAATGCCTAATCTGTTACATTTGTCGGTTGAAATGCCTAACCTGTTATATGCCAATGCTAAGTTGTTAAATCTGTTAAATCCGTTAAGTCATATAAAATCTGTTATCTGCTAGGTTGATATAATCATCCTGTTATTGATATAATCTGAATTGGCATATATATTGGGCGTGCGCATAAACGGTAAATTATTAATTAATTGGCCGCAAAGATAAACATGGCTAACTCGAGGTTAGAATGAGTTTGCGGCGTAAATCTGCCCGGAACCGCCCGGCATATCCAGTGGCCGCAAACAATAGGTTCTAATGTGAGAAGTTAGTCATAACATGCGTAAGACACGAGGTTAGGTCTGGCTTGTGGCAGAAGTCTGCCCGGAACCGCCCGGCATATCCAGCGGCCACAAGCTACCGACCTAATGTGAGAGGTCTGTGCATTAATAATTAATTAATGCAAACCTAAGATAAGAATGACGTCTAAAACGTATTGGGGAAAATAGGGTTAAACCAAAGGGATTAATAGATGTAGTAAAACCCGTCCATGAATCTGTAGGCCCAATACAAAGTTAGACAAATCTGAAAAATCTGTACATCTGATCCGTTAGTCTGAAAACTTGTTAACTTAATTTGTGAATTAGTAAATCTGAATTCTGTATGTCTGAACTTGTAAACAAGTTAATCTGAAATCTGTTAGTCTGGGGACACAAGGTTAGGAGGGGAATTACTTTTGTCGTCTGTTGTTTGGGACCCATATTAGTCAGTAACCCTTTCTGGTATCAAAACTTTGACCCAACAGTAAGTAGGGTCCGGGCACGCTTACTGAACTAATTATAAGAGGTTCATTCTGATAATGGCGAGGGGTGTTGATGGTGTGTTCCAACCGGGTCATGTGCGTGCATGGATCCCGGTCTGCCTCTGAGGATGTAAGACGCCGTGACATCTGTAAATAAGTCTGCGCCAATTGGTTGTCACTTTAGGGAGTGATACACCCTACTGTGGGGCCGACACAGGATATTTATGTATTAGGGAGCCGATCGCTTGGGGTAGGGTTTTAGGGTACACTTAGTTCTGTCTGTTTCTGTTGGTACCGTTTGTTTCTGTTGGGTGGTAACACCTGTCTGTTTCTGCGTGGTACCGTCTGTTCGGGTGGTAAAGGCCCATTACTAGTGTACACCTAATTCTACATTCTGTTTCCGTAGGGATTAATCTGTTTCTGCTTCTGTCTGTTTCTGATCGGGTAGTAAAGGCCCATTATTAGCATCCTGTTTCTGTTACATTATTCTGTACCCGTTTCCGTTTCAGTTTAGACATTAGGGTGACACCTAATTCTGTTATACTAGTATTAGTGCAGAGAAGTGTAAAACAATAGTTTATATCATTCTGTTTTTCTGTTATATCTGCTACACCTGTTACAGTTATCTCACATCCAGTTTTATGTTCATATCATATTATTATTATCTGTTCATATGCTGAAAGTCACTGGACTTGCCAGACTTTTTGTCTGACCCTTGTTGTTTTCGCCTCCTTTCTTCCGTTTCCCCCCCCCCCAGGTTATCCAAGGAGGGAAATACTTTAGCTTGATCCGGATTTCTCTTTGCTTGAAGTGCTTAAAGTATGGCTTGGCTCTGTATAGCTTCCGTTCCATGGGGATTATGATTTTAAACTATGCATTTTGAAGGCTTTTGTACAAGACTGATATTTTGTACTTGAATTCTGAAATTGAAAGGATGTAACCATATAAATTTCTGTTTCCGCTGTAATAAAGTTAAAAAATTTCAAGTACTGTTTTATCTGTCTTGTAAGTTTCTGTTCTGTTTACTAAAATGCTCCACCAAAGTTAAGGCATTACCTTTGTGAGTGACCTTAACAGAGGTGGGGTGTTACAGCTAAGTTGAATGGTTTCCTGGGTATTGATCTGATGTTGGTTTCGGCCTTCGGGATCAAATACTTAGGGAATTGTTCTTTTACTTATTTACGGTTAGAGACTGATGGAATGGTGTCTTCATTAACACTGTTCTGAAACCCTGTATGAAAAGAATAAGTCTTTTAACTAAGATTTAAAGAAGAATTAAATTACTGAACATTTAATTGGAATGTAAATCGGGTTTATTGTGAACTGTGTTTTAACGACATTCATTCTTTAACCCGATTTGTAGTGAAATGTGATTTTGAATTTATAAATCTTTATTCTAAGATTTAATGGAATTTCCAAAGTAAAGTTTTCCAGTTTAATAAAATAAATTGGAACGGAATGGGATTCGATTTGATAATAATCGAAATGAACTTCTGTGGAGGAAGACTATAATATATATGGAATTTAAAAGGCTTTGCCGTTATTCCAATTATAATTTTAGTCGGATACAGAAATTGATATCGATTATATATTGGTTTGTTTTTCCGTGAAAATTCCATAATTAATGGAATGTGATTTTATGTTTTTCGTGAACTGTGTTTTAAATGACATTAGTTCTTTAACCCAGTTAAAGACAGTAGTTATTTCCTGAATTGGATAAATCATAAAGTAATGATTGTTGGAAATTAAAACTGAATTAGAGTTTTAATGAATCTTTAAATAGACTGAAAGGTGAATTTGATAACTAAAATTATCAAATCCAAGAAATGATCGAGAACGAAGTATCACCAGTTTTGCTCCAAGCGTTAGCTAAACCTTTAATTAGATTTGAACGTGAAATGGTAATTTAATTTACCAAAACACCGTGGTGTTTGATATGAAGTATTACCAGTTTTGCTTCATGGGATGAATAGTTGGGATTGGGAAATTAAACAAATGATTACTTCGGTAAGGAGCGCTAATCCCGACTGGTTTGGATAAACCATAATTTGGTTTGAATTGATATCCAAAGGAAGATTAAAGAATAAATTTAAAGAATTTATCTTTGATAAATTAATGGGAACCTTTCACATAGTATAAGAATATTTGAATAAATGAATATTCTGGATTGGAATGAGGCGCATGTTGTGTTTTTATAGCAAGTGTTTATTATATACGCGAATTATTCAGAAAGACCGGGTTTATCCCATTCTGAATAACTGATTCGATGATGTGTCGAGGATGAAGATGGTGGTTGAAGACCAAAGGTCTTCACATTGTTTGGATGATTACTGATGTCTTGATTGGGCTGTACACCCAAGACAAGGTAATAAGTGGTTATCGTCCGGATGTACTTGGAGATCGACCGGATATGCAAGGACCTCTCTCCTGTATTGGACATACGGGACGAGGAATAAGGTCCCTCCGGTTTCGTTCAAACCCAGAACGAACTTGTAAATGGATGTGTGTCTGACATTGGATTTCATTCTGTGTGATTGATATACATCGGTTGCATAGCGTGAATTGCATGTGTGGCATGCTGAGATGAAAATGATCAAGGCTTCTATTGAAAAGCAGAGTCTTGTGGTTGATGATCAAAGCACAGCTTAAATATAGCATAGCTTTGTGTAGCATTAATTCGTGAGCCTCGCACCCCGGTTTGAACCATAAACGGGAGAGGACATCAGAGAGGGCATGCGTTTCCTTCTAGCTAGGAGTGATGTCTGGGTTTTGCAAGCCCAGGCGTTTTACTTATATGTATGATGGATAGCGAGGCGCCTCGATTATTTCGGTCTCTGCGGAGCCGATGGATGGTCTTTGTACAGACCAGATTTATGGCCCATAGGTCAGAAAACGCAGTTTTCAGGCATTTTAATCCACTCCGTGTGGACCGGCCCTGACGATCCAAGGACTCACCTGAGTCTGGGTCCTGAGACACGGGCTAGAGCGTCTCGAAGCGGTAAGGACGATCCCTTGCCTTGGTTCACAGATGGAAATCCAACATCCAATACGTGACAATTGCGGTTTTGATTGTTGAGCCTAGTATTGGCGACATGATATATAGTACCCATGCCGTCTAGGATTGATACATTTATATTTCAAGTTGTTTTAAGCCCTATGCACTTATAATAGTATCAAATGATTTGTTTTAAACATACCAAGCATGTTTGGCTATTATAAGGGAAAACCCTATCCTCCATCTTGTGTTGCATTGTGTGATGGGACCTGGGTCTTATAATAGCTTCATTTTTCCAAAAAGCAATGCGCTGTTTTGTTATACGCACTGGTATTCTTGGGAGGAAACCCGTTCCGTGTTATACAGCGCGGTCCCTTGATATATTTGATTTTAAAGTAAAGGTTTAAATAACTGTTTTAGTTCTCACACCAGTCACATGACTGACCTGGAGTTTATTGTTTTAACCTAAACTCTGGGTGCCCCTATTTTCCACACGGGCAGCTAGTAGTTTTGGTTTTGCAGATTTATATTCACGGGATCCTGATTTACAGCTGGAGTGATATTCAGAAAGCTCTATATTCGTGTATCTCCTTCAGTTGTGCTTTGTATTATTTTCCGCTGCTATGTAATGTATTTTAATCTTTGATATTTTTACGATGTATAAATTGTTCATACTCTATATATTCTTGTACTCTGATGTAAACTGTTGTAATAAGCAATGAAATGTTCTTCTGTTTGTGTTCTGATTTGTCGTGTTCTCAACTCAATCCGGGCTTTCCTTCATGGGGAAGTTCGGGTCGCTTCAAATAGGGTAATTTTCTTGTAGTGTAGACGATCGTATTATGTTGAATTCGCTCATCCTTCATCTCATGGTGTTATCCGTACTTGTTGTCTGAACTCCGGACTATGATTCTAGGCAATTTGCCTCGATAACTGTCAATTGCTCTAGTCTGGATATAGAAGTTGTCGGACATGAAGGCCAAGTAACATCAAAACATGAAAATGTTGATGGTAGAGAGCCAGTCGCGATGGAAGGTGATTGAATATGAATGTTTATTTTGCAAAAAGTCAATCTTTGATGTAATGTAGGATTTACTAACGGATTTCACTGATAAAGATTGTTTGATGACATGAAAATTTTGGGTTTAAAGTGGAAGAGGCATATTAATTTCGAGTGCATAACCTCTAAGTGATTTGGATAGGTAATGGGATTCTAATCAAGTAGTAATTGGCTTTGTGAAAGTGAACAAGCGAAGGACTGAAGTAGGTCACAACTTCTCATTTTGACTAGAAAACGGACGAAGAAGATTGTTGGGTACAATCTAGAGATAAGCAACTAAAACAGGATAAAGATTAAAAAAACTAGGCATCATAAATTGATATGCTTAATTATCAAACCGACCGTTAGGGAGGTTTCCCTACTGTAAGAGCCAAAACCAAATTGTCCGAGCCAATAAATTAAGCCTTAATTTTCGATCAATAATAATGTTATCTCCGTCGTTTCCTTCTTTCTCTTCCTCAGATCTGCGTTTTCCTTAAATATGAATTCTTTTCAAAGTATTGATGTAATATCTCCAGATTCGCGTCTCCCTTTTCTATGCTCTGTTTCTTCCTCAGTTATCTGAATCAAGGCACAAGGCCCTCTCCTGTTTGTCTTAACAGCCGATCGTTCCCATTATTATCCCCAAATTAAAAGAAATCTATTTCGCACCAAATTGGTAATAATGGCAGAACATCCCCCTCTCCTTCTAGCCCCACGCCGTGGACCCGAACCACTGAGTAGCCGCCCTTGGCCTCGCAACCACCCTGACTCCGCTTGAAACCCTGAACCCAAAGTCGTGCCGTTTCATCGTCCAAACCAATGACCATGTTCAGCTATCACCAACGCTGCAGATCGGACGCTGCACCAAATTCGTTCGCTGCTGTTGTCCTCCTCAAATCTGAGCGCCTGCTCCGTGTTCTTCACTGCAGCGATGGTGAGTTCGCTCATGATTGATTAATTTTGTTTTCAAGCCTCTCTACTTCGCATTTAACTAAATATAATTGATTTGGGTTGTTGACTCTTGCATTTCCGCCGGTTGTTGGCTATCCTGAATTTGTCTACATGTTAACAGGGTGATGTAGGGATTGTTATGGTTTATAGTCTGTTATTGAAACATAAAAATAAAAGGAAAATAAAACATGTTTGGCTAAACAAATTAACAAACTGTAGTATTGCTTATAGTTATGTGTTGCAACCAATTTAGACAAAATGTTCACTTTAGTTGGAAGCCAAAAGTTTTTCCCCCATTTAATTGAATTAGGTTAGTCCATATTAAACGGTACCTTGAGCCTTTTTATTTTGATGTAACTAGATGTCTTGACCCTTACAATATGATACGTTTGTCATGACAAGAGGGGGGTAAATTATTTAACTGGAAATATATACATAGTCTTTGGATTGCCGCATGTTGAGATTCGACCACCGTGTATTTTTCCGAGTTGTGCCATCCTTTTGTTTTATCACCTGCTACTACATTTTACTTTCATTCATACATGTAGTTTAGTTGAGAGGTTCTGGACAACGTGCCCACCCAAATCTGCCACTGTGAACACTTCTTGCAACTTTAATTTGTGATATGTTTTCCTCTTGTCTGTGTGCCAGCGTGAACCCTTGATTGGAGTACCACATGTGGAATTTGTTTATATTTGGGTTCAGCGGTAGTAATGCATGTCCGCATTTTGGCCATGACAACATGTCAAATTTTAGTCTTCCATATTTGACCTTTATAAATATTTATATCAAAATATCCAGATTGACCGTGTCTATGAGAACAATTAAATGGTAATAGTCAAGTTTTTTGTAAAATACAATTGTCATGATAGTAGCAATTATCCAAATGTTATTTACCTTATTGACATCGTATAATGTGTGACAACCTTTAAAATAGAGTGCATGCATTCACCAGAAGGAGAACATATGAAGATCTATTATTATGTAACTTGTAATGACCCGGGATTTTGACACTAACACAGATTATACTTGATCGTGAGTACGTATTCTCAGATATGATTTTTAATTCAAGACTTTAAAATATCTAAACATGTCAAAGGTATATTTACATTTTTGTTCTTATATATGATAGCATATTCTAAAGTGTTGTTTAAATGTATATTTAACATGTATATGAGATATAACACTTTTACATAGCAATTTTAAAAAAATGCTATGATTTTGCAAATATTTTGTTCATGTTTTCATTGTGTTTTAAATTATTGTTTTAGCAAACTTTTTGCTTTTAAACCCATTGCTTAAGACATGCTAAATCACTCTTCTTATATTTAAAAGGAAATGCAAGTAAATCTTTGAATTCATATGCATTTAAAAATATAAAACATGTAGGGTCTCACCTCTTTCAAAGTACATGATCTCATAGAATACAAAATCCCTTGCATATACATTGAAACATGAGAACTTGAATTGTCAAAATCATTTCCTTTCATGACCTCATTCATGTACACCTACATGATAGCTCATACTAGCTAGTAAGACCTTTAGGGAAATGCTAGGCACATAGCATGATCATTTTAGAGCAAAAGTATTTTTAGTTTTTGTATTTTCTTTTCTTTCTTTTCAATTGATTTCTGAAATTTTCTTTCTTGTTTCATTTTCCAAGACTTAAGCTAATTTGTCAAATGAATATACACATCAAAAGAGTTATAAAATCATATCTATGAATTGTCATCTTTTCTACACTAGTAGATTTCTTATCATAGGGTATGGCTAAGTATTTTTCTAAGCATTTCCTTGTGTGTCATCACCTCACAACATAGATTTTCATTGTACAACATTTCAGATTTTGACATACCTTGCAAGGCAAGGTTGTATATAAAATAAATCTTTGTAAAATCAAAAAGGACGTGAGGGAAGTATGGTTTGACCACTCAAGGAAAACTGAACATGTTTGGTACAAAATGATCACATTATTTTGCTTAAAAAAAAACTAAGGAAGAGCATTGGTAGAAGGGGATGGTACATAGCACATTTAATGTGTGTTTTTTTGTCAAGGCTAAAGGGGAGACATTGGTACAATGCTTAGGGTTTTAGGGGGTGTCTAGGCTGAAATATGCCATGTGAAAACTGATGAGAGTTGGCAAGGACGTTGAGAGAGAAAGAGGTGTTTGTCTGGTTTTTCAGTGACAAGAAAATAAAAAGCTGCTGTGTTGGTTCATATCAAACATTAAATGCACCCAATATTCTATTCATTTTCTCACCTATATAAAGGCCAGCACATACACCACTTTCATACACACACAAACACAGCAGTTCTAAGAGTTTAGCAAAGAAGAAGTAAGAGTTTGGAAGCTTGAAAGTGAGTAAAACTGCACCTTATTTTCTGTGTTCATTTTCTGCAGTTTTTGGTTGTTTAAAATATGAAGTGATCTTGCATTGTTTGTAAAATCTTGCTCCTGTCATGTTTGTTGTGTTTGTTAATGATGGTTAAGTGATCATCATTTTAAATGTAGAAGCCTTAAGTTCTTGTGATTAAAAGCAATAATGCCTGTACTGTTAGCTATGGTCATCAGGAAATGTTTTAATAGTAAATCCCTATAGTTAGGTAGCTAACTGGATTTGGGTTAGTAGCCCGATGTGATGATACCAGACCCTTTGTAAACCTTTTACATGAGTATACAAAGTTCAAAGTGAAATCTACTAGGCAAAACTTCACTGTTATTTTGAAAACAGAACATCAGTATTGCTCTCTGCCTCAAGATTTCATAATGGAAATTCAAACTGAATAAAAACAAATTTTTATTACATAATCATAACAAGGGGATCAAATGATGATTTTAGGAAGTAATTTGGTGATTTTTAGTAACATGGATAATCGGGAATTCTAAGATGATCAGAAATTACAAATTGACTAAATTCCGGCGCATCAATTAATGGGAGGAGATGGCACTTGGTCGGGAGGAACATGGGGAAGTGTAGATTATGGGGAAAATGCGGATTAAATTTTTAGTTTCATAGATTTTGCAAAATCAAAGAAATTAGGTTTTTAAACTGTGTTGGGTTCATGAGGTTTGCGTCGGAACTGCTCGGCCTAGGGAACTGTAGGGTGTTGCGGTATAGGGGGAAAAGGGGCGTCGGGGTCGGGTGTTGGCGTGGCCAAGTAGGAGCGACGTCCGGTGGTCGGTGGGCGGAGGTAGGATGGGTTTTCCGTGATGATGCTTTTACTGGAAGAAGAGGAGCCAGGGCAAATTCCGTTCAGTGCAAAGGGAGGTGGTTCTGGTGGTTGTGATGTGATCCGGTGTCGGAGGGTGGTGTGTGGCGAGGGTCGTCGGAGACTGGAGGGGACCCACGTGCGTGTGCACGTGCACAGCTATGGCTTGAAGGGGAGAAGTGAAAAGCAAGGGTGGACGATGGGTTTTTGGAGAGGATCCACCGTGATTTTTGTGTGTGGCACTACCAGGTGGTACTACCACCTGGTACTGAGGATTTTGTGTGTTTTCGTGGTGATCAGGGCAGAAAACATCGGTGTCTGGCCCTGGTACTTTGTTGACCCTGGTACTTTGCTAATGTTAGTTCAAAAACAAAGGGTTAAATTTTTTTTTTTTTTATTTAAAGTAGTTTTTTTAAATTTACTATTGGTTTAAATAAAATAGTAAAATAAATATTTAAATTGTAAAAATATATTTTTATTTTATTCTGCAAGAGCAAGAGTAGATAAAGTGAATCAGGATTTCCGAATACTGTTTTCGTCAAGAGCCTGAAATTTAAAACAGAAATTTTAGTTTAAATTAAATCATAATTTAATTTGAAATGGAAGTTAGAAATAATTTTCTAACGAGATATGTCAACGGTAAAGTTGACAAAAGAGTCGTTCAAGAATCGCTGAACGGATATGGGGTTTTGTCAGACGTCGAAAGGTTCAAACAGAAACTGTAATTATAAATTTTAATTTATAATTTTAAATTTTGAGTTCATTTTCAAATAAATTATTTTAATGGTAGAGTCAAACCAAGAAAAGTCGTTCTAGAGTAACAGATCGAGTATGATCTTAACGGACGACGGGAAGACAGTACCGGAGCGGTTATTTCAAATAAAGTATAAGTTTATTTTATAATTAAAATTAGAATCTATTTTCGGATAGAATATTTGATGTATTCAAATTTAAACAAGGTAAAGAAATCGTATGTGACACATACGCTAGAAACGGTCGGTTTTATCTGAAATCTAAATACCAGGTATAAGAATCTGATCATGAACAGTTCTGTATTTTTAAACAAGAACTGTGAATAAATAATTTGATCATGTTTAAACTAATAAAATAAAAGAGGAGAATTTTTATCAGTATGGAGAGAAGGAAAGGAAGATCGAGAATAAGTGTCGATGGAGAAGTTTGACAAAACGACGCAAAGTGTAAAGGTCGTAGAATCGATTATAAATCATCGAATCTGTTCGTTCATGAATAACCAAATATCGATGAGATATATTGTTCTGAAGATAAATAAAGTAAGAATTTATTTTTAGAAGTGACGAGCAAAACGAAAAGAGAAAACCCGTGCGTCGCACATGCTAAAATTGACTGTTTTGAAAGTATGATCAATATATCACATATTGATAAGATAATCATGAACTGTTTGGTTTGACTGTAACCATATATACAGATTAGATTATAATCCTGTTAGAATTATAATTTGAAGTGAAATTTGTTCGTTAATCATTTCAAAGAGACCGGAATCTATATTCCACTTTGAATTGATTCTACGATGCGCGTCAGAAATTATCGAAGATAATTGAAGACGGAGTTGTGCAAGGGCTGTTCTGTTTTCAGAATAGTGCCTTCGGTTTGTTCAAACCCAGAACAACTTGCATGGACGAGTGTCCGACAAAGTAATTCTGACTGGTCACATACGTTGATCTTTTCAAACGTAATTATATGGTGGCAGAGGAATTCGTTTCTCTCGCCGTATACCTATAATGTATTTTTGAGGAAGTCAATTAGTGATCGGGAAGTCTGGACGATGTGGCACTCAAAGTAATGAACCAGTGATGATGAAGCGAGTCTAACCTCAAGCCTCACACCCAGGAAATGACAAAAATCGGGCAGGCAGCATGGCTATGTGGGTCGCTCCCATTAGGGTGTGGTATCACCTATCTAGAGAAATTTCTTTTGTTTCTAAATCTATCGATTCTGCCCATTCGGAGATGATTGCAGCGCACAACCATCGGTGATATACATTCGATACACTCAAGAGAAATGAGTGGTCGGTCATGTGAGGGCCGGGTTGCAAGATGTTCTTGTTGAACCCAGGTGTACTTGCCTCTAGAGGTACATCAGCGGAAGGTGGTCCCATACCTTGTCAGAGTTGGAAATCCAATTTACCTAAGAGCCAAGCGGTTTGTATTTGTATACTATATCGGAAAATGTGAGATGCAAGCATTTTCCTAGATTCTAAATTATTTGTGAAAATACCTAGACATTATGAAAATATCTGTTTTCAAGTATACAAAGTGTTTTGGATTTCATAAGGTAAAAACCCGTTCCGTCTTCACGGCGTGGTCTTATGAGATATTTTTATTTGTTTTCAAACTGTTTACTCATACCAGTCCCCTGACTGACCCGGAGTTTATTTTTCTGTGTTTTCCCTTAAACTCTTGGGTATTCATAACGCTTGTTATGAATAGACAAGTAAATCAGGATTCGGATAAACTTGTGAAGTTGAATGAAGATTATCAGTGTGCTGGTCTACCTACCCTATCTATTGTATAATTATAAGTCTGCAGTTAGTCAAGAAGGTTATGTATAATTACTGATGTACTATGAAATAGTTGTATCACTTGACATGTGATGATCTGATGTATTATGTACTGTTGTGTAACATTATAAAGTATTACTTTTTTTGTGAAAATTCCGCTGTGAGATTCTGATGTTCTGTGTTTTATCTTCTTTCTATTTCTTTTTCTTATTAATGGCACAACTTGAGATGTGTTCGAAAGTTGGGTCGTTACAGTTGGTATCAGAGCTGGTTGCTTAATTGGTACGGATGATAGGGGGTTCTCGCTTCGCGTTTGGTGGCGAACGGGACACTCTTACCCCTACATCTCCCGACAATGTGGGTTGGTCGAGTCGAGAGGCTGGCCGTAAAAGCAGTTCTGAGGTATCTCTGTAAGCCACGCTGGGAGGTTAGCCCAGTGCCGAGGGAGGAGAGGATGGTTGAAAAGCCTACTCGAATCTCGTGGTCGTTACAGTTGGTATCAGAGCTTAGGTTACTGATTACCTAGGCTTTGGGTGAGTGTGAGAGAGCGTATTTTTATATAAAATTTAAAATGAATTTAACACAACTTGGATGATATACCTAAGGTAGTTATATCCTATCAAGACTCGATTGATAACCTGTTATAGTCAGGTGATCAAAATGAGCACCCGTGCACGAAGAGGTCGAGCTAGAGGGTCGTCCACTACTAATGGTCGTATTGTTGGATCCCAAGACCAAGGGGGAACAGTAGAGGAAGTTGCACCAGTTCAACAGGATAAGAGCTTTGCGACCATTTGTAAGGAGTATACGACTCTGGGAGGAAAAGTTTTCAAGGGAACTGAGTCGTTTACTGAAGTTCAAGCTTGGATGAGGTCTTGTGAAAGGATTTTCAAAGGGTTGAAGTTGAATGACGATCAGAAACGTCTTTTGGCATCATGGCAACTTCAAGGAACTGCAGTGATTTGGTGGGACGCTCAAACTGCAAATGTTCTTGAGGAAGATTTCACTTGGGAAAAGTTCAAAGAAGCTTTCGAAGCACAGTTTCTACCTGCTGCAGGGAAGACGAGGATGTATCGAGATTTTATTGATCTCAAACAAGGGAACATGAAAGTATCTAAATATGAGAACAAATTCAACTCACTTTCTTGTTTCGGGCCAGAACTGATCAATACCCCACTCAAGAAGAACGAAATGTTCATAGCAGGATTAAAGGATAGCCTGCAAGTTCAGATGATTGGACATCTCAAGATTCCATTCGTTGATCTTGTTGATATGGCAGTTCGTTATGAGGCACTGGAGGGTAAGAAGCCAGTTGCAAAAGCAGCACAAACAGGAGGATCTAGTGGGGGAAATCCAAACAAGAGGAAATTCAATCCGAACTGGAACAACAACAACAACAACGGAGTACCTAAGATGGGAGAAAAAGCCAAAGAACGATTCAAAGATACCATATGCCACAACTGTTTGGAGAAAGGACATATTGCCAGGTTCTGCACCAAGCCAGCAGCAGAAAAGCCACAACAGACTCAGCAACCGGAGCAACCTCAACCAAAGGGAACAAGTGACGTTATTCCCCAAAAATTTTCATGCTACCATTGTCATCAGCCGGGACACTTGGTTAGAGACTGTCCACTGAAGAAGGCACAGCAACCAAAGGTCTACGCTTTGATGGATAAGTCGTCAACTTCTGAGGATGTGAAAATGGAAGGAGCTTCAGAAGGTACTTTACTCTTTTCTTATAAAAGGGAGTTAATTTACTAGGGTCAGCCACGAGATAATTTAATACGGTTGGATTAAAATAGAAGAATATCCATTCATATTGATACCGGAAATCAAGTTAGAATTTTAAATTGAGTTAAAATTTGGATTTCCTGGGATCGAGGCTGGACTTGAAAATTTATTGGATATGAACTCGGGCAAAAGTGAATTGGTCGATTTGTGAAGTCAAATCAGATTGGGAATTCCAAAATAAAGATCGTTGAGTACGTGAATAAAGATTTTGGATAATACTTAACGGAGTTAAGCAAATTGGCCGATGAGTTAGAAAGGGGATTTGGACGGATATTTTTGGTTTTGAATAGGATATTGCTGATGTGTGTTTTATTTTTGATGTGTGCTTATTTGTATAAGTCGATAACTCAAATCTACTACTTACAAATTTCGGGGACGAAATTTTTATAAGGGGGGTAGAATGTAATGACCCGGGATTTTGACACTAACACAGATTATACTTGATCGTGAGTACGTATTCTCAGATACGATTTTTAATTCAAGACTTAAAAATATCTAAACATGTCAAAGGTATATTTACATTTTTGTTCTTATATATGATAGCATATTCTAAAGTGTTGTTTAAATGTATATTTAACATGTATATGAGATATAACACTTTTACATAGCAATTTTAAAAAAATGCTATGATTTTGCAAATATTTTGTTCATGTTTTCATTGTGTTTTAAAATATTGTTTTAGCAAACTTTTTGCTTTTAAACCCATTGCTTAAGACATGCTAAATCACTCTTCTTATATTTAAAATGAAATGCAAGTAAATCTTTGAATTCATATGCATTTAAAAATATAAAACATGTAGGGTCTCACCTCTTTCAAAGTACATGATCTCATAGAATACAAAATCCCTTGCATATACATTGAAACATGTACACCTACATGATAGCTCATACTAGCTAGTAAGACCTTTAGGGAAATGCTAGGCACATAGCATGATCATTTTAGAGCAAAAGTATTTTTAGTTTTTGTATTTTCTTTTCTTTCTTTTCAATTGATTTCTGAAATTTTCTTTCTTGTTTCATTTTCCAAGACTTAAGCTAATTTGTCAAATGAATATACACATCAAAAGAGTTATAAAATCATATCTATGAATTGTCATCTTTTCTACACTAGTAGATTTCTTATCATAGGGTATGGCTAAGTATTTTTCTAAGCATTTCCTTGTGTGTCATCACCTCACAACATAGATTTTCATTGTACAACATTTCAGATTTTGACATACCTTGCAAGGCAAGGTTGTATATAAAATAAATCTTTGTAAAATCAAAAAGGACGTGAGGGAAGTATGGTTTGACAACTCAAGGAAAACTGAACATGTTTGGTACAAAATGATCACATTGTTTTGCTTAAAAAAAAACTAAGGAAGAGCATTGGTAGAAGGGGATGGTACATAGCACATTTAATGTGTGTTTTTTTGTCAAGGCTAAAGGGGAGACATTGGTACAATGCTTAGGGTTTTAGGGGGTGTCTAGGCTGAAATATGCCATGTGAAAACTGATGAGAGTTGGCAAGGACGTTGAGAGAGAAAGAGGTGTTTGTCTGGTTTTTCAGTGACAAGAAAATAAAAAGCTGCTGTGTTGGTTCATATCAAACATTAAATGCACCCAATATTCTATTCATTTTCTCACCTATATAAAGGCCAGCACATACACCACTTTCATACACACACAAACACAGCAGTTCTAAGAGTTTAGCAAAGAAGAAGTAAGAGTTTGGAAGCTTGAAAGTGAGTAAAACTGCACCTTATTTTCTGTGTTCATTTTCTGCAGTTTTTGGTTGTTTAAAATATGAAGTGATCTTGCATTGTTTGTAAAATCTTGCTCCTGTCATGTTTGTTGTGTTTGTTAATGATGGTTAAGTGATCATCATTTTAAATGTAGAAGCCTTAAGTTCTTGTGATTAAAAGCAATACTGCCTGTACTGTTAGCTATGGTCATCAGGAAATGTTTTAATAGTAAATCCCTATAGTTAGGTAGCTAACTGGATTTGGGTTAGTAGCCCGATGTGATGATACCAGACCCTTTGTAAACCTTTTACATGAGTATACAAAGTTCAAAGTGAAATCTACTAGGCAAAACTTCACTGTTATTTTGAAAACAGAACATCAGTATTGCTCTCTGCCTCAAGATTTCATAATGGAAATTCAAACTGAATAAAAACAAATTTTTATTACATAATCATAACAAGGGGATCAAATGATGATTTTAGGAAGTAATTTGGTGATTTTTAGTAACATGGATAATCAGGAATTCTAAGATGATCAGAAATTACAAATTGACTAAATTCTGGCGCATCAATTAATGGGAGGAGATGGCACTTGGTCGGGAGGAACATGGGGAAGTGTAGATTATGGGGAAAATGCGGATTAAATTTTTAGTTTCATAGATTTTGCAAAATCAAAGAAATTAGGTTTTTAAACTGTGTTGGGTTCATGAGGTTTGCGTCGGAACTGCTCGGCCTAGGGAACGGTAGGGTGGTGCGGTATAGGGGGAAAAGGGGCGTCGGGGTCGGGTGTTGGCGTGGCCAAGCAGGAGCGACGTCCGGTGGTCGGTGGGCGGAGGTAGGATGGGTTTTCCGTGATGATGCTTTTACTGGAAGAAGAGGGGCCAGGGCAAATTCCGTTCAGTGCAAAGGGAGGTGGTTCTGGTGGTTGTGATGTGATCCGGTGTCGGAGGGTGGTGTGTGGCGAGGATCGTCGGAGACTGGAGGGGACCCACGTGCGTGTGCACGTGCACAGCTATGGCGTGAAGGGGAGAAGTGAAAAGCAAGGGTGGACGATGGGTTTTTGGAGAGGATCCACCGTGATTTTTGTGTGTGGCACTACCAGGTGGTACTACCACCTGGTACTGTGGATTTTGTGTGTTTTCGTGGTGATCAGGGCAGAAAACATCGGTGTCTGGCCCTGGTACTTTGTTGACCCTGGTACTTTGCTAATGTTAGTTCAAAAACGAAGGGTTAAATTATATATTTTTTTATTTAAAGTAGTTTTTTAAATTTACTATTGGTTTAAATAAAATAGTAAAATAAATATTTAAATTGTAAAAATATATTTTTATTTTATTCTGCAAGAGCAAGAGTAGATAAAGTGAATCAGGATTTCCGAATACTGTTTTCGTCAAGAGCCTGAAATTTAAAACAGAAATTTTAGTTTAAATTAAATCATAATTTAATTTGAAATGGAAGGTAGAAATAATTTTCTAACGAGATATGTCAACGGTAAAGTTGACAAAAGAGTCGTTCAAGAATCGCTGAACGGATATGGGGTTTTGTCGGACGTCGAAAGGTTCAAACAGAAACTGTAATTATAAATTTTAATTTATAATTTTAAATTTTGAGTTCATTTTCAAATAAATTATTTTAATGGTAGAGTCAAACCAAGAAAAGTCGTTCTAGAGTAACAGATCGAGTATGATCTTAACGGACGACGGGAAGACAGTACCGGAGCGGTTATTTCAAATAAAGTATAAGTTTATTTTATAATTAAAATTAGAATCTATTTTCAGATAGAATATTTGATGTATTCAAATTTAAACAAGGTAAAGAAATCGTATGTGACACATACGCTAGAAACGGTCGGTTTTATCTGAAATCTAAATACCAGGTATAAGAATCTGATCATGAACAGTTCTGTATTTTTAAACAAGAAATGTGAATAAATAATTTGATCATGTTTAAACTGATAAAATAAAAGAGGAGAATTTTTATCAGTATGGAGAGAAGGAAAGGAAGATCGAGAATAAGTGTCGATGGAGAAGTTTGACAAAACGACGCAAAGTGTAAAGGTCGTAGAATCGATTATAAATCATCGAATCTGTTCGTTCATGAATAACTAAATATCGATGAGATATATTGTTCTGAAGATAAATAAAGTAAGAATTTATTTTTAGAAGTGACGAGCAAAACGAAAAGAGAAAACCCGTGCGTCGCACATGCTAAAATTGACTGTTTTGAAAGTATGATCAATATATCAGATATTGATAAGATAATCATGAACTGTTTGGTTTGACTGTAACCATATATACAGATTAGATTATAATCCTGTTAGAATTATAATTTGAAGTGAAATTTGTTCGTTAATCATTTCAAAGAGACCGGAATCTATATTCCACTTTGAATTGATTCTACGATGCGCGTCAGAAATTATCGAAGATAATTGAAGACGGAGTTGTGCAAGGGCTGTTCTGTTTTCAGAATAGTGCCTTCGGTTTGTTCAAACCCAGAACAACTTGCATGGACGAGTGTCCGACAAAGTAATTTTGACTGGTCACGTACGTTGATCTTTTCAAACGTAATTATATGGTGGCAGAGGAATTCGTTTCTCTCGCCGTATACCTATAATGTATTTTTGAGGAAGTCAATTAGTGATCGGGAAGTCTGGACGATGTGGCACTCAAAGTAATGAACCAGTGATGATGAAGCGAGTCTAACCTCAAGCCTCACACCCAGGAAATTACAAAAATCGGGCAGGCAGCATGGCTATGTGGGTCGCTCCCATTAGGGTGTGGTATCACCTATCTAGAGAAATTCCTTTTGTTTCTAAATCTATCGATTCTGCCCATTCGGGGATGATTGCAGCGCACAACCATCGGTGATATACATTCGATACACTCAAGAGAAATGAGTGGTCGGTCATGTGAGGGCCGGGTTGCAAGATGTTCTTGTTGAACCCAGGTGTACTTGCCTCTAGAGGTACATCAGCGGAAGGTGGTCCCATACCTTGTCAGAGTTGGAAATCCAATTTCCCTAAGAGCCAAGCGGTTTGTATTTGTATAATATATCGGAAAATGTGAGATGCAAGCATTTTCCTAGATTCTAAATTATTTGTGAAAATACCTAGACATTATGAAAATATCTGTTTTCAAGTATACAAAGTGTTTTGGATCTCATAAGGTAAAAACCCGTTCCGTCTTCACGGCGTGGTCTTATGAGATATTTTTATTTGTTTTCAAACTGTTTACTCATACCAGTCCCCTGACTGACCCGGAGTTTATTTTTCTGTGTTTTCCCTTAAACTCTTGGGTATTCATAACGCTTGTTATGAATAGACAAGTAAATCAGGATTCGGATAAACTTGTGAAGCTGAATGAAGATTATCAGTGTGCTGGTCTACCTACCCTATCTACTGTATAATTATAAGTCTGCAGTTAGTCAAGAAGGTTATGTATAATTACTGATGTACTATGAAATAGTTGTATCACTGGACATGTGATGATCTGATGTATTATGTACTGTTGTGTAACATTATAAAGTATTATCTTTTTTTGTGAAAATTCCGCTGTGAGATTCTGATGTTCTGTGTTTTATCTTCTTTCTATTTCTTTTTCTTATTAATGGCACAACTTGAGATGTGTTCGAAAGTTGGGTCGTTACATAACTTGACCAAATTGACTTCTCAGGAGGTAATGTGCTGATCATAACAAAAATACTATCTCATTAGCTTGAGCCTTTTATAATCAGTTGATATTTACCTATATATGATATATTTGCATGTTATTGTTTTTACTTAACTTAAACCAATGCCTTCTAGACAAAAAAACAGTTTGATTTATTTTATCGGCTGTTGCAATTATTTTATGTATATGCAATCACATCAATTATCTGGAATGCTGTCAGCCTATTTGATAAAACAAAACAATGCATTGAATAGTAAGCTTGTAAGCAGATTTTGTATGGTAGCCAACACTTATAAGAAGTGATTTTTTTTAGACCCTAATAGCAATATACTTGTATTATCCAGGGTTGTGTAAAGAAGTCTTTAGACTTGAATTGATATAAAATATTCATATGAGGAACTTAAATGCTTTTTGCATCATCATTTATGACATGGTATGAACATTTGGAAGAGCTGATTGTCTAGTTATATGCACAAATCACTTGATATGGGAGCGGATTATCAAATTTGTTACTGGGAAAAGGCAAGTAAAAGTCGCATAGGAATCATTCCATTGATCAACTATGCTTATATATAATATAGTTTGATTCGAGGCATAATATTCATGCAGAGAACTGGGTAGCTTGCATACACACATCATTCAGCATGGCATATAATGCACAATGTCATATATGGAAGAGCCATTTTATGGGATAAGAACTTGGACATCTTAATGAAAGATCATGGTATTGTGATTCTAGGCAGGAAGGAAATTGCTAAGGAACTTGAAGAATTTTGGCTTTCATCTATTAAATGAGGCACTAAAAAAGTTCTTATACATTTTTTGATATTTTGCTGATTACTTGATTTTGTGAATTTCAATTTAGTTTTGGTGAAATTGTATTGGTTGTATTTCCCTTTGATATATTCACCATGGAGCACGCACATTTAGTGCTTCATTGGGATAGCATACAACCCAACATTTCTTTATGAATAAAGCTGTACTAACATTTGCTCTCATTTTTCTGTTCTTCTCTCTGAATTTTGATACACACACAAGGGGTGGCTTGACTGTATGGTGATAAAATTAAGAATTTATATCATCAATGCATATCCAACTTCTAATTTGAATTCAAAAGGCTTGATTTATTAGGCATATTATTAAGATTGTGTACCATTAAACATTGAATCCTACCGGTCTGATCAAAATACCAATCATGACGGATTGTAATTATTTTATCAGCTTAGCTTACAATGGGGATCCAACTCAAATGAATATAATCAAATAGGCAAGATGAAATTTTGTAAATCTAGACCACTAAACGGATTACCGATAAACATGTACACAGTCGGATAAAGACTGAATAAAAGAACAAGTTGGCAGAAATATTTCCAAAATAGATTGGAAGAGTTGACAATTAACAGCACAAGTTAACACATAAACATGTAAACAATGAAGTTTACACGAAATTCAGTTTAATTGAATTTATACTTTATTAGTTACTTTTATTTCCTCTTAAATTACCCTATAAATTTTAAAATAAAAACTAATTTGAAAAATGTTTTAACAAATAATTTTTATTTTATATTGAACACTAACGGTCGGTTTTTCCCACCGTTGTACGGTAATACTAGTGTTAAATATTACACTCACTTTTGCAATTCCACTTTTTAATTTCAAAAGCTACGAGAACTATTCTAATTAAATTTTTAATATTGATGTTTAAACTATTCAAGTTTTAAGACAGAATCTTATAAACCTAGTTTAATTTAAGCTAAAATTTAAGAAGACTTTAAGTTATGTGAAACATATTAATTTGAGTATTGAATTTTAGAATTTTACTTTTATGTTGAACTTTTAAGTTAGAAATGTTAAAATTTGTATACTTAAAAGTAAAATTTGTTCGAATTAAATAATGTAGTAAAATGGAGTTTACATTTAACTCGATTAATGATCTAAGGAAATTTTAATCACCTTATGGATGGAAATATGTTTATTATATAAAATTTGGACAAATTAGATCTTTGTGCTACGGTTTTTATATCCTTAATAATGGCCCTAAATTTTAAGTAGATAAAAGGAAAATAAAAAAAAGCTTACACTTTTCAAAAGAATTAATTGCATTGGTTAAGTATTTGATAATGAAAAGTAAAATTTGCAGGAAATTATTTAGGAAAAGGAGTATAGAATAAGAATGAAATATTATTTCTAGACCATGTTTTTGTAAACTTAATCTTAAATGATTTTTTTTAACATGAACCGTACTTTTCTTCTTACATAGATCTAGGTAATCATATACCAGAAAATCAAGATATGCATGGTAAATGAAAACATGAAAAGTAAAAGGAGCAATATTCCATAGCATCATAAAGAGAGGATATGAAATAGCCCTAGGCATGCAGCAGACTATGAGTTTAATTTCCAAGCACAATATCTATGCTTCATTTAGGGTAAAATTTTAGTATGCCATTTATTAATATCATGAAAGGCAAGTTAAAATATGAGATCAATCTTGCTTGCTTTACAACAGTGGATACTTCAAACCAAAATTTGCCCAGACTGATTGATAATATTTCAAATTATTTCCTATATTGCTATTATTCTCAAAATAACGTCCAAAACAATATAACTCTATCGTCCAAAATTTCCTATATTGCTATTGATTGATTGAAAGGCAAGTTATTTATTATATAACATCACATTTAATATGCATATTATCACAAACACAAATTTGCACACCAATAAATAAAATCATAAATAGATTGAAGTATATGTGTGTATATAATATCCCCACATGTGCATCCATCTATTAACTTGTGTGTATCAGTATATATGCACCACCACTTGTAAAAAAACAATCAATTAGGAACATAAAATTAAGGACTGAAAATTTTCGACCTTTAACTTAAGGCCTCATAAATATTGAAAAAATCAGCCTTACTTTATTAATACTAAAGGCGAAATCTTTTATTTATTACTAAATTTGAAACAGATAAAATCCCAGTTTCCAAACTTTAATATATAGTTTAGTTACTAATTTGTATTTTGATATCTTAAAACCAACCCATCAAATCATTTTTATCCGTTTGAATTCAATGGTTAATCCAAGGGTATATGTCAAATTATTTTCAACATGATTTTAAATCAAATAATTAATTACTAATGCTCCTAAAAAATTACATTAAACCCAATTTTCTTCCTCACCCGCTCATAAATCATGTCCACTTCGTTCCAGCTAAATCCTTCATTCTTCAGTCAGTAAACTAAGACTCAACTTTCAATAGTTTTTACATCTGTTTACAAATTAACTTACCTGCTCAAGCATAAATCAATTACATTGAAGCAAATAAAATTTCCGATTACTTAAGGAAAGGTAACTGCCCATGTAAGGAAAAATATTATTCAAGTACAAGATCAAATTTCTACTTCGTTAGCACTTAGCTTATGGAGATGTGATTAGAGCTTGTAATTAATTTGTTACCCAAAGGATTTGCAAAGTGTGTGCTTAATCGTAATTGAAAGAGTGAATATAGTGCTACAATGAATTTTCAAATCTGAACTTGCAGTTATATATATATATATATATATATATATATATATCATATTATGATTATTTCAAGGGATCGATTTTGTTTTACATAATATCATTGCATTGTTGGTCTGTTAATTAACAGAAAAGTCATTAATCTCATTTGAAAAAAATGTTTGATTAATAGAAACAGTAAAAATTGTGCTACTGTGAACATTCGTTTAGAAGCTGGTTGAACTTATAATTTAAGGTGAAATAAATCTTTTTAGGCCATCATATGATTATAATTGCACCTGCTTTATTTAAGGTAAAATTTTAATATGCCAGTTATTAATATCATGAAAGGCAAGTTGAAATATGAGATCAATAATCTTGCTTGCTTTACAAGGGAGGATATTTCAAACATTACCGTTTCTCAAAATTTGCCCAGAATTGATTGATATATCTCAAATTCTTTCCTATATTGCTATTATTCTCATAATATCGTCCAAAATAGTGCTATATATATACATCCCTCAAACAGTGCTATATATTAATACGTGCTCTCCTGCTTTTCTCTATCGCTGCTTAATTTTCTTCGGAGTTCGGCTGTAAGTTGGAGTTGAATTAAGTTTGCTTCAACATGTAAGCATAATTTCTGCCATATCTTTTGATTTGTTAGGTCTTCTATCAATCTTGATGTCTTATACTTACATGATTATATATTACGTTAGGATTTACTTTCTTCTTCTTCGCCTGATTCAGTTGATTTCTGCATGCAGAACAAATCAAAATTATTGATTGTCTTTTCTTCTTCATTTTTTTTAGAAAACAGGAAAGATCATACGACACTTACAATACAGATATTCGTCTATTTCAGTTTTGTTAAACAAATATATATACTTTGCTAAGTATTTCAGTTTTGTTAAACAAATATGCTTACAATACAAGTATTCAAGTATTCGTCTATTCCAGTTTTGTTGAACAAAAATATTCATCTATTTTCCGCTGGTTAGAGTTCTGTATCAACATTAGTCACGTTAATCCGAAGTCCCTTTTTATATTGTTCCCCCATCTTATGTTATAAGTAGCAGCAGCACTTGAACACATCATCCAACACGTAAAAAAAATAAGAAGGTGAAAATAAAAAATGATCTGGATTTTCGGTTTTTTTATGTTGTTGTTTCTCATTTTGTTGTAATCTTCTCTATTTCAGGTCTAGTTCAAATCCATGGAGACCAGTTAGGAACCTCAGTGACCCGAACTTGGCAAACATGGGGAAGTCTGCATGCTACCAACAATATAAAGGAAAATTTCAAGACATTCTGGTTTTTGTTCAAGTGCTCGACGCCGAAATGAGGGCTGCTCCCAGAGGCACTACCGAGTACAAGCTGATTATTGTTGCTGAAGACATGCACAAAAAGACCAGAAAGTATGAGGCAATTGTTTGGGAGGAAGCCGACGATTGGTTTAAGCTAATTTCATTCTTGCCTGCTCTTTAACAATTTTTTGTTCTATCCTTTATTTTATTTTATTTTATTCCTCCTTTCTGAATAAGGGTACTTGGACAACAACGATGATTGTATTTTTCTTTTTTTGACTAGTATGTTTTATTTCTATTACTGATTTACTGTTGTGGTGCGTGCATCATAGGTTACTTACTTACTGCTGTTGTTTGCCATAAACATAAAGCTTGTGTTTTGGGTACTTCTATCTCTAAATCTTCATATATTCTTCTTTAATGCCCACTCATATGTGAATAGAAGAGACTTTAAAAAAGAAAAAAATGACGACAACTTGTTAACGGTATTCAATCGTACGTTTTTGTCGACTATTTAGAATAACAAGATGTATGCAAGATAAGATTATTTGATTTATAAAGGTATTGCATCGTTGATAAGAAATAACATGAAGAGCGCGAAATAGGAATGTATAAAAAATTAGACTACCAATTAAAACCAAAACTTAAATAATGAATTACATTCATAGGAAGAAGCCTCTAATGAATCTACATTATGCTTTACTACCATAAATGAAATATTAATCATAGAAAAAAAATAGAAAATAAATTAACCAATAACTATGTATCATTTAATGTTGTTATGTTACCTACATTAGTGATAAGTTGGGATTTGATCCAATTTCAGAGTTGGGACAACAATGTAAAGCCGCAATTCATGGCTTTGCAACTTAAGAAATTGCAATCTACAAGCATAGTTGCTTGATTTGAGGACTAAGATGATGAAGCCTAAGGTGCATTTGAAAGGCGATAACCATAGTGATCTATGGTTACAAGGAGAAAACAATTTCAAAAAAATTTCTTTTACATGTATTAATAATCTCTCGTAGACCAGTGGTATATACAAATTCAATCGTATAAAAATAAAGTTATATATTCTATTATATATACAATTTAATATTTGATAGTTGTTATTCCAATCTTGCATTTCATCTCAAATGAAATACATCATTCTCCTTAATTTACACAACCATGTTCAATTTTCCCCTTCAATTTTTTTTTTTTTAATTAACAAATTCTAACACCCACGTTCTTTTGTTTTCCAACCGTCACTCATTCATTATGGCATTAGATCAAACATCCTGTGATTAAAAATACATACTAGGTAATTCATTCCATATTTAAGAGGGAAACCAAAAAGCTTATGCCAAATTCTTAATGGCCTTCCTCACAAGTGTGTTGGGACTTTGGGGAACCAAAATGTTTATTTTGTTGTGATGAGGAAGACCATGCATCTCTACTACACACGCGCGTGCCGTCCGACCGAACCGGGCCGGTTGCAAGTCTCGGGTCCGATAAGCGAAATTTTTTAGACAGTTTTTATAAAACTGAAACGGGTAGAAATTCAGCCCATGAACCCGAAAGAAATTTAAATGGTGGCGGGATTTTTCTGAAGCGTTCAAAGGCGGGACGGTTTGAATTGCAACAATTCTGAACGTTGTGAATGAAGAGGTCTTTGCAGCGCCATTACCGACGCAGAAAACTATTGCAAACTCAACAATTTGCAACACCTATAAAGCGTTGCAAAACCAATTATATCTCCTCTTCTTATCTTTTTGATTCTTGCATCATCAGATATCAATATATAAAGTGTTTCTCGATCGAATCAAAGCCGTACAAATTTTGAATCTGATTTCATTGTTCCAAGACTTTATTGAATCCTGAAAGTTAATAGTTTGATAACTCGTTTGTACCTAATTGTTTGAATTATTGTTTGAAATAATCTATTCTATAGATCCTTAAAGTCTGAAGTACGGCAATCATCATCATCCAATAGTCTCAAACCACAAAATCCCCCACAAATTTTCAGACAATATCTTCAATCATGGAATGTTTGAGCGCATTACAAATTATGAATCAGCATTTTACGAAATTGGAGCGCTTTGATGGTGAAAACTTCACTCGTTGGCAATAGACAATGAAGTTCTTTTTGATCACCGTCAAATTGTTCTACATCTTGGAAGACGGATTAGAAGTGATACCGGAGGAAACTGCTGGAGAGGATGTCGCTCTAAAGGCAAAACGTGCAAAGTGCAAAGAAGAAGAATTCCTGTGCAGAGGGCATATTCCGAATGCATTGTCAACTTTAGTCTAAAATGCTCATAGGACCTCGGAAACTGCAAAGAACCTCTTAACTGCATTGGAGAGCAAGTATCGCATATCCGAGGAATGTAATAAAAAAATTCTTATTTGTAATTTCTTGGATTTCAAAATGGTCGCCAACAAGTCCATAGTTAGACAAGTAAGTGAAATACTCCTGTTGGTGAATCAACTTAAAGATGTCAGTATTGATCTCCCTGAATATTTTGTTATTGGAGTTATTATTCAAAACCTCTCAAATTTTTGGAATGATTATAAAAAAAAATTGAAACATGCGGAAACAGATTATAATTTAGACGGTTTACAGCGTCATCTTCGTATTGAAGAGGATTCTAGTAAATGCAAACTAGATGATAATCCGCAAACTGAGTCTCAGGCTAAGACAAATAATGTTGAAATTACTGATAAATTGAAGCCTAAGAATATGACACAATTTAAGAAGAAAAACAATAAATCCAAGAACAAAAAGAAGGGCGTCTGTTACTATTGTAACAAGCCCGACCGCTATGCCCGAGACTGTCGTCTTCGGAAGAAACTACAAAATGTGAATGTGGTCGAAGAAAAGCTTGTGGCTGTCGTACAAGAGACGAACTCCGTTAGTGGCATTAATAATGATTGGTGGCTCAATATTGGAGCAACCATTCATGTTTGCAAAGACTGTAATCTATTTAAGACTTACGAAGAAAATAATGGAGAACCCAGCAAAGTTACTGGTGCAAACAGAGTTGCAAGCAAAGTTATGGGAAAATGCACTATTGAACTTACATTCACCTCTGGGAAAGTTCTCACTCTAGTCAATGTATTTTATGTATCTGATATGTGCAAGAATTTGGTTTTTCGATACCTTCTTAACAAAGAAGAATTCAAGATGGTGTATGAGTTCAATAAGTTAGTGTTGTCCAAGAACAGCAAATTTATTGGACATGGATATTCTTGTAACAACATAATTAAGTTGAATCTAGAAAAGAAATATTTCGCTTATATTGTTGATTCTGTTAATTTATGACGTGATAGATTAGGACATGTTAATTATAAATCTCTTAGAAATATAAATAAATTAGGATTAATTTCTGATTGTGATTTTGATTCAATCTCTAAATGTAAAATATGTGTTTAAGCAAAAATACATCGGAAATCCTTTTAATCTGTAGAAAGGAAAACTGGTTTGCTTGATTTGGTATATAGTGATGTGGGTGACTTAAAAAATCATATCACATATGGTGGTAACCAATACTATATGACATTTATTGATAATTATACTAGATATGCATATGTATATCTAATGAAATCGAAAGATGAGGCCTTTGATAAATTCAAAATTTACAAAGCAGAAGTCGAAACACAATTAGGAAATAAAATTAAAGTATTATATTCAGATCGTAGTGGTGAATATTTTTCAAATGAATTTACTTTGTTTTGCAAACAAAATGGTATAATTCACCAATGTACCGCTCCTTATACACTACAACAAAATGGTGTTTCTGAAAGGAAAAACAGAACTTTAGTAGAAATGATTAACGCCATGCTCATAAGTTCTAATTTACCTTATAACTTGTGGGGTGATGCTATGTTTTCTGCATGTTACATTTTAAATAAAGTACCACTTAAATAGAATAATATTTTTCCTTATGAGATATGGTTTAATAGAAAACCTAACCTTACTAGACTTAAAATTTGGGGTTGCTTAGCATATGTTAGAAAACCAGACCCTAAACGACCAAAGTTAGGAAGTAAGGCATTTAAGTGTGTTTTCATGGGATATTCTCTTAATAGTATAACTTATAGGTTCCTTATTCTTGATATTTTAGAAGTTATAGAATTTGTAGATGTAGACTTCTTCGAATATCAAACTATTGAGAATCCATTGAGACCATCTAGTCCAGAACCAACAGTGACTAATGATTTCAATGATGATGAATGTGCTCCTGCTAAAAACAGTAAGGAAGTGTCAGTATCAGATAATAGTACTGAAAAGAAGAAGTAAAAGAGCGAGAATAGAAAAGGACTATGGTCCTGATTTCATAACATATCTCGTAGAAGGAAATAAGGAAGAAGTCCTTAATGTGACAAGATATATTGTAATGATCTGGAATTTTGGACTAGTTAAATGATTAGTTTATAAGTTAATTAAAGTTGTAATAAGTTGTTTAGATTATAAAATATAGTTAAGAAGTATATAATCTTATATATATACCTTTGATAGCATTTAGTTAAGTGTTGTATATAGTTTTTAATATCATTTAAAGGGTAAATGCTACCAAAAACACCTCCTTTCTCTTTATTACAAGTGTTAAGACACTTGTAATTTTGCATGCAACATTACATGCATGAATTACACATGTCCTACGAGGTGTCATCACCTTATTAACTCATTTCAAGTATAAATACACTCATTTCTTTCCCTTAAGCATTCATTCTCATCTTCTCTTCCATTTCTTCTTCTTCTCCACCTTAAAATTCATGGCTTCCATGGTGAAAATCCTCCTGTTCCTCCATTTATAAAATATATAAATTGCTGGAAAGTCGGTAGCGTCAAACAGTCAGTCTGGGATAACTGTAGTGGGTCTAGCAGCCTAGCAATAGAGGATAGCATAGTGGAACCCCAAGGTGAGAACTCGACATTTATATCTGTTCACTTTTTATGTTGTGTGAATGATTGTTGATGATATGGATGATTAGTAATTATTGCAATGTAAGCGTTTAGTGACAAACACTTATATGGACACATGTATACACTGTTATATGTATATATTCCCATATATGATCATGTGATGGATGAATGGATGCTTCGTGGTTGTTCTTAGTGATGATGTGTGCATTTTACTTGTTACACACACATATGTGGATTATACGGATATCAGACAAGTCTCGGACTAAGTTTGTGTGATAAACGAATATTTTATTCATTTAGATTTGAAAGTTGGAATTAGTTTTAAATAGTTAGTATAAGTACAAATGATTTTCTAAATCATTTTAAAGAAATTTAGTAAAGTTTTTATGTGAATGTATATTGTAATTAAAGTAGAGTTTGTCAAAATAAATACCGGAACATTCTAGGATGACAGAGAGGATAGTGTCTAGGCTTGAGTTTGGAAAATATAGTTTCCTGCTCTCGCTGGCTATCCCTAACTGATCCGATGGACGGGATGGTTAATTCAAAATTTAATTTGAAGATATTTGAATTTATAGTAGAATTTAGCGTATTTTTGTTAAAAAAATTAAATGCTTATTACTTTTGCAACTTAAATCAGATTCCCACAAAATAAAAACATTTGATTCTCATCAACACGAGCTTTCAAATGAGTGAAAGCAGATTTTAATTTCGTCCTATAATTTTCAAGTTATATTTAAATTAATATTTAAAAATGTTCTTGCAAGTGTTATCCATTGACTATAATGATAAATGGTTATTTAAAAATATGGAAAATTTGTGTAAAATCAAAATTAATTATTTAAAAGTGATTTATATATGTTGAAATCATGAAGTTTTGGTAATATAAAGGTTATTTCCCATAAACTAGCGAACATCGGTATTTTGAAACACTTTTTGTAACAGTTTTGTAACATTGTTTATTTAATGTTAAAGGTATTTAACTTTATAAATCTTTCCCTAACCTTAGTTATTAATTGCTAACATGTAATGAAAGGATTTAAATGATAATCTGAGTTTCCAAACATAGAATATGGGTTGAGACTTGATTTGGTCTTATATATCCACATGATTTTAAAGATGCGCTTATTATTTGGAAAGACCGGGATTGGATATATGCCTGAAAACCATTCCAAGTAATAATACGATGTTGTGGAGCATTTGAAGGCATTGAAGACGATATTGAAGATCGGGACCCTTCATATCGTAAGGACGACTTGCTGAATGTCTCAAATGTGTAGCTCCCATTTGCAGATGGATTTTATATCAGCTAAGTGGCAAGAAGCCTGAACGTAAGTGAAGGAATTCCGGATTGTGGTTCCGTTCAGACCCAGAACGGACTTGTATGGATTGTGTGTCTGACATTGTAATTGACTACGTATCACTAATCTCTGTTAAATATATATCTGTTTGGTGGCGGAGAATTTATTCTCTTGCTTAACACCCTTCTCTAAGACGTATGTGCTTAGATGTTATATACTGATAGAAATCAGTGATGCATTGTGAATGGACAATGTGGCATACTTAAGTTATGTAATGAGCTATGGATGATCAAAGCATGGCTTATTTAAGTGTAGCTTTGTGTATATCGTGACCTCGGCAAGCCTCATACCCCAGAAAATGGCCAAAACAGGAAGAAATGCGGCAAGGTTATGGGTGTGTTGTTTCCTTCTAGATAAAAGGTGTACTATGGTATGGAGCCCAGGTATTAACCTATGTGGAAAACGTCTACTTTTGTGGTTGTTGTTGGCGAGCGCTCGGAAAGATCGGCAATGACCGGCAGATGACATACTCAGGCGTAATCTATATTACCTAGTTACAGAGGTTACCCGGCCTTGTGTTGGCATGAAGAGCATGAGTTGATCCTTGGACATCCCTCTCGAGGTGTTCAAAATTCGGTTCGGTAAGGAAGTTCCTTTGCCTGGTCATTGTTGGAAACCCAATCTCCACTACGAACCCGAATGATTTTAGTTGTATACTATTATGTCAGTATAGTATATGGTACCTATGCTGGCTAAGATTAATACATTTACTTTCGAAATTGTTTTTCACACTATGCATAATATCAAATTCATTTCCGCGTATTAAAGCATTTTTGACTATCATAAGGAGAAACCTCGCCCATGTGTGCATTTACATTGTGTGTGTGCCGCGAGACCTTATGTTAGTTTCATTTTTCAAAAAGTCATTGTGAATTTTCCATGCACAAACAAATATGATGAGTTCTCACACCAGTCTCATGACTGACCCGGAGTTGTTTTGGTTTCACACAAAACTCTGGGTTCCCATAATTTTTACACGGGCAGCCTAGTGTCAGGTTTAGTAGCAGTACTTGGAACTTGTGTTTCGGAGCCTTTCCTCAGTGGATCCTTTGCTTTGGTGGAGTTGCTGTTGCTATGAAGTGTTAGCTATTTTCTTTCGGACATTATTTTGTGGACATCTGTGATCCAGAGAAATTCAGGTGAAGATGAAGTCTGTTATGGGATTTACATTGTTAGTCAGTTTCCGCTGTTCTTTTGGTTATGGTTATGAAATGTACAAACTCTAATGTAATCTCATGTTATATAAATGAGAATTTTTTTTATTTCATTGTGATTTATCTAATGTGTTATATCCCTAGACAACCAAGAACCCGACACTTGAATCTTCGACATTTTGAATACGAGAAGGTGCTAAAGTGTCGATATTCGAGGGTCGAAATTCCGGGTCGTCACATATATAATGAAGGTCGATGATGATCCCAAAACTTATTCTGAGGCTATGAGTTCCAGAGGTTATAATTTCTAGAAAAAAGCTATCAATCATGAAATGAATTGCATAATGTTAAACCAAACTTGGGTTTTAACTGATTTACCTCCTAGTGCTAAACCTATAGGATGTAAATGGATATTCAAGAAAAAGTTAAATACAAATGGATCCATTGATAAGTTCAAAGCAAGATTAGGTGGCTCGCATATCTTCCATACGCTGTTTAATAGCACTTACATCAATTCATAATTCGGTCGTACATCAAATGGATGTAAAGACAACTTTTCTAAATAGAGATTCAGAAGAAGAGATATATACGGAATAACCTGAAGGTTTCACAACCCCAGGCTAAGAAAAGAAAGTTTGTAAATTAGTCAAATCTCTTCATAGCTTGAAGCAAGCTCCCATGCAATGGCATGAGAATTTTGATAAAGTTGCACTATCATTTGGATTCATAATTAATGATGCAGATAAATGTATTTATAGCAAATCGGATAACAACAGTTATGTTATAATACGTTTATACGTTGACGACATGCTGATATTCGGTTCCAATATATGTTGTGTGAATGAAACTAAAAAGTTTCTATCTTCTAATTTTGACATGAAAGATCTAGGAGTGGTTGATGTAATTTTGGGAATTAAAATCATTAGGAAAGCGGGAGAGTTGTTACTAACCCAATCTCATTACATTTAGAAGTTCATAAAGAAGTATGGTCATCATAATGACAAACCAGCACCACCTCCTTTAGATCCAAGTATCAAATTATAAAAGAACACTGAACATACCATTTCTCAATTAGAATATTCTAATTTTATTGAGAATCTTATGTATGTTATGCATTGCACTAGACCTGACATCACACACGCTATAAGTGTATTGTGTCGATTTATGAGTAACCCAGGTTTTGAACATTTGAAAGCCATTTCCAGAGTTTTAGCTTATTAGAAAGGAACCATTAACTATGGTTTATCTTATAAAGGGTATCCTGCTGTAACAGAAGGATATAGTGATGCAACCTGAAACAACGTAGAATCCAAATTCAAGCCTACGACTTGATGGATATTTACATTAGGAGTCGCTACTGTGTCTTGGGATTTCAAGAAGCAGACCTGTATATCTAACTCAACTATGTTGTCAGAATTTATTGCATTAGTTGATACATGTAAGGAAGCGGAATGGTTTAGAAATTGTCAATGGAAATCCCATTGTAGAAGAAGCCATTCCCAACAGTCTTGATTAACTATGATAATCAAGCAACGTTATATAATGTCTCTAATAAGACATCTAATGGGAAGTCTAGACATGTGATTCTAAGACATCATGGTTAGACAATTACTCAAAAGTGGAGTTATAACTGTTCCCTGCATAGAAACGAAGAAAAACTTGGCTGACCCACTTACAAAAGGTGTTCCAAAGGCTATGGTTTTTGTAAAGTCAAAAGAAATGGGACTAAGGTCTGTGAATGAAGATTGATCATCCTTAACAGAAACCCAACTTGTGCCACGGAAAGGATAGACAAAGTTCAATGGGTACCAACAAGTTAAGAGTATGATTATGGAACACTAAATCAATAATTCCATTATATTTAGTGTTGGATTCTTCATGAACAAAGGATGGATAAATGTCCTTAATAAGTCTAGAAACCCTAAAAGGTGTATCGCAGAAACACCTTAAGTGACTTACCTAAATGAGTATGGAAATAGGTTCGTTTCCTAAGAAAGAAGACTGCTTTCTAAAGTAGACTCGTGAACCAGGATTAAGGCACATGGCCATTAACGTGCTGAGCAATACAGAACACTCTAACTAAAGGAATACAACATGTGTGATTATTTTGGTTTTATCATTAAGGGATACTTGGTTCAAGATTCGTTCACCATAGAATATCGATAGAACTTTGAATAATTTACACTAAGTAAAGGTTCAAATCCAAAAGATACCTTTTATTTATGTGTTGTTTTCACGATGATGCAAAACTTGATCTTAGAACCACATAGGCTTGATCCTACTTGGGGATGTAGGAAGTCAAACTAGTGATCTAGCCATCCACTTTATTTATTTTATTTTGAAAATTGGGGGAGATTGTTAGAAATTTTCAAATTCATGTTTTGGGGTATTGGGTTTTGTTTTGAAGAGAAGTAGGAAAGAATTAGGAAGAAGGAAGAAGGAAGGGGTAAATTGTTTTGTCCTACATTGTAGAATATGCACAGGTATGCCAATACTTAGTGGCCTTCCTCACAAGTGTGTTGGGGCCTTGGGGCACCCAAATGTTTACTTCGTTGTGAGGAGGGAGACCATGCATCTCTACCACACACGCGCGAGTCGTCCTTCCGACCAAATCGAACCGAACCGGGCTGGGCTAGTTGCGGGCTGCGGGTCCGATAAGCGAAAAATTTTAGGTAGTTTTTGTAAAACTGAAACGGGCCGAAGTTCAGCCCATGAACCTGAAAGAAATTTAAACGGAGACGGGATTTTTCTGAAGTGTTGGATGGAGGGACGGTTTGAATTGCTACACTTATGAACGTTGCGAATGAAGAGGAATCGCATTTCAAATTCAAACGAAGGGATACAACCATCCAAACAGTCGCGATGCCTGTCAAACGTTGCTTCCATACGCTGGCTATAAATAGCCACGCCCAAAAGCGTTTCAAAAATCACTTGAAACTTCGAATTCATCTTCTTCCTCTCGGTCTTTGCAGTGCCATTACCGACGCAGAAAGCTATTGCAAATTCTTGAATTTGCAACACCTATAAAGAATTGCAAAACCGATTTTATCTCCTCTTCGTATCTTTTTGATTCTTGCATCATCAGATATCAATATATAGAGTGTTCTTGATCAGATCAAAGCCGTACAAACTTTGAATCCGATTTCGCTATTCCAAAGCTTTATTAAATCCTAAAAGTCGATAGTTCGATAAACCATTTGTACCTAGTGGGTTGAACTATTGTCTGAAAGACTCTATTCCATAGATCCTTAAAGTCTGAAGTACGACAATCATCGTCATCTAATAGTCTCAAACCACAAAATCCCCAACAACATATAGATGCATTTATATTGTTATTTGCATTTGTTAGATATTTTCACGTTCACAAATTTTTTCTTTCACATACTTTTAATATTCTCTTGAAGATTAGCGATATATAGAAATTCAATTATATAAAAATAAAGTTATATATTCTATTTTGTATAAAATTTAATATTCGATCGTTGCTCATTCTAGCCCCGCATTTCATCTCAAATCAAATACATCATTCTCCTTAATTTATACAACCATTTTCAATTTTCCCCATCAAATTTTGATACATCACAATTAACAAATCCTAACACACACTTCCTTTTGTTTTCCAACATTCACTCTTTCATTACATCAAACATCCTGTGATTTAAAATAAAAACTCAGTAGTTCATTCTATATTTAAGAGGGAAACCAAAAACCTTATGCCAAATTTTAGATACATGGAAAAACCGTATGCCAAATTTTAAATGCTCCTCTTAGTGGTGTTTGAACAATATGAATATAATATTTTGCAATGCATACAAAACATTGTTGCAGCTTAATATATGACAGAGACAATATGTTTTATTCAATTTTTTTTTGTAATGTTTTGTACCGGTTATAATATAAAGAAAAATATTGTAAAAAAATACCGTAGAACTATTGTCAAATTTTGGACAAAAGTTTTGCAACATTGTTAAAAAATAAATTAATACAACCATTCTCAAGCAATGTAAATTTTTATGTCAACCACGTTTGTTTTATATCCACATTTAAATATTGCTAGTTATCGTAATACATAATATTGACATCACTCTGTAAAAGTAAGGTATACATTTAATATATAATTTCGCAAACATTGCAAACATATCTTTTATGATAATTCATTCACGTATATATTCTAATATTCACGGAAATTTGCAAATATTGTTAATACAAAAACAATTCATTTGTTTAACATTTACAGTAGTTTATCGAGCACGTAAGTGTATATACTACAACTATCCAATGAGTTATATAAAACATTAAAAATGAATGTAACTTCAAATACTATTAATATTCCATATATGAAACGAAAACATTATATCCAGCTTACATTCATGCAAGTCGATCAATTCAGGTCCCGACTCCTTTCACAATTTCAACTGCTGCTTCTCGTCTGGGTTGGAGCATTCTTTACAGAACTTTCCCATCCTTGAACTTCCATTGATTGTATGCCTCTACTTTCTCTTGTTCCATTCAGATCTGACATCATCAGCATAATACTTAGTGTTGTTTTCTGCATATCTTCTTCTCATGGATCCAGACAGCTCCTCCAACTTTAAACAGGCCTAATAACCATAACTTATCATGAGTAAAATAGGTGAAAATGGTTTTTTGTGTCTTGACTCGCATCACCTGTTTGGTAAGTCAATTAGTGAGTACATTTCCTCATTTTGTTTTGGTGGTGTCACCTGTTAAGATATTTGCAGTTATTATGTATGTGTTAAAAAATACATTGAATAATCTCTTGGCATACAACTAATAATTCTCCTAAGCATTGTAACATGCAATTGTATTTTTTGTAAATTTCTCGTCAACTTGAAAGGGATGGGATGTTCAATTAATAATTTGGAGAAATATCTTAATATTAATTTAATTATGTTATGCTCTGACCTTAAATTTTGTTGAAAAATTTGTGTAGCTCTGATACCACTTTGTTGGAATCTAGAGGAGGAAGATGAATTGTAAAAAGAGGAATTGTTTATTTTTGATAAGGAAAAACATTTATTGCTTGATATAACTTGATTACATAATTTGCTTCATACTTGCTTGATTGATACAAATGAGTGATTACATCCTATTTTATATAAGAGAGAATCTCTAGACTTTTCTTTTTCTAGACTTTTCTTCATTTTACATATTTGTTTAGTCTAGATTCTTCTCGAATCTTATTTTGATAACTCTAATATTTATTACCATTTATTTTGTGCTTCCCTAAATACAAGAATAAAATTTGTCACATAATCAATGTTTCTTTAAAAAACAAGTTTATTTCAAACATCCCCCTGTAAACTTGGTTTTGCAAATTGATGCAAGATTTTGATTCTTTGTATTTTACGTGCTTTGGTACGACTAAAGAAATTATCCAAATTTTCTTTTTTCGTTTTTTCCTCTTTCCCAATATGAAGATCTTCGATGCAATTTCTTCAATAGTGCTCCATTCACTTTGTCCTCCTCCATTCGTACAAGACAGTCCAAAAAGTGTGTGTTCTAGCTTCCATCTTGTTCCGGTGTCATAAACATTGAATGAGCCATATATGGTGTCTTTGAATTCTTTCAAAAAATCACTTTTACAATCTTTGACCAATTCGATTTCTTTATTTGTTTTCCAAAACTCTTCAAAATTTTGTTTGTGCTTCAAATTTTCACCAAGCTCTTCAATTTCTCCTTGTTTCATCTGTTCTTCATTTTCGGTACCTTTCCATTTATATTTTTTGTAACAACCCGTAAAATCTGGGCCAGTTTAAAAATTTTATTTTGGCAATTTTAGCGAATTTTGAATATTTAAAATGAATTATTATAATAAAAACGATGGAAAATTTATTTTGATTAGAATTCGAACGTATATAGTTATATAGATCGTCGTTAGAATATAAATATTTATTTATATATATAAAAGGAATTGAAAATGGCGCGGTAGTTCGATAATTCGATTTCAAACTTCAATTGAATGTACCGAGGGCAAAATAAACCAGATTTTAGTGAAACCAAAAATATTTGAATCTATTTGATAATATCTTTCCAACGAATCCGAAAGATTGGAATTTCATAGCGGAAATCAAAAGATATGTCCAGTTGAAATTTCAGAATAGTCGCTATGGAATTTCGGCCCTTAGAAAATAGCCATTTTGCAAACGACCTCGGATTTCAACGAAACCACTTTTGTTGGATCCGGGATGTAAAGTTATTGCTAGGTTTCAAATTTCATAATTTTTCGAATCAATATGTGAGCGTGGCAAGGGAAAACGCGTTTGACCAGTTTCCGTTGATTTTAATCGACTGGAAATTGGCCATTTTTCAAACGGTCACGGAATTCGACAAAACTAGTCTTGTTAGGACCGTATCGTCAATACGAAGCTAGAAATATTTTTTTGGGAATTTATAGAGTTATAGTGTGGCCCCGGTAATTTGAAATGTACGTTCAAATTGAATATATAATGATTTATATTTTAAATTGAATGAAAACCTATCGAAATGATCAAATCAACTTACGATACATATCCCATTGTGTTCGGAATGGGGGTAATTAGCTAGGGGCGACAGTCGTTGGGTTTGAATTGGTGTTAGAGAGTTAAATTTTTAAATAAAGTAACATATGAATTAAATATAATATAAAATTTATATAAATACCCTTGAAATTCTCCCCCAAACCCTATTCTATATCAGGCCGCCGCCTTTCATCATCTGGATGGTCGATTTTGTTAGAAAATTAATCCCAAATCTTCTCCAAAACCGTGAAGAATTAAAACATGAGGCATCGCTCGCGGTGTCTCATGCCAAGGTCAACGCCGTGAGGCATTCAGATGGGGTTCCGGTCAACGTTGGGAGGATTGGCGACGGTGGGAAGTTTGGAGCTGATGGGTTTCTTTTTGGTTCGTGCTTCAGAAAATTTACGGGGGTTCAAAGGAAAGAGGGAAGGTAATTAAAGGGGGTTTAATTTTTAATTAATTATTAATTAATTATGAAATAAATGAAATCAAATGTTTAAAAATCAATATCTAGGCCATACGATATCGGAATTCAGCAAATCCGGGTCCGTTGGAATCCTCTTGTCAAGCACTACATTTTAAAACTGACTGGGGGCAGAAACAGAGCAAATTAGAAAATGAAGCAAATTCAAATCCGAACATTTCAGAAATTCAGAAATTAAAACTGGCGGAGTGAAAACCAATGTGAGAATTCTCTCACTTTAAATTTTCTGTACGGTTATTTATATTATAACTGCATATATGAACTGCTCCCCGTCGTCCACAGACCATGGACGACTTATTTGATTGTATTCTGTGTGAAAATTGATCGTGATGTGAAATGAATTATATATATTAGGAGTGTATGAAATATATATACGATGTGAAATAAATAAATAATTATATATATTGAAAGTGAAAATATCGTATATATTGAAAGTGAAAATATCGTATATATTGAAAGTGAAAATATCGTATATATTGAAAAGTGAAAATATCGTACATATTGAAAGTGAAAATATCGTATATATTGAAAGTGAAAATATCGTATATATTGAAAAGTGAAAATATCGTATATATTGAAAGTGAAAATATCGTATATATTGAAAGTGAAAATATCATATATATTGAAAGTGAAAATATCGTATATATTGAAAAGTGAAAATATTATATATATGAAATGTGGAAGTAATATATATATATATATATATATATATATATGAAATGAAAACGATATACATATGAAATGTGAAAACGATATATATAAAACGAAGACGATATATATATATGAAATATGAAAAAGATCTGATTGTTAAAAATATATTTTTTAACATATATATATATATATATATACACACTGTATAAAATTGTCATGTATATGGAATATTCGATTTTGATATTGAATAGAAATTGAATTCGAATTGAATTGAATATAAAACGAATTCAAATTGAATTGAATATAAAATGATTTCGAATTGAATATAAAATGAATTCGAATTGAACTGAATATAAGACGAATTCGAATTGAATTGAATATAAAATGAATTCGAATTGAACTGAATATAAGACGAATTCGAATTGAACTGAATATAAGACGAATTCGAATTGAACTGAATATAAGACGAATTCGAATTGAACTGAATATAAAACGAATTCGAATTGAATTGAATACAAAATGAATTCGAGTTGAAATTGAATTGAAACGAATTCGAATTGAAATTGAATAGAAATGAATTCGAATTGGAATTGAATAGAACCGAATTTGAATTGAAATCAATTTGAAATGAATTTAAAACGAATTTATATTGGGAAAAATTCAATTTTGATTTGTATCTGAAATGAAGTTGAAATCGTTGTGAAAACGAATTAAAACGATTTCTAAAATTCGTTTTAAATAGAAATCGACGAAATAAATATTATATATATAATATAATGGCCTGAATAGAACGCGCCGCGCCGCAGCAGTTCGCGAATTTCAACCATTGAATTCGAACGGACATTACGGGAGATCCGACCGTCAGATTCTCCTGAAATCAGAACCGTTGGGTTCGTATCAAAAAGAGCTTTCCAATGAATATTGGAAATTTGAAATCTAACAGTTGGATTTGGAATTATGTCCAAATCAAATTTGGAAAAGGTCGTTGTAAGTGCAGTTCGGTGGCAGTTATTGAAAACCGACTGTACGGGCCTTGATAAAATTAATAAAAATATCTATAATTTGTGTAAAATCAAAATAAATGATTTGGGAAAAAAATGGGATGAAAAACTCCATATTTGAAAAGATAAAAATAGATTTTTATCGAAATGAACTAGTTTTAAACTAGAATTAAAATCAATTTATTTTTGAAATAAATAAATTGAATTTGAAATGGGTTTTAAATAACCAGAATTTCAAATATATTTGATTGGAATTGATTTGTGGGTTTACCGTGAACGGTGTTTTAAATAACACTTGTTCTTTAACCCGATAATAAATAGAATGTGATTTGGGTTTATCGTGAACTGTGTTTTAAATGACATTAGTTCTTTAACCCAGTGAAAGGAGTTTTAATGAATTCGTAATTAGATTGAAATGTGAATTGATAATTTAAATTACCAAATTTGGAAAGTGAGCAAGAATGGAGTATTACCAGTTTTGCTCCAAAGCGATAGTTAAAATCTTTAATTAGATTTGAACGTGAAATGGTAATTAACTTTACCGATAACCCCGTGGTGTTAGATATGGAGTATCACCAGTTTTGCTCCATGGGATAAATAGGTTGGGATTGGGAAATAAAATAAATAATTACTTCGGTGTGGTTCGCTAATCCCGACTAGTTTGGAAAACCATAATATGGTTTGAAATGATATCCAAAGGAAGATTAAAGAATAAATTTAAAAGAATTTATCTTTGATAAAATTAATGGGAATCTTTCCCTAGGAGTGTGAATATTCTGAATTGGAATGGGGCGTATATTGTGTTTTATAGCACTTGTTGATTAAGATACGCGAGTTATTCAGAAAGTCCGGGTATAACCCATTCTGAATAACTGATTCGACGACGAGTCGAAGAGATGAAGATGGTGGAAGACCAACGATCTTCACATCGAATGGATGGGTGCTACTGATGCTCACGATGGGAGTAGCTACCTTGAAGGGGGCTAAAGTAGTAGCCGTCCGGACGTGCTTGGAGGTCGACAGATATGCGAGGAAAGTGCCTCCGGTTTCATTCAGACCTAGAATGGACTTGTAAATGGATGGTGTGTCTGACATTGTATTCCTTTATATTGTATTCGTTGATCTCTGCTAAATATATATTTGTTTGGCGGCGAAGAATTTATTCTCTTGCTTAACGCCCTTCTCTGAGACATACGAGCTCAGAGGTTATATATTGGCAGAAATCAGTGGTACGATATGGATTGATAGCGTTGCATGCTGAGATGCAGTGATCCAGACTTTTGTTGAAAAGCAAAGTTTGGTGTATGATGATCAAAGTGCAGCTTTAATATAGCACGACTTTGTGTATAGCGTTGATTCGCGAGCCTCACACCCCGATATGGTGGTAAACTGATGGTTTGATCAGTATGCTTTTTAGAGGATGGGCACCTTAGTGGTGTCGTGGATTCGGTCGACCGAGATTGAGCTTAGTGCTCAGAGGGATAGGGTAAGTGGTGTTTTCTCTCGCCGGGACGTAAGCCGCAGTGATACTCGATTTCCCAAAAGTGCGGATGTGCATTACGGTGTTTTCTCTAGTTGAGACGTAAGCCATTGTAGATGGCACTACGCGATCGATCTTTTGAATCAGGAGCCACCATGATGGAAATCCAATTTCAAAATATGGCATTTTGCGGTTTTGATTGTAGAGCCTAGTATTGGCGACATGATATATGGTACCCATGCCATCTATGATTGATATATTTATATTTGAAGTTGTTTTCTTCACTTATAGTAATAATATAAGATGAAATTTCACGTATCAAGCATATTTGGCTATTATAAAGGAAAACCCTATCCTCCGGCTTGCATTGCATTGTATGATGGGATCTGGGTCTTATAATAGCTTCATTGTTCTTTATTTAGCATTGCGCTATTTGTTTTGTGCACTGGTATTCTTGGGAGGAAACCCGTTCCGCGTTATACGGCGTGGTCCCTTGATTTACCTAACTTTAAAAACAAAGATTAATAACTGTTTTAGTTCTCACACCAGTCCCATGACTGACCTGGAGTTTATTGTTTTAACCTAAACTCTGGGTACCCCTATTTTCCACACGGGAAGCTAGTAGTTTTGGTTTTGCAGATTTATATTCACAGAACCCTGATTTACAGCTGGAGCGATATCCGGAAAGCTCTGTATCTGTATATCTCTTCTAGTTGTGCTTTGTATTGTTTTTCTGTTGTGATGTATTTAAATGTAATTTAAATCTCTGATATTTTCTGTGTAATATTAATTCATACTCTGTATATTCTTGTATTCTGATGGAATTGTTGTAATATACAATGAAATGTTCTTCTGTTTGTGTTCCGATGTGTGTTGTTCTCAAAGTATCCGCTCTTTCCTTCACGGGGAAGTTACGGGTCATCACAGTTGGTATCAGAGCTCGAGTTTACAGAGCTAGAGAACATGACACATTAGAACCAAACGAAAGAATTCATCAGATATTGGATTAGTAATATCCAATTAGAATGACTCGTTAGAGATAGGATCAGTAGTATCCTAGAACGAGTGTGAAGAATATATTTTTCAAATGAAAACAATTTTGTTTTGAAATTTAAATCGTTTTATTCGTATTTGAATATTTATTTATTTTGAATTTGGACAATCTAGTATATAAAGATTTTGCATATACGCGTCATGAACGTATATTCGAAGTTTTAATATACTGGATAGATATAGAATCACATTCTAGTCGCCCGGGGATGGTTCTGATGATCGCTATATAGTACGTACATCATCAGAATTTATATTCGAGTTTCGAAAGTGTGATATCTATATATTTCCATCAGGCTGGTGTGAGAACCAAAACTAGATAGATTTATTGTTGTGATTTGGCATCAAAAACATGATTTTCTGTATATGTAGTAAAATTATGAATTTGAAATTCTAATTCACTAATTGATTGATGGTTGTGTTGTTTGTTTATTTGTTTGATAATTTTGAACCATTTAGCCTAATTGAACCAAATAGTAAACGGTATTGAAAATTAGTTGCAAATGCATGCATATACATGTACTTACATTGAACAGGTCATTGCAAAGAGGCTAGAGCAGAAGAATAAAATTGATTGCCCAACAAATAGGTACATGTTTACCATAATTTACTGTTTTGTTTGGGTGATGATGATTTTATGAGCCGCTTGGCTTTTTCTTTTTCTTTTTGAGATCAGAAGACCTGTATGGCAATTTCGGGATTTTCCCGATGCTCCCGGTGCAGGGGAGGTTATGGCGAAATTTTCTGAAAATTTATGGTGTTAGCCAAATTTTTAAGAAATTTGAAAAGTTCTTAGAAACTGAAAAGTTGAAGAACTTAAGCCGTAAAGAAAATAATGGAAGTTGAGTTGGTTTTTAAAACAACTTTCGGCTTCGTTCCTTTTCGGGGACGAAAAGTTTTAAGTGGGAGAGATTGTAACAACCCGTAAAATCTGGGCCAGTTTAAAATTTTTATTTTGGCAATTTTAGCGAATTTTAAATATTTAAAATGAATTATTTTAAATAAAAACGACGGAAAATTTATTTTGAATAGTATTCGAACGTATGTAGTAATATAGATCGTCGTTAGAATATAAATATTTATTTATATATATAAAAGGAATTGAAAATGGCGTGGTAGTTCGATAATTCGATTTCAAACTTCAATTGAATGTACCGGGTGCAAAATAAACCGGATTTTAGTGAAACTAAAAATATTTGAATCTATTTGATAATATCTTTCCAACGAATCCGAAAGATTGGAATTTCATAGCGGAAATCAAAAGATATGTCCAGTTGAAATTTCAGAATAGTCGCTATGGAATTTCGGCCCTTAGAAAATAGCCATTTTGCAAACGACCTCGGATTTCTACGAAACCACTTTTGTTGGATCCGAGATGTAAAGTTATTGCTAGGTTTCAAATTTCATAATTTTTCGAATCAATATGTGAGCGTGGCAAGGGAAAACGCGTTTGACCAGTTTTAGTTGATTTTAATCGACTGGAAATTGGCCATTTTTCAAACGGTTACGGAATTCAATGAAACTAGTCTTGTTAGGACCGTATCGTCAATACGAAGCTAGAAATATTTTTTCGGGAATTTATAGAGTTATAGTGTGGCCCCGGTAATTTGAAATGTACGTTCCAATTGAATATATAATGATTTATATTTTAAATTGAATAAAAACCTATTGAAATGATCAGATCAGCTTACGATAAATATCCCATTGTGTTCGGAATGAGGGTAATTAGCTAGTGGTGACAGTCGTTGGGTTTGAATTGGTGTTAGAGAGTTAAATTTTTAAATAAAGTAACATATGAATTAAATATAATATAAAATTTATATAAATACCCTCGAAATTCTCCCCCACACCCTATTCTACATCAGGCCGCCGCCTTTCATCATCTGGATGGTCGATTTCGTTGGAAAATTAATCCCAAATCTTCTCCAAAACCGTGAAGAATTACAACATGAATTTAAAGGGGAAATTAAAGAGTGATTCCTGAACTTCGATCTCATACGGCTGAGATCATTTCTCGTGCCCTAAATTGCTCGATTTTTGCATCCAAAGGGGTGGGATTCCGAACGAAATCTGGGGTGCTGGGGGGACCGCGACTAGTATCGCTCGCGGCGGTGGTGTCTCATGCCAAGGTCAACGTCGTGAGGCGTTCAGATGGGGTTCCGGTCAACGTTGGGAGGATTGGCGACGGTGGGAAGTTTGGAGCTGATGGGTTTCTTTTTGGTTCGTGCTTCAGAAAATTTACGGGGGTTCAAAGGAAAGAGGGAAGGTAAATAAAGGGGGGTTTAATTTTTAATTAATTATTATTTAATTATGAAATAAATGAAATCAAATGTTTAAAAATCAATATCTAGGCCATACGATATCGGAATTCAGCAAATCCGGGTCCGTTGGAATCCTCTTGTCGAGCACTACATTTTAAAACTGACTGGAGGCAGAAACAGAGCAAATCAGAAAATGAAGCAAATTCAAATCCGAACATTTCAGAAATTCAGAAATTAAAACTGGCAGAGTGAAAACCAATGTGAGAATTCTCTCACTTTAAATTTTCTGTACGATTATTTATATTATAACTGCATATCTGAACTGCTCCCCGTCGTCCACAGACCATGGACGACTTGTTTGATTGTATTCTGTGTGAAAATTGATCGTGATGTGAAATGAATTATATATATTAGGAGTGTATGAAATATATATACGATGTGAAAAAAATAAATAATTATATATATTGAAAGTGAAAATATCGTATATATTGAAAGTGAAAATATCGTATATATTGAAAAGTGAAAATGTCGTATATATTGAAAGTGAAAATATCGTACATATTGAAAGTGAAAATATCGTATATATTGAAAAGTGAAAATATCGTATATATTGAAAAGTGAAAATATCGTATATACTGAAAGTGAAAATATCGTATATATTGAAAGTGAAAATATCGTATATATAGTGAAAATATCGTATATATTGAAAAGTGAAAATATTATATATATGAAAGGTGGAAGTAATATATATATATATATATGAAATGAAAACGATATACATATGAAATGTGAAAACGATATATATAAAATGAAGACGATATATATATATATATACGAAATATGAAAATGATTTGATTGTTAAAAATATAATTTTTAACATATATATATATATACACTATATAAATTAGTCATGTATATGAAATATTCGATTTTGATATTGAATTGAAAATGAATTCGAATTGAATTGAATATAAAACGAATTCGAATTGAATTGAATATAAAATGAATTCGAATTGAATATAAAATGAATTCGAATTGAACTGAATATAAGACGAATTCAAATTGAATTGAATATAAAATGAATTCGAATTGAATTGAATATAAGACGAATTTGAATTGAACTGAATATAAAACGAATTCGAATTGAACTGAATATAAGACGAATTCGAATTGAACTGAATATAAGATGAATTCGAATTGAACTGAATATAAAACGAATTCGAATTGAAATGAATATAAAACGAATTCGAGTTGAAATTGAATTGAAACGAATTCGAATTGAAATTGAATAGAAATGAATTCGAATTGGAATTGAATAGAATCGAATTTGAATTGAAATCAATTTGAAATGAATTTAAAACGAATTTATATTGGGAAAAATTCAATTTTGATTTGAATCTGAAATGAAGTTGAAATCGTTTTGAAAACGAATTTAAAACAATTTATAAAATTCGTTTTAAATAGAAATCGACGAAACATATATTATATATATATAATATAATGGCCTGAATAGAACGCGTCGCGCCGCGGCAGTTCGCGAATTTCGACCATTGACTTCGAACGGACATTACGGGAGATCCGACCGTCGGATTCTCCTGAAATCAGAACCGTTGGGTTCGTATCGAAAAGAGATTTCCAATGAATATTAGAAATTTGAAATCTAACGGTTGGATTTGGAATTATGTCCAAATCAAATTTGGAAAAGGTCGTTGTAAGTGCAGTTCGGTGGCAGTTATTGAAAACCGACTGTACGGGCCTTGATAAAATTATTAAAAATATCTATAATTTATGTAAAATCAAAATAAATGATTTGGGAAAAAAATGGGATGAAAAACTCCATATTTGAAAAGATAAAAATAGATTTTTATCGAAATGAACTAGTTTTAAACTAGAATTAAAATCAATTTATTTTTGAAATAAATAAATTGAATTTGAAATGGGTTTTAAATAACCAGAATTTCTAATATATTTGATTGGAATTGATTTGTGGGTTTACCGTGAACGGTGTTTTAAATAACACTTGTTCTTTAACCCGATAATAAATAGAATGTGATTTGGGTTTATCGTGAACTGTGTTTTAAATGACATTAGTTCTTTAACCCAGTGAAAGGAGTTTTAATGAATCGGTAATTAGATTGAAATGTGAATTGATAATTTAAATTACCAAATTTGGAAAGTGAACGAGAATGGAGTATTACCAGTTTTGCTCCAAAGCGATAGTTAAAATCTTTAATTAGATTTGAACGTGAAATGGTAATTAACTTTACCGATAACCCCGTGGTGTTAGATATGGACTATCACCAGTTTTGCTCCATGGGATAAATAGGTTGGGATTGAGAAATAAAATAAATAATTACTTCGGTGTGGTTCGCTAATCCCGACTAGTTTGGAAAACCATAATATGGTTTAAAATGATATCCAAAGGAAGATTAAAGAATAAATTTAAAAGAATTTATCTTTGATAAAATTAATGGGAATCTTTCCCTAGGAGTGTGAATATTCTGAATTGGAATGGGGCGTATATTGTGTTTTATAGCACTTGTTGAATAAGATACGCGAGTTATTCAGAAAGTCCGGGTATAACCCATTCTGAATAACTGTTTCGACGACGAGTCGAAGAGATGAAGACGGTGCAAGACCGACGATCTTCACATCAAATGGATGGGTGCAACTGATGCTCACGATGGGAGTAGCTACCTTGAAGGGGGCTAAAGTAGTAGCCGTCCGGACGTGCTTGGAGGTCGACGGATATGCGAGGAAAGTGCCTCTGGTTTCGTTCAGACTTAGAATGGACTTGTAAATGGATGGTGTGTCTGACATTGCATTCCTTTATATTGTATTCGTTGATCTCTGCTAAATATATATCTGCTTGGCGGCGGAGAATTTATTCTCTTGCTTAACGCCCTTCTCTGAGACATACGAGCTCAGAGGTTATATATTGGCAGAAATCAGTGGTACGATATGGATTGATAGTGTGGCATGCTGAGATGCAGTGATCCAGACTTTTGTTGAAAAGCAAAGTTTGGTGGATGATGATCAAAGCACAGCTTTAATATAGCACGACTTTGTGTATAGCGTTGATTCGCGAGCCTCACACCCCGGTATGGTGGTAAACTGATGGTTTGATCAGTATGCTTTTTAGAGGATGGGCACCTTAGTGGTGTCGTGGATTCGGTCGACCGAGATTGAGCTTAGTGCTCAAAGGGATAGGGTAAGCGGTGTTTTCTCTCGCCAGGACGTAAGCAGCAGTGATACTCGATTTCCCAAAAGTGCGGATGTGCATTACGGTGTTTTCTCTAGCTGAGACGTAAGCCGTTGTAGATGGCACTACGCGATCGATCTTTCGAATCAGGAGCCACCGTGATGGAAATCCAATTTCAAAATATGACATTTTGCGGTTTTGATTGTAGAGCCTAGTATTGGCAACATGATATATGGTAATCATGCCGTCTATGATTGATATATTTATATTTGAAGTTGTTTTCTTCACTTATAGTAATAATATAAGATGAAATTTCACGTATCAAGCATATTTGGCTATTATAAGGGAAAACCCTATCCTCCGGCTTGCGTTGCATTGTATGATGGGATCTGGGTCTTATAATAGCTTCATTGTTCTTTATTTAGCATTGCGCTATTTGTTTTGTGCACTGGTATTCTTGGGAGGAAACCCGTTCCGCGTTATACGGCGTGGTCCCTTGATTTACCTAACTTTAAAAACAAAGATTAATAATTGTTTTAGTTCTCACATCAGTCCCATGACTGACCTGGAGTTTATTGTTTTAACCTAAACTCTGGGTACCCCTATTTTCCACACGGGCAACTAGTAGTTTTGGTTTTGCAGATTTATATTCACAGGATCCTAATTTACAGCTGGAGCGATATTCGTAAAGCTCTGTATCCGTATATCTCTTCTAGTTGTGCTTTGTATTGTTTTTCCGCTGCGATGTATTTAAATGTAATTTAAATCTCTGATATTTTCTGTGTAATATTAATTCATACTCTGTATATTCTTGTATTCTGATGGAATTGTTGTAATATACAATGAAATGTTCTTCTGTTTGCATTCCGATGTGTGTTGTTCTCAAAGTATCCGCTCTTTCCTTCACGGGGAAGTTACGGGTCTTCACATTTTTTGTCATTGGCGTCATCTTCATATACTTTATTTCCTTTCATGTTTAATTCTTTGGCGCTCTCTTTCTTCACTTCATTTGTTTTGGTATGCTCTTCAACTTGTTCATCTTTGACTTTCTCTTTGATTTCTTCTTCGATTACTAGTGACTTCTTACTTTTAATTTCTTTAATCACGATTTCAGCTCTCTCTTGTCCATCTTTGAAGTCTTCTTCGTGGTTTTCTTCCATGTTGATAGCCTTTGCCTTTTCTTCTATTTTGTTCTCTGCTAGTGCCACATCAATATGGTTAGCGGTATTCTCCACTACAGCTTCTTTCTTTTATTCAGCAATTGCATCTTCTTCTTCTTTATTCTCTAAAAGTTTTTCTTCATCCAACTTCTCTAAAAGTTTTTCTTCATCCATCATCTCTTCTTCCATAGGCTTTGACATAGTCTCTTCTTTCTTCTTCTCTTGCTCCTTCTCGTTCACACTTTCGCTATCCTTCTTTTCATCTATCTCATCAATCAACTTATCTTCATTCATTATCTTTGCGTTATCTTTTCCATACACCTTTTTCAAGAGGTTCCATGAATCTTTTGTACACCTTCCTCTAAAAATGAGATCTGAAGCTTTCTCATCGACGTTCTCAGCAATCAAAGAAAGTGCACGGTAATCATTCCGTTTTAATTTTGCAAAGGCTTTCTTGTCCATTTGCGACATGCTTTCAACGTCTTTACGCCATTCATAGCCATTTTCAACAATTTCCCACAGACCTTTGGAGATTAGCTCCTCTTTTTTCCTACTGCTCCATTCCTCAAAATTCTCTTTTGCGAGAACAAACGTCGAAAGAAATAGAAATGCCATAATTTCGATCTGGCTCCGATACCACTTTGTTAAAAAAATTATATGGAGGAAGAGGAACAAATTAGAAGAAAGTAGAATATTTTTAAGGGAGGAGAAAAAATACTTTTATTGCTAGATTCTTTTTTCTTGCTTGATCATTGATTAGTACAACATATGAGAGAGTATATATATATATATAACATGACAGTGTTATACACTCTTCTCTCTCTAGACAATTCTATTGCATATTTTGATAGACCAAAATTTATTACCATTTATTTGATTTTGGCCTTTCCTTAAACAATGATAGAATTTATTACATAATTGGCATTTACTTATAAAACCAAATTTGTTTGTTTCCATTTAAAACCAAGTTTACTTTTCAACATCCCCCCGTAAACTTGGTTTTATTACTCTAAGCAAATTTCTCAACTTGTAAAATCTTCATACTTGAGCGGCTTGGTGAAAATATCAGCAATTTGATCATTGGACTTCACGTACTCTAGCTGCACTTCCTTTCTAGTGACGCACTCTCTAATGTAGTGATAGCGTTTGTCAATATGCTTGCTTCGATCATGAAATACTGGATTTTTGGCCAAAGCAATTGCTGACTTGTTATCCACGAAAATCTTAGTTGTCCCCTTTTGTTGTAAATTTAATTCTTTTAGCAAGTTCCTTAGCCAAATTGCATGGCAAACACATGAAGTAGCCGCTACATACTCTGCTTCGCATGTAGAAAGCGTGACAATTGGTTGTTTTTTCGATGTCCATGTGAAAGCTGTGTCTCCCATGTAGAACACAAAACCACTTGTGCTTTTCCGGTCATCTATATCTCCACTCCAATCACTATCACTATATCCAACAAGATCATAATTATCAGAAATAGAGTAGTACAAACCAAAGTTTGTTGTCCCTTTAACATAGCGAAGAAACCTCTTTGCTGCCTTCAAATGTGTTGTGGTTGGGTTCTCCATGTATTGGCTTACAGCTCCAACCGCATATAGAATGTCGGGCCTTGTGCACGTTAAATATCTCAAGCTGCCAACCAAGCTTTTGAAAAGTGTAGCGTCTACTTTTTCTCCTTCTTCGTGCCTTGATAATTTGATTCCACATTCAATTGGCGTGCAAATTGGATTAGAGTCATCCATTCTGAACTTTCTCAATATTTCCTTAGCATAGCCTTCTTGAGTGATTAGAATGCCTTCATCTTCTTGTTTTACTTCAATGCCAAGGTAATAAGACATGAGCCCAATATCAGTCATCTCAAACTCCTTCGTCATCTCTTTCTTAAATTCTTTAAACATGCTTGGATTGCTACCTGTAAAAATCAAGTCATTTACATACAAACATACAATCAATGTATCACCATTTTGGATTTTAATATAGAGTCCATGCTCATATGGACATTTAATGAAGTTTCTCTCTTTCAAATACTTATCAATTCTAGCATTCCAAGCTCTTGGAGCTTGTTTCAACCCATAAAGTTCCTTCTTTAGCTTTAAAACTTTGTCTTCTTCTCCCTTGACTTCGTAGCCTTGTGGTTGCTCGATATAAACTTCTTCTTCAAGAATTCCATTTAGGAAGGCTGACTTCACATCCATTTGATGTAACTTACACTTGTTTTGAGCTGCTAAAGAAATTATCAATCTTACAGTTTCTAATCGAGCAACTGGAGCAAATACCTCTTCATAGTCAATGCCAGCTCTTTGAATATAGCCTTTTGCTACCAATCTTGCCTTGTATCTTTCAACTTCTCCTTTGGCATTTTTCTTTACTTTGTACACCCACTTGACAGCAATCGCCTTATGTCCTTTTGGAAGTGAAGCTAGCTCCCATGTGTCATTTTTCTTGATCGCCTTAATTTCTTCGTCCGTAGCGTCTCTCCAACTCTTCTTTTGCAAAGCTTCTTGAAAATTTATGGGCTCACAATCTGCAAAAAGACAAAAAAGAGTAATATTGTCTTGGTTTTCTGTTACATCATAAATTTCTTGAAGGCTTCTAAAACGAGGAACCCTTTCACTTGAGCTCCCATCTTCTTGACAATTTGTTGTTGGTGAAGCTAGTGGGGAAGTAGGCTCTTCACTTGATTGTTCGATCCTTGGTTGTTGTATCTCATCTTCTTCAAAATATGGAAAGAAGTTGTAATTCTCATTATACGATTTCCAATCCCATTCTCCTTCTTCATCGAATACAACATCTCGGCTAATTATTATCTTCTTGGTACCGGGATTGTAAAGTTTATAGCCTTTAGAATTTGTGTCATAACCAATAAAAATATATTTTTCACTTTTATCATCCAATTTGCTTCGCTTTTCATTCGGTACATGTACATGAGCTATGCTTCCAAAAACTCTTAGATGAGAAATGCCAGGCTTCCTTCCGCTCCATGCTTCTTATGGTGTCTTCCCCCACACACTTCTTGTTGGAGATCGGTTTGATAGATAAACAGCGCATGCCACAGCTTCCGCCCAAAATTCCTTTGGTAGTCTCTTACTTTTGAGTATGCTCCTTGCCATTTCAACAATTGTCCTGTTCTTCCTTTCTGCTACTCCGTTTTGCTGAGGAGATCTAGGCACTGTTAGTTGGCGTCGAATTCCATTATCTTCACAATACTTCTGAAACTCTCTTGATGTGAACTCTCCTCCACGGTCATATCTCATGGCTTTTATCATAAGGCCACTTTCCTTCTCAACATGAGCTTTGAACTTCTTGAAGTTCTCAAATACCTCTGATTTCTCCTTCAAAAAATACACCCATGTTTTTCTTGAAAAATCATCAATAAAAAGAAGGAAATAATTACTTTTACCTAGCGAGCTTGGCTTGATTGGTCCACACACATCTGTATGTATGAGTTCTAATGGTTTCTTGGCCCTTGAGTATGACTCCTTTGGAAAGCCCATTTTGACTTGCTTCCCAAGTAAACATCCTTCGCACAGTTGATTGGGATGATTTATGCAAGGCAATCCTCTCACCATTTCTTTCTTAAAGAGCAATTCCAATCCTTTGACGTTAAGATGTCCAAAACGAAGATGCCAAAGCCATGAGACATCTTGGTAGCACGCCTTAAGACATTGGGCGACATCATGTTGAATGTTGAGCACAAACATTCTAATTTTTTGACATTGGTACCTTAGTAATGAGATTGCTTGCATTGTCTCTTATGGAAAGGCTTTTATCCTTTAATTGAATATCATAACCTTTCTCTAAGAGTTTTCCTAAGCTCAAGATGTTACTTTTCATGTTTGGTACATAGTAAACATTAGAAATAAATTGATGCTCTCCATTCTTTAATTTAATAAGAACATTACCTTTGTCTTTCACTGCTACCTTTGATTCATCTCCAAACGCCACATTGCCTTTTATTGTTTCATCAAGCTCTACAAACATATTTTTTCTTCCGCACATATGGTTGCTTGCGCCGCTATCTAGATACCATTGATTGTCCTCCTCTTTTCATTTTCTTTATGGGCCAATAATAATGTGCCATCTTCTACAATTCTTTCTTCAGCATAATTGGTCTTCTCTTCAACTTTATTGTTTCTTGGAGCTCTACATTCAGAAGTATAGTGTCCAAATTTGTTGCAATTATAGCATTTGATCCGTGACATGTCACTCCTTGAATTTGAGTTGCCTCTCCCATGACCTCTAATTGTGATTTCTCCTCTTTGATTATTGTTGCTTTGATTGTTTTCATAGTTGGGCCTCTAACCTCGTCCATATCCATATCCGCGTCCTCTTCCTCGTTCTTGACCACGACTCCATCTTCGTTGGCTTTGACTACCTTCTTCCTTTTTTGAATCAATTCGTGTCTTAAGAACATGCTCCACGGTCTCTTCCTTCTTCCTTTTCTTTTCTTCATACACTTGCAATGAGCCTAAAAGCTCCTCTATAGCCATGGTCTCCAGGTTTTTTGTTTCTTCAATGATGGCGACAATATGTTCAAACTTTGGATCTAATGATCTAAGAATCTTCTCCTTAATTCTGACATCATCTAATTTTTCACCATTTCTTTTCAAATTATTAGTAACAACTAAAACTCTTGAAAAATAATCAGAAACAAGTTTACCGTCTTTCATATGTAGAGATTCAAATTCTCCTCTTAATGTTTAAAGACGCACATTTTTGACTTGATCTGCCCCCTTGTAAGACACCTGAAGCTTTTCCCATGCTTCTTTTGCTGATTTTGCTTCCGAAATCTTTTCAATAGTGTCATCATCCAACGCTTGATAAATTAGACTAAGAGCCTTCTTGTCTCTAATCCTCAAGTTTTCCAATTCATCTTTTTGGATTTGAGATAGACTATTTTCGTCTTTTGGTTCAGTATAGCCTTTCTCAACTATTTGCCATACACGATTTGCTCCAAGGAGGGCCACCATTCTTAAGTTCCAATTATCATAGTTAGTCTTAGTAAGCATTGGAACTGGTACGGGAACGTTGTTATTCGCCATCTCTTAGGATCTTCAAGCTCCGATACCACTTTGTTGAAAAATTTGTGTAGCTCTGATACCACTTTGTTGGAATCTAGAGGAGGAGATGAATTGTAAAAAGAGGAATAGTTTATTTTTGAGAAGGAAAAACTTTTATTGCTTGATATAACTTGATTACATAATTTTCTTCATACTTGCTTGATTGATACAAATGAGTGATTACATCCTAATTTATATAAGAGAGAATCTCTAGACTTTTCTTTTTCTAGACTTTTCTTCATTTTACATATTTGTTTAGTCTAGATTCTTCTCTAATCTTATTTTGATAACTCTAATATTTATTACCATTTATTTTGTGCTTCCTTAAATACAAGAATAAAATTTGTCACATAATCAATGTTTCCTTAAAAACCAAGTTTATTTCCAACAAAATTTAATGCTAAAAGTGATAAGCAAATAATTTTGATAATGTCTATATGTTTAACATGCTTTTGTTTGAGGTTATCAGTTATCATAGTCAAAAAATATATTTGTAATTTTAGGAGCAGATTATTATATTTCGTATAAATTAATCTAGTTAATACATAGCATTTGCATAAATTTTATGAAAAAACTGTTGATGTTGTGAACAATTTATGACTGTGCCAAAAGTGGACAAGTACTAAAATAGTAGGGTGAAGTGTACCTTATGGTACTTCAACCAAAAAAGATTATGCATTTACCAAACATAATCAAATAGGAAAACCTACAGATTTAAGGCCAATCTCATTACTATTTTTTCCTTATTTTAGAAATCAGATATTTACCAACCTTAAGAAGTCACCATGTTTCTTCCCTCTAACTTCTGTTGCCATATCAAGAAATCCAATTTAAGTTGCATTGTTTCAGACCCTAAAGAGACAAAGAGAAAAGAAGAGTTATATGTTTTCATTTTACTCATAACATTCATCTATCAAAATTTATTATTGACATTTTACAATGATATGACAACCAAAAATGAAAAAAGAAAGGAAAATTCTTTTTAGACCACTAAAATAGCTGAGTTGCCCCCCTTTTTTTAGTTTAAAATCAAGGTTTGAAAACTCGGTTTCGGTTTTGGTTTTGGTTTCGGCCATTTGAAAATTTATTGGTTTCGGTCGATTTTGGAAATTTCGGTGGTTTCGGTTTTTGTTTCGGTTTCGGTCCAAATATTGGGTTTTTTGGTATTTCTAGTGAAAAATAATGATGAACGCTGCAAATTCATATAAAAAATATAGTATCTAGATCAATTTACTTTGAAAGTTAAATGTGTTCGGGTAATTTACAATAATATAATATACAGACAATTCAGCCCACCTTAAAAAAATAGTTCACCTGTGTTACTCTCGCAAAATTCAGTCCATCTTAAAAAAAAAAGTAGTACAATATGCAGTCCACTCCCGATGTAGGCCCAAAAAACCTAGAACCCAATAAAACATTTTAACTGCGCACCCCCACTCGCGAAATATGCTCGCGAGGGAAAAAGGAAAAACAGCGCTGAAGCGATGAAAAAAAAAGCGAATGGATTTGCATCTCAATCTGAATCTCGATCGCAATTATTACATGAAATCGATGACATTCGCCATTGTTACATGAAATCGATGACATCCGCAATTGCAGGAGATCGACGATGACTGCATCTCAAATCTAGGGTTAGCAATTTACTTCGCTGAATTTTCTTCTTCGCTGTTTGTTCTTTTCATTCGCCGCCTTCTTCTCCCCCGTTTGTTCTTCTTCTTCCTCTCTGTCTCTCTCCTTTTTTTTTTATTAAAGCGGAACGAGTTTTTACCTTGATTTCGTCTCGCCACTGGCCGGAACCGAAACGAGATGGTCGGAATCTTGGGGTTTCGGCCGAAATTTCAAACCATGTTTAAAATTTCACTGGACAGAAATAGCCTTTGCTGAATATTTTTTTTTTACATGTTTTCATCAACCACGCGGTGCAGGTGTGGGGATTGTGGTCCATCCACACGGTAGGCCTACGAGGTTGATATCATTACCTCGTGGGGGCCCTACTAGGTTAGCAACATTACCTCGTAGAGTCCCTACGAGATAAGCAACGTAACCTCGTAGTGACTCCACGAGATAAAAGGTATTTTGATCATGCAATTTTTTATAAAAAAAAATAGGGGGCAACTCAACTATTTTGGTGATCTGAATAGAATTTGCCAACAAGAAAAGGCTTCAGTTCTTCACGACTGTCATAAACCAAGATTCTGAAGCAGGTAAATAAAATGAAAAAAATAAGTATAAATAAATTTAGTAGAATTTCAAGTGAGTGTGGCGTCTGAACCAGTTGTAGTCAGGGAACTTCTTGTTAGGTCCCATAAAAACAACTGCTATATCCTGATCAAAAAATGAAGCGGATTGCAACACGCTTTATTGTTGCAGCATTAATTGAGCCGATTCCAGCAAGAAGCTCAACAGTTGGAATTCTACATAACAATGCCTCAACAACATAAAATGTAGGCGAGATGATTTCAGTTGATTTCTTGCACGAGTAACGTCTTCATCTGAAACCTGATAGCATAAATTGTTGATCTCGCCCATAATAATCTATGACGCATCATCCATATGATCTAGTACTATAGCAACTACATAAACACCAAAAAGTTTGGTGTTTTTGTAATTAATGTTGAAAGCCATAAAGCCGTCAACAATTTTATCAATTTCTACTCATTAAGCAAGCTCTGACCGGAGTGCTTCCCACCAGTGCTTCTTTTATCCCAAGATCCAAGCATTAAGTGCATAACCATCAAAGCAACAAAATCAAGATTCGTCCAGGATGCACCATTAAAAACTACAACAAACTGCACCTGTATTTTCTTCTTTATAGTTATTTACTATTTTTCCTTTTACTATAAAAACCAACCGGTTTTTATTGTGTTCCATAACCCTCTTTTATTAAAAAAAATTACGTGATGTAACATGTGATATACAGAGCATACATCAACTATGTCCTTCCACCTAGGGAAGATAGAGTTTGACTCCTTCAATTTACTGCCCCATATGACATTACATCATTACATGATATCATTAACATAATCATTTGCGTAAAATTATACAAACTTGCTCTTGTCTATCCATTCTCTTGCAAATTCTTCATCGTTTCTTTCTTCATACTGTGGGTGATAGGAGTTTTAGGCAAAGCTATCTCACTACAGTTTGAAGCAATATGGTCAATCTGAATGTCAGGCGGCCTTGTGACCCGGAGATGTAATGTGGGCATAAGTGGACATTGTTGGCTGAGGTGATTTGCTTTTGGCATTGACAGGTGCTGTTTGAGATTGAGATTGTAACTTGTTACATGTTATGTGCCTTTTCAGCAGAGCTGAGATGGCCACCAACATGCCACTATTGTATTCATTGTTATCAAAGCTAGCTCATAAGTTAATGCATTCATTCAACTTCATTTGTATTATAGCATGGTTCTTTTCACTAATATCATCACATGCCAAGTCATCTCTGAATTTTCCTGAAAGGAGCTCAACATCATCAAGCAGCTCCTTGGTTTGAGTTGAAACATCTCTATTCTGCTTATCAAAATGATCATTATTCTTAAACACATTGTGACTTCCATGGCAAACAGTTTTGCTGAAAGGTTGTTTAAGTAAGTCATCAGCTGATTCATCCCTTTCAGTCACGACTTTGTGCTGGCTAGTCAAGTCAACTATTGATTGCTCATCCAATGTCTTAGTAGCAGTCGCTTCAAAAGACCCACTCCCACTAATTACTATACAAACATCTGACTTTGCTAACTTAAAAGTGTCACTTCTTTTACTCGTTTCCTCACACAAAACATTCCCATGGTTATTTGCTTCTTCAACTAAGTCCTTTAACTTTGCAAGACCATCAACCTCACCCATTTTTAAAGGATTGTCCATCTTATCAACTATGTCATCCTATTCTAAAACATCCTGATCATCATTCAAATTCAACTCACCTTGCTGTACTTGTTCCATTACTTCAACTAGCATCTCATCCTCTTCCAAAACCAAGTCATCTGCCGTGCTCATCATCTTCTTACTGCTTGGGTCATGCATAACAGTATTGTTTCATAGGTCAATGCACTACAACAAAAACACCATATTACAACTTTAATTTTACAACGGTGGTAAAAGCACCGTTGTAATAGATGTTTTTTACAACTTTTTTCCAGAAAAGTTGTAATAAACTTATTTTTAACAACTGTGTTATTTTGATAATTGTAATAAAAGTCTATCACAACTTTTATTTTTTGACTGTTGTAATATATGATTATATTTTAATATAATTAACAACTAATAATTAATATTTAATACATTTATATTGATTATTTATAATTAATAACTAATAATTACAATTAATAATAAATTAGGAAGTAATAATTAATAATCAATCCATAATATTTAATACTTAGCAATTAAGAAGAATAATTAAAAAATATAGTTAATATTACATAATTATTATTATTTATTAATATTTGATAATTATTAATGATAATAATTTCCAATAAAAATGAATACATAATAATATATACTCAATATTAATACTTAAGAGTCATAATTAATCAAAACATTAATAATTTTGAAGTGATATTTAGTGTTTAATAATTAATTTTAAATGATTATTATTTAAAATTAATAATTAATTAATCCATTTTTTGTTTACAACTATTTTATTGCTAGTTATAATACATGTCTATTACAATATTCCTTTTTTCGTTTGTAATATATGTCTATTTTAAACAAATATTTTTTTGTTAGTTGTTATAAAAGTCTATTACAAAGTTTTTTGTTTGTCCGTTTTAATAATTAATTAATTAATTTAATACTTACTATTTAAATAATTAATTAAAAATAATAATCACCATTAAATAGTAATTAATTGGAAATATGAAATAATTCGTATTCGTAATTAATATTCATTAATAAATACAATAAAAAATTAATTATTATTTTATAATTAATATTAAATTACAACATAGAATTAAAAAAGTGATAATAACTAAGGAGTAATATTTAGTACTTTAGTAAAAAAATAGTTTTCAAGAAATTTATATTATATTTAATATAAATTTATACTTATTAATTATAACTTATAATATTCATTTCTATCAATTTTGTGATATGAACGTGGTATGCGGCAGGAAAACCAAGCGGCTGAAACTAAAGCGGGAAGTGTGAAAATTTGGCTACAAAAAGCAACTCACGTGCTATGTTCCCACATTCACCCAGGCGGCCTCATATCTTCCTCTCTAAATCAATCGTTGCCCAAATCAAAATTGATTCTCTTCCTCCCCTCAAACCAAACGAAGTTCCTCCTCAATAAACCAGAAATTGAAACACATAGTTCCTCCTCAAACCAAACGAATTACTCACGTGTTCGCCTCAAAGCTCATCACTAATAGTTGAAGACGAGATAGGGTTTGACGGGTAGAGATCTGGTTTGGCGGCTGTAGATCTGGTTTCCACACAAAATCATGGATCGCTGGCAATAATATGAAAAATCAGATGTTGCACCAAAATCTAGTAGGTCGTAGGTGGCTCTGGCAAGCTCCTACAGAGGAGCGAAGGGCATGGGCCGATCCAGCAAGCCCCTTCGTTTTAAGGGATTCGGCTTCCATCCTATGGTCCATGTGCCAAGGAGGCGACTCTTTAGCCAGAAACGATATTGGAAATGGGTCGATCTACGGTACTAAGTTCAAAGACGAGATATTTATTATAAAGCATACCGGACCTGAGATCTTGTCCATGGCCATCGCTGGATTTGGAACCAAAGATCATCAGTTTTTCTTCTATACCGAGATGTCTTTTTGGCTGATGGAAAGCATGCCATTTTGGGATAGGTACTTCAATTCTCTTTTATCCATTTTTAAAATTATGCTTCTTGTGCAGTTTGCGGTTTTGAAGTTGGGTTTACTGAAACTATGTTGGCTGTAGAAGGTATGGATGTTGTGAGAAACCTGTTACTATGGTTAGGTTACATAGAACAGTGCTTCTTTATTGTTGCTTGAATCTATGTTTCTAATAACTAGGACGTCTATGAGTTGTGTTACTTTACATTCATGTTTTATTATATGACTCGCTTAAACTTGTGAAGCTAGTTAGATTTACTGTAAATTGATGCTGGAACGTCGAAAGGTTCTCTTTTTTTTTCAAAAATTAATTACACCAAACCAAATAAATTCAGGAACTTAAATCCATCACAACGATCCACATCCACCACCATTAATTCCAGATTAAGATGGATAAGTACAGACTAATTACTTCACTTCCATTTACCAACTTACCCTTCTCCATCCTCCTTTACCACACTCTAAAAATGCACTTCTGGTAATGACGAAGTTTGCCTCACTATTTAAGTCCCTTAGTCCTCAACCAACTGCAGAATACAGCAAGAACTGTACCATCTGTTAAAAGGTATAATCAACGCATGAGATGTTGGCAGTGTTCATCGGTTGTCGAGATTCCGGAAGGACTAGCAATAAGTCATGCAACTGAAAATGGTGGTGGTAGAGGCAGGTCTTTAGTGGATCATTTCTCAAAGGCGACCTACCAGGTGGTGACCATATCCCTTGGCCTGAATGGAGCATTAGCGCACTCCACGCTGAATATCATCATCTTTCTGCCAAGGTATGATTTGCATTATCCCTAAAAGTTATATTTGTTGAAAATGGTACAAGTTGATTTATTATTATTATTATGATTCTTATTCTCTTATCGGAAGTGATCAAGTGAGTATATAATACTACTTCAGTAGCTCTATTAGTGCATTGATTATGTGTCAATCTAATTAATAGTTTAAGTAGTACATTAAAGATATGAAACTGTGTTAATTGACATATATCAGAACATTTAATATTATTGACATATATCAGAACGTTTAAAGATATGAAAGGTTCTCTTCATGTGTATAGTCATAATGATGTTTATGAAAAATGAACTAAACTAAATAATATTGATTTTCTTACAGAAGCTTCTTTAATGTTTATGAAAAATTTGTAACTAATTCAGAAACTTTTTTAAAATGTGGGAAAGGTTTTGCAGAAGCTGCTAACACATGTATATTATCTGCAATGGTTGATTTTGATTTGAATTTCTTGTTGTATTTGGAAAAAATGCAGGTGGAAGAGATAAAATACAATCCATTTTGCATTCGGCATATAAAACTGGAGTAACATTTCAAGACCTTCTCCCAGGTTTGAAAGTATTCGAGAGTAACATTTTCTCTTATCCTTGATTTTGTCTTTTTCTTAAATGTTTGATACGTTTACAATACACTCTTCTAACATGTACTTGGCATGTATATTTAGGAAGGCAAACGTTATCATTTCAGAAATCAAAGAAGAAAGTTAAGAAAGAAATCTGATTTCACTTTTATGTCGAAAACTGGACCAGGGAGTCGGTGGCGATTCTTCTTTGGCAAAAAACTAATCAGGTGACCTGTGATATCATGTTTTTTTTTCCAGTTTTGTTGGTTTATGCTTAGTATGGGATATTGGCATTAATGTATGACATGATACATAGTTAGATTTTTCATCCTTACAGGTGACTAGACAAGATGTTGAAGCATATAAAAACTCGGAGTGTGCGCAGTGTGTATGTATATTTGTATGAAAGTGTGTATGTATATTTATATGGAAGTGTATAGGTAATTGAGTGTATCGAGTAATCGGTCTATGATGAGGAATGTATATGTGATTGACTGTATTATGTAGTAGTGAGTTGTATAATAATAAGGTTAGAAAGTTGTTCTATTTCTAATATTGAAATAAAATATTTAATTGAATAAAATAATCATGAGTATTAAATTTTATGCAATAACATTTTATTCAATATAAATATTTATTTCTATATGAGCTGTAATGTATAATCAAACAAAAATCATATTGTGATATTCAACAGTTACAACGGTGCATAACAGTTGTAATAGTTTTTACTACAACGGTGCAAAAAAGTTGTAATAGATTTTATTACAACGGTGGAAAACAGTTGTAAAATATACATTTCACAACGGTGTTGCAACGGTGCAAAAAAGTTGTAAAAGATTTTAGTCTATTACAACTTCTTCATAGACGACGGTTGTCCCACCGTTGTAAAAGGTCTTTTACAACTGTTTTCCACAGTTGTAATAGGGTCATTTTGTTGTAGTGATGCCAGACTAAACACACACAGGGCCTGTCATTGCATCACTGAATACATGCATTGGTATGTCCAAATGTTCATCGCTGTCACTTGCCTCTTCAATTTGAGTATTAAGTACCTCATTTTCTTTCTAACTTTCCATCAGATTCTCCTTTTCCCTTACCTTCTTTTCTCTCTTTCTCAGATCATTCACCTTTTTCCAAGCTAGCTTTCTCTGAAAATATATCAACTTTTCTTGTTTTCTAGATCAGCCTTTAGTCTTACCTGGTTTGCCAAGTTGTAATCATGACTTACAAACTACTTTCTCAATAGCCTTAGCGGGAACTTTGGGTTCATTTTCAACAGCTATATCATCTTTTTCACAAGCTTCTGCATGGTGACCAAATGCCTTACATACTGAACATATAGATGGTTTCCAGAGGTACAGGACACAGCCATCCGGTGGTCGTACTGGGATATCATCAAGGAGTTCCTTATTAGGTGTAACTTCAACCATACACTTGGCGTATTCAAGCCTATCGATTCTCTCAGTATTTGCATCCATACATAAAAATCTACGTACCCTGGTCGCTAGCCAGCTAATTCCAGTCTTAAACCAAGCAATGGGGGGATATTGAATAATTTAATCCATACTGGAACCTTCCTAATCTTTGAACTAGAATTACCTATTCTAGTATCCCATTGTTTAACAATAAACACTTTGTTTCGCATAATAACAGGGTCAGATGCAAGGATCTTAATTATATCTTCAGGCAGCGCGAAATGGAAAACGAAAAGTGAGCCGTTCGATTTTACCTTAACATGACCTCTGGCTTTCTAATGTTTTTTAAGTTGCGCGATGACCGTTGTGTAAAAGAGAGCTTCATCTAAAAAGAACCCAACGAGATACTCATTCCATACATCGATTCCAGCATTTAGGATTTCTTCAATGGACACGAGGCTCCTACCAAAGAATTACAGCTTGAAGGTCGGTGGCACGAAAGTTCGTGCATTTCACGGTTTTGTTGCAAATAAATCGGTCCATTTCTTGGTGTGGTCAAAGGCCTTGGGATCTAGGGTATAAGTACGGTGTGGAGAGGAGGAAAGGGAGGGTCTGGCGAAGGAGGAATAGAGGCGGCGACGGATCTGAGGAGGGTGGGAAGGTCGAAACGGCGAAGTGATTGTTGGCAGAGAGAAAGGATGATTGGGTGGCCGCCATTTTTGCAGCGGAACCGATAGTTATTTATTATTCGTTTGGAGTAATAGAATAATTTATAATAGATTCGTTGATGTTCACAAATCTCGATCATGTTTATTTTTTTCTGCATTTATGCAACCTTTTTACATAAGAGATTGATACCATAGCAATTTTTGTAACTATTTCCCAATAGTTTAGTATAAAAGCAAGGCGGTTTTTTTAGATTGCGCATCAATGGCTTAAAGAAAGAACGGCAAATTCACTGCTAATTATTCTACTACTATTTTAGGGGATAAGGAAGGCTTTGGTGGAGGAGAATATGTTAAGAGAAGAGCGTTTCAGTCTTGGAACTTTGACGTGATAAGAAGTTTAGTGTGTTGAAGGGACCTAGAACCGTTTGATCATATTTTAGACAACGGAATTCATGTTGATGATGTTCAAGGGAACCAAGATGATCAGGACAGCAGCTCTGGTCAAGTGATAGACGGGTGTCAGGTTGGAAAATCGACAAAGATAAGACATAGATCTTGGTAGTATTACAAGCGTTTTTACCGTGGTGCATTTCATAAGGAAGATGCATCTTTTATAGGCGGTGGATGAAGTTTGTAATGGTTTGGATTGAGATAAGCGGCAGGAGAGAGAATTTTTTTATGTGTAGAGATTTGGATTGGCCAATTTTTGTTGTCAATTAATTTTAATTTCTGGCTCTGTATTTAGATTGGTAATTGAGAGGATATGTTGTCCTTAGTGGTATTGAGATTACTTTGGAATCTACCTTATTTAAATTTGGATATGTGCAACATTTATGTGGTGGGCGGGGGCATTGGCTGAGCTCATTAATAAGGTGTGATGGAGATAGCTTTTCTAGGACCCATTAGGTAAATATTCAGTTTTTATCACTATGAGATTTTGGCTTAAATGGTGTTCTTTATTAAAAAGTTTTATGTTATGAAGAGAATTTGACTCGAGGTTGGGTGTTAGAGGTATAATGTGATTTTGCATCAAGGTGGAGTGTTAAATTTGATGATACAATATTACAAATAGGTGGAAACAAATATGTAAAACGAACGTAAATATTTTTAATATGGATATGCATAAATTATTGATTGCATTTTTCTTGAGATGGCAAAGAAATAAATGCAGGATTATTTTCTTTCATCTCTAAAAAGGAAGGGAATGATTGATTTACTTGCCATGTTTGCACCATTTGTTTCCTCTACAATTTGCCTCCATCATTTCTTACCATATCTTCGCAATTTGATTGATAACTCACATATATTTCATAGATTATATATTGGGGTAGATTTCATTGTAAACCCATCCTAGCATTTAGCCAGAGAACCCCAAATAAAATGTCTCTTCGATTAAGGAATTGGGGGTGACAGAAGCTATTCCTGTTCAATATTGACAAAAGCTATTATGTAAACTCGTATCTTGTAACTCTTGTATATCTCTCGTATGTGGAAAAAAATCTCCTTCCTTTGCACTGGACATAAGCTATCTTTTCTTATTTATAGGTATTTACTATTTCTTTGGAGTAATAGTAAAATTAATGTTAGATTGATTGATGTTCAAATGGCAAATCTAGATCCTATTTATTATGCTTTCGCATTTATGTGATTTTTTGCACAATAGTACGTCATCATGATTTCGGAAGTTTTCAGCATTCCTTTTGAAAATAAGTATTAGAAAGAAAAATATTGATGAAGAAAAATTAGAAAATTAAATTTGCATACTTGTTGTTTAGGTTATATCTCATAATTCAGTTTATTGTATTTTCCAAAAATGCAAGGTTCTTTTATACCTACAAGGAAAGGTAATAGACATAATAGTTTTTTAAGATGTTAATATGTAGTTAATGAGTTGATTTTTGATTCGACCAAGAGGAAGATAAAGAATTCTACAACGATTTATAAGTGTTGCAAATTGAAAATTTTGCAATACTTTCTAAGCATTGTTAATAGCGCTGTAGATTTTAGGAAAAAGTAGACTTTTCGAGAGTGATTTGTAACATCTCTAGGCGTTGCAATTTATAGGCAGCGGAGGCATCTTTTCACCAAGCATCGTGACGGTTTCGTTTCAATTGTGAAATGGCGCGTCTCTTCATTTCCAACGACTAAAAAACATCGCAAATTTCCTACCTTCATTTAATTCGTTCTTGGGTCTATAACGAGCTAAATTCTGGCCCATTACCATGTAAACTTGATCCATAGTTATATAATGGAACTGAAACCCAGAACCTATACCCAACCCAGTTTATTCGAACGGACGACGGGGGAGGCACGTGCGCATGTAGTGCATGACGTCCTTCCCACATCAAAGCACACATTTAGACGCCCCAAGGCGCTAACCTCCTCATGAGGAAGCTATACTTATACTAAGATACTCTCCAATATTCCCTGATGGGGGACTATTAGCTTCTTCTTCATTAATTCTTTCTTCTCTCTTTATAAACAAACCCAATAACCGAAAACAATTTTGGAAATATTCAGCAATCTCCCCGCATTTTCAAAATAAGAAATAAAGTGGATAGCTGAATCACTAAAGTTACTTCCTACATACCCAAGTAGGATCAAGCCAATATATTTCTAAGATTAAGTTTTGCATCATTGCGAAAACAACACATAATTGAAAGAGGATTTTCTTTTAAAGGACAAACTTTGGAAATTTCTTGGTGAAAAATATGGGAAGTTTCAAAATTAGGGAGAAGACACATTTGCACTAAAGGTGGAATTCCGGGGGCCCACTAACATTTTTCCATTTACACTATCATTTCACCTTCTCACTAAATTCTAAACTTTCCATACTTTTCACCAATTTTTTTGTTAAATTTGTCTTTCTCCCTATTTTTCACTAATTGAAATATATCTTTTGGATTTGTACTTTTACTTAGTGTGAACCATTCCAAGCCTTATCGAGATTTTATAGCGAACGAATCTTGAACTACGTATCCCTAATGATAAAACCAGCATAATCACACATGTTGATTTCCTTAAGCAACGTGTTATGTATTACTCAGCATGTTAATGACCATGTGCTTTTAATCCTGGTTCATGAGTTTACTTTGGAAAGCGGTTTCACTTTCCTTAGAAATGATCTGATTTCCGTACTTATATAGGTAAGTATCTTAAGGTGTTTCTGTGATACACCTTTTAATGGTTTCTAAACTTACCGGAGATATTGATCCATCATTTTTTCTTGTATAACCCAATAGTAAATATTATGGGATAGTGTTCCATAATTATTCTCATAACTTTTTGGTACTCATTGAACTTTGTCTATCTTTTTCAAGACATAAGTCGGGTTTCTCTTAAGGATGATCAACCTTTATTCACAGACCTTAGTCCCATTACTTTTGATTTTATAGAAACTATTTCCTTTGAAGACCATTTATCAGTGGGTTAGCAAAGTTTTTCTTTATTTCTGTGTAGTGAACAGTTATTACTCCACTTTTGAGTAACTGTCTAACCATTTGATGTCTTAGAATCACATGTCTAGACTTCCCATTATATGTCTTATTGGAGACATCGTATTTTGTCACTTGTCACAGTTAATCAAGACTGTTGAAGATGGATTCTTCCATAATGGGATTTATGTTAATAAATTCCCTAAGCCATTCTGCTTCCTTACATGCATCTGTTAATGTGATCAATTCTGAAAACATTATTGAGTCAGATATACAAGTCTTCTTCTTGGAAGCCTAAGACATAGTAACGCCTCCTAATGTAAATATCCATACAGTCATAGACATGGATTTGGATTCAACATTGTTCCAGGTTGCATCACTATATTCTTCTATTAAAGTAGGATATCCTATATAAAATAAACCGTAGATAGTGATTCCTTTCAAATAAGCTAAAACTCTGGAACTAGCTTTACAATTTTCGTAAACTTGATTACTCGTAGATCGACACAATATGCTTATAGCATATGTGATGTCAGGTCTAGTGCAATGCACAACATACATAAGACTCCCGATAAAACTAGAATAATCTAATTGGAAAATGGTACGTCTATCTTTCTTTTATAATTAAATACTAGGATCTAAACGTTGTTGTTGGCTTGTCATTGTAATGACCATATTTCTGTAGAAACTTCTCATTGTAATGAGATTGAGTTGGTAATAACTCCCCATCTATTATAATGATTTTAATTCCTAAAATTACGTTAGCCTCTTCTAGATTTTTCATATAAAATTTAAAAGATGGAAACTTCTTGGTTTCATTTACACAAGATATATTAGAACCAAATATTAGCTTGTCATCAACGTATAAGCATATTATAATATAACCACTGTTATCCGATTTGCTATAAATACATTTGTCAACATCATTAACAATGATTCCATATGACAGTGCAACTTTATCAAATTTCTCATGATATTGCATAATAGCTTGCTTCAGGCCATAAAGAGATTTTATTAATTTGCAAACTTTCTTTTCTTTGCTTGGGGTTTTGAAACCTTTACGTTGTGCTATATATATATATATATATATATATATATATATATATCTTCTTCTAAATCTACATTTAGAAATGCTATCTTTACATCCATTTGATGTATGACCCAATTACGAATTGATGCAAGTGCTATTAAACAGCGTATAGAAGATATGCGAGCAATTGGAGCTTATCTTTCAAAACAATATACTCTTGTCTTTTATTATATCTCTTAGCAACTAATTTGTCTTTAAAACTTATCAATCGATCCATTTGCATTCAACTTCTTCTTGAATATCCATTTACATCCTATAGGTTTAGCACCATGAGGTAAATTAGTTAAAACCCAAGTTTGGTTTACCATTATTGAATTAATTTCATCATTGGTAACTATTCTCTAGAAAATATAACCTCTAGAACTCATAGCCTCAGATTAAGTTTTGGGATCGTCATCGACATGCATTACATGTCTTGTCATATTAAAGACTCCATCCTTACTGCCATTTACAAGATATATTGTGAGGTCAGGACAATAGTCCTTCTCTATTATTTCTCTTTTGCGTCTCCTATGTTTAGTAATACTATCTGATACTGAAATTTCCTTGCTATTTTAAGCAGAAGCATAATCATCGTCATTGATATCATCAGTCACATTAGGTTCTGGACTCGACAATCTCAATGGAATCCCAGTAGTTTGATTTTCAAAGAATTCTACATCTACGGATTCTATAACTTCAATGGTGTCAAGAATAAGGAACCTATATATTATGCTATTAAGTGAATATCCTATAAAAACACATTTAAATACGTATTTCCTAACTTTAGTCATTTAGGGTCTGATTTTCTACCAAATTTTAAGCAACCCCAAACTTCAAGTCTAGTAAGGTTAGGTTTTCTATTAAACTATAGTTGATAAGAGGAAATATTATTCTTTTTATGTGGTACTCTATTTAAAATGTAACATGCAAATAACATAGGATCACCTCATAGGTTATATGATAAATGTGAACTTATGAGCATGGCATTAACCATTTATACTAAAGTTTTTTTTTCTCTTAGCAACTCCATTTTGTTGTGGTTATGTGGGGAGTACATTGGTGAATTATACCATGTTGTTTACGAAACAAGGTGAATTCATTTGAAAAATTATTCACCAACATGATCTGAATGTAACACTTTAATTTTAACTCCTACGACCATTGCTTTGTAGAATTTGGATTTATCAAAAGCCTCATCCTAGTTTTCATTAGAGATACATATGCATGCCTAGTATAATCATCAACAAATGTTATATAGTATTGGTTATCGACATAGGTGATATGACTTTTTAAGTCACCCACATCACTATACCAAATCAAGAAAACCTGTTTTCATTTCCATATATTTAAAAGGATTTCTAACGTATATTTGCGTGAAACCATATATCACATTTAGAGATAGTATCGAAGTCATAATAAGAAATTAATCCTAATTTATGCATATTTTTAAGCAATTTATAATTAACTTATCCTAATCTACCATGCCATAAACTAACAAAAATCAACAATATAAACAAAAGATTTCTTTGTAAGATTCAACTTAACTATCCCATTCCAAGAATATCCCTGTCTAATGGATTTTCCATCTTGGATACCACTAACTTACAAGACTCATACACCATCTTGAATCCTCCTTTATTAAGAAGTTATCTAGAAACCAATTTATTACACATATCGAGTACATTAAAAACATTGACTGATGGAAGAACATTTCCAAAGGTGAATGAAAGTTCTATAGTTCTTTTTTCCAAAACTTTGCTTGCAACTTTATTTGTACTGATAACTTCACTGGTTTCTCCATTATTTTCTTCGTAAGTCTTGAACAAATTATGGTCCTTGCAAATGTGAATGGTTTTGATCCAGTATTAAGCCACCAATCGTTATAAATGCCATTAATGGTGTTCACAACTTGTACAACATCTACAAGCTAGTCTTCGACTAATTTCACTTTTTGTTGTTTCTTCCGTAGAGAGAATCTTGGGTATAGTTTCTGGGTTTGTTACATTGGTAACAGGCATCTTTCTTTTTGTTGTTCTTGGTATGATTTTTCTTCTTCAACTGTGTCTCATTCTTAGTATTTAACTTTTTAGTAATTTCAACATTATTTGCCTTTAAATGTGACTCAGTTTGTTGATTAACATCTGGTTTGCATTTATTAGAATCTTTTTCAATACGAAGATGACGTTGTAAGCTGTCTGAATCAAAATCCGTTTCTACATGCTTTAGTTTGTTCTTATAATCATTCCAAGAGTGTGGGAGTCTTGAAATAATAACTCCAACAACAAAAGATTCAGGGAGATATATTCCAACATCTTTAATTTGATTCACCAAGAGTAAGATTTCACTTACTTGTCCGACTATGGGACTGTTGACGACATTCTGAAATCCATGAAATTACAAATAAGAATTTCTGTTGCTTGCCTCGGATATTCGATACTTGCTTTCTATTGCGGTCAAGAGTGCCTTTGGAGTTTCGAAGGTCCTATAAGCATGTAGACTGGAGTTGACAATTCATTCAGAATATGCCCTCTGCATAGAAATACATCTTCTTTGCGCTTTGCAAGTTTTCGTTTAGACCGGCCTCATCCATGTTTTCCTCTGGTATAACCCCCAATCCATCTTCAAAAGCGTAGAATAATTTGACAACGTTTAGAAAAAAAATTCATCATCACTTGCCAACGAGTAAAATTGTCTCAATCAAACCGCTCCAATTGGGTTTAATGTTGATTCATAACCTATAGTTCGTTGGATCCTTCCATGGTTGAAGAATATTTTTTGAAAAATTATTGGAATTTTTGTGAATCGAAACGAATCGAAGGAAGATAATGCCGTACTTTAGACTTCAAGGACTTATAGAATTGATTCTTTTAGATAGTAGTTCAACCTACCATGTACAAACAAGTTATCAAACTATCGGCTTTTAGGATTTAATGAATCCTTGGAATAGCATAATCGAATTCAAAGTTTGTACAACTTGGATCCAACTAAGAAACACTCTATAATTTGATTTCTGATGTTGGACGTATAAAACAAAATAAAAAAGAAGATAAAGAATTCTACAATGGTTTATAAGTATTGCAAATTGAAAATTTTGCAACATTTTTTGGGCATCTGTAATGGAGCTGCAGAATTCAGGAAGAAGAAGAACTTTCGAGAGAGATTTGCATCATCTCTGGGCATTGCAATTTATAGGCAGCGGAGGTGTCTTTTCACTAAGCGTCGCGACTGGTTAGAACGGTTCACGACTGTTGCAAACGGGCACATTCGTTCTAATTTTGAAACAACACGTCTCTTCATTTCCAACAGCCAAAAACATCACAAGTTTCTCACCTTCATTTAAATTCGGTCTTGGGCTTACAATGGGCTGAAATATAGCCCAATATTATTTAAACTTGATCCAAAATTATTATTGAACCAAAAACCCGTACTCGTACTCGACTCGGGTTTGTTCAGTCGGACGTACAGAGACGGCGGTATTGTGTGTTCGGTGCACGACTTCCCTCTTCACAATAAATCACACATTTGGATGCCCTAAGGCCCCAACCTCCTCATGAGGAAGCTTTATATAATAAGATACTCTCCAATATTCCCCGATTTTGGATTATTAGCATCTTCTTCCTTCTTTCTTTCTTCTCTCTTTATAAACAAATCAATAACCTAAAACAACTTTGAAAATATTCAACAGTATCAATAAGTAAATGGGTTACTGCCTTAAAATATTTTGGAATGTTCTATTTGCTGTAGATATCCTCACTACAACAAAGTAGACCTATTACAACATCGGTTTTACTATATTAGAATTTCTTCAATTTTTTTTAGTCAATTCATATATTTTAGCCCTACTAGATTTTTATTTAGGTTTTACTTTTTCAAGTTCTTTCATAATTAGATCCGGAAATAAAATTATTTTGATGACCATAGTATCTATTCATACGCTCGAATCACCCCTTCTCATAATAATAATGTACGTAACCCTAACGGGCAAAAAATGATGAAGGCTAATTTCTCTATGCTTTGAGAGGAAGATGGTGGAAGTTCCTTCAATCTTGTCTGGTGGCTCCTTATTTCCATTTGGGGAAAGTTGTGTTATAGTGTTTAATGAAGTGGTACTAGTGAAGCGACAATTACATTCTAGTCCGATGGGCTTTTTAGTGGGCCTTTCTTTTTTGAGTTGCCTTTTTATTTTAACGAGCCGTGAGTGTTTGAGGATTTTTGCTAATGGGTTGGGCATTTGTTTATTGTGATGAAATTATGCCCTTATACTTATAACTTTGTACATATTTTATTGGTTTGCTGTCAATAAAATGCCGCACTCTTTTTTCCTATCTAATACTCATGCTGAGTATTAGCATAGGTTTGTAACGAGGCAGTTAACCCATTTTCAAAAAAAAAAGACCATTGTAAAAAACTGATATTACAACGGTTATTTTCTGAATGTTATAATAGTCATACTGGTCAACGTTATTATTACAATAGATTTATGTGGCCCGTTGTAATAGAAGCATATTACAACGGTCTAGTTTTGACCGCTATAATAGATGACACTATAACAACGTCCATTCCCTGCCCACTGTAATGGACGTGGATTTTACCATAGAAACTTGCATATTACAACGACCATTAAATGACCGTTTTTAAAGGTCGTACTATAATTTTAACTATTAGGTATATTATGTTGATATAGATTAATTAGTCTTAATTACTAATTTAATAATATTAATCTTAATTTCATTGAAAATTAATGTTCAATATCAAGAGCATACATATCATTTATTAACATTAAATTATAATGAATTAATTATAATAATTACAGGAAAATAATCACAAGGACAAAATTAAGGGCTTTTTTATTCATAAGGACAACCCATTAAAAATTTAACCAAAAGGACAATACACTAAATATATTTTCCTTCTCTAAATCACGTGCTCTGCTTCTTCTTCGTCGCTCCTATCTCGCGTGATGTTTTCCTCGTTTAATTTTTCTCCAGCACTGTTTTTATCTTCACGATTTTATCTTCAAACATCTCTTTTGTTCGATCATCTTCAGAATCGATCGATCTCCTCAATTCATACAATTTGCCCTAATTTTATTGTCACTAAAACTTCGTCGATTATTGAAGGTGTTGCGGATTTTGATTCGATAGGCAGTAAAGATGATTTCGTGATTTTGATTTTGTGAATTCGTCGTAGAAAATCGATCGAGAGAGACAAACGATAGAGATGAACGACGGAAGTTTTTTTTTGGATGGTGAATTTAGTAGTAGTTCGTAGGTATCAATTTTCCATTTTTTAAGGTATCATTTTTCTTGTAATAATAGTGTTATGCTTCTACGTTAATTTATTTTCGTGATATATCAGTTTTGTACTTGTACTGCTGCATTAGTTTTGCAACTCAATCTAAATTATGTCATTTTAATCAACCAAAGTGGGATGTAAACATTTTTTATATTAGTTTTCCTTTAAAATATCAAAGCAGTTTCTAGGTATCACTTTTATATTTTTTTTAGGTACCAGTTTTATATTTTCTAGTTGAATTTATATCATAGCAGGTTTTAGTTATCATTTTTATATTTTTTAGGTATCAGTTTTATATTTTCCAGCTGAATTTACATCATAGCAGTTTTTTGGTATCATTTTTATATTTGTTTAGGTATCACTTTTATATTTTCTATTTGAATTTACATCATAGCAGTTTTTAGGTATCGTTTTTATATTTTTTTTTAGGTATCACTTTTATATTTTCTAGTTGAATTTACATCATACCAGTTTATAGGTATCATTTTTATAATTTTTAAGGTATCAGTTTTATATTTTCTAGTTGAATTTACATTATTATGTTGGTATAAGTTTTGATTGTGTATGAAATTCTTACAGATACTGCATGCTGCTGGAATTTACTTGAATTCAAGACTGGATTGAGTACAAATAAAAGTAAATGCATGAATGCGTTCTTGGAATGGGGAGCAGTGTTGTATGTACTTATATTGTGTAGGAAAACAATGTATCCTAGTATACCAGTTATGTATAGTTGTAAGTATCATATGATATAAGTGGGTATTATTGTGTATTATTGAGAATAATCTCATTTTTGTGATAATTGAATTGAATCGATTGCTATTATTTTTTAAACCAGTAGGTATTATTGAGAATAAATATTATTTTTGTGAGATTTGAATTGACTAGATGGGTGTTGTTTTTTTTATCAGTGGGTATCAGTTAGAATTAATGTTGTGTATCAAAAAAAGTCAATTACCAAAGCAAACAACACAAATCTACCTACTTGCCACAGTTCTCATACACAAAGCCATAAAAATGATACCTAGAAAAATATAAAAATGATACCTAAAAATTGCTTTAATATTTTAACGACAAAAGCAATACAGAAAATGTTTGAATCACAATTTGATTGATTAAAATGAAATAAATTCAATTGAATTACAAAGCTAGTGCAAAATTAATACAACAACAAAAAGTAACTAAAAAAACATAGCACAATGAATACAGTAAAAATGATACCCAAAAAAATATAAAAATGATATCTAAAAACTGTTGTAATGTTTTAAATAAAAACAAAAATTACTTACATCACAGTTTGGTTGATTATAACGAAATAAGTTCGACTGTAATACATAGATAATGCAAAAATACAACTACAAAATAAATACAACATTAAAAACATAACAAACGAATATAAAACAGTGTTAAATAAACAAAAATGATACCTAAATAAAATATAAAACTAATACCCACGCGCTGGAAAGATGAACATTAAAATTGCAGAACCAAAAAAAGTCACGAATCACCTTGCGAAATAACCCTAAAACTAATCGGCAGAAATCATCATTAAATTATAATGATTATAGCATCAAATAAAAATTCAATCGAGGTTGATTTTTGAGATCGATTTCGTGCCATAAAATTTTCTATTTCGATTGATGTTTGGGGTTGGATTATACTACATGCCGCGGATTTTTATTTCATTCGATTTCCATTTGAGAAGATTTCGTTAATTTTGATTTGCTGATGTTGTGGTACGAAATCGGAGAAGAGAGAAAGGAGCGATGGTTCGGAGAAGAGAGAAAGGAGCGACGGAAATTTCTAGGCTTATGTCCTTCTGAGTAAAATTTTAGGCGCATGTCCTAATGAATAAATTTTTAATACCGTTTGTGCTTCTAAATTAATTACCCTAATAATTATTTTTACTAATTAATAGTTACAATAAATAATTAGTTTTTAGGATTATTTTCATTAGTGTAAATTTTTCTTTAATTAATAGTTTCATTTATTATTAATGTAATAATTAATTATACATGATAAGTACTAATTAATTAGAAGTAAAATCAATTTTATCCAAATAGAAATTTGCCTATATAAGAATTACGCTAAAGCCTATAAACACTAAGCTAAATATACATATAGTTTACTAGTAGTAAAAAATACATAAACTTTTGAGAACTCTTAACCGCTTCTCAGGGCCGGTCATAGGATTTTTGGTGCCTAAAGCAAAAATGAGGCTTTTATACAAAAATAATGTTATTATTGTTAATTAAATCATCTAATTAATTTATACTGCTAGTAAATAATGAGAACTGAATTGAGGATAAATATAACTTTTTCATAGCGACAATTCAATTATATAACAAACTTAATATTATTTATTTATCGAAATAATTTCCAGACATCTGACATTTAGAATTCCTTTAACATGAAAAGCATGTTTTTTCCTAATTTCTTTTCCAATTTTTGTGCAAAATCATCAAAAGTATAAATAAATTCACTACCAAGGATTTTTTTGAGACGACCCGAGCTTCCCCGGTAAGGAAAGCACGGATTGAGTTGAGAACAAGCCACATCGGGACATAAACAGCGGAACATTTCATTGTTTATTACAACAATTTCATCAGAATACAAGAATATACAGAGTATTAACAAATTATATACATTTGATAAACATCAGATATTTACAATACATTACATAGCAGTGGAAAATAATACAAAACACAACTGAAGGAGATATACTGATACATAGCTTTCCGAATATTGTAAATCAGGATCCTGTGAATATAAATCTGCAAAACCAAAACTACTGGTTGCTCGTGACAAAATAAGGGAACCCGGAGTTTAGGTTAAAACAATAAACTCCAGGTCAGTCATGTGACTGGTGTGAGAACTAAAATAGTTATTTAAAACTTTACTTTAAATCAGATATATCAAGGGACCACGCCGTATAGCACGGAACGGGTTTCCTCCCAAGAATACCAGTGCATATAACAAAATAGCGCAAAGCTTTTTGAAAAAATGAAGCTATTATAAGACCCAAGTCCTATCACACAATGCAACGCAAGCCGGGGGATAGGGTTTTCCCTTATAATAGCCAAACATGCTTGGTACGTTAAAACAAATCATTTGATACTATTATAAGTGCATAGTGTATAAAACAACTTCAATCATAAGTATCAATCATAGACGGCATAAGTGCCCCATACTACTATGTCACCGTATATAGGTTCTACAATCAAAACTGCAAAGTCACGTATTGGAAGTTGGATTCCCATCTATGAACCGAGGGAAGGGATCGTCCTCACCTCTTCGAGACTCTCTATCCCGAGCCTCAGGTCAGAGCTCGAGTGACCTTTGGATCGCTAGGGTTGGTCCACTCGATGTGGATTAAACATAAACCCTGAACACTGCGTTTCCCCGCCCTATGGGGCGTAAATGAGCCAAATGACTCCATCGGTCCCGGATCGACCGATATAACTGAGGCGCCTCGCTATCCATCATCCACATAAGTAAAATGCCAGGGCATGTAAAAACACTGACACCACTCCTAACTAGAAAGAAACGCATGCCCTCCCTGAGGTCCTCTCCCATTTCTGGTTCACACCGGGGTGGCGAATTAATGCTACACAAAGCTACGCCACAAAGGTCGTGCTTCGATCATCAACCACAAGACCCTTCTTTTCTACAGAAGCCTTGATCATCTGCATCTCAGCATGCCACACAGGCAATTCATGCCATGCGACTGATATATATCGATATATAACCTCTGAGCTCGTACGTCTCAGAGAAGGGCGTTAAGTAAGAGAATAAATTCTCCATCGCCAAACAGATATATATTTAATAGAAATCAATCAACACAGAATAAAATCCAATGTCAGACACACAATCCATTTACAAGTTTGTTCTAGGTCTGAACGAAACCGGAGGAACCTTATTCCTCGCATATCCATCGATCTCCAAGTATGTCTGGATGATCACCAACTGATTCCTTCCTCTTGGGTGTACAACCCAATCAAGATCATCAGTAATTATCCAAACGATGTCAAGACATACAGTCTTCAACCACCGTCTTCATCATCGACATATCGTCGAATCAGTTATCCAGAATGGGATAAACCTGGTCTTTCCGAATAACTCGCGTATATAATAAACAAGTGCTATAAAAACAACACATACGCCTTATTTCAATCCAGAACATTTCTTTATTCAAATATTCTTATACTTTGGGAAAGGTTCCCATTAATTTTATCAAAGATAAATTCTTTAAATTTATTCTTTAATCTTCTTTTGAATATCCATTCAATCCAAATTATGGTTTATCCAAACTAGTCGGGATTAGCGAACCTTACCGAAGCAATCATTTGTTAAATTTCCCAACCCCAACCTACTCATCCCATGAAGTAAAACTGGTCATACTTCATATCTAACACCATGGTGTTATCGGTAAATTCAATTACCATTTCACGTTCAAATCTAATTAAAGATTTAACTATCGCTTGGAGCAAAACTGGTGATACTCCATTCTCGATGATTTCAATCTAATTAAAGATTCATTAAAACTCCACTTGGTTTTAATCTTCCCAAAAATCAATATTAATGATGGTTTAACTTGGGAAATCATATCCTGTCTTTAACCGGGTTAAAGAACCAATGTCATTTAAAATACGGTTCACGATAAACCCAAAATCACATTCTATTCCATCATCCTTTAACCGTAAATTAGCTAGTGAATAATTCCCTAAGTGTTAACCCCGAAGGCCGAAACCAACATCAGATAAATACCCAAGAAACTATCCAACTTAACTAATCTCCAGTTAGTTTCTGATTTTCTTAACTTCGTTGGGTCTAAGAACAGTATCATTAAAGATACCATTCACGACAACCCAAAATCACATCCCATTAAACATGGAATCTTCATGGAAACCAAATCGATATATAATCGATATAAACTTCCATATCCGACTAACAATATAATTGGAATAACGGCAAAGCCTTTTAAATTCCATATATATTAGCAGTCCTCATCCACAGAAATTCACTTCGATTATTACCAAATCGAATTCCATTCCGTTCCAATTTATTTTATTTAAATTGGAAAACTTTACTTTGGAAAATCTCCTTTAAATCTTAACAAAAGATTTATAAATTCCAAATCACATTTCACAGTGAATCGGGTTAAAGAACGAATGTTGTTAAAACACAGTTCACAACAAACCCAATTCACATTCCATAAATTATCGGGTTAAAGAACAAATGTTATTTAAAACAACGTTCACGATAAACCCTCTAATCAATTCCAATTCGATTCCAATTAAATATTATATAATTGGTATACCTCATTAAATCCAAATAAAATGATTTAATCTTTTTCTCAATTAGGTTTAAGAACAGTGCTAATGAAGACACCATTCACGACAAACCCAAATCACATTTGATATTAAATACAAGGCTTTGAATAGAAAATATATCGGCTTATATTCAATATCAAATTCTACGACCAACAAATATTGTGTTGGAAATAACGATATAAATATATCTTTCAAATTTCCATAACAATATCTGTATAATCACGAAATCCAACATCCAAATATTCCGAAGACAATTTCGATTCAAATCCATTTCCACTTTATATATTGGAAATTCTGGTTATTTTCAAAACCATTTCAAATCCAATTTATTTATTTTAAAAATAAATGGATTATAATTCTAGTTCAAAACTAGTTCATTTCGTTAAAAATCTATTTTTATCTTTTCAAATATTGGATTTTTCATCCCAACTCTTTCCAAATCATTTCTTATGATTTCACACTAATTATTGATATTTTTAATAATTTTATCAAGGCCCGTACTGTCGATTTCCATCAACATCCATCGAACTGCACTTACAACGACCTTTTCCAAATTTGATTTGGACATAATTCCAAATCCAACCGTTAGATTTCTAATTTCTTGTATTCGATAGAAAGCTCTTTTCGATACGAACCCAACAATTCTGGTTTTAGGAGAATCCGATGGTCGGATCTCCCGTAATGTCCATTCGAAGTCAATGGTCGAAATTCGCGAACTGCTGTAGCGCGGCGTGTTTTATTCAGGCCATTATATATATATATATATATATATATATATATATATATATTATATTTCGTCAATTTCCTTTTAAAATGCATTTTGTAAATCGTTTTAAATTCGTTTTCAAAACGATTTCAACTTCATATTCAATTTCTAATCAAAATTGAATATTCCATATCATCGATATATAAATGATAGTATTTTCAAACCACTATATTTCGAAATCATTTCCTTTTCGATATTCATTATAAAAATAAATAAAATCGATATAAATATCGTTCATGTCAAAATGGCGTCAATCTTATCGACACGGCTTTATATATTTCTATTTAAAATATTTCTATTTCAAATATTTCTTTTCAAATATTTCTATTCAAATATTTCTTTTCAAATATTTCTATTTCAAAACTGGAATGAGGCCCAATCAATTACCATAGATTTTATTTCTATGGATTTCCATACAACACATGTACATATCAATAGTGATAAACCATCATCCAGAGTGCACTACTCAACTGCATAAGAATTGAATATAAATAATCAACGCTTACAACAGTCTGTTAACCAATCGATCGACATACAAGTAAACAATTGGGATTAGTGTACGTCAATATCATCCCAATACATGTGTGGGGTTTCAATCAATCAAACACATATTTTATTTATGCAGTTGGGCGATGTGTAAAATTTATCGTCCCAATCTATGTCAGTCAAATAGGTGTACATAAACAAATTGTTCTGATTTGTAAATGAATATTCATTTTCATTTCAGGAGAATTCCACGTCGTTCATTTACACGTTAAAAATTATATTTTTAACGTTAAAATATTTATTTCAACACTTTACTATTTTTAACAGTTCATACATTCAATAAAAATGTTATTTTTAACTAACACTTTATATTTCAGAAAATTTCGACAGCATAACGACGTGATATTGAAATCGGGTAATGTCTAGCATTACCCCTCTCCTTTACTGGCTTGCGCCATACCCAATAATCAATTTAATTCACATTCCAAACCACATTCAAACCAATAAATCAATCAACCCCAAACAACCAATCAAACAATAAAACAAGTCGTCCATGGTCTGTGGACGATGGGGAACAGTTCATATCTGCAGTTATAAAATAAATAGCTATATAAATAAATTCAGTGAGGAGTTCTCACATTTGGGATCCACTCCGCCAGTCTTATTTCTGAATTTTCAGAACAGTCTAGATTTGCCCGCAATTCCTTCGTAGTCTTCTCTACGCTGTTCATATTAAAAATCACATTTTTAATATGATGTTCATATGTTTAAAAAATCGCTATTTTTATTTTGCTTCATATATGATAAAAATCACATTTTTACTTCACTTCTTACATAAAAATCAAATATTTTTACAACGCTTCTTTCTATATAAAAATTATATTTTTACTTCGCTTTCAACATAAAAATCAAATTTTTATTTCACTTTCATATATATAAAAATCGCCTCTTTTACATAAACCAAATCACGTCTTTTATATAAACAAAATCACGTCTTTATATTTTTAAAAATCACGTCTTTTCTAAATCAAAAATCTAATCTTTTCTCATATGAAAATATAACCTTTCCTTATATAAAAATATAATCTTTTCACTAAAAAAATCATAGCTTTTGTTAAACAAAAATCAAATATTTTCAAATAAAAATTTCAATCTATTCATGTTATAAAAATATAAGCTTTTTCTAATGTTAAAGATCCAATCTTTCATGAATTAAAAATCATAACTTTACTCTTCTGAAGATAGGATCTTTCATGAATTAAAAATCATAGTTTTCCTATCGTTAAAATCATATATTAATCACAACTTTATATATATATATATATATATATATATATATATATATATCAGAGCTTTACACTCATAAAAATCCGAGCTTTTAAATCTATAAAAATCAGAGTTTTAAATCAATAAAAATAAATAAAATAGTAAAAAAAACAAAGCTCACAGTTTTCGGTTAAAGGAGGGGGGTTTTCTGACTGGTGGTCGGCGCCGGTGGTCGCTGCCGGTGAGGGGAGGCTGCTCTGGTCGGAGGCGGTCCTGTCAGGTGGCGGTTTGGGGTAGCGTCTCTCGATTTAGGCGCTGAAGAGGGGATAGGCCTTGGACGGAGAGAGGAGGAAGGAAAGGTAGGTGCGACGGCGGCCTGGGAGGGGAAGCGACGGCGGTAGGCGGCGGCTTCGAAGGTGTCCATTTTTTTATTTTCGATTTCACCTTCTGGTTTGGGAATAATGAACGGGGAAAGGGGTTTAATTGAAAATTAATATATATTATATTATTTGTTTTATATTTAATTCAAGAAAAGGTTAACTTTCCATTTAAACTCCAAACGAGGCCCAACGACTATCATCCCTACCTAATTACCCCCATTCCGAACACAATGGGATATGTATCGTAATCCAGTTTGGTTATTTCAACTGGTTTCCGTCAAAATCAAAATATAAATCTATATATTGAATTTGAATGCGCATTTCAATTTACCGGGGCCACATACGGACTCTAAAAATTCTCGAAAAATATTTTGTAGCTTCGTATTGACGATACAATCCTAACAAAACTAATTTCGTCAAATTCTGAGACCGTTTGAAAAATGGCCATTTTCTGGTCGATCGAAATTGATTTAAACTGTCAAAACACGTTTTCTTTTGCCACGCCCACATATTGATTCAGAAAATTATGAATTTTGGAATCTAGCAATAACTTGACATCCTGGATCCAACAAGAGTGGTTTCATCGAAAACCGAGGTCGTTTGCAAAATTTCTATTTTTAAGGGCTAGAATTCCATAGCGACTATTTTGAATTTTCAACTGGACGTATCTTTTGATTCTCGCTATGAAATTTTGATTTTTCGGATTCGTTGGAAAGATATTTTCAAATAGATTCAAATATTTTTGGTTTCACTAAAATCCAGTTTGTTTTGAATCCTGTACATTCATTTGAATTTTGAAATCGAATTTTCAAACTACCGCGCAATTTTCATTTCCTTTTAAAATTAAAATAAAATATTTATATTCTAACATCGATCTATATAAATATATACATTCTAATTCTATCCAAAATAAATTTCTCGTCGTCATTGTTTAAAATAATTCATTTTAAATATTCAAAATTCATCAAATTTGCCAAAATAAAATTTTTAAATTGGTTCGGATTTCCGGGTTATTACATTTTTTCTTTTAGCTTCTGGGTCTTTCGAGATCTTTAAGCCTAACAATAAACTATTTAGATGCATCTCAATCCAAGTACCAGACAAATGCATATCCCTTTCAAACTTTGCCTTGATTGCTCTTGTAAATACAAATAACTACATCCATTAATTAGTACTTATTCAAAACAACAACATTTTGCTTTGTTAGCACCGTAGTTGTTAGTATGTAATTTATATTTAAAATTGAAAAATCTCATTAAAACCAACATATGATAAAAAAAATTCTAAATTGAAAATATACTAATTATATCTATAGCTGTTAGCATTTTTGTTGAATATCAAACTCCAGTAGTAAATTTATTTAATAGGATAATAATTTGTCAATTAAAGATTTAAATTAATAACTATTTTTTACATACAAGCAATTTTCAAGCAACGTTTGGAAAAAGATTGGTATACACAACGGATAGGTGCCAAATCGGGCAAACAGCTAATTCTGAAGCAACGTTTAATACTGCCTCGTATTCTCCATTATTCATTTTGCAAACGGCTAAGTTTCTCAATCATTCTCCCGACAAGTAGGGCAAACGAAATCGTCTTCCAACAAAAATCCTGGGCAAATCCCGTATTTAGTTAATCTTAGTCCCTCCTTCGATTGTAGTTCTAATCCACTGCAAATAGATAGGATTTCTACTTTATTTTATTTGTAGTTCTAATTTGGGTTCGATTGTTGTACAGTAAAACTAATCGTCAGTTGGATTGTTCTCCAGATCGTTCTCCAATCCATCCGAGATGCTTGCCTACGAAGAAGAATGTCAAATCGGTGGAATTTAGGGATCAAAATCATTGAAGAGCGAATAGGTATGATTTCTACGCTTTTTTGTTTGTAATTCTTGTATGTTTCAGACATCTGCCTGCAAGTGATATCAGCGTGTACTGGAAAATTGTACTGAAATTTGGTTACTATACTCGATGACATCTTATTCACACATATAACCCTAATGTGTTTATATATGTAGCGGTTGAGATAACTGTGTCACGTACTTTTATATTTAAATTGATGTATAAATCTAGTTGTGTTGTTAAATGTACACTCATTGATCATTGGTTATGTGTTATCAATTATTGTACATGTGTCTCGAACAGTCAAGTTACAAAATCAACTACATCTTCCCTGGACGATGTAGTGTGCTTTTGCAGTGAAACTATATAATTGTGTTTTTACTCTGCTTTTATGCATATCATATATAAAATTCAATATGAACCTTACCATAGTTGAAGTACATATGAATAATGCCATCATATGTAGGTGTAATCTCGTATAACACGATATAAATAGTTTTTTTAGGACAATCTAATATATCCATTTGGGACTAACAAAAGTTTCAAACTTCAAAACATTTTTAAACTGAACATATCCAATTTTTACTCAACTGATCCATTATCAATCCATTTGTTATCGATTTTTTAAATAGGAAAGGGGAAAGCACACATCTAATTACATTCCACGTGTAACCTATATTTAGCACATCTTTTATTTATTATAATTGGCTTTTATCATCGATGACTTCCTACTTCTTTCACATTTTCCTGATACTGGTTATTTCTTGATTTCATTGTTCATTATTATGTTATCTTTTTGCATTTCTTATACATTACCCTCTCCCTTCTTCCTCTCACTCTCTCAACTTAAAAATACTCAGATTATCTAATAATATAGCATTTGATATGCCCTCATTTGCTCATCGTCTTTGTTGTTTTGGGTAACAAACTATTGTATGGTTAGTATGCAAGATTATCACTACATAAGTTGATTTGGAAGACTGAACAATCTATTCACTTAATATTGAACTCTCCTTTCCATATTGAATAATAATATTTTATTATTCGAATGCTTCGTTCAAATGATTTAAAACAATGACAATTTAGATTAGGAGCAATTTTGCAGGTATATTGATTGAATTTTACTTTTGAGTGATTGAATTTAATGGCAAATCTTCTCTTTGAAACTAAAAACTATAAGGGAAGGCAGTCTGAAAATCTGTTAGTATGTTTATTGCATAAATTATTTCATTTCTCTATACTAAAGAAATATACAAGATGGTCTTTAAAACTCAGTTAACATGATAGGTTGAACATGTTTCGACTGTGATTTAGCTATTCTACATTTTATAATGGATTTGAAAAGGAAGTTTATTGCAAACATTATCATTTTGACATTCTCCAAAACTAACACTTTTTTGTGATGATTACTCAAGTTTGACATGCAAGGTCCCTGAAAATTAATTTACACAACATTTGCACTTGCAAAAACAAATAAACCATATTATAAACACTTTTGTAGATTCATTAACTTTTTACACGTTACACATCAATGTTTGTGTTGTATAATATTTATGACTTGATTCGACTAAATATGACCAAAAACCTGAACAGTTGGAAGAATTACATTTATTCTTACTCAATAACTATTATAGGTATTTCTGGTTTCTAAAGTTTCTCAACATGATTGGAATGCCACATTTATTTTCACATGTATTATTACACAAAAATATAAGGACAACACAATTATAGAAAATTCTATAAAACATTTGTAGTAATATGATTGGGTTCACAATTTCTAATTACCTTATAGTTATTAAGTATACTTTAAACAATGAGATCTTCATAACATTAAGGAGTTATTAATAAGCCATATATAGTTTGTAGTTGTGGTAATAGCAAATTTAATATTAAGACGTGAAACTTGATTAACTTCTTGGTTTTCTTTTTGTAATGAAAATATATATAGTTATATATATAGGAAAATATTGTGAAGGACAAAATTAACATAAAGTTTATCCGTAAGGACAAGGAGCAAATAAATTAACCATAAGGACAAACTTTAGTATAAAGTATGAAATGATAGTGGGCCCTGAATTCCTCCCCTTACACTAAAAAGTGTCCTTGTCGTTAAAAGTTTTGGCTCTTGTCCTTATGGATAATTTTTTTGTTAAGTTTGTCCTTTTGTCTAAAAACCCCTTAGTTATATTATACCAAATTAATTAATATGCATTTATTATTTAATTCATTTTAGCAGTCGATATCATTTAAAGTGTAAAATAAAGGCACTCTTTAATCGGATGTGTGCATCATCGAAATAGATTTTATGATTATATTTGAATAAAAAAATTAACTAGTACATATTTAAGTGACCGTATTTGCTTTAACGGAGGCTTCAAGTACAATGTTCCATCCGTATTTTTAAATGACAGTTGTCACTAAAGAATTATTAATGTTATAACGAAAATGTTACTCTAAAGGCTCTTGGAGTTTGGTTCCATTGAACTGAATTAGGATATGACCATGTTATAGTCCAAAATTGCTATATGGCCACATTTTTTGGTCAATGTTTAATTGGACTATTTAGCATGTTGCCATGTTATCGAAAAACCAAGTTTTTTCCGTATATATATATATATATATATATATATATATATATATTTGTGTGTGTGTATCATATTCAGATATGAAGGAACCACGATATGCAAACTAAATTGGTTTAAAGTTTGAAACTGTTGTTAGTCCCGAATGGATATATATTCAGACATGAAGGAACCACGATATATAAACCTGGTGTAACAATCGGGAATTTCGCTCGATCCGAATCAGTCGCTAAACCGACCAAGACCGTTCGAAACCCCTGATTGTTTTGAGAACACGAAAAACTCGAACGCAAACAGAAGAACATTTCTTGTTAATTACAACAATTCCATCATAATACAAGAATATACAGAGTATGAATAAATATTACACAGAAAATATCAGAGATTTAAATTACATTACATAGCAGCGGAAAAATAATACAATATACAACTGAAAGTAATACACGGATACAGAGCTTTCTGAGTATCGTTCCAGCTGTAAATCAGGATCCTATGAACATAAATCTGCAAAACCAAAACTACTAGCTGCCCGTGTCAAAATAAGGGCACCCAGAGTTTAGGTTAAGACAATAAACTCCAGGTCAGTCATGTGACTGGTGTGAGAACTAAAATAGTTATTTAAAACTTTACTTTAAATCAGATATATCAAAGGACCACGCCGTATAACACGGATCGGGTTTCTTCCCAAGAATACCAGTGCATATAACAAAACAGCGCAATGCTTTTTAGAAAAATGAAGCTATTATAAGACCCAGGTCCCATCACACAATGCAACACAAGCCGGAGGATAGGGTTTTCACTTATAATAGCCAAACATGCTAAGTACGTTAAAAACAAATCATTTGATACTATTATAAGTGTATAGTGTCAAAACAATTTCAATCATAAATATCAATCATAGACGGCATGGGTACCATATATTATGTCTCCATACTACGCTCTACAATCAAAACACGCAAAGTCATGTATTTGGAAATTGGATTTCGGTCTGTGAATCGAGGCTAGGGATCGTCCTCTACCGATTCGAGACAATCTAGCCTACCATGTCTCAGGCAAGCGCGCAGGCAAGCCTTGGAGCAACATGATCGGTCCACTCGATGTGGATTAAACTTAAACCCTGGACACTACGTCTCCCCACCCTATGGGGTGTAAGAGCCAAATGACTCCATCGGCTCCACATAGTCACCGATATATCCGAGGCGCCTCGCAACAGCAACAACCACACAGGTGAAAAATATATAAACGTCAGCCAGTTTAAGCACTGACACCACCACTAGCTAGAAAGAAACGCATGCCCTCCCTGTCGTCCTCTCCCGTTTCTGTTTCACAACCGGGGTGTGAGGCTCGTGAATCAACGTTACACAAAGCTATGCCACACAGGCGGTTCTTTGATCATCACCACAAGACTTTGCTTTTCAACAGAAGCCTTGATCAATTGCCACTTAGGCATGCTACACAGGCAATTCACCCCATGCGATTGATATCCATCAATATATAACCCCTGAGCTCGTACGTCTCAGAGAAGGGCGTTAAGCAAGAGAATAAATTCTCCGCCGCCAAACAGATATATATTTAATAGAAATCAATCACACAGAATAAAATCCCATGTCAGACACACATTCCATTTACAAGTTCGTTCTGGGTCTGAATGAAACCGGAGGCACCTTGTACCTCGCATATCCATCGATCTCCAAGTACGTCTGGATGATCACCAATTGATTCCCTCCTCTTGGGTGTATAGCCCAATCAAGATCATCAGTAATCACCCAAATGATGTGAAGACCTCCGGTCTTCGACCACCGTCTTCATCCTCGACACCACGTCGAATCAGTTATTTAGAATGGGATAAACCCGGTCTTTCTAAATAACTCGCGTATATAATAAACAAGTGTTACACAAACACAACATACGCCTCATTCCAATTCAGAATATTCTTTTATTCAAATATTCCTATACTTTGGGAAAGGTTCCCATTAATTTTATCAAAGATAAATTCTTTAACTTTATTCTTTAATCTTCTTTGAATATCAATTCAAACTAGTCAGGATTAGCGAACCACACCGAAGTAATCATTTATTTTAATTTCCCAATCCCAACCTATTCATCCCATGAAGTAAAACTGGTCATACTTCATATCTAACACCACGGTGTTATCGGTAAATTCAATTACCATTTCACGCTCAAATCTAATTAAAGATTTAACTATCGCCTGGAGCAAAACTGGTGATACTCCATCCTCGAGTATTTCAATCTAATTAAAGATTCATTAAAACTCCACTTGGTTTTAATCTTCCCAATAATCACTATCAATGATTATTTAACTTGGGAAAATCATATCCTGTCTTTAACTGGGTTAAAGAACCAATGTCATTTAAAACACGGTTCACTACAAACCCAAAATCACATTTCACTCCATCAGCCTTTATCCGTAAATTAGCAAGTGAACAATTCCCTAAGTATTAACCCCGAAGGTCGAAACCAACATCAGATCAATACCCAGGAGACCATTCAACTTAACTAATCTCCAGTTAGTTTCTGATTTTCTTAACTCCATTGGGTCTAAGAACAGTATTATTGAAGATACCATTCACGACAAACCCAAATTACATTTGATATTAAATACAAGGCTCTGAATAGAAAATATATCGTCTTATATTCAATATCAAATTCTACGACCAACAAATATCATATTGGAAATAACGATATAAATATATCTTTCAAATTTCCATAACAATATATGTATAATCACGAAATCCAACATCAAAATATTCCAAACACAATTTCGATTCAAATCCATTCCAATTCAATTATTGGAAATTCTGGTTATTTTCAAAACCATTTCAAATCCACTTTATTTATTTTAAAAATAAATAGAATTATAATTCTAGTTCAAAACTAGTTCATTTCGATAAAAATCCATTTTTATCTTTTCAAATATGGAGTTTTTCATCCCAGTTCTTCCCAATAATTTCTTATGATTTTACACAAATTATTACTATTTTTAATAATTTTATCAAGGCCCGTACAGTTGATTTCCATCAACGGCCATCGAACTGCACTTACAGCGACCTTTTCCAAATTTGATTTGGACATAATTCCAAATCCAACTGTTAGATTTCAAATCTCTAATATTCTTTAGAAAGCTCTTTTTGTTATGAACCCAAAGGTTCTGGATTTAGGAGAATCCGACGGTCGGATCTCCCGTAATATCCATTCGAAGTCAATGGTCGAAATTCACGAACTGCCGCGACGCGGCGTGTTCTATTCAGGCCATTATATATATATATATATATATATATATATATAATATACATTATATATATTTCATCGATTTCCTTTCAAAACGTATTTTATAAATCATTTTAAATTCGTTTTCAAAACAATTTCAACTTCATATTCAATTTCTAATCAAAATTGAATATTCCATATCATTAATCTATAAATGATAATATTTTCAAAACGTTATATTTTGTAATCACTTCCTTTTCTTTATTCATTATAAAAATGGATAAAATCGATATAAATATCGTTCGCGTCAAAATGGCGTAAATCTAATCAACACGGCTTTATATATTTCAATAACTTCGTTATTCTATTCAACAAATGAATATTTTCTCTATTCAACACATGAATCTATATTTCTTTCAACACATGAGTATCGTCAACACATGACTATTTTGTTATTTAATATATATTATAAAATTATGATTTTATATCATTTAATTCTTAATCAGACTCTAACCGTATATTAGTAAGAGAACGATTCCCTAAATATTAACCCCGAAGGCCGAAACCAACATCAGATCAATACCCAGGAAACCATTCATCTTAACTGATTTCCAGTTAGTTTCTAATTTCATATTTGATAAAAATGAGAATTTTATTGTTAAAATATTTTACTCGACACATGATAAGTTTCAACACATGAATATTCTCAACACATGAGTATCGTCAACACATGACTATTTATTCTATTCAACACATGAATTTATATTTCATTCAACACATGAATTTTCATTTTATAATATTCTATATTTTCCAAATTGAAATGAGGCCCAATCAATTACCATATAACATTTATTATATGGATTCCCTACAACACATGTATATAATAGCAACGATAAATCATCATCCAGAGTGCACCACACAACTGCATAAGCATTAAATATCAATAATTAACGCTTACACAGTTTGTCAACCCATCGATTGACATACAACGAAACAATCGGGATTAGTGTATGTCAAATATCTTCCCAATACCCATGTGGGGTTTCAAATCAACAAACACATAATTTATTTGTGTAGTTGGGCGATGTGTAAAATTTATCGTCCCAATCAATATCAGTCAAATCAGTGTATATAAACAAATCGTTCGATTTGTTTACTACTATTTATTTTATATACACGTTAAAAATCATATTTTTAACTATAAAGTATTTTATTTCATTCCACATCACACAATCAAATTTCACAACACAGCAATCAAACAAACAAGTCATCCATGGTCTATGGATGACGGGTGTCGGGTGCTGCTAAGCCCCGTCTGCATCCTAGTATATATTTCAAACTAGAAATAAATTAAAGGTGAGGAGTTCTCACCTAGAGCTAAACCAAACACCACGACTCTTCATATGTAAGAAATCTTCGTCGTGCTCGCCTTTTGTCAATTTCAATGTCCGTAGCCACTACATATATAAAAGTCGCATTTTTATACTCTCTATCATACAAAAATCATATTTTTATAATCACTCTATATGGATAAAAATCACATTTTTATACCGCTACAGTATAGATAAAGATTCTATTTTTATACCGCTACTATATAGATAAAAATTCTAATTTTATACCGCTACTGTATAGATAAAAATTCTATTTTTATACCGCTACTGTATAGATAAAAATTCTATTTTTATACCGCTACTATATAGATAAAAATTCTATTTTTTATACCGCTACTCTATAGATAAAAATTCTATTTTTATACTAGTGTTCATATGATAAAGATCATATTTTTATCACGCTAACTTCATATTAAAAATCATATTTTTATATCGCTTCTACATATGTAAAAATCACTCCTTTACACCGCTACTTCCATGATAAAAATTATATTTTTACCTTGCTAGTAATATAATAAAAATTATATTTTTATTACTCTACATGAATAAAAATCATATTTTTATTCTTCCTATGATATAAAAATCATATTTTTATAATTCTAATCATATAATAAAATTACATTTCTACTTCATATATTTTTACAATGCTTCCTTCTATACAAAAATTATATTTTTATATATCTACTTCTAATACAAAGATCGAATTTTTATTATCATACCTATATAAAAATTATATTTTTATTACTCTACTTTAATAAAAACCATATTTTTAATACTCTACCTAAGTAAAAATCATATTTTTATTATCTACATTATATAAGAATTATATTTTTATGAAAACAAAGATCATACCTTTCTTATGTAGACAAACATCACCATTTTTCTATTAATTTAAAACTAAACTTAAACCATGTTTTATATAAATTGAAATCAGATTTTAAACTGATTAAACTAAGCTAAATATTTAAAATAAATTAAAACAAAACAAAATAAAAATAAAAAGAAGGACTTACAATGAATGGGGGGGAGTATCTCGCCGGCGTCAGGGAAATGGTGGCACGCGAAGGTGGAAGAGGATGAGGAGCAGGCAGTTGCGGCGGTGGGTGCTGAATGCGGCGGATTTGGTTGCGGGGTTAGGGCGCGGTTTAATGGGGGGAGAAGGAGAGGAGGAAGAAGGGGATCAGAGGAGGAGGGAGGGGTCCGCCTGTGGTGGTGCGGCAGCGGCAAGGCCGGAGCAACGGCGCGCGGGGTCTGGATCGGGAGGAGCAACACGATGATTTGGGTTTTTTTTCCTTTTCTTTTTCTCGTGATAACTGAATAGGAGAGAGAGAGAGGAAATAGGGATTATATAAATATATATTTAATTAATTTAATTAATTCAAAATGCAACTTTTTATTTCAGACTTGAAATCGAACCCACTGATTGTCGTTCCCAGCTAATTACCCCTACTCCGAACACAATGGGATATGTTTCGTTGGCAGATTCGACTGTTTCGACAAGTTTTCATCAAAATCAAAATATAACTCTATATATTGAATTTGAACGCGCTTTTCAATTTACCGGGGCCATATACAGACTCTAAAAATTCCCAAAAAAATATTTCTAACTTCGTATTGACGATACGATTCTAACAAAACTAATTTCATCAAATTTCGATACCGTTTGAAAAATGACCATTTTCTGGTCGATCGAAATTGACTTAAACTGTTAAAACACGTTTTCCTTTGCCACGCTCACATATTGAATCGAAAAATTACGAAATTTGGAATCTAGCAATAACTTGACATCCCGGATCCAACAAAAGTGGTTTCGTCGAAAACGAAGGTCGTTTGCAAAATTTCCACTTTTAAGGGCCAGAATTCCATAGCGACTATTCTGAATTTTCAACTGGACATAACTTTTTATTCCCACTATGAAATTTTGGGTTTTCAGATTCGTTGGAAAGATATTCTCAGTTAGATTCTAATATTTTTGGTTTCACTAAAATCCGGTTTATTTTGAATCTTGTACATCCATATGAAATTTGAAATCGAATTTTCAAGCTACCGTGCCATTTTCAATTCCTTTTATAATTATAAATAAATAATTATATTCTAATGACGATTCATATAAATATATACATTCTAATTCTATTCAAAATAAATTTCTCGTCCTTATTATTTAAAATAATTCATTTTAAATATTCAAAATTCACTAAAATTGCCAAAATAAAAATTTTAAGTTGGCTCAGAATTTCCGGGTTATTACAATCTGCCCCACTTAAAACTTTACGTCCCCGAAAAGGAACGAAGCCGAAAGTTGTTTTACAAACCAACTCAACTTTCGTTATTTTCTTTACGGCTTAAGTTCTTCAACTTTTCAGTTTCTACGAACTTTTCAAAATTTTCAAAAATTTGGCTAACACCCTAAATTTTTGAAAAATTTCGCCATAACCTCCCCTGCACCGGGGACTTCGGGATATTTCAAATAGCCTCCCATGGCCCTCACCAAACCAAAAAGAAAAAGAAATAGCCAAGCAGCTAGCCAATCGACTCATAAAATCATCAAAAACCCAAGAAATACAATAAACATATACCTATTTGTCGGGCAAACAATTTTATTCCTCTTCTCTAGCCTCCTTGCTATGACCTGTTTAATGTAAGTACATGTATATGTATGCAAATGCAATAAATTTTCAATACAATTCACTATTTGGTTAAAATAGGCTAAAGGTTCATCATTTAATTAATCATCCAATAATTAAACAACACAACCATCAATCAATTAGTTGTTTATCTTTTCAAATTCATAACTTTGATACATAGTCCAAAAATTAGATTTTTGATGCCAAATCACAACAATAAGCCCTATCTAGTTTTGGTTCTCACGCTAGTCTAATGGAAATATATAGATATCTCACTTTCGAAACACGAACATAAATTCTGGTGATGACGCGTCAATCATCAGAATCATGTTCGAGCGACTAGAGTATGATTCTATATTTATCTAGTATATTGGAGGCTTCTAATACACGTGGATCAGACGTATATTAAAATCTCTATATACCTGATAGTCCAAATCAATATAAATAAATATTCCAATACGAATTATTGAATTAAATTTTCACAACAAAACTTGTTTTCAATTTTATTTTTCAAAACAACACTCTTTACACTCGTTCTAGGATACTACTGATCCTATCTCTAACGAGTCATTCTCATTGGATATTACTAATCCAATTTCTGATGCATTCTTTCGTTTGGTTCTAACGTGTCTTGTTCTTTGAGCTTTGTAAACCAAAGCTCTGATACCACGATGTAATGATTGGGAATTTCGCTCGATCTGAATCAGTCGCTAAACCGACCAAGACCGTTCGAAACCCCTGATTGATTTGAGAACACGACAAACTCGAATGCAAAAAGAACATTTCGTTGTTAATTACAACAATTCCATCAGAATACAAGAATATACAGAGTATGAATAAATATTACACAGAAAATATCAGAGATTTTAATTACATTACATAGCAGCGGAAAAATAATACAATACACAACTGAAAGTAATACACGGATACAGAGCTATCCGAGTATCGTTCCAGCTGTAAATCAGGATCCTGTGAATATAAATCTGCAAAACCAAAATTACTAGCTGCCTGTGTCAAAATAAGGGCACCCAGAGTTTAGGTTAAAACAATAAACTCCAGGTCAGTCATGTGACTGGTGTGAGAACTAAAACAGTTATTTAAAACTTTACTTTAAATCAGATATATCAAGGGACCACGCCGTATAACACGGAACGGGTTTCTTCCCAAGAATACCAGTGCAGATAAAAAAACAGCGCAATGCTTTTTGGAAAAATGAAGCTATTATAAGACCCAGGTCCCATCACACAATGCAACACAAGCCGGAGGATAGGGTTTTCCCTTATAATAGCCAAACATGCTTAGTACGTTAAAAAAATCATTTGATACTATTATAAGTGTATAGTGTCAAAACAATTTCAATCATAAATATCAATCATAGACGAGATGGGTACCATATATCATGTCGCCATACTAGGCTCTACAATCAAAACCCACAATGTCACGTATATGGAAATTGGATTTCCTTCTGTGAACCGAGGCCAGTGATCGTCCTCTACCGATTCGAGACAATCTAGCCTACCATGTCTCAGGCAAGCGCGCAGGCAAGCCTTGGAGCAACAGGGTCGGTCCACTCGATGTGGATTAAACTTAAACCTTGGACACTACGTCTCCCCACCCTATGGGGCGTAAATGAGCCAAATGACTCCATCGGCTCCACATAGTCACCGATATTTCTGAGGCGCCTCGCAACAGCAACAACCACACAGGTGAAAAATGTAAAATGTAAGCTAGTTTAAGCACTAACACCACCACTAGCTAGAAAGAAACGCATGCCCTCCCTGTCGTCCTCTCCCGTTTCTGGTTCACAACCGGGGTGTGAGGCTCGTGAATCAACGTTACACAAAGCTATGCCACACAGGCGGTGCTTTGATCATCACCATAAGACTTTGCTTTTCAATAGAAGCCTTGATTAGTTGCCACTTAGGCATGCCACATAGGCAATTCACTCCATGCGATTGATATCCATCAATATATAACCCCTGAGCTCGTACGTCTCAGAGAAGGGCGTTAAGCAAGAGAATAAATTCTCCGCCGCCAAACAGATATATATTTAATAGAAATCAATCACATAGAATAAAATCCAATGTCAGACACACAGTCCATTTACAAGTTCACTCTGGGTCTGAACGAAACCGGAGGCACCTTGTACCTCGCATATCCATCGATCTCCAAGTACGTCTGGACGATCACCAACTGATTCCCTCCTTTTGGGTGTACATCCCAATCAAGATCATTAGTAATCACCCAAACGATGTGAAGACCTCCGGTCTTCGACCACCGTCTTCATCCTCGACACCACGTCGAATCAGTTATTCAGAATGGGATAAACCCGGTCTTTCTGAATAACTCGCGTATATAATAAACAATTGTTACACAAACACAACATACGCCTCATTCCAATTCAGAATATTCTTTTATTCAAATATTCCTATACTTTGGGAAAGGTTCCCATTAATTTTATCAAAGATAAATTCTTTAAATTTATTCTTTTTTTCTTCTTCGAATATCAATTCAAACTAGTCGGGATTAGCGAACCACACCTAAGTAATCATTTATTTTAATTTCCCAATCTCAACCTATTCATCCCATGAAGTAAAACTGGTCATACTTCATATCTAACACCACGGTGTTACCGGTAAATTCAATTACCATTTCACGCACAAATCTAATTAAAGATTTAACTATCGCCTGTAGCAAAACTGTTGATACTCCATCCTCGAGTATTTCAATCTAATTATAGATTCATTAAAACTCCACTTGGTTTTAATCTTCCCAATATTCACTATCAATGATTATTTAACTTGAGAAAATCATATCCTGTCTTTAACTGGGTTAAATAACCAATGTCATTTAAAACACGGTTCACTATAAACCCAAAATCACATTTCACTCCATCAGCCTTCAACCGTAAATTAGCAAGTGAACAATTCCTAAGTATTAACCCCGAAGGCCGAAACCTACATCAGATCAATACCCAGGAGACCATTCAACTTAACTAATCTCCAGTTAGTTTCTGATTTTCTTAACTCCATTGGGTCTAAGAAGAGTATTATTGAAGATACCATTCACGACAAACCCAAATCACATTTGATATTAAATACAAGGCTCTGAATAGAAAATATATCGGCTTATATTCAATATCAAATTCTACGACCAACAAATATCGTATTGGAAATAACGATATAAATATATCTTTCAAATTTCCATAACAATATCTGTATAATCACGAAATCCAACATCGAAATATTCCAAAGACAATTTCGATTCAAATCCATTCCAATTCAATTATTGGAAATTCTGGTTATTTTCAAAACCATTTCAAATCCACTTTATTTATTTTAAAAATAAATAGAATTATAATACTAGTTCAAAACTAGTTCATTTCGATAAAAAAACTATTTTTATCTTTTCAAATATGGAGTTTTTCATCCCAATTCTTCCCAGTAATTTCTTATCATTTTACACAAATTATTTCTATTTTTAATAATTTTATCAAGGCCCGTACAGTCGATTTCCATCAACGGCCATCGAACTGCACTTACAGCGACCTTTTCCAAATTTGATTTGGACATAATTCCAAATCCAACTGTTAGATTTCAAATCTCTAATATTCGTTAGAAATCTCTTTTCGATACGAACCCAACGGTTCCGGATTTAGGAGAATCCGACGATGGATCTCCCGTAATATCCATTCGAAGTCAATGGTCAAAATTCGCGAACTACCGTGGCGCGGCGCGTTCTATTCACGCCATTATATATATAATATATATATTATATATATTTCGTCGATTTCCTTTCAAAACTTATTTTATAAATCGTTTTAAGTTCGTTTTCAAAACGATTTCAACTTCATATTCAATTTCTAATCAAAATTGAATATTCCATATCATTAATCTATAAATGAAAATATTTTCAAAACGTTATATTTTGAAATCACTTCCTTTTCTATATTCATTTTTAAAATGGATAAAATCGATATAAATATCGTTCGCGTCAAAATGGCGTAAATCTAATCAACACGACTTTATATATTTCAATAACTTCGTTATTCTATTCAACAAATGAATATTTTCTCTATTCAACACATGAATCAATATTTCTTTCAACACATGAATATTCTCAACACATGAGTATCGTCAGCACATGACTATTTTGTTATTTAATATATTTTATAAAATTATGATTTTATATCGTTTAATTCTTAATCAGACTCTAACCGTATATTAGTAAGAGAACGATTCCCTAAATATTAACACCGAAGGCCGAAACCAACATCAGATCAATACCCAGCAAAACGTTCATCTTAACTGATTTCCAGTTAGTTTCTAATTTCATATTTGATAAAAATGAGAATTTTACTATTAAAATATTTTACTCAACACATGATAAGTTCCAACACGTGAATATTCTCAACACATGAGTATCGTCAACACATGACTATTTATTCTATTCAACACATGAATTTATATTTCATTCAATACATGAATTTTCATTTTATATTATTCTATATTTTCCAATTTGAAATGAGGCCCAATCAATTACCATATAACGTTTATTATATGGATTCCCTACAACACATGTATATAACCGCAACGATAAATCATCAATCATCATCCAGAGTGCACCACACAACTGCATAAGCATTAAATATCAATAATTAACGCTTACACAGTCTGTCAACCCATCGATTGACATACAACTAAACAACCAGGATTAGTGTACATCAAATATCAACCCAATAACCGTGTGGGGTTTCAAATCAACAAACATATAATTTATTTGTGCAGTTGGGCGATGTGTAAAATTTATCGTCCCAATCAATATCAGTCAAATTAGTGTATATAAACAAATCGTCCGATTTGTTTACTAGTATTTATTTTATATACACGTTAAAAATCGTATTTTTAACTATAAAATATTTTATTTCATTCCACATCACACAATCAAATTTCACAACACAACAATCAAACAAACAAGTCGTCCATGGTCTGTGGACGACGGGTGTCGGGTGCTGCTAAGCACCGTCTGCATCGTAGTATATACACCACGACTCTTCATATGTAAGAAATCTTCGTCGTGCTCGCCTTTTGTCAATTTCAATGTCCGTAGCCACTACATGTATAAAATCGCATTTTTATATTCTCTATTATATAAAATCTTATTTTTATAATTACTCTATATGGATAAAAATCACATTTTTATACCGCTACTGTATAGATAAAGATTCTATTTTTATACCGCTACTATATAGATAAAAATTCTATTTTTATACCGCTACTATATGGATAAAAAGTCTATTTTTATACCGCTACTATATAGCTAAAAATTCTATTTTTATACTGCTACTATATAAATAAAAATCCTATTTTTATACCGGTGTTCATATTATAAAGATCATATTTTTATCGCGCTAACTTCATAATAAAAATCATATTTTTATATCGCTTCAACATTTGAAAAAATGACTCCTTTACACCGCTACTTCCATGATAAAAATTATATTTTTACCTTGCTAGTAATATAATAAAAATTATATTTTTATTACTCTACATGAATAAAAATCATATTTTTATTCTTACTATGATATAAAATCATATTTTTATAATTCTAATCATATAATAAAATTACATTTCTACTTCATATATTTTTACAATGCTTCCTTCTATATAAAAATTATATTTTTATATATCTACTTCTAATACAAAGATCGAATATTTATTATCATACCTATATAAAAATTATATTTTTATTACTCTACCTTAATAAAAACCATATTTTTAATACTCTACCTAAGTAAAAATCATATTTTTATTATCTAAATTATATAAGTATTATATTTTTATGAAAACAAAGATCATACCTTTCTTATGTAAACAAAGATCACCATTTTTCTATTAATTTAAAACTGAACTTAAACCATGTTTTATATAAATTGAAATCAGATTTTAAACTGATTAAACTAAGCTAAATATTTAAAATAAATTAAAAAAAAGGACTTACAGCGAATCGGGGAGGGGGGGGGAGTATCTCGCCGGCGTCAGGGCAGTGGTGGCACGTGAAGGTGGAAGAGGAGGAGGAGCAAGCGGTTGCGGCGGTGGGTGCTGAATGTGGCGGATTTGGTTATGGGGTTAGGGCGCGGTTTAATGGGGGGAGAAGGAGAGGAGGAAGAAGGAGATCGGAGGAGGAGGGAGGGGTCCGCTTGTGGTGATGCGACGGCGGCAAGGCCGGAGCAACGGCGTGCGGGGTCTGGATCGGGAGGAGCGACGCGATGATTTGGGGTTTTTTTCCTTTTCTTTTTCTCGTGATAACTGAATAGGAGAGAGAGAGGAAATAGGGATTATATAAATATATATTTAATTAATTCAAAAATCAACTTTTTATTTTAGACTCGAAATCGAACCCACCGACTGTCCTTCCTAGCTAATTACGCCTATTCCAAACACAATGGGATATATTTCGTTGGCTGATTCGACCAGTTTTCATCAAAATCAAAATATAACTTTATATATTGAATTTGAACGTGCATTTCAATTTACTGGGGCCACATACAGACTCTAAAAATTCCCGAAAAATTATTTCTAACTTCGTATTGACGATACGGTTCTAACAAAACTAATTTTATCAAATTTTGAGACCGTTTGTAAAATGACCATTTTCTGGTCGATCGAAATTGACTTAAACTGTTAAAATACGTTTTCCTTTGCCACGCTCACATATTGATTCGAAAAATTATGAAATTTGGAATCTAGCAATAACTTGACATCTCGGATCCAACAAAAGTGGGTTCATCGAAAACGAAGGTCGTTTGCAAAATTTCCATTTTTAAGAGCAAAAATTCCATAGCGACTATTCTGAATTTTCAACTGGACATAACTTTTTATTCCCGCTATGGAATTTTTGTTTTCCGGATTCGTTGGAAAGATATTCTCAATTAGATTCTAATATTTTTGGTTTCACTAAAATCCGGCTTATTTTGAATCCAGTACATCCATTTGAAATTTGAAATCGAATTTTCAAACTACCGCGCCATTTTCAATTCCTTTTATAATTATAAATAAGTAGTTATATTCTAACGATGATTCATATAAATATATACGTTCTAATTCTATTCAAAATAAATTTCTCGTCCTTATTATTTAAAATAATTCATTTTAAATATTCAAAATTCACTAAAATTGCCAAAATAAAAATTTTAAATTGGCTCAGAATTTCCGGATTATTACACCTGGTTGTGTTGTTATCGAAAAACCTTAATTATAAAACCATTTCTTTCAACTAAGTAAATTCTTATAGTAAATTTGTGCATTAAGTTTTGGTTGTTAAGGCATTTGTTGCATATGTGCTTTAATTCCATTCTTATTTTAGAAAATGTCATTAACCATTATTTCCATTCTTATAGTAAATTTCTTATAGTAATTTTTTTAAAGTAAATTCCATTATTTAATTCCATTCTTACAGTAAATTTCTTATAATAATTTTTTTACAGTAAATTCCATGCTTTAATTCCATTATTTAATTCCACTCTTACAGTTAATTTCTTATAATAAATTTGTCATTTCTTTTAACTACATGATCTGTTTCAGTGTTTTGCATATGTTATCATAACCGAAAGTGGTGCAAGTGAATAAATTTTTTTGTCACTTGTAACAAACTGCACTGAAAAGTATTAAATTTAAAATATTTTCTCCATTAATTATTAATTAACACATAACAAACATTTTTATATCACATACTAGGAGTGTTATCTACATTCATGATCGTTGTTACACGTAGCACAACTAAAAGAATACTGATTAGCATATGAAACACATTTGGTTACTTTTGTAATGCTATTACATTTTTTAATATATGTGTGATTTCCTTTTTTTTCCTTGTTCCTTGTCGAGTCAAATTTTGTATAGCCTGCATTTGATTCATTCTATTTTGTTGAAACATCCATTTTTTCCACTTCGCAATCTTATGGCTAAAAGATGTAACTAAGGTCTGATTAAGTTACAAATTGCAATAGAAATTATAGGGACTAATTAAATATGTGCATGTATGGGTAGTTTGTTAGATCAAATGTTGTTAATGGATATTTGAAAAAAAAACCTCACCAGCATCTATCCGTCCGAGAGGCAGATGTCAAAACTATTCATTATTATCCATTTTATTTATTTTTTCAAACTCTTCTCATTAATGAAATTGAATAAAACACATGTCAAACCAAAATTTGATTTTCATTTAACTCGACTAATCGACCATCAATGGATGTAAAATTTATCAAATATTTTTCTGTATTTGCATGTACAATTATCCAAGTTTCAAAAATAATTTTTGTATAAGGATGCAAATATTTACCGAGAAGGCATTGAATTGCCTATAAGGCAGCAACATAAGCCATTGCAAGCAGCACCGAGAGGCTCTAGCAAATGGCGTTGTGTTGCAAGGCAACACCGCCAAGGCTGCTGCGAGGTAGCACATCCAAGGCTACTGCGAGGTAGCACCACCAAGGCTGCTGCTACCCTTCAAAATGTAGGAATCTTATCCTCCGACCGTCTTTTCTTTAGGTTCCGACGTTAGAGGATTATCAAGATGGACAAAAGATGGATCCACCTCCCAAGGTTCTGTCAGTTTTGATTTTCAATTTTATACGTGTTACTATTAAGATTGATTATCGATCTCTTTATGTGTTATAGAATGTCTGAAGAGTATAGGAAAGCTGTTTGGAAGTTTGTATATGAGCATGCAGAACGGAAGGGAAATCCAAAAAAAATTATTTGTCCTTGTATAAAATGCAGGAATCTTATCCGCCAATCGCTAAGGGATGTTTTATCACATTTGGTTTGTTTTGGAATTGACCCGATGTATGATGTATGGATTTTGCACGGGGAGGCACACCCTTCAGAAAGTGAAGGAGATGAAGTGACAGATACATATAGAATGTATTCAGGCACACAATTATGTGATGACGAGATGGAAGATCATGCTAACATAGAACATAGGGTGGAGTCTAATGTAAGACATGGGGTGGAGTCTAATGTATGACATGGGTTGGAGTCTGATGTAAGACATAGGGTGGAGATTAAGGAGATTATAGACAATTCCAAAATTCCTTTGTACCCTGGTTATGCAAGCTACACAAAGTTGTCGGCTACAATACTACTTTACAAGCACAAAGCTCGAAATGGTATATCTGACACAACATTTATGGAACTTCTTAAACTTATAAACGATATGCTACCTATGGAAAACACGCTTCCTGATTCGACGTATGCAACAAAGAAGATACTGAAATCATTTGGTTTAGGCTATAAACGAATACATGCCTGAGTAAATGATTGTTGTCTTTTTAGGAAAGATCTCTCACATAGTGATTCTTATCCGAAATATGGAAAATCACGTTGGAAAAAAAACAAGATAAAGGAAGATGGAAAGCAAGCCAAAGTAGCTGCAAAGGTCTTGAGGTACTTTCCAATAATACCAAGACTGAAAAAAATGTTTATGTCCGCATAAACATCAGAGCAATTAAGATGGCATAAGATCATAAGAGTGAAGATGGTAAAATACGTTATCCAGTTGATTCTTCTCAGTGGGCTACAATTGATAGGACATATCCTTCCCTTGCATCTGATCTACAAAATTTAAGGCTTGGTCTTGCAAGTGATGGTTTAATCCCGTAGGGGATTGGAACAGTAAATACAATTGTTGGTCAGTATTTCTTGTTGCATACAACTTTGCTCCATGGCTTTGTATGCACAAAGATAATATGATGTTATCTTTATTAATTCCTGGGCTACGAAAACCAGGGAATGATATTGATGTGTATCTATAACCACTTATTGACGATTTGAAGAAATAATGGAATAAAGGGGTGAAGGCATATGATGCATACACTCGCAATAAATTTAGATTAAGTGCAATTTTAACGTGGACGATAAGTGATTTTCCAGCTTATGGAAATTTATCAGGTTGCACCGTAAAGGGTAAGAGGGCTTGTCCTGTTTGTGGTGTTAGTACATGCTCAATATGGTTACCATTTAGTAAGAAGTGTGCATATTTAGGCCATAGGAGATTCCTTGATCCTAATCATGAATATCGCCAATGAAAAAACTTGTTTGATGGAACCATAGATAAAAGACGAAGGAGTCCAATACAAACTGGTGATCAAGTCTTTGATATTGTTATAGATATTTGCAATGATTGGGGGAAAAAATTAAAGGAGGAAGTAAAAGAAACAAGGAAAAGAAAAAGGGGAGATGGGAAGAAAAAGGGAAGTCAAATATGGAAAAAGAAGTCTATTTTCTTTGATTTGCCTTATTAGCACATAAAACTTAAGTAGAAACATAATTGCTTCTTTTTCTATTACATAACCAGTACTTTATTGTTAATTATGTATAGTCTATATTTTCTTAGGTGCTTCCTTTGCATCACAAAATAGTGGAGTTTCCATTTAGGCAAATACTGTTCGCTTAGATGGATCCATTGAGAAAGCGATATATTATGGTGTTTTGAGTGAGATTTTGTTGTTAGACTATCGTCAGCTTCAGATTACTTTGTTTAAGTGTGATTGGGAAAATATTGATCGTGGAGTTAAGGTTGAAGATGGGTTTACATTAGTCAATTTACATCAATTCCAAAATAAATTTGCTAGTGATCCTTTCATCTTGGCAACGCAAGCCATACAAGTGTTCTTTTATAGGGAAAGCGGTTCTTCAAATTGGTATGTTGTGCTAAAAGCGCCTCCTAGAGGATTTCATGAGTTGGAAACATATGATGAGGAGGATGAGTCAACTTGCAAACCGGTAGATGAGTCACTACTTGTTGATAGAGATATTGATGATGGAGTTGAAAGTTATATAAGAAAGGATTATGATGGTATTTTGGTATTATATACACATCCTTTATTAATGATTGTGTTAAAACATAGTTGTATAATAATATAATCAAAAAATTACCATATAATCAAAATATTGTATGATATACACATCCTTTATTAATGATTGTGTTTAAACATAGTTGTATAACAATATAATCAAAAAATTACCATATAATCAAAATATTATATGATATAAGCATCCTTTATTAATAATACGCGTGTAACATAGATTTTATCATGAAAAAGAACAATTGTTGTCTGTTCCAAAGTTGCAATAGAAAATTGGTGATCAGATGAAAATTTCATTACATTATTTGTTAACGTACCTCATTACTCACCTATTGCATTTATTCGTATATGATGTTCTGATCACATATATATATATATATATATATATATATATATATATTGGTACCTCCATCAACGGAAAATAGTAACTTGAAGCATCAATAATTAAAATGGATCAAAATTCAGGACAGGTAAATTATTAAAACTTTTGGCAATGAAATCTGTTTTCATGCTGCTATTTGGTGCATGTTCCAATGTGCACTAAGAAGATTTAGCAGTTATGTCTCTTATTTGTAACCAGTTACTAAAATCCATCATTTGGATGCCAAGTACACTCTTTTACTATGCTTATTATTTTCTTTTGTTATTAAATTGAAGCCATATTAAACGTGAACATGGATGTAGATTAATTGTTATTCCTTATTTATTCCTTATTAAACATGAACATGCACATCGCCAGTTCTATTCCACTTAATTAATTATTTTCTTTTATTAATCTCGGCCTCTTAATTATGTTTATCAATCACAACATGTTCGTATTTAGGTTCAACTGGAACATGAAATTGTCGTCTTCTCAAATCTAACGGTAGTTTGAATCATGTGTGCTACTGCAAGAATATTCTTTGTTGCTTGATGAGAGATATGGATTTAAGCCCCTTTTATATATCCACACAATTTTAGCGCTGAAATTTTCATCATCCCACAATCTAAAGTAGTGTCTCGGTTATAAGAAACAAGAAGATATCAACAATCTTCTACAAACATTGTTTTTTAAATTCCTTTTGTTGATTAAATGTCACACATCTTTGTTGTCTGTTACATCTGCTTAATCATTGGAGAAAACAATACTATTATGTCTTTCTTTTGAGTGTTAATAAATTTTTCTCATTTATGGTTATTTAGACTCCCATTTGCTGTCACGCTTTAAAATGAGGTTCTAATGCTAAATTTTCATATATTGTGGATAATTATGCTGTGTGTTTACATAATATATTGTGCACAAGTTAGCTTGGAACTGCATGCATGCATAAGTATTTGTGTTGTCGTAAGGTAAAATGCCAATCCTTATTTATAGGCAACATGATACTGTGAAATATCTTTTATTTCAAAAGGTTTTCCAAATTATCAGTCCCGTTGTGAATTATTATTTTTCTGCACCTTTCTTTTCCCAACTATCTGCCTTTCCACTACATGAAAGATTAATATATGTATATTGCAAATGTATTAGTGTCAACTTTGAGGGTCGAAAAAGCTGGTCGTTAGGGTTTTTTGACTTGATAATTTCAAAATCATATGTGCCCTGAATAGATTTAGTATCTATAAAAACAAATGATGCTTATGTCGCTGCTTTTAATGAATAAAAACCGTCAATAAGAATATTAACTTTGTTAATGTATATTACTTTTGTTTATAATATGCTTTAGCATAATATTTCCAAGATAGCATTAGTTAAGATTATTTAAGAATGTTACATATGTTATATGTATAAAATTATATGAGTTTATATGTATCTTTTTACTATATGCGTGTTTACTTTTTTATATCATATAATTTCAGCTCATTTTATTAAATTTGTCAATTTACAACTATTTAATTATTTATACTGTTTTTTTTGTTATAATATGCATGGATATATCATCTTGTGAATACGTCTTGAAATTATGATTATTACTTGAATATTGCATGATATTTAATTTAATTTAATAACAATATTACTATGTTTAGTATGAATTAAATGGACAAAAGAAAAAAATCAGTCATCATTATAATATTTACTTTGAATTAATTACGCTAAAAAAGGTATAAATAATTTCAGAACAATTAGATAAAATATAAAATTAAGCTATCACACTAAATGATGTGAATATTTCATTTTTAATCTTATTTCTTATCCACTTTTGACTAAAATAAAAGTAAGCTTATATTTATATATAGCAACAAATATTTTACTACAGTGCAAAACATGCAAAGCCTTTGTTTCTTATAGTATGTATTTGCTTTTTCTAGAAAAAAAATAGTTATGAACCATAAGATGGCGATTATATGTACCCTATTGACATAAGCATTATGTAGTAGCATTACGAAGTTACACATTACTAATGTATCATTTTATTTCATGGTCAAATTTATTTTTATACGTAAAAGGTTAAGAAAATTGAATATACATTTATGTGTGTGTATATTTATTTACAAACATTGCGAACATGTTGAGTGTACATATAAATATCTTTTCACTATAATTGTAATATGAGTTTATAATTAATTATTATTAGGTTCTGTACGCTAATATATTTTTTGTTGTCATATGTGGTTGTCGTTATTAATTTCCACACTTAATTAGCAGGAAAGAGAATTAACCAGCACAATCTGTGATTGACATGGTATATTGGCAGTAAATATGTAAACATTTTAATTGGGTACACGGAATAGCTGGATTTGGGATTAAAAGCTAGTTCAAGAAAAAAATATTATTTGAATATATTGCTTCGCACATATTGTACAAATACCAAAGCAAGCTGGTAAATATAAATAGCCAACTGACAGCTTTGTACTTAGTGGTAGCTATTGACAATATTGTTAAGGTATCATCTATTTATTGTATGTGAGGGTTGTGTGATTTATTCTGATTTTGTATTTAAACTGTCAAACAAGCAATGATGCTATGTGATTTCTTCTGACTTTGTATTTATTCACGTATGCATAAGTATTGGTTGTGAGTTATATTTTACATGATGTTGTGTGATTACTTTCCAGCAAATCATGTTTTTTTGACTTTGTATGCCAATTTCAGGTATCAAAGGTAGCAACAAGACTGTCGTCAAAAAGCAATCTCTAGCTGCAGTTACAACTTTAGAGACAAAGGATAAGGCGGCTGGTGTAAAAATCAATTTTATGGGATGTGTTGATGTTAGAAGATCCCCTCGGAAGCATACTGACTTACAGGCTGAACCTATTAAAAACCAGCCTCTTCCCTATAAAAATCAGCTGCCTTCAACTCTAAACCCCACACCCAATTAAAACCATCCTCCACTTGATAAAAACCAACCTCCACCCGATAAAAACCAACCTTCAAATCTCACTCCTAGCACTGGTTCGTCCGCATATCCAAATGTTACAGGAAGTGTTGGTCTTAGAAGATCCCCTCGGTAGCGTACTGAAATCGGGCCTCAACCCGTTACAAACCAGCCTCTTCCCTATAAAAATCAGTTGCCTTCAAATGTAACCCCACACCCGATAAGAACCAGCCACCACTCGATATAAGCCAGACTTTGAATCCCATGAACATAGACCCACTCAACGCCATCGACGCTTCGGGCAACCCGGATTCTAATGATTGTATTCAAGAAGAAATGAGAAGGAAAAAAAGTGGGAAGACAATGATGTCAACGTTTACTTTGAAGACGAATAAGATCAGGGCTAAAGTTGAATTCAAGGATCGAGGTCAACCAGTAGGCTCTAACTCAAAGCACTTGTCATCCTATATTGGCATCGTGGAAAGGGAGATGGCACCATTGTGTCAGATTGGGAAAAGGTCGATGCAAACTTAAAGAAAGATATATGGACTTGTATTCAGGTATGAAATATGCTATCATACCACTATTATACTAGTTATAATCAAGCTTGATTTTTCTTGATATTTTGTAGAGTTTCAATGGACTAGATTTTTCTTGAAACAGTTTGGATCCAAATCCAAAGCATTCTATTTGCATAGGGATAGGGATGAAACAATATTAATGGACTTACAGTTGGTAATTTTTCGAAAGGGATGAAACAGTTTGTGATACGGTTACAAAAACATGTTGAAACAATTTTAATAGGGATGAAACGAGGTACTTATTAGTTTTAAGGGATCCAAAACAGTTATTAAATGAGGTACTTATTAGTTTTTCCTCTATTTGGATCCAATGCATGCTATTTGCATTTCAAAAGATATGTATAATGGATTTGTAACCTGTTTCTTAGCTTGTGTATATAGTACATCCTGTTTTAATGGACTTGTAACCTATTTTGTATAGAAACAATGTGCCAGTGAACAAAATCTAGAACATCCCGTGTATATAGTACATCCTGTTTTAATGGACTGGTAACCTGTTTTATATAGAAACAATGTGCCAGTGAACAAAACACCAGTTAATTCCTCAGTTTTAATGGACTTGTAACCTGTTTGTATACAAACAATGTGCCAGTTAATTTTATGAGAACATCATGTTTATTTCAAGTTATTTTTGTTGTGCAGGCAAGATTCACGGTAGATGTAGCAAACAAAGACTTATTGCATAAGATGGTGTGAAACGACCCGAACTTCCCCAGTAAGGAAAGCCCGGATTGAATTAAGGACAAGCCACATCGGAACGCAAACAGAAGAGCATTTCATTGCTTATTACAATGATTCCATCAGAATACAAGAATATGCAGAGTATGAATAATTACAATACAACAGAAAAACATCAGAGATTACAATACATTAGATAGCAGCAGAAAATAATACAATACACAACTGAAAGAGATATACTGATACAGAGCTTTCCGGATATCATTCCAGCTGTAAACCAGGATCCTGTGAATATAAATCTGCAAAACCAAAACTACTAGCTGCTCGTGTCGAAATAAGGGCACCTAGAGTTTAGGTTAAAACAATAAACTCCAGGTCAGTCATGTGACTGGTGTGAGAACTAAAACAGTTATTTAAAGCTTTACTTTAAAGCAGATATATCAAGGGACCACGCCGTATAACACAGAACGGGTTGCCTCCCAAGAATACCGGTGCATATAAAAAAAACAGTGCAATGCTTTTGGAAAAATGAAGCTATTATAAGACCCAGGTCCCATCACACAATGCAACACAAGCCAAAGGATAGGGTTTTCCCTTATAATAGCCAAACATGCTTGGTATGTTAAAAACAAATCATTTGATACTATTATAAGTGCATAGTGTATAAAACTATTTCAAATCATAAGTATCAATCATAGACGGCATGGGTACCATATATCATGTCGCCATACTGGGCTCTACAGTCAAAACCGCAAAATCATGTATTTGGAAATTGGATTTCCATCTATGAACCGAGGCAAGGGATCGTCCTCTACCGAATTCGAGACTGTCTAGCCTGAGCCTCAGGCTACAGCCGCAACTACACCTAGGAGTTACAGTGTCGGTCCACCGATGTGGATTAAAATGCCTGAACACTGCGTTTCCCCGCCCTTTGGGGCGTAAATGAGCCAAATGACTCCATTGGCTCCACATAATCACCGATATATCTGAGGCGCCTCGCAACAACAACAACCACACAGGTGAAAATAATATAAATGTCAGGGCTGGTAGGTCACTGACACCACCCTAGCTAGAAAGAAACGCATGCCCTCCCTGGATCCTTCTCCCGTTTCTGGTTCACAACCGGTGTGTGAGGCTCGCAATTCAACGCTACACAAAGCTATGCCACACAGGCCGTGCTTTGATCATCAACCACAAGACTCTGTTTTTCAATAGAAGCCTTGATCATACTTCCACTTAGGCATGCCACACAGGCAATTCACTCCATGCGTTTGATATCCATCAATATAAAACCTATGAGCTCGTACGTCTCAGAGAAGGGCGTTAAGCAAGAGAATAAATTCTCCGCCGCCAAACAGATATATATTTAATAGAAATCAATCACACAGAATAAAATCCAGTGTTAGACACACAGTCCATTTACATGTCCGTTCTGGGTCTGAACGAAACCGGAGGCACCTTGTACCTCGCATATCCATCGATCTCCAAGTACGTTTGGACGATCACCAACTGATTCCCTCCTCTTGGGTGTACAGCCCAATCAAGATCATCAGTAATCACCCAAACGATGTGAAGACCTCCAGTCTTCAACCACCGTCTTCATCCTCGACACCACGTCGAATCAGTTATTCAGAATAGGATAAACCCGGTCTTTCTGAATAACTCGCGTATATAATAAACAAGTGTTACACAAACACAACATACGCCTCATTCCAATTCAGAATATTCTTTTATTCAAATATTCTTATACTTTGGGAAAGGTTCCCATTAATTTTATCAAAGATAAATTCTTTAAATTTATTCTTTAATCTTCTTTTGAATATCAATTAAAACTAGTCGGGATTAGCGAAACACACTTAAGTAATCATTTATTTTATTTCCCAATCCCAACCTATTCATCCCATGAAGTAAAACTAGTCATACTTCATATCTAACACCACAGTGTTATTGGTAAATTCAATTACCATTTCGCATTCATATCTAATTAAAGATTTAACTATCGCCTAGAGCAAAACTGGTGATACTCCATTCTCGATCATTTCAATCTAATTAAAGATTCATTAAAACTCCACTTGGTTTTAATCTTCCCAAAAATCAATTTTAATGATTATTTAACTTGGGAAATCATATTCTGTCTTTAACTGGGTTAAAGAACCAATGTCATTCAAAACACGGTTCACGATAAACCCCAAAATCACACTCTAATCCAATTCCAATTAAATCCCATTTAATTTGTACACTTCATTAAACCTAAATAAAAAGATTTAATCTTTTTCTCCACCGGGTTTAAGAACAGTGTTAATAAAGACACCATTCACGACAAACCCAAATCCCATTTGATATTAAATACAAGGTTCTGAATAGAAAATATATCGGCTTATATTCAATATCAAATTCTACGACCAAAAAATATCGTATTGGAAATAACGATATAAATATATCTTTCAAATTTCCATAACACTATCTGTATAATCATGAAATCCAACATCGAAATATTCGAAAGGGCAATTTCGATTCATGTGACGATCCCAAAATCCGAGGGGCGGTATTAAGGATAATCATTGGAATATAACACATTAATCATCATAGCAGAGTACAGATAATAGCAAAAACAATAAATAGAATAATTTTACATGGATATGACAGCGGAATCACAACATGTAACAATATCAGAATAGCACAGCGTAGGATATAACTTAGTAGATAAAAAGGGAAGTGATCAGTCATCATCGCCAGAGGCGGAATACATACATGCAGTGAGACATAATAAGGGTATCAGTCTACATCGCCGAAGGCGGTACATATACATACAATAAGAAGTACTGAAAGTAAAGCAGTCTGCATCGCCAGCGGCGGAATCATAATATAAGTACAATAATGGCGGAAAATGTCAAAGTCGTCTCTGTGAAGTCAGCCTCGTCATGAGCCAAAATGCACTCTATGCAACAGTGCAGAGCCAAAAACAACCTTTCACCTGTGAACTAGGCTGCCCATGTGAAAATAAGGGCACCCGCGTTTGCAAAGTGAAACAAACAACGAGTCAGTCATGGGGACTGGTATGAGGAATCTATTTAACAGTTTAAACAACAGTAATAAGCAAATCATAGGACCACGCCAATTTCGTGGAACGGGTTTACTCCAGTGATTGCTAGTGCATTTGAAACAAAGCAAATTCTTTTAAAACAACGCAATGCTTTTAAAAAGAATGAAGCCATTATAAGACTCAAGTCCCATCATACAATGCAACGCAACCCGGAGGATAGAGTTTTACCTTATAACGGCCAAATATGCTTGATACGTGTAAAGAAAAATCATTTGATATTATTACTAGTGCATATATGTTTCAAAAATGAATAGCATCATAAATATCAATCATAGGCGGTATAGCTACCATATACTATGTTACCATACTAGTTCTACAATCGAGTCCGTTATTTCGTATTGGAAATTGGATTTCCGTCATGAGTCGAGGCAAGGGACAAGCTCCTCTCCGCTTCGAGACATTCTAGCAAATGCCTCAGGACTACACACTCTGGGTAACCCCTGGATCTTCAGGGTCGGTCCTCTCTTACGTTTGAGGATTAATTATGCCTGAACACATGTTTCCCGGTCCTTACAGACCTATAATCGAGGCGCCTCGCATTCCAACAACCACATAGGTGAAAAATAGATATATATGTCAGGGCTGGTAAGTCACTGACACCACCATAGCTAGAAAGAAACATCGTGCTCTCCCTGCAATCCGTATCCCGTTTTTAACTCATACCGGGGTGTGAGGCTCGCGAATCCACGCTATACACAAAGCCAGGCCACGTAGACCGTGCTTTGATCATCATCCACAAGACTTTCCTTTGCAACAGAAGCCTTGATCACAGCATCTTGGCATGCCACATAGGCAGTCCACTCCATACGATTGATTTCCTTCGATATATAACCTCTAAGCTCGTACGTCTCAGAGAAGGGCGTTAAGCAAAAGAATAAATTCTCCGCCGCCAAACAGATATATATTTAGCAGAGATCAATCAGTATAGAACAAAATCCAATGTCAGACACACAGTCCATTTACAAGTCCGTTCTGGGTCTTGAACGAAACCGGAGGCGTCAAATTCCTCGTATATCCGTACAATCAACACATACGTTCAGACGGCTACTACCTCCGTTCCTTTACGGTAGCTACTCCGGTCAGGAACCTCAGCAGCGCCCATCCAACCGATACGAAGATCGTCGGTCTTGAATCGTCATTGCATTTCCCAATTCGAATCGCTCGATAAATTATTTGAAATGAGGGTTAGCTCGGCCTTTTCAAATAATTCACGTAATTAGAATTCAAATCGATTATTTCCATGGTTATATTATTCGACATTCATCTTTCAGTTCTTTAGTGTTATTTTCGTGTCAAACACATACAACCATCAAATATCAAACAATTCAAGCCCAATTGGTTTATTTGCAATCTATGTTGCCTATAATATTTTATAACGATTTTTCGCCATTTTTATTCATTTAAAAATGGCCATATTTAATTAAACGACATTTCAGGTCGTACCGTGGCACTGGCGCTATTTTTCCCCTAATTTTTTTTACACATATCGAGAAATCTAACCGTCGGATTTCTACGAAGTCTATATCAGTGGGAAGCTATTCCCAAAGCGAACCCAACGGTTCCAGTTTCGTGAGAATCCAACGGTCGGATCTTCCACACTGGTCGTTTGAAGTTACGGTTTCAAAATTCGAACTGCAGCATCGTTATTTGATTTAATTTAATTATGTTTATATTTATATATAAATATAAACGATTCTGGCGCTATTTTTCTTCAGATTTGAATGAAACATTCTGGACAATCCAATCACTGGATTTTTACAAGGTTGGTGCCGTTGGGAAGATATTTCCAAGGCGAACCCAGCGGTTTCGGGAAAATCCGATGGTCGGATTTCTCGTACTAATCGTTTCAAATTACGATTCCAAAACACGAACTGCACGGCTTCGATTCCTTTCAATTATATTTATATTTATATATATAAATATAGTTCATCCTATAATTCCAACTATAGTTCATTCTATATTTTCAACTTCGTTTTCACTTCAAATATTTCACTAACGCCTTAATATTTCGAAAAATTTCGCCATAACCTCCTTTGTACGGGGAGGGATTTGGAAATTTATTGGGCCATGTTAGGTACCCAATAAATCCTAAAAAGCATCCACATATTTATAGTGATATATTCTGGTGTTTACGGGGGAGTATGTACGGATAATCACTCCAGAGAATAAATTCTCGTCACCCCGTTTCCATGTGGAAATAAATAGTCCATGTGCCGTGTCTAATAACTAGAGAGACGTGATTATTGTCAACTCCAGACCCGTGTGGGGTTTTTTTATTAATCTGGCAATTTATCGTTATATTTTATATAGTCCATATCAGTCATCAGTTCAACCTGTAGTATATAATCATCGCCATACAAGCCTCTCGCTCGTATGGTAAATCTTCCACCTCGTCACACAAGCTCCAATTGCTTATGTGGAATATGATGAAGTATGCCTATCGTCAAGAAGTATGCCATGTAGTGTAGTTCAAAATTAATTGTTACTATCCTATGGCGATTTATATTATTTCACATAGAATAACCAGCACTCCGCATCCAATGGCATTCACAGGAGTTGATATAAAAATAAAATTTGCGCAGCCAACTCATCAAGGTTTACCTATTTGTCGGGCACGCAAATAATTTCTTTACTCTACAGCTAATCCATTTTTCCTGTTCAACACATGTATATATATGCAGAACAAAGCTAATAATAATATTTCTAGCAAACTATTATTTATTTCAACACGTGTGTATTTTTATCAATGCTATACATGATAAAAGAAATATTTTTATATCAAAAATATTTATTCAGCACGTGAATGTTTTTAACACTTCATATTCACAATAAAAATGTAGTTTTTATTGTCTATTCATTTTATTTTGAAATACGATAACATTCAACACATGAATTTCAACCCGACGAACGAATTTCAATTCAACACATGAATATTTTCTATGGTTCGTATATATATAAAAATGTGATTTTTATCGCTAAAGCAATTTGTTTAAATTCAAATAATATTCAACACATGAATTTTGATTCAATGAATGAATTTCAACTCAACACATGAATATTCGCTATAATTTGTATATATATAAAAATGTGATTTTTATCGCTAAAGCTAGTTGTTTAAATTCAAATAATATTCGACACATGAATTTTGATTCAACGAATGAATTTCAACTCAACACATGAATATTCGCTATAGTTTGTATATATATATAAAAATGTGATTTTTATCGCTAAAGCTATTTGTTTAAATTCAAATAATATTCAACACATGAATTTCAACTCAACGAATGAATTGCAACTCAACACATGAATATTCGCTATAGTTTGTATATATATAAAAATGTGATTTTTATCGCTAAAGCTATTTGTTTAAATTCAAATAATATTCAACATATGAATTTCAACTCAACGAATGAATTGCAACTCAACACATGAATATTCGCTTCAACGTATGTAATTTATTTCAACGAATGAAAATTATTCTAACACATGTATATTTTAGAAAATTTCGGCAGCATAACGGCAGGGTAGTTAAAACCGGGACCGTCCCTAGTACGGCTCCTCGCTCTACCTTAAAACCTCGCGGTTTTTAATAATGGGGATCATGCATCTAGTTCGCACGCAGGCGGCATGTTTTATTTTCAATTCCATAATCCTATTCTATTTTGTTTCAACCACAAGAGGGTATTTTTCAACCACAAAGGTATTTTTCAACCACAATATCAACCACAAACAATTATTTCCAACCATTCGTCATACCATATAATATCACGTCAATCACAAGCAATAAATATCGTCCATGGTCTGTGGACGAGGGGAGTATATATATATATATATTATATTATAATTCACTTGCATTTCATCACAATTCAAAGCATATATGTTTCATTCAACGCTTGTATAATTTATACATCGCGAATATAACTTATACAACACATGTACATGAGGTATACAATGCGTATATAATTTACACTTCGCTTATATAATTTATACAACGCGATCCCATTCACACAATTTAGTTTAGATTCCTCACATTGGTTATTGCAGTGCTAAAAATCCTAGGAAGATCAGAAAAATCCGCGGCTTCTTCTAGAATGTAGAGAGCCTCCTTGCAGTCACGGTGTCTCCTGTTTCATCGAATTTCGTTAACGAACGAAAAAGATATTATTTTTCAAAGTTTTGCAACGCTTTATAGTGTTATTTTCATTTCAAAATAATAAAGGTCATACCTTTATTTTTTGTTCAGAACTAGGTTTGGGATTTTTGCAAAATCCGTGAAGTATGGGTATGATCGGCGGTGCTGACGTGGAAGGGAGCGGCGAGGGCTTCACGACGCTGGTGGTTTGAGGGGTTGCGATGGCAGATCGGGGCGGCGGCGGCGCTGGGAAGTCGATGACTTCCTGGCTTCGATTCAGGTGGAGGAGGTGGTGGTGGATGTCGGGTTGGGGTCGGATCTGAAGAGGGGCGAAGGGGCTTTCGAGTGGCGGTGGTGGCGCGGCCTGTAGGTGGCGGTGGCGGTCGTAAAACGAAGGGGAAGGTCGGAGCTTCCTGGATCGTTGGTTTCGTCTGAGGCGGCTAGGGTTTTTGAGATATTTTTTTTTATAAAGGAAAAATTCTATTGGTCGAGGCTTTATAGGAAATTTTAAATAGTGTTTTTACTAACGAACTCGAAATCAAACTAACGACTGTCGCCTCTAGCTAAATACCCCCATTCCGGACACAATGGGATATGTTTCGTTGGCCAATTCGACTGTTACGGTCAGTTATTTTTCAAATTAAAATATAAAACATTCAATATTTAATTTGAACGTACATTTCAATTTGCCAGGGCCACAAACTGAATCCAAAAATTCCAGAAAAATAAATCTAGCTTTGTTTTGACGATACGGTCCTAACAAAACCAGTTTCATCGAATTCTGAGCTCGTTTGAAAAACGGCCATTTTTAGGTCGACCCATTTTAACAGAAATTGACCAATCATATTTTCTTTTGCCCCGCTCACATACTAGCTTCAAAAATTATGAAATTTGAAACCTAGCAATAATTTGACATCCCGGACCCAACAAAAGTGGTTTCGTCGAATTCCGAGGTCGTATGCAAAATATCAATTTTCAAGGGCTATATATGCTATATAGCGACCTTTCTGAAAATTCATTTGGCCATAACTTTTGATTCCCGCTATGAAACTTCGATTTTTCAGATTCGTTAGAAAGGTATTCAAAAACAGATTTAAATATTTTCAGTTTCGCTAAAATCTGTTATATTTTCCACCCGGTACAGTCAGACAAAGTTTGTATTCAAAATTTCAAACTGCAATCCTATACCCAATTCTCTATTTTATTGAAATATGCTCTTTCAATTATTCAAATTCTTTGGTAATAACCAATTTTAAAAATTTTAAATTGGTTCACATTTTCCGGGTTATTACAATCTCCCCCACTTAAAATTTTCGTCCTCGAAAAGGAAATAACAGCTAAGTAGGAAATAAAATGTAAATGCAAAGTAATGTAAAGGTACCTTGCACCGGAGTTAGTCAGAGATGTCTACTCTGCATTTGGGGTAGGCTTGTTTAATGCTTTCCTCAGTCTCCCAAGTACAGTCTCTAGGATCACTACTCCACTGCACTTTGACTAAATGAATTTTTTTGCTCCTTAGCTCTCTAGTTTCTTTGCCAACTATCTTTAATGGCTCTCTTCTGAGTGCTAATTCTGGAGTTATGTCTATATCCTGTTGCGCTGCATCTTCCACAATAAGATCTGGATCATGAACATGTTTTCTAAGCTGAGACACGTGGAACACATCATGTACACCAGGCAACAAATCAGGTAATGAAACCCTATATGCAAGAGTTCTAATCCGTTCAAGTATAGGAAAGGGACCAATAAATCTCGGTTCCAACTTCCCAGTCTTGCCAAATCTGATTACTCCTCGCATTGGAGAAACTCTTAAATAAACATAATCGCCAACGGCAAATGATAAATCTCTTCTTCTCACATCAGCATAACTTTTCTGTCGGCTCTGTGCGGTTTTCAATTGCTTCTTAATGAAATCGACTTTATCCGATGCTTCTCGAATCATATCGGGCCCTAACACAAGTCTGTTGCCAGGTTCTACCCAACATGCGGGAGATCTGCACGGTCTACCGTATAATGCTTCAAATGGGGACATTCCCAGACTTGCTTGATAGCTATTGTTATAAGAGAATTCGGCTAAATGTAAGTGATCTTCCCATGAGCCTCCAAAATCAATAATGCAAGCCCGTAGTAAATCTTCTAGAATTCTATTCACCCGCTCAGTTTGGCCTTCTGTCTGAGGGTGATAAGCGGTGCTTAAATTCAATTTTGTTCCCAATTCTGCCTGGAATGCTTCCCAGAATTTGCTAGTAAACAGGGGATCTCTATCACTGACTATATTAAGCGGCACTCCATGTAGTTTAACTATTTCTTTAAAGTAAACCTGTGCTAAACCTTGAGCCGTTCTGTTGGATCGGACAGGTATGAAATGGGCAGTCTTCGTGAAGCGATCTACGATTACCCATATACTGTCGTTTCCCTTCCTAGTTCGAGGCAAGCCATCAGTGAAGTCCATCGAAATTTGTTCCCACTTCCATCCTGGAATTTCTAATGGTTGTAATAGTCCAGCCAATTTCTGCTGATCACTCTTAACTAGTTGACAAGTGGGGCATCTACTTACATATAATGAAATATCTCTTTTCATTGACCTCCACCAGAATGTGCGTTTGATATCGTTATACGTCTTGCTCACACCGGGATGGATACTTAGCTTGGACTTGTGGCACTCATCAAGTATTTCTCTTCTGAGCTCAGGAAGATTTGGGATGCAAATACTGCCCTTTAATCTAAGAACTCCTTTGTCATCGAGTCGGAAACTTGTGGATTCACCTCCCTTGACTCTCTGGCTGACTCTTTGAATAAATTCATCGTTTTTCTGAAGGGTCGAGATCATGTCTATTAATGAAGACGTGATGACAAAACTGGCGATGATTTCATTCTTTCTGCTGAGCGCATCTGCTACAACATTGGCTTTCCCTGGAGTGTATAGAATTTCAAAATCGTAAGCTGCAAGGAATTCTAACCAACGCTGTTGTCTCAAGTTCAGATCCTTCTGAGTGAATAGATATTTCAAAGATTGATGATCGGTAAACAGTTCGAACTTCTCGCCCAATAAATAATGCCTCCAGATTCTTAAAGCGAACACGATAGCTAATAACTCAAGATCATGAGTTGCATAGTTTCTTTCATGCGGCTTCAGCTGACGGCTGGCATAAGCGACCACTTGGCCTTTTTGCATTAATACTGCGCCTAGCCCTCTAATAGAAGCGTCTGTCCATACAGTCAAGTCTTGGTTGCCTTCTATTATTGTCAATACTGGAGCGGTTGTCAACTTCAGTTTCAGCTCCTAGAAAGCTTCTTCACATTCGGGAGTCCATTTGAATTTCTCATGCTTCTTTGTAAGCTTTGTCAAAACACCCGATATCTTGGAAAAATCCTGAATGAATTTCCGATAGTAACTAGCCAATCCAAGGAAACTTCGAACTTCAGTGGGGGTAGTAGGTTGTTTCCAGTTCTGAATCGCTGTAATTTTGCTTGGATCTACAGCAATCCCTTCTTTTGATACGACATGGCCTAGGAACTTAACTTCATCCTGCCAGAAGACACACTTAGAAAATTTAGCTTTCAAGACATTTCTCCTTAGAATTTTCAACACTTGTTCTAAATGTTTTGCATGCTCGCCTTCGGACTTGGAGTAGATTAAAATGTCATCGATGAAGACCAGAACAAATTTATTCAGTACACCACGGAACACTCTATTCATAATATTGACGAAGTATGCCGGAGCGTTACACAAGCCGAACGACATTACTAACCATTCGTAAAATAAATCGGGACCCCTGAAGGATGTCAAAGGAACACAGTCTTCTGCTATACGTAATTGGTGGAAACCGGTAGCTAGGTCCATTCTGGAGAATACTGTTGCTCCATTTAATTGATCTAGCAGATCGTCTATTCGGGGCAAGGGATATTTGTTCTTAAGTGTCTGTTTATTGAGATCTCGGTAATCAACACATAGTCTTAGAGTACCGTCTGATTTCGGGACAAATACTACTGTTGCTCCCCAAGCTGAAAAGCTCGGTCTGATCAGACCTTTCCAAAGCAATTCTCGGGTTTGACTACCAAACTCTTCTTTTTCTTTCGGGGCCATTCTTCTAATTAGATGCACTACTGGTCGGGCGTTAGGAATTAAATCTATCCTGAATTCAATTTCCCTTTGCGGCGGTAAGTTTTCTACTTCTTCAAACACATCCGCGTAGTTATTAACGACCGGTATCTTTTCTAATGAAGGGGGGGTAACTTCTAAAGAAGACCAAAATTCTGTTCTATTAATTTCTGAGCCATGGCATGGTATAGTGATATGCCCAAATTTTATGCTAACTTTCACGATTCTTTCGGCACATTTAACTTCGACCATATATTTTGTCAACCATTCCAAACCAAGAATAATGTCGAATTCAGACAAATCCATGACTATTAAGTTGATGGGAAACTTGTAACATGAATAAGAGATAGGCACTCTGCAGTACAAACTGAGACTAACAGAACCTCCTATCGGGTTTTGGACTTTAGTTGGTTCTTTTAGAATCCTTTGTTTCAATTTTAACTTGTGAACAGTGTTACCAGAAATGAAGCTACGTGATGCACCAGTATCAAAAAGTACAGAAACAGGAATATTTTTAATGGTAAGGGTACCTCCCAAGACGTCGGCTTTACCTGATCCATCGGTGATAGCTGGCGGGGTCTCCCCGTCATACACATGAGCCACTTGTGCATTCTGCTTCAGAGGACAATTCCTGCTATAGTGCCCCTTCTTATGGCAGTTGTAGCATTCGGCTGAGTCTGGATTTGCCTTAGGCTTCCTCGGGGCTTTGCATACATTAGAAAAATGACCTGGCTTCCCGCAGTTGTAGCAATTTCCTTTGGGGATCTTTCCAGGTTTCTGAGTAGCGGCCGCTGTAATGCTAGACTCGGGCTGATCTGCTGAAGCCTTGCGCTTATTTCCAGCTTGTCTTTTGGCGCGGTCTTGGCTAGCGTGCCTTTCATCCATATCTTCATAATTGCAAGCCATTTCTACTAATTCTGAGAAGGAGAGTTTGATGTTGCTCATGGCTCTGTCATGGTACTTGCGCTTTAGCCCAAATATGAATCTCTTGTTCTTTGCTTTGTTGGTCATAATAAGCTCTGGAGCATAGCGCGACAACTGGGTGAATTTATTGAGGTAATCCTGGATAGAGAGATCTCCCTGCTGGAAATTAGCAAACTGCTCTCGCATTCTCTCTAAGGCCTGTTCAGGTACAAACTTCTCATTGAACATAGTTTTGAATTGCTCCCAGGTCCTGACAGTACCTGCTGCATCCTCTGAGGTAATGGCATCCCACCACAGCTCTGCTTCCTCTTGTAGGAGCCAAATACCTAGTCGTGCTTTGTTATTGGTTCCCAAACCCATGCCTTCAAAGATCTTTTCACAGGTCTTCAACCAAGCTATAGCCTCTGTCACTGTACCAGTGCCAGAAAAGGGTTTTCCCCCAAGGTTCCTATACCTCTTCGCTACTCTGTCTAATTCGAAGTCCTCGGGTGCTGGTGGCTGAACAATAGGGCCTTCCTCAACTACGGGGATATTCCCCCGTCCTCCTGCTACTCCGGCTCGGCCTTCACGGCCTCCTCTAGTTGCTGCTGCTCGTGTAGCCATCAGAAAGAGTACTGTATAAGCAAGAAAAGAGTCAAGCTCACAGATTTGATAATTTTCATATATGATAAAGTAGGGGAACATAAGGAAAGGAAATGATGTACTGATCAATTTGTTTTGCTATTCTTCTTATCTCATTCTAGGACATTGCTAATCCTATCTCTAATGAGCTACTCGCCTTAGAACACTACTGATTCTATTATGACGAGGTGTTTAATGTGTTAGATCCCGGAGCTAAGATTAACCAAAGCTCTGATACCAACTTTGACGATCCCAAAATCCGAGGGGCGGTATTAAGGATAATCATTGGAATATAACACATTAATCATCATAGCAGAGTACAGATAATAGCAAAAACAATAAATAGAATAATTTTACATGGATATGACAGCGGAATCACAACATGTAATAACATCAGAATAGCACAGCGTAGGATATAACCTAGTAGATAAAAAGGGAAGTGATCAGTCATCATCACCAGAGGCGGAATACATACACGCAGTGAGACATAATAAGGGTATCAGTCTACATCGCCGAAGGCGGTACATATACATACAATAAGAAGTACTGAAAGTAAAGCAGTCTGCATCGCCAGTGGCGGAATCATAATATAAGTACAATAATGGAGGAAAATGTCAAAGTCATCTCTGTGAAGTCAGCCTCGCCATGAGCCAAAATGCACTCTATGCAACAGTGCAGAGCCAAAAACAACCTGTCACCTGTGAACTAGGCTGCCCGTGTGAAAATAAGGGCACCCGCGTTTGCAAAGTGAAATAAACAACGAGTCAGTCATGGGGACTGGTATGAGGAATCTATTTAACAGTTTAAACAACAGTAATAAGCAAATCATAGGATCACGCCACTTTCGTGGAACGGGTTTACTCCAGTGATTGCTAGTGCATTTGAAACAAAGCAAATTCTTTGAAAACAACGCAATGCTTTTAAAAAGAATGAAGCCATTATAAGACTCAAGTCCCATCATACAATGCAACGCAAGCCGGAGGATAGAGTTTTACCTTATAATGGCCAAATATGCTTGATACGTGTAAAGCAAAATCATTTGATATTATTACTAGTGCATATATGTTTCAAAAATGAATAGCATCATAAATATCAATCATAGGCGGCATAGCTACCATATACTATGTCGCCATACTAGTTCTACAATCGAGTCCGTTATTTCGTATTGGAAATTGGATTTCCGTCATGAGTCGAGGCAAGGGGCAAGCTCCTCTCCGCTTCGAGACATTCTAGCAAATGCCTCAGGACTACACACTCCGGGTAACCCCTGGATCTTCAGGGCCGGTCCTCTCTTACGTTTGAGGATTAATTATGCCTGAACACACGTTTTCCGGTCCTTACAGACCTATAATCGAGGCGCCTCGCATTCCAACAACCACATAGGTGAAAAATAGATATATATGTCAGGGCGGGTAAGTCACTGACACCACCATAGCTAGAAAGAAACGTCGTTCTCTCCCTGCAGTCTGTATCCTGTTTTTATCTCATACCGGGTGTGAGGCTCGCGAATCCACGCTATACACAAAGCCAGGCCACACAGACCGTGCTTTGATCATCATCCACAAGACTTTGCTTTGCAACAGAAGCCTTGATCATAGCATCTTGGCATGCCACATAGGCAGTCCACTCCATACGATTGATTTCCATCGATATATAACCTCTAAGCTCGTACATCTCAGAGAAGGGCGTTAAGCTAAAGGATAAATTCTCCGCCGCCAAACAGATATATATTTAACAAAGATCAATCAGTATAGAACAAAATCCAATGTCAGACACACAGTCCATTTACAAGTCCGTTCTGGGTCTTGAACGAAACCGGAGGCGTCAAATTCCTCGTATATCCGTACAATCAACGCATACGTTCAGACGGCTACTACCTCCGTTCCTTTACGGTAGCTACTCCGGTCAGATACCTCAGCAGCGCCCATCCAACCGATACGAAGATCGTCAGTCTTGAATCGTCTTTGCATTTCCCAATTCGAATCGCTCGATAAATTATTTGAAATGAGGGTTCGCTCGGCCTTTTCAAATAATTCACGTAATTAGAATTTAAATCGATTATTTCCATGGTTATATTATTCGACATTCATCTTTTAGTTCTTTAGCGTTATTTTCGTGTCAAACACATACAACCATCAAATATCAAACAATTCAAGCCCAATTGGTTTATTTGCAATCTGTGTTGCCTTAAATATTTTATAACGATTTTTCGCCATTTTTATTCATTTAAAAATGGCCATATTTAATTAAACGACGTTTCAGGTCGTGCCGTGGCACTGGCGCTGTTATTCCCCTAATTTGTTTTACACATATCGGGAAATCTAACCGTCGGATTTCTACGAAGTCTATATCAGTGGGTTGGTATTCCCAAAGCAAACCCAACGGTTCCAGTTTCGTGAGAATCCGACGGTCGAATCTTCCACACTGGTCGTTTGAAGTTACGGTTTCAAAATTCGAACTGCAGCGTCGTTATTCGATTTAATTTAATTATATTTATATTTATATATAAATATAAACGATTCTGGCGCTGTTTTTCTTTAGATTTGAATTAAACATTCCGGACAATCCAACCGCTGGATTTTTACAAGGTTGGTGCCGTTGGGAAGATATTTCCAAGGCGAACCCAGCGGTTGCGGTTTCGGGAAAATTCGATGGTTGGATTTCTCTTACTAATCGTTTCAAATTACGATTCTGAAACACGAACTACACGGCTTCGATTCCTTTCAATTATATTTATATTTATATATATATATATAGTTCATCCTATAATTCCAACTATAGTTCATTCTATATTTTCAACTTCGTTTTCACTTCAAATATTTCACTAACGCCTTAATATTTCGAAAAATTTCGCCATAACCTCCTTTGTACGGGGAGGGGTTTGGAAATTTATTGGGCCGTGTTAGTTACCCAATAAATCCTAAAAAGGATCCACATATTTATAGTGATATATTCTGGTGTTTACGGGGGAGTATGTACGGATAATTACTCCAGAGAATAAATTCTCGTCACCCCGTTTCCGTGTGGAAATAAATAGTCCATGTGCCGTATCTAATAACTAGAGAGATGTGATTATTGTCAACTCCAGACCCGTGTGGGGTTTTTATTAATCTGGCAATTTATCGTTATATTTTATATAGTCCATATCAGTCATCAGTTCAACCTGTAGTATATAATCATCGCCATACAAGCCTCTCGCTCGTATGGTAAATCTTCCACCTCGTCAGACAAGCTCCAATTGCTTATGTGGAATATGATGAAGTATGCCTATCGTCAAGAAGTATGCCATGTAGTGTAGTTCAAAATTAATTGTTACTATCCTATGGCGATATTTATTATTTCACACAGAATAACCAACACTCCGCATCCAATGGCATTCACAGGAGTTGATATAAAAATAAAATTTGCGCAGCCAACTCATCAAGGTTTACCTATTTGTCGGGCACGCAAATAATTTCTTTACTCTACAGCTAATCCATTTTTCCTGTTCAACACATGTATATATATGCAGAACAAAGCTAATAATAATATTTCTAGCAAACTATTATTTATTTCAACACGTGTGTATTTTTATCAAAGCGTATACATGATAAAAGAAATATTTTTATCATCAAAAATTTTTATTCAGCACGTGAATGTTTTTAACACTTCATATTCACAATAAAAATGTAGTTTTTATTGTCTATTCATTTTATTTTGAAATACGATAACATTCAACACATGAATTTCAACACGACGAACGAATTTCAATTCAACACATGAATATTTTCTATGGTTCGTATATATATATATATAAATGTAATTTTTATCGCTAAAGCTATTTGTTTAAATTCAAAGAATATTCAACACATGAATTTTGATTCAACGAATGAATTTCAACTCAACACATGAATATTCGCTATAGTTTGTATATATATAAAAATGTGATTTTGATCGCTAAAGCTAGTTGTTTAAATTCAAATAATATTCGACACATGAATTTTGATTCAATGAATGAATTTCAACTCAACGCATGAATATTCGCTATAGTTTGTATATATATAAAAATGTGATTTTTATCGCTAAAGCTATTTGTTTAAATTCAAATAATATTAAACACATGAATTTCAACTCAACGAATGAATTGCAACTCAACACATGAATATTCGCTATAGTTTGTATATATATATAAATGTGATTTTTATCGCTAAAGCTATTTGTTTAAATTCAAATAATATTCAACACATGAATTTCAACTCAACGAATGAATTGCAACTCAACACATGAATATTCGCTTCAACGTATGTAATTTATTTCAACGAATGAAAATTATTCTAACACATGTATTTCAGAAAATTTCGGCAGCATAACGGCAGGGTAGTTAAAACTGGGACCGTCCCTAGTACGGCTCCTCGCTCTACCTTAAAACCTCGCGGTTTTTGACAATGGGGATCATGCATCTAGTTCGCACGCAGGCGACATGTTTTATTTTCAATTCCATAATCCTATTCTATTTTGTTTCAACCACAAGAGGGTATTTTTCAACCACAAAGGTATTTTTCAACCACAATATCAACCACAAACAATTATTTCCAGCCATTCGTCATACCATATAATATCACGTCAATCACAAGCAATAAATATCGTCCATGGTCTGTGGACGAGGGGAATATATATATATATATATTATATTATAATTCACTTGCATTTCATCACAATTCAAAGCATATATGTTTCATTCAACGCTTGTATAATTTATACATCGTTAATATAACTTATACAACACATGTACGTGAGGTATACAATGCGTATATAATTTAAACTTCGCTTATATAATTTATACAACGTGATCCCATTCACACAATTTAGTTTAGATTCCTCACATTGGTTATTGCAGTGCTAAAAATCCTAGGAAGATTAGAAAAATCCGCGGCTTCTTCTAGAATGTAGAGAGCCTCCTTGCGGTCATGGTGTCTCCTGTTTCATCGAATTTCGTTAACGAACAAAAAAGATATTATTTTTCAAAGTTTTGCTACGCTTTATAGTGTTATTTTCATTTCAGAATAATAAAGGTCGTACCTTTATTTTTTGTTCAGAACTAGGTTTGGGATTTTTGCAAAATCCGTGAAGTATGAGGATGATCGGCGGTGCTGACGTGGAAGGGGGCGGCGAGGGCTTCACGGCGCTGGTGGTTTGAGGGGTTGCGATGGCAGATCGGGGCGGCGGCTGCGTTGGGAAGTCGATGACTTCCTGGCTTCGATTCAGGCGGAGGAGGTGGTGGTGGATGTCGGGTTGGGGTCGGATCTGAAGAGGGGCGAAGGGGCTTTCGAGTGGCGGTGGTGGCGCGGCCTGTAGGTGGCGGTGGCGGTCAGAAAACGAAGGGGAAGGTCGGAGCTTCCTGGATCGTCGGTTTCGTCTGAGGCGGCTAGGGTTTTTGGGATATTTTTTTTTATAAAGGAAAAATCCTATTGGTCGAGGCTTTATAGGAAATTTTAAATAGTGTTTTTACTAACGAACTCGAAATCAAACCCAACGACTGTCGCCCCTAGCTAAATACCCCCATTCCGGACACAATGGGATATGTTTCGTTGGCCAATTCGACTGTTACGGTCAGTTATTTTTCAAATTAAAATATAAAACATTCAATATTTAATTTGAACGTACATTTCAATTTGCCAGGGCCACAAACTGAATCGAAAAATTACAGAAAAATAAATCTAGCTTTGTTTTGACGATACGGTCCTAACAAAACCAGTTTTATCGAATTCTGATCTCGTTTGGAAAACGGCCATTTTTAGGTCGACCCATTTTAACAGAAATTGACCAATCATATTTTCTTTTGCCCCGCTCAAATACTAGCTTCAAAAATTATGAAATTTGAAACCTAGCAATAATTTGACATCCCGGACCCAACAAAAGTGGTTTCGTCGAATTCCGAGGTCGTATGCAAAATATCAATTTTCAAGGGCTATATATGCTATATAACGACCTTTCTGAAAATTCATTTGGCCATAACTTTTGATTCCCGCTATGAAACTTCGATTTTTCAGATTCGTTAGAAAGGTATTCATAAACAGATTTAAATATTTTCAGTTTCGCTAAAATCCGTTATATTTTCCACCCGGTACAGTCAGACAAAGTTTGTATTCAAAATTTCAAACTGCAATCCTATACCCAATTCTCTATTTTATTGAAATATGCTCTTTCAATTATTCAAATTCTTTGGTAATAACCAATTTTAAAAAATTTTAATTGGTTCACATTTTTCCGGGTTATTACAATTCATTTCCATTCCAATTCAATTATTGGAAATTCTGGTTACCTTTAAAACCCTTTCAAATCCAATTTATTTATTTTCAAAAAAATATTGGATTTATATTTCTAGTTCAAAACTAGTTCATTTCGATAAAATCTACTTTTATCTTTTCAAATTTGGAATTTTTCATCCTAATTCTTCACAAATCATTTCTTATGATTTTACACAAATTATTACCATTTTTTAATAATTTTATCAAGGTTCGTACAGTCGAATTCCATCAACGCCATCGAACTGCACTTACAGCGACCTTTTCCAAATTTTATTTAGACATAATTCCAAATCCAACCGTTAGATTTGAAATCTCTAATATTCGTTAGAAAGCTACGAACCCAACGGTTCCGGTTTTAGGAGAATCTAACGGTCGGATCTCCCGTACTGTCCATTCGAAGTCAATGGTCGAAATTCGCGAACTGCCGCAGCGCGGCGCGTTCTATTCATGCCATTATATATATGTATATAATATATTATATATATTTCGTCGATTTCCTTTTAAAACGTATTTTATAAATCGTTTTAAATTCGTTTTCAAAACGATTTCAACTTCCTATTCAATTTCTAATCAAAATTGAATATTCCATATCATCGATATATATATATATATATATAAATTATAATATTTTCAAAATGTTATATTTTGAAATCAATTCCATTTCTATATTCATTTTAAAAACGAATATAATCGATATAAATATCGTTCACGTCAAAATGGCGCAATTCTAATCAACATGGCTTTATATCTTTCAATAACTTTGTTATTCTATTCAACAAATGAATATTTTCTTCAACACATGAATTTTCTTTTATTCAACACATGAATATATATTTTATTCAACACATGAATTTATTCTATTCAACACATGAATATTCTTTTATTCAACACATTAATATTATGTTCTATATTTTCTAAATTGGAATGAGACCCGCTCAATTACCATATAATATTATTTATATGGATTCTATACAACACATATATATAATAGAAACGATAAATAATCAACCATCATCCAGAGTGCATTCTACACTGTATAAGCATCAAAGATAAATATTCAACGCTTATAACAGCCTGTCATTCAATCGATCGACATACAGCTAATTATTGGGATTAGTGCATGTCAAATTTCATCCCACAACCCGTGTGGCGTTTTAAATAATCAAACACAGATTTTATATGTGCAGTTGGACGATGTGTAAAATTTATCGTCCCAATCAATATCAGTCAAATCGGTGTACATAAACAAATCGTTCGATTTGTAAATGAATATTTATTTTATTTCAACACATGAATATATATTTTATTTCAACATACGAATATATAAAAATTGTATTTTTAACCTCATACTCATATAAAAATTATATTTTTAACCTCATACTCATCTAAAATCAAATCTTTCATGTTATAAAAATATAAACTTTATATGATAAAAATCGGATTTTTATTTCACAACATCACATGTAAAAATCCTATTTTTATTTGCCCTTATAATTAAAACTGAGAAATAAAATCAATTTTAATAAATAGATGAAGGAACTCACAGTTTTTCGGTTGGGGGAGGGTTGCTAGGGGTCAGTGGTGGTCAGTGGAGGGCGCTGCCTGCGTTAGAGGGGCTGTGATGGCCGATGGTGGAGATTTGGGGCTGTGGAGTTCGAATTGGAGGCGGGACTGAGTGGAACGGAGAGGGGATGTGGTCTGATGTGGCGCAGGAGGTCTTGGAGGTGCTGCGGTGGATTTAGGGTCGCGAGGAGGGGAGGTTTTCGTGAATCAGAGAGAGGGGGTGTGCTCGCTTGCGTCGGAGAGGGAAAGAAGGGGGCGAGGCTTGGTCGGAGGTGGGGCGTGGTGGAGGCGCCGACGCTGGCCGGGGGGGCTCCATCAACGTTCGGTGGCGAAGAGGAGGGTAGGGCTAGCGGGTTTGACTTTTCGATTTGGGGGTGGGAGTTTGAATGAGAAAATGAACGGGGGGTATATATTATTTAATTATTATTTTATTCTCCCAAAAAGTAGCTTACAATTTCGATCTCAAAACGAGACTCACCGCTTGTCATCCCTAGCTGATTACCCCTATTCCGAACACAATGGGATATGCATCGTAAGCTGATTCGACTGTTTCGATCAGTTTCCGTCAAAATCAAAATATAAATCTATATATTGAATTTGAACGCACATTTCAATTTACCGGGGCCCCATACGGACTTTAAAAATTCCCGAAAAATATTTTCCAGCTTCGTATTGACGATACGGTCCTAACAAAACTAATTTCGTCAAATTCCGAGACCATTTGAAAAATGGCCATTTTCTTGTTGATCGAAATTGACTGAAACTGTCAAAACACGTTTTCTTTTTCCACGCTCACATATTGATTTCAAACATTACGAATTTTGGAATCCAACAATAATTTGACATTCCGTTTCCAACAAAAGTGGTTTCGTCGAAAACCGAGGTCGTTTGCAAAATTTTCATTTTTAAGGGCTAGAATTCCATAGCGACTATTCTGAAATTTCAACTGGACGTAACTTTTAATTCCCGCTATGAAATTTTGATTTTTCGGGTTCGTTGGAAAGATATTTTCAAATAGATTCAAATATTTTTGGTTTCGCTAGAATCGAGTTTATTTTGAATCCTATACATTCATTTGAAATTCGAAATCGAAATTTCGAACTACCGCGCCATTTTCAATTCCTTTTATAATTATAAATAAATACTTATATTCTAACGATGACGTATATAAATATATACGTTCTAATTCTATTCAAATAAAATTTATCGTCGTATTATTTAAAATAATCATTTTAGATATTCAAAATTTACCAAAATCGCCAAAAAAAAATTTTTTTTTAAATTTGCTCAGGTTTCCGAGCTATTACATGGTGGGAGTGCAATGGAGAGAGGCAAAATCTGGATTAGTTTTCCCTATTAAATAAGCTTCTACTCATCCCGAGTCTTCCACTATATTAGCAATGCTAAGACCAGAAACAATAGAAAATGTTCATGAGTGGAACGACTTTGTTAAGGAAAAGTTGTCGGAAGAATTTGAGGTAATAAGTTTGTATTGTATTCATTACGAAATAAAGGTAAATTATATTTTATTAATGTAATTCTATGTAGTAAACTAGAAACAAATTCCAAGCAATGAGAGGTAAAATTAAAATTCCACATACAATGAGCAGAAAGGGTTATGCGAGATTAGAAGAAGATATGGTAAGAAAGCACATACATGTACGTTGGTGATAATTTATTCTTTGGTACTACTTACTATTTTATAATTTGTAGAAAAAGGAAAGTGGAGTAACAGATATTAGCAAAGATGACCTATGGTGCAAAGCCCATACAAAAAATTAATGGAGCCCCACCGAATTCCATTGCTGCCGATTGGATAGCAAGTTTTTTCCCCTTGATTCTACCGTTAAAATCTGTTGAATAGAATAGAAGTTTACAGCTTATAATGTAATAACAGCTTGTATGATATCTGTAACTTTGAATAGAATAGAAACAAATTCTTACTATTATTATTGACTCACATCATATTTTTATACCTGAACTTTGGATATGTTCCGATTTATGTCTAAGAGCTGAGTGGCAATAAATTTACCACCATTGAACAATGATGGGTGGTAGTTTATTCATATTTCGTTTTTCTTGAAATAGTATATTTTAATTTGTAGGCTAAGATAAAAGAGCACCACGATATACTTAGAGATCTCAAGGAACAACATCAGCAAGTGGAGATGGGGTTTCTCAAGTTTTTGGAAATGAAAGTAGGGGAAGGGTGAGGGGACTAGGTTTTGGTGTACTTCCATCTCGAATGGGTATATATTCGAGCAATTCAGAAAAGGTGACTACATTGGAAAATCAAGTAACTCATTTGTCGGCTAGAGTAGACGAGCTAGCTAATTTGGTTATGACAGTTAGTTTATATACAGTTAATTAGCTATTATTTAAAAATGCAATATGTGCTTATGAATCATCGAGTCATCTCTTGCATTTTTACAGAGAAGTAGTGATAATAATATGGTGGAAATGGGGACTCCTCATACTCAAACTCATACTCGAACTCCTTATATTCAAACTCCTCAGGTTAGAATATATAATTTTATCTTGTAATTTGTTATAAAAACAAACTATGTTCACATGTGTGGTGTAAGGAGGCCATAGTGCCATTTTAATATTATGCTTGCCAATATCACAAAGGTCTCTAGATATCATTTCTTCTCATGCTTTGTTTCAAAAAAATCATTCTATGTTTCTGAATGATGTTGCGGATACGACTAAATGCACAAAGAGTGTGCATCAAAACTAATCACTTAATTAATGCGTCAAAGGATGAGTTGAGAATAAAACCATGCCTAACTTGGAACTAATACTGGGAACGAAGGTACACAGCCAGGTGTTAAGTAAAAAGTACATAGATTTCCACATCTAAATTTGACCATGTCCGTCAATAAGTAAACATGATAAACCCCTTAATTTCTTCAAGCGAGTCAAAACTGTACACATGTTGGTAGACCAAGACCTGCTCCAAAATATCAAAGACTCCACATTCTTATTCACATATATAATCGTATTATCATCACTGCTTATTTTTTTCTTATTTAGTACTAAAATGTAATGAGTGATTTGACAGGTTAAATATTCAGTTAACTGGCTACACTACTGCGTATAATCCCTCGAATTTACTTACTGTTGTTTAAGGATTATGTTGCATGAAATTAACTAATTTAGCCTTTCCTTCATTCCCAGTAGACATGAATTAAATATCAAATCTACTAACAGCGAACTCAAAAATGAGGAAGAACGATGTGTGTGTGTGTGTATGAAACAAGCAATATCAAAAATACAGCCGGCCACAGCCATATCTAATGAGGGCATTAATTAAATTTATAATTATTTTGTCACTTTTAAGTGCCACTTTTTTCTTTTGGGTATATTATGAGGTACTGTTATATCCTCTCTGCCTCTGGTGTTAAAATTGCTGCAAAGAATGTTTGAATTATGAAAGACTCGATCTCTTTTGTGTAAGATGTAGACCTTTCAAGATTACTGATCTAAAACTTGTCACTGGTCACCTTTTTCAAGAACATGTTCTTGAACACCAAATTAACAGTTAAAGCTGGCAACATAATCAATCATATGTAAGAATTTTGTTTGGGTTACACTAATAAATCCGACCAATGCATCATACGATTTTTGTTTGGGTTACAGTAAAGTATGAGTATTACTGCTTTGCTACTGTGAGCACTTTCTGCCAATTTGTTGAACTACTTGCGTTTAAGCATATAGTTAAGGGTGCCGAGTGTGGGGTGACTATTAAGAACTGCTTATTTTTTGCTTGCATTTGCGCCGCTCGAGTAATAGTCTGCATACTCAAGTTGATCGGGTTGTTGTAGATGTGGTGAAAAGGAAGTGCAAGTTGTTGAGCTAGCATAAGAATGTAGTAGTAGAGGGGACGATAGCAAGTACTGATCTTGATGCTTCAGTGCATTTCGTTAAGCTTGGAGCAGATGCTTGGAAGGTATGGGTGAATGGTGCAGTAGAACCGAACGCCTTTCTGTTTAGGCCAAATTCAGAGATGGCCACTATCAAGGAGGCCGTTGGATCAGCAGTGGCATGGCACAAGGATTCATCTCCTTAGTCTGGTATGATAGTACATAAAATATACTATATCAGTAGCTCCTACTATTATGACACTTAATGTTTTTTGTGGCTGTCGTGGAAACTTATCCGATCTTTTGGCTTGTGAATATTATGACTTATGTAAACTTATCAAAGTCTTTTGGGACGTAAATATTATGACTACGGAAACTTATCTAAATCTTCTGGAATGTGGAGTTTTATCTAATCTTTTCTGTATGTGCTATGTGAATGGTATACGTTAATGGTTCGTGGCTACTACAACAATTTGTTTTATTCGTAATTATAGTGCAATGGGAAAATTAAGTTGTTAAATTAAATTTCATAATGAAAATAATACGTTGTCAAAACCTATGCTAGAATTGTATGACAACATGACACAAAGTGCAAAAACAGTTGCAAAATAATTTATTACAGCGGGCAAAATCACTTGTAATAAAGGCAATTACGACCTTAGAAGAGGGTTGTTATAAATGATATTACAACAGTCAAAATCTGTTGCGAAAAATATTATAATCGGTCCTACTCCACTAAAGGAACATACAACAACATAATAAGATGGTTGTAAAAAGTCAATTACAACCGCCTGTTACCACGTTCTTTGCCCGCTATAAAAGAGGACATATTACAACATGGCCTAATACGAAGGGCGGACCGGCCGCTGTTAAAGCCCTATTACAATGGGCATTACCCATTGTAATAGATCATTTTTGTTGTAGTGGGCTTCTTTAATCATATGTTGTTGTTTTTTTGGCTAGAAATTAAAAATAATTGTTGGATCGGAATTCATCATCCACTTAAAATCATGATCATTTAAGGTCGTTTGACCATTGTATCGATCTGGAATCACATGATATTAAAAGTTTATCAACTTAAATTACACTTGTTTTCAATGTCGAGTCAATAGTGTAATCTTTCAAAGTAATATTTATATTTTTTTGTTATATTTTTTGTCAAAGTAATATATATATATATACACACACACACACTATGCACACTTTGCCTTGGCCAAAAAAATATTATGCACATTCAGGTCCTAAAATTAAAAAGCTTTTAATACAAAAGAGGCACAATTTTATCAATTTCAACTCTAGAATGGAAAAGTATCGTTTACTGTAATAATTTGCTATTAGTTTTGTAGTGTTGTTTTATTTGCATCTCATTTATGCATGCATAAATACCCGCCCTCATATATAAAAATAGTTATACAAACACACTCGTAGATTCACACTTTCTAGCAGGCACAAATGTAGGTATATACACTCAACACACATTAATCATGCATTCACATAAACTATACACTCATATAAACATATGTAGTTCACATAAACAATTACTACATATATGCAGACAAATGCATATATATAAACATAAATTTGTTAAGTTGACGAACTTACTTGAATGGAGACATGCACCGCCCTACTCCTCTACTTTATCTCTGTAACTCACTATAACCTATTTTCCCCCTTTATATCAATAAAATATCATGATTCATCAATTGTTTAATGATGTTGGGATATTGAGAGGCTTTAGATAAATCTACTATATTTTTATAATTAAATTTGCTTTTGTTGTAGATAGAGAGACCACTTCGAGTTTTTGTTTAAAAATCGGGTACAAAACATTATATATTTAGGAACTAAAAAATATGACAACAGCTTATTTCTTTATTAAATCCTTTACAGAGACCATAATAATAAAAATTTAGGAGTTGATGTATTTACCTTTTCATACATCTCCTGTCGAATTGGGCCTTCTCACCAAATATAGGAGATTTGTTTACATTGATCGCGCATGCTTCACTGACCCTCTCAAATGTTTTACCTGGTTCGATAAAAAAGTGTAAACAATATAATTAATACATGATTCAAATGACCATCCACACATAATTAAAGTCAATACTTTTAAAATCACGTTCCATGACTCAGCCATACAAAAATATAGCATATTTGATAGCTTATAATGATATTAATTTCATGGTGCATGTCTATAGATATAGAATAAAATCATTAGTTGAAGTCCTATTAGTTATCGGGTTTTGATATTGCAAACTGGTTGATATGAAAAGATATCATTCAAATGATAAAAAATATCACAAAATAAGTCTACAAGATGCCTTTAGCATAGTATTTGTTAATATGCAGCACGAGCTCACATGTTTGGCCATCTTTGTTTAGGTATATTAATCAGAAATCTTATGACCTTGCTTTCAAATTTTAGAGGGAATTATATATATAAGAAATTATAGGATTTCATTTGGCTAGAAATTGTTTTTTTTTTTTTTTTTTTTGACATGCATCTCAAACAGCAAACAAAAGGAGCTGGAAAATCCAAGCAATTCCAAAGAGAAACGGTGGAAAGGAGGAGATATCATTTCATTTTTTTTCTAGTAATGAAAATTCATTTCCTATTTGATATGTTAATACCATTTTCAAATTGACCAAGTTGATTTTTTATCCCTTATATTGTCTGTGTGTTTTAAAATACAAGTGGAAAGCAGAAAACAGAACCTTTTCTCAAATCTAAAACAAACCAAATGTTTAAACTCGCATAAGTACAAAAGTTCCAAATGCATTTGTTAATTATATTAAACTAAGAATTGGTCTACAAGATAACCGGTAACCATAAACATGCAATACATACATGCCAAAGGTTCTAAGATCCCATAATATCAGATGGTTATCTATAACCCCAGTGACTAACATGAACTTCCTTATCAATAAAGCAGATGGTAGCACATGAGCATTCTTCTCCGCATGTTGAATGTAAGCTTTGTACTCAGGAGTCCCCACTTGTTTTAAAGGTATAATTATAGCCATGGTGTGGTTGTTGTGCAGCCTAACCTTGTAATGACGGGAAAACAACAAAGTTCAACAATATTGCTTGCTTTCATCATTTTGGCAGAGTGAATTTCCACTGTTGGTATTTTCCTACTTTTCCTTTAAAATATTGGGCCTCCTCCTAGACGGCTTATTGTATGTTGTTGTAGCAACAATATCATAGTAGCCAAATGGGCTATGACACTAGCAAATATAATTTTTAAATGATTTAGTATCATGTTTTATGTTGGGTCAACAATAAATTGAGAAGGCATAACTTATCATGTGTATATGAGGTTGACAGGGAATAAGTTATACGTAACCAAGTTTTGATGCATGTTTTGATGGATAACGAACAATTTAGCCACTAAATATGCATAATTTTCACAAAACCTTTTGAATTCCTATCGTTGCAAAGTGATGTGTTGCATATTGAGATAGCTCATAAGGCATATTTTATGCTAATTAAATGTACATTACGGAAAAACTCATATGATAAACAAATTTTTGTCCAAAAAATTATGAGCCAGAATAATCAAACTTGGCATAGAGTAAGCATGTGCCTAGGAACTGATAACCATAAGGTTGTGTGCATAGACTTACATCAATTCATACATAGTTTCCTATAGTGATAATCGACCCGTACCAGTCAGCACCCAATAAGTCGTGCTGTGATGATGTTTGATTAATACAAGGCGATCGTCAAGGTTGATGTAAGAAAACCCATAAAACTTTTCGTATATCTCACAGCGTATGGAATAAAGTATAATAATAACATAAGGCACGATATAAAACATTCGAGATAGTGCAAACTAGGAGAATCAAAGTCATCCAAGTCAAAAATCTATATCACATCATGAGTATAAAATAGACAAATACCGACACATCTCTAAGAATATTGTCTCTCTACTCAAATATACTACTAATGCCCAAAGTAGTAATCAACAAAAATACAAAGAGATAAGAGTATATAATACATGGAAGCCACATGTTCATTCCAGACTACTACTCCAGCACACCAACCTCTCTCTAGTCTACTCATTTAAGAGTACCTAGTACAATAAGAAGCAAAGCATAAAACAACAAGTTATACAAAGTCTAGTGTGAGCGATAGGAATTTCAATCACTAATACAACAATACAATAGGTATGGAGAATCATACCTAACCTGGCCTTGCATCAAAGAGTTAGCACATATAATCATGTACTCTCTATGGAAATCACAACACTCGGTGTAAATAGAAGTGTGCATGTGATAGTGATAGCAACCATTTAAACATAGCAAATATATCCTTGCGTACACTTTCGCGTTGCATTGGATATTCGATTATGTTTGGCCTACATGGGTCTCCTATCCTTGCCACTCAAATGACTAGGAATCAAGACATACCAATTAATGGAATCCAAGATGATGACCTCGCACTAGGTATGAATGACTAGGTCTCCAAGCTTCCTTGCACTAGGAAGAATCTCCCCGCACTGGGAGAAAAGAACTCGCACCAGTCCTAATGGAGCACACACCTGCCATCCCTTTCCTCGAAGCACTCATGATGGCCTTATGTACTGGTGATCCCTTTTTGTATTGCGTATCCGCAGCGCGGTCTATCTCGAAAGTCACCACGATGGTTCCCAATTTGTGCCTATAAGATAACCCCCGATTTAGACTCTCTTTGCATCTTGGCTTAAGATAGCCGTATTGGGGCTTTCTCTTCTAAAGAACCCGATCATCGTCATGGTGTAACATCACCCAAATCATCATCATAAAGACCCCATTTCCTCGCTCATATCCAGATCGGTCTAATCTAGCTTGACGTGGTTGAGTCGCACTAGATTTTCTGTACCCGGGTGGACTACGTTGATTTGGCATAATTCACCATATCCGCATCGATTATGTCTATCTGGACTTGGTCTCTACCTCTTGGATTGACAAGGTCGATCTAGGTTTATTCGATCCGAGTTTGGATCGATTTTATCGATCCAAAACTTGAGCATCCCTCTGAGTTGACCCCTAGCTCGAACAACGAACCAGAACCCCACTTTGCCTCCTGTTGCTTCCTTCCCACTTTGCTTTTGACCATATCGGAGCCAGTACACTTAGCCTAACTGATCTTGTAAGTGCAATGACCTGATCCCTATAACTCCAAACTTACTTGAAATTTTGTATATAAACTATTGGAACATTTTTTTATCGTCCCATCAAAGATTCGTTCCAATTCGATGATTCTGGATCAGCTCAACTTGGTTGAACAAAAACCTATAGCACTTCCAGAGCAATTTCTAACATCCTATTTTGCCATTCGACGACGTTGCATCCATTTTAACATTCCTAAGCAATGTCTTAAGATACCCAACAATTGAAACAACATATAAATCCACCGAACAAGATTAAAATGACCAAAGAAGCATGTCTTCCCCCACTTTCATCAATCACGCGATTCACAAATCAAGCTCAAATCAACCCAAACATACATATATGTCATAACATGATTAATTATGAATTATAAACATTTTCATATTTGTTATGAGGTGTATACATATATGTCATGTTGTTACTCACCTTAATCACTCCAACTGGGTTAGATTCAAAAATAAAGATGTTTCATTCGAATCCCTAGGTTTTGTAAAAGACTTTATCCTCTTTCGGGTGTTGACTTTACTTGACTTGATGGTAATTAGGTCGGTGGTTAATCAAAGAAGTGTTTAATGATGGATTTAAGAGGTGGAAGCCATAAATAGGTTCTTAGATATATTTTGGGAGTTAGGAAAATGAATAGGAGATGATTCTCCTACCCTTTCATCCCCTATAAGTTATCAAACCCAAAGTGGGTATTGGGCTCCACATTAACAACATATTTAAGCCCAATTGAGCTGCCTAAACTTCTCCAAAACTTATTCCAGCCATTGCTTCCATATGAAATTAGTTTTCTTAATATGATTACTATACGAAATAGGAAACCTCCATCTGAATCTAATGGAAGTGGTTAAAGGTCTAAATTCTTTATCAATCAAAAGTCATGGATGAAAAAAAAATTGACTAGGGTAAAATGGTCACACTAAAATTCGACAAAAATGGTGAAGATAGTAAATGGCCCTACTAATTATTTCCCAAGGCTATACAGTCATATAACCTCATGTGAAAATAATATAAATATTCTACAATCCTTCGATACATAGAATATGGTCATTACATTCTCCCATCTTAAGAAATTTCACCCTCGAAATTCCTTAATTAATAAACAAAATTGTTCCGCACACCTATCAGTCATTTATAAGTAACCAATACACATAACAAGTATGAAAGCAAAATAGTTTAAGTCTACCCTAACATGAGCAATGTTAATACGAGAAGACCAATGATATTACAAATGGAAATTTACGAGCAATGTATTTAAAACTTACCAAGTAAAGTGCTCTGGATATGATGTCCATATGCTCTCCTCGGTCTCCCAAGTACAATCACTCTCACGTTCACTCCACTGAACCTTAGCAAGCTTCACTGTTTTCCTTCTGAGCTGTTATGTATCGTACCCAACAGTATGAATTGGTCTATGGGTTATGGTAGCTTATGGTTACACCTCGATATCATCCAACCGATCCAGTGTGATATTTGTATTGGAATCATGCACAAACTTCCTCAACTGGGAAACATGGAATACATTATGTGCCTCAACCATCTTCTAAGGTAGACCAACTCTATATGACAAACTTCAAACTGGTTAAGGAATGGAAATGGATCGACGAACCTTGGTGCTAATTTTTCCTTACTACCAGACCAAATCACATTCCTCAAAGGAGAAATCTTGATACACACCAAATCTCCAATAGAGAATTCCAAGTCCCTCCATATCTTATCAACATACCCATTTTTCCTATCTTGGGCGGCCTTCATTTATCACCGAATGATCTCAATTTTCTCAAAGGTTTCTCCAACCATTTCTAACCCAATTATCAGTTTCTCACCTACCTCCCACCAACATGAAGGAGCATTGCACAACCTCCTATATAACGCTTCATATGGAGCCGTACCAATACTTGAAACAAACTTTATTAAATAATGATAATGGTTATCCCAGGAACCTCCAAAATCCATGGTACATGCCCCAAGGAGATCCTCCAATATGCGGTTCATAATTTCTGTTCGACCGTCAATTTGAGGATGATAAGTGATACTACGATGCAACTCTGATCCCAAATCTTCTTGTAAGCTCTTCTAGAATCTACTAGTAAATAATGGATCCCGATCACTCACAATGACTTTTGGTACTCCATGGAATCGCACAACCCAATTCACATACAACTACGCTAGCTTGGCTGTTACCCTATTTGACTTGACGGGTATTAACCTAGTGCTCTTGGTCAACCGATCCACAATAACTCAAATACTATCATGCCCCCACTCGATTCCTTAGCAACCATCAATGAAATCCATTGAGACTTGCTCTCATTTCCATTCAGGAACTTCTAGCAGTTGCAATAAACCACTGGGCTTCTTCTATTCAGCCTTAACCAATTAGCAATGCATGTAATTCGAAATGAATTTTCCATCGCCCTTCTTCGTGCCTTCCCAGTAGTATGTTTGCTCATGTCTCGATACATCTTGTTGTCGTCGGGATGTATGAATAACCTTGAGTGAAGACCCTCTTTAAAAACCTCATCTCTTAACCCGTCGACATCAGTTACCACAAATCTCCTTCCTTTCTGAAGCAAACCACCACAGTGGAGTTTGTACGTTTACTTAACCCCATCATCCATACCAATTTCCATTTTGGTAATAATTCATAATAATCTAGGGTCATTCCTTTGACTAGAAGCAATTCATTCTGCCAAAGTTGGTTTAATTGTTAAACTCACCATCATCTCTGACTCCAACACACATCCGTGTCTAAAGTCATGACCAACAATAAACTCTAGTTGTTTCCATCTTAGAAACATAGCCCCCAAACTGGCATGTCTCCTACTTAATGCATCATCAACTATATTACCCTTTCCTAGGGTGTATGCGATATTAAAATCATAGGAAGCCAAGAATTCCAACCATCATTGCTGACGGAGATTTAAATCTTTGTGAGAGAAGAGACACTTCAATGACTTATGGTTGATAAAAAAACTCGAACCTCTCTTCCCCAAAAGATAATTCCTCCACATCAATAATGAGAACACTATTTCCCCCAGTTACAAATCATGAATGGGGGACATCTTATCATGTGGCTTTAGCATGCCGACTAGCATAAGCGACAACCTTACCCCCTTGCATTAATATCACGCCCAATCCAGTACCAAAAGCATGGGCAGTCATCTCCTCATTTCCTTTCGAAATAACCAACACTGGGGAACACGTCAACTTTTCCTTTAGACTCTTAAATGTACGATGCATCTCACATCTTACACAAAAGCCTGATTCTTTTTACTCTATTGAGTTAAGGTGCAGCTATCTTAGAGAAATCGTGGATAAACTTACGATAATACCCAGAAAACCCCAAGAAACTTTTCACATTGGTTTCGTTCTTAGGCTTAGATCAATCTTGTACTATCGCAACCTTCATGGGGTCCACGACAGTACCATTCTCCAAAATAACATGGCCAAGGAACCTCACTTCCCTCCTCTAGAAGTAAGATTTAGAAAACTTTACCTTTAGTCGGTGTTTCCTTAGCACCTTCATAACAATCCTCAAACGCTCCTTGTGTTCTTCTGTCCGAGAGTAGATCAAAATATCATCAACGGACACAAGAAAAAACTTATTTAAGTGATCCTTGAAAACACATTCATGACATCCACGAAATATGGCATGACCAAATTCATTAAAGCTCGAGGCACTGTAAGACATAGGGACATTTGCACGTAATGAATTCAAAGAAAATAAGCCAAATGGGACGTAGTGAAACTATTATTATTTGTAACAACCAGGAATTTCATGACCAATTTAAAATTTATTTTTAATATAATTTTATAAGAAAATACATCTGAATTTAAAAATTCGATTTTTAAAATCATTATATAGCCTTAAAAATTGAGATTTTGTTAGCAACCTCAGAATTCGACGAGACCAAATTTTTTGGATTCAGAATGAGATATCATTGCTAAATTTTTAATTTCGCACCAAACGGAGTTAGCAGATGGCAGGGCACGACAAAACCATTTGATATAATACTGACGATCGGTTTACAACGGAACATTACTGAAATTACCTCATGATTCAATAAAACCATTTTTCGGATTCATAGCATCGAATAATCGCAGAATCACAAGTTTCATAATTTTTGAAGTTAACGTGCGGGCTGCAAGTATAAAAGGCACAATAAATTACACGTAGAAATCGAATTCAAACTCGATTGAAAAATAAAATGGAAAGTCAAACAAGCTCGTAATTCGACGAAACCTGATCCGTTGGATTTTTGTTTGTTATCGTAATCTAAAATTTCATAGCAAATAGAATTAATTTATGATCGTGCGATCAAAAAAGGTGAAGGCTAACTAGCACACTTTTTTTAAACGTGAAGTTACAAAACTTAATACCTTCTTTCTTCTTCCTCCTCCTTTCCTTCTTCCACCTTCACTCTAATGGTTACCCTCCTCTCCTCAAACCATCGAGCCACCCACCTCCACACCTGACCACCTTCCCCTTCTATCCCCATGCCACCACGCGGCAGCCCCTTCCCCTCCTCAGCTGTACAGCGGGCCCTATGCCTCCAAAAGTGCCAAAAACCTCTTTTCTACCCTTTTTCACTTCCTACCACCTCTAGCTCCTCTTTAGCAACCTCATACACCTCCTACGAACCCCAAGAAGCTTGCCCCTTCGCTGTACAAGTCTGGACAGCAGTGATTGTGGGCTTTCCCGCATTTTTTGTGTCCATATCGCCCTCCGTTTCACCTTAAACCTCTAGATTTACTCGCATACGAGTGTTGGAGTGTGTTTGCAAGTCGTTCGAGACTCGTAGGCCACCAGAAATCCACATAGGAATACGACAATTGTCGACATCAAAGTAGCATGTAATAGCCCGCACCTCGTTTATGCAAGATATTGTCCCCAACTTAGCCACCGTATAGGTGTGGGGTTTTATTCCTCAAAAGGCTTCGGCGTTAGTAAGAGATGGGCTCTACTATATAAGTACCCACTTCACACAGGCTTCCACGATGTGGGACTTAGGAGTGTTACATTCTCCCCTCCTACAGAGCCCAACGTCCCCGTTGGCTCACAAACACCTCACCCAGGCGCTGTGGTCCACACAGGAGCCACAATTCCGGCTGGGTATTGGCTCTGATACCACTGTAATAGCACGCACCTCCGTTTACGTAAGATATTGTCCCCAACTTAGCCACCGTATAGGTGTGGGGTTTTATTCCTCAAAAGGCCTCGGCGTTAGTAAGAGATGGGCTCTACTATATAAGTACCCACTTCACACAAGCTTCCACGATGTGGGACTTAGGGGTGTTACATAGCACGTCTGCATTTTTCCAAATAAAAGATTAGTGGAGTGGAAACCTCGATGAGAAATTTTGAACTCACAAATTAAAAGGCTAAACTAGTAGTTAATTATTTGTAAGTAAATTGTTAAGTTAAATAATGAGTATTAACTAATAAATAAAATTTATTAAATTGTAAAATAATGATTAGTTAGATAAAAATATCATTTTTAATTATTATATGCAGTATAGGACATATGCACGTAAAACCGCATCGATAACATGAAGTTGTAACTTAAATTGGCTAAATAAAATTAATAATTAAGTGTTAATTCATGGTAATTAATAATAAAATTAACTATGAAGTTATACGATGAATATGGAATAATAATAATAATTTATTAAGATGTTAGTTAACGATTGGTGATATACAAATATTATTTTTAATCAATATGCAAGTGATTATTAGCATTTGCGCTAAACATGAATTTGCGTTGTAGTGTAGTGAATTTAATTTGATTGCTAGTTGTTGGTTAGAAATGTTTAATCATGTTTATCATTGATATCATAAGTTTATTTCTAGGTTGAAGATTGATTAGTTGGATAAAAATATCATTTTTATCAATTAAATATTATGTTTCTACGTTCAACACTTGAACTACACACCCAGTTTATTTAAATATATTGTGCCTTAAATGGCAATAATGAGTAACTTATTTATTTATTACTATTGTGTGTGATTTGAATGCATTGTGATGGTTTCTTAGATGAATTGAACATACACCATATGATAGTAAATAGGTATGGGACCACACTACATAGCATAGCATAACATAACATACCCGTATAAGAATATAGCTGCTTGATGCTTATATGTTGTGAACCGTATAGCATGTAATTGTGGATGCTATATGATGAGAACTGAATGACCGGAGATCAGGTAAATGGCATAATGATTATCAGATGAAGATTGGACATGATATGGACTAAATAAACATATAACAAAATTTGTAGGATTTAATAACAAACCCTACATGTGTCTAGAGATGACAAAAATATGCATGCCCCTCTCGTTGTAGATAAGGCACATGGATCTCGACTAATCCCCCTAAATGGGTCAAGGGTTGATTTTTCACACATCTCCCTTGGGTGAATATAAGTTACAATGGTTGTTCACATGATTTTTAAATCCCACACGGGTGTTGGGATGACTTATTTTTACACATCTCCCAATATACACTTGTTGTATGAATATATGGTGATTTATTGGAGCCTGCTGAGGTAAGTTGTGGTTTTTCCGAGCATTCTGCAAAAAGGAGGTTATGGCGATTTTTTCCGAAAATTAAAGGCGTTAGCGAAATATTTAATAAATTAAATAATTTGGAAGTCGTTTGTCATATAATATTTATATATGTTGAATCTAAATTAGATTAAATGAATCACGCAACGGTAGTTCGCGTTTTCGACTCATAATTTTAAATGAGTATACTAGGAGATCCGACCATTGGATTAGTTTTGAAAGATCTTTCCAATGATAATAAATATGTTAAGATCCAATGGTTAGTTTCTAGAAATAATTAACTTAAATCTTAATGAAAACAGCGCCAGTGCAGTTGAATAACCGGAAACGTCGTTTGACTGAAATGAGCTATATATATATAAATAGCGAAAAATTGTTTTAAATTATTATAAGCGATTTAGAATGTGGATAAACTAATTTTACTTGGTTTATAAATATGGTTAAATACGATTTGGCGTGAAAACTGATAAAATGGATTTTGGCAATATTTTGAAACGAGAAATTTATTTTTTAACTCGAATTGAATTCTCGAGTAAACCTTTTTATAAGGTAATGATTTATGAAAGCCAAATTATTAAACCAGAGAAATTAATAAGATTTTTAATTGTAAGAAAGAAACTAATTAAAAAGAGATTTAATAGGTAAGCGAATAATTCAATTAAGAATTTGATTTGATTTGTTTATGCGAGAACTATTTGAAAAGACCGGTTTAACCCATTTCAAATAATTGAACGGCGATTAAAAGTCGAAGGCATTGAAGATGGTGCAAGACCGACAATCTTCAAATCGAATGGATTACTACCAATGCCTTGGATTTGGGTAGCTGCCTTGAAGCAGTTATAGTGGTAGTTGTTCAGACGTGCCCGTTGATTGTCTGGATATGTGAGGACCTCTCTCATGTATTGGACATATGGGGTGAGGAATAAGTTGGCCCCGATTTCGTTTAGACCTAAAATGGACTTGTAAATGGATTGTGTGTCTGACATTATATTTCATTATGTAATAATTGATTTCTATTAAATATATATCTATTTAATGGCCGAGAATTTATTCTCTTAGCCTAAGACCCTTCTCTGAGACATACGAGATAGAGGTTATATATTTGTAGACATCAATTATATGACTTGGATTGACAATGTGTCATACTGAGATGCATGGATCAAAGATTTTGTTGAAAAGCAGATCTTTGTGGATGTTGATCAGTGTGTGGCTTTAATATAGCTATAACGACCTGGTAGAGGATTTGACGCCCAAATTCCAACAATAATACATAAACCCGTATTACTTGCCAGAACTCAAGTATCGAAAACATCATATAGTTAATAGAAAGAAATTAGAGCGTGAGATAAGAAAGAAAGAAGTATTAGAATAGATGAAGAAGAGAACCCAACACAACACAGAGTCTTACATCGCAGCGGAACAAAATATAATATTGAAATAAAACTTTATTGAGAGCTTCAAATAAAAACCTACAATCATCAGAGTACAAGGCATCTGAACAGTTATAATAATATGTCCTCATGTACAACACACAATGGAAAATATCTATATAACATCATACGTTTGAACTCATCCAGCTCGTCTCTTCACAACATCCGATAACGTAAACCTGTACAACTCGGTCTAACCCGAGTATTACAAATGCCAGATCAGTCTGGTTAACCAGAGTGAGAAACCCACTAAGTTTAAAGATATCACACAACTTGATTTTTAAGTTAAAATCTTTTTGAGAGAATAGGATATTCGTAAGACCATGTCCACACATAAATACGGACGGTTTTTACTTTACGATAACCCAAAACATTTTTGAAATCATATTTTTTTAATATTATAATAATGTCTAAATAAAAATAAATAACAGTCTAACAGAATGCTTGCATCTCATGCTCTATATACATAGTGTACAATCAAACCACGGGCGCTTATTGGAGAATGGATTTCCATGGCAAGGTATGGGCAACCACCTTTTCGATAATGTATCTCTAGAGAGGAATACAATGGGTTCAACAAGAACATCTTGCAACTTAGGCTAAACAACCGGCCCCTCATTTCGCTTGAGAGCACCGAATATATTGTCACCTATGGTTGCTAGCAACATAACCATTCTTAGGAGACACAGAAGCAAAAAGAAAAACAATTATGAATATTCTCTAGATGGTGAGAATACACCGTAATGGGAGCAACCTACATAGCCATGCAACTTACCCGATTTTTACCATTTCCCGATTGATGAGGCTTGAGATCATAAATACCTTTAGAACATCTGGCTACCATTCACTCTGAATGCCACATCGTCAAATCCACCAGATATCACTAATTGACGTCCACAAAAATACTTTAGTTGTTAAGCTAAGAGAAGTGCCACTCTCTGCCACCAACTATGGTATGTTTGAAGAAATCAACGTACGTAATCCCTTTAGAAATACTCTGTCAGACATCCGTCCATACAAGTCATCCAGGAACAGGATGAACCGAAGGTACCCTCCTACCACATCATAGGTATCACCATTTAGATTAGTAGCGAGTGGTCCTTGCAATCCGTAGATTTCAACCATGATAGAAACTCAGTATATTTCCGCGTCGACACAGAGATTTTAAGTGGTTCTTCCACATATGAAGATCTACGGTCTTCGATTGCTCCGTCTCAATCAGCATCTGGTTTCTTTTACATTTTCGTATTTGCTGGTCGGAATGGTATTCGAATATAAATTCGATCCCGGTCTTTCCGTACCAACAATCATATAGGCCAGATTTAATAGTTGGTTATTTAACTATCAAATAAAACAACCATTAAATCTTAAATATAAAAATAGGTTTACTGGCCCAGTACTCATCATCACTTGGCTTCTTTAATTTAAATATTCGTTTAATAAACCTCAAAATCTTTTAATAATTCGAATATAGCTTCTCACTTCTTATTTTTAATATAAGAGTATCCTCAATAATAATTTTATTTTAATACTTAACAATATCCAATTTATTATCATTTGCAACACAGTATTCCTTATCAAAAACTAGGAAATTTGTTTAACTTATTATTCGTAAAATAATCATTACGAAAATCTCTTTTGTTTCATTACTTGAAAAACAATAACCAACCCTTATTCTCTATAAAATAAACTTATTTTAAAACTCCACTTTTCATTTCCTTTCTACTCGAAAATGTCGATATATTTTCACATAATTTCCTTTATATTGGAAATATCCTTATATACATGTACATATATATATATATATTCTCAAATCCTTTCATTTCCGTTACTTTGGAAATCCCATTATATATATTCTTCAACCTTCTATTTCCCTTTTACTATGGGAATACCTTTTTATTCTTATCCATGCATTTATGTACTTCAACATTCATTAGTCCTGACCGTAAATTGGTAAGAGAATAATTCCCTATGTATCAACCACGAAGATTGAAATCAACATCAGGTTTATACTCAGAAAATCACTCAACTCAACCAATCTCCAGTTAGGTTTCCATTCTTATCTTAACTCGTTATCAACCCATTATATTTCAGTAATATTCAACTCAGTTATTCCCACTTTAAAATCCTCGTTTCAACTCTCATTTTTCTTAATTTCATTATTAATTATCGCCAATTCAAAATCAACACTTTAATTTCACATTCCTCTCATAAACCTTATTTATAAATTCTGGTTTAATCTAAATCCCTTTTTTATCTATATTCCTTCTTACTTAATAAATTAAGTAAAACATTTATTTTAAGATGTCGTTTTCGATTAAAACCCCTCTTATAACTTCATTCCCAAAAACTCGAGTTTTTAATCTATACCCGATTATAAACTCTTTTCACATTTTAACTATATTTCATTATACTCTCGATTACTTAATTCAGTTTCCTTTTAAACCTAATCTCTTGAATTAAAAGAATAAATTTACTTTAGCATTAACTACTGTAAAGGTAGTTAACTGATTTATTAACTAAAACAATAATTTATACACCAGTTCGATTATCTAAATTATTTATAATTCAATATTAACCTACATGTGTATATATATTTGTAACATGAGTATTACTTAACTTTTAAATTCTTATTATTGATCTTTCGTGAGAATCTCACTCTTGAATATCAGCTCCATGGCTGAAGATGATATTCAACTCTAACACTCATTAGGAACACAAACTAATACGATCTATCAGATAATGGTGAAATCGTTCAAGTTGGGTTATTTTAATTACCTCTCATACCTTGAGTCGAAGTCGTTATTATCATTAAGATTCGTAGAAGTTCGATATCCAAAATATTCGACAAAATCATAAATTGGTGAATCCACTTGATTTTCAAACCTTAAACCCTTTTCAAACAACGTTGTTGTTTTGGAAACATTTAATAAGTTAACTTAACTTAAATATCGAATCCTGGAATTTATTTCAAATGATCGATTAAATTTCCTTTCTTATAAAAACTAAATTATCTTCTTTACTTAATTAAAAGGTTAATTAAGTATAAAATATCCTTCAGAGATAATTTATACAAATTTATAAATTTCTTTTTAAAGTCTTATTAGAATTTAAAACAATTATTCGTTGAACATTCCATCTGATTAATTAAAAGTGAATTAATCAAATAAACAATTTCAATTAAAATAACTGACTTGGTCAACTCAACTCAAGATTATCTCGTCTATCAATCTCAATTAATCCTTCCTCTAAACAAACTAATAATATAATTAATTTAAATAACTTGATTTAATTGTTTCTTTAAAATTAATCAAATTCTTAATCATTCGGTTAATTTCTGCTTACTTGCTTCTTATTAACATAAGAATTTGCATTATAAAATCCTTCTATAATTATTTATAAACTTAAATAATAAATAATAAACAGTCATTTCCTTTTAATAAACTTCCATTCAAAACTAATAGATTTAAAAATCCATTTCCAATTATAAAATAAATTTTAATACTTTATTTCAGTTTATTTACATGACGGTAAATCAATGTTTATAAAACGAATGATTTTCAAGCCATCTGATGCCAATTACTCAACCAATACTGCCCATTGGTTAACAATGCACAAATGTCGAATTCCAATCAACAACTAAATCAATTTGTCCAATCCATATTGGGTAAACAGTTCATATAGTTGTAATGTGAAAATAATAATAAATTTGTGGAATCCAGTTGGATCCCTCTAACCCGTTTTCCCTCCATCCAAATATGTTACCTTAAATAATATTACTCAATTCGATAACAGATGTAATATTCAACAATAAACAAATAACAGTAATCCGAGCATTCATATTATAATTTAGTATAATACGTTTATAATGTTATCAACATAACCAACAAGGTAAGTTACCTCATTTGGAAATAATCGTTAAAAATAATGATTAGATTTCATTAAAAATAATGAATGTTTAAATCAATAAATTCATCCAATATATAAATAACATTCAGCACACAACAAACAATCATCAACCATAGCACACAACTTAAAACCCCGACTTATATAAAATATAAGTGGGACAAAAAAACTGAATGAGTTATACGCACCTTGATTCAATTCGGTTTGGTTACAGCTAAATTAAACAATAATTTAATTTAACTGTAAATTTCGGTCATCTCCTGCACTATCCGGATCAGTTATGTAATGTTCTGCTTGTTGCCACGGTTCCAGCGTCACTTGTTTCGTCTAATTCCTATAATGCAAATAAAAGTTATTAATGTTATTATTTAATGATTTAAATTGAATAATTGAACTTTCCTCAATTAGAAATTTGGTTTAAACCGATTATATCTAATCTAATAAGGCCGACATTCCTTGGAAATAAAATGAAATCGGGTTGATTTATTTCACGAATGGCCTAAACAAAATTGTTTCCTTACTGCGCATTGATCCAGGTTGCACTTAAATTTGTTGTTCGTCCCGAACCCATCCTTTCTCGTGCTCTTTCTAAAAAGCCACACTGACTTCTCAAATTTAAAAAAAAACAGATCTTTTTCCCTGCGTTCAAGCTTTCTCCAAAATGCACAGTATCTGTTAATCGTTTTTATCTCCAAATAGTCCACTTTGTTTTCTCCATCTATCCCGTTCTTTTTCAAAGAATCCGCTCAACACGTTTCCACCAATAATATACAAACTGGCCAACGTTTGCACAGTGTACTGGGTCACATTTGTGCCCAATCAGGTCCTCTCGTTCACCGAAACCTACGCATGCCATCACGCTGAAACAAACCCACGCACTTCGATGTAAACTTTACTACCACACCACCTCTGATCCTCCGGTGGCCGATCCATCAATACCAGAACGACTCCCTTTGTCCCCCTGCCTTCGACCAAAGTACGTGCTCGCCGGGTGACATCGTTCTCTAGCAATTCAACATGAACCGCACTGCCTTTTTGGCGTCGCCTCGACCGCCACATCACTCAGAAACACATCACCACCGTTTAATTCAAGGATCTCATCGAGATGAACATTATTGCAATTGGAGGTTCGTGAAATCGATTCACGGCCTGAGAGATCGGTGAGGAAGAATTTGATGAGGTTCTGGCCACTGAAATTATAAGAGGGGCGGCCTTTTAATTTGACCAGTCTAAAGCGTTTTTAGGGTTCGTGTAAACGATGGATATATAAAGGGTAGGATTTTATATTATTTTAATTTACCGAAACTTAGTGTTGAAGTATCATGTAATAACCATCACATTTGTCCAATCGAGATGAAACTCCTAAGCCTAGCATAGAAAAATATTCCAGACACGATGGGACAGATTTCGTCGAATCCGAGGTTGATTGTGAAAATCCATTTATAATTCACAAGCGAAAAATCACAAGTTTAAATTTCCCATGGTCACAAAATAAATCCAAATAACTTGAAACTTGAAACACTATATGACCTCATCATTACAGATTTAATAAAATTAGTTTTGTAGGAAACGGAGTTCGTTTGATAAAGGATTATTCTATTTTACGCGTTAAACAACGCTATTTTACGCGTAAAACAACGCTATTTTGTGTACCAAATTAACTGGTCTCCAAAAATAACAAACTGTATATATATCCTAACTCTAAATGTCAATATGAATTCAGTGGAATCCGTTTCGTAGCTTAATTCGATCTTTATCTCGAGTTACGATCAAATTCCTTTTTAAATCGAATTAAATTTATTAAATAAACGTTATCGTTTATAACGATTTCCATAGCGACTATTTTAAAATTTAAATTGGACATAACTAACAATTTATAACATGAAATCTCCATTTTTCTCTTCCATCATAAAGTTAGAATCAAATAGATTCTGATGGTTCTTGTTTCATAGAATTCTGACTTAAAATGGATTATTATATCCAATAGAATTTCAAATCGTAAATTACAAACTACCACGACATTTTCAAGCTCGTTTTATAATTAATATAATTTAACATTTAAACTTCAATACATAAACGAAATATATATTATAAAAACATTTATAATTCCAAATCAATATTTAATATAATAAAAAAAAAATATTTGACTACCAAAAATACGGGACATTACAGCAACATAGTTTTGTATGTAGCGTTAATTCGCGAGCTTCACACCCCGGTATGAGCCAAAAATGGGATGAAGGACGCCAGGGAGGACATGCCTTTCTTTCTAGCTAGAAGTGATGTCATGATATGGAGCCCAGACATTTTACTTATGTGAATGTTGGATAGTGATGCACCTCGGATATGGCAGCGCAAGGCCAAGGTGATCGACGTACTGACCTGATTTTAGGTCTAATAGGACAAGAAAACGTATTGTCCGGGAATAACTTATCCACAAACTTAAGAGTGGTCCGGTCCAGCCACTCCAAGGGACAAATGTAGTGATCCCTGGGACATATGCTAGAGAGTCCTGAAGTGGGATAAGGAAGCTCTCTTTCCTTGGTTCACGATGGAATCCAAATTTCAATAAGAAATTTTATGATTTTAGTTGTAAACCTATATGGCGACATAATAAGATGAAGTATTATGTCATCTAGGATTGATACATTCATTTTTAAATGGTTTTAAATCACGTAGACACTAATAATAATAACAAATAATTTTATTTGTCGTACCAAGCATGTTTGGCCATTATAAAGTAAAACTCCATCTTCTTGCTTGTGTTGCATTGTGTAATGGGACTTGAGTCTTATAATGGCTTCATTTTTCAAAGCATTGCGCTATTTTATTTTTCTATTTCACTTATATCTTATGCAATAGCATTCGCAGGAGGAAACCCGTTCCGTGACATGCGGTGTGGTCCCGTGATATGCCTTATTTTAAATAAGTTATGTTAACTGTAGGATTTCTCATACCAGTCCCATGACTGACTCGCAGTTTATTTTTCCCTTGCAAACTCGGGTGCCCATATTTTCCACACGGGTAACCTTGTATTCAGGTTTTAGCTTGGATTATTTTGGATATGCGTGGAAGCTATTGAAGCTGAAGATGGATTTTTATCATTTCTATTGGACTATCCCAGACTTTATTATGTTGATTATTTTTTATTCCGCCGTGTAACTATTTTTTTAATCCATGACAATGTTATGTACTAAGTATTGTCCTGTAGTGTTGATGTAACTCTGATATTATTTCCGTTGTTATCTGAGGTACATTATGTTGTGATATGTTCTGCTATCATGTTTATGTGTTATATTCCATTGATTATCCGTTCCAGGCTTTCAAGCCGATGAGCGGGGTTTGGGTCATCTCATTATTATTATTATTTAATTATACAACAGTCACCATTTCATATTTCTATAAAACCCAAGATATAATAACCAAGAAATTAACATAAAATTTTAAAGCCAAAGAAACAAACAGTGAGAAAGATAATCACCTACAAATTCTACAAATGCATTACATTTACAGTAGCTACTACACGAATCAACCGACCATTGCTCCTCTACCAATGGGTTCCTGCATAAAATCGTATGCATAGGGCTAAAAATCCTCAAATTAGCACCCTTGCTCAATTGCTTTGCCATCTCGTATAACATATCGTGAACTTCCATCACCCCTTTGGGCACGACCCATAGAAACATCATCGCCATCACCCAGGCTTGGTTCCTCAAGTACGCTATCATCGTGAAATTAGTTTAGAATGGATAGAAAGTGACGATTTCACAAATTTTCAACTATAGAACCATAGTTCATCAATCCGACTGTCAAATAGTCAACATAAAATTACTAAGCACATTGTTAGATATTCAAAGATAGGTTATGTGAGGCTTAATTCGCCTTGATTCCCCAATACTCCTCGTACCCTTTCTGAACATCGAAAAACACAGTGCTGATAGCATTACGTTGTCCTAGTTAACAACAACAAAAAATATATTCAAAACTCATTTATGTTAACAGCCAATATAACGCCAAGAAGGTGAGATCCACGAGGTTTGAGAGTAAGGGGACTGTTTAGTTGGAATCCCCAGCACACTGTTACTAGAAGTAAAATAAAGAGATTTATTTTTTGGAAAACGAAAATTAGGGTAGATGAAGTGGTTTAGTAGAAAATAAGAGAAAGGACGAAGTGCTTTCAAACATGCGCGAATAGATAAAATATAATTTAAGTCGTGATAAAACTGAATATGTATTGATAATAGATGAAACAGGATTAACCTTATCCTTCTTGCTCATGATTTTGCCTTCGGTCTTGGTTAGCAATGATCGTCAGATTGCATTACATAAGTTTAGCTAAAATAGCTGAATTAAAGCAATATGGTATGATCAGGTAGCCATTTTTAACTAAACTGATGTAGCGCAATCTGAGATCATTGCTAACCAAGACTGAAGGCAAAATCAAGAGAAAGAAGGATAAGATTAATCTAATTAACTATAATTGATGAGTAAATCTGAATTATAGTGCTTAAGTTTTTTTGTTATGTAATAATTTTTTTTATCAAGCTAATTAAATAAGACGTTAGAATGCGCCCAATAGGAACATGTTAAGGCAATCCAATTTAAAATAACTAACCATCTACACACAAACCGGTTTATCCATCTGAAGCGACCCGAACTTCCCCGGTCTTCGAAGAGAAGAGAAAGAACGAATAACTTTGAGGACAAGACGAATCAGAACGCAGACAGAAGAACATTTCATTGCTTATTACAACAATTCCATCAGAATACAAGAATATACAGAGTATAAATAAATATTATACATCACAAATTATTAGAGATTTAAATTACATTTACATACATCGCAGCGGAAAATAATACAAAGCACAACTAGAAGTAATACACGGATACAGAGCTTTCCGAGTATCGTTCCAGCTGTAAACCAGGATCCTATGAATATAAATCTGCAAAACCAAAACTACTAGCTGCCCGTGTCAAAATAAGGGCACCCAGAGTTTAGGTTAAAACAATAAACTCCAGGTCAGTCATGGGACTAGTGTGAAAACTAAAACAGTTATTAATCCTTATTTTAAGGTTAGGCAAATCAAGGGACCATGACGTATAACACGAAACGGGTTTCCTTCCAAGAATACCAGCGTATAAAACAACAGCGCAATGCTAAATAAAGAAAAATGAAGCTATTATAAGAGCCAGGTCCCATCACACAATGCAACACAAGCCGGAGGATAGGGTTTTACCTTATAGTAGCCAAAGCATGCTTGATACGCTAAATTTCATCTTTTATTACTATAAGTGTATAGTGTCAAAACAATTTCAATCATAAGTATCAATCATAGACGGCATAAGTGCCCCATCCCACTATGTCGCCATACTAGGCTCTACAATCAAAACCACAAAGTCACGTATTGGAAGTTGGATTTCCATCTGTGAACTGAGGCCAGGGATCATCCTCACCGTTTCGAGACAATCTAGCCTACCATGTCACAGGAACAGCCGCAACTGCACCTTGGATCGTCAGGGCCGGTCCACCGATGTGGATTAAAATGCCTGAACACTGCGTTTCCCCACCCTTTGGGGGCGTAAATGAGCCAAATGACTCCATCGGCTCCACACAGTCACCGATATATCCGAAGCGCCTCGCAACAGCAACAACCACATAAGTCAAACTCGTCAGGGCATGTAAAACCACTGACGCCACTTCTAGCTAGAAAGAAACGCATGCCCTCCCTGATGTCCTCTCCCATTTCTGGTTCACAACCGGGGTGTGAGGCTCGCGAATCAAAGCTACACAAAGCTATGCCACACAGGCCGTGCTTTGATCATCACCCACAAGACTTTTCTTTTCAATAGAAGCCTTGTTCATTTGCCACCTAGGCATGCCACACAGGCAATTCACTCCATGCGTTTGCTATCCATCAATATATAACCCCTGAGCTCATACGTCTCAGAGAAGGGCATTAAGCAATAGAATAAATTCTCCGCCGCCAAACAGATATATATTTAATAGAAATCAATCACACATAATAAAATCCAATGTCAGACACACAGTCCATTTACAAGTTCGTTCTGGGTCTAAACGAAACCGGAGGCACCTAGTACCTCGCATATCCATCGATCTCCAAGTACGTCTGGACGACCACTAACTGATTCCCTCCTCTTAGGTGTACGACCCAATCAAGATCATCAGTAATCACCCAAACGACGTGAAGACCTCCGGTCTTCGACCACCGTCTTCATCCTTGACACCACGCCGAATCAGTTAATCAGAATGGGATAAACCCGGTCTTTCTGAATAACACGCGTATATAATGAACAAGTGTTACACAAACACAATATACGGGTCATTCCAATTCATCAGTCACTAACCGTAAATTTGTAAGAGAATAACTCCCCAAATATTAACCCCGAAGGCCGAAACCAACATCAGATCAATACCCAGGAAACCATTCATCTTAACTAATTTTCAATTAGTTTCTAAATTTCACATTCTTAGGGAAAGGTTCCCATTAATTTTATCAATGATAAATTCTTTAAATTTAATCTTTAATCTTCTTTTGAATATCAACTCAAACCAAATTATGGTTTATCCGAACTAGTCGGGATTAACGAACCTTACCAAAGTAATCATTTGTTTTAATCTCCCAATCCCAACCTATTCATCCCATGAAGTAAAACTGGTCATACTTCATATCTAACACCACGGTGTTATCGGTAAATTCAATTACCATTTCACGTTCAAATCTAATTAAAGATTTAACTATTGCCTGGAGCAAAACTGGTGATACTCCATTCTCGATCATTTCAATCTAATTAAAGATTCATTAAAACTCCACTTAGTTTTAATCTTCCCAAAAATCAATATTAATGATTGTTTAACTTGGGAAATCATATCCTGTCTTTAACTGGGTTAAAGAACCAATGTCATTTAAAACACGGTTCACGATAAACCCAAAATCACATTCCATTCTATTAGCCTTTAACCGTAAATTAGCAAGTGAACAATTCCCTAAGTATTAACCCGAAGGCCGAAACCAACATCAGATCAATACCCGGGAGACCATTCAACTTAGCTAATCTTCAGTTAGTTTCTGATTTTCTTAACTCCATTGAGTCTAAGAACAATATTATTGAAGATACCATTAATGACAAACCCAAATCACATTTGATATTAAATACAAGGCTCTGAATAGAAAATATATCGTCTTATATTCAATATCAAATTCTACGACCAACAAATATCGTATTGGAAATAACGATATAAATATATCTTTCAAATTTCCGTAACAATATCTGTATAATCACGAAATCCAACATTGAAATATTCCAAAGATAATTTCGATTCAAATCAATTCCAATTCAATTATTGGAAATTCTGGTTATTTTCAAAACCTTTTCAAATCCACTTTATTTATTTTAAAAATAAATAGAATTATAATTCTAGTTCAAAACTAGTTCATTTTGATAAAAATCTATTTTTATCTTTTCAAATACGGAAATTTTCATCCCAATTCTTCACAAATCATTTCTTATGATTTTACACAAATTATTACTATTTTTAATAATTTTATCAAGGCCCGTACAGTCAATTTCCATCTACAGCCATCGAACTGCACTTATAGCGACCTTTTCCAAATTTGATTTGGACATAATTCCAAATCCAACCGTTAGATTTCAAATCTCTAATATTCATTCGAAAGCTCTTTTCGATACGAACCCAACGGTTCCAGTTTTAGGAGAATTCGACGGTCGGATCTCCCGCAACGTCAATTCAAAGTCAAATAGCGCGGCGCGTTCCATTCAGCCATTATATATATAATATATATATTATATATATTTTGTCGATTTTCTTTTAAAATGTATTATATAAATCGTTTTAAATTCGTTTTCGAAACGATTTGAACTTCATATTCAACTTCGAATCAAAATTGAATATTCCACATCATCGATATACAAATGATAATATTTTCAAAACGTTATATTTTGAAATCACTTCCTTTTCTATATTCATTATAAAAATTAATAAAATCGATATAAATATCATTCACGTCAAAATGGCGTCAATCTAATCAACACATGAATATTTTTCAATTCAACACATGAATTTATTTTCAATTCAACACATGAATTTATTTTCTATTCAACACATGAATTTATTTTCTATTCAACACATGAATTTATTTTCAATTCCACACATGAATTTATTTTCTATTCAACACATGAATTTTTTTTCTATTCAACACATATTTTTTTTTTCTAAATTGGAATGAGGCCCAATCAATTACCATATAATGTTAATTATATGGATTTTCTACAACACATGTATATAATAGCAACGATAAATAATCAACCATCAACCAGAGTTCACCACACAATTGCATAAGCATTAAATATAAATAATTAACGCTTACACAGTCTATCAATCCATCGATTGACAGACAACTAAACAATCGGGATTAGTGTACGTCAAATCTCATCCCAATACCCGTGTGGGGCTTCAAATCAACAAACACAGATTTTATTTGTGCAGTTGGGCGATGTGTAAAATTTATCGTCCCAATCAATATCAGTCAAATCAGTGTATATAAACAAATTGTCCGATTTGTTTATTATTATTTATTTTATATACACATTAAAAATCGTATTATTAACTATAAAATATTTTCCACTATAAAATATTTTATTTCATTCCACATCACACAATCAAATTTCGCAACACAGCAATCAAACAAACAAGCCATCCATGGTCTGTGGATGACGGGTGTCGGGTGCTATAAAACACCGTCTGCATCCTAGTATATATTTCAAACTAGAAATAAATCAAAGGTGAGGAGTTCTCACCTTGGGGTTCCACTCCGTCATTCTTTAGCGAACGATGGTTTGGGTTTTCGTTCGCTTTCAGTCGGTTCCATCGCCATCTGTTTTCATGCAGTTAATATTAAATATCGAATTTTTATTTCGCTATTCAATATATAAAAATTGAATTTTTACTTCGTTATTCAATATATAAAAATCGTATTTTTATATGTTAAAAATAGTATCTTTACATATTTTAAAAACAAAGTTGTTTATATTTTTATATCTATCTTTACCTTAGAAAAATCATATCTTTCACACGATAAAAGTCTAATATTTTCATCATATAAAAATTCTATTTTCCTTCATATAAAAATATAATCTTTCATATAAATAAAAATCCCACTTTCGTATATGAAAAATCATATCTTTCGTCGTCTAAAAATCATAACTTTACTCATCTAAAAATCATACCTTTATATGATTAAAATCTCATCTTTTATATGAACAAAGATCTCAACTTTTATACAAAGTTATATATATAAAGGTCGCATTTTTATTACTGCTACTTTATTATAAAAATCTGATTTTTATAAATAATCTATATATATATATATATAACTGACTTTTACTTTCTATGATAATAATAAAAAAAGAATCAGAAAAGAAAGTAATAATGTTATTTAATTAAGCTAATTAAATTTAAAAACTCATTGTGCATCGGATCCGTGGCCTTCATCATTTCCTGGAACGAGTTCGAACACGCCGGAGAAGGGGGAGGCTGTTGGAGCTCGCGCGGTGCAGTGGTGGTTGGCCGCGGTGATGGGGTGTGGTCGGAAGAGGGCGCAGGGGTCGTGGATGGTCGGGGAGAGTAGGCGCTGGCGGTGTAGTGGGGCTAGGGTGGCGGGGCGGGCTGATTTGGCTTGGATTAGAGAAAAGAAGGCGGAGAGAGAAGGAGAGAGGGACGGCAGTCGAAGGGGGGGTTGGCCGAGGTGGACGCGGCGACGGGAAGAGCGCGGTGGTGGTTTGGCGGGGGCGCGACGGGGGATGACATCGTCGATTTGGGGAAGAGAGCGATTTTCTGATCGAGGAAAAATAACGGGGGGGGGGGGGGGTATTTGTAAATAAATTTATTTATTTTATTTTTATTTAATTCTCAAAAAAGTTTCCTTGTTATTCGAACACCAAACGAGACCCAATGACTGTCGTTCATAGCTAATTACCCCCATTCCAAACACAATGGGATATGTATCGTAAGCTGATTTGACTGTTTCGACCAGTTTTCGTCAAAATCAAAATATAAATCTATACATTGAATTTGAACGCGCATTTCAATTTACCGGGGCCAAATACGGACTCTAAAAATTCCCAAAAAAATATTTTATAGCCTGGTATTGACGATACGGTCCTAACAAAACTAATTACGACAAATTCTGAGATCGTTTGAAAAATGGTCATTTTCCAGTCGATTAAAATCAACTGAAACTGGTCAAACGCATTTTCTTTTGCCACACTCTCATATTGATTCGAAAAATTACGAATTTTGGAACCTAGCAATAACTAGACATCCAGGATCCAACAAAAGTGGTTTCGTCGAAAACCGAGGTCGTTTGCAAAATTTCCATTTTTAAGGGCCGAAATTCCATAGCGACTATTCTGAATTTTCAATTGGACATAACTTTTTATCCCCGCTATGAAATTTTGATTTTTCGGATTCGTTGGAAAGATATTCTCAATTAGATTCTAATATTTTTGGTTTCGCCAAAATCCGGTTTATTTTGAATCATGTACATTCATCTGAACTTTGAAATCGAATTTCCAAACTACCACGCCATTTTCAATTCCTTTTATAATTTAAAATAAATATTTATATTCTAACGACGATCTATATAAACATATACGCTCTAATTCTATTCAAAATAAATTTCTCGTCATTTTATTTAAAATAATTCATTTTAAATATTCAAAATTCACTAAATTCGCCAAAACAAAAAATTTAAATTGGCTCAGATTTCCGGGTTATTACAATCTCCCCCGCTTAAAACTTTTCGTCCCCGAAAAGGAACAGGAACGAAGCCGAAAGTTGTTTAACTAATCAATTCAACTTTCTTTATTTTCATTACGGCTTAAGTTCTTCAACTTTTCAGTTTCTAAGAACTTTTCAATTTTTTCAAAAATTTGGCTAACACCCTAAATTTTCGAAAAATTTCGCCATAACCTCCCCTGCACCTGGGACTTCGGGATATTTCAAATAGCCTCCCATGACCCTCATCAATCCAAAAAGAAAAGGAAAAAGCCAATCGGCTCATAAAATCATCCAAAACCCAATAAATTAGTAAACATGTACCTATTTGTCGGGCAAATAATTTTATTCTTTTGCTCTAGCCTCCTTGCTATGACCTGTTCAATGTAAGTACATGTATATGCATGCAAATGCGACAAATTTTCAATACAATTCATTTTTTGGTACAATTTGGCTAAAGGTTCAACATTTAATTAATCGAACAATAATCAAACAACACAACCAACAATCAATCAGTTGATTATCTTTCAAATTCATAATTTTGATACATATACAGAAAATCGTGTTTTTGATGCCAAATCACAACAATAAGCCCTATCTAGTTTTGGTTCTCACACCAGTCTATGGAAATATACAAATATCACACCTTCGTCACTCGAACATATATCCACTGATGATACAGCTGCTATCATCAGTGTCATCTCCGGGCGACTAGAGTGTGATTCTATATCTATCCAGTATATTAAAATTTTGAATACCCGTGGATCAGACGTATATGCAAAATCTTTATATACTGGATTGTCCAAATTCGATATAAAATAAATAATCAAATACGAATAATTGATTTAAATTTTCAAAACAAAAATTGTTTTCATTTTAGAAATATACTCTTCACACTTGTTCTAGGATACTACTGATCCCATCTCTAACGAGTCATTCTTATTGGATATTACTAATCCAATTCTGATGAATTCTTTCGTTTGGTTCTAACGTGTCTTGTTCTCGAGCTTTGTAAACCAAAGCTCTGATACCAAATGAAGCGACCCGAACTTCCTCGGTCTCCGAAGAGAAGAGAAAGAATGAATTACTTTGAGGACAAGACGAATCAGAACGCAGACAGAAGAACATTTCATTGCTTATTACAGCAATTCCATCAGAATACAAGAATATACAGAGTATAAATAAATATTATACATAACAAATTATCAGAGATTTAAATTACATTTAAATATATCACAGCGGAAAATAATACAAAGCACAACTAGAAGTAATACACGGATACAGAGCTTTTCGAGTATCGTTCCAGCTGTAAACCAGGATCTTGTGAATATAAATTTGCAAAACCAAAACTACTAGTTGCCCGTGTCAAAATAAGGGCACCCAGTGTTTAGGTTAAAACAATAAACTCCAGGTCAGTCATGGGACTAGTGTGAGAACTAAAACAGTTATTAATCCTTATTTTAAGGTTAGGCAAATCAAGGGACCCCGCCGTATAACACGGAACGGGTTTCCTCCCAAGAATACCAGCACATAAAACAACAGCGCAATGCTAAATAAACAAAAATGAAGCTATTATAAGACCCAGGTCCCATCACACAATGCAACACAAGCCGGAGGATAGGGTTTTACCTTATAATAGCCAAAGCATGCTTGATACGCTAAATTTCATCTTTTATTACTATAAGTGTATAGTGTCAAAACAATTTCAATCATAAGTATCAATCATAGACGGCATAAGTGCCCCATCCCACTATGTCGCCATACTAGGCTCTATAACCAAATCTGCAAAGTCACGTATTGGAAGTTGGATTTCCATCTGTGAACCGAGGCCAGGGATCGTTCTCACCGTTTCGAGACAATCTAGCCTACCATGTCTCAGGAACAGCCGCAACTGCACCTTGGATCGTCAGGGCCGGTCCACCGATATGGATTAAAATGCCTAAACACTGCGTTACCCTACCCTTTGGGGCGTAAATGAGCCAAATGACTCCATCGGCTCCACACAGTCACCGATATATCCGAAGCGCCTCGCAACAGCAACAACTACATAAGTCAAACTCGTCAGGGCGTCTAAAACCATTAACGCCACTTCTAGCTAGAAAGAAACGCATGCCCTCCCTGATGTCCTCCCCCGTTTCTGGTTCACAACCGGGGTGTGAGGCTCGCGAATCAACGCTACACAAAGCTATGCCACACAGGTCGTGCCTTGATCATCACCCACAACACTTTGCTTTTCAACAGAAGCCTTGATCATTTGCCACTTAGGCATGCCACACAGGCAATTCACTCCATGCGTTTGATATCCATAAATATATAACCCCTGAGGTCATACGTCTCAGAGAAGGGCATTAAGCAAGAGAATAAATTCTCCGCCGCCAAACAGATATATATTTAATAGAAATCAATCACACAAAATAAAATCCAATGTCAGACACACAGTCCATTTACAAGTTCGTTCTAGGTCTGAACGAAACCGGAGGCACCTAGTACCTCGCATATCCATCGATCTCCAAGTACGTCTGGACGACCACTAACTGATTCCCTCCTCTTTGAACGGCCCAATCAAGATCATCAGTAATCACCCAAACAAAGTAAAGACCTCCGGTCTTAGACCACCATCTTCATCCTCGACACCATGCCGAATCAGTTATTCAGAATGGGATAAACCCGGTCTTTCTGAATAACTCGCGTATATAATGAACAAGTGTTACACAAACACAACATACGCCTCATTGCAATTCATCAGTCCCTAACCGTAAATTAGTAAGAGAACAACTCCCCAAATATTAACCCCGAAGGCCGAAACCAACATCAGATCAATACCCAGGAAACCATTCATCTTAACTAATTTTCAATTAGTTTCTAAATTTCACATTCTTAGGGAAAGGTTCCCATTAATTTTATCAAAGATAAATTCTTTAAATTTAATCTTTAATCTTCTTTTGAATATCAATTCAAATTAAATTATGGTTTATCCAAACTAGTCGGGATTAACGAACCTTACCGAAGTAATCATTTGTTTTAATCTCCCAATCCCAATCTATTCATCCCATGAAGTAAAACTGGTCATACTTCATATCTAACACCACGGTGTTATCGGTAAATTCAATTACCATTTCACGTTCAAATCTAATTAAAGATTTAACTATCGCCTGAACCAAAACTGGTGATACTCCATTCTTGATCATTTCAATCTAATTAAAGATTCATTAAAACTCCACTTAGTTTTAATCTTTCCAAAAATCAATATTAATGATTGTTTAACTTGGGAGATTATATCCTGTCTTTAACTGGGTTAAAGAAACAATGTCATTTAAAACACGGTTCACGATAAACCCAAAATCACATTCCATTCTATCAGCCTTTAACCGTAAATTAGCAAGTGAACAATTCCCTAAGTATTAACCCCGGAGGCCGAAACCAACATCAGATCAATACCCAGGAGACCATTCAACTTAACTAATCTCCAGTTAGTTTCTGATTTTCTTAATTCCATTGAGTCTAAGAACGGTATTATTGAAGATACCATTCACGACAAACCCAAATCACATTTGATATTAAATACAAGGCTCTGAATAGAAAATATATCGGCATATATTCAATATCAAATTCTACGAACAACAAATATCGTATTGGAAATAACGATATAAATATATCTTTCAAATTTCCATAACAATATCTGTATAATCACGAAATCCCACATCGAAATATTCCAAAGACAATTTCGATTCAAATCCATTCCAATTCAATTATTGGAAATTCTGGTTATTTTCAAAACCATTTCAGATCCACTTTATTTATTTTAAAAATAAATAGAATTATAATTCTAGTTCAAAACTGGTTCATTTTGATAAAAATCTATTTTTATCTTTTCAAATATGGAAATTTTCATCCCAATTCTTCACAAATCATTTCTTATGATTTTACACAAATTATTACTATTTTTAATAATTTTATCAAGGCCCGTACAGTCGATTTCCATCTACGGCCATCGAACTGCACTTACAACGACCTTTTCCAAATTTGATTTGGACATAATTCCAAATCCAACCGTTAGATTTCAAATCTCTAATATTCGTTAGAAAGCTCTTTTCGATATGAACCCAACGGTTCCGGTTTTAGGAGAATCCGACGGTCGGATCTCCCGCAACGTCAATTCAATGTCAATGGTCGAAATTCGCGAACTGCCGTAGCGCGGCGCGTTCTATTCAGGCCATTATATATATAATTCACATATTATATATATTTCATCAATTTTCTTTTAAAATGATTATATAAATCGTTTTAAATTCGTTTTCGAAATAATTTCAACTTCATATTCAATTTCGAATCAAAATTGAATATTCCACATCATCGATATACAAATGATAATATTTTCAAAATGTTATATTTTGAAATCACTTCCTTTTGTATATTCATTATAAAAATGAATAAAATCAATATAAATATTTTTCACGTCAAAATGGCGTCAATCTAATCAACACATGAATATTTTTCAGTTCAACACATGAATTTATTTTCAATTCAACACATAAATTTATTTTCAATTCAACACATGAATTTATTTTCTATTCAACACATGAATTTATTTTCAATTCAACACATGAATTTATTTTCTATTCAACACATGAATTTATTTTCTATTCAACACATGAATTTATTTTCTATTCAACACATGAATTTATTTTCTAAATTGGAATGAGGCCCAATCAATTACCATATAATGTTAATTATATGGATTTTCTACAACACATGTATATAACAGCAACGATAAATAATCAACCATCATCCGGAGTGCACCACACAACTGCATAAGCATTAAATATAAATAATTAACCCTTACATAGTCTGTCAATCCATCGATTGACATACAAGTAAACAATCGGGATTAGCGTACGTCAAATCTCATCCCAATACCCGTGTGGGGTTTCAAATCAACAAACACAGATTTTATTTGTGCAGTTGGGCGATGTGTAAAATTTATCGTCCCAATCAATATCGGTCAAATCAGTGTATATAAACAAATCGTCCAATTTGTTTATTACTATTTATTTTATATACACGTTAAAAATCGTATTTTTAACTATAAAATATTTTCCACTATAAAAAAATTTATTTCATTCCACATCACACAATCAAATTTCACAACATAGCAATCAAACAAACAAGCCATCCATGGTCTGTGGACGACGGGTGTCGGGTGCTACAAAACACCGTCTGCATCCTAGTACATATTTCAAACTAGAAATAAATTAAAGGTGAGGAGTTCTCACCTTGGGGTTTCACTCCGTCATTTTTTAGCGGATGATGGTTTGGGTTTCCGTTCACTTTCAGTCGTTCCATCGTCATCTGTTTTCACGCTGTTTATATTAAAAATCGAATTTTTATTTCGCTATTCAATATATAAAAATCGAATTTTTTACTTCGTTATTCGATAAATAAAAAACAAATTTTTATATGCTAAAAATCGTATCTTTACATATTTTAAAAACAAAGTTGTTTATATTTTTGTATCTATCTTTACCTTAGAAAAATCATATCTTTCACACGATAAAAATCTAATCTTTTCATCGTGTCAAAATTCTATTTTCCTTCATATAAAAATATAATCTTTCATATAAATAAAAATCCCATTTTCATATATGAAAAATCATATCTTTCGTAGTCTAAAAATCATAACTTTACTCATCTAAAAATCATACCTTTATATAATTAAAAATCTCATCTATTATATGAACAAAGTTCTCAACTTTTATACAAAGTTACATATATAAAGGTCACATTTTTATTATTGCTACTTTATTATAAAAATCTGATTTTTATAACTAATATATATATATATATATATATATATATATAACTGGCTTTTACTTTCTATGCTAATAAAAAAAAGAATCTAAAAAGAAAGTAATAATGCTATTTAATTAAGCTAATTAAATTTAAAAACTCACTGTGCATCGGATCCGTGGCCTTCATCATTTCCTGGAACGAGTTCGAACACGCCGGAGAATCGAAGAAGGGGGAGGTTGTCGAAGCTCGCGTGGTGCAGTGGTGGGTGGCCGCGATGATGGGATGTGGTCGAAGGAGGCCGTAGGGGTCGTGGGTGGTCGGGGAGAGTAGGCGCTGGCGGTGCAGTGGGACTAGGGTGGCGGGGCGGCTGATTTGGCTTGGATTAGAGAAAAGAAGGCGGAGAGAGAAGGAGAGAGGGACGGCAGTCGAAGGGAGGGTTGGCCGAGGTGGACGCGGCGGCGGGAGGAGCGCGGTGGTGGTTTGGTGGGGGGCGACGGGGGATGACATCGTCGATTTGGGGAATGGAGGGATTTTCTGATCGAGGAAAAATAACGTGGGGGGGGGGGGGGTATTTGTAAATAAATTTATTTATTTTATTTTTATTTAATTCTCAAAAAGGTTGCCTTGTTATTCGAACACCAAACAAGACTCAACGACTGTCGTCCATAGCTAATTACCCCCATTCCGAACACAATGGGATATGTATCGTAAGCTGATTTGACTGTTTCGACCAGTTTTCCTCAAAATCAAAATATAAATCTATATACTGAATTTGAACGCGAATTTCAATTTACCGGGGCCACATACGGAATCTAAAAATTCCCAAAAAATATTTTCTAGCTTCGTATTGACGATACGGTCCTAACAAAACTAATTTCGACAAATTCTGAAATCGTCTGAAAAATGGTCATTTTCCAGTCGATTAAAATCAACTAAAACTGGTCAAACGCATTTTCTTTTACCACGCTCTCATATTGATTCGAAAAATTACGAATTTTGGAACCTAGCAATAACTAGACATCCAGGATCCAACAAAAGTGGTTTCGTTGAAAATCGAGGTCGTTTGCAAAATTTCCATTTTTAAGGGCCGAAATTCCATAGCGACTATTCTGAATTTTCAATTGGACGTAACTTTTTATCCCCGCTATAAAATTTTGATTTTTTGGATTCGTTGGAAAGATATTCTCAATTAGATTCTAATATTTTTGGTTTCGCCAAAATTCGGTTTATTTTGAATCCTGTACATTCATCTGAACTTTGAAATCGAATTTTCAAACTACCACGCCATTTTTAATTCCTTTTATAATTTAAAATAAATATATATATTCTAACGACGATCTATACAAATATATATGCTCTAATTCTATTCAAAATAAATTTCTCGTCGTTTTATTTAAAATAATTCATTTTAAATATTGAAAATTGCTAAATTCGCCAAAATAAAATTTTTAAATTGGCTCAGATATCCGGGTTATTACACCATCAGTCACTACTATGCCATATATATGAGTCAGTTTATTTGTAAAAATAACAAACCGGGTTAAAATTATAGATTTTCTTCTATTTCCTTCTACAGATACATGTGTCATACTATGCCATACATGTGGGTCAGTTTATAAAAAGTATATTAAAAATGTATACATATCACTACAAGAAAAATACCCTATTGCAACTAGCTATTTGCAACAGGCGATAAATGAAAGTTACAATAAATGATATTTAGCAACAGACCTATTACGGCGGTTGCAATATATAATATTTAATAACAGACGTTTTCTTGCTGTTGCAAAAAACATATTTTTAGCAACTTCGCTTCTCTTCCTATTGCAAAAACATACTTTTAGCAACTGTACTTCCATAACAGTTGCAACAAACATATTATTTGCAACTGCGCTTTCTTGCTTGTTGCGAATAAATATCTTTAGCAACTGTTCTGGTCAGCTGCGAATAAATATCTTTAGCAACTGTTTTCGCCACTTGCGATAAATGTATTTTTTACAACTGGTAAAGCCAGTTGCGAAAAGTAGTTTTTTAAAATTTGGTTTTCCCCACCTTTGGTAAGCACAATTACTATTAAATACAAAAGTATGTGGTAATAAGTAATACTTAGTTATAATATAATAAGTCTTAAGTCATAATTATTATTAATTAATATGAATTAATACTAGTAATTTAAACTAAATATGTAATAATTAATAATTATTATTAATAATCAATTATATATACATAATGATTAACATTTAGTACTTAATATACAATTACAGTCATGAAGTATTAAATAATATTTAACAAATAAGAAGCTACATTATAATAATTAACAGTTAGTACTAAGTAATAAATAATTGATATGTAATAATCAAAATTAATAACTAATGTATTTAATAGTTAATAATTAATAATTATTAGTATAATATAATTAATTAATAATTTCTAGTAATAAGGTATAAAACATATTTTGTATTTATTCATAAAATTGATTAAGAATTAGGGTATACTTATGAGCTAAAATTGATAATTGAATATAATTAGTGATTAGTATTAAATTACCAATAATTAATTTTTAATAATTAATTACTAATAATTTTAAATGTTTAGTTTTTAATAACTACCGTTTGAAGTTCACCTCTTTATTACAAAGCATACTATTGTTTTGAACTTGCTAGAAAACCTAAATTTAGATCCAAGAAAGGATCCCACTTCTAGACAACTCCAACAATTTACGGATCCCACTTCTCTTTTTTCATTTCCCACTTCTCTTTTTCGTTTCCCGCTTTACAATTAAGACCCCAAAGCTGTAAATTGGACTATTCTTCATCCTAGGTCCCTTATTTCCTAAAAAATCATAATCTCCGAAAAGTCCCAAATGTAGAACCCGATTCACTTCCTCTCCTACACCAACCACGACATGAATACCCTTTTCCCTTCGATCAACCCGTTCGTCCTTTGGAAACTACTATGAGAAACGGATAATTGGGAGGGGTCACCAGATCTGAAATTTTCGAAGAGTGTCCAAGATCCCATCAATTAGACGCGAAATCCTAGATCTTGACCCCGAGTCGTTTGTGGTTTCCAACGTTGACGACACTACACCAAAACAGGTGATTCCCAACGAGTATAACCATCGCAAACAATTTCAGCAACGCTTATTAGTGTTGCTATGGGGGTGTGGCGATTCATTTCCAACGCATATAAGCGTTGGCATACTTTTGCTTGCAACGCTTATAAGCGTTGGAAGATTTTTGTTTGCAACGCTTATAAGCATTGGTAGATTTTTGTTTGCAACGCTTATAAGCGTTGGTAGATTTTTGTTTGCAACGCTTACATATGTTGCAATATTTTACTTCACAACTAATATAAATTTTAATAGTAACAGAAATATGTATTAATAAATAAATGCATACCTCTAGACAACATTCATAATCACGTAACGTGATAAAATATCAGTTAACAACAGACAAGTACAATACATAATTAATTGTCAAATTCAATACATAATAAGTTGTTAAATTCAATACATAATTAGGTTGCTAAACTCAATATATAAATGAAATTCTACAAATACCGTATATGAAACACCGGCCATACACTGGATCATTTTCAAGATCATCTATTGCACCATTAGAACTACCATCCAATTTGCTCTTTTCTTTTGCCTCCTCTAGAAGTGCCTGCATTCATTGAATATCACATTAAATTGAAAATTTCAGTTCCTTGTTAAAAACAAAAAAACATGAGTATGCATCACGAACAAAAAAACATTAAATTGTAAGCTCCGAGTGACTCAATTTTACTGTACCATATAACTGAGCCGAATGGTTCAATTAAACTGAGCCCAAGGCTCGATTAAACTGAGTCTAAGGTCATTTTTACCGAGACAATAGCTCAGTTTGACCGAGCCAAATTGGCTCAGTTTGACCGAGCCATTATTTCTCAGTTTGACCGAGCCATTATGTCTCAGTTTGACCGAGCCTAAGGCTCAGTTATACTTAGCCTATATGGCTCAGTTAAACTAGCCATTAGGCTACATGCAATGCTAACTGAATATAAAGCTACATGCAATTCTAGGCAGAATGCATTCCCAGACAATATGCGACTCTTACCCTACATACCATCCTTCCATACAACCTTGCATAAACATCTCCAATAAATATGAGGATGTTATAGCAAACACAGGCACATCTTTAAAATACAAGCAACACCAATGTAAATTTACACTATGCTTTCGAATGAATGATGCAGTAGATAAACAAACTAATGAAAGCACAATGAAGCTTCACTATGCGTATTCGAAAATAATGTCCGGTTTGTGAAACACAGAAGGAAAGCTTCATTATGCTAAAAATAAAATTGTACCAAATCTGAGCTTTATCGCCCAGTCTATAAACTAAGCTTTACCACTCCATTATGTAAGCAGAGACAAAAACTCAGATCCCCTAGTTTTAAAAAACCAAGCTCCCACAATTATAGAACTAAGCTCTGCTCTCAGTTTACAAATTGAGCTTAGAGCTGAGCTTACTTCTCGGTTTATAACTGAGAAAAGTGCATAGTTTACTGAGCCTATTGCTCAATTTGTATATGCATTTCAAAATATCCAAAATCATATTAAGATGGCTAAATATGCTGCATAAATACGAGCAGAGATGAAAATTAATAATAATGAAACAAATATTACCGTTTTGCTTCCACTTTCATCAGCATGCATGTAATCAAATTTGTCATTGAAGTTCGCCTACAAACAAAATAGTTCATTTTAGTTATAAATTCATGGTATTGAGAAGAAGGAAAAGGATAGTTTAAAATAGACAGTAGGGACTGTAACTCATAAATAAACAGTCAGAAGACTCTTATTGTAACTTAATCATTTCCATAATGAGTGAACCGGAGAACTGGTTCACCAGTAAATTTTACCGATATGAAAAGAATAAAATTGATATAGTTTCCATCGCAATAAGAACAAAAAAAATTCAGAGAAGAAATGCACATTTTAATTTCAAAAGGAAGAGAAAAAGGAAAATGTGGATAACATTAACTATGTCGCTAGGTTTAGTAAGACCGAAAAGCAAAAAAAAAAGCACAAAAAAAACATTCATCAAGTTAGTATGTTCATTGTTAATGATCTATAGCACAATAAGGTTATTTCAGTGATTTAGTTTATAGAGTTCAAGTTTGCTAAATTGCTAAATTGGCAACTCAGTGCAAAACTGAGTTTGCGCAAAGTCAGTTGCAAACTGAGTTGCGCAAACTGAGTTTGCAAACTGAGTTGCGCAAACTTAGTTTGCAAACCGAGTTACGCTAACTCAGTTTGCAAACTTAGTTAGCACAGCTCAGTTTGCAGACTGAGTTTGTGTAACTCAGTATGCAAACTGAGTTTGCACAACTCAGTTGCAAACTGAGTTGCACTGAGTTCCGCAAACTCAGTTTTGCACTGAGTTGCGCAACTCTGTTGCAAACTAGTTTGCGCCAACTCAGTTTGCAAACTGAGTTGCTGATGCGCAACTTAGTTTGCAAACTGAGTTTGTGCAACCCAGTTTGCAATAGTGTTGCGCAACTCAGTGCAAAACTGAGTTTGCGCAACTCAGTTTGCGCAAACTCAGTTTTGAACTGAGTTGCCAAACTCTATTATGCAAGGCGTTGTTAATTTCTTGTTTATACCAAGTGACCAAAGAAACAAGCATATTTTTTAAACCATCATTCCTCAAAACATGATGGATAAAAGCTATAACACAAGGATTAAAATTTATGAATTGATATAAGATTCTTCTATGAGCTATCAATTTATTAATTAGTATTCAAAGTTCTGGAAATCAAAAATGGACATATATGATTCATAATCGCGAGTTCATGAATGGCTACCAACAAACCATCTATTTAAGTAGACTAACATTTATAGAATAGCATAAATTCTGCAGAATGAAAGTGAAATCAAGCATATGAAAACATTCATGGGGTTACTTGACAAAAAGAAATGGGTTTAGGTTAGTGTCATTAGCAAGGTTGCCTAACATTTGAGCTAGTAATTCAAACTTTGTGTTTGTTCAACATCAGTACACTTTAAGGAAAAGAAAAAAACGTTTACTGAAATTTAGTTAATACATATGCCCAGAGTTCAAACCCATTATAATTAATAAAATAGATAGTTACCTAAATTCCTATCTATGTACAATGAATGCAGATTTGTAGAAGTAAACCTTTACATGCAAGCGTTGTACGATTGGGAATTGTGATAAATGGTAACGAGTTACAGTTTCAGATATCAGCTCAATTGGGAATGTAATTGAAACAGACAACAGAGCATTAAATAACGCATAACAATATGCATGAAAAAATAAAAATTACCTGTTGAATCCAACGAGTAAAGCATCATCGCCCATAGAGAAAACCACATGTGTCCAGCCTTCCAATGACAAATCTTCAACGGACGCCTTGCAAGAAGAAATCATGAACTTTTGCATTTGATGCTTGCATTTCTTTAAATGATTAAAAACACCACTAAAATATAAAAGTACTGAAACAAACTAGAATTAAAAATATATTGTACTACACTACACATAATTTTAAGTGAATACAAAATCATCGATTTTTTTACAGTAAAAATTAAATATAATTTCTTGAAATAAGTTTGGCCAGATTTTTGGTCATCACATAATACTAAAAAGAGGAAAGAAATGTTATGGCAATAGCCATGCATATTAATAATTAGCTTGCTAGAAGCAGTAAGGCAAGCATGATTCAAAAGGAAATGATTAATTAGTTAGGGAGTAGATTGAGAAAGTAGGTAGAACTGTTATTTGATTCTACAATAATAGCAGCACATGAAGAAAGCTAAATGAAATAGAATGCAAGTTAAAAGAAGTTAAAAAAAAACTGCATAAATCTTTGTCATAAGAATGAGAATATATATATATATATATATATACACACACACACACACACACACACCTATTATAAAGGTACCATGTTCATTTTAATTGCAGCTATGGGTTTTTAACCTGAATATCTTTGTCAAAAGAATTAAAGGATTGGTTTACCAAACATATTGCCGATTTAAGTTGCTAACTAAAAGCATTACTGCTTGATATACCTTTGTTTTTAAGTCGTACAATATTTCAGATCATGAGTATAATTTCACACCAAAAGAGAGGGACCTAAAACTAAATAGTGATATATTAAAATCTACTTCCTAAAATAATCTTGAACTGAAATTTCAACTAAAACTTTTCAAATGAAATTTTGTAGAAAAATGCAAACACACTACATTTTCACATTTTTGATCAAAAAGTCATTGACATAGTTAAGTATAGGTAGATAAAATTGTCAAAATACCTGTGAAGCATCAAAAGCATCATGCTGAAATAAGCTTATCTTTCTGAAAGCTGAAACAGCATTATCATACGCCATTATATTGTCTGCACTTTGTGCATCTAGGTGTCTAATTACAACATTTAACCTCAAAAGAGCCTCTGCATAGAATAAACATAATGAATCATACAGTGCACCCATAAGAATAATCATGTAGTTTTCATGTGCAAGGCACTTAGTGTTAACTGAGCCATTAGGCTCAGTTTTAACCTAAGCCGACAGGCTTAGTTTTGGACTGCATCTATAGGCTCAGTAAAACTGTGCATTGTAGGCACTGTAAAACTGAGCCTTGTAGGCTCTATAAAACGAGCCGTTGTCCAGTAAAACTGTTCCTATAGGCTCCAATTTGCCCGAGCCGAGTGGCTCAGTTTTAAACTGCGCTACTTAGGTCAAGTAAACTGAGTCGTGTAGGTTCTATTTAAACTAAGCCACAGGCTCAGTAAAACCGAGCCTCGCAGGCCCAGTTTTGCATGATCTCTTAGTTAATATGATGCGACATAAATTACTATTCATAATTAGTTTGACTAACTAAAAAGGGGATATCGTAGAAAATATACATATCAAACTATCAAGGACGAACGATAAAATTGCTAAATAAGAGAAAACACAGATTGGTTATCTTACTTTGTAACTGAAATTTACATGCTTAGTCGGACATTGAAAAGGTTGCGTTATTGATCCAGCTCATAAAGAAAGACTTTGTCTTAGTATTCAACCAGCAGATAAAGCTGCAAAGATGATGATAGTTCAATATCCTTGTTCTCAAGAGGGAGAAAAATATAAGATAGTTGTACCATGCATGAAGTATGAAAGTATTTAACCAACCACTAAACACCAAAGATGATGATAGTTCAATATTCTTGTTCTCAATAGGAAAATAACAGTATAATAAGAAAGCGTACTTTGAATAAAATTAAGCAGTGGGCACTGATAATAACATAAGAAGCTTAGTATAGAATTTTTCATCAATTCCCAAAAGCCCTACTAATTAAATTGCTAATATACTTCAAAGCAAATTGATATATTTGATAACTTTTAAAATATAAACAATCTATTTTTATAGTACAGAAAAAGTAAGAAAGAAGTTCGAATATTAATTTTCAGAGGTATGCAAATTTGTCTATGAACTCCTAGCTTAGAGCGCAAATAGCAAAGTATTATAGTGAGACTTGTGACATAGCAGAGTTTCATGTAATTGTTGAATAGCTATAGCAAGTACAACCAGGAAACTTATTGTCAATTTATTTGAGCGAAGGCCTTAAACATTCCCGATTGAAAAGGATCTGACAACAGAAACAACATTATATGATATATGTTTGAAGTATGATTCTATCATATCCTCACATAGTGCTGCTGCTTTTAACCAAATGGCATGCTTAGCTTTACTCAACATCCCATGTGTCTCTCCTTTAATTTTGTTTATTAGCTGGATAGATTTAGTTTTGCTAATACGATTCACTGCATATGCATAGTTCCAATACCTTTTTTTATTACTGTTACTGTAGATTTGTGGATGTGCATCAGCTAGAATGTCTAAAGTTACCTATGTATTGTTTTCATAGGCCCATTAAACACATGAAGTTTTGTATTGATGCTGTATTAAGCTCTCCCTACACTGCTTATGGTATAGACATATATAATGTGCAAGTTAAGAAAACTAGTGATTTGATTAGGGACTAAGCAACCATATCACATACATGTATGTATTGTTGTTTTCATGCCACAACAACAATTCGCTTTTTTGTCTACTTTTAAGTTGATTTGTTGTCAATTATTGCACTCATTCAGGTTATGAATAGATTTACAAATTGGTATCATACCACAGTTTATACAACCACAACAACGCCACAGCCCACAACAATCATTCGCTTTTTGCAAATCATTCAATGAGAATAATTAAATAAATAAAGCGTACCGAATAAAGCTTGGTAGTGAAGATCCAGCCATCCAATCCCCAATAAAGCTTGACAGGAAAGGCCTTTAACATTCTTTTTGACACTAAATCACTAAATATATGTTGATACCTGAGATTTAGGCGAATGAACCGCAAAACCCTAGATCTAGAAAAACATGAACAACTAATTTAGAAAAATATGATACCTGAGATATAGGCGAACGAACCGCAAAACCCTAGATCTAGAAAACATAAGTCACGGTTCTCTGAGCATAGCGATGGATATTCTCAACCTGGATTTAAAACTTTCGATCAATGCCAACCTGGATTCCCTGAACATAGATCGAACGAAAAACAAAAGTAAAATCAATACCTCCCTGGATTCGAAAATTTTGAGCACACGAAACTGATAGTAATCGGCAGAAACCTCTCCACAATCGAATGAGTTTGGATCGTATAAAATTTAATATTAATTTTTTTCAGAAATCGATGGATGATTTCGATTTTATTCGTGAGCTGATTTTATCTCCGAAGCGGCCTGACTTGACTATAAGCGTTGAGAATGAATCATTGTCATAAAAGCCCCAAGTTTACCCTTTTCAACCCAGTAAAGTTCAGTCAATCAACGATAACAAGCGTTGGCACAAAAAAAAGCAAGTAAATGTACTTTTAGCAACACATTTCTAGCACGGTAACGCATATTAGCATTACTAGCACACAACATAAATAAGTGTTGGCGATTGCAAAAAATAAGTGTTGTAAAATGGCTATTATGGTGTAGTGCCAGGCCCCCTACGAAGCAATCTCCCTGACGATGAAAAACCTTTTAGATATGGTCCAATGAATTTAAAAAAGATCCAACTAGGTGTTTACATCAAGAGTGGGGGAAGTTTGGGACGATGGAATCAGAAAGGATTCGGTGAAGATGTTAGAGACATTAGAGGAGGGTAGGTAGATTCAGTAAGCTAGTTATGTTATCTAAAGCTTCTACACATCGTTCATTCCACAAATTTCCATATTAGTTTTTGGTTTCTGTTTTCATTTGTATTGGTCTACGCATTCATCTTTTCTTTTCATCTCCTTTTCACATTCATATTCGCACTTATTTTCACATTTAAACCCAAACAACTGCCATTAGCCACCATATTGTGCATTTCATTTTGTTCCTACTAAGCTTGCACTGTTTTTTTTTTTTCAATTTGTTCTTTTGTTTCATTGGTCTCAACTCTTAGATTTTGCATCTCTTTGTTTAGTTTTTTCCTTTGCTACGTTTATTGCTAGTTCTTATCTTTAAAAATAAAAAACCATTTGTGCTTTATTACAAATTTGTCTTCCATTTTTGAGATATTGTTGTTGCTTTTTCTAGTTTAAGGTTCTGTTGTTTCAGTCACTAATAAAAATTGCACGGTTCTTACAACACTGGTAAAATTTAAATTGCTGAAGCTGGCAAGTGGATTAGTAACAATAAACTCCATTTTTAGTTGTTTTTCCCTACGGAGCCAGTTAGCCCTTTCTAGAGAAATTTTAACTTGTACAATTTAAAATGCTGCTGATAATTAAAAGCTTCCTGAAAAGCTTTGCATGTGAATTTTTTTTTTTTTTTTTGCATTCATAATGTTTCGACCCTTGTGCATTATTCTAGATATCAAGCTGGTTCATATGCCGTATTTTCTACGCAGATATGACCAAATTTAATGGCTGTCAGATTCTAATTTAGGTTAATTTGTAAGAGCATTCATAGTCTGAATTTTCTAATATCGTGATATGCACTTAGAATGCGTTATATAAATAAATGAAAACATTTGTGCAACATTATTTAAGCATAACAGGTAGCAACGTGGAGAGATTAACTTATAAGGATAAATTAAATAATCAAATTTTAAAGAATTATTTGCGCTCAAAACCCTTAATTTGTTTAAGTAACTGACAATGATGCTATTCTACGATTTTATACCAATAACCATTTTTGGCACATACAATTTTATTTTGTTTTTGGTAAAATACTCAGAATGTATGGTTGTAGAGCAATGATGCTGGAAACAGTAGCAGCAGTGCTTAGAATGGTAGGAGTATGCTTCTTCACTGCAAATCTCTACCATGTTTTGAGCACAACGGGAGATGGATCCGGGCATTTGTAGAAGAAGTGGAAAATGAGACGATGCTTCTGTGGACATTCATGGTAATATCTCAGCTTCACCCATGGTTTGAGCTGGAAAAGATAATAAGGTTGATGATTTGATGGTTGTGTTGATCAGATGAATGGCTGATGGTTTGAGTTGGAAAACATAATAAGGTTTATGGAGCCACTGAAAAATGAGTGATATCAAATGAATGAATGTTGTCTTTGTTGTGGCTTCTAGGTTAGTGTTGAATCAGATTCACCTTTTGTACTAAAAGAAGTGTTGTTTTGAAGAGAGACATTAATGATGTATATGTATTTGCTTTATTAATTGATTTCTTCATTCTTTAGTTTATAGACGTTGTAGTGTTATTTGAATTTTTTTGATTGCTTAACAATGTATTTGAAAGTTTTATGTTTGAATCGATGCATAACATATACGAGTTATTAAATTTTGAATTAATGAAAGCTATGAAATAATCAAATGGTTTTTTTTTTGAATTTTGCAACTGTTATTTGTTGTTGCAAATTGATCTGTTGCAACAACAAAGGCCAGTTGCAAAAAAAATATACCGCAACTTCTTATTGCAACAGGCAAAAATTGTTGTAGACTTTTTGCAACTCCAGCTATACCAACGGGCGCAGGTCTGTTGCAATAGGTCTACTGTAACAGATATTGTCTGTTGCGAAAAGTGTTTTTTGTTGTAGTATATGCATGTGACAATGTCAGTTTTCTTTTTATTAATCAAATAAATTAAAAACAGTAATCAAATGGCTATAAATTTTCTTTAAAAATTAATCAAAAAAATATCATATAAATTACTTTTTATAAACGAAAATCTATAGTCTTTACCTGCTAATCATATGGAAAGATTGCTGCAATACGCTAATCGTCCTATATGTACTTGTTACCCCCAATGCTACACTGTTGGACACTGCTACACTGCTAGACACCAAAAGAAAATTTAATGATGTTATAAAATGAACACAGAATAGAAGAAATAAGGGAGAGAGAACATTTCTATTCATTCGGATGTATATTCTTTCTATTACATTGGCTCCTTTATATATAGGTTTTTGGAGCTGATCTTTAGCTTATTCCCATGATGTGGGACTAAACACAGAACTAATAAAAGCATATTCACAACATTCATATATATATATATATATATATATATATATATATATATATATATATAATACAACACTCCCCCTTGAATATGCATCTTCAAAAACTTGAATGCTCTGCTAACTTGAAATTGTCCTTTTTTAAACATATACGATGATTGCTCCCCTTTATTATTATCTTGCTTGCATATATCCGTTCAGTCGATACAACTATTGTCTGTTGCCTTCAAAACTCTATCAGGAAAACCCAATGGGAAAAGCCTTGAACGAGAAAAAGAGTACAATGTCTGACATTATGAATATCATATTAAAATGATATTCCTCAAAAGAGTTTGATGCTTCAGGATCAAAACAATGCCTCATTAAATACCTTTTTATGAAAAACCCTGTGGGAAAAATCATAAACAAGGAAAAGTGTAACGACCCGCAAATCCGAGCTATCTGAGTTGACTAAATACAACACACGTCCAACCCAAATAACACAGAAATACGAACCATTAATAGAAAGAAGATAGAGGGTGAGAATAGATAAGATAGAAAACTTAGAATAGAAGAAGAAGAAGAACATAAACACAACACAGAACCTCACATCGCAGCGGAACAAAATATAATATATAACAGATTTTGAAATACAAACTTTTAACTGTATATACATGCATCATCATCAGAGTACAACACTTACAATTACAGCGGAAATAACACTAGATAACTAACGCTGAAGCCTCCTGCTCCAAGCTCCTCCAAGTGAATCTGTAAAATCCCGACTACTTGACTGCCCGTACAAATTTGGGCACCCAAGAGTTTAAGGGAAAAACAAACAAAATAAACTCTGGGTCAGTCATGGGACTGGTGTGAGTAAACTCCAACCAATTGTTTAACTTTCAAAATCCTTTCGAAAGAAAAGATAATAGTAAGACCAGCCCACACATAAACATGGACGGTTTTTACCTTACTATAACCCAAAACATTTCTTGAAATCATACTTTCTCTGATATTATCATAATGTCTATTTACAAATAAATAGCAATCTAGAGGAACGCTTGCATCTCACGCTCCCCATATATAGTATAAAATCAAACCGCATGGCGTTTATTGGAGATTGGATTTCCAACATGACAAGGTATGGGACCACCTTCCGCTAGTGAATCTCTAGAGAGGAATACACTGGGTTCAACAAGAACATCTTGCAACCCGGCCCACACATGACCGACCACTCATTTCGCTTGAGTGTATCGAATGTATATCACCAATGGTTGGGATCAGCAACCGTCTCCCGACTGGGACAGCATTGAATAGAATAAGAAATTATATGAACCTCTAGACAGGTGATTATACATTCTAATGGGAGCGACCCACATAGCCATGCTGCCTGCCCGATTTTTGTCCTTTCCCGGTTGTTGAGGCCTGAGGCTACAAATACTTACCATTCATTGATAGCACAATCACTTTGAATGCCACATTGTCAGATCCGTTAATCACTAGTTGAGTTTGCACAAATATTCTGGATGTTATGCTAAGGGAATAAATCCGTTGCAACCATATATATTCATACAGACCAACCTATTTGATCATTGGAAATACTCTGTCAGACATTCGTCCATTTACGTTCGTTCTGGGATTGAATGAAACCGAAGGCACTATTTCTATTTAATAGAAAGAGTCCTTGCACTTTACTCCGTCTTCAATATATTCATCATACTTGGTTCGCAACGCTTATGCCGATACGGAGTGGTTCTTCGGATAATAATCCAACCGGTCTCTCCATATTGACAACGATGGTCAAAAACTTCGATAGTCTGTGATTTAACTATCGAATAAAAACAAGTGTCCATCCAAACATATCAACAAATCACTGGGCTCTTTAATTAATATTTCATTAATTAAATCTCTTCTCCATTTCCTTATCAATATTTGTTACCCAAATATTTTCAATAATCATCTCGGCTTCTTACGCTATTTGGAAAACATTTCCATATATCGCCTTCTCTTATTTCCTATACTTAGGAAATATATTTTATTTGAAATTGAAAACAATTTCAATCACTTATCTCTTTCTCGACTAGTTTAACTATCCTCAGGAAATATTTACTTTTATATTTCCAAAATAACATTACCTTGGTTAAACGAATGCGGTATAAAACATCGTACGGCAACCCAAAATATTCTATTCAACTAACTATTATCCAACACTTCTCTTCGAGATTGGATCTTGTTATTTCTCCATTTAAAATGAAATCAATCAAGTTGGGGTAAAATTACCTCTCAGACCTTGACTGAAAACATCCTCAACTTCAAAACGGCAAAACCACTAACCTCGAATAAACACACAATAAAATCCAATTATTCATTCTAAAACACGTGTATGGTTTGCTTTCTATTTCTAATTTATAGATTTCCCTTTTTTTTTACAATATTCTATTTTTGATTCGTTTCCTTATTGAATTCTATATATATCGATATATAGATTTCTAATTGTCAAATTTCTTAAAAATATTCTAACTCCTTAAATTCCCGGAAAAATTCGCCATAACCTCCCCTGTATCGGGAGCATCGGGAAATTTCAAGTAGCTTCCCGGTACCTTCTCATTTCAAAAAGAAAAAGAAAAAAAGCCAAGCGGCTTGCCGATACGGCGCATAAAATCTCATATATGAATTAAACATGTACCTTTTTGTCGAGCACATAAATTTAAATCTTCATATACTTCATCCCATACCTGTCTCTTGTATGTCTATACCTGTCCAATTTATTTCAACTTCATACACTCGTTTGACTCAATTCGTTAAAGTAACTCTTTAACTAACTCTCTGCCTATCTCGCTTGTATATTTGAATATAACACGTTTCAAATATATTTCCACTTACTTATCAACTAATTGAATTCAAATTTCAATTTAAGTTCTATATTCGATTTCGAATATATATTTACAATTCCAAATTCACTTTTCAAAGTTCGACTTCAATTTACCACTCGATTAACTAATTCTTCTTTGACTTAGTTAATTTTATTAAATAATCAAAAAAATATGATTATTATTTCAAAATCATCTTCTTTACTTCACTTGAGTTCACATTTATGTTCTAACTCAAGACCAGGTTTTTAAATGGAAATTCGGATTTTTATTTGCTTAAAAATCCCTATATTTATTATATAAATCCATTATGGTTTTAATGGTTTCTGGCGCTGCACTTTTAAAATTTTGATTTTGACATATCTCAAAATCTATTCGACGAAATCCAAATTTTTCTCTTCCATTAGAAAACTATTATTCAACCGGTCCTGACGATTCTTGTTTCAAAGAATTCCGACTTCAATTGAGTCCTGTATACTCAATTGAAGTTCGAGTCGCCAATTTACGAACTGCAGCGCTGCGGCGAGTTCGTTTTAATTATATTTATATATATGAACTTTTAAAACTTCGTTTATATAAATTCAACTCTATTCTGATATATTTTAAATATATATCAAACCATTTTTTTTCAATTCAACAAATATTTCTGATCTTCTATTTCATTTGTATTGGAAATCTATATTCAAATTCCAATTCGATTCTAATTGAAATTCTATATTCAAATTCTATTTCAACTATTTGAATTCAAATTCCATTTTTAATCTATTTGAACTTCAAATATTTAAACTCCATTTTTTTAATCTACTTGAACTTCAAATACCACATTTTAATTCCTTTGAATTCAAATACCATGTTTCAAATCTCTTTGAATTCCTCTTATTCAAATTCTTTTTAAATTCTATTTGAATCGTATATTTAAACTCCATTTTTTAATTCTACTATTCAAATTCCATTTGACTTCTATTATTCAAATTCTACTATTTAAATCCCCTTTTGAATTTCCTTTATTCAAACTCTATTTTGAATTTCTATATTCAATTTCTATTTTTGAAATTTCTTTATTCAAATTCTATATTCAAATGTTATACTCAAATTTTATTTGAATTATATATTTAAAAATTCCATCCCAAATCCTATTTGAAATTTCTTTTGTATTTCAAATATTCCAACTCCTTCCTAATATTTAAATTCTATTTAAATTTCTACTTAAAAATTCTATTTCAAGTACTATTTTGAAATTTCATTTCAAAATTTTATTTTGAAATTTTATTTTGAAATTTTATTTCAAAATTTCATTTTTTTGAATTTCTATATTTTTAAATTCTTCTTGAATTTCATTTTCTATTTGGGAAAAATAGAATTTTCTTTTTAAACCTCAAATATCCTTCTCATGATATTTTAATAAATTAACACTTGGCCCAGTGATATTTAAAACAATCAAATCACCTAAATTTTCAATCATTTGATTTTTAACACGTCATATATTAGTATATATGAAATCAAGCAAACAAACAAACAGATAATATATTTTGAGGAATCCAGTCGGATTCCTCCAACCTGTTTTCCTGCATCCACAGATGTTAGCACATAAATAATACCCATTCTGCTTCGTGGCAGAATATCGTGGTATAGAAGGTCATCCACTAATCATAGCGTGGGGCGTATAGGGTAACCATCCGCTATGAAACTGCGGGCATCCGCTAATGAGACTGCGGGAATCCAACCAATCAATCAACCCAATATATATATATAATAGCCTAAATAACTAATATATATATAAAACAAGCAGAAAAATCCAAACAAGCAACAACAATTATTTTTACGAAGTAAAAATAATTATAAGTAAAAGGTGAGTGAGATTTACTCACAGTGATTTTCCATTGCCAAATATCCATTTATTCCAAATCGTCTTAGCAATGAATGGTCTCGAATCATTTTGAATGAATTTTCCAACACCTAGGATTATTTAATTTTATTTATCGATTAAGCGATTTATTTATCTACATTAATTTATAACATAAATAAATAAATTCTTTTATGCATATTTAAATTTATTAAAACGTATACCTTAAACGGCTTGTAAAAGTCGATCAATTCCTAAAACAATACCCAAGCAGCTCCAAAAAATGCAAACAGCCCAAAAACTGCGATTCTTCACTGTGGCATTTCTTCATACAACTGACAGGCACTTATCATTTCCCATTTTAACCTACTGCCATCAGCCCATTGTTTCCACAAACTCTTCACAGTTCGATCCTGTAGCTTATCACATCCTCTGTCGCATTCCAGCCCTACAGTCGAATCCCCAAAAATACTACAAACTTGCACCCTTTACATGACAGTCCAATGTTGCCCCTTTCAGTGTCTTCTCCCTTATACAACCCAGTTCGAATCCACATACATCGCACCCCAAAACAGTTTTGATCCTTCTCTTGGCAATGACAGAGAAAGTCGCACCTCTCAATACAGTATCGAGCTACACCAAACCATCCTCGAAGTGTTCCTTGCGTCACCCTGAGCCTTATCGCACCATCAGACTCCCCAGAACCCAACCCTAATCACGAGCGTCCCAGAAGATCTTCGAGCTCCAGGTTGTTATCGCGGTTCCGTAATCGCGATTAAATCCTCGCGATATTCACCTTTAAAGGCCTCGAACTGACATGATTTCGGAATTTAGATGGAAAGGGTTTTCGATTGTAGAAAAGAAACGAAAGGGAAATACTGGGGATTCGTTTCGGTTTTTCATCTGAGGATGGAAAAATATAACGAGGTCGATGGTTTATATAAGGGCGAGAGGAGACAAGAGGTACACAGGCCATTAAAACCGTGTTTCCTTGATAACGAGAGCAGGAGACAGTTTTGTGGCTCGAGGGAACTAGGTTTCCATAGGAAGTAAATTAGGTCGGCTGATAAAACATTTGATATGAATTTATTTAATTAGATAACTAAAATATCTTGTGGTACCCTTATTCGAAAATCAGAACCGCTATTTTAACGCAACCATTGTTATTTCAACAGTTTAACACATTCTGAACTAACCGAATATATTTTATATTTAATTTAAATGTATAAAGAATAATCATTTTAAATAGATATAAAATAATTTAAATTTATAAACAAATAAATTTCTCGATAATATATCATTACCATTATCGATTACATTCACATAGAATTTATATTTATTATCTGAACTGTTTTGATTCAATTCTAACTTCGAATTCAATATATCCCGTATTACGGTAATTAGATCTATAACTCAATATGAAAATCGATTTATATTATCAGCTCTATATTTAAAATAATATTAAATATTCAAAATAAACCGACTAGAAAATCTGGGTCGTTACAAAAAGAGTGCAAATTTATTTCCTATTTAGGTAACATGTTTTACAATGTTACCATAAGGGTTGATACTTGAGGATCAAGATAATGCCTCATTAAAAACCTTACTAACAAAAACCCAGTGGGAAAAACATTAGTGAAGGAAAAGAGTACATTATAGCATAATTTTATATGCTCCCCCATATTTGTAACTCATTATTCAATTAGTCTATTGATGTAGTCGACGCATGCCAATTTTTTATATCATCTTCTGCAATGTTGATTTGGAAATTGCCGTTGAGAACGGATCTACCCTCTTTTCTTGAAAATGAATTTGTTTCTCCTCTTTCTTGTTATCCTTTCATGCATGTGTGAAGAGAAATTTAGAAGAAATGTGCTCTATCCTATCATACTTGGTATAATTCACTTGAATCTGAGCCATCCAAACTGCCTTGTCTTCTTCATAAGTAATAGTTTACTGCATCAAAATATGTTTGATACTTCAAGATCAAAACGTTGCCTCATCAAAACCTTACTAAGAAAAACCCGATGGGAAAAATCTTAGTGAAGTTAAAAGAGTATAAAATGTCATGTTTACTACGTCAAAAGTAGTATGATACTTCTGGATCAATGTAATGCCTCGTTAAAACCTTAATAAGAAAAACACTGTGGGAAAAATTTTAAATAAGGGAAAAGAGTACATTATAACTTATTTTTGTATGTTATTTTTGGGTTGATACTTCTGGATCATGACCCATGCCTCATTAAAACCTTACTAAGAAAACCCAGTAGGGAAAAACTTAGTTAAGGAAAAAGAATGCATTATATCATACTTATGGATGCTCCCCTTGATTTAATAATTTCCTCTAAATTCGTATTTTTCTTTCAATAACTCAAATTTCTTACAAATCCTTCTTAATGAAGTTTTTCTTTTAAAACTTCATGTGTATTTCCATGCTTCAGGCATGCTTTCTTATTTAAAATGCCTCCCTTTTGTGATTTGTATGATACTAATATTCATTTATGAATACACTTCAAGTGCTTATAATTTTATGTTTCAATCAGGCTTGAATATTACAATACACATTTGATGAATGAGACAACTTTCATTATAACAACATTAAGCAGGAAGTAATCTACTCATCTTGAAGTATATCAAAATTTTCATTACAACAATACTTAGAAGAATGTTGTAATCTATCAGACATGTTCTTTGTGTTCTTTATGTTCTTCAAGAACTTATATATTATAATAATTTTTTGCATATCGCAACTACCACTTCAATGGATATTAAGAGTTTCACTACAACAATTATTAAAAGCAGGAAGTGATCTACTCATCATGAATTATTTCAAGATTTTCATCACAACAATACTTAAAAGAATGTTGTAATCTACATTTCTTGCTCTTTATCACTACCAGAGTTATTCAAATTCTCTAGAATTTGTATACTTTCATCATTTATACCTTCAGGGTATTGTAAGTGTTTTAAACACTTTCACCACTTTAATCAATTCAGTTATCTCTGAAAAATACAATGCTCATGGCACTTGACACTCTATGGTGTTTCAGTAACTTCCATGTTCTTTTGTCATTATCTATATTTCTATTTTATCTTATGAACTACAGGTTCATATCTTATAGACTACAGGTCCATATATCTTATTTAGGAGAATTTCATGATGGACAATCATGTTTCTCTCTAATATGGGATTTTAATCCATTTATAAATGTATGCGCTTTATTATTTATTGATTTATCATCGATGATTATTTTCTGTCAGTTCTATACATGATTTATTGAGATCTCAAAAAATTATCATATTTTAGGTACCTAAACCACTTCTGGGGTTATTTTGACAATCATGTTATGGGTTTCTTTTAAAGCACCTTTAAGTGTTTCTTCAGGAACACTTACCTCCTTTATTTTGCATCTTTATGACTTATTCCAAAGATATTTTGAATTGACTTTTATACCACATTTTCAGCTGTGATTTACACCTTTTGATCCTTCGGGAATTCAAATGTATATTGGAGAAAGTCTATTAGGGACATAATTGATAATTTATGCAAGTTACTTAATACTTTGCATAATTCTATATGTTAGCAAATATTTAACATCGATGATTCCTTTATCCTCCCCTTCATTGTTGACAAACATTGTCACTTTAAATAATAAACCTACTTTGGATTCATTTTTGATCCATTATAGCATCATAGCTAGCAAATACATTGGACGTATTTCAATTGTAGGAGGATAATGCTCTTATTAATTGATAAGATGCATTCATATTACATTACTTATTCCCTTTCATTGATCCGATGACTTGGAGGAATTTTCTATCATTTGAATATGTACATGACTTCAGGTCATTCAATATTGATGTCAACTGACTTTCTGAAATATAATATATGCATGATTTATAATATGAGCTCATGACAACTTCAGGTTGTTAATAAATTTTTCGCATATATGTGTATATACATGCGTCCACGTATTACATATGTAATTGATTTGCATATTCTTTCTCATTCGAGTTACTTATTTTAGAACAAATTGTTCATAAGTTTCCAATCATTAATTTTTGCTTATCAATCAATATCAATGCGAATCTTAAATATCGTATCATAATATCCAAAATATCTGATTTGGAACTATATTGAACTTCTGGTTCAAATGAAATATATGAACAACTTCAAGTTGTTTATCTATATTGAACTTCTGGTTCAAATAATATATAAACAATTTCAAGTTTGTTAAACTGTATTGAACTTCTGGTTCAACTGTATTGAACTTATGATTCCACTGTATTGAACTTTTTGTTCCACTGTATTGAACTTCTGGTTCTACTGTGTTGAACTTCTGGTTCAAATAAAATATATAACAACTTCGAGTTGTTAAAATTTATTCTTCAATACGATATGTAAATATAAATATATAAGCAAGATATTGCTCATTTTGAAAATTGTGCAATCTTTGGATGCTTTATTATTGTCTCATATGATTTAACTAAGAAGTGTAATGTTATTATTTCATACGGTTTGAATAAAGCTTCAATCTTTTAAATTATGAAGTATTTCAAATTCATCGAGTTCCTATGCATATATATACACATACACCTGCATATCAATTTTATAAATTTATGATGAACTTCTGGTTCTCAATCTTTTAACATACTTTTAATTTAGAAGATTTTACATTTTTGCTAATTGACAAGATTTCAAACTTGTATACTTTATCAAAAACGTTTATATATATACATATATATATATAATGCAAGACTTCAGGTCCAAGACTTTGAGTTACACAACTTCCGGTATAAACATTTTCTTTGCACAACTTCAGGTTATGGTTCTATCCTTTCTTCCATAACATTAGTTATTACTATCTAAATACATCGAATAATAATACATATGTTTATTCATATTCCAAATACAAACATACATCAATTAACTAACAATAACTAATGCCTTCAATGCATTTATTACAATAAGGTAATATAATATATAATCATAACAATGCATTCTCTAACATTCAATGCATTTATGACAATAAGGTAATATAATATATTTATCAATCACATAATCAACATTCTACATTCTCTAACATGAATGGTTCAAAAATTTATAGATCTGTACATAAAATTCACAACTATAAACAAAAATAAAGTACATATCTCATATTCAAATTTTTTTCTCATTCTTCAATATGAATGATCTGAAAAACTTGTAAATTTATACATAAAATTCACAAACATAAAAATTACATTTTTTTAAAAATTATACAACTCATATAAAGATCTTTCTTTTTATATCAAAATTGCTTCTTGCATTTTTAGAAACTGCAGGTTCTAAATTTTCCATGTAATGACAAAAATAGTTTTTGCATTCACTTCTGGTGTGCAGAATTAAGATAAATATTTAGATCTTAACTCAATATGATCTTCAGGATGCATATTTTCTTTACAAAAGTTTTCCTAAGAAACAATGAAATATTTCTTCTAGAAATATAATATGTTCCAAAATGACTATAATAAAACTTCAAGTTTTACCATATTTCATATATTGTTATTATATATTTTAAATTGAAGTAACTTTTCTAGAAAGTGCCCCTTTTTTCACATACGACAGTCATTTTACTATTTTTCTTCAAGAAAATAGTATTTATTATAAATGTAATGATCTCTTCCAATAATAAGTCTCTTCAAGAGATTACATGTAGCATAAAGTTGGAATATAAGGCTTTTTCCTTTTTGTTGAAATTTTTCCTTTCATTGATTTTTCAAATCCTTTCCTTTTACAGGTCATTTGCTATATGCAAATATTAAATGCAATTATATGTTTTTATGCTTTTTTTTTCATGTTTCTCGTTTGAATATGAACTTCGGGTTCCTTGTTTGCCTATGAACTTCGGGTTCCTTGTTTACATATGAACTTCAGGTTCCTTGTTTGCATATGAACTTCAGGTTCCTTATTTGAAAAAAAAAAATATATGGACTTTAGATCATATGAGCTTCAGGTCATTTGCATGTGACTTTAGGTTCAACGACTCTTGCTTTGTGTTTGGAAGTATGACCGTCTTCTGTTGATCAAAATGCTCCTTTAGGGAGTTCCATAAGTGGAGAGGATCTTTTTTTTCCAGTTAAATATTTTGATTTTAGATCATCATGGATATGGCCTCTTAAAAATATTAGGGCCCTTGCTTTGTCCGGCTGGGACATATTATTACCATTTTTAATGGTATTCTCTAAGCATTGAGATTGTAAATGGATTTCAGTGTTCAACATTTTTGTGAACTACACAAAAATAATAATTGCAGATGCTTAATTAAACAAAATTCACATATAAGTATACATGTTCTATAATTATCAAAACGAATTAATAAATTAATGAACAGACAAAACGATGAAACTGTAGTTGTAACACCCCACGTCCATTAATGTCACACTCAAAGGGAATGCATTAACTTTCATGGAGTATTATTGGTGAACAGAATAGAATATAACAAGACAGATACATATATTGGTACTTGAAAATTTTTAAAACAACTTTTACTGCAGCGGAGAAATAGTTTGATTACAACAACATCATAAACCAACAGAAAAACCAAGTACACTTAGTAACCATCTTGACAAATTGTTTTCTAAGTACATAAATTAAAAGGATAACCCCAACATAAGTAGCCATAAAAGAGATGAGTTGAACTTTACTTTCAGCAATCCAAGCACTTCCAAAGAGAGAGAAAGACCTGAATCAAGCTCCACTAGCACTAGTCCAACCCTGAGAACCTTGGGGGGAGGGAAGGAAGAAAAGGGGCGAAAACAAAGGGGGTCAGACATAAAGTCTAGCGAGTACCATAACTTTAACAATATAATTATTAAAGTAATTAGGATAAGGCATAAACTGGTAAAACAAGGAATGACTGTGAAACAAGTGGGCAAGACAAAACGAATAAGAGGAATATTCTGGCATTAATCTCGCTCCTAATCACTATAGGATAATTACTATACTGCACCATTACTAGTCACCCTAAAAGTTGATCCCGCCTACTGAACATAATAATCATAATGGTAGTTTCGTATACCCCTAGCAGTCTTCATAGGTGTCTCCTGCCCCTATCTCCACTAGTTGTACCCACTGCCCCCATGCGATCGGCTCCCTAGCTCGTAGATACCCATGCTGGTCCCACAGTGGGGTGTATCACTCCCCAAAGTGGCAACCCGATACCACTAAAAATGTACGGCTTATATCTACACGATGCAATAACGTATTACCTACCAGCCCGGGCCCACACATGCATATGACCCCGTTGGACTTGCGTTGCCACCGTTAACCCGTTTTGACCCCTTACATTCAAACCCAGTAAGCGTGTCCCGTCCTCGATCTAACTCGAGCTCACAAAGATACTTAATGGGTTACTGGTTTGAAAAGGGTCCCCCATGCTTGACACAAGCTTTCCACCTATGCTTGGTCCCCACTAGAATTTTCCACTTAAGCCCTTCTTATTCATATCTTCTCACATGTTTCAATTTGGTTAAGTGTTTCTAATCGTATTTCACATGTCACCCATGTCACCCGCTTAACTCCCATGTCCCACCACATGTTTATCTTAGTTAAGTGTTACTTAATTCATCATAACTGTAACCTTGTAAGACCTCCCACATTAGACTCCCGTTTGCGGTTGCTAGATTTGTCGGGCAGGTCAGGGCAGTCTTATACCGCAGATGTGCCTAACCTCGTGTCTTTACAATTGTTACGCATTTAATGTATGCCTTTGACCTCTCACATTAGACTATCGTTTGTGGTTGTTGGATTTGCCGGGCAGGTCCGGGCAGTCTTACACCACAAACGAGTCTAACCTCGTGTCTTAGGCGTTTATTATTACAAATTATTTCACCCCAATATGAATTAATTATCCCTATTCAAATTTTCAATAATTTCCAAATTAATTATGTCCATAATTGTCACTTAAATTATGTCCATACCTTTAGGTATATAAATTATACCAATTAATGTCTCAATTTAATTATATGCCTTATAAAGATATTTTTATGTCAATTCATAATTTGCATAATTAATATTTTCCCTTTTGTCCCCATGCTATTCGTATGTTCTAATATGAGATATGTTAGACTCACAAATAGTCTAACTTATAAAAGAAAAGAAACATCACAACTTGCATAACACATAAAATAGATCTAACTTGCAAATAGGAATTATAACATAAATTTTCATTGCCAACAACTAGCATACCCATATAGAATCATATATTTGCATAAACTACCATGGATCTAAATATAGATCTAAACATGAAATTGTGAACTTGCATATATAAATTATGTATTTCACTTAACTTGCATATGTGAATATAATTTTAAGCCAAAAATATGAATATAGTTTTTCACCTAAACGTGCATATGGATTTCTACAACTTGCATATGAATTTATCACATGTTTTGGCATATAAACTATCATATGTATATACTTAATTCACATATAAACTTGTGTACAATTCACATATAGACTTGCATAAGATTCATATTCAAACTAGCATACGAATTAACATCCCAAACTTGCATAAAATTCACGTACGAATTGGCATATGATTTAACATCCCAAACTTGCATAGGATTCACATACGAATTAACTTATGTAAAAATGGACTTGCATAAGATTCATATTCAAACTAGCATATGATGGAACATCCCAAACTTGCATAAGGTTTCACATACGAACTAGCATATGATTTACATCCCAAACTTGCATAAAATGAATCAAGTTAAACACGTATAATTGGACATATGAAATAAATCAACCAACATAAAATAACAAAGTTAAACAACATCACATGATTCAACAGACATGTTCTCATAATCCAATTATAACTCATCATAATTAATTTCTTAATTATACTGTGAAAGAAATTGTACTCACAAAGATAGGTTAGAGAAGAGAATGATTTGTTCGTCTTTTGAATTAGAATTCTGACTTGCTAATCCCTGAGCTTTACGAAGGAGAACTATCCTAGCAGCAGCATGGTGGCCAAGAGACAAATTTTGTTTAGGTTTAGGGTTTGAGTTTAGGCACTCTTTTATAGAAGTTTGAATCAACCTAAGCCGTTAGATTATCATAGGAGCAATCCCAACCATCCAGACTAGAGACAGTTATCTCGAACAGCCACATCAGCCCTAATGACTCAGCAAAGAGTCAGAAATCATCACATCTCAGATCTGCCCAAGGAGGGTAGGTCGACACCCAGGTCGACCCCCTAGTCGACCTGTATAGGGTAGGTCGACCCCCTGGTCGACCTAGCCTTGGGAGGGAGAATTCCTGCCCAGCCCGCTTCCCTGTTTGAATTTTGAATCTTTATTTTGAACTATTTCAATATATAAAAAATTACTGAAACTTCCGAGGGCCATAGCTTCCGCATACGAAGTCCGATTTATGAAAAATTGGACTCTATTCCAAGCAGAATTTCGAGACGAATGAAATAGCGTAATCCATTTTCCTTAATTCTCACTATAACAATTAAGTATTCTTACAATTGTTAATTTTAATATTCACAGAAAATTCAGGGTGTTACATTCTCCCCTCCTTAAAGGATTTCGCCCCCAAAATCTCCAAGTTAATGAGAATGTATATCCTAACATCCAATCATCCATCTACTCAACCATCAAACACAGGCATCCATTGTCCTTACAAGATTTCTAATGCCGCATGAACATATGCAAAAAAAGTGTGTGTGTATGTTCCTTATCTAATGCAAAATCAGGCGGTCCACTGATTCAGTTGACCTCCTTAATGCAAATCATGATAGTGTCATGCGTCCATTATGCATGCAAAAGAATCCTAACGATACATATTACTTCTACATGTGTGCACAACCATTCATCAAAATGCAACATCCATATGATAACACAACCATTTTACATCCATTAATTTAAATATGCACACACATTTATATGCAATATGAAAGTGATTGAGCCGATCTAGTGCCTAAAGTGTGTGTACATGCATCCACGAGCAACCACTAGCAACCACTTGCAAACACTCGCAACCATCAACCATAACATGTTTACATCCTTCAGTTTCTACCTAAGGATAAAGAATAGGACTGAGGAGATATACTTAAAAGATAGATATAAGCATGAATAAACTTATGGAAAAAGAGATCAAGGATATACCCTCAAAGAGAAAAGGGTAGGTTGCGCGTATTTTCCTCTCAGTTTCCCAAGTCGTGTCTTCCTCAGCGTCACTCCATTGAACTTTTACAAGCTTGACTTCACGGTTGCGTAGCTTTTTGACTTCTGTACCCAAGATACGAGTTGGAACTCTTCTCACAGTCGCTTCTCGTTCCACTTCTACTTCCTCTAGTATACTTGGCTCCACCACTTCCATAGATTCATGTAAGCATTTTCGTAGTTGAGAAACATGAAAAACATTATGAACTCCAACCAGTCTCTCGGGTAGCTCTACTCTGTAAGTGATCCTCCCAATCCTTTCAATGATAGGAAATGGTCCTACAAATCTTGGTGCTAGCTTTCCTACAGACCCAAAGCGAATGACATTCCTCAAAGGAGATACTTTAAGGAACACCCTATCTCCAACCTTTATCTCAAGTTCGGTCCTTCTTTTGTCTGCGTAGGACTTATGTCTATCTTGTGCAGCCTTCATCCGTCTTCTTATCAAGTCCACCTTTTCTGAGGTTTCTCTAATCATGTCCGACCCAAGTACGAGCTTGTCTGTAGACTCTCACCAACAAGTTGGTGATCGGCATGGTCTTCCATATAAAGCTTCGAAGGGCGCCATGCCTATGGTGGCTTGGTAGCTATTGTTGTAGGTGAATTCCACCAAAGGATGATGATCCTCCAATGTCCCTCCAAAGTCAAGAATGCACAATCTCAAGAGGTCTTCCAATACTCTGTTCACCCTTTCCGTCTGACCATCAGTTTAGGGGTGATTGGCCTTGCTTAAGCATAATTGTGTGCCTACTGCCTCTTGTAAACTCTTCCAAAACTCGCTCGTAAATATAGGATCTCAATCACTCGCTATGCTGGAGGGTATCCCATGGAGTCGAACTATTTCTTTAAGATAAATGGATGCTAGGGACAAGGCAGTCCTTCTACTTTTAACAGTTATAAAGTGAACGCTTTTAGTGAGCTTGTCCACTATTACCCAAATACCGGTATTGCCCCTTCTTGACCTAGGCAACCCATCAACAAAGTCCATCGAAATGCTATCCCACTGCCACTGTGGGACCTCTATGGGATGAAGCAGACCACCAGGCTTCTTCTGCTCCGCTTTGACATGCTGGCATATCAAACACTTAGCGACGAACTTAGCTACGTCACTCTTCATGCCATTCCAAAAGAAAACCCTTTTTATATCTTTATACATCTTGTCTCCGCCTGGGTGTATGGTCAGTTTAGAATGGTGCGCTTCTTCGAGAACCGTCTTCACTAAATCCCTTACTTGTGGGACGCATAGCCTTCCATCCCTTCTCAACCAACCCTTATCATCGATGGAGTATCTATTGAGGTAACTAGAAGTCTCACCCCTAACTAGCTTATCCATCACATCAACTAGCTGAGGGTCTTCTCGTTGCGCGGTTCTTATTGAGTCCAAAAGAGTAGGCCGCACCTCTAGCGATGCTAACAGACCAGGCACAATTTCAGAGGAGGGTCTAAAGTTAAAGTTTGCTATATACTCCAAGCTTTACCTTTCCATAAAGAGAGGACTCAAGGTTAGCTTCTTCCTATTTAAGGCGTCTGCTACCACATTACCCTTGCCTGGGGTATAGGAAATCTCAAAATCATATGAGGCCAGAAATTCCATCCACCTTTGTTGTCTTAAGTTAAGATCTTTCTACGAGAAAAGGTACTTCAATGATTTATGGTCAGTATACAATTCAAACTTCTCACCTAGGAGATAATGGCGCCAAGACTTAAGCGCAAAGATGATGGCAGCCAACTCTAGATCATGGTTTGGGTAGTTTTTCTCATGTACTTTTAACTGTCTGCTTCCATAAGCTACTACCTTTCCTTCTCGCATCAAGACAACACCTAGTCCCGTACCACATGCATCCATGTATACGGTAAACATCTTGCTCTCATCCGACAATGTCAGAACTGGGCTTGTTGTTAGAGCCCTTTTCAAATGTTGGAAAGCAATATCGCAATCCAAATCCCAAGCGAAATTTAGGTTCTTCTTCATTAATCTTGTCAGTGGGGCTGAGTTTTTTGCAAAGACTTTAATGAACTTTCGATAAAAGCCCGCTAGCCCGAGGAAGCTTCGGACTTCGGTTGCATTCCGTGGAACCTTCCAATCTTGCACCGCAACTACTTTTGCGGGGTCCACAGCTAACCCTTCTTTGGACACCACATGTACAAGAAACCTCACTTCTTCTCTCCAGAAATGGCATTTGAAGAATTTGGCTTTCAGCTGATGTGCACGAAGAGTATCCATGACTTCCCTTAAATGCAAAGCATGCTCTTCTTCATTTTTCGAGAAAATCAAAATGTCGTCTACGAAGACCACCACAAACTTATTATGGAATTCTCTAAACACCCTGCTCATCAAGTCAACGAAGTAAGCGGGTGCGTTTGTCAAGCCGAAAGGCATGACAAGCCATTCGAAGAAACCATCCAGGGTTCTGAATGCGGTCTTATCAATGCTGTCTTCAGCCACTCTTAGCTGATGGAACCCGGTGGCCAAATCTAGTTTGGAGTAAACAGATGCACCTACAAGTTAATCAAACAAGTCATCTATTCTTTTAAGTGGGTGCCTATTCTTCTTGGTCGGCTTGTTTAGCTCCCTATAATCAACGCATAGGTGATGTGAACCATCCGCTTTGGTTGTGAATACTACTGGAGCACCCCATTCAGAAATACTCCGCCTTATAAACCCCTTTTCGAGTAGCTCTTTGACTTGCTTACTGAGCTCTTTTCTCTCCCTTGGAGCCATGTGTCTAACGGGTAGAGCTACAGGTTTAGCATTATCAACAAGGTATATGCGGAAGTCTATCTCCCACTTCGGAGGTAAGCCGTTCACCTCTTCAAATACATCTGAGTATTCACGGAATACTCTAACAGACTGCAAGTTTTCAACAGACGCATCAAGAGATTCTAGGTAGCTAAGCATAACAGAATGTATGGGATTACAAGAGATTTCGAGAGTGTTGCCAAGGCGAGTCATAAGTCTAACCACTCTCTTTTTACAACCGAGGATGGCACCATTACTGGATAACCAATCCATGCCTAGAATTAACTTGTAACCCATGAAGCCAAGAACGAAGGCGTTGCATTCAAACTCAACGCTCAAGATAGATACTCTCGAATCCCAACAAATCATTGAAAGATGAGCCGAACCACCAATAGGATTTGAGACTACTATGGGATCCGTAACTAGACTAGTATTTAGGTGTAGTGTTTCAACTAACGAAGCAGATACAAACGAGTGTGAAGTGCCAGAATCAAACAAAGTACGAATAGGATGATCAAACAGAAAAACCAAACTTTCAACAGAAATGTTTCTACCTCTCTCCTATCCTGGTGCCATGAGAGAGTGAACCTGCCCTCTTGCCTGCCCTGGTGCTATGAGAGCCTGAACCTTCCCTCCAGAAGTAGACCCTGCCCTCTGTCCTTGCCCTTGTCTTCTTGGGCAGTTTTTGATCAGATGTCCTGCCTCACCACAGTTGAAGCAGCCGGTCTTCTTCTTCTTCCTACAGTCCTTGCTTAGATGGCCTGGTGTTCCACAATTAAAGCATCTTTTCTTTCCTTTGCTATTGTTTCCTTACCACCTTTCTTAGGTTGCTGTTGTGACTTCTTTTGTTCCCCTTTCTTTTCTGGTGCCTTATTAGCATTAGCGCCTTTCTCCTCTTTATGCATAAGCGCCATGTCAACCAGTTTCTCAAAGGTAGCCCCCATAGAAATGTAGGTCATAGCTAACCCATGTAGCAGCTCATTCAAACCTTTAACGAATCTCAGGGCCTTCTTTCTAGGTGTGTTCACCAAGTCTAAGCCAAACCTCGCTAACTGATTGAACTTGTTGACGTACACCTTTACTGATAAATTCCCCTGCTTCAATGCCAAGAACCTTTCAATGTATAAATTCTCTTCTGCTCATGAGAAAAATTTCATCTCGAACCTATGTCTAAAATCCATCCACATCTCCACTGGATGCTCTCCATTTGTGACCTCCCACCAAAACGAGGCTTCGTCCTTCATTAACTAAGCAGCCAATTGGACTTTCCTTCCATCTTCTAAATCGAAGATACCAAACAAGTCTTCTACCTCCTTAAGCCAATTTCGAGCTTCAACAAACGTCTCTGATCTGTGAAAAGGTTTTCCGCCCATTGCTCGAAAGTCTTTGCATATCTTTGAAAAAGTATCAACACGGGGAGGGGGAGGGGGAGGAGCGGCTGCAGCTGGGGGAGGAGGGATGTCTGATGGCCTTGTGGCGGCGGCCCTAGCCTACAGATGCCTTCTTGGGGGTAACCCAGACATGCTGAAATGAAAAATGAAGAGATTCAAAACGGAGAATTTGAAAGAAAGATATATGGCTCTTGGGGGTTATGTTTTTAAAACAAACTTTTCCCTTGAAAATACTCTCCTTAAAACTTACTTTTGAAAGTATTTCTTTATAAAACGCTTTTGAAAAACAGTTTTTCAAAATCTCTTATTTGTTCTGTTAACCTTCAGCTCTGATACCACGTGTAACACCCCATGTCCATTAATGTCACTCTCAAAGGGAATACGTTAACTTTCGTGGAGTATTATTGGTGAACAGAACAGAATATAACAAGACAGATACATATATTGGTACTTGAAAAATTTTAAAACAACTTTTATTGCAGTGGAGAAATAGTTTGATTACAACAACATCATAAACCAACATAACAACCAAGTACACTTAGTAACCATTCTTGGCAAATTGTTTTCTGAGTACATAAAGTAAAAAAGCATAATCCCAACATAAGTAGCCATAAAAGAGATGAGCTGAACTTTACTTTCAGCAATCCAAGCACTTCCAAAGAGAGAGAAAGATCCGAATCAAGCTCCGCTAGCACTAGTCCCACCCTGAGAACCTAGGGGGAGGAAGAAAAGGGGCGAAAACAAAGGGGGTCAGACATAAAGTCTGGCGAGTACCATAACTTTAACAATATAATTATTAAAGTAATTAGGATAAGGTATAAACTGGTAAAAAAAGGAATGACCGTGAAACAAGTTGGCAAGACAAAATGAACAAGAGGAATATTCTGGCGTTAATCTCGCTCCTAATCACTATAGGATAATTACTATACTGCACCATTACTAGTCACCCTAAAATTTGATCCCGCCTACTGAACATAATAATCATAATGGTAGTTTCATGTACCCCTAGCTGTCTTCATAGGTGCCGCCTGCCCCTATCTCCACTAGTTGTACCCACTACCCCCATGCGATCGGCTCCCTAACTTGTAGATACCCGTGTTGGTCCCACAGAGGGGTGTATCACTCCCCAAAGTGGCAACCCGATACCACTAAAAATGCACGGCTTATATCTGCATGATGCAACAACGTCTTACCTACCAGCCCGGGCCCACGCATGCACATGACCCCGTTGGACTTGCGTTGCCAACGTTAACCCGTTTTGACCTCTTACATTCAAACCCAGTAAGCGCGTCTCATCCTTGATCTAACTCGAGCTCACAAAGATACTTAATGGTTTACTGGTTTGAAAAGGGTCCCACATGCTTGACACAAGCTTTCCACCTATGCTTGGTCCCCACTAAAATTTTCCACTTAACCCCTTCTTATTCATGTCTTCTTACATGTTTCAATTTGGTTAAGTGTTTCTAATCGTATTTCACATGTCACACATGTCACCCACTTAACCCCCATGTCCCACCACATGTTTATCTTGGTTAAGTGTTACTTAATTCTTTATAACTGTAACCTTGTAAGACCTCCCACATTAGACTCCCGTTTGCGGTTGCTAGATTTGTCGGGCGGGTCCGGGTAGTCTTATACCGCAAACGTGTCTAACCACGTGTCTTTACAATTGTTACGCATTTAATTTATGCCTTCGACCTCTCACATTAGACTACTGTTTGTGGTTGCTGGATTTGCTGGGCGGGTCCGGGCAGTCTTACACCACAAACAAGTCTAACCTCGTGTCTTAGGCGTTTATTATTACAAATTATTTCACCCTAATATGAATTAATTATCCCTATTCAAATTTTCAATAATTTCCAAATTAATTATGTCCATAATTTTCACCTTAATTATGTCCATACTCTTTAGGTATATAACTTATACCAATTAATGTCTCAATTTAATTATATGCCTTATAAAGATATTTTTATGTCAATTCACAATTTGCATAATTAATGTTTTCCCTTTTGTCCCCACGTTATTTGTACGTTCTAATATGAGATATGTTAGACTCGCAATAGTCTAACTTATAAAAGAAAAGAAACATCACAACTTGCATAACACATAAAATAGATCTAACTTGCAAATAGGAATTATAACACAAATTTTCATAGCCAATAACTAGCATAGGCATATAGACTCATATATTTGCATAAACTACCATGGATCTAAATATAGATCTAAACATGAAATTGTGAACTTGCATATATAAATTATGGGTTTCACTTAACTTGCATATGTGAATATAATTTTCACCCAAAAATGTGAATATAGTTTTTCACCTAAATTTGCATATGGATTTCTACAACTTGCATATGAATTTATCACATGTTTTTGCATATAAACTAGCATATGTATATACTTGATTCACATATAAACTTGTGTACAATTCACATATAGACTTGTATAAGATTCTTATTCAAACTAGCATACGATTTAACATCCCAAACTTGCATAAAATTCACCTACGAATTAGCATATGATTTAACATCCCAAACTTGTATAAGATTCACATACAAATTAACATATGTAAAAACGGACTTGCATAAGATTCATATTCAAACTAGCATATGATTGAACATCCTAAACTTTCATAAGGTTTCACATACGAACTAGCATATAATTTACATCCCAAACTTGCATAAAATGAATCAAGTTAAACATGTATAATTGGACATATGAAATAAATCTACCAACATAAGATAACAAAGTTAAACAACATCACGTGATTCAATAGACATGTTCTCATAATCCAATTATAACTCATCATAATTAATTTATTAATTATATTGTGAAAGAAATTGTACTCACAAAGATAGGTTAGAGAAGAGAATGATTTGTTCGTCTTTTGAATTAAAAATCTGACTTGTTAATCCCTGAGCTTTAGGAAGGAGAACTATCCTAGCAGCAGCATGGTGGCCAAGAGACAAATTTTGTTTAGGTCTAGGGTTTGAGTCTAGGCACTCTTTTATAGAAGTTTGAATCAATCTAAGCCGTTATATAATCATAGGAGCAATCCCAACCATCCAGACTAGATAGAGTTGTCTAGAACAGCCACATCAGCCCTAATGACTCAGTATAGAGTCAGAAATCGTCACATCTCAGATCTGCCCAGGGGGGAGGGGTAGGTCGACCCCCTGGTCGACCTGTATAGGTTAGGTCGACCCCCAGGTCAGCCTGGCCTTGGGCAGGATAATTCCCTCCCAGCCCGCTTCCCTATTTGAATTTTGAATTTTGAATTTTTATTCTAAACTGTTTCAATTTATATAAAATTACTGAAACTTCCGAGGGTCATAACTTCCTCATACGAAGTCCGATTTATGAAAACTTGGGCTCTATCCCAAGCAGAATTTCGAGATGAACGCAATGGTGTAACCCATTTCCCTTAATTCTCAATTTAACAATTATGTATTCTTAGGATTGTTAATTTTAATATTCACAGAAAATTCAGGGTGTTACAGTAGTACTGTTATATCATTAAAAAAAATATGCAGATCTCGTAAAATAGAATAGGACCATATAAATGGATATAATAAATTGAATATATTACGGCATAGAATCATAAAAAAAATATCCAAATCTTTAAGTCTTTCTTTATACATTTATAATGAACTTCTTACAATAATGAAACATTACAAATCGTCAAGGAGCCATACATCATGTTACATAACAAAAATAATGGCCACATTAATACATATGTTGGCTAACAAGCAGCTTGCAATTTACATATATTCATACCTATTACAATGGCTTCTCTGTTATTAAAGAGATAAAGTAGCAAATGAAGATGTTTTATGTATGGCGTATGAGGTAAAAGATCCATATATAATATTATAAAAAGAAAATGAATGGATCTTCCTAAAAAAATATTTGGTATATCATAATACCAGATCAAATATGAATAGGTGGATATCTAAAAACCACTAAGTTAAAAATTAATTAGATCTAAAAAGTTTAGATCCACAAAAATAGAATCTAGATCTACAAAAACTGAAAAAGAAAAATGATCTAGAAGTATGGATCACATCTAAGCAGAAAATACAACAAGTTCATATATGTAGATCTATATGATTTCAAAACATAAAAAAATAACTTACATGACAGATCCATAAATATATATCTAGAATATTTTAAACAATAGCTCTAATAGAGCTTCGTGCTGATAACGTGCTACAAAATGAACACAGACTAGAAGAAATAAGGGAGAGAGAACATTTCTATTCATTCAGATGTATATTCTTTCTATTACATTGGCTCCTTTATATATAGGCTTTTGGAGCTGATCATTAGCTTATTCTCATGATGTGGGACTAAACATAGAACTAATAAAAGCATATTCACAACATTCATATATATATTACAAAAATGAATACTATTATATGACTCAAGATCATCTTCACAAAGTTTTAATTAATTTTCACAACTCTAGCATATTCAGACGCTATTTTAAATCTATGGTTAAATCAAATGTTTTATGGATGATACCAAATTAACATTTTGAATATGATAGAAGTTTTTGAAGCTACCTCATCCAGTTAGTATAATCAATAGCTTACTGACTGAACAGTTCCAAAGTTGCATGTGAAATTCTGAATATGCTAGAAATTTTGAAATAATAGTAATTTTTGTTAGCATGATTTTCATAATTTAGATTAAACAACTCCACAGTCGTACGTTTGCATATGCATCTAGGTGAACACTCTTAATTAAATTTAGTCAAAATATGCATCTTTATATTCACAGAATCACAAATGCAAGCTCTTTGGAAAAAACTAAAAAAAAACAAACAAACTTACTCCTTAATAAATCTAGACATATGTGAGGACAACTTTGTAGGGGAGTTATCAGGGAGACTGCAAAGTTGAGAAATTCAAATACTTGGTAGTTAAATCAACAGGAGTAAATAGAAAAATAAAAATTCCCAAAACTCTTGGCACATGCAAAATCTAATTGATGAATGTTTTTTCATTCTATGTGTTATCAGGTCCTTTATCCAGTACATTGACAGAGCTTCAGTTGAAATATTATAATTTTTTAACCAAATTTTTTATAACATATCATATCAATTTGCATCAATTTTTTTAAAAAGACATTGAATTTGACATAGGAAAAATACTAATAGATTAGAAAGATACCTTAAATAATCATCCTCTTTTGAACAGAGCACAATTGCATCCAAGTTTGCTGCAACAATTAAGGCATGCTACAATCAACAGATTTGAGAAAAAACAAAAATAAAAAAAGAATCAATACTGTATATGCTTATGCTATTACGTAAATTACTAAACACCTTTTTACAGAAGTCCTCTTTTAATATGAACTAGTTCCAAATCCTTCTACAGCAAACATAGTTTCTGCAAATGACAAAGCATAACGTATAGATGGAAAAAAAACTGCCGAAAGCACACATCTGAACCAGAGGCAGTTGAAAACATATTTATTTGTTGTATATAATTTTGGTTACTTGAAAATGCTAGGAAGAAAATATTGATGGAGAAAGGAATAAATGCAGAAAGGTTGGGAGAGTAGTACTGGGGAAGAATCTGTGGGGGAACTGTGCATGTAACAAAGTATTTGTAGGGTAGTGATGTGGTTTCTAGAACCTAGGTACATGATATGAAGGACTGAAAACGTCCAAGTCAATTTAGATATTTCATGCCAAAATTCGGGTCATGGGATATTTGTCTGCTTGAATTCAAATCTAAATAGGATAGTAGAATATTTCTCTGCTTAGCTGTTACGGTAAAATAGGAGAAGAAAAGGGAAAAATAAAATAATACTAGGTTTAGTCTACATTCCAGCTGATTGATTCCATTTGAAGGTATTCTAATATTGGAGAGTTAAATATTTAGATAGGAAAATAAAAGGAAAGAAATAAAAAAAAATCAGATTAAGCCTTGTTCCAGTCGACTTTTTCTTCACCGTTTTTCTATGCAGGGATATTTATACGTTGAGTGGTAAAGATTTTTTATTTTTTGAGTACTACGTGGATGCTATCTTTTAAGATAAAGTTGTAAAATATTTAGAAAGATATGGGAAAGTATTAAAATGATGAATTATTGTTTTTATAGTAGTATGTAGATGCTATCTTTTAGGATAAAGTAGTAAATATAAGCAATTTCCTTTTAGGATAAAGTAGCAAAGATTTTCATAAAAAAAATAAAAGGATGATGGGTTAAAAATGGAAAATAGTACATTATGATAGAACTATAGTCGAACAATTGATAGCGAATATATATTTGTTAGTAATTAGTGAAAAGTTGGGTACCGTACAAAATGAAAATTTTCCTTACCTTACTGAAAAAACAAGTGATATCAGGCTATATATATATATATATATATATATATATATATATATATATATATATATACGAGCGTCACGGCACGCGTGATCACTGCACACGCTTCGTGTGTGGTGACGGCATGCGCTCCGTACGTGATTGTGGCACGCGCTTCGCACGTGAATATTCCAATTAAAAAAAATTGATAAAACTCAAAAAAAAAAAATCGAATTCATGTTAATTCATTATTAAAACTCAAAAAAAACCGCACCCTCTCCACCACCCCTCCCTCGCACCTCTGCCGACCACCATATTTGGATCTCTACCACTTGCACCTACCTCACAGCTTATCCGATATCAAAGCCTCCTTTTGGACCCTCGCCTTCATCTACAAATGTTACTGCTCTCCACTCTTTAAATTAGAAGAAAAAAACATCAGATTGTTTGGTGGAATAATAATAATGTATATGAAGAAAATATTTATGCAATAAAATTATAGAAGAGGTATGTAGAAAAGAAAATATGAAAGGATTATGATTTATGGAGGAGGAAAACTTGTGCAAGCAGAAGTGGAAAGCAAAAGAATTAGGGTGAATGATATAAGAACCAGTATTTATAAGACAACATAGTAGTTTCTAGAAGCCAACATGTATGGTATGAATGGTTGGAAATTTTAATTTATTTTGGATCAATAAAATTAGTGGGTGTATTTTTATATATTGAGGCTAATGAATTTAATTGAACTGATTATATGTTTTGAGATTTAACTGTTTTATTTGCAGTGTTTATTAATAGCTTCTCACGTATAATATTTCAAATTTAGACTCCACCTCATTTTGTTGTTCCCCCTTACCATTTTTGTCTGCATTGACTTATTTACGATTTTTTCATGCTATTTCCCCCTCTTCCTCTTCTCCCCAATTATCTCTCTTTATATGTTATTCATTTCTATTTATACTTACATATGCTTACTCCTTTTTCCTTACATGCATATTATTTGGTCAGTTGCCTAAAATTTTGCATTTGTTGCCTCATTTGATTCAATGTTTAACATATTAAATTCTTTTATGATAAATGAGATGCATTATTTAGGTCCATTTAAAAATTGACATTAATTTTGTTAACTTGATTGGAATCTTTCGGTGTAAAAAGAATTGTACGTTAATTATAGTCAATGAGTTATTAATATAGTACATATATGTTTATATTAAATAATGAATTAACGGAAATTTATGCTGAATACGCTTTTTTCATGTTATTTCCCCCTATATATAAATTAGTGCGTATATGTAAACAAATTGCGACAACCAAAGGAGGAAACAAATCAATGCGTATGTAAACTAATTGCGTGACATAGAGGAAATTTAGGATATCGGTGCATGGCATAGAGAAAATTTAGGATATAAGTGCGTAAAGGATAACTAACTGGTAATAGTGGCGATAAATCGCTGGAAAATTCTAAAATGCTGCTTATGCTATTCTTGGGTAAGATGGAGTAATTATTGTCGATCCTATTCTTTCTGGACCTATCTATTTGGCATATGCAATATATTACGAAATCAGTATGATTTTTTTCCAAATATTTTAAGGGGCATTTTCGGTAGTTTGTGTGTACACCAAAAAAGTGTGACACCAAACCTATTCCGATTATTAGTAAAGATATATATATATTGTTGTTAACTTAATGAGATAATAGGAAATCAGTAACTAAGCGATATACATATATGGCTTTGACTATGGGTTGCTTCAATAATAAAAAAAGCCAGTACAAATGAGGCAAGAAACCATCAAAATATTTTCAACAAAGGTAAATAAAATTAAAAAATTAATTTTTGTAACGATAGAATATTGGAGAGGGTAGTTATGAAAATATAGCTGTATATATCCCAAATTAACACAGCTAAATGTATCTAAAATAAAAGCTTAGTTTATTTCCAAGATGGTAACAAATCAGATAAGGTATGCTCATATAGCCACATATTATAATACCAAGGCTCGATCACGGTATAATAGTTTCATGTGTTATATATAGAATATAAATAATTTCATATCTCTTGCATCATATCTAAGTTGGGAAACAATAATACTAAAGTAGAATATTAAAGATTTAAAAAAAAGTAAATATGAGAAATTTGGGTATTTTCGGTCGGATATGACCCCAAGATTAGTGAGAATTATTATATAGAAGATATATAGATAGTAATAATTGATAAATCATGGACTGAAATACAGTTTGTAGGCTGTCTCAAAAATTTACAAACAAATTATATACTAATTTTGATTTTCAGTATTTAAAATAAAATACCTATGACGAGTTCTTGCAGTTTCAACTCAGACTTTGACTAAAGACTGATTATTTTCAGATTTTAGTTTGCGGTCTTAAAATAATTTTTTTGGTAGTAATAGTAATACTTTAGAATTGAGATGAATTTTCGAGATAAATAGGATATTCAAATCGATTACTGAACATATATGTGTGTGTGTGTGTGTGATTTTGTGTTGTAGGGATGTAAGATTAATTTTAATATTGCTTGGTCATTTGCAGTAGTTTTATGTACAAATTGCTAGCTCCCAGGAAGAGGGAGAGGGTTCGATTCCCGCCTCAAGCACTTTAGTTCAAATAAGAGAGGTTACCATGTGTATAAGCCTGATGACCCCACAGACCGGGTTAGGTGCACTAGGGGGAGTTTTGTTGGAAATAATAATTTGAAGTTTATCATTATTAGTTTATGAAGTATAGGCGTTAGTTCGTAAGTGATGTGTCTTTTATAGTTAAGAGTCGTATTAAAGTTTGTGTGTCTTTTAGTAAAGTGTGATGTCTATTAAATGAAGTGACATGTAAGGCTCTCTATATAAAGCCTATCATTTTGGTTATGATGTAAGAAGTAAGTAAGAAGTAAGAAAAAAGAAAGTAAGGAAATTAAGTATCCTCCTCCTCTTCAATCCAATAAATTGGTATCAGAGCGCCAGGTTGAAACTATGGCTTTTCTATTCTTCTCACCGTTTGTTCTCAAAAAAGAAAATTTCGAAGAGTGGAGTAATAAAAAGAAAGAAGAGTTGATCTCCAAAGGGCTTTGGGAGATCGTTGAAAATGGCTACGAATGGCCAAAAGACATTAAAAATATGACGGAGAAAGAGAGTGAGGAATTCACAAAGTTGAGATGGAAAGACCATCAAGCTTGTGTTGCAATGAGTGAGAACATTGATGAAGAAGCTTTCGACCATATTATTGGAGAAAAATCAGCAAAAGAATCGTGGGTTTTATTGAAGGAGATTTATGGTAAGGAGGATGAGAAGAAAAGTAGTGAGGAAGAGAGAGATGTTGAAGTCGAAAATTTAGAAGATGAGGCTGCCGATGAGGAGTCAATACAAATGATCATTGCAGATCATGTTGATGAGGCACAAATGGAGAATAAAAAAAGAGAGGAAGCTATCAACGATGAAAACAAAGGAGGAGTTGAAGAAATTGAGGACAGAAGTAATGAAAGAAATGAGTGCGATCCCTGTAAGCTCGAGAACAGAAAATTGAAAGCACCATCAGATAAAGACCGTGTTAGTAAAGTTGGCAACAACCAAAAATGCATGTGGCATAACCACAAGAACAAGTGTACTAGAACTTTCACTGTTGCAGAATTGCAAGCTTACAAAGCAGATAAAGTGAATTCAGATGAAGACGTGGCTTCAAATGGTACATGTAAAAAGGTTACAGTGCCTGTTGGAACCAAAAGTGAAGAAAGCAAGGATGTGGTCATAGGCAATTTGCTTGATCCACAATTAAGGTCTGCACTTAAGTCGATCGGATGGAAAGATGGTGACATGAATAATCAGCCTTCTATGAATGAGGAGGTAAAAGTGGATGTGGCTGAAAGTGAAAGAAGTCGTTTGGAGGATATGATCAAGACGGAGAAAGTTAGAGCGCTTAACTTGAAAGGGAAACAAGCTGGAGCTATAGAAATTGCATTGAGAAAGGGAAGTAGACCAGCTTCGAAAATTTCACACTCATCTAACGATAATAAAGATGAAATTGAAGAATTATTTGTTGATAGGAAAATTGCTCAGCCAATGGAACACATGCAGTCGGATGATAAATTGTCAACTTCTGAAACAAGATTTATTGATGATGTTGCAGAAAAAGTACTGCATGGTAAGTTGATGACAACAAAGAAAGCAAGAAAAGAAGAGGAGCTTAAGACATTCAACCTGAAAGAAGTCAGAAAAAAATTTCAAATTAAGGGGGAGTGTTGGAAATAATAATTTGAAATTTATCATTATTAGTTTATGAAGTCTAGGCGTCAGTTCGTAAGTGATGTGTCTTTTATAGTTAAGAGTCATATTAAAGTTTGTGTGTCTTTTAGTAAAGTGTGATGTTTATTAAATGAAGTGACATGTAAGGCTCTCTATATAAAGCCAATCATTTTGGTTATGATGTAAGAAGTAAGGAAATTAAGTATCCTCCTCCTTTTTAATTTCAACAAGTTTTACGGCGGTGCCGGTTTCTCCCCTGAAAAAACTCAAAAAAAAAAAAAAAAAAATGCAGTAGTTTTATGTACAAATTGCTGTGACAGTTTAGAAGGTACAATGAGAGCATGAATGTATGTACTATATATATATATACATATATCTATATAATAAAATTCCCCCTTGGACAGACAACAAGACAAAATGGGGCTGAGATTTAATACTGAAACATATATCAAGCGGCTATTAACGGTACACGTTTCCTCGAACACAAAACTGAAATAAATAGACCTACTTAATTGGTAATTAATCCGCGTCCTTTTGATTTCTATCCATTTTCCCACGATTCATTACCGGTAATTACTTCCCTTTCTATTTATTCAATTCCACATTAATTTTTTTCCAACGATCCCTTCAAAATCATTTTTTAGTATTCTCCATCGCTCCAGCAAGGATCTTATTCTCCAAAACAAAAAAAATTCAATTGGATAGAAGCATAGTACTCTTACATCTTCTTCTGGCTTGGTTGCTCTAATCTTCAACTACGGATTCACGGATACTTATGAAATTAAAGGTAATCTTCTCAATTTCACTTCAATTTTCAAAGTTTCTGCTGGAATTTAATATGATTTAACATAATGAATTTTATATTATTTGTGATTCCTGAATCATTATGTTTGAACCGACATCGCTTTGTATTTTTTGGTGTTCAATATGAAATCAAATTGCTAATCGGCATCGCTCTATAGTACGATTCATTTTCTTTTAATTTCAAGTGTTTTTTTTGGTGATTTTTCCCATCTAGACATGCAAAAGCAAAAGCTGCCATTGTAGAGGGCATATTTATCGCCATTTACGTTCAGTGAGCTCCTTATCTTTATATTTCCACTCATCTTGAAAATGTTATCTAATTTTGGGACTTTCTTCAGATGTTCGGGGGTGAACTAAAATAGATTCATGTGTGCTTTGATTTCAAGGTGTGATTAGATCTTTTTAATTACTTCATCTTTATTGCGTTTTGCATCCTACTGTTGTTACCCTTTCAAAACAGCAGCAGCCTTCATCTTCCTCCTTTTAGTAAAATAAATCCATGTGTGCTTCATTGATTTTAAGGAAGGTTTGTATCTTTTTAATTAGTTTATCATTTTTGGATTTATATCTCAAGTATTACCATATCATTGTGCTAATTGCAAAAGAAATTTATGCATAATCAATAGGGGTTCATTTATCCTATACCTAAGAAAAGGTAACTCAAACATAAGTGCCAAATTGTAAAAGAGGTTGAATAATTAACATAGAATATGCATTGTTTTTATAAATCATTGTTTGAAAGTTTTCAATTTTTACACATGTCCTATATTTGGAAATACTAAAAACCATATTTTACTTTGTTATCAAATTATACTTTCATTCCATATTCACTGCACATTTCGAAATAGGCATATTTTAGGATTTATCTGTTAAATTTGATATTTTTTGTAATTCCTTATTTGTGTAAGCAATTAATGGTACCTTAGGTGGAACATTAACTTATATGACATATGCAATAAACTAATGCATTAACATTAACATAAATTAACAACAATTTGTTCCACCAGTCAGTTTTTTTTACTATAATTGGGCCATCACATTTACAATCAATTTATTAAATGCAGATTGGTTTTATAATGTTTTCAACGTAACTTATGGAAAACAAATTTATTTAAGCTAACAGGTTATCACCATGTACATATAGAAACAGTCCAAACTATGGTTAGATAATCCTGCATCACTAATATGATTTAACATAATGAATTTTATATTATTTGTGCTTCCTGAATCACTACATTTGAACCGACATCGCTTTGTATTTTTTGGTGTTCAATATGAAATCAAATTGCTAATCTAGACATGCAAAAGCAAAAGTTGCCATTGTAGAGGGCATATTTATCGCCATTTGTGTAATTCCTTATTTGTGTAAGCAATTAACGGTACCTTTCTAAAGAAAAAATAGGTGGAACATTAACTTATATGAAATATGCAATAAACTACTGCATTAAGATTAACATAAATTGACAACAATTTGTTCCACCAGTCAGTTTTTTTTTTTTTTTTACTATAATTGGGCCATCACATTTACAATCAATTTATTAAATGTAGGTTGGTTTTATAATGTTTTCAACGTAACTTATAGAAAACAAATTTATTTAAGCTAACAGGTTATCACCATGTACATATAGAAACAGTCCAAACAATGGTTAGATAATCCTGCATCATTGCACTTGATTTGTTGTCACCATGTACATATAGTCCGTCTCCTCTAAGAAAAAGGTACCGCCTTTGGTATGTTTGCATGTCATAATAGGATATATTTTTTTTACGTTCATTAATGATAACGAGAATGATAGATGCTACAATTTATAATGTAATCGTTTCAATCTTAGGCAAGGAACTGTTAAGGAGGAAAAGAGACATTCTACATGTTAGTCAAAGCAAGCAAAGTTAACGTTGTCTTGGAGCTACTGTCATAGATCATATGTCACATGAAGTCAAGCCATCTGGTTATTACATATATGTGATGCGTCCTTTGTTTTCGTCTCATTATGTTATTATAAATGCTGCCATATAATTCTACAAGTTAGACTAATTGTTACTCCATGATTGATGTGTTGATATATGAATTCAATTTATTTTTTCCTTATGTGCAGGATTAACATTCACGTGTATTCTTTTGGATAGCCAATTGATTTAATTAATAGCATGTACTTTATATCTTAGCTTGCAAGCCGTATAATCAGTAAGCTCTCCTCTTCTTTTCAAATATGTTTCCATAGCCATTGTTTGATCAATTACGCCACTTGATCAAAATAAAAATTTATTGCTGGGAATAAAAGAACTGCACCTATATCCTACCATATTATATAAAGAAAGTTGTTGCATGCGTGCCATTTAATGCATACACTATTGCATGTTGTTTTTTCATGCAGTTTTGTCTTCTTTTCTAACATACTGTTAGTATAAATGTAAAAAGGAGGATTGGAACATAACACTAAACCATAGAAAATTACTTTAACTCGCTATGTTTCAGAAAAAAAATACAAAATCCTATTTATTATATATTAAAAGAATCAATTACTAGACGTATAACCCCACATTTATTCACATACGGTTTCCACCCACTTCACTCATTTCTTTATATTTTTTTACTTCTTTCTCTGCTACAAATACTAAATTATAGAATATAAACGCATGTTGTAACGTATACAAACTCTCCATAATATCACCTGAATTTTACCTACCATAACTTTGGACATAATGATGATATATAATTTAACCTTTCATAACTCTTCATAATCCCTTTTCATAAACTCTCCTTGATTATATTTCTTCTTACGGAATTAATAGATTTATTCGTACTTTTTTCATGCATTGAATCTTTATATTCTTTCGCTTTTATTTTGTATTCTTTTGTCATATTCTTCCATCCTTTATTATTTACGTGATATAATTAAATAATATTACATTCAATAACATCCAATTTTCATTACATTACCTGCTACAACCAAAAATTAAAACACAATATTACTACACACATAAAAAAATATTTCACGAACATCATTCCACGTGCGAAGCGCGTGCCAAGACCACGCGCGTGCAAACTACAACACCCCGTACTCTATGCTCCCGTGCAAACCATAACACCCCGTACTCTATGCTTCCGTGCAACGCACGGGTTTCCACTCGTCTATATAATAAAATCCCTTGGTAGGAAAAACAAGAGACAAAGAGCGGTCTAGATTTATTCTTGGCATACATATCATACGGCTTCTATTCATAGATGCAGGTTTATTCCCATGATCTCCGCGTTTACTTGTGCCGCCTAATCCATAAATACTTATCCCGCTATCATCGTTTCCTTCCACTTCGATTCCACTATCATTTCCCTTAAAAAATAAAAAGCGATTTTAATTATCCGCTTCTCTAACTGAATCATCAAATAGTTATCAATCTTCCACTCGTTCAATTACTTATGTTTCTTGATAACGTTATGTTTTCCTTCCATTCGAACCTCCATGTTTACACCATACTGAAGAGTTTCTGAAACTAGGCATAAGGAAATGCAGATCTTGGTATTAATGGTGAAAATCAGGAAGGTTGAATCATATGCACGATGGTGATGGATCCCGCGCTAACTTCGGCTGTTAGTTTGTGGATAGACCATAATTATTGCTTTTGGTTTTTCCAGGTTCCTTCAAATCGAGTAGTGCCTTATTTAATATTTTTCCTCATTGAATTACATTGAATTAATTCCATGTTCACGTATGATTCCTCAATAGATTGTTATGCTAGACATTGGATGCTCGATCCGTGCTTTATTACATGACGCGATCTTGAAATTTGACTAATTTGCTAGCGCCATAGAATTACGAGGACAAAACGATAGCCTAATCAAATTATGACCGATGATTCCATGTCAGCTGGGCTATTAATTTGATGCAATCGTTGTGGTTATTCTTATTCTATTCATGGGTAATACTAGCATACCTTAAAATGTTCCTCCTCCGCTGATGGTTTGTGGTCAAATTGAGATAAATTCTCTTACTTTTGCAGTTTCAGGATTCACCATCCTTCAACTGACTAAACAATTCTGGTATTTCCAATCTTCTTTCTCCTCTTCTTATCTACTAAATAAAAAATATAAGGAGATGAAGAGTACCATACTAATATTTCAACTATTTGTTTCTTTTCTTCTCCTGTTCATGTTAGTGTTCACTATTTTTTTCCTTTATCCGCGCGGAAGCATACAAGAGCTTTTGAGCACTGAGATCGGACTTCATTCTGAGATTACATGTATCTGCACATAGTTGTTCATGGTATATGAATCAATTTGAATAAACCATTTTTTAGGACTTTATTACTTGAATTTTTATTGAACATTTGTTAAATGAGCATTAATATTTTAAGTCTATATAGTTTGTACTCTGCAGTGGTTTGATTGTACTATAGGATTATTTAGATTGCTGACTTTTGAATAACAACATCATTTTTCTAGCAACGTTGTTTCATTCCCTTTTAAAACTATAATGTCACGAAACTTCCACTCTCTAGGCTGTCCTTATGTTTTAAGGCGTGAAGCAACACAAAATAAATGCCAGTTTATTTTTGTTCCCTTTTAAAGTTGTACTCAAGCCATATAAGTATTCACATGTCATTTAACTTTGCATTTTTAGTTTGCAAAATGGTACGTAATTATCTAAATGCGTGTATATAAGCATTTGCCATTTTGCATTTTGATACACAGGTTCAATTTTTTGGTTATCTACTCATATATTGTAAAGGAGCTCATGTTGGTGATATAAAATGTAGTCATGATCCACTTTCCAGCAAGATTTATTCCAACCTATCCTCCAGTTGATGACGTGAGACAATCAGTTGACATCGCTGCACTTGCAGCATATGTATATGTATAGTATTTGAGATTATTAGTGTCAACTCTTTTATTGGATTGCTTACTATTTATAACTTGGAAACAGTTTATAGTATGTGGTAAAGCGTACTCATTAACAATGTTCTTAGTGTCATTTATTTTAAGATTATTGTTGTTAATTTGGAGTTTCCTGTCTTCTTTAATTAACTGACTTTTTTCGTATAGGATGGTTTTAAACTTACTTGCATATGTATGACTCGCTGCAGAAATATGGTGAGCATTCTATTTCTATTGTATTCTTGGTTTTTTTCTATCTAAACATTTTAACATTGATGACTTACTGCAATAAATTTCCATGCGTTCATTACTCAATCAAGCCTTTTAACTGCAATAAATTTTCATGCGTAAACAATATCTACCCCCTTTCCTGCATTTACTAAACAATCAAAAAAAATTCCTTTTTATAATCGTAATTAGTGATACCACTGAATATAACTGATTTTTTTGCATAGAATGGTTTTAAACTCACTTGCATATGTATGACTCGCTGAAGAAATATGGTGAGCATTCTATTTCTATTGTATTCTTGCTTTTTTTCTTTCTAAACATTTTAACATTGATGAATTACTGCAATAAACTTCCACGCATTCATTACTCAATCAAGCCTTTTAAGTGCAATAATTTTCCATGTGTAAACAATATCTGCCTGCCTTTCCTGCATTTACTAAACAATCAAAGTTTTTACCATTTTATAATCTTAATTAGTGATACCACTGAATATAACTGATTTTTTTTTCTGTACAGGATGGTTTTAAATTTACTTGCATATGTATGACCCACTGAAGAAATATGGTGAGCATTCTATTTCTATCGTACTCTTGCATTTTTTCTGTCTAAACATTTTAACATTGATGAGTTACTGCAATAAATTTCCCTACGTTCATTACTCAATCAAGCCTTTTAACTGCAGTAAATTACCATGTGTAAACAATATCTACCTCCCTTTCTTGCATTTACTGAACAATCAATTTTTTTACCTTTTTATAATCTTATTTAGGGATACCATTGAATATACCAAACATATACATAATTTTATGTCTTCAAATAATCAATAAAGAAAAACCTCTGCCATATTTGATAGCAATTAATAAAATTGTACCAGTATCTCTTAACATGTTTTCATAGTTTGCATTGTTATTGCTATGTTCATTAAATATATGGAATATTTTATAATCATGGTATAAAATTTTGTAGCATTGAGAATGCACTGATTTTGTTTATACGTTTCATGCTCAGACTGGCAAGTTTGGTAACATGATATAGAAGTACCACGAAAAATTATTTATTTATCATGCAAAGTGTGCAGCACATGCAAATGGACAATGCTCCATGTATTTCTCTTTACTATAGGTATATTTTAAGAATACCAGCTATTTTTGATAATTTTTCTCAAGAAACAGAGTACAATCTTCGAATGTAATGGACATTACCAGTGATAATTCTTTCATTTTGTTTCATCTTGATTTTCAGTTTTGCAAGATTAAAGGAAGCTTAGAGAGAGAAAGGTGTGTGTTTTGCAATTTCCTCAGTTTAATTGTTATTTTATTTTATATCCAGTTTCCATTCGTTTAAAAGCAATAGATTTCCATGCTTAAAAAGTTTCCTGCTCCCATTCAATCTTTGATTATTCATTCAAAAAAAATTCATTTTATCTTAATTGGTACGGACACACACATATTTGTGCTTGACATTCCTACATAACTACGTATATAAAATGTGCAGTAGTATATGTACACATATATTGTAATTAGAACTAATTTTGTTTCTATATAGCTTAAATACATATATTTGCATGCACACGTACACACATTTTCTAGCCCATTATCTCATCTTCTACTTGTACCTTCCTGTATTCTGTTGCCTCACATCAATCATCGATTGATTAAATCTCCCGTTTTACAGTCCTACGAAGGACTTCACCAAAAAATACCTATATGAGAATAAAAGAACGCTGAAATGCATGCACCAGAAGTTCGTCAAGGGGCTTAAAATGTGAATATTACGTGTTTGGAGAGCAATGCAAGTTTATTTTGCTGGGTGAACATGAAGCACTTGCTGAATGCACGCTTTTGAAGCAGAACTGAAGCTATGGAAGAAGTTAGTATATAAAATTGGACTGAACATACCCCCCCCCCCCGGTTCTTCGTTTCACTATAGTGAACCTGGATGATTCCGCATGTGTTTTGCTAATATGTGTAATGCAACGCTCGATGTTGAGAGGCTTTCGATATTCGTTGAAGCTGAAGGAAACATGATGCAGATGAATATGGGCAGACGTTTGAGGTCGCAATCAATGCCGTTGACTAAATACATTCATAAGTTGTCGATGAATGATCAAACCTTTGAACGTGCCCGTAAGTTCGTGGTCGAGTTCGAGTTCAAGTTGCAGTTGGTGTTTTACTTATAATGCGGATTATTTCTGTGAATTTTTTAGTTTTTATTTTGCAAAGTTTTCCTCTACGCTCAATCCTTTTTTTTTTCTAGGATATTGAAGTGGCCAAGGGTTATGTATAAGTAATGTTTTATGTAATATTCCATTAATGCAATAATATTCTTAGTTTACCGTCATGCGTATTGTATAAGAGGAGCGTAACGGCATGCGCTTCACCTGTGATGACGGCACGAGCTTTGCGTGTTATTTTTCCCTCCTTGCTCCTTCGTCCCTCCTCCCTTCTTCTGCAATTTCCTTTCCTCTTATGTTTTCACTTCCTCCCATTCGTTCTTCATTTTTCCGAGCACAATGATACCATTTACTTCTTTTTTTTCCCTCTTTAACTATCGTGCAAATAAGTTGTTTGTCAAAATGTTATAACCTTAGTGTATTATACCATGTTTTAGAATTTACTTCGGCTTTACCTATTACACATAACATCCACCAATATGAAGCGGGTATACTTATATGTTTAACTTTCTTCATATCATTTTGCTAAAAATTTTGCTAAATGTGTAACTTTAGTTTTTATGTATTTCCTTCGCATGTAGTATTTATCTTTGATTCATGTGCTTATCTTAACGACATTTTTCATTTACTCTGTGATGTCTCCCTGTTTTGTGCACTTGATTGCAGTAGCTCCCGTCCTTTGTAAACCATTTTTGCTTTAAAATATGAAACACTGTCTTCGTTCTACACTGCAGTTTTTATAAAAACTGAATGGTTCGCTGACAATGAGTGCATAGGTCATGAATTTTACATTTTTGTGCAGAAGGAAAAGATATAATTAGAAGAAGATGTTAAGAATACTAAGATAACAAGTCAAATAATATATAAAACTGGAAATATTCAGTATTATTATGAAAGAAATATTCGGCTTCATTCACTGGCTATTTCTTTTTAACTTTTCAGATTATTATCTTCGATCTGTGGAATACAATATATCTAGATTAAAAAGGAAATAAAGGATAGTAATTCAGCGTTATGGCGATTTTTCAACTAGTTATGCTGCAAAAGGAAGGTGAGCTAATATACTGCTCTTTTTTGGTTCAACGTATTATTATTATTATTATTATTAATTTTTTTCTTTTGTTACAAATATTAACCGATCGTTAGCACTGAAAATACCAGTTGATGGATCATGTCCAAATGCTCTTATTAACATCATCCTTGCCATTTTTTATGTACAGCAGAAAATGGTGGAAAGGGCCTTGAAGATTCTAAAGGCTAAAGATAAATTTTCAACCAAACAAGTTTCAGTTTGAACCATAATATGCAGAACGTTTAGTATATAATAAAGTTGGTATTGTATTAACAATACTGTGATGAGCTTGACATATGCTTTTGTTGCTATCTTTAGAGTTTATTATATATTTCTTATCTTGCAACTATATTTTAATTGTGTTATATATTTCTTCTTACCTTATATGATTTCCATAGATCCTCAAGTCAATCAATAGTGTGTTTAGTAGAAAATTAATATTATTAAAATTTGTGGTATATTGTTGAATATTTTAGCTAGGCACTGTGGTGAGACACAAGACCTGCTACTATTTTTGTACGCAACTTCAGAAATATTCGAAGAATTTGGAGGAAGAAAACACAATGATGAAGGATGAAAAACATTTTTACCAACATACATTTTGTTATTTATTTTTTTGTATTTGGTTTCGGTTGTTTGCTTTCTTTGTAATGTTCAATGTTGTTTATACTTCATTTCAGCTATTAATTGTCTATGGCTTTTCAACTTTTGTATGTATCTTCTCTCTTCATGCTACATTAGGATATTTCTCTTTAATACTTTCAATATTATTCCATTTCTTATGTTTTGTCATTGGTACACGTTACCAACGTATGTTTATTGATCAAATCATTCAACGTATGTCATTTGTGTTCATGAGGAATGTCAAGCAAAATTTTAATCTGTGCCATCGACACGGGCTACATATATCACTTGCATTATATATCTTTATATTACACAATATGTTCTCACCGCTTATTGGTGAATGCAAATTAAAACACTCAAAAGTCTATGTTTCCGTGCATCGCACGGGTTTTCACTCGTGTGTGTGTGTGCGTGTGTGTGTGTGTGTGTGTGTGTGTGTATATATATATATATATATACACACACACACACATATATATATACATACATACAGAGGAGCGTTCAATGGCACCCCAAATAGTGAGCACCCCACTTGCCCCTCCCCCCTTTCTCACCCTCTCATTTAATATAAATTAAGTTAGTGAAAGGAGAGTAGTGGGGGGAGAGAGAAACGGAATGTGTGGTGGAAATCAAAGGACATTTAGGGGTGTTGCGCCCGGAATGAATATGTTGCTGGTTGCACTGTTCAACAAAATCCAAGTTCGTGTTCCTCGTGCATGTTTACTCGGGTTTCTCTTGTTTTCTTGCTTTGGGCGTTCCCTCGTTATTCGACTGAACAGCTACACAATCAAATAGTGGGGCGGAATCAATTGCAATGAAATTGCAATAACTCCGTGTTTTTTGCTTCTGCGGGATTTCACGAAAAACCAACCTAACTAGGAGATAGATTCAACCTAGTATTTGACATGAAAATCACGTATCTCCCTAATGTTTATACCTCCCCAATTAATAGCGGATAAAACTTTCTTTAAAGGTTGATCCGTGAGGACTCTGATAGAGTGGGCTTGGAAGTATGGCTGGAGTTTCTTTGAGACGATGAGTAAACTGGCTTCTCCAATTTAGGATAATTCAGTTCTGCCCCGGTAAGTCGCTTACTAATGTAATATACTGGCCATTGAACCTTATCGTCTTATCGAACTAGAGCTACGCTTAAGGCGTGAGATGAAACCGCCAGATATAGGAATAAGTTTTCTCCATCTTTTGGCTTTTATAACATTGGTGGTGATTCTATGTGTCTGATCATCTCCTCGAAAGCTGCTTGGCATTCGGTAGTCCATTGGAAATCCTTCTTCCCCTTCTTCAGTGCATCAAACAGTGGAATGCACCTGTCTGTCGCCTTTGAAATGAACCGACTCAAAGCAGCCACCTATTTAGACTCTGAAGTTCTTTCTTTGTTTTTGGAGCGTGCATCTCTCGCAAAGCTGAGACCTGAGCGGGATTGGCCTCGATGCCCCAACGTCCAGTATATTAATTCTTCCACTTAATCCATACTAAGTACTGTGTTTTGATCTAAGATTTCAATTCTTCCATGCTTCAGCAGTAGCATATTGCTCCATGGAGCTAAGGTCCAAAATATGGAATAAACAAGTGTTTCCACGACTCTACCACCCGGCCAATTCTGTTCCACTTAATCCCCTTTTCATGGCCACATATCTTTACGGCTAAGGAATGGGAAATCTTTCCCCTGTTACATGAATCAAATATTTCATTTCATCCGGGAAAAGCCATCTCTTTCTCCACAATGTCTTTGCCATTTGATCCAATAGCGTTCCGTTAGATAGGAAGAGATTTGATAAATACTGATAACTCTCGGATGGAGTATTAGAACGGAAAGATCCATTAGATAATGAACTATTGGTTCTAAGCCATCTCTTTCTTGTTAAATGAAGAAAGACTTGTCGGAAATCGCCGGTGGTTTTTTCCACCAAGAAAGGCATGGGATGCACCATGTCTCTCGGGGAAGCGCTCTTTCAGCTACCTTCTCCTCGAGGTATGGTTTGAGAAATATAAAAAAACAAATAGAAAATTGCGGAACTCCGTTAGAAAAGAGCGAATGGATTCCTCTCTTTATTTATGAAAATTTGGGAGACGCCCTCTCTTCCTTCCCCATCCACGAGGGCAATTGGAATTACCTGCTCCTCGCTCGAATCAAAACCTTTCTTTTCTACGAGGGAAAGATCACTCCTAAATGCAGCCGTGATCTTATATACGATACCACTAGACGCACCTTGGTACTTCCGTCCGCCAATCAAGGCTAGTGGAGCGATCCAAACTATTTCCTGCGACGATTATGAGGGCCCGAGTGGGTATTCCTTAGTTTACTGGAAGTGCTTTAAGGAAGTGCTTATGACGAGCTATTCGAACTATGCTCATCTGAGACAAGCCTGCTCAGCCAATTCTTTCTATTTTGCGGATATATATATATATATATATATATATATATATATATATATATATATATAGACACACACACACATTGTACTAGGCGAGGCTGACCTCTACATCGTCATCAGCTTGTATGGGCTTATATAGCCAGGGTGGTAAGCAATGTTTACATTTTTGTAGAAAGACATGGTCGGTATATGTTTAGGAAATGGTGGAGGAGTAAAATATAGTGAAGTACGAAAAGAATGGCAACTAAGAGGAGGGTACAATGAGAGCTGCTCAAACCAACTGAAAGTTCAAAGAGGGAGAAGATTCTCCTTGGTGTTAATGTTATACTCTTGGACTACATGATTCAGAGGATTGGATTCAAATTGTTAGATGTGGGATTCATGTTCACAAATGTTGTTGGAAGTATACCGTGATGAGCGAGGCTGTAATATTTTTGTGGATTATATGGTATGTAATTTTCTCAGCTCTTCTGTAACCAAATTGCATTGTAGGTCTGTTAACGGAAAAGTCATTAATTTTGTTTGCAAAAATGTTTGATTAATAAAAAGAGTCAAAATCGTGCTACTGTGAACTTTTATTTAGAAGCTCGTTGAATTTATAGTTTAAGGTGAAGTTATTCTTCTTTGGCCATCATACGATTATTTCATTGCATCTGCTTTATTTAAGGTAAAATTTTAATATGCCATTTACTAATATCATGAAAGGCAAGTTAAAATATGAGATCAATCTTGCTTGCTTTACAATAGAGCATACTTCAAACATGACCGTGTATCAAAATTTGCCCAGAATTGATTGATATATTTCGAATTCTGAGATCAATTTTGCTAGCTTTACAAGGGAGGATATTTCATACATTACCGTTTCTCAAAATTTGCCCAGAATTGGTTGCTATATCTCAAATTCTTTCCTATACTGCTATTATGTTCTCAAAATATGGTCCAAAACAGTGCTATATATCTATCCCTCAAACAGTGCTATATATTAATACGTGCTCTCCTGCCTTTCTCTATCGCTCCTTAATTTTCTTCAGAGTTCAGACTCGCTGTAAGTTGGAGTTGAATTAAGTTTGCTTCAACATGTAAGCATAATTTCTGTCATATCTTTTGATTTGTTAGGTCTTCTATATTATTAATCTTGATGTCTTTTATTTACATGATTATATATCAAGTTAGGATTTATTTTCTTCTTCTTTGCCTGATTCAGTTGATTTCTGCATGCAGAACGAATCAAAAGTATTGCATATTAATTTTTATTTTGTGGAAATATTTCTTGTGTGTATGAGGTTAATGAGAAATACTCTTCATATGCATGTATTTTCTAGGGACAAACACGTTGGCTAATTTTCATGTCGTCTTCTTCTGCTGCTTCCCTTTTTTTAGAAAACAAGGAAAAATCATACGACAATTACAATACAGATATTCGTCTATTTCAGTTTTGTTAAACAAAAATATTCGTCTATTTTCCACAAGTTAGAGTTCTATTAACATTAGTCACATTAATCTGAAGTCCCTTTTTATATTGTTCCCCCACCCTGTGTTACGTTAATACTGAATATATGTTCCCCCATCTTATGTTATAAGCAGCAGCAGCACTTGAACATCGCCCAACATGTAAAAAAAAAATAAGGAGGTGAAAATAAAAAATGTTCTGTATTTTCTGGTTTTTTATATTGTTGTTTCTCATTTTGTTGTCATCTTGTATTCCAGGTCTAGTTCAAATCCATGGATACCCGTTAGGAACCTCAATGACCCGAACTTGGCAAACATGGGGAAGTCTGCATGCTACCATATTGAAAATCTGATTTGAGAATGGAAATTGTAAATTGATAGATGGATGTAATGTACATTGCGTTGGCCTATATATATAACGTTTGCCAACGTTTGATAAAACAAAACAGACGATGGGCTTCAGCCCAGCCCAACATACACTTTATACAATATATGCGGAAACAACAGATCGATGGTTTTATTACCCACCCTCAAATTTATCTAGGGTTTTCCCTTCTCGTTCTTCCGCCGCCATCTTCTTCTACATTCATTTCCTCTCTAAATCTCACAAAGTTTCTCGACGATAGAGGCTTCGTGAGTGCATCTGCTCTTTGATATTGAGCAGGAACATGATTTACGTCCAATTTTCCAGAGGTGGTTTGTTCTCGTACAAAATATAAATCGATTTCAATATGTTTTGTACGAGAATGTTGAATCGGGTTAGCTGAAAGAGATACCGTGCTCAAATTATCACACCACACTACTGGTCTCTTATCAGGAAGAAACCCTAGTTCTTTGAGGAGCGAATTCACCCACATCACTTCAGCTGTGGTGCTTGCCAGTGATCGATACTCTGCTTCGGTGCTTGATCGTGAAATTGTTGATTGCTTCTTCGAGCACCAAGAGATTGGGTTGCATCCCATGAACACGCAATATCCTGAAGTCGATCGTCGATCATCTGGGTCTGATGCCCAGTCTGAATCACTGTAAGCTTGTATATGTAAGTTTTTGCTGGTCTTTAACTTGATGCCATAATTAATTGTTCCACTTAGATAGCGTAGGATCCTTTTTACTGCTGTCCAGTGTTTATCGAGTGGTGATTGCATAAATTGACACACTTTATTCACGCTATAACTGATGTCTGGTCTTGTAACAGTTAAGTATTGCAAAGCACCCACTATACTCCTGTATTCTTTTACATTCTGAATGGCTTCACCTTCATGCCTAGATAGCTTTAGATTGCTTGTCATGGGCGTTGGCATCGGTTTAGCTTTATCCATTTTGGCTCGAACAAGTAATTCTGTGATATACTTGCTTTGTGACAGCATAATTTCATCCTTGGAGTTTTGACTAACCTGAATTCCTAGGAAGTAATTCAAACTTCCCAAGTCTTTGATAGAAAATGTTTGATCTAAGTATCGAACTATCTTGTCAACTTCTGCTTGGTTGCTTCCAGTGATTAAAATGTCGTCAACATACACAAGTATGAATGTGACATCCTTTCCTTTTCTTTTAATGTGCAGAGAATTGTCTGATCTAGCTGTATTGAAATCCAGACTTATAAATGTGTCTTTAAGTTTATCATACCATACTCTAGATGCTTGTCTCAGTCCATAAATTGCCTTGTTCAGTTTACATACATAATTCATGCTATGATTTGTCTTGTACCCCTCTGGTTGCTCCATATATACATCCTCCTTTAGTTCTCCATTTAGAAAGGCGTTGCAAACATCCAGTTGTCTAATGCACCACTTATTATACAATGCAATGCAGATAATTATTCTTATGGTAGTATGTTTGACCACTGGGGAGAAAGTCTCTTTAAAATCAAACCCATATTCTTGTGTATATCCCTTGGCCACTAGTCTTGCCTTGTATTTCTGTATGCTACCATCAGCTGCCCTTTTTAGTCTGTAAGTCCACTTACACCCTATGATATTTTTATGCTTTGGTGCAGTTACTAGACTCCATGTCTCATTTTTTATTAGAGCAGCAAATTCTTCATCCATGGCACATTTCCACTTATCACATTTCACAGCCTCATGATAGTTCATTGGTTCTCTGTCTTCTATGGCTGTAGTGTATACTTTAGGCTTGAATATACCATGCTTAGCTCTTGTCATCATATGATGTCTATTCTGATCATGTGGTTCATCATCACTGCTAGTGTTTATTGTAGTGTTGCTGTTCCCACCTCCTGAATCTGTGTCAGTAGCTTCATTTTCACCAATGTTATGGTCATTGTCATCTTCACCAATGGTAGAATTACCAGGGCTATAACTGGATCTTGTACTCGGCACACTCTCCCTATCCTTTTCTTCATTATGCATCTGCTGTTCATAGCTATTCACCATGTCTTGTATCAATTCTGGTGGTGCTAGTGTACACCTCTCAGTGCTAATAATTTTCTTGGTAGTTCTAATATCCTTTTCTGCAAATGGAAACACATGTTCATCAAACACAACATGTCTAGAAATGTATAACCTCCCACTGTTGTCCAAGCACTTGTACCCTTTTTGGTTCTCTGTGTAACCAAGAAAGGTGCATGGGCTTGATCTTAAGCTTATTTTATGCTTGTTATAGGGTCTAAGATAGGGAAAACATAGGCAACCAAAAGTTTTCAATTCAAAATAATCAGGTTTCACATTGTGCATCATTTCATATGGACATTTATATTCTAAAACTTTACTGGGCATCCTATTTATTAAATACACTGCTGTCACAAAGGCCTCTGGCCAAAATTTTAAAGGCATTGAGGATTGTGATATCAATGTAAGCCCAGTCTCTACTATGTGCCTATGTTTTCTCTCAACTAGCCCATTCTGTTCTGAAGTGTGTGGGCAGGTTATTCTATGCAGTATGCCTTTACTATCAAAGAATTTCTTTAAAGACTTGAATTCACCACCTCCATCAGTTTGCATGATTTTGACATTGCAGTTTGTTTGATTTTCAACTAAGGTCACAAACTGTTTTGTCACATTACATGCATCTGATTTATTTTTAAGTAGATAAATCCAAGTATATCTAGTGAATGCATCAACAAATGAAAGATAATACCTGTATCCATGATTTGTTGTTACTGGAGAGGGACCCCATAGATCTGCAGCAACAAGTTCAAGTGGCTTGCTGTACTTTGTATCAGATTCAGTGAATGGGAGTCTATGACTCTTGCCAATTTGGCAGTGTTTACACATATAATGATCAGGTATATCATTGCATTTGATTTTATTTTCATTCAGAATATGCTTCATAATTTTAATATTGGGATGTCCTAATTTGCAATGCCATTCATTAAAAGTTTTGTACATATTCTTGTCATCAGTAACAGTTTCAACATGATTATCAACAGATCTAACATGATTATCAGTAATAGACTCAACATTATAGCAATGATTTCCATTGTCGCTGGCATGTCTGCACTTCATATTCTTGAACCTGTACAGCCCTTTATCCAAACTACCCTGTAGTAATATGTTTTTACTCAGTAAATCCCTAACAAGGCAGTAATTTGGGTGAAACTCAAAGTACACCTGGTTGTCATTAGCAAATTGTGACACACTAATCAAGTTTTTCTTAATCTTGGGGACCCTAAGTAAATTATTTAAATAGAGTTCCCTCTTTCCACTTATGGATCCACGGCCAATGTGAGATATACTAATAGTTTCACCATTTCCTAAAGAAACTGAACACATACCTGAATAGCTTTTATTCCCCAAATTCAGGTTCTGTAGGCTATTTGTAACATGATTAGTTGCACCTGAGTCTGGATACCAATCATCAAGGTTTATTTCATCTGATTTCCCAGAATCATCATTGTTTGTTCCTTGTGTCTGCATTCTTGAACCTTCAGCATTTGTTCTTTGCTGTCCCATTTGAGTCACATTGACATTAGGTCCTCTCTGATTTTGTTGATTGACATTATACTCTGTGTTAAATCTGAAATAGCATTTGTTTGCTGTATGCCCAAATTTTTCACATATTTGACATTTTGGTCTACTGTTATTATTGAATCTGCCTCCTCTGCCTCTTCCTCTTTGATTGGCGCCTCCTCTGTAAAACTGATTTTCTTGCTTGTTGTTTTGACCAGCAATTCCCTTTTGCTGACCTTTATTTCTGGCTGTGGAGGCATAGTTGACAGAGAATTCTGATTGAGATAATTTTTTCTGTTCAACTCTTCCTTCATGTGCAAGAAGTGATGAATATACGTATTGCAGATCAGGTACAGTCTTTTGAGAAGCAATGAACGTGACTATAGACTCATACTCCTCATCCAATCCCCCAGTAATGTAAAGAACTTGTTCACTCTCACTGATCATATGTCCAGTTGAGTTTAGTTTGTCACACAGAGTCTTTACTTTAGTCAAGTATTCATTCATGGACATCTCGTCTTTTCTTATACATTGTAACTGTCTTCTGTATAGCATAGATCTGGCTGCAGATTGAGCACTGAAAGTTTGCTCTACTGTAGTCCAGATAGCATATGATGTATTGCATCCAATTATACGTGGTAATATGCTGGCACTTATTGATGAAATTAGCCATGATACAAGCAGATTGTCTTGCCTTTGAAAGTTTAAGTATTCTTGGTTACTAATAAGATTACCATCTTTGTCATGAATCATAACAGGTGGAATTTGCACTGTTCCCTTGATGAAATCAAGAAGTCCATATCCCTTCAATGCCGCTTCCACTTGAAACTTCCAAAGCATGTAATTATCCTCGTCTAAAGGGATGGTAATTATGTGGGTTTTGGGCTTTATCAACTGGAAGCTTGGTGATGGAGGAATTGTTGGTGGAGTGGTGCCAGAATCGGCTGAACTGAGTGCCTGACCTGATGATCCAGCCATGTGGGGGTTCAAGAAAAGCTTTCTCTGATGGTAGATGATGATACTTGGACGGTAGAATCACTGTTAAGTGATTTTGCAACCAGTGCAAGGGTAAATGAGGGCAATAGTTTCAGAAAAAAAAACGAGCAACTTGGATGGCAAGATCGTCAGAAATGATGATCTCTGCAACCAGTCTCGTGCCAGAGGAGGACTGCAAAGTCTGATGGCTGAAACTGCAGCCAAGAACGTGGAAGATGATGAAATTACTCTGATTTTACCTCTTGGCGAGGCAGTTCTGATCTCCAATGATGAATTATGACTGAGGAGACTCACTTTCTTTCTGTTTTATTGAATTTGACTTGCAAATTTCTGAATATGATCCTTTTGTTATGCCGCAAGGCTTTGCTGCTCTGATACCATATTGAAAATCTGATTTGAGAATGGAAATTGTAAATTGATAGATGGATGTAATGTACATTGCGTTGGCCTATATATATAACGTTTGCCAACGTTTGATAAAACAAAACAGACGATGGGCTTCAGCCCAGCCCAACATACACTTTATACAATATATGCGGAAACAACAGATCGATGGTTTTATTATACCAACAATATAAAGGAAAATTTCAAGACATTCTGGTTTTTGTTCAAGTGCTCGACGCCGAAATGAGGGCTGCTGCCAGAGGCACTACCGAGTACAAGCTGATTATTGTTGCTGAAGACATGCACAAAAAGACCAGAAAGTATGAGGCAATTGTTTGGGAGGAAGCCGACGATTGGTTTAAGCTAATCTCATTCTTGCCTGCTCTTTAAGAATTAATTTTTGTTTTATTCTTTATTTTATTTTATTTTATTTTATTCCACATTTTTGAATAAGTGTAACTGAACAACGACGACGATTTGTAAGTAAAGTTCCCTTGTTAGTCGTCTAGTTCACGGCAAGTCTTTAACTTGAAGTCAAGTAACAATATGTAATGTACACTGTTATTTTGTTGGCCTATTTGGACTCCCTGCGTGGAGTAGTGCCACCATATAGCTGATGCAAACCTTTTGTATCACCTGAAAAAATGTACTCAATTATTTTTTAATAATTAAGTGGCCGGTCCACTATAAAAACCAGTCGGCCATGCCAAAAAAAAAAAAAAAAAAAAAAAAACAACAACAACGACGACGACGACGATTGTATTTTTCTTTTTTTGACTAGTATGTTTTATTTCTATTACTGATTTACTGTTGTGGTGCGTGCATCATAGGTTACTTACTGCTGTTGTTTGCCATAAACATAAAGCTTGTGTTTTGGGTACTTCTATCTCTAAATCTTCATATATTCTTCTTTAATGCCTACTCATATGCGAATAGAAGAGACTTAAAAAAGAAAAGAAAAAAATGACGACAACTTGTTAACGGTATTCAATCGCATGTTTTTGTCAACTATTTAGAATAACAAGATGTATGCAAGTTAAGATTATTTGATTTATAAAGCTATTGCATCGTTGATAAGAAATAACATGAAGAGTGCGAAATAGGAATGTATAAAAAATTAGACTACCAATTAAAACCAAAACTTAAATAATGAATTACATTCATAGGAAGAAGTCTCTAATGAATCTACATTATGCTTTACTGCCATAAATGAAATGTTAATCATAGAAAAAAAGTAGAAAATAAATTAACCAATAGCTGTGTATCATTTAATGTTTTTATGTTACCTACATTAGTGATAAGTTGGGATTTGATCCAATCTCAGAGTTGGGAAAACAATTTAAAGCTGCAATTCATGGCTTTGCAACTTAAGAAATTGCAATCTACAAGCATAGTTGCTTGATTTAAGGACTAAGATGATGAAGCCTAAGGTGCGGTTGAAAGGCGATAAACATAGTGATCTATGGTTACATGGAGAAAATAATTTCAAAATAATTTCTTACATGTATTAATAATCTCTTGTAGATCAGTGATATATACAAATTCAATCGTATAAAAATAAAGTTATATAGTATTCTATTATATATACAATTTTATATTTGATCGTTGTTATTCCAATCTCGCATTTCATCTCAAATCAAATACATCGTTCTCCTTAATTTATACAACCATGTCCAATTTTCCCCTTCAAATTTTAATTTTTTTAATTAACAAATTCTAACACCCACGTTCTTTTGTTTTCCAATCGTCACTCATTCATTATAGCATTAGATCAAACATCCTGTGATTAAAAATAGGGTGCGTTTTTTAAATGTCCCTATTAAGTTTCAAAATATAAAAAAAAAACGGTGATAAAAATAATATAAAAAACATCCCTATTTTTGAATTTCCGCTAAAAAAATTCTAGATCTACCCTTACACACCTAAAAAACTATCCAACAACTATTTGTCCTCATTTACTCAGTCTATCGCTCCTATTATCTCGCTCATAAACCTAATCCAACAATTCTGGAAAACAGTCGATCACTCCAACAGCGATTTTTTTATTACTTTTTCTGATTTTTACGAAAAGCTAGACAAATATATACATATATTACGTAAAATGATTTTTTTATTAGTTTTTTTTTATTTTTACGAAAAACTAGACAATTATATACATATATTACGTAAAATTGCATACATTTATGCAACTAAGTGTAATAATTGCATACATATATTTATATTATGCAGAAAATAAATTATTAGTTTTGCGCAACTAAGTGAAATAATTGCATACATATACAGAACTGTACTGCATAATTGCTGAAACAAAAGAAATGACAAAAAAGTAAATACAGATAATTATAACAAGATGCATATATATATGCAAATAACAGAAATATGTGCATACTTACATGAAAATTTTCATAACATTTACATGTACTACATCAAAAAATAAGTACAGACCACATTTACATGTACTACATCAAAAATTTTAGAACATTTACAAAGCAGAGATGATGGTCTTTTGAAGAACAAATAATTTTGTTAAGACCCAGATTATTGCGCAAACCACATCTAGTAGTCTCTGTAGAAATACATGCAGATTTCAATCATTTGGGAAAGGATGGACGACCAATTTTCAACAATACGATAGCACCAATATCCGCCGGAACACTGTTATAAAAAAAAGAAAATCAACATTAATAAGATTAATGTGTAGTAACCTGAATTACAAAAACTGCTTCAGAATTATATAAATACATGCGCACAATTCAGCAAAATAACAATAATTTCTGAATATTTATATGCAAGTATTCTACATATATGCATAGAAATACGAATATATTTGTAAAATAATATGTTTTTCTGTTTGTTTGATAAAAAATTGCATACAGATATGCATATATTTAGAATAGATGCATATTTATCCGCAACTTTTAATCAGAATTTCAGCAAAAACCCACAAGTTCTAACAATGGTTTCATGGATATATGTTTTTTTCAGGTCCTTATCATATGAAAAATCGTATTTTTATGCTAATAAAAAAATTATATTTATCGTACAAATAAAATAAAAAAGAAAAGGAAAAAAACAGCTTCAGATTAATATAAATACATGCGTACAATTCAGCCAAATAACAATAATTTCTGAATATTTATATGCAAGTATTCTACATATATGCATAGAAATATGAATATATTTGTAAAATAATATGTTTTTCAGATTGTTTGATAAAAAATTGCATACAGATATGCATATATTTAGAATAGAAGCATACTTGTCCGCAACTTTTTATCAGAAGTTCAGCAAAAATCCACGAGTTCTAACAACAGTTTCATGAATTAATTGCAGGAATATTTTAAGCTAACAATGCAACTAAGTGAAATAAAAATAACACAATTATAATGAAATAAAACCTGCTGCGATCTTTGCAAATCATCAAGCTCCGATCTTTGCAGGTCCGATCATCAAGCTCCGATCTTTGCAACATCCATCACTCTCAAACCCTTCGAAAGCCCCTAATCCAAACTGTCACCACTGGCCGTGAAACCCACACCCAAATCACAAGTCAAAACCATTTAAACAATCCACGTCAGTCACCAAACTTCCACCACCGTTCGTCTCAACACCCAAATCGGACGCCTCCCTCACAAATCCGATCATCAAGGGGGGCTGATCGTGTTTTCCTTTGGCGGCGGATCCTGGTGCTGGAGTGGCGTCGAATGAAGGGGGGATGATTGATGGTGCTGGAGCGGCGGTCGCTGGTTGCTGCAAATAGGGGCTCACAATTTAGGTTTTGGTTCTGGAGCCGCCGCCACCATGGATTATAAAATTTTGTTTCTGCAAAAAATAAAGCCCTAATCGGTATTTAGATCCTTACGTTCAGCCGAAATATTGAAAAGGGGCAAATTAGTCACAAATAGGAGGTTAGTTTAAAAAGAAGGATGTAATTTAAACTTTTTTTATAGGGAGGATGTGAGCTTAATTAGGATTAATTCTAAGGATGTGAGCCTAATTTTCACTTAAAAATACATACTTAGTAATTTACTCCATATTTAAGAGGGTAACCAAAAAGCTTATGCCAAATTCTTAATGGCCTTCCTTACAAGTGCGTTAGGGCTTTGGAGAACCCAAATGCTTACTTTGTTGTGAGGAGGGAGACCATGCATCTTTACCACACATGCACGAGCGCGCCGTCCGACCGAATCAGGCCGGTTGCAAGTCTTGGGTCCGATAAGCGAAATTTTTTAGATGGTTTTTATAAAACTGAAACGGGTCGAAATTCAGCCTATGAACCCGAACGAAATTTAAATGGTGGTGGGATTTTTCTGAAGCGTTGAAAGGTGGGGCAATTTGAATTGCAACACTTCTGAACGTTGCGAATGAAGAGGTCTTTGCAGCGCCATTACCGATGAAGAAAACTGTTGCAAATTCTTCAACTTGCAACACCTATAAAGCGTTGCAAAACCGATTCTATCTCCTCTTCTTATCTTTTTGATTCTTGCATCATCAGATATCAATATATAAAGTGTTCTCGATCGGATCAAAGCCATACAAACTATGAATCCGATTTCGTTGTTCCAAGACTTTATTGAATCCTGAAAGTTGATAATTTGATAAGCAGTTTGTACCTAGTTGATTGAATTATTGTCTGAAAGAATCTATTTTATAGATCCTTAAAGTCTGAAGTACAGCAATCGTCATCCAATAGTCTCAAACCACAAAATCCCCAACAAATTTTCAGACAATATCTTCAATCATGGAATGTTTGACCGCATTACAAATTATGAATCAGCAACTGACGAAATTGGAGCATTTTGATGATGAAAACTTCACTCATTGGCAACAGATAATGAAATTCTTTCTGAACACCGTCAAATTGTTCTACATCTTGCAAGACGGATTAGAAGTGATACTGGAGGAAATTGCTGGAGAGGATGCCGCTCTGAAGGCAAAACGTACAAAGCGCAAAGAAGAAAATTTCCTGTACAGAGGGCATATTCTGAATGCATTGTCAACTTCAGTCTACAACGCTCATAGTATGTAACAACCAGAATTTGTAAGCATATTTTTATTCAATTATTTAGTTTAATTTTTTTAATGTTATATTTATTTAAAACTCAATTTGTTTGGATATTATAGATTAACTATTTTATTTATGATTTAAAACTAAATTATTTTAATTTTTATATAACAAATGATTTTGTTCTGATATGATTAATTTAATAATACAAATCAACATTTGCTATTTCGAGTCTTATTTATTTAGTAAATTTTATCGAGTTATTGGATTTTGAATTCATTCTTGATTTTTAACTTAAATATTTTAAACTCGTATTATTTTATATAATTTGGTTATGAATTTTTATGAATTATAACTTTGATTTTTATTTTAAATATTTTTCTTGTAAATTTGCTATTTGTATTGATCAATTTTGTTGTCAATATCGCTCAATTCTCATTAAATATATTACGTCAAATTCTTCGATCCAATTGAATTGAAACAGTCCTTTCTATTTCATAATTTCCTTCATTTTTTTTTAACTGTTCGTTGTTTTTATTTTTATTTTCTCTAACCTGTTCGTTCCATTGTGTCTTAATAACGCTACCAACTGGCAACCGCTAAAATTGCGAATCGTTCCTTGTTCCATGTTAACCGCATCCGTTACTGCTCTTCAAATTTAAACCCCAAACGTTTTATTTTGAATGGCTACAATCATTTTTAAGTCGGCGCGTCTTACGAGAAAAAAAGAAAGGCTTTTTCATCTACATTCTCCGTGGAATGAATCTGCCCCTACACTCTTTCCATTTCCGATGCCACGTTCCAAATGCGTGTATATAAAAAGATCAATAAAAGAACTGCTTCGCCCCTTTATCCAAAGGCCATCCCCAACATCCTCTTCATGAAATAAAATACACAGCAGTTTCTTTCTTTTTATTTTCCTTCCATTACCTTCTCTCACCAATTCCCTCTTCCTCCCATTCGCACCTCTTCCCCTCTCTGATACCGAACCCCACCGCCGAGCTATCCCTCAAGCCCAAGGCCATGACCGCCCTCCCTTCAGCCCAACACCATCCCGAAGTCCGCGCCACCCAGCCGTTCCACCTCCCACCTCCGCTCCTTCCGCGTCACCATTCCCTGCTAAGACTGCCTGAAGACCCAGCTCCGCCCTAACATCCTCCGAGCTCCGCCTATACAGTCCGTTTCCTCCCTGAAAACCTACCCACTACAAGGAGCGGCTGAATCTGCAACGGGGGAGGACGACGGCTTGCGACGGCTAAAAAAGCGGCCGTCGCAAGCCGTCGCAAACCGTTGCACGGGGCAAGAAAATTAACTGCTACCCCTTCTTCCCCAAATCATTTCTGCAACGGAAATTTAAAAAAAAAAACTCTTCTCCGCCGTCGCTCGCCCTTGCTCCGATTTCAGCCACTCCAATCCTCTCAAATCGTGCCGGTATGTCTTCTAAACTCTATTTCATGTTTAATTAGGGTTATTTAGAGTTATTTAGGGTTAATTTGTATGTTTAAATTGGGTTGTAAATTCATTGTCTATGGACATGAAATTGGTTGTCTTGTGAGATGCATATGATGTTGCTTTTGTTATACATTGATTTGGGAATAAGTGGAATTGATTAGGAGGTTGAAATCATTGATTATCACATATGTACTTTGATTTTGGAGCATGAAAACGACGATTATCATGTATGTAAACGTGATTGGTTTGCTGTAGTAACTTGATTATGATTATCACATATTTATAACGTAACACCTTAAATTTGAATTGAAATTAAATAATTAACTTGAAAGCTTAGTTTGTATTTCAAAAATTGAAACTAATTTATTAAAATTAACTTCATAATTTATACATTAAACTAAAATTAACTAAAACTAATTTATACTTCATAATTTTCACTGTCATGTTATTTTACAAATTGAAATTAGGCAAAAATATTATATAAACGCTATGTAGTTAACGCGCGAGCGTAGACGGAAAAAGGCGCAAGGCGCAACTAAGGGGCTTTTTTGAAGTTTAAGGCGCACCTATTAACAAAGCGCAAAAAAGCCCAAAGCACATAAAGCGCGCTTTTTTCATTTGAATTGTTTTTTTGATTTAAACTTAGGTTAAATGTTTTTTTGACTATTTATGTGAACCCCTTAGATAAATTTGGCCCCGTCCGACATTTGTTGTATATGATCGTTATATGGGTATTCGTTTTTATACAAAACGGAAATCTATATTCATCTGATACAATATTGTTGGATTTGTCCTAGTATTTTGGACAAGTTACAAATATAATAACGTAAGCATATTTTATAAATCATTCCAGGTTAAACGGTTAACAAAATTTCGATGGCACTTCCTTTTTGTTCCCTGTGTACACGCATTTGTGTACGATACAGGGACCAAAGGGAAGTGCTGCCGAAATTTTGTAGAACCGTTTAACCTGAAATGATTTATAAAATATACTTGCGTTATTATATTTGTAATGGGAAGTAGGTAGACTGGTCGTCAAAGCAAAAAGGTAATAAACGAAAACATGTAGTAGTTATAAATGAAATTTTACAAGATTTCAATTAATATAGTATTCGATCGAATTTTCTAACATATTTGTTGAAAATCAGGAAAATGTCCGATTATTTTCGTGATCGTAGTTGGATGTATCAACCCCGAACCGGTAAGAAAGGGTCGATAAAGAAACATTTTTGTAATGGGGTCCAAGAATTTATTAGATTCGCTATATCTAACAATCGGGGCAATGTAGACGTTCGTTGTCCGTGTAGTAAGTGCAAACATCTGAAGCATTGGAAGCCAGATGTAGTAGAAGTACATCTGTATAAATTCGGTTTTGTATCGAATTATTACTTTTGGGATCGTCATAGAGAACTTGTTCAACCTACGTCAGACCCTGTAGTGGTAGAGGACGATAGTACAATGATGAACGATAATACAATGATGAATCCGATAGAAAATATGGTGCAAGATGCAGCACGATCAATGTTTCCTAACATTGGTCCGCAAGGCGACGATGAGAATGAAAATGTTGAAGAACCAACGGTAGAAGTGAAAAAAATTTATGATTTATTGTATTCTGCTAAGAGGCCATTGTGGGAAGGATGTACAAGCGGAACTGAATTGTCTGTAACCGCCGAATTCATCACTATGAAATCAAAATTCAATCTTACAGAAGCTGCATTTACAGCAGTTGTACAAACTGCAAAAAAACATATGTCGCCCAATAATTTGATGTGCGATAGTCATTATAAAGTGAAAAAACTTATGTCTGCTTTTGGACTACCGTATCATAAGATAGATACATGTGTTAAATGTTGCATGTTGTATTGGAAAGAAGACGCTCAACGTAAAAGATGCAAATATTGCAACGAAGAAAGATATAAACCAAGGAAAAAGAAAGGAAAAGAAGTTCCGTATAAAAGAATGCATTACCTACCCATAACTCCTAGACTTCAACGGCTATATGCATCTTCTGCTACAGCGTGTCATATGCGATGGCATAGCGTGAGAACAGCAGAAGAAGGAACTATGATACATCCATCTGATGGTGAAGCATGGAAACACTTTGATAGGACTTATCCTGAATTTGCTGCAGAGAGCCGTAATGTTAGGCTCGGTTTATGCACGGATGGGTTTTCGCCATTTTCTCAGTTTGGTAGTAAATATTCATCATGGCCTATCATTGTTACTCCTTATAACTTACCTCCATGAATGTGTATGAAAAATCCATATATGTTTCTAGCGGTTGTCGTCCCCGGTCCCGATGATCCGACACAAGGAATTGATGTTTATCTACAACCGTTGATTGAAGAGTTGAAAATACTGTGGCATGAAGGAGTCGAAACGTACGACGTTTCGAGAAAAAGAAATTTTCGTATGTTTGCATCTATATTATGGACTATTAGCGATTTTCCCGCGTATGACATGCTTTCGGGTTGGAGCACAGTTGGACGTCTAGCTTGTCCTCATTGTATGAAGGAGACACGAGCATTTTCATTAAAGTATGGAAAAAAAATTCTTGGTTTGACTGTCATCGATGCTTTCTACCTATTAATCATAAATTTAGAACGGATAAAAAAAAACTTTAAAGCTAACAGAGTAGAGACTATGCTATCGCCTAAAGTTTGGACAAGTGAAGAGGTATATGATATTGTTAGTGAGTACCCAAAGATACATGATGTTGGAAAGCAGGTTGAAATTCCAGGTAAATCGGACATTCATAATTGGTGCAAACAAAGTATATTTTGGGAGTTACCTTACTGGAAAAATCTAAAACTTCGACATAATATTGACGTGATGCACAATGAAAAAAACGTTTTTGATAACGTTTTTAATACAGTGTTGAATGTAAAGGGGAAAACCAAGGACGATGCGAATTCGAGACGTGATATATTACACTTTTGTAAACGGCCGGAACTGTACTTGTATGACGAGAATAAAAAACATAAAGCATGTTATGAGCTAGACAACAGGCAAGTACAACTCGTGCTAAAGTGGGTGGAAGGATTACGATGTCCTGATGGGATTTCTTCTAACCTCCGTAGATGTGTAGACTTTAAAAACATTAAATTGAGTGGAATGAAAAGCCATGATTGTTATATCATGATGGAATACTTTTTACCTGTGATATTCAAGGAATTGTTGCCTACAAAAATCTGGAGTGTAATAACAGAGTTAAGTTTGTTTTATAAACAACTATGTTCAACGACGTTAAAGGATGATCGTCTACGTAAGCTTGAGTTAGAAATCCCTGTACTGATCTGCAAACTCGAAAAAATATTTTCACCTGGTTTTTTTCATGTAATGGAGCATTTACCTATTCATCTTCCGTCCGAAGCACTCCTTAGAGGTCCAGTCCAATATGGATGGATGTATCCATTTGAGAGGTAATTTTGTATATAATTTTAATAATCGTGATAGATTACACCTTAGATTATTGTACCAACATAATAAATTATTTAATCTTATTATAGGTACTTGAATCATTTGAAGAAAAAAATTAGGCAAAAAGCTCGAGTAGAAGGTTCGATTTGCAAATCGTACCTTGAAGAAGAAGCTTCATTTTTTTTTCTCTCATTATTTTAGTGAAGATGTGAACTTGTCTTTTGTAACTGTTCCCCGTAATGAAGTCGCTGTTGAACAGGAGTCTTCTCAAACAATGTTATCTATTTTTAGACAACATGGAAGACCTACAGGAAAATGTGTGGAAATATGGCTAAGCGATAAAGATTACAAAGTGACACACACATATGTTTTGTTAAATTGTGCGGAAGTTGCACCATTTGTCAGGTGATACTAAATTCATGTACATTTCAATTATATAATTATTTGTCTCTATTAATAAAAAAGGAACATAACACATATTTGCAGTATCTACGAATCACAATATCCATCTGGTGATCTCAGTAAAGACTTTGTTGGATGGTTCTCAGACTATGTTCATGATCCCAAAAACTCTGTTGTTAACGAAGGATTATGACATCTTGCTATCGGACCTAAAAGAAATGTCAAAACTTATCCAATATACTTTGTCAATGGTTTTAAATTCAATACCGATGACTACGGAGCTGAAAAATTAACGTATAACAGCGGTGTATTTGTCAAGGGTAGTGATGATCCAGAGGAGCATATAAAGGATTTTTACGGCATCTTAACTCAAGTTGTAGAGTTGACATATTATGTTCAGCCCGTAGAGAAAATTTATCTATTCAAATGCAACTGGTTTAGCACTGTTCCAGGTTCTGGAATTAACGTGCACAAAGATTATAAGCTAATCGAAATAAGGCATACGTCGCATTACTATAAATATGATCCTTTTGTGTTAGCTAAGCAAGCATTACAAGTCTATTTTGCTCCGTATCCGTCCTTAAAAAAAGATAAAGCAGATTGGTGGGCTGTTTTTAAAACAAAGGCAGGATTTACATTTGATGGAAATAATATTCCAGACGAAGTGGCGTATCAAGAGGAACTAGATCCAAATACCGAAATAATAATAGCTGATGACATTGATGTAGGGCCGTTGAATGATGAAGCGAATGTATTAGTAGATGCATTTGTAAGTACTGAAGAAAATGATATAGAGTATGAGACTGAGTCTGAATCCGAACAAGATGAAGACTGATTTTATAAGTACTTATGTTATGTATTATTATGAGCTATGTATTATGTTATGTACTATTCTGAGCTATGTAATTAATAATGATGTTGATTGTTCTTATCTAGGAATTTACTTATGTTATTTACTATTCTGATTTATGTAATGATAATGTTGACTATGTATGTTATGCAATATTGTTCTTCTCGTTTACAAATTATGTAATGATAACGATGACTGATGTTAATAATTCAAGTTATTTTGTATGCACATTATATGATTGCAAAAAATATGTCGGAAGACAACGACGACGATCGAGGAGTACATCTCAGCCTACTCCTTCACCATCTTCGCATACTCCTTCACCATCTCAGCATACTCCTTCGCCAGGAGCAGGTCCGAGCAGCTTTGTTCCAGATCAGCGTACTCCTGTGCAGATTGTTCCCAAAAGTGCCGGGTAAATGTCAATTTAATTTTATTTCAATTTGGATTATTCAAAATATATGATCAAATTTTTATATCAACATCTACACAGAGGATTACAGTTTCAGCCAACACAGTTCATATTAGATATATCGAGGAATTCTTACATAAGCAGGATGTCGGGGGCTTGGCCGCATTGGGATTCTATTCCACCCCATATTAAGAATGCCATTCTGGCTGATGTACTTGTAAGTAATTTTTTAAACGAGTGTTGAAAATTGATATACTGTAAATAATTGAAAATAAATCTAATATGCAGGCCGTTGTCCGTGTTGAGGAGCATGACATGAACACTTTTTTGGATATTTGGAATATGAAGATGCGTAAAAATTACCGGGAGACAATTTCAAGGGCGAAGACAGGTGGAAAAAAGCCTTCGTGGATGAGTGATGATGTTTGGGCAGCATTTCAACAGTACTGGCAGACGGAAAAAGCTAAAGTAAGATATAATGAAAATATTTACATTTATATTGATTGCAGTATTTTACATAATCGTGTATCAAATTTAATAGGAAGTAGCATCCAGAAATAAAGCGAACAGAGAAAAGAATCCTGGTCTACACCGTGGTGGCTCTAAATCATTTCAAGATCATAGGAGAGAATTGGTATAAATTTTAAATATTTGTAGCTTATGTTCACGTTAAAATTTAGTGTATATCATTTATTCATATTTTCAATAATTTTATTACTGTATGTTTACTCAGCATGCAAAGATCGGAAGAGAGCCTTCGATGGCAGATGTATTCAGACGTACACATGCGGTGGAGCATACCGACGAGGAAGGAAATGTTACGTATGAATGGGCGGATTCGAAGAGTGCGGGTGTAATGGTAAATATGCTTATCCATATGAATTAAAATGTTTCATATTCGTTCATATCACAATATATAAGTAAATTTTACAACATTGGTGTTAAAATTATATTGGTATGTAGGAGAGGTACTATACAGAGTCTACTAGAGTGTTGCAGGCTAGTGGACAAGAGGAGCTTACAGTCGCGTAGTCTGATCGTATATGGGACTCTATCATAAAGCCGCCTTCTCATAACAGGCGATATGGATATGGTAATCAGGAGGTAAGACTTAAATTACAAACTTAATAATTTACAACGATGTGATGCCATAAATATATAAATTGTGGGTATTAATTAGTGCACTTTATATTAATGTTTTGAATTGGAAACATAACGCATTTTATTTTACAATCAGGAGCTAATAAATTTAATGTGAACTTAATTATTTCGCAGGCTACTCAGAGTGCTTTTAGGAGGTCGATGGAGGAGGAGACTATTGCTCGGATGCAGGAGCAGATGAACGAAATGATGGACTGGCGGAAAACCCAGATGCAACATGACGTAGATGAGCGCATTGCAGCTTACCTTCAGCAGTATGGGTTTATGCCTGGGCAGGGAGGAGATGCTACAAGTGAAGGAGGCGAAGACGACGACGAGCGATGACGACGAGGCGGCAGAAGATTAGTTTGGATGACATATACTTTGGTTTATGCTTAGGTATGTACATATACTTTGCTTTCATGACGATATGGTATGTTTGACGATGTTATGGTGTGTTTTGGTGACGTTATGGTGTGTTTTCATGACGATATGGTATGTTTTGATGTGTATGACGACGATATATAACGATGGATATAGTGTTTTGGATGTTATGTGATGATATTTTATGATGGTGGTTTTAATTTTGGTTTCTTTTTTCATTTGGTTTGAGTTGGTGACGAATTGATGGGATAATAGTGGTCTGATAGTGGCCAATGTGATGGTATTGGATTGGTTTGTGGTTGTGTGGCTTGAAGGAATGGAACTGCTGTTTGCAGTGCAAATTTATTTTCCAGTATTGCGACGGCTTGCGACACCCATTTGGTTGGTATGTTGCGACGACGTGCGACGGCTTGCGACAACCAAATTGTAACGCTTAACAACGGTTTGCGACGGCTTGGCGGTAAAATCAACTACTTGCCACGTAAGCAATTTACCGTTGCCAGCCGTCGCTAAAATGGCAACGGAGCCGTCGCTCAAGCCGTTGCAATTTGGCATCGCGACGACTAAAATTGCGACGACACGTTGCGACGGCTTGCGACGGCCGCCAACGCCTATTAGCCGTCGCAATTCCCTGTGCGTTTTGTAGTGGCCTCGTCACCCTCTTGAAAGTCCTTGCTGAACTGACCAGCACACAAGATGACACCGAACCCGCTCCTCCCTGAGCAACTGACCCTCCAACTTTAGTGCCAACCCTCACCTGCGCCCTCTCCACTCTCTCTTCTAGTGTTGCCCTCTGTGTTTGCTCCCTCGTGAGAGTTTCTGTGAGTGTGATATTTTTTTTTTGTGTGTGAGTTTTCTGTGTTGTTTATTTTTGGCGTGAGTTATGGTGGTATATGTGTGCGTATATTAGTGTGACTGTGTATTCGTGTGTGCTTATATTTTTGTTGTGTGTATTATGCTTGTAGTATGTGTGTGCGTGCCTTTTTATGTAAGTATATATATGTGAGACGCTTCGAAATTTATTTGTTTAGATATTTCATTTTTTTTTAATGTTTATATAAGTGTAATTTATATAATATATGTATATATAGTTTTCGGTGTGCGCTAAATTTCAAAAATATATTTATGTTATAACTTTTCTTTGTATATACGAATATATATTTATATATATTATGTTGTAAAATTTGTTGGGATTATTTTTTAATTAAATTTGGTGTTGAGCCCGAAACTCATTTCCAAAACCAAATAGTAGTACCGTCCCAAAACCCAATATTGTACCGATTCAATTCTCCTCTTGAAATTATATATAAATATAAAATGATCGTCAAGTAGAATCTATTCTGAACCATTCTTGGAAATCATCGCTTCATTCAATGTCAATTCGTCTTTTGTCTCCAATTCTGTGCCACGAAAGGTGAGTTTATCTCACACCTCACTTACATTTTTCATGGATGTTAGATCAATAATGAACTATTATATGAAATGTATAGGATTGCTGATAGAAATTGTTTGATTTGATATATATGCACATATCATATGTGACACGATATATTCATATGACACATAGTTGCACTGATGGTATATATGCTGTGATTGTTGTTTGTGATTGTTGATATCCCTAGTTTAGGAAAAATCACTAAGGGTTGAAATGATACATACCCGAACGAACATTTAAATAGGGAAAATTCATTATGGGTTGAAATGATAGACCAAAACGATTTTACTGAATTTGGGATCGCGGGTTGAAATGATAGTCCCGTAGAAATTTTTTAAATCGCGGATTGAAATGACAAATATCCGTATCACTTGACCATAGGGTAGAAAACTACATACGGACACCGTTGGCCATATTTTCGAAGTATTTTGATTTGGAAATCTGATTTGGAAATCTGATTTTTAAAATAGTAACTTAAGATTTTATATTTTTATATATATATTTTAATTATTTAAACTTAAATTTTATAATTTTGAATTATATGTTTTAAAATGATTTTTATAAGTAAATATAGATTTGATGCTTATTCAAGTTTTTACTTATAATTTATTTATTTTAGATTATATAATTTAATTATATAAGTATTTTTAACTTTTTATATTATTAAAAATAATTATTCTAAACTTATTTTCTATATTATTTTAATCTTATATATGTTTATAATCTATATTCTAATTAATTTTTAGAATTTTATAAACTTATATATATATGTAAAACAAAAATTAATTTTCTTTTATATATATATATATATATATATATATATATATATAATAAACATTGACAATAAACTCAAGATGAATAAGTTAGATTTTGCGATTTAATTTCGAAGTTTAAAGAATTTAAATTTCTATAACGATATTGATTTAATGAATGAATGGATGTAAGGTATGAATTTGAATTCGAATTGGTATTAACTTTTAAAGGATAAATTTAAATTGTGAAATTTATTCTAAATTTGAATCTTTCAAATTTAAGTGAAAATGTATTTGAATATATAGATTTTATTTATGGAATCGATTTTATAATCGTATAGTTTGAATTGGAGTATTTGTCAAATCGAACTTATAAGAATTGTTTAAAATTGTATGAACTGTCTGAATTGAAATATAAGGTTTTGAATTTATAGTAGTGAAATTGAATTGTGCGACTTCGTTATAAATTTTGATATGAGTTGTTGAAAATGAAATATAAGATTTGATTTGAATTATATTAACTGAATTTGAACTTAAGCACTGGATTTTCGAATCGCCTTAAACGAATTCTTATAAGGGCAAACTGAATTATATGAATTATTTGAATTTATAAATAACGATTTCAAATTTCATGACTTGAATTGCATAACTCGATATGTTTTGTTTAAGATTTGAAATGTAAGTCTTTGACTTGAATTATACATTTTTTTTATTTGAACCAAAATGTTGAATTCATGTGAATCGACCTGAAATGATTTCCTAAAGGTATAGTTTGAATTATTTGAACTGTCTTGAACTTGAATTTTTCGAATATAAACCAAACCAAATATTATCGAAGTAAAATGTTTTGATAATGATTTAAACAGAAATTGAAATATTTAAGGTATAACTTGAATAAAATCGATTTTGGATTCGAAATTCGTTATGCGAATACTTTCGGAAATTATAACCAATGTTAAATGAATAGTATTAGTTTATACTATATTGAGATCATTATGATATGTTTCTAAATCGATTTGATTTAAAGCAACTAGATAAGTTATTTTCAAATTTAAATATAATCGAAGTTAGATATCTAATTTTGATTTCAAATTCGAATACGAGAATTCGTATAAACTGTTTATAAAGTGATTTATAAAATAAGGACTACAGTGTGAAAAATGTAAACCATTGGTTGCTTAAGAGACCGGGATCAGCTATTGTCATACTCTCTGCCAATACCGAAAACCACTTTAACGACTGTGTATGCGGTGGAGTTCCAGAATGAAGGGGATGATTTGGCGAGCGACTCCATATTTGTATTTCATATTAATTACGAGACCCTGACTACCTTGAGTCAGCTTGATGTTGCTAAAACAAGAGTTGTGCACAGACCAAGTGAGTTCATACCTCCTATCAAGCACACTTCTTAGATATTGTTCTATTACTATTGAGATTCGATTTGGACCCTTTTGATTATGGGAGTGTGTATCGAGGTAGGTGGTAGTAGTTGTTGTGCATTACCACCTGTCCGGCTCTGCAAGCGGTGAATCCACCCTAGTATTCCTTGCGTGCCTTGTCACATGCCTTATACGAGCCCACTACGACTTTGTTTTGTATCGTTTTATATGGAGTGCCCTCTGATCAACCTCCAGTTTATGGAAGAATTACAGTACTGTATATACTATGGGAATATATAAACAGTGTAAGGGAATCATGGTAATCCCGCTTACGCTATTTTGATATTTTTACTTTACTAATAGACACTATTGTATATAGCGTATTATACTATATAGTATTATTTTAATGGATCCTTAGAGGATGCTGATCCCAAACATCCTTTAAGTTACTGATTGCATTTCATTTGGGTTGATTTACTTCCATGAGAATGTTAGACCCGATCCGAGTTGTTTTGCCTTATTACTCGTGTCAGATCGAGTATTACAGATTTCAAGGTTCACCCTTGAAGTTTGGAGCTTATATTGGGTTCCGCTCATCTATATCTACTTGTTGATCAGTTGTTCCAGTAATCCAGTTATTTATGTCATTCTGTTTCAAACTGTTATCATTTATTTATATTTTATTAGACTCCCGCAATATTGTTATGTAAACTCGGATGTAAAATTTATTTAGTAGCTTCATGAACTACTATTATATTTTGTATTCTCTGCTGTGAGGTATTATATTGCTCTGTGTCTGTGATTTTGTGATTTACTCTATTTACCTCAGAAGCTAATAACAATTTGTTGTTTTGGATGTTTCGAGTTGACGTGTTTTTTGATTCGGCACGGTCAAAATGGCGGGTCGTTACATAGGACCTTGGAAACTACAAAGAACCTCTGGACTGCATTGAAGAGCAAGTATCGCATATCCGAGGCAAGTAATAAAAAAAATCTTATTTGTAATTTCTTGAATTTCAAAATGGTCGCCAACAAGTCCATAGTTGGATAAGTAAGTGAAATACTACTGTTGGTGAATCAACTTAAAGATGTCAGTATTGATCTCCCTGAATATTTTGTTATTGGAGTTATTATTCAAAACCTCTCGAATTCTTGGAATGATTATAAGAAAAAATTGAAACATGCAGAAACAGATTATAATTTAGACAGTTTACAGCGTCACCTTCATATTGAAGAGGATTCTCGTAAACACAAACTAGATGATAATCCACAAACTAATTCTCAGGCTAAGGCAAATAATGTTGAAATTACGGATAAATTGAAACCTGAGAATAATACACATTTTAAGAAGAAAAACAATAAATCCAAGAACAAAAGGAAGGGTGCTTGTTACTATTGTAACAAACCCAACCGCTATGCCCGAGACTATCATCTTCGGAAGAAACAACAAAAAGCGAATGTGGCCGAAGAAAAGCTTGTGTCTGTCGCACAAGAGACGAACTCCGTTAGTGGCATTAATAATGATTGGTGGCTCGATACTGGAGCAACCATTCATGTTTGCAAAGACCGTAATCTATTTAAGATTTACGAAGAAAATAATGTAGAATTCAGCGAAGTTACTGGCGCAAATAGAGTTGCAAGCAAAATTATGGGAAAAGGCACAATTGAACTTACATTCACCTCTGGGAAAGTTCTCACACTAGTCAATGTATTTTATGTACCTGGTATGTGTAAAAATTTGTTTTCTGGATACCTTCTTAACAAAGAAGTATTCAATATGGTGTATGAGTCCAATAGGTTAGTGTTGTCCAAGAACAGCAAATTTATTGGATATGGATATTCTTGTAACGACATGATTAAGTTGAATCTAGTAAAGAAATATTCTGCTTATATTGTTGATGATTCTATTAATTTATGGCGTGATAGATTAGGACATGTTATATAACACCCCATAATTTTAAAACATTAAAATTAGCAAATTTAAGAAGACTTAATTTTTAAATAAAGAATTAAGCGAAGCGGGTTATGCCATTGCGTTCGTCTTGGAATTCTGCTTGAGATAGAGTCCGAGTTTGCGTAAATCGGGCTCCGTATGAAGAAGTTATGGAGCTTAGAAGATTTAAGTTTAAATCAGAAGTAAATAAATTATTAATAAATTAAAATTCGAATTCAAACCAGCGAAAAGAAGTATGCGGGAAAATTCCCTCCAGAGGGTGTCGACCCCCCTTACGGGGTGTCGAGACTGGTGTCGACCCCCCTATAGGGGTCGACCCCTGCTGACTGTTCTGAACAGAGACGATTTTCTGAGTCGTAGGGCTACGTGGCGACTTCTGATTGGCCTGATGACGCATTTTCTTGGACTGGATGGTTCGGATGGATCCTAGGTTGATCTAAAGGCTCAAATTAATCCTATACTTCTATATAATCACATCAAACCTAAACCCTAATCAAAACTAAATTGATTCTTGAGCCACCATGCTACTACATTCCAAACTAATCTTGTAACGACCTGCATTCTACGTATCGAAGGATCGTAGAATATTTATTTCTTTCACATACGAAGTCGTATGGTCATGCAACTTTGGGAGACGACTATTGGAGTCATTTCTCATGTTCATGATTTTTGTCGATTTTTAAATGACCGTTTTGCCCCTAGCTGATACTGTTTTGGCCATAACTTTTGACTGGAAAGGAATTTTGATCTGAAACCACTTCCATTAGATTCGTTTGATGGTTTACAATTCCGTAAAGTGGTCACATTAGCCAAATGGACTCACTGTTTGGGAGATATGGCTGAAACAAGTTTCAGATAGTGAAAAACAGCTTAATTGGGCATAACCGGGTGATTAACAGCTAGGCCCAAAGAGGAATTTCGGGATTTGGAGTTTAAAATGGCTGTTAGGGTTTGGAGAATACCTTTTTCTCATTTTTCAGCCGTCACTATTCATTCCTGTTAACCTAGCTATGGCATCCACTCTCTAAATCTCTTCAAAACACCTCTAAACCACTTTCTAATTGAAGATTAGCCAAATCAACATCAAATTAAGGAGAGAAAACACCAAAGCAAGGTTAGAGCTGCTGTGTTGCATTGGGAACAGCACCAAACAGAGAATTATTTCAGTTTTGGGGTTTTATTTGTGACTAAGGTGAGTGATTTGCATAGTTTTGCACTAAAAACGGTTAATTAAGGGTAATTAGTGAAGATTAGCGAATTTAAACATGATAAAATTCTGGAAAAATATTTATAAAATTCAAAATAATGTTTTAGACCTCTGTTAGAAATTTGGTTTGATTTGGTTAAGTTTTACTAATCATATCATTAGTTTTGCCTAACCATGCTTAAGGGGAAAGAATGGGTTTTTGGGTATGTTTGATCCTTATACATATTGTTGTTTTAGTGTTTGTGGATGATTATACATGTTGCTATGACTGTATGGTATGTTTTGTGATTGCATAGAAAACTTAGAATGGTTGAAAACGCCGTCGTTTGGCGAAAATAGCTTGTTGGAAAAACTTGCAGCAAACCAGATAGGAGCATTCGGATAGGAGCATTCGGATAGGAGCATTCGGATAGGAGCATCCGGATAGGAGTATTCGGATAGGAGCATTCGGATAGGAGCAACCGGATGCCGGATAGGGGCATCCGATCCGAACCAGATAGGGGCATCCGACCCGAACCAAATAAGAGCATCCGAGCACCCGAACTGAACTAGAAAGGAGCATTCGAACCGAACCAAGCAGGAGGGGGCGAACCGAACCGAACCGGAGGATCGAACACCAAGTAGACCTAAACCCTAGATGAAAAGGAAGTCCAAATGAGGAGTTGTAGATGTAGATGGGAACCAAAGAGGGAACTTCATGAGTTGGGCTTTGCTGCAGGACGTGTGCTGAGGGGTTGTCGATGTCTGTAACTTTAGATCACTATGTGTAGGGGGTACGTGAATGGATTCAGGGCCACAGTGGCCTAGGTACGACTAAAGAGATATAGACCAATGAAGTGGGGTCATTTGTAAAGATTTGGTCATGACTCCATGGGATAAGGTTGGTAGTAGCAGTAGTTGTACAAGTCGAACCCCGTCACTACTTCGATGGGTCTAGTGATTAACTGTAGTGGACATCGTATGCTTTACGCACTGAGTGAGAGATGTGAGAATGGTTGCTATGTCTGATTGTTTGCCTTCATTATGACATACACACCCCCACCCCCGTATTCTTTACACCATATGATAGTGGCAACTTAGAGTATTGTACGGTATGTAATGCTAACTCTTTGGTTGCAGGTTCAGGTTCAGGTATGGTTTAGTATACCTGTTATTGTTCTGTTTAGCTGCGTATCGCTCATACCAGACTGTTTGTCTGACCCAGAGTTTTATGTCTTGTAACACCCCACCTCCGCCAGGGTGACTCTTGCAAGCACTCTGACTTTGGAGGGGCGTTTGAATCAGGTAAACATGCATAATGATATACCAAGGCAGAACAAGAACATATGTATATATGTAAACAGAGTAAATAACATAGATAAAACAGCGGAAGATTTTCAAACCATTTCAAAACAAGTCTGGTACAACATAATGTTAACTTTCCAAATACACAAGTCTAGATAAAAACAACATTACTGAAAAACTGAAAAACATAAGTACTATCCCCAAAATAAGTGATAACCATAGCTAGCTTCATGTCAAGACCGTACATGAGCTAAAATCCCACAAGCAAGCGATCAGAAATCCAGCTAAGCTCCAATATTCCCTCCCTGAGAACCTGGGGGGGAACGGAAGAAAAGAGGCGAAAGAAAACAGGTCAGTCAAAAAGACTGACTAAGCCCTACTACAATCAATGTAAACTGATACGGTTAACTGGCATGAGAAGCAGGTATGATCATAAGGATAACAACATACCGGCATAGTGATTAACTAACAAGGTAGATAAAGGTGTCATCGCATAATCAGGTTTAAGGTTTTGCACCACAGGTGTACTAGCAAACTAACATGACTGGAATAAACAAGTATTGATCCCTTGGCCCAAGCTTTGGTACAATAACATGAAATGACCCTAATACAAGGTCCAACCAAACGGTCTAGTCGATCGGCTCCCTAAGCCTAACTCGTCACGTGTTGGTGTCAATACGGCCCAAACATAATTGTAGTCGAACTGTGCCGGGTCCACCCTTCGGGTGTATCAAGCCCTAGGGTGCCAACCCCTGGACACCATAAACATGAGTGCACAGTCTCGATCTACTGGTACCCATGCTTGACTTCTCCAAATACGGACTACGTGCACGACCATAGTCCGTCCGGAACTACATCGGCGTACCACCCTGCCGTCGTTTATTGGTTGCTTACCTCCAGCCCAGTAATCGTGCCCCCTCCCTAGCCTAGTCCCTAGGGCCTTAATGATACAAACTTGGGATTACTGCTGGAGTGGGCCCCCATTGCTAGGATTTTTCTAGTGGGTTAAGTACGGTTTAACCCTCTTGATAATCATGGATTAACTTGGTTAAGTGTAACGATGAGTTCACGACTTAACCCTGACTAATCTACCAAGCCCAAATTGGTTAAGTATTAAGTGGACCATGACTTAACCCTAATCATGAGGCATTAATTAATTAATGTGCCTTAACCTCTCACATTAGACTTTGTTGCGGTTACTAGTTAAGCCGGTCGGTTCCGGGTAGCTTTACACCACAACTTGGTCTAACCTCGGGTCCAAGGTACCAATGACCAACTTCTCACATTGGGTCATATTGTTTGTAGCAACTAGTTAAGCCGGTCGGTTCCGGGTAGGTTTACGCTACAAACTCAACCCAACCTCGAGTTGGTCACACTTATATTTTCTAAGTGTCATGTCCATCGTGTTTCCAAAACACATTACACGTTTTCAAGCAATTGGGTAGACCTAACTTAATAGGTAAATTCCCAATGGGTAGACCTAACTTAATAGGTAAATTCCCAAGCTTATGTTTTTATGTCTTTTACTTTTACCCAACCCCAAACGCAAACCCATCGCTTACATATCGCAATAGCGCATAAAGTATAGAAAGAGGGAACTTGGCATAATCATGACATAAAAGTGTTGAAGCCACAAGTTTAACATGGTGGCATATGAAATGTACATATGTTCATATACTTGCATATTACATTTTTAGGCCTCAAAAGCATGCATATAACCAAACTTGGCATATTGGTGATACATGGTGCTAAATGACATGTAGAAATGGCCATAAGTTCGCATTTAGCCTCACATGCAAGTTATCATAAGAGATATGATAACTTACATGTTGCCAAAATGCAACCTTTAGCATAAAGCTTGAAGCTTTATGTTTACATACTCAAGATAAGCTTGCATAACATGATAACATGGACAAAATGATCATCCCAAACTTGCATAACATACTTGCATATCATAACATGGCATACTTGCATAGCATAACATGGTAAACTTGCATAACATGACATGATGAACTTGCATATCATAACATGACAACTTGCATAACATGATAAACTTGCATCTCATAACATAACAAACTTGCATAACATGATAAACTTGCATATCATATCATAATGATCAAACACAACTTGCATCATTAACTTTAGAGTTTAAATATGAAAGTAGAATAGGGCTTACAATGCTTAAGAAGTCACAAAAATATGACAAAGCCCTTATGAAATCAATTAAACCCAAAATGCAAGCTCTAATAGAAAATCCCTTGAGCCAAAATGATCAAAACTCTTTCTTTATGATGCAAATATAGAAACTTGACTTGAATGCAAGCTAATGATGCTCATACAAGTTTGAAAACACTTGTATGCATGGAAAATCACTTAGAAATTTATTTAGGAATTGTATGAAGAGAGTGGAGGCCATGAGAGGATTGATTTTGCCATAGTTTAGTTGTAGGATTGATTAATGATGATTTAGGGTTAGGTTAGGGCCTTATTTATAGAGATTAGGACTAGTTTCAACCCTAGGATTAAACCCTATTCCAATCTCAGCCCTCAAAACCGAATCTGGCCCCCAAACTCAACACAAACCCAAAATGGTGCACCAGGCATAACTGCCCGGCTGGACCAAGTCGACAGCCAAGTCGACAGGGCTGTCGACTTGGGTCCAACCAAGTCGACTCCCAAGTCGACAGGGCTGTCGACTTGGGTACTCTGGCGGGAATTTTCCCGCCTGGCCCAATCTGACCTAATTTTTCAAATTCAAACTTGAATTTGAAATCTGTTTTTACTTTGGATTTTTCTGAAAACTTCGTTTGGCCTTAATCGGGTCATACGGACTCCGATTCTCGAAAACTCGGACTCTATTTCGCGTATTTTTCCGAGACAAACGCAATGGCATAGCCCGTTTCCCTTGATTCAGATTTATAAATTAAATTCTGCCTCGATTTACGTTATAACAGGTTATTGAAAATACGGGTTGTTACATTCTCCTCTCCTTAAAGGATTTCGTCCCCGAAATCTTCAAGTTAGGAAGAACGTATCCTACCATCCAACATCCATCTACTCAAAACATCATCCACGAGCAATCATTGTCCTTACAAGATTCTAAATGTTGTATGAACATATGCAAAGGTGTGTGTATATGTACTTATCTAATGCAAATATCATCAATGCAAATTATGTTAGTGAAATGAATCCATATGTATGCAATTCCTAACATAATGTATAACATCTATATGTGTGCACATAACATACATCCATATGCAACATCCATGTGATAACACAAAAATTTTCATCCATGAATAAGCGTAAACACTCATGCATATGCAATATGAGGAGTGTGTGAGCCGATCTAGTGCCTAATGTGTATAATGCATCCACGAGTAACCACTTGCAAACACTTGCAACCACTTGCAAACATCAAGCATAACATGTTTCAAACACATGTTTCATCCAAAGGGTTTCTACCTAAGGTTCTCATGACAAGATTAACACGATAAACTAGATAATCAAGACAAACATGGATATCAAAAGATATGCTACAAAGAGATCGGGAAGATAAGCAGGATATACTCCTTTCGGATTACAAGAAATCCCTTCCTAATCCAACCCATATTCTATAAGAGCCCAAAAGGTTTAGTCAACCTAACAGACTCCTTCAAACCCTGACATGTATTACTAGCCAATAAGTCATACCTCCCGACAGAAATAGGACCGAAAATGGGACCGAGAGGATATACATAAAAAGATAACATGCGAGTAAGTTCCACCGGAAAACAAGGATCAAGGATATGCTCTTAGAAAGGGATATGATGCGCGTATCTAGCCTTTAGTCTTCTAAGTCACATTTCCTTGAGCTTAACTCCACTGTGCTTTGACCGTCTTTTACCTCATGATTTCTTAGCTTCTTTAACTCTTATTTCCAAATATGAGTTGGAACCCATTTCATTGTCGCCTCTCGTCTTCCTCTTTCACTTACTCTTCTATCATTCTTGGCTCAAACATAACTATGACCTCATGGTTTCATGCAAGCTCTCCAAAATTCACTAGTGAATCCTGGATCTCGTTTACTTACCATAAAGTATTCCACGCAGAAAAACTTTGGAAATATCAATCCACGTTGCCAATTGCTCTTACCAACGTGATTTTCTATAACTCATGCTTGATCGAAATGAACCATCCGCCTGCGAATGATAGGCCGTACTTAGATTCAGTCGTTTTCTCATGACTTCCCGTAGACTATCCCAAAACTTGCTAGTGAAGATTGAGTCATGGTTACTAACTATACTTGAGGGAACCTCGTGCAACCGCTTTATTTCTTGAAAGTAAACTGTCGCTAGCTATGATGCAGTCCTTTCGCTCTTTACCGGAGTGAAATGAGCGCTCTTCGTGAGTCTACCTACTATGACCCACATGCTCGTATTCTCTTTCCTTGACCTAGGCAGTCCATCCACGAAATCCTTCGTGATGCTTTTCCCTCTTCCATTGCGGGGACCTCCAATGGATATAATAGCCCACCGGGCTTTTATGACTTGGCCTTTAACCTGTTGGCACAACATGCACCTTGGGACAAACTCGGCCACCTCCTCGGGTGATGTGCATCTTCAAGAACCTTCTTTCTCTCATCGCGTCTTAGCCATCCCTTGTCATCTATAGCGAGGTGACTTACCATCTCGCCTCGAATCAACTTGTCCATGATCTCGACTAACTGTGGGTCTTCTTTCTGTGAAGTCTCTACTTGATCCAGAAGGGTAGGTCTAAGTTCAAGGGACGCTAACTAACTAATTAAACTGAGAGAACTTCTTACTTCAGTTGCATTCCTTAGAGTCTTCCGATCCTGAACTGCAACTACCTTAGCGGGATCCACTGCTAAGCCTTGCTTATATGCCCAAGGAATCTAACTTCCCTTCTCCAAAAGTGACATTTGGAGAACTTGGCCTTCAACTGATGCGCTCTAAGCATATCCATCACCTCCACGAGATGCCTTGCGTGCTCTTCCTCATCTTTAGAGAAGATCAGAATATCATCTAAGAAGACCACGACAAACTTGTTCAAGAACTCCCTGAACACCCTACTCATCATGTCCACGAAATATGCGGGTGCATTAGTCAAGCCGAACGGCATGACAAGCCATTCGAAGAATCCATCTGGAGTTCTGAACGCAGTCTTGTCTATACTATCTTCAGCTACCCTGAGCTGATGGAATCCCGTAGCAAGATCAAGCTGAGAGAAAACAGAAGCACCGACAAGCTGGTCAAAGAGATCATCAATCCTCGGTAACGGGTGTCTGTTCTTCTTAGTCAGCTTATTCAACTCTCGATAGTCAACACAAAGTCGGAGAGAACCATCTGCCTTGGTAGCAAATACCACAGGCGCACCCCATTCAGATATACTTCATCTAATGAAGTTCTTCTCAAGCAACTCCTTGACTTGCTTTCTTAACTCTCATCTTGCGGGGCCATGTGCCTAACCGGCCACGAAACTATCTTGGCATTATCGACCAGATAAATGCGGAAATCTATCTCTCGTTTAGGGGTAACCCCCTTCACTTCACCCAAGATATCAGGATATTCTCGGACCACTCTCACCGATTACAAACTATCGATAGACGAGTTGAGGGATTCAAGACAACACAACATGACGGGACTCATAGGGTTACTAGAAATTTTTAGGGTATTACCGAGGCGAGTCATGAGCCTCACAACCCTATGCTCAAAAATCAAGGATGGCTCCAAAACTGGACAACCCATCCATGCCCAAAAATCAACCCCTACCCCATGAAACCGAGAATATAAGCATCACACGAGAACTCTATACTCAAGATAGAGATTTTCAAATCCACGTAGATAATAGACAAATGGGCGGAACCCCCAATTGGATTTGAAACACACATGGGATCATTAACTAGACTAGTACTTAGGTGCAAACTATCAACAAGATCGGATGAGATAAAGCTATGCGATGCACCAGAATAAAACAAGGTACGAACTAGAAAATCAGAAATATATACAAGGCTCTCAACAGAAATACTACCTCGATCGGGAACTGGAGCGGCATTGAGAGCATGAACTTGCCCTCCCGAAGGTCCAGCACGTTGAGTCTGACCCTGGCCTTGCCCTTGCTTCTTCGGGCAATCTTTGCTGAAATGTCCAGTCTCACCGCAGAAAAAGCATTCACCATTCTCCCTTTTCCTCTTCTTACACTCCTTAATAAGATGCCCAACTATACCGCAATAATAGCACTTTCCCTTTTTGTTATTGCCCTTGTTGTTGTTCCCCTTGTTGCCTTGACTCTTGTTCTTGTTCTGATTGCCTTGACTGCTCTGACCACTTGGATTACCCTGATTTCCTTTCCACTGGGAATCAGTCTTCTTGGCTTGAGTATCATTCATCTTGGTCTCCTTCTTGTCACTCCTATTCTCTTCATTGAGTAGGGCCATATTCACCAAACTTTCGAAAGTTGCCCCCAAGGGTATATGAGTCATGGCTAAACCATGTAATGGCTCGTTTAATCCTAGAGCAAAGTATAGGGCCTTCTTCTGAGCTGTGTTAACCAAGTCTAAACCGACCCGAGCCAGTTGATTAAACTTATCTATGTATTCCCTAATAGTCATGTCCCCTTGCTTCAGTGATAGGAACCTTAGTCCAAACTTTCCCCGAAAGTCATCCCAAGTCTCAATTGGCCTAGTAGCGGTGGTGACCACCCACCAACGTGCAGCTTCTTCCTTTAGCAACCACACTGCTAATAAAACCTTCCTACGGTCATCTATATCAAAGGAGGCAAAAAGATCTTCGGTTTCTTTCAACCAATTCCTTGCCTCTACGAAAGTCTCGGTTCCAATGAAATTCTTGCAACCCATCGCCCTAAAGTCTTTGCAAATCTCCGCGAAATCCTTTTGTGGATGCTGAGGGGGAGGAGGAAGAGGAACCTCAGCGACATGAGGAGGAGGAACATTAACTACCGGAGGAGGAGGAGGAGGAGGGACATCTGCGGGGCCGGCTTCGGTCGCCCTAGCCTCCAAAAGTCTCCTATACCAAACAGGTACGTGTACTCCCTCCGGAATAGCAAAGTTATCGGCCATACTGAAACGAAGAAAAAGACAGATTCAGAATGGAGAAAAACGAAGGAATTTTGCTAATGGCTTTTTGGGGAATAGCCTTTAAAATAAACTAGACTTTTCTTTGGAAAATACTTTATACTTGGTTTTGAAAATAGTTTTCCAAAAGTTTTCTAAAAACCTTTTTGTTCCTTCTCGTAAACCATATGCTCTGATACCAAATGTAACACCCCACCTCCGCCAGGGTGACTCTTGCAAGCACTCTGACTTTGGAGGGGCGTTTGAATCAGGTAAACATGCATAATGATATATCAAGGCAGAACAAGAACATATGTATATATGTAAACAGAGTAAATAACATAGATAAAATAGCGGAAGATTTTCAAACCATTTCAAAACAAGTCTGGTACAACATAATGTTAACTTTCCAAATACACAAGTCTAGATAAAAACAACATTACTGAAAAACTGAAATACATAAGTACTATCCCCAAAATAAGTGATAACCATAGCTAGCTTCACGTCAAGACCGTACATGAGCTAAAATCCCACAAGCAAGCGATCAGAAATCCAGCTAAGCTCCAATATTCCCTCCCTGAGAACCTGGGGGGGGGGGGAGAACGGAAGAAAAGAGGCGAAGGAAAACAGGTTAGTCAAAAAGACTGAGTAAGCCCTACTACAATCAATGTAAACTGATACAGTTAACTGGCATGAGAAGCAGGTATGATCATAAGGATAACAACATACTGGCATGGTGATTAACTAACAAGGTAGATAAAGGTGTCATCGCATAATCAAGTTTAAGGATTTGCACCACAGGTGTACTAGCAAACCAACATGACTGGAATAAACAAGTATTGATCCCTTGGCCCAAGCTTTGGCCCAATAACATGAAATGACCCTAATACAAGGTCCAACCAAACGGTCTAGTCGATCGGCTCCCTAAGCCTAACTCGTCACGTGTTGGTGTCAATACGGCCCAAACATAATTGTAGTCGAATTGTGCCGGGTCCACCCTTCGGGTGTATCAAGCCCTAGGGTGCCAACCCCTGGACACCATAAACATGAGTGCACAGTCTCGATCTACTGGTACCCATGCTTGACTTCTCCAAATACGGACTACGTGCACGACCATAGTCCGTCCGGAACTACATTGGCGTACCACCCTGCCGTCGTTTATTGGTCGCTTACCTCCAGCCCAGTAATCGTGCCCCCTCCCTAGCCTAGTCCCTAGGGCCTTAATGATACAAACTTGGGATTACTGCTGGAGTGGGCCCCCATTGCTAGGATTTTTCTAGTGGGTTAAGTACGGTTTAACCCTCTTGATAATCATGGATTAACTTGGTTAAGTGTAACGATGAGTTCACGACTTAACCCTGACTAATCTACCAAGCCCAAATTGGTTAAGTATTAAGTGGACCATGACTTAACCCTAATCATGAGGCATTAATTAATTAATGTGCCTTAACCTCTCACATTAGACTTTGTTGCGGTTACTAGTTAAGCCGGTCGGTTCCGTGTAACTTTACACCACAACTTGGTCTAACCTCGGGTCTAAGGTACCACATGACCAACTTCTCACATTGGGTCATATTGTTTGTAGCAACTAGTTAAGCCGATCGGTTCCGGGTAGGTTTACGCTACAAACTCAACCCAACCTCGAGTTGGTCACACTTATATTTTCAAAGTGTCATGTCCATCGTGTTTCCAAAACACATTACACGTTTTCAAGCAATTGGGTAGACCTAACTTAATAGGTAAATTCCCAATGGGTAGACCTAACTTAATAGGTAAATTCCCAAGCTTATGTTTTTATGTCTTTTACTTTTACCCAACCCCAAACGCAAACCCATCGCTTACATATCGCAATAGCGCATAAAGGATAGAAAGAGGGAACTTGGCATAATCATGACATAAAAGTGTTGAAGCCACAAGTTTAACATGGTGGCATATGAAATGTACATATGTTCATATACTTGCATATTACATTTTTAGGCCCCAAAAGCATGCATATAACCAAACTTGGCATATTGGTGATACATGGTGCTAAATGACATGTAGAAATGGCCATAAGTTCGCATTTAGCCTCACATGCAAGTTATCATAAGAGATATGATAACTTACATGTTGCCAAAATGCAACCTTTAGCATAAAGCTTGAAGCTTTATGTTTACATACTCAAGATAAGCTTGCATAACATGATAACATGGACAAAATGATCATCCCAAACTTGCATAACATACTTGCATATCATAACATGGCATACTTGCATAGCATAACATGGTAAACTTGCATAACATGACATGATGAACTTGCATATCATAACATGGCAACTTGCATAACATGATAAACTTGCATCTCATAAAATAACAAACTTGCATAACATGATAAACTTGCATATCATATCGTAATGATCAAACACAACTTGCATCATTAACTTTAGAGTTTAAATATGAAAGTAGAATAGGGCTTACAATGCTTAAGAAGTCACAAAAATATGACAAAGCCCTTATGAAATCAATTAAACCCAAAATGCAAGCTCTAATAGAAAATCCCTTGAGCCAAAATGATCAAAACTCTTTCTTTATGATGCAAATATAGAAACTTGACTTGAATGCAAGCTAATGATGCTCATATAAGTTTGAAAACATTTGTATGCAGGGAAAATCACTTAGAAATTTATTTAGGAATTGTATGAAGAGAGTGGAGACCATGAGAGGATTGATTTTGCCATAGTTTAGTTGTAGGATTGATTAATGATGATTAAGGGTTAGGTTAGGGCCTTATTTATAGAGATTAGGACTAGTTTCAACCCTAGGATTAAACCCTAGTTCCAATCTCAGCCCTCAAAACCGAATCTGGCCCCCAAACTCAACACAAACCCAAAATGGTGCACCAGGCAGAACTGTCCGGCTGGACCAAGTCGACAGCCAAGTCGATAGGGCTGTCGACTTGGGTCCAACCAAGTCGACTCCCAAGTCGACAAGGCTGTCGACTTGGGTACTCTGGCGGGAATTTTCCCGCCTGGCCCAATCTGACCTAATTTTTCAAATTCAAACTTGAATTTGAAATCTGTTTTTACTTTGGGTTTTTCTGAAAACTTCGTTGGGCCTTAATCGGGTCATACGGACTTCGATTCTCGAAAACTCGGACTCTATTTCGCGTATTTTTCCGAGACGAACGCAATGGCATAGCCCGTTTCCCTTGATTCAGATTTATAAATTAAATTCTACCTCGATTTACGTTATAACAAGTTATTGAAAATACGGGTTGTTACATTCTCCCCTCCTTAAAGGATTTCGTCCCCGAAATCTTCAAGTTAGGAAGAACGTATCCTACCATCCAACATCCATCTACTCAAAACATCATCCACAAGCAATCATTGTCCTTACAGGATTCTAAATGTTGTATGAACATATGCAAAGGTGTGTGTATATGTACTTATCTAATGCAAATATCATCAATGCAAATTATGTTAGTGAAATGAATCCATATGTATGCAATTCCTAACATAATGTATAACATCTATATGTGTGCACATAACATACATCCATATGCAACATCCATGTGATAACACAAAAATTTTCATCCATGAATAAGCGTAAACACTCATGCATATGCAATATGAGGAGTGTGTGAGCCGATCTAGTGCCTAATGTGTATAATGCATCCACGAGTAACCACTTGCAAACACTTGCAACCACTTGCAAACATCAAGCATAACATGTTTCAAACACATGTTTCATCCAAAGGGTTTCTACCTAAGGTTCTCATGACAAGATTAACACGATAAACTAGATAATCAAGACAAACATGGATAGCAAAAGATATGCTACAAAGAGATCGGGAAGATAAGCAGGATATACTCCTTTCGGATTACAAGAAATCCCTTCCTAATCCAACCCATATTCTATAAGAGCCCAAAAGGTTTAGTCAACCTAACGGACTCCTTCAAACCCTGACATGTATTACTAGCCAATAAGTCATACCTCCCGACAGAAATAGGACCGAAAATGGGACCGAGAGGATATACATAAAAAGATAACATGCGAGTAAGTTCCACCGGAAAACAAGGATCAAGGATATGCTCTTAGAAAGGGATATGATGCGCGTATCTAGCCTTTAGTCTTCTAAGTCACATTTCCTTGAGCTTAACTCCACTGTGCTTTGACCGTCTTTTACCTCATGATTTCTTAGCTTCTTTAACTCTTATTTCCAAATATGAGTTGGAACCCATTTCATTGTCGCCTCTCGTCTTCCTCTTTCACTTACTCTTCTATCATTCTTGGCTTAAACATAACTATGACCTCATGGTTTCATGCAAGCTCTCCAAAATTCACTAGTGAATCCTGGATCTCGTTTACTTACCATAAAGTATTCCACGCAGCAAAACTTTGGAAATATCAATCCACGTTGCCAATTGCTCTTACCAACGTGATTTTCTATAACTCATGCTTGATCGAAATGAACCATCCGCCTGTGAATGATAGGCCGTACTTAGATTCAGTCATTTGCTCATGACTTCCTGTAGACTATCCCAAAACTGGCTAGTGAAGATTTAGTCATGGTTACTAACTATACTTGAGGGAACCTCGTGCAACCGCTTTATTTCTTGAAAGTAAACTGTCGCTAGCTATGATGCAGTCCTTTCGCTCTTTACCGGAGTGAAATGAGCGCTCTTCGTGAGTCTACCTACTATGACCCACATGCTCGTATTCTCTTTCCTTGACCTAGGTAGTCCATCCACGAAATCCTTCGTGATGCTTTTCCCTCTTCCATTGCGATGACCTCCAATGGATATAATAGCCCACCGGGCTTTTATGACTTGGCCTTTAACCTGTTGGCACAACATGCACCTTGGGAAAAACTCGGCCACCTCCTCGGGTGATGTGCATCTTCAAAAACCTTCTTTCTCTCATCGCGTCTTAGCCATCCCTTGTCATCTATAGCGAGGTGACTTACCATCTCGCCTCGAATCAACTTGTCCATGATCTCGACTAACTGTGGGTCTTCTTTCTGTGAAGTCTCTACTTGATCCAGAAGGGTAGGTCTAAGTTCAAGGGACGCTAACTAACTAATTAAACTGAGAGAACTTCTTACTTCAGTTGCATTCCTTGGAGTCTTCCGATCCGGAACTGCAACTACCTTAGCGGGATCCACTGCTAAGCCTTGCTTATATGCCCAAGGAATCTAACTTCCCTTCTCCAAAAGTGACATTTGGAGAACTTGGCCTTCAACTGATGCGCTCTAAGCGTATCCATCACCTCCACAAGATGCCTTGCGTGCTCTTCCTCATCCTTAGAGAAGATCAGAATATCATCTATGAAGACCACGACAAACTTGTTCAAGAACTCCCTGAACACCCTACTCATCAAGTCCACGAAATATGCGGGTTCATTAGTCAAGCCGAACGGCATGACAAGCCATTCGAAGAATCCATCTGGAGTTCTGAACGCAGTCTTGTCTATACTATCTTCAGCTACCCTGAGCTGATGGAATCCCGTAGCAAGATCAAGCTGAGATAAAACAGAAGCACCGACAAGCCGGTCAAAGAGATCATCAATCCTCGGTAACGGGTGTCTGTTCTTCTTAGTCAGCTTATTCAACTCTCGATAGTCAACACAAAGTCGGAGAGAACCATCCGCCTTGGTAGCAAATACCACAGGCGCTCCCCATTCAGATATACTTCATCTAATGAAGTTCTTCTCAAGCAACTCCTTGACTTGCTTTCTTAACTCTCATCTTGCGGGGCCATGTGCCTAACCGGCCACGAAACTATCTTGGCATTATCGACCTGATAAATGCGGAAATCTATCTCTCGTTTAGGGGTAACCCCCTTCACTTCACCCAAGATATCAGGATATTCTCGGACCACCCTCACCGATTACAAACTATCGATAAACGAGTTGAGGGATTCAAGATAACACAACATGACGGGACTCATAGGGTTACTAGAAATTTTTAGGGTATTACCGAGGCGAGTCATGAGCCTCACAACCCTATGCTCAAAAATCAAGGATGGCTCCAAAACTGGACAACCCATCCATGCCCAAAAATCAACCCCTACCCCATGAAACCGAGAATATAAGCATCACACGAGAACTCTATACTCAAGATAGAGATTTTCAAATCCACGTAGATAATAGACAAATGGGCGGAACCCCCAATTGGATTTGAAACACACATGGGATCATTAACTAGACTAGTACTTAGGTGCAAACTATCGACAAGATCAGATGAGATAAAGCTATGCGATGCACCAGAATAAAACAAGGTACGAACTAGAAAATCAGAAATATATACAAGGCTCTCAACAGAAATACTGCCTCGATCGGGAACTGGAGCGGCATTGAGAGCATGAACTTGCCCTCCCGAAGGTCCAGCACGCTGAGTCTGACCCTGGCCTTGTCCTTGCTTCTTCGGGCAATCTTTGCTGAAATGTCCAGTCTCACCGCAGAAAAAGCATTCACCATTCTCCCTTTTCCTCTTCTTACACTCCTTAATAAGATGCCCAACTATACCACAATAATAGCACTTTCCCTTTTTGTTATTGCCCTTGTTGTTGTTCCCCTTGTTGCCTTGACTCTTGTTCTTGTTCTTGTTCTGATTGCCTTGACTGCTCTGACCACTTGGATTACCCTGATTTCCTTTCCACTGGGAATCAGTCTTCTTGGCTTGAGTATCATTCATCTTGGTCTCCTTCTTGTCACTCCTATTCTCTTCATTGAGTAGGGCCATATTCACCAAACTTTCGAAAGTTGCCTCCAAGGGTATATGAGTCATGGCTAAACCATGTAATGGCTCGTTTAATCCTAGAGCAAAGTATAGGGCCTTCTTCTGAGCTGTGTTAACCAAGTCTAAACCGACCCGAGCCAGTTGATTAAACTTATCTATGTATTCCCTAATAGTCATGTCCCCTTGCTTCAGTGATAGGAACCTTAGTCCAAACTTTCCCCGAAAGTCATCCCAAGTCTCAATTGGCCTAGTAGCGGTGGTGACCACCCACCAACGTGCAGCTTCTTCCTTTAGCAACCACACTGCTAATAAAACCTTCCTACGGTCATCTATATCAAAGGAGGCAAAAAGATCTTCGGTTTCTTTCAACCAATTCCTTGCATCTACGAAAGTCTCGGTTCCAATGAAATTCTTGCAACCCATCGCCCTAAAGTCTTTGCAAATCTCCGCGAAATCCTTTTGTGGATGCTGAGGGGGAGGAGGAAGAGGAACCTCAGCGACAGGAGGAGGAGGAACATTAACTACCGGAGGAGGAGGAGGAGGGACATCTGCGGGGCCGGCTTCGGTCGCCCTAGCCTCTAAAAGTCTCCTATACCAAACAGGTACGTGTACTCCCTCCGGAATAGCAAAGTTATCGGCCATACTGAAACGAAGAAAAAGACAGATTCAGAATGGAGAAAAACGAAGGAATTTTGCTAATGGCTTTTTGGGGAATAGCCTTTAAAATAAACTAGACTTTTCTTTGGAAAATACTTTATACTTGGTTTTGAAAATAGTTTTCCAAAAGTTTTCTAAAAACCTTTTTGTTCCTTCTCGTAAACCATATGCTCTGATACCAAATGTAACACCCCACCTCCGCCAGGGTGACTCTTGCAAGCACTCTGACTTTGGAGGGGCGTTTGAATCAGGTAAACATGCATAATGATATATCAAGGCAGAACAAGAACATATGTATATATGTAAACAGAGTAAATAACATAGATAAAACAACGGAAGATTTTCAAACCATTTCAAAACAAGTCTGGTACAACATAATGTTAACTTTCCAAATACACAAGTCTAGATAAAAACAACATTACTGAAAAACTGAAATACATAAGTACTATCCCCAAAATAAGTGATAACATAGCTAGCTTCATGTCAAGACCGTACATGAGCTAAAATCCCACAAGCAAGCGATCAGAAATCCAGCTAAGCTCCAATATTCCCTCCCTGAGAACCTGGGGGGGAACGGAAGAAAAGAGGCGAAAGAAAACAGGTCAGTCAAAAAGACCGAGTAAGCCCTACTACAATCAATGTAAACTGATACAGTTAACTGGCATGAGAAGCAGGTATGATCGTAAGGATAACAACATACTGGCATGGTGATTAACTAACAAGGTAGATAAAGGTGTCATCGCATAATCAGGTTTAAGGTTTTGCACCACAGGTGTACTAGCAAACTAACATGACTAGAATAAACAAGTATTGATCCCTTAGCCCAAGCTTTGGCCCAATAACATGAAATGACCCTAATACAAGGTCCAACCAAACGGTCTAGTCGATCGGCTCCCTAAGCCTAACTCGTCACGTGTTGGTGTCAATACGACCCAAACATAATTGTAGTCGAACTGTGCTGGGTCCACCCTTCGGGTGTATCAAGCCCTAGGGTGCCAACCTCTGGACACCATAAACATGAGTGCACAGTCTCGATCTACTGGTACCCATGCTTGACTTCTCCAAATACGGACTACGTGCACGACCATAGTCCGTCCGGAACTACATCGGCGTACCACCCTACCGTCGTTTATTGGTCGCTTACCTCCAACCCAGTAATCGTGTCCCCTCCCTAGCCTAGTCCCTAGGGCCTTAATGATACAAACTTGGGATTACTGCTGGAGTGGGCCCCCATTGCTAGGATTTTTCTAGTGGGTTAAGTACGGTTTAACCCTCTTGATAATCATGGATTAACTTGGTTAAGTGTAACGATGAGTTCACGACTTAACCCTGACTAATCTACCAAGCCCAAATTGGTTAAGTATTAAGTGGACCATGACTTAACCCTAATCATGAGGCATTAATTAATTAATGTGCCTTAACCTCTCACATTAAACTTTGTTGTGGTTACTAGTTAAGCCGGTCGGTTCCGGGTAGCTTTACACCACAACTTGGTCTAACCTCGGGTCCAAGGTACCACATGACCAACTTCTCACATTGGGTCATATTGTTTGTAGCAACTAGTTAAGCCGGTCGGTTCCGGGTAGGTTTACGCTACAAACTCAACCCAACCTCGAGTTGGTCACACTTATATTTTCTAAGTGTCATGTCCATCGTGTTTCCAAAACACATTACACGTTTTCAAGCAATTGGGTAGACCTAACTTAATAGGTAAATTCCCAATGGGTAGACCTAACTTAATAGGTAAATTCCCAAGCTTATGTTTTTATGTCTTTTACTTTTACCCAACCCCAAACGCAAACCCATCGCTTACATATCGCAATAGCGCATAAAGGATAGAAAGAGGGAACTTGGCATAATCATGACATAAAAGTGTTGAAGCCACAAGTTTAACATGGTGGCATATGAAATGTACATATGTTCATATACTTGCATATTACATTTTTAGGCCTCAAAAGCATGCATATAACCAAACTTGGCATATTGGTGATACATGGTGCTAAATGACATGTAGAAATGACCATAAGTTCGCATTTAGCCTCACATGCAAGTTATCATAAGAGATTTGATAACTTACATGTTGCCAAAATGCAACCTTTAGCATAAAGCTTGAAGCTTTATGTTTACATACTCAAGATAAGCTTGCATAACATGATAACATGGACAAAATGATCATCCCAAACTTGCATAACATACTTGCATATCATAACATGGCATACTTGCATAGCATAACATGGTAAACTTGCATAACATGACATGATGAACTTGCATATCATAACATGACAACTTGCATAACATGATAAACTTGCATCTCATAACATAACAAACTTGCATAACATGATAAACTTGCATATCATATCATAATGATCAAACACAACTTGCATCATTAACTTTAGAGTTTAAATATGAAAGTAGAATAGGGCTTACAATTCTTAAGAAGTCACAAAAATATGACAAAGCCCTTATGAAATCAATTAAACCCAAAATGCAAGCTCTAATAGAAAATCCCTTGAGCCAAAATGATCCAAACTCTTTCTTTATGATGCAAATATAGAAACTTGACTTGAATGCAAGCTAATGATGCTCATACAAGTTTGAAAACACTTGTATGCATGGAAAATCACTTAGAAATTTATTTAGGAATTGTATGAAGAGAGTGGAGGCCATGAGAGGATTGATTTTGCCATAGTTTAGTTGTAGGATTGATTAATGATGATTTAGGGTTAGGTTAGGGCCTTATTTATAGAGATTAGGACTAGTTTCAACCCTAGGATTAAACCCTAGTTCCAATCTCAGCCCTCAAAACCGAATCTGGCCCCCAAACTCAACACAAACCCAAAATGGTGCACCAGGCAGAACTGCCCGGCTGGACCAAGTCGACAGCCAAGTCGACAGGGCTGTCGACTTGGGTCCAACCAAGTCGACTCCCAAGTCGACAGGGCTGTCGACTTGGGTACTCTGGCGGGAATTTTCCCTCCTGGCCCAATCTGACCTAATTTTTCAAATTCAAACTTGAATTTGAAATCTGTTTTTACTTTGGATTTTTCTGAAAACTTCGTTGGGCCTTAATCGGGTCATACGGACTTCGATTCTCGAAAACTCGGACTATTTCGCGTATTTTTCCGAGACGAACGCAATGGCATAGCCCGTTTTCCTTGATTCAGATTTATAAATTAAATTCTGCCTCGATTTACGTTATAACAGGTTATTGAAAATACGAGTTGTTACATGTCTCTTCTTATTACTCTGGGTGCTCTCACGAGTAGAGTAGAGACAGGTTAGCTGGGTATGCACGAGTAGCTGATCTGGAGACGAGCAGGAGGCTTCCACGTATGATACATATAGATATTCTCCCTGTGTTGTTGAAGATCACTGCTTGGGCATTAGTAGTGCATCTTCTACTTTAACTTTCTTTGGCTTTATGGATAGTTTAAAGTTGTAATAATGATGTTGGATCATAAGCTGTATTTGGATTTTCGCTGATATGTTGGTTTAGTTTTCAGCTTCTGCATTGTCTTGCCTGTTTTATGTCAAGATTATGTTATTATTATATTTTGTTTCATGCGCTGTGAGACATTCTACAGTTTCCTTGTTAGTTCATTCTCTTCTTTCCTTTCTTTGGTGACCGTTCCGTGCTAGTCGGGCATGTGTACAGCGCACCTTCGGAGGAAATGCAGGCTGGTGTGGGGCGGGCCGTCACACTTGGTATCAGAGCTCTAGGTTGCGTAGTTAACCTAGGGAAAGACACCAGGGAGAGATAATACGTATATGAGAGCGCGTATTTGTGACAATTTTGGTTTTCAAAAGCTATATATATATATTATCAGTATAGCTAACGAGGAAGTCGCACTGCACTGACACCACTATGGAGATGGTTAATTGTTTTCTCTGTGCAGATTGAACGATGAGCCGATACGTAAGGGGTACCGATAGAGGAGCCAATAATGGGAATGCTGCTGAGATGAGGACGATGTTTACTGACCTTATGAGAGAGATGCTTAGAGATGTTCAGAGGGTAGCTCCCAATGCTGGTAATGGCGGTGGTCCAGTAGTGCAGGCGCCTAGGGTCGATTTCGCCAAGCTGAATAAGGATTATACTAGTCTTGGTGGGAAGCCGTTCCACGGAACGGAGTCGGCTACGGACGTTCAGGATTGGCTGGATAGCTGCGAGCGTATCTTCGAAGACTTGGGTATCGAGGATGCGATGAAGAGAAGGCTAACATCCCGTCAGTTGCAAGGACGGGCAATGAATTGATGGAATGCTATAAAGGCAGCTACCCCAGAGGATCATATTACTTGGGATCAGTTTAAGGTTCGCTTTAGCGATAAGTTCATTTCAGCTGCTCAGAGGTCAGTGTTGTTTAAGAGATTCTTGGAACTCAAGTAGAATGGCAGAGCTGTCTCGGAGTATATTGCCGAATTCGATACTTTGTCGAAATATGGGTTATACCTAATAGATACTGCCGAGAAGAAGAATGAGAAGTTCATAACTGGCTTGGATGGATACTTGGGGGAAAGGCTTATTAACCACATTGATGAGACGTTTTAGTCGATTGTGGGGAAAGCTTTGAGATCAGAGAGTCTTTACCCTAAGTCGAAGACTGACGTTGCATCTGCAGAGTAGCCAAAGCCGCAAGTAAGCGGTGGAGGCAAGAATGGTTCTCAGAATAAGAGAAAGCAGTGTCAGACTAAGGATGGCCAGAAGAAAAAGGATAAGAAAGATGTTGAGTGCTTCGACTGTGGTAAGAAGGGCCATTATGCTAGTAATTGTCGGGCCAAGCCAACGGAAAGGAAGTGCTTCAACTGTGGTCAAGTGGGACATCACAAGGACAAGTGTCCGCAACCCCCTAAAGAAAAGCATATGGTGAAAGCATATGCCCTTAACGCTATTCCTTCTTCGCCGAATGCCCCAACTGCGGCGGAGAAAGAAAAGAATGTCGTTATCCATGGTATGCTTTCTGTTTATGATGTTCCTGTTAGAGTTTTGTTTGATACCGGAGCTTCCAGTTCTTTCATATCGAGTGACCTGGTAGATAGGTTGGGATTGGAGCCCGAGATTGTTGATATACCTTTAGTAGTGACGAACCTGATTGGTGGTTCGACTAACCTTAACATGATTTGTCGTAATGTGGTCTTATCGAGTCATGGATGCATGTTTGTTTGTGATTGCTTTGTTTTGGGCTTTACTGGGTTTGGCATTATTTTGGGAGTCGATTGGCTCCAAAGATACGGGGTGGTGGTAGACTGTGAGGGCTTTTTGGTGACAGCTAGAGCGGATGATGGGTAGAGGGTAGTGTTTGGTGGTCTACCTAGTGATGGGGTAATGACTAGTTTTCTAAATTCCCTCGACATCCCGCATAGTGAGTTGTCAGGTTTGCCCGTGGTTGGCCAGTATCCGGACGTTTTCGAAGAAGTGACTGGGCTTCCACCACACCGAGAGATTGAGTTCCGTATTGATTTAGTGAAAGATGCTAGACCTATAGTGATGCCACTTCGTCGTATGGCACCAAGGGAGCAGCGAGAGCTTGAGGTGCAAGTCAGCGATCTTTTGAAGAAGGGATTTATCAGAAGGAGTGTTTCTGAATGGGGAGCACCAGTTGTGTTTGCTACCAAGGCCAATGGTTCCCTTCGTTTGTGTGTAAACTACTGCGAGTTGAATAAAGTGACGAGGAAGAACAAGTATCCTCTACCGCGGATAGATGATTTGTTTGACCAGTTGAGTGGCGCGAGAGTATTCTCCCAGTTGGATCTCGCGATAGGATTTCATCAGCTTAGAGTGGAAGCTGAGAGTATAGCTAAAATGGCATTTCGGACGCCGTCTGGATTTTATGAGTGGTTGGTCATGCCATTCGGGCTGACCAATGCCCCGGCATATTTTGTGGATCTTATGAATAGGGTATTCAGAGATCAGTTGAATAAGTTTGTCCTTGTGTTCGTGGATGATATTTTGGTCTACTGGAGGACAGAGGAAGAACACAAGGAACATTTAAGAATAGTGATGGAGGTGTTGAGAAAACATCAATTGAAAGCAAAGTTTTCTAAGTGTCACTTCTGGAGAAGGGAAGTGAGATTCTTGGGCCATGTTGTTTCAGAGAATGGTATTGCCGTGGATCCTACGAAGGTGGCTACGGTACAGGATTGGTCTACGCTCAAGAATGCAACGGACATAAGAAGTTTCTTGGGGTTAGCTGGATATTATCGTAAGTTTATCCAAGACTTTTCCAAGATAGCAGCACCATTGACTCGGTTGACCAAGAAGAATCAAGCTTTTGTCTGGGATGAAAAGTGCGAGAATGCATTCAAGATTCTAAAGGAAAAGTTGACGCGTGCACCAGTGTTAGTCATTACTAAGGGGAATGAAGAGATGACGGTATACACGGATGCCTGTGGTACCGGACTAGGTGTTGTATTGATGCAAGGCGGTAGGGTTGTAGCTTATGCAAGTCGACAATTGAAACCGCACGAGAGAAGATACCCTACCCATGATTTGGAATTGGCAGTGATCGTGTTCGCATTGAAGATGTGGAAACATTATCTCTTGGGAGAAAGATTCGAGTTGTTTACCGATCATAAATCGTTAAAGTATCTTTTCTCTCAAAAGGATATAAATCTCCGACAGCAAAGATGGTTAGAATTCTTAGCTTCCTATGATTTCGACATCGCAAATACACCAGGAAAGGGCAATGCGGTGGCTGATGCATTGAGTAGAAGACATGCCAGTTTAGGGGCTATGTTTCTTGAATGGAAGCAACTGGGGTACATCGCTGGTTATGATTTCAGACCAAAGTGCGAATTGGATCCAGAAATGTTAGCAAGTTTGACGATCAGACCCACTTTGATTAAGCGGATTGGTTCCAGTCATAGGAACGATCCTAACCTATTGGAAATCATCTCAAAGTTAGAGATGGGAATCGACAGAGAGATGAACAAGTATGGGCTTGATCGAGATGGATGGCTTAGAAAGAATGGAAGGCTAGCCGTACCCAATGTCAATGGATTGAGAGATGAAGTGCTTAGAGAATGTCATCACTCAAAACTGACTATAAATCCGGGTGGTAACAAAATGTATCGAGACATGAAGCAGACCTACTACTGGGAAGCGATGAAAAGAGACATTGGGAAGTTTATATCCAAATGCATGAATTGCCAGCTAGTTAAAGCTGAGCAAAAGAAGCCTAGGGTTTGCTACAACCATTAGAAATTCCAGAATGGAAATGGGAACAAGTGTCAATGGATTTCATTGATGGGTTACCAAGGACTAGGTCGGGCCATGATAGCATTTGGGTGATTGTGGACCGATTGACCAAAAGTGCAAGATTTATACCCGTCAAGTCAAACAGGACGGCAGCTAAATTAGCGGAACTGTATGTAAAGTGGGTAGTGAGATTTCATGGAATACCTAAAGGCATTGTGAGTGACCGAGATCCGTTGTTCACTAGTGGATTTTGGAAGAGCTTACAAGAGGCGTTGGGTTCAGAATTACATCTCAGTACCGCGTATCATCCTCAAACCGACGGTCAAACAGAGAGGGTGAATCGTATATTAGAAGACCTCTTGAGAGCCTGTGTATTGGATTTTTGTGGATCATGGGATGACCATTTGCATCTAGTAGAGTTTGCATATAATAATAGTTACCAATCCAGTATTGGCATGGCTCCATTTGAAGCTTTGTACGGAAGACCGTGCAACTCACCGTCATGTTGGTTAGAAACTGGTGAGAAGTTTGTGCTTGGACCGGAAGTGATAAGAGAAACTTCAGACAAGATCAAGATCATTCAACAGCGAATGAAGGCTGCCCAAGATAGGCAGAAGAGTTATGATGATAAGAGGAGAATAGAATTAAAGTTCTCCATTGGCGACTTGGTGTTTATCAAGATATCTCCATTGAAAAACGTGATACGATTTGGCAGGAAAGGCAAGTTAGCACCAATATTTGTTGGTCCATTCTCAGTTCTTGAGCAAATTGGGAATTTGGCATATAAAGTTGAATTACCAGAGAAGATGGCAGGAGTTCATAACGTATTTCATGTTTTCCAGTTAAGGAAATTCGTGTACGACCCCAATGTGGCTATTTCACCTGATCAGTTGGATGATATCGAAGTTGAACCCGAGGCGGTTGGGAACCGCAGGCCTATGCGTATTGTTGGGAACGATACGAAGTAGCTTTGAAGGAAGGCGGTGAAATTAGTCAAAGTCCAGTGGGGCGAGAATGAGAATGACTGTACTTGGGAGACAGAGGAGAGCATTAGGAAGACGTATCCAGAACTCTTCGCCTGGTAAGATTTCAGTTTCGATTTAGCCTTTCTGCATGCTATGATAGGTTGTTTTGTTTGTTTTGCATGTTGGATTGTTGTATATGATTGGTAGGCATGCGGGATCCTTTGTATGTTTTGGGTTAAGGAATTTCGGGGACGAAATTTCTTAGGGGGGGGGGGGGGGGGAGAATGTAACGACCCGCATTCTACGTATCGAAGGATCGTAGAATATTTATTTCTTTCACATACGAAGTCGTATGATCATGTAACTTTGGGAGACGACTACTGGAGTCATTTCCCATGTTCATGTTTTTTTGTCGATTTTTAAATGACCGTTTTGCCCCTAGCTGATACTGTTTTGGCCCTAACTTTTGACTAGAAAGGAATTTTGACCTGAAACCACTTTCATTAGATTCGTTTGATGGTTTACAATTCCGTAGAGTGGTCACATTAGCCAAACGGGCTCACCGTTTGGGAGATATGGCTGAAACAATTTTCAAATAGTGAAAAGCAGCTTAATTGGGCTTAACCAGGTTATTAACAGCTAGGTCCAAAGGGGAATTTCGGGATTTGGAGTCTAAAAGGGCTGTTAGGGTTTGGAGAATACCTCTTTCTCATTTTTCAGCCGTCACTATTCATTCCTCTTAACCTAGCCATGGCCTCCACTCTCTAAATCTCTTCAAAACACCTCTAAACTACTTTCTAATTGAAGATTAGCCAAATCAACATCAAATTAAGGAGAGAAAGCACCAAAGCAAGGTTAGAGCTGCTGTGTTGCATTGGGAACAACGCCAAACAGAGAATTATTTCAGTTTTGGGGTTTTATTTGTGGCTAAGGCGAGTGATTTGCATAGTTTTGCACTAATTACGGTTAATTAAGGGTAATTAGTGAAGATTAGAGAATTTAAACATGATAAAATTCTAGAAAAATATTTATAAAATTAGAAATAATGTTTTAGACCTCTGTTAGAAATTTGGTTTGATTTGGTTAAGTTTTACTAATCATATCATTAATTTTGCCTAAACATGCTTAAGGGGAAAACATGGGTTTTTGGGTATGTTTGATCCTTATAAACATGTCATATTGTTGTTTTAGTGTTTGTGGATGATTATACATGTTGCTATGACTGTATGGTATGTTTTGGGATTTCATAGAAAACTTAGAATGGTTGAAAACGCCGTCGTTTGGCGAAAATAGCTTGTTGGAAAAACTTGCAGCAAACCGGATAGGAGCATTCGGATAGGAGTATTCGGATAGGAGCATCCGGATAGGAGCATCCGGATAGGAGCATTCGGATAGGAGCATCCGGATAGGAGCATTCGGATAGGAGCATTCGGATAGGAGCAACCGGATAGGAGCAACCAGATAGGGGCATCCGATCTGAACCGTATAGGGGCATCCGACCCGAACCAAATAAGAGCATCCGAGCACCCGAACTGAACTAGAAAGGAGTATTCGAACCGAACCAAGCAGGAGGGGGCGAACCAAACCGAACCGGAGGATCGAACACCAAGTAGACCTAAACCCGAGATGCAAAGGAAGTCCAAATGAGGAGTTGACCTCAGGATCTAGATGGGAACCAAGGAGGGAACTTCATGAGTTGGGCTTTGCTGCGGGACGTGTGCTAAGGGGTTGTCGATGTCTGTAACTTTAGATCACTATGTGTAAGGGGTACGTGAACGGATTCAGGGCCACAGTGGCCTAGGTACGACTAAAGAGCTATAGACCAATGAAGTGGGGTCATTTGTAAAGATTTGGTCATCACTCCATGGGATAAGGTTGGTAGTAGCAGTAGTTGTACAAGTCGAACCCCGTCACTACTTCGATGGGTCTAGTGATTGACAGTGGTGGACATCGTATGCTTTACGCACTGAGTGAGAGATTGAGAATGGTTTCTATGTTTAATTGTTTGCCTTCATTATGACATACACACCCCCACCCCCGTATTCTTTACACCATATGATAGTGGCACCTTAGAGTATTGTATGGTATGTAGTGCTAACTCTTTGGTTGCAGGTCCAGGTTCTGGTATGGTTTAGTATACCTGTTATTGTTCTGTTTAGCTGCTTATCGCTCATACCAGACTTTTTGTCTGACCCAGAGTTTTATGTCTCTTCTTATTACTCTGGGTGCTCTCACGAGAAGACTAGAGACAGGTTAGCTGGGTATGCACGAGTAGCTGATCCGAAGACGAGCACGAGGCTTCCACATATAATACATATTGATATTCTCCCTGTGTTGTTGAAGATCACTGCTTGGGCATTAGTAGTCCATCTTCTATTTTAACTTTCTTTTGCTTTAGAGATAGTTTAAAGTTGTAATAATGATGTTGGATCATAAGCTGTATTTGGATTTCCGCTGCTATGTTGGTTTAGTATTCAGCTTATGCACTGTCTCGCCTGTTTTATGTCAAGATTATGTTATTATTATATTTTGTTCCATGCGCTGTGAGACATTCTACAGGTTCCTTGTTAGTTCATTCTCTTCTTTCCTTTCTTTGGCGACCGTTCCGTGTTAGTCGGGCATGTGTACAACGCACCTTCGGAGGAAATGCAGGCTGGTGTGGGGCGGGCCATCACAAATCTAGCCTCCACCTTAACTAATCAAATTCAAGATTAAAGATAAAGATCAAAGCCTACATCAACGGATTAGCTTATCAACTTTAGAAATCAGATTCCAGATCTTCTCTTCTTTCTTAATCTCTGTTAGTTCATATAGCTTTCACAAGATAATTAAACTAAAGTAATTATGATAAGTTGTAAATTGTGATCATATGATTATGCCTATAATGGATCTTATCAAATTTGCAAGTTGTCATCTTTTCTGATTCATAGCCTATGCTTTTCTGATCAATTCTATCAGTTCATGCCTATTCGTGCTCGTATGTTTATGCCTATTTTGATACCATGATTCTCTTCCGTCTTCCTTTTTCCTTTTCTTTTTTTATGAGTTAGGCTAACTTTGAGCCTAACATATTATGCGAAATTCGCGCATGTATAACGCTTAAATGATAGGAAAAGAGTTTGGGAAATGTTGAATAACATGTGATTTGTAAAAAAGCATAAATTGATGATGGCTATGGTTTGGAAAAAATTGTATATAATAAGCAAACATGAGACTTGACGTAAATGGATTTGGGCGTAAACTTGTGATAATTTGGTAAGTTCAGTTATTTCTCAGATTTGGAACATGTAATAGGAATCATGACTTGTGATGAATCGAATCTAGAACTATGCCTAATTGTAAGATAATCAATTATGATTCATGCTTATCCTTTTTGTCAAAACTGAATTACCTATGCCTATGAGACTGTTGTGATAGAACCTATCATGTTGTACACCAAATTGGTGATTCTTTTATGTTCAATTCTATCGAATCTTTATGCCTATGACGTTACTTGCTCAGTTTAGCCATACTTATTGTTAATGTACAACATGTCTATTGGAAACATGATTCTTGAGTTGGGTACACCTTTACTTGCCTATTTTGTTCCTTATGTCAATTCTTGTGTTTCTCCTCTATCCCTCTCTTTTTTTTTTTTTTTTGGACCTTGTTGTACGTGCGATTGAAACACGGGGAATTAGGTATAACTTAATTAAGTAATTTTGGGCATAACAAGTAAATGTGGCATAACTTGAATTGACCACACTTATGGATAATTTTCATATAAATATAGACTTGGACAGTAAATATGTAAATTGGCTAAAAGATGAACACCTAAGACACGAGGTTAGACTTGGTTGGCGGTAAAAGACTGCTCGGAACCGCCTGACATATCCAGCAACCGCAAACGACAGTCTAATGTGAGAGGTCAAAGGCATAAATTAGATGCTTAGACATGAGGTTAAGTCTATCTTGTGGTGGAAGTCTTCCTTGGAACCGCCCGGCATATCCAGCGACCACAAGTGATCGACTTAATGTGAGAGATCTGTGCATTAATAACTAATTAATGCTGAATATGATACCTTCACGAGTTAGGTGTGTGGGGTTAAGTTAACATGGGTAAGAAGACAACTTAACCAATATTACATGAACAAAGTGGATAGGGTTAAGGCAAGCTTAACCAATAATACATATGGACATGATAAGTAAAAGGGTTAAGTAAATCTTGGGTAGGTGGGTAATATTAGTATATATAGGCCCACAAACTTAACCATTAAAGAAGCATGCGTAAATCAGTGGGAAGGTTAAGTGACATATGGATAGGCGACACTTTACCAATACAACATGTAAATTAAACAAATGGGTAGGGTCAGTTTAAATTGAGAACACTTAACCATTAAAACATGTTGGTTAGGAAACTATAGTAATGGGTACCCATTTCAGCAGTAACCCACATAGATGTATCACGGTACCCTTAACTAGGCAGGGTGGGGCACGATTACTGGGCTGATTATAAGCGGTCAAAATAGCGGCAGGTGGTGCGTCAGTGTAGGTTCCCTAAGAGTACTGGCGTGCACGTGCTTCGGAGTGGAAAAAGCAGGCACTGGGCATCAGTAGTCATACACTGTGCTTATTGAATTGTGTCGGGTTCCCATCCTAGGGATTGATACACCTCATGGTGGGATCAGCACAGGTATCTACAAACAAGCGGGGCCGAATGACACAAGTAATGAATACATACGAGTTAAGGAGCCGATCGATTAAGTGATAAGTGGGTAGTGTGGGGACATCTAGTATTTAGTAGGCTGTCAAGGATTGTATGGGGTGGATACCTCTTACTTGATGTTACGCCTGAGGGCTACCAATTGCGGGGTTGGGATCAACTTTCAGTATGGAACTAGTAACGGTGCAATATATTTAGCATTGGTGCAGTGTAGTAATTACCCTATAGTGATTAGAAGCGCAATCTACGTTTATCTTATTCACCTTGCCTACCTTGTCATGCATGCTTATGTACAGTCATTTCTTACTTTCCAGTTTATGTTATTATCCTATTACTTTAATGACTATATTGTTAAAGTTACTGGACTCACTAGACTAATGTCTGACCTAGTTTGTTTTGCCTATTTTTGTCCGTCCCTCCCCCCTCCCCCCCCCCCCCCCCCCAAGGTTCTCAGGGAGAAAATACTCAAGCTTAGTTCAGATGTCTCTTTCTTCCAGCTTGAAGTTGAAAGATGTATTGCTTGACTTTGATTCTGCTTATGGCATTTTCTGTTAGGGGTTATGGCTTTAAAAATTATGTACTCTGAAGGCTTTTGTATAAGACTGATATTATGTACTTGGTTTTGTTGTTTTGAAGATGTAACCAAACCTATTTATGTTTCCGCTGCAATAAAGTTATAAAATTTTCAAGTACTACTTTATCCGTCTTGTAATATTCCGTTATGTTTACTTATAATGCTTCACAAAACTTAATGCATTCCCTTTATGAGTGACATTAACGGACATGGGGGTGTTACATGTTAATTATAAATCTTTTAGAAATATGCATAAATAAGGATTAATTTCTAATTGTGATTTTGATTCAATCTCTAAATGTGAAATATGTGTTCAAGCAAAAATACACCGAAAATCCTTTAAATCTGTAGAAAAGGAAACTGGTTTGCTTGATTTGGTATATAGTGATGTGGGTGACTTAAAAAATCATATCACCTATGGTGGTAACCAATACTATTTGACATTTATTGATGATTATACTAGATATGCATATGTATATTTAATGAAATCGATAGATGAGTCCTTTGATAAATTCAAATTTACAAAGCAGAAGTTGAAACACAATTAGGAATTAAAATTAAAGTGTTATATTCAGATCGTAGTGGTGAATATTTTTCAAATGAATTTACTTTGTTTTGTAAACAAAATGGTATAATTCACCAATGTACCGCTCCTTATACACCACAACAAAATGGTGTTGCTGAAAGGAAAGATAGAACTTTAGTAGAAATGGTTAACGCCATGCTCATAAGTTCTAATTTACCTTATAACTTGTGGGGTGATGCTATGTTATCTGCATGTTACATTTTAAATAAAGTACCACTTAAAAAGAATAATATTTCCCCTTATGAGTTATGGTTTAATAGAAAACCTAACCTTAATAGACTTAAAATTTGGGGTTGCTTAGTATATGTTAGAAAACCAGACCCTAAACGACGAGAGTTAGGAAATAAGGCATTTAAGTATGTTTTCATAGGATATTCTTTTAATAGTATAACTTATAGGTTCCTTGTTCTTGATATTTATAAGTTATAGAATTTGTAGATGTAGACTTCTTTGAAAATCAAACTATTGAGAATCCATTGAGACCATCTAGTCCAGAACCAACAGTGACTAATGATTTCAATGACGATGAAATGTGCTCCTGCTAAAAACAACAAGGAAGTGTTAGTATCATATAATAGTACTGAACACAGAAGAAGTAAAAGAGCGAGAATAGAAAAGGACTATGGTCCTGACTTCATAACTTATCTCGCAGAAGGCAATAAGGACGAAGTCCTTAATGTGACAAGATATATAATGAACGTCGATGATGATCCCAAAACTTATTCTGAGGCCATGAGTTCCAAAGACTCTAATTTCTGGAAAGAAGCTATCAATCATGAAATGAATTCCATAATGTTAAACCAAACTTGGTTTTAACTGATTAACCTCCTGGTGCTAAACCTATAGGATGTAAATAGATATTCAAGAAAAAGTTGAATACAAATGGATCCATTGATAAGTTCAAAGCAAGATTAGGTGGCTCGCATATCTTCCATCGCCGTTTAATAGCACTTACATCAATTCATAATTTGGTCATACATAAAATGGATGTAAAGACAGCTTTTCTAAATAGAGATTTAGAAGAAGAGATATATTTGGAATAACCTGAAGGTTTCGTAACCCCAGGCGAAGAAAATAAAGTTTGTAAATTAGTCAAATCTCTTTATGGCTTGAAGCAAGCTCCCATGCAATGGCATAAGAAGTTTGATAAAGTTGCATTGTCATTTGGATTCGTAATTAATGATGCAGATAAATGTATTTATAGAAAATCGGATAACAACAGTTATGTTATAATATGTTTATACGTTGACGACATGCTGATATGAAAGATCTAGGAGAGGCTGATGTAATTTTAGGAATTAAAATCATTAGGAAAGCGGGAGAGTTGTTACTAACCCAATCTCATTACATTTAGAAGTTCCTAACGAATTATGGTCATTATAATGACAAACCAGCACCAACTCGTTTAGATCTAAGTATCAAATTAGAAAGGAACACTGGATGTACCATTTCTCAATTGGAATATTCTAATGTTATTGGGAGTCTTATGTATGTTATGCATTGCACTAGACCTGACATCGCACATGTTATAAGTGTATTGTGTCGATTTACGAGTAATCCAGGTTTTGAACATTGGAAAGCCATTTCCAAAGTTTTAGCTTATTTGAAAGGAACCATTAACTATGGTTTATCTTATAAAGGGTATCCTGCTGTAATAGAAGGATATAGTGATGCAACCTGGAACAATGTAGAATTCAAATCCAAGTCTATGACTGGATGGATATTTACATTAGAAGGCGCTACTGTGTCTTGGGCTTCCAAGAAGCTGACTTGTATATCTGACTCAACTATGTTGTCAGAATTGGTTGCATTAGCAGATGCATGTAAGAAAGCGGAATGGCTTAGAAATTTGTTAACGGAAATCCCATTGTAGAAGAAGCCATCTCCAACAGTCTTGATTAACTATGATAATCAAGCAACAATATATAATGTCTCTAATAAGACATATAACGGGAAGTCTAAACATGTGGTTCTAAGACATCATGGTTAGACAGTTACTCAAAAGTGGAGTTATAACTGTTCACTACATAGAAACGAAGAAAAACTTGGCTGACCCACTTACAAAAGGTCTTCCAAAGGCTATGGTTTTTGTAAAGTCAAAAGAAATGGGACTAAGGTCTGTGAATGAAGATTGATCATTCTTAACAAAAACCCAACTTGTGACTCAGACAGGATAGACAAAGTTCAATGGGTACCAACAAGTTAAGAGTATGATTATGAAACACTAAATCAATAATCCCATAATATTTATTGTTGGATTCTTCATGAACAAAGGATAGATAAGTGTCCTTAATAAGTCTAGAAACCCTAAAAGGTGTATCGCAGAAACACCTTAAGTGACTTACCTAAATAAGTATGGAAATCAGGTCGTTTCCTAGGAAAGAAAACCGTTTTATAAAGCAGATCATGAACCAGAATTAAAGCACATGGCCATTAACGTGCTGAGCAATACAGAACGCTCTAACTAAGGAATACAACATGTATGATTATTCTGGTTTTATCATTAAGGGATACTTGGTTCAAGATTCGTTCTCCATAGAATATCGATAGAACTTTGAATAATTTACACTAAGTAATGGTTCAAATCCAAAAGATACCTTTTATTTATGTGTTGTTTCTACAATGATGCAAACCTTGATCTTAGAACTACATATGCTTGATTCCACTTGGGTATGTACGAAGTCACACTAGTGATCCAACCATCCACTTTATTTATTTTATTTTGAAAATGGGGGGAGATTGTTAGAAATTTTCAAATTCATGCTTTGGGGTATTGGGTTTTGTTTTGAAGAGAAGTAGGAAAGAAGGAAGGGGTAAATTGTTTTGTCCTACATTGTAGAATATGCATAGGTATGCCAATACTTAATGGCCTTCCTCATAAGTGTGTTGGGGCCTTGGGGCACCCAAATATTTACTTTGTTGTGAGGAGGGAGACCATGCATCTCTAGCACATATGCGCGCGCCGTCCTTCCGACCGAATCGAACCGAACCGGGCCGGAGCAGTTGCGGGTTGCGAGTCCGATAAGCAAATTTTTCTAAATAGCTTTTATAAAACTGAAACGGGACGAAGTTCAGCCCATGAACCCGAAAGAAAATTAAACGCAGATTGGATTTTTCTAAAGTGTTGGAAGGCGAGACGGTTTGAATTGCTACACTTCTAAACGTTGTGAATGAAGAGACATCGCAATTCAAATTCAAATGAAGGGATACGACCATCCAAACGGTCACGATGCCTGTCAAACATCGCTTCCATACGCTAGCTATAAATAGCCATGCCCAGAAGTGTTTCAAAAATCACTTGAAACTTCGAATTTATCTTCTTCCTCTCGGTCTTTGCAGCGCCATTACTGAAGCAGAAAGCTGTTGCAAATTCTTGAATTTGCAACAGCTATAAAGCATTGCAAAACCGATTTTATCTCCTCTTCTTATCTTTTTGATTCTTGCATCATCAGATATCAATATATATAGTGTTCTTGATCAGATCAAAGCCATACAAAATTTGAATCCGAATTCGCTGTTCCAAAGCTTTATTGAATCCTGAAAGTCGATAGTTCGATAACCCATTTGTACCTAGTGGGTTGAACTATTGTCTGAAAGAATCTATTCCATAGATCCTTAAAGTCTAAAGTACGGCATAGTCTCAAACCACAAAATCCCAACAACATGTAGGTGCATTTATATTGTTATTTGCAATAGTTAGATATTTTCACGTCACAATTTTTTCTTTTACATACTTTTAATATTCTCTTGAAGATCGGCGATATATAGAAATTCAGTTATATAAAAATAAAGTTATATATTCTATTATATAAAAATTTAATATTCGATCGTTACTTATTCTAGTCCCGTATTTCATCTCAAATCAAATACACCATTCTCCTTAATTTATACAACCATTTTCAGTTTTCCCCATCAAATTTTGATACTTTACAATTAACAAATCCTAACACACACTGTCCTTTTGTTTTCCAACATTCACTCTTTCATTGATACTTACTCAGTACTTCATTCTATATTTAAGAGGGAAACTAAAAACCTTATGCCAAATTTTAGATACAAGGAAAAACCTTATGCTAAATTTTAAATGCTCCTCTTAGTGGTATTTGAACATTATGAATATAATATTTTGAAATGCATGCAAAACATTGTTGCAGCTTAATATATGACAGAGAGAATATGTTTTATTCAATTTTTTTGTACTGTTTTTTACTGGTTATAATACAAAGCAAAATATTGTAAAAAAATACCGTAGACGCCTTGTACACACCGCCCGTCACACTATGGGAGCTGGTCATGCCCGAAGTCGTTACCTTAACCGCAAGGAGGGGGATGCCGAAGGCGGGGCTAGTGACTGGAGTGAAGTCGTAACAAGGTAGCCGTACTGAAAGGTGGGGCTGGATCACCTTATTTTCAGGGAGAGCTAATGCTTATGCTTGTTGGGTATTTTGTTCGTTAAATTTTGGAAATATTGTTAAAAAAAAATTAATACAACCATTCTCAAGCAATGTAATTTTTTATGTCAACCACTTTTGTTTAATATCCACATTTAAATATTGCTAGTTATCTTAATATATAATGTTGACATCTCACTCTGTAAAAGTAAGGTATACATTTAATGTACCATTTCGCAAACACTGCAAACATATCTTTTATGATAATTCATTCACGTATATTTTCTAATATTCACGGAAATTTGCAAATATTGTTAATATAAGAACAAATCAATTATTTAACATTTACAGTGGTTTATCGAGCACGTCAGTGTATATACTAAAACTATCCAATGAGTTATATAAAACATTAAAAATGAATGTAACTTCACAATTTCAACCGCTGCTTCTCGTCTGGGTTGGGGCATTCTTTACATAACTTTCCCATCCTTGAACTGCCAATGAGCGTGTGCCTCTACAGCTCTACTTTCTCTTGTTCCATTCAGTTCTGACATCATCAGTGTAATACTTAGTGTTGTTTTCTGCATATCTTCTGCTCATGGATCTGGATAGCTCCTCCAACTTTTGAACAGGCCTAATAACAATAACGTATCATGAGTAAAATAGGTGAAAATGGTTTTTTGTGTGATGACTCGCATCACCTGTTTGGTAAGTCCATTAGTGAATACATTTCCTCATTTTTTTGGTGGTGTCACCTGTTAAGATATTTACAGTTATTATGTATGTGTTAAGAAATTACATTGAATAATCTCTTGGCATACAACTAATAATTCTCCTAAGCATTGTAACATGCAATTGTATTTTTTGTAAATTTCTCGTCAACTTGAACGAGATTGGATATTCGATTAATAATTTGGAGAAATATCTTAATATTAATTTAATCATGTTATGCTCTGACCTTAAATTTAGTGCTAAAAGTGATAAGCAAATAATTTTGATAATGTCCATATGTTTAATATGCTTTTGTTTGAGGTTATCAGTTATCATAGTCAAGAAATATATTTGTAATTTTAGGAGCAGATTATTATATTTCGTATAAATTAATCAAGTTAATACACAGTGTTTGCATAAATTTCATGGAAAAAGGTTGATGTTGTGAACAATTTATGACCGTGCCAAAAGTGGACAAGTACTAAAATAGTAGGGTGAAGTGAACCTTATGGTACTTCAACCAAAAAGATCATGCATTTACCAAACATAATCAAATAGGAAAACCTACAGGTTTAAGGACAATCTCATTACTATTTCTCCTTATTCTAGAAATTTGATATTTACCAACCTTAAGAAGTCACCATGTTTCTTCCCTCTAACTTCTGTTGCCATATCAAGAAATCCAATTTAAGTTGCACTGTTTCAGACCCTAAAGAAAGAAAGAGAAAAGAAGAGTAATATGTTTTCATTTTGCTTGTAAAATTCATCTATCAAAATACATTATTGACATTTTACAGCGATACGACACAAAAATGAAACAAGAAAAGGCTTCAGTTCTTCACAACTGTCATAAACCAAGATTCTGAAGCAGGTAAATAAAATGAAAAAATAAGTATAAATAAATTTAGTAGAAGTTCAAGTGAGTGTGGCGTCTGAACCAGTTGTAGTTAGAGAACTTCTTGTTAGGTCCCATAAAAATAACTGTTATATCCTGATCAAAAAATGAAGCGGACTGCAACACGCTTGCTTTATTGTTGCAGCATTAATTGAGCCGATTCTAGCAAGAAGCTCAACAGTTGGAATTCTACATAAGAAGCAGGCGAACAATGCCTCAACAACATAGCTAGTGCCAAAATATATGTAGGCGAGACGATGTCAGCTGATTTCTTGCATGAGTAACATCTTCATCTGAAACCTGGTAGCATAAATTGTTGATCTCGCCCATACTCATATGACACATCATCCATATGACCTAGTACTGTAGCAACTACATAAACACCAAAAAAGTTCGGTGTTTTTGTAATTAGTGTTGAAAGCCATAGAGCCGTCAACAATTTTATTAATCTCTACTCACTAACCAAGCTTTGACCGGAATGCTTCCCAACAATGCTGCTTTTATTCCAAGATCCAAGCATTAACTGCATAACCATCAAAGCAAAAAAATCAAGATCCGTCCGGGATGCACCATTAAAAGCTACAACAAACTGCACCTATATTTTCTTCTTTATAGTTATTTACTATTTATACCGGTTTTTTTAGTGTTCCGTTACACTCTTTTATTAAAAAAATTACATGATGTAACATGTGATATACAGAGCATATATCAACTATGTGCTTCCACGCAAGGAAGATAGAGTTTGACTCCTTCAACTTACTGCCTCATATGACATTACATCATTACATGATATCATTAACATAATCATTTGCATAAAATTATACAAACTTGCTCTTGTCTATCCATTCTCTTGCAAATTCTTCATCATTTCTTTCTTCATACTGCAGGTGATAGGAGTTTTAGGCAAAGCTATCTCACTAAAGTTTGAAGCAATATGGTCAATCTTAATGTCAGGTGGCCTAGCCTTGTGACCTAGAGAAGGTGTAATGTGGGCATAAGTGGACACTGTTGGCTGAGATGATTTGATTTTGGCGTTGACAGGTGCCGTTTGAGATTGAGATTGTTACATGTTATGTGCCTTTTCAGCAGAGCTGAGATGGACACCAACATGCCACTATTGCATTCATTGTTATCAAAGCTAGCTCATAAGGTAATGCATTCATTCAACTTCATTTGTATTATAGCACGGTTCTTTTCACTAATATCATCACATGCCAAGTCAGCTCTGAATTTTCCTGAAAGGAGCTCAACATCATCAAGCAGCTCTTTGGTTTGAATCGAAACATCACTATTCTGCTTATCGACATGACCAGTATTCTTAGACACATTGTGACTTCCATGGCAAACAGTTTTGCTGAAAGGTTGTTATAGTAAGTCATCAGGTGCTTCATCCCTTTCAGTCACGACTTTGTGCTGGCTAGTCAAGTCAACTATTGATCGCTCATCCAATGTCTTAGTAGCAGTCGCTTCTAAAGACCCACTCCCACTAATTACTATACAAACATCTAACTTTGTTAACTTAACAGTGTCACTTCTTTTACTCGTTTCCTCACACAAAACTTTCCCATAGTTATTTGCTTCTTCAACTAAGTCCTTTAACTTTGGAAGACCATCAACCTCACCCAGTTTTAAGGGATTGTCCATCCTATCAACTATGTCATCCTGTTCTAAAACATCCTGATCATCATTCAGATTCAACTCAACCTGCTGTACTTGTTCCATTGGTTCAACTAGCATCTCATCCTCTTCCAAAACCAAGTCATCTGCTGTGCTCATCATCTTCTTACTGCTTGGGTCATGCATAACAGTATTGTTTCTTAGGTCAATGCCAGATTAAACATATACAGGGCCTGTCATTGCATCACTGAATACAGGCATTGGTATGTCCAAATGTTCATCACTATCACTTGCCTCTTCACTTTGAGTATTAAGTACCTCATTTTCTTTCTAACTTTCCATCAGATTATCCTCTTCCCTTACTTGCTTTTCTCTCTGTTTCATATCATTCACCTTTTGCCAAGCTTGCTTTCTTTGAAAATATATGAAATTATTTTGTTTTCTAGATCAGCCTTTAGTCTTACCTTGTTTACCAAGTTGTAATCTAGACTTACTCACTGCTTTCTAAGTAGCCTTAGCGGGAACTTTGAGTTCATTTTCAACTGCTATATCATCTTTTTCACAAGCTTCTATATAGTGACCAAATAACTTACATACTGAACATATAGATGGTTTCTAGAGGTACAAGACATGAACTATTTGGTCAGAGCCATTCGGCAGTTGTACTGGGATAACATCAGGGAGTTCCTTATCAGGTGTAACTTCAACCATACACTTGGCGTATTCAAGCCTATCAATTCTCTCAGTATTCTCATCCATACATAAAAATCTATGTGTCCTAGTTGCTAGCCAGCTAAATCCAGTCTTAGACCAAGCAATGAGGGAATATTGAATAATTTAATCCATACGGGAACCTTCCTGATCTTTGAACTAGAATTACCTATTCTAGTATTCCATTGTTTAACAATAAACACTTTGTTTCGGATAATAACAGGGTCAGATGCAAGGATCTTAATTCTATCTTCAGGCAGCGAGAAATGGAAAAAGAAAAGTGAGCCGTTCGATTTTACCTTAACATGACCTCTAGCTTTCCAATGTTTTTTAAGCTGTGCGATGACCGTCGTGTAAAAGAGAGCTTCATCTAAAAAGAACCCAATTAGATACTCATTCCATACATCGGTTCCAGCATTTAGGATTTCTTCAATGGGCACGAGGCTTCTACCAAAGAATTACAGCTTGAAGGTCGGCGGCATGAAAGTTCGCGCGTTTCGCGGTTTTGTTTCAAATAAATCGGTCCATTTCTTTGTGTGGCCAAAGGGCTTGGGATCTAGGGTATCGGTACGGTGTGAAGAAGAGGAGGGGGGGGGGGGGGCTCTGGCGAAGGACGAATAGAGGCGGCGACGGATCTGAGGGGGGTTGGGAGGTCGAAGCGGCGAAGTGATTGTTGGCAGAGAGAAAGGATGATGGGATGGTCGCCATTTTTGCAGCGGCGATAGTCATTTATTATTTGTTTGAGTAATAGAATAATTTATATTAGATTTGTTGATGTTCAATTCACAATCCTAGATTATGATTATTGTTTTTGTGCATTTATGCAACCTTTTTGCATATACCATAACAATTTTTGTAATTTTTGCCCAATAGTTTAGTATAAAAGCAAAACGGTTTTTTTTGATTGCGCATCAATGGCTTCAAGAAAGAGCGGAAAATGCACTGTTAATTATTCTAATACTATTTTGGGGGAAAAGAAAGACTTTGGTGGAGGAGATTATGTTAAGAGAGAAGAGCGTTCAAGTCTTGGAACTTTGACGTGATAAGAAGTTTAGTGTGTTGAAGGGACCTGGAACCGTTTGATCATATTTTAGACAACGGACTTCATGTTGATGATGCTCGAGGGAATCAAGATGAACAGGACAGGAGCTTAGGTCAAGTGATAGACGGGTGTCAGGTTGGAAAATCGGCAAAGATAAGACATAGATCTTTGTAGTATTACAAACGTTTTTAGACTGTTGCTTTTCGTGGTGCATTTCATAATGAAGATGCATCTTTTGCAAGCGGTGGATGAAGTTTGTAATGGTTTGGATTGAGTTAAGTGGCAAGAAAGGGAATTTTTTTATGTGCAGAAATTTGGATTAGCTAATTTTTGTTGTCAATTAGCTTTAGTTTCTGGCACTGTATTTAGAATGGGAATTGAGAGGATATGTTGTCCTTAGTGATACTTTGGAATCTACCTTATTTGAATTTTGGATATTAGCAACATTTTTTTGTGGGCGGAGACATTGCCTGAGCTCCTTAATAAGGTGTGATGGAGATAGCTTTTCTGGAATCCATTAGGTAAATATTCAGCTTTTATCACCATGATATTTTGGCTTAAAGTGAAGTTCTTTTTTAAAAAGTTTCATGTTATGAAGAGAATTTGACTCGAGGTGGGGCGTTGGAGATATAGTGTGATTTTGCATCAAGGTGAAGTGTTAAATTTGATGATACAATATTACAAATGGATGGAAACAATTATGTAAAATGAACATAAATATTTTTAATATGGATATGCATAAATTATTGATTGCATTTTTTCTTGAGATGACAAAGAATTAAATGCAGGATTATTTTCTTCCATCTCTACAAAGGAAGGAATGACTAATTTACTTGCTATGTTTGCACCATTTGTTTCCTCTGTAATTTGCCTCCATCATTTCTTACCATATCTTGGTAATTTGATTGATAACTCACATATATTTCACAGACTGTATATTGGGGTAGATCTCATTGTAAACCCATCCTAGCATTTAGCCAGAGATCCCCAAATAAAATGTCCCTTTAATTAAGGAATTGGGGTGACATAAGTTATTCATGTTCAATTCTAATAAAAGCAGTTATATAAACTCTTATCTTGTAATCTTTTGTATATCTCTCGTATATGGAAAAAATTCTCCCTCCTTTGGACTGGACATACACTATCTTCTTGATGATAGTGGAACCAGTATAAATATAGTGTGTCTCTTTTCTTATTTATAGCTATTTACTATTTCTTTGGAGTAATAGTATAATTTATGTTAGATTGATTGATGTTCAATTGGCAAATCTAGATCCTGTTTATTGTGCTTTCACATTTATGTAATTTTTTGCACAATAGTATGCCATCATGATTTTGGAAGTTTTCAGTATTCCTTTTGAAAATACTAAGTATTAGAAGGAAATAAACCGATGAAGAAAAATTAGAAAATTAAATTTGCATACTTGTTGTTTAGGTTATATCTCATTATTCAGTTTATTTTATTTTTCAAAAATGCAAGGTTGTTTTATACTTACAAGGTAAGGTAATAGACATAACAGTTTTTTCATATACAACCAAAAGCTTTTAGTATGTAATTAATGAGTTGATTTTTGATTCGACCAAGAGGAAGATAAATAATTCTACAACGGTTTATAAGTGTTACAAATTGAAAATTTTCTATACTTTCTAAGCATTGGTAATGGAGCTGTAGAATTCAGGAAAAAGTAGAATTTTCGAGAGTGATTTGCAACATCTCTAGGCATTGCAATTTATAAGCAGCGGAGGCATATTTTCACTAAGCAACGTGACAGTTTCGTTTCAATTTCGAAACGGCGCGTCTCTTCATTTCCAACGACTAAAAAACGTCACAAATTTCCCACCTTCATTTAATTTGTTCTTGGGTCTATAATGAGCTAAAAGTTGGCCCATTACCATTAAAACTTGACCCATAATTGTATAATGGATCTGAAACCCACAACCTGTACCCGACCCAGTTTGGTCGAACGGACGGCGGGGGAGGCGCGTGCGCATGTGGTGCATGACTTCCTCCCCACATCAAAGCACACATTTAGAAGTCCCAAGGCACCAACCTCCTCATGAGGAAGCTATACTTATACTAAGATACTCTCCAATATTCCCCGATGTGGGACTATTAGCTTCTTCTTCATTCATTCTTTCTTCTCTCTTTGTAATCAAACCTAATAACCCAAAACAATTTTGGAAATATTTAGCAATCTCCCTCCATTTTCAAAATAAGAAAAATAAAATAAAGTGGACAGTTGAATCACTAGAGTTACTTCCTACATTCTCAAGTAGGATCAAGGCAATATATTTCTAAGATTAAGTTTTGCATCATTACGAAAACAACACATAAATGAAATGTATCTTATGGATTTGTACTTTTACTTGGTGTAAACCATTCCAAGTCTTATCGAGATTTTATGGCAAATGAATCTTGAACTACATATCCCTAATGATAAAACCAGCACAATCGCACATGTTGATTTCCTTAAGCAAAGTGTTATATATTACTCAGCATGTTAATGACTATGTGCTTTTAATCTTGGGTCATTAGTTTACTTTGGAAAGCGGTTTCACTTTCCTTGGAAATGATCTGATTTCCATACTTATATAGGTAAGTATCTTAAGGTTTTTCTGTGATACACCTTAAAGGTTTCTAACTTACCAGGGATATTTATCCATCATCTTTTCTTGTATAACCCAATAGTAAATATTATGGGATTATTGATTTAGTGTTCCATAATTATTCTCATAACTTTTTGGTATCGATTGAACTTTGTCTATCCTTTTCAAGACATAAGTTGGGTTTCTGTTAAGGATGATCAACCTTCATTCACGGACCTTAATCCCATTACTTTTGTTTTTATAGAAACTGTTTCCTTTGGAAGACTATTTATCAGTGGGCCAACAAAGTTTTTCTTTATTTCTATGCAGTGAACAATTATTACTCCACTTTTGAGTAACTGTCTAACCATTTGATGTCTTACAATCACATGTCTAGACTTCCCATTATATGTCTTATTGTAGACATCGTATTTCGTCACTTGTCACAGTTTATCAAGACTGCTGAAGATGGCTTCTTCCATAATGGGGTTTCTGTTAATAAATTCCCTAAGCCATTCTGCTTCCTTACATTCATCTGTTAATGTGATCAATTCTGACAACATTATTGAGTCAGATATACAAGTCTGCTTCTTGGAAGCCTAAGACACACTAACGCCTCCTAATGTAAATATCCATACAGTGATAGACTTGGATTTGGATTCAACATTGTTCCAGGTTGCATCACTATATTCTTCTATTAAAGTAGGATATCCATTATAAAATAAACCATAGATAATGGTTCCTTTCTAATAAGCTAAAACTCTGGAACTAGCTTAACAATTTTCGAAAACTTGATTACTCGTAGATCGACACAATATGCTTATAACATGTGCAATGTCAGGTCTAGTGCAATGCACAACATACATAAGACTCCTGATAACACTAGAATAATCTAATTGGAAAATGGTACGTCTATCTTTCTTTTACAATTAAATACTAGGATCTAAACGAGTTGTTGCTGGCTTGTCATTGTAATGACCATATTTCTATAGAAACTTCTCATTGTAATGAGATTGAGTGGGTAATAACTCCCTATCTATTCTAATGATTTTAATTCCTAAAATTACGTCAGCCTCTTCTAGATCTTTCGTATCAAATTTAGAAGATGGAAACTTCTTGGTTTCATTTACACAAGATATATTAGAACCAAACATCAGCTTGCCATCAACATATAAGAATATTATAATATAACCATTGTTATCCAATTGCTATAAATACATTTGTCATTCCATATTACAGTGCAACTTTACCAAATTTCTCATAATATTGCATAATAGCTTGCTTCAGGCCATAAAGAGATTTTATTAATTTGCAAACTTTCTTTTCTTTGCATAGGGTTTTGAAACCTTTAGGTTGTGCTATATATATCTCTTCTTCTAAATCTCCATTTGGAAATGATGTCTTTGCATCCATTTGATGTATGACCCAATTATGAATTGATGCAAGTGCTATTAAACAGCGTATAGAAGATATGTGAGCAACTGGAGCATATCTTTCAAAATAATATACTCTTGTCTTTGCTTATATCTCTTAGCAACTAACTTGGCTTTAAAACTTATCAATGGATCCATTTGTATTCAACTTCTTCTTGAATATCCATTTACATCCTATAGGTTTAGCACCAGGAGGTAAATTAGTTAAAACCCAAGTTTGGTTTAACATTATGGAATTCATTTCATCATTGATAAAAGAAATTTCTAGAAGATAAAACCTCTAGAACTCATAGCCTTAGATTAAGTTTTGGGATCGTCATCGACATGCATTACATGTCTTGTCACACTAAAGACTTCATCCTTACTGCCATTTACAAGATATATTATGAGGTCAGGACAATAGTCCTTCTCTATTCTTGCTCTTTTGCGTCTCCTATGTTTAGTACTATTATCTGATACTGAAATTTCCTTGCTATTTTAAGCAGAAGCATAATCATCATCATTGATATCATCAGTCACATTAGGTTCTGGACTAGATAATCTCAATGGAATCCCAGTAGTTTGATTTTCAAAGAATTCTACATCTGCGGATTCTATAACTTCTATAGTGTCAAGAATAAGGAACCTATTTGTTATGCTATTAAGTGAATATCCTATAAAAACACATTTAAATGCGTATTTCCTAACTTTAGTCATATAGGGTCTGATTTTCTACCAATTGCTAAGCAACCCCAAACTTTAAGACTGGTAAGGTTAGGTTTTCTATTAAACTATAATTGATAAGAGGAAATATTATTCCTTTTACCTGGTACTCTATTTAAAACGTAACATGCAAATAACATAGCATCACTTCATAGGTTATAAGGTAAATGTGAACTTATGAGCATGGCATTAACCATTTCTACTAAAGTTTTTTTTCCTCTCAGCAACTCCATTTTGTTATGGTTATATTGGGAGTACATTGGTGAATTATACCGTGTTGTTTACGAAACAAGGTGAATTCATTTGAAAAATTATTCACCATCACGATCTGAATGTAACACTTTTATTTTAACTCCTACGACCATTGCTTTGTATAATTCGAATTTATCAAAGGCCTCATCCTAGTTTTCATTAGATATACGTATGCATGCCTAGTATAATCATCAACAAATGTTATATAGTATTGGTTATTGCCATAGGTGATATGACTTTCTAAGTCACCCACATCACTATACAAAATCAAGCTAACCTATTTTCATTTTCATATATTTAAAAGGATTTCTAGTGTATATTTGCTTGAACACATATATCACATTTAGAGATAGTATCGAAGTCAAAATAAGAAATTAATCATGTTTATGCATATTTTTTTAAGTAATTTATAATTAACTTATCCTAATCTACCATGCCATAAACTAACAAAAATCAACAATATAAACAAAAGATTTCTTTGTTAGATTCAACTTAACTATCCCATTACAAGAATATCCCTGTCTAATGAATTTTCCGTTCTTGGATACCACTAACTTATAAGACTCATACACCATCTTGAATCCTCCTTTATTATGAAGTTATCTAGAAACCAATTTCTTACACAAATGGGTACATCAAAAACATTTACTGATGTAAGAACATTTCCAAAGGTGAATGAAAGTTCTATGGTGCTTTTTTCCAAAACTTTGCTTGCAACTTTATTTGCACTAATAACTTTGTTGGTTTCTTCATTATTTTCTTCATAAGTCTTGAACAGATTACGGTCTTTGCAAATGTGAATGGTTGATCCAGTATTAAGCCACCAATAATTGTCAATGCCATTAATGGTGTTCACATCTTGTACTACATCTACAAGCTAGTCTTCGACCAAATTCGCTTTTTGTTGTTTCTTCCGTAGACGACATTCTTGGGTATAGTTTCTGGGTTTGTTACATTAGTAATAGGCATCTTTCTTTTTGTTGTTCTTGGTATGATTTTTCTTCTTCAACTGTGTCTCATTCTTAGGCTTTAACTTTTTAGTAATTTCAACATTTTTTGCCTGATAATGTGACTTAGTTTGCTGATAAATATCTAGTTTGCATTTACCAGAATCCTTTTCAATACGAAGATGACGTTGTAAACCGTTTGAATCATAATCCATTTCTACATGCTTCAGTTTTTTCTTATATTCATTCCAAGAGTGTGGGAGTCTTGAAATAATAACTCGAATAACAAAAGATTCAGGGAGATATATTCCAACATCTTTAATTTGATTCACCAAGAATAAGATTTCACTTACTTGTCCGACTATGGGATTGTTGACGACATTTTGAAATCCATGAAATTACAAATAAGAATTTCTGTTGCTTGCCTTGGATATTTGATACTTGCTTTCTAGTGCGGTCTAGAGTGCCTTTGGAGTTTTGAAAGTCTTATAAGCATTGTAGACTGGAGCTGACAATTCATTCAGAATATGCCCATTGCATAGAAAACCATCTTCTTTGCGCTTCGCAAGTTTTTCGTTTAGAGCAGTCTTATCCATGTCAATTTCGTCTGGTATAACCCCCAATCCATCTTTAAAAGCGTAGAATAATTTGACGGCATTTAGAAAGAATTTCATTATCACTTGCCAACGAGTAAATTGTCTCAATCAAACTTCTCCAATTGGGTTTAATGTTGATTCATAACCTATAGTTCGCTGGATCCTTCCATGGCTGAAGAATACTTTTGAAAAATTATTGGAAATTTTGTGAATTGAAATGACTCGAAGGAAAATAATGTCGTACTTTAGACTTTAAGGAATTATAGAATTGATTCTTTTAGACAATAGTTCAACCTACAATGTACAAACGAGTTATCAAACTATCGGCTTTTAGGATTTAATGAATACTTGAATCGCATAATCGAATTCAAAGTTTGTACAACTTGGTCCCAACCAAGAAACACTCTATAATTTGATTTCTGATGTTGGAAGTATTGAACAAAATAAAAAAGAAGATAAAGAATTCTACAATGGTTTATATGTATTACAAATTGAAAATTTTGCAACACTTTTTGGGCATTCGTAATAAAGCTGCAGAATTCAGGAAGAAGAACTTTCGAGAGTAATTTGCATCTTCTTTGGGCGTTGCAATTTATAGGCAGCGGAGGTGTATGTTCACCAAGCATCAAGACTAGTTGGAATGGTTCGCGACTGTTGTAAATGGCCATATTCGTTCTAATTTTGAAACAAAGCGTCTCTTTATTTCCAACGGCCCAAAACGTCACTAATTTCTCGTCTTCATTTAAATTTAGTCCTAGGTTTATAATGCCAATTATTAATTAGACTTGATCCAAAATTATTTAACGGACCAAAAACCCGTACTCGTACCCAACCCGGTTTTGTTCGATCGGACGTACAGCGACGGCCGCATTGCGTGTTTGGTGCATGACCTCCCTCCTTACAATAATTCACACATTTGGATGCCCTAAGGCCCCAACCTCCTCATGAGGAAGCTTTACTCATAATAAGATACCCTACAATATTCCCCGATTTTGGATTATTAGCATCTTCTTCCTTCTTTCTTTCTCCTCTCTTTATAAACAAATCAATAACCTAAAAACAATTTTGAAAATATTCAACAGTATCAATAAGTAAATGGGTTACTTCCTTAAAATATTTTGGAATGTTCTATTTGTTGTAGATATCCTCTTTAATCGTATGTTGTTGTTTTTTTAGCTAGAAACAAAAAATAATTGTTGGATCGGTATTCATCACCATATAGATCAAAAACACTTAATATCATGATCATTTAAGGTCGTTTAACCATTGTATCGATCTGGAATCACATGGTATTAAAAATTTATCAACTTAAAGTACACTTGTTTTCAATGTCAAGTCAATAGTGTAACCTTTCAAAGTAATATTTATATTTTTTTTGTCTAGGCAAGCATGTGTGTGTCTCTCTCCCTCTCCCTCTCCCTCTCACTCTCTCTCTCTCTCTCTATGTGTGTGTGTGTGTGTGTGTGTGTGTGTGTATATATATATATATATATATATATATGAAATATTATGCACACTTTGCCTTGCCAAAAAAAATATTATGCACACTCAGGTTCTAAAATTAAGAAGCTTTTAATACAAAAGAGGCACAATTTTATCGATTTCAACTCTAGAATGAAAAAGTATTTTTCATTTACTGGAATAATTTGCTATTAATTTCGTAATGTTGTTTTGTTTGCATCTCATTTATGCATGCATAAATTACTGCCCTCATATATAAAAATAGTGGTACAAACACACTCGTAGATTCACACTTTATAGTAGGCACAAATGTAGGTATATGCACTCAACACACACTAATCATGCATTCGCATAAACAATACACTCATATAAACATATGTAGCTCACATGAACAATTACTACTTATATGTAGATAAATGCATATATAAACATAAATTTGTTAAGTTGACGAACTTACTTGAATGGAGACATGCACTGCCCTACTCCTCTACTTCATCTCTATAACTCACTATAACCTATTTTCCCCTTTATATCAATGAAATATCATGATTCATCAATTGTTTAATGATGTTCGGCTACTGAGAGGCTTCAGATAAAACTACTGGATTTGGATAATTAAATTTGCTTTTCGTAGATAGAGACCACTTTGAGTATTTGTTGAAAAACCGGGTATAAAACCTTATATATTTAGGAACTAAAAAATATGACAACAACTTATTTCTTTATTAAATCCTTTACAATGACCATAATGATAAAAATTAAGGAGTTGATGTATTTACCTTTTCATACATCTTCTCTTGAAATTGGACCCTTCTTACCAAATATAGGAGTTTTGTTTACATTGATCGCGCATGCTTCATTGACCTTCTCAAATGTTTTACCTGGTTCGAGAAAACAGTGTAAACAATATAATTAATACATGATTCAAATGACCATCCACACATAATTAAAGTCAATACTTTTAAAATCACGGTCCATGATTCAGCCATATAAATATACAGCATATTTGATAGCTTATAATGATATTAATTTCATGGTGCATGTCTATAGATATAGAATAAAATCATTAGTTAAAGTCCCATCAGTTATCATGTTCTGATATTGCAAACTAATTGATAAGAAAAGGAATCACTCAAATGAAAAAAATATGTCGTAAAATAAGTTACACTACAACAAAACAGTCCTTTTACAACAGGCAAAAACTGTTGTAATATGCATTCCACAACGGGCATATGCCCGTCTTAATATGCGTCATCGTAATAGCTCTTAACTATTTGACAACGGGCAAAGACTGTTGTAAATGACCGTTGTAATAACTTGCTCTGTCACGTGCAATGACTTTATGACAATGGTTATAAACCCGTTGTAATAGCTAGTAAATTACAAGCGGCTTTTGCCCGTTGTAATACAGTATATAACAACGGTTTTTGCCCATTGCGAAATAAATGCAGATTTAAATATAATCACTGTGATATACGTCCATAATGATAATGAATATTTTAACATGCAATAAATACTGTAATGCAACAATCAAAATCACATAATAACACATACTAAAAGACGAAAGCAAGTCATATAATTCTAACACATTTCAAAAAATTCGATAAGTTTACACTCCAAAAGACTAGATAAGTTTACATTACAAAAGGTTAGATAAGTTACGTCGACATAGTTCTAACATAAATTACATAATTAGTTTCATAAGTAACTACACTAGACCAATGAAACGTAATCTTTGTGCTACGTGACGGTAGATCCAACGGCATGTTTGATAATGGACATCTCCAAATTTGGCCTAAACAAAAAAGCTTCTGGTTCCACCACTACATTCACACATATCTTCCAAACATCAGCTTCTGGTAGAAAATTTTGCAGTACCATACACAATGGGAGATATATATATATATCAAAGGCTAACACAGCTATGATAACATCACATCCATTCAGAGGCATACCCAGTCTCATTATGGTTCTGCACTTCATCATTCAGGTTATCCATTGACATCGGACTAAATCTGCATAATAAATGCATATATCAGGCAAATGATATAGGTATACACTTACAATTGCATTATGAAATAGCATGTCAATTGAACAAAGCTAAGCTGGCTATTACCCAATCTGCAAACGTGAGTTGCATCCTTGAAGAAGCTGGAAGCAATCTTCGGATTGAGATGGGCAATTACACTGTCCACTTGATTCACCACCACCGTCATTTTGCGAACAAAGGTGTAATGGGTTTTCTTGTCCTGCTTCCTCAATCTACCAACAATATAATAAATTAACAAATATATGTGTGTGGAATATACATATATACATACATACATACAGCATTAATATAATAAATTAACAAATATATGTGTGTGGAATATATATGCATACATACATACAGCGCACCATCCATGTTCGGATTTCATCTAAACTGTTAGAATTTTTTGTTCTTATATGAAAGGATAAAATTTAAGATGGAAATTAATTATGTCATCAATTCTGTTTATATTTTGTGTTTAAATACATCCCTACACACAAAAGTTATACTGGAAAATTACACTGAAAATCGCTAAAGAAACTAGTACCATACCTTCCGACTCAGTGTTCTATTAGCGTCTTGTAACATTTGCTCCTGCATTAACCAAAACATAGTGCTTCAAAGAAATGATCGATTCAAATTCTATTGTTAAGAAATAGTATACTTATAATACATTTGATAAATTTTATGTGAATTTGAAATGGTATTTGCTCCTCGATGATGGTAAAAAATAATCTCTACTCTTATTTGGAAAGCTTGAAATAATATTAATGTCATAGTTCCTAATCCCAACGATGCTTTTGTAAATATAGTTTTGCAATGTCTTAGTTTTTATAATGTTTTTTCTGTTCATGGTATCAATAAATCATCTTTAATTCTTTGCTTATTTCAGATTTATATCGAACGTGCACATTTGTTTGATTTTTAAATAGTTACAACTTAATTTGTGAAAAAAATACAAGTTTTTAATACTTATAGATAAAATGCTTGTCTTTAACAAACAATTTTTATGACACTCATATTATTTATTATGCTTAAAGCCACATTTAAAAGAAATTACTTATTTGTATTTTTGCATTTTTAATCTAAAATTCAATTGAAATCATTTCTATCTACATATTTTTTGCCAAATTCTTTATCAGATTAAAAACTAGCCAACACGATATGCAACAATTTGATAATAATACATTGTTTCAAGATACTTTTTCTGTAGCGTGTGTTAAAATAATCACAATCTAATAGAAAATATTGACATAACTTTCAATCCCATTCATAAACAATCCCAATTAAATCAATTTTTCCTTTAACAATTAGTACAGAGTGACAGACTATGAATTTAACCTAATTAACTGAACAATAGTCCAAATTTAATAATTTGATTAGCATTGTGATTCATGATGAAATATTTTTATGACATTTTCAATTACATTGTATAAAATCTTTTTTGCTATTAACACAAGTGTCAAATACAGAAAAGGAAAGAGAAAAAGCAATTGTTGTAACAATATTTGATATTTGTTGAATCAAAGTATTATTCTTATATATACCTTCTTGACAGGCTTAGCGCATACTAAATTGATACATGATGTCAGCAAATGACATGTAAACTTCTGAATTCCAAATTGCAAAACATTGTCTTTCAAATGGTGACCTTTTTTCTTTCACTTGTGGACGATGTGCTGTTTGCAATAATTAGGATACCTCACACGTACAGAGTGTTTTATTATGTACCATGTATTTATCTCTCATGCGGGGAGCACCTTCCATTTATATGCTATCAAAAAAAATATTGGAGCAAAAATGACGTAAAACTTATTCATTAGCAGTAAGATTATTTGCAAACTGCAGCTTAAGAACTTCAGTTACGGCTTAAGTGAAATTAGTGTTTCTGGACAATAAGACACTCAAACAATCGTATCCAAAACCTAGTACAATAAATATTTGCAACAAAAGCAATCATTGAGAGAAGTAAAAATACATTTGCATAGCATATTATTTAACTTATGATAAGAGTTTACCATGAGCTAAAATACATTTCAAAAAACGTAACTAAAATGCTCTTCAAAAACTATATTTTGAACTAAGCAGTTAAATAATTGTTTTAAGAGCTGCATGTAATCAAAAAAGATTTCACAATTAAGCAGCGATTAAAGAAAGCAAAAAGTGGTATACCATGCTTTGAAGATAATACGAAGACCTGGTAAATATCAATAGGAAGTTGAGTAGAAATTTTACCTCGACTAGGTCAAGATTGAGCCTTTTTGCTTTTTCAATAGCTTCCCACCTTGTCACCATACTATGCCCTGAAAACAAAATAAACAACTGAAATGTGCAGTCACTAGCTATACTAAAGGGTGTTTGAATTACCAATTATCATGTCATCCTTTGCAACAATACTATACCGAAAAGCTAGCTTTAGTTACTTTCGGTATATAAGAATGTTTCATTTTCTAAAACATAAGGAAAAATAATATAATTCAAACGCCCATTGCTACAGCAATTACGTGCTTATGAACAAAAGAGGTTCATCAACAAGGTAAAGTATACTGAAAAGGATAGAAGGGACGGTCAATAATAAATATCATAGTACTCAATATTAGAAAGTTGCATGAATTAAAATAACTCAAACCTTCATCGGTAACAAGGCGAAGGCGTTGAGCAGTGATAGCTTCATTAAGTCTTGGGCCGTGCTGCTCCTCTTGTTCTTGTTTTGCTTTAATCTAAAACAAAAAGCAAGATTTTTTTTTTGAACGTGTTGGAACAAAAAAGAATTTCTTTCAGAAAATACGAGGACTGGTCATACATGAGCAGGAACAGCAAAAGATCTGAAGTTGGACAAAGGGAAACCTAGGCTCTGACAGTTGGGAATCAGCCGTTGGAGACCTGTGCGTCGAAGATGATGCCAAAGCGCTATGGATTATGTTACTGACCGACCAGTAGGTTATACTTGTCCTCTAGACTTGGTTCCAGTTAGTACATGGTTGCAAGATTTGGATTAAGTGGAGCGGCCTATGACTACGATAGGATTAGGCCTGGTTCATGATTCTGAATTGCTCTGGGGCAAGAAAAAAACTTCTGTTGCCTTTTTATAAAATTGAAAGTTAGTACTTTTTTCTTAAGTTTGTATATAGAACAAAAGGCTCTACAGGTTTATTATTTTACAACTAACTTTTACAGCATTAAACATCCATGGTCCAACGGCAAATGAATTTTGTTTACATCAAAACATTAATTATATCAGTTTTAAGTAAAGAAACATAGCCTATAGATTTAGATAAATGACTAAAAAAATTAAGGGGTTAATGTTTCTGAGATTTCTTTCATATGGAAGATTGAATTGCAAACATTAGTATGCTACCATGCAGGCCGGTCCAACAAATTGGGTTACCCAGGACGATTACAATATTTTTTTCCTCCTTAGAAGAAAGCGATCAGTTAAATTTACAACTATAACATATTTTTCTCAGTTCACATAGCAGAAAACAAGATAATTTTCAAAGGCATAACATATTATGACAAAAAAATTAAACTTCTTGTGATAATAAATCGTCGTCTGTATCTAGCATTCTAGCATAATACAATATATGTATGTGTGTGTATCATCATTTTAGTAATATTTTGTTAATCTTTTGGTCAATAGGCCAAGCATAAATTTAATTCATGTTCTATGGTTAAGACGATGACAGTTTATTTCATTATTCACCACACGTCTAAAATGTTATTCCATGATTGAATGAAACTCGACAGCAATTTCTATACCAAGCAAAAAAGTTCATTGTTCCGCTCATAAACCGTCTCATTAAATTCATGAAATGATTATTCCAAGAGAGTTTTCACAACAGTTCTTTGAATCAACGTTACTTTTCTATTACCGCTGTTTCTTCCCCGTTATAACAAAACATCACAATTTGATAATCCATTAATCTCCGTTTCAATGAGTTAAGGGTACAATTAAACACCACAATTTTATCAAGCATGTGACCATGAACCATTACCAAGAACCAATTTTATTCGGCAAACTTTGAACTTCTAAACAGTTCTCTACATACAAAATGCAGAATCAACAAGTCTAAGCTTCTATTCAGCACTAAGTCTGAAAAGAAATCAGAAAACAGAACATTGTATCAGAAAACACTGTAGACAATTACACAGAAAATCGCTAAAGAAACTACTACCATACCTTCCGACTCAGTGTTTTATTAGCGTCTTGTAACATTTGCTCCTGCATTAACCAAAACATTGGCTAGGCAGGCAGCAAGCGATTCAGATCTGAATTGAAGCAAATTTCGATCTATTTTTTTCTTTTCAACGAGATGAAATAAAATGGTATTTGAAAGTAAGCGGCGCATACAAATAGTGATTAGGGTTTATTTCCAACATGTTATCGGGTGGGCTGGGTTGCGTTACCCAATGGATTAAACGAGTTTCAGTTAGACGGTTAACTGTGAATTTGAAATGGTTAACCGTTAACCGAACTGAATTTGTTCGATTAACATCGGTCGGTTAATCGAATGATCGGTTAACCACTTTTATCAGTTAATACCGTTCGGTTATTTCTTCAATATTTTTAAATTTGGTGTAATTTTGAATACTTTCTAAATTTTTATGAATGTTCAATTTCATGATAAAAACAAAACTATTAAAAGTTGGCATCTATTACGAGTGGTAAGTGGAAAGATTGTAATAGAAAATTAGTTGACACAAAATTTATTTAATTTTAATTTTTAATTGTGAATTTTATGAATATTTATACAAAAAATAAGTTTAAAAAGTAAAAAAAGTAATTATCAAAAATAAAAAATTCACAACTGACAAAAAGTGTTGTAATAGACTTCCATTACACTTGACAAAAAAGAGGAGTTATCAAAAATAAGTATGTTTTCCAAGATGTTTATTGTTCATTTTTTTGGTGCTATAGATATTGACAATTAATTCTTAAGGATATGAATTTATAATAATTATTGATTGGAAAGCAAAATTAAGATTACTGGAATAATGATTATATATAATAATTAGTAATTATTTATTAATAATCATTATAAATTATAAATGATTAATATAATTTTATTAATGATTAATTATTAAATATTAATAAATAATATGATATTATAGTTAGTAATTAGTAACATATGACTAATATAATATATTAATACCTAATTATTAAATAATAAAAAATAACGAATATTAATTTTAAGAAAGTATTGTAATTATTACTTGTCGAAAATTGGTAACAAACATTTATTACAATAAGCATTTTAAAATCATTGTAAAATTAATATCGGTTAAAACAGGCATTTTATGGACATTGTAAAATTGGCACCAATTACAACGGGCATTACCCATTGTAATATTGGCATGTCTTGCAATGGGCATTTTTGACTATTGTAAAATAGATATCTATTACAACGGGCATCTTATGAATGTTGTAAAATTGATATCGATTACAACGGATAGGTAACGGCCGTTGTAATATCATTCTATTACAAGGGGTTGTACATGCCCGTTGTAAAAAGGGTATTGTAAAGGACATCTATTACAACGGTCCAGAAATAACCATTGTAATAGCATTCCATTACAACGGGCAGCTAATGACCGTTGTAAAATGGACGTTGTAATAGGTTATTTTTGTTATAGTGTTAACAAGATACCTTAAGCATAGTATTTGTTAATATGCAGCACGAGCTCACATGTTTGGCCAACCTTATAACCTTGCTTTCAATTTTAAAGGGAATTTTATATACAAGAAATTCTAAGATTTCATTTGGCTATAAAATGATTTTTTTTTTGACAAGCATCTCAAAAAACAAACAAGAGGAGCTAGAAAATCAAAGCAATTCCAATGAGAAAAAGTGGAAAGGAGGAGATATTATTTCATTTTTTTCTAGTAAAGAAAATTCATTTCCTATTTTTTATATTAATACAATTTTCGAACTGACCTAGGTGATTTTGCCTCCCTTGTATTGTCTTATGTGTTTAAAATACAAATGGAAACAGAAAACATAACCTTTTCTCAAATCTAAAACGAAGCAAATGTTTAAACTCACATTAGTACAAAAGTTCCAAATGCATTTGTTAATTATACTAAATTAAGAATTGGTCTATAAAATAACCGGTAACCATGAATTTGCAATACATATGAGCCAAACGTTCTAAGATCCCATAATATCTGATGGTTATCTATAACCCTAGTGACTAACATGCGCTTCCTTCTCAATAAAGCAGATGCTAGCGCATGAGAATTCTTCTCTACTTGTTGAATGTAAGCTTTGTATTCAGGAGTCACCACTTGTTTTAAAGGAACAGTTATAGCCACGGTGTTGTTGTGCAGCCACACCTTGTGATGACGGGAAAACAACAAAGTTTAACAATATTTGCTTGCTTTCATCATTTTGGCATAGTGAATTTCCACTGTTGGTATTTTCCTCCTTTTCCTATAAAATATTGTGCCTCCTCCTCGGCCATGAACACTTTTGTGTGTTATTGTAGTAACAATATCATATTAGCCAAATAGGCTACATTCTAGCAAATATTTGTTTTAAATGATTTATTTTCATGTTTTATGTTCGGTCAAAAATAAATTGAAAAGGCATAACTTATGATGTGTATATGAGGTTGACAGGGAAAAATTTATATGTAATCAAGTTTTAATACATGTTTTGATGGATGACGAACAATTTAGTCATTGAATATAAATAATTTCCACAAAACCTTTTGAATTCCTATCGTTGCAAAATTATGTGTTACATATTGAGATAGCTCATAAAGCATATTTTATGCTAATTAAATGTGCATTATAGAACAACTCTTATGCTAAACAAATTTTTGTCTATAAGTTTATGAGCCAAAATGATCAAACTTGGCATAGAATAAGCATGTGCCTAGGAATTGATAACCATAAGGTTTCTTCATAGACTTACATCAATTCATACATAGTCGCCTAATGTGACGATCGTCCTATACCATTCGACACCCAATAAGTCGCGTTGTGATGATGTTTGGCTAATACAAAGCAATCATCAAGGTTGAAGTAAGAAAACCCATAAAACTTTTCGTATATCTCACAGCGCATGGAATTAAGGCTGAACGAAGTATGGATTAGGTGGGGTTAGACTAAATCCTTCATCCCACGCGCATAGATATGGGTTTAAGGCAGTTCAACCTATATCCGACCCTATATGAGGTTGGATATGGATCGGGTTGAAGTATGGGTTGGGTCGGATTTAGTTAGGTTGGGTTGGGTTGCTTGAACATAATAAAAAAATGAGAATATATGGGCATTTTTTAAAAATAATATTAAAATATTCAGCATAATATATCAGATTTTAGCTAGCAGAATGCATTTAAAATAACAGATTCATTATAAGACATATTTTATTAAAATTTCATTGTAAAACACATCATATAAAATAATTTACTACATAGTAGAACAAGTGCTTCATTTTAAAGTACATTAAAATGCTCTTTAAAATATCTTTACCAAATTATGTCTAGTTTCGATTGACATAAAATATGCTTTTTTGTATAGTAACTATGGAATACATAAATATTATGCTTGGATTATACTATTCTAATTTTAAGTTTGTTGATATTAAATTAGTTTTTTAATATAAGATTGGGTTGGGTTGAGATAAGGTTGGGTAGAACAAAATGTTAAATCTGATCCGTATATAGCATGGATTACAAATTGTAACCCATATCCACCCCGAACTAGGATGGGTTGGGTCAAGTTGGTGGGTTAGGTCGGATTAGATATGGGTTGTGTGCAGCCCTACACAGAATAAAGTATAATAGTAATAATATAAGGCATGATATAAAATAGACGAGACAGTGTAAACTAGGAGAATCAAAGTCATCGTAGTCAAAAATCCATATCACATAATAAGTACCAAATAGACAAATGCGGGCACATCTCCAAGAATATTGTCTTTACTCAAATATACTACTAATACCCAAAGTAGTAGTCAACAAAGATACATAGGGATAAGAGTATATATAATACGTGTAATCCTCCTGTTCATTCCGGACTGCTACTCACGTACACCAATCTCTTCTATAGTCTACTCATAGTACCTAAAGAAATAATAAGCAAAGCATAAAACAACAAGTCATACAAAGTCTAGTGTGAGCAATAGGAATCTCAATCACTAATATAGTAATACAATAGGTATGAAGAATCATATCTGACATGGCCCTGCATCCAAAGAGTTAGCACATATAGTCATGTACTTTACTCTATGGAAATCACAACATTGAGTGTAAATCGAAACGTGTGCATGATAGTGATAACAAACATTTAAACATAGCAAACATCCTTGCATACACTTTCTCATTACATTAAATATTCGATTACGTTTAGCCTACATAGTTCTCCTATCCTTGCCACTCAAAGGACTAGGAATCAAGATATACCAATTTAAGGAACCTTAGATGTTGACCCTGCACTAGGTCTAAATGTAAGTCTCTAAGCTTCCTTGCACCTCCCCGCACTAGGAGAAAAGGACTCGCAATAGTCCTAATGGAGCACACACCTGCCATCCCTTTCCTCGGAGCACTAATGCAAGTTTTATGTATCGATGATCCCTTTTTGTATCGCGTATCTGCAGCTAAGTCTGTCTCGTAAGTTAGCGCGATGGTTCCCAATCGGTGCCTATAAGACATGTCCTCATTTAGACCTTCTTCGCATCTCGAATTAAGCTAGCTATATTGGATTTTTTCTTCTAAAGAACTCGACCTTCGTCGTGGAGTAACATCACCCAAAACATCAACATAGAGACCCTATTATCCCGCTCAAATCCAAGTCGGTCTAATCCGGCTTGACATGGTTGAGTCGCACTAGATTTTCCACACCTAGGTCGACTATGTCGATCCAGGCATAATTCACCATATCCACATCGACTATGTCGATCCTCGGATCGATAAGGTCGATCTGGGCTTATTTGGTCAGAGTTTGGATTGATTTTATCGATCCAAAGCTTAGGCATCCCTTTGAGTTGACCCTCGGGTCAAACAATGAACCAGAACCCTGTGTTGCTCATGTTGCTTCCTTCCCACTTTGCTCTTGACCAAACCGGAGCCACCACACTTAACCTAACTTAACTTTTAAGTACCATGACATGATCCGTATAACTCCAAACTTACTTGAAATTTTTTCTATAGCCTACTAGGACAATTTTTGTCGTCTCTCCAAAGGTTCTTTCCAATTCAATGATTTTCGATCGGCTTGACCTGATGGAATAGAAACCTATAGCACTTCCAAAGCAATTTCTAACATCCTATTTTGCTATTCGATGACGTAGCTTCCATTCTAACCTTCCTAAGCAATGTCTTAACATACCCAATAATTAAAACAATATATAGGTCCACCAAACAAGATTAAAATGACTAAAGAAGCATGTTTTCCCCCACTTCCCAAAATAGCCTGATTCACAAATCAAGCTCAAATCCACCTAAACTTATATATGTGTCTTAACACGATTAATTACAAATTATAAACATTTTTGCATATTTTTATGAGGTGTTTGTATGTTAATATGGCCTAATTATGGAGTAGGAACACTGTTTCTCACCTTAATCACTCCAAATGATTAGATCCGAAAATAAAGATGTTTCAATTGAATCCCTAGGTTTTCCAGAAGCCTTTGTCCTATTTCGGGTGTTTACTTTACTTGACTTGATGATAATTAGGTTGTTGGTTAATCAAAGAAGAGTTTAGTGATGGATTTGAGAGGTGGAAGCCTTTAATAGGGTCTTAGATCTATTTTGGGAGTTGGGAAAGTGAATAAGAGATGATCCTCCTACCCTCTCAGCCCCTACAAGTCATCAAACCCGAAGTGAGTATTAGGCTCCACCCTAACAAAACATCTAAGCCTAATTGAGCTGCCTAAACTTCTCCAAAACTTATTTTAGCAATTTCTCACATATGAAATCCGTTTGCTTAATATGACCACTATACAGAATGGTAAACCCCCATCTGAATCCGGTGGAAGTGGTTAAAGGTCTAAATTATTTATCAATCATAAGATATGGAAGAAACAAAATTCACAAAATGTAAAAGGGTCACATTAAAATTTGACAAAAATGGTGAATATAGGAAATGACCCAACTAATCATTTCCGTAGGTTATACTGTCATATAACCTCATATGAAAATAATACAAATATTCTACGACCTACGATACGTAGAATACAGGTCGTTACATTCTCCATACTAGAAATTCCTTAATCAGTAAATAAAATTGTTCTGCACGCCTAACAATCATTCATAAGTAACCAAATATACATAACAAGCATGAAAGCAAAATAATTTTAGTCTACCCTAACATGAGCAATGTTAATACGAGAAGACAGATGATATCACAAATAGAAATTTAAGAGCGATGCATTTAAAACTTAGCAAGTAAAGAGCTCTAAATATGACATACTTATGCTCTCCTCAGTCTCCTTGTTACAATCACTCTCACATTCACTCTACTGAACCTTGGCAAGCTTCTCTATTTTCCTTCTGAGTTGTTCCATAGCGTTCTCAATAGTACAAATTGGTCTATGGGGTATAGTAGCTTATGGTTACACCTCGATATCATCCAACCGATCTGGTGCGATATTTGTATTGGAATCATGCACAAACTTCCTCAACTAGGAAACATGGAACACATTGTGTTCCTCAACCATCTTCTAAGGTAGCACAACTCTATGTGCCAAACTTCGAACTGCTCAAGGAATGGAAATGGATCGACAAACCTCGGTGCTAACTTTCCTTCACTACCAAACTGAATCACATTCCTCAAAGGAGAAATCTTGATAAACAACAAATCACCAACGGAGAATTCCAAATCTCCCCATATCTTAAAACTTAGCCATTTTTCCTGTCTTGGATGGCCTTCATTCATTACCAAATTGTCTCAATTTTCTCAGAGGTTTCCCTAACCATATCTGACCCAATTATCAGTTTCTCACCTACCTCCCACCAATTTGAAGGAGAATTGCACGACCTCCTATATTACGCTTCATATTGAGCCATACTAATTCTTAACTGATAGCTATTACTGTACAAAAACTCTACCAAATGTTAATGGTCATCCCACTAACCTCTAAAATCCAGGATACACGCCCCCAGGAGATCCTCCAATATGTGGTTCACTCTTTCCGTCTGACCATCAGTTTGAAGATGATAAGCGGTACTATGATGCAACTCTAATCCCAAAGCTTCTTGTAAGCTCTTCCATAATCCACTAGTAAATATCGGATCTCATTCACTCACAATGCCTTTTGGTACTCCATGGAATTACACAACCCACTTCACATACAACTATGTTAGCTTGGCTGCTATCCTATTTGAATTGATGGGTATTATCCTAGTACTCTTGGTCAAATGATCCACAATGACGCAAATACTATCATGCCCCACTTGAGTCCTTATCAACCATTAATGAAACTCATTAAGAGTTGCTCACATTTCCATTCAAGAACATCTAATGGTTGCAATAAATCACTGGGCTTCTTCAGTTCAATCTTAACTGAAACACCCCACCTCCATTAAGGTCACTCACAAAGGGAATGCCTTAACTTTGGTGGAGGTTTATAAGTAAAAGCCACAGATGAACTCAAGACAGATATAAATACACATATTTTAAACAGCGAAAACCAAACAATCTTTTATTTCATCAATACGTATATCAAACAAAGATTTCCATAATTGTCTCAAAATACTTTCAACATTACAACCTCATAACTGCCTTGATTATTAAAGAAGCATGAAAACATAAATAAAGTGACAAAAATCCCCATAGTGATATCCAAAGCCATTATCCGAGCAAGAAAGATCCAAATCATACATCTACGTTCTTGGTGCTTGTAAAGAGCCTGACTGAGTTGAGCTGTTTCCTCCCTGTGGACCTGGGGGGAAACGAAAGAAAAGAAGACGAAAAGAAAATAGGGTCATACATAAAGCCTGAGTAAATCTAGTAACTCTTCAATATGTGAATAAGAAAGGATATGATGGATATAAACTAAAAATAGGAAAGTGTCACAGGCTAAGGAAATGTCGAATGTACTATCACACCTACACTATATCTCTGCATCTATTTGAATTCATTCTAACTGGCACCCCATGGTGAGGGTGAAGTGATACCCATTCTTATTAAAGATCGGCTCCTACTCGCGTTAACATGTGTCTTACGGCCCCAAGAATTGTAGATACCAATGTTGGTCCCACCATGGGGTGTATCAAGACCCATGGTGGCGGCCCCGACACAAAACTAGAAGACATAGGTCATACTACTGGTGTCCCCAGTGCCCTGGTTGTCTGCTCTGGAGTGTGTGTACGCCCGCACCCCGTTAGACCTGCACTGTGCACCCACCGCCGTCGTTTGACCTCTTATAATCAGCCCAGTAATCGTGTCCCACCCTGCCTAGTTTCAGGGTACCGTTGATACCTAACTTTGGTTACTACTGAAACGGGTCCCTCGTTACCAGGATTTTCTAATCAAACATGTTAAGTGGTTAAGTGTCTGTATTTACCTAACCTCACCCATCAATTCTTGTTAACATGTTGAATTTGGTTAAGTGTTATAGTTGACTTAACCCTACCATCTGTCCTTAGCCTCTTAGGAGCACCAGACCACTCACATTAGACAGGTATTGCTACAGTTACTGGATGTGCCGGTCGGTTCCGGGCAGGTTTACACCGTAGCTCAGTCTAACCTCGGGTCCTTATTGGGCTCAATGCTTAACCACCCACATTGGATAGGTATTGTTGTGACTATTGGACAGCCGGGCGGGTCCGGGCAGGTTTACATCACAACTCAATCCAAACTCGGGTTAAGCATATCGTGTTTTCTAAATTTACATATTTTATTACTTCTCAACCATATGTAAATGTCATATCTTTTATTTTTGGGTATTTCAATTCATACCGCTTATGTGTCATAATCATTGGCATGTGCCAAACATGCCAACATATATTTTCATATTTTACACCCAACGTTATTACCCTCGTTTGTTCGCAACGTTATAACATGTGTTGGGCTTGTCACAATTTAGCCCAACTTTATAAACGTGAGGAAAAGGGGAAATCATGAACATGTAATACATAAAGGTGTGTGGCGCATGAACTTGCAATTTGGCGATTCAACAAACATATAACATGGGTCATGTGAACTTGCATTCAAATCAAAGTAGGATTAAGTAGGTGACATATGAAATAGCATAGTTTAGGCAAATACAAACTTGTGTTTAAATATGTATAACTTGGCATAATATCGACCACAAAACTAGCATGTTATATTTTCATCAAAATGTACAATTTTGTCATCTAATCATATAGCCTATGAACTTGTATAGTTTATGAAACCCAAACGATGTTGACATAGAACCAATTATATTTTGCAAATAAACATGAACTTGCATAGTTTATGAAACCCAAACGATGTTTGACATAGAACCAATTATATTTTGCAAATAAACATGAACTTGCATAGTTTATGAAACCCAAACGATGTTTGACATAGAACCAATTATATTTTGCAAATAAACATAAGGATGATATCATAGGTTTTGGGTTATGTAGGCATAAAAGGTCTATAACATGTTTACACAAATTCTAATTTAGACTAAGGGAATATACATAGTCCATGCCATCGACATATACAAAAAAGGGATCAATTTCTAGTTTTTGCTACAAGCTTGCAAGTGCCATTGTTTTTCATATACAATTGTTCAATAGGCTTGCATCAATTAATTTATGCCACAAACATCAATACACAAGTCATGATAAAACCATCACAATACAAAGATTATAACAACACGATTCTATTTTCATTTACATCGAATCACATCACAGTTTTTATTCATATTTTGAAAGGTCACTATACTTACAACGTGTGATGAATTCTTGTTTTCTGATTTCTGTTATTCTGATTTGGAGATGCTCTCCTTTGGGTAGCAAAGTTGCGTTGAATGATTTGATTAAGCTTTGATCTTCTTTTAATTTGATTCGTCTCTTAGGCTTTTTGGCTTGTCTCTAGGCTTTCTAATTGACGGCCATTCCTAGTTCTTCTCCAGCAGCATGACAGCTTTTGTATTCTATTATTTGTGTGAATTTAGGGTTAGACTTGAGTTGTATTTATAGAATTTTAAATTGTTTTGAGCCGTCGATGAAGCTAGGGTGAATCCAGACCATCCATCTCAAGAGAGGCCAATAAGAAAGAGACATGTAAGCCTTAGTGACTCAGCCAAGCATCAGAATTCGACCAGACCCTGACCAGGCCAGCCAGGGCCTGACCAACAGGTCTTTCTGACCTGGGCGCACTTGGCAGGTGCGCCAGGCTAAAAATGTACTGGCGCACTTCCCAAGTGCGCCAGTTCAACTTTGTTCTGGCGCACTTCACAAGTGCGCCAGTGCATTCTGACCCGTTTTCTGATTTTTCTACCCAACTTCGTTCGTCCATATCTTCTTCATACGATATCCGTTTTACACAAACTTGAACTCTATCTCAAGCAGAATTTCGAGATGAACGCAATGGCGTAACCCATTTCCCTTGATTTCATCATTTATAATTAATTATACTTTAATTTGTGAAGCTTAACGTTATAGAATTCACGGGGTGTTACATTCTCCCCCACTTAAAAGGATTTCGTCCCCGAAATCTTCAAGTTAGGAAGAATGTATATCCTACCATCCAACAGTCCATCTACTCAACCAACAAACATCGGCATCCACTGTCCTTAAAAGACTTCTAATGCTTCATGATCATATGCATAGTGTGTTTACTGTTCTTATCTAATGCAGAAATCAGGCGGTCTACTGATTCAGTTGACCACCTTAATGCGAATCATGTAAGTGTCATGAATCCATTATGTATGCAAAATTTTCCTACTCATAATTCTACATGAGTGCACAACTATTCATACAAATGCGACGACCATATGACAGCATATCAAGTTTTCAACCATATACAAATAAGAATACATATATGCATATGCAGTATGAAGTGATTGAGCCGATCTAAGACCTAGGTTGTGTGTGTATATGCATCCACGAGCAACCACTAGCAACCACTTGCAACTACTTGCAGCCATCAACCATAACATGTTTCAAATACATGGTTACATCCAAAGGGGTTTCTACCTATGGATAAAGGATAATATCGAGGAGATATACCTAAAAAGATAGATACAAGCACAACTTAAGAAAAAGAGAGGTCAAAGCTGTACCCTAAAAAAGAAGAGGGTAGGCAGCGTGTATTCTGTCCTCAATTTCCTAAGTCGCGTCTTCCTCGGCGTCGCTCCACTAAACTTTAACGAGTTTGACTTCGCGGTTGCGTAGCTTTTTCACTTCAGTTCCTATGATGCGGGTTGGAACTCTCCTTACAATTGCTTCACGTTCCACTTCGGCTTCTTCTAGAATGCTTGGCTCCACCACTTCCGCTGATTCATGTTGACATTTCCGGAGATGAGAAACGTGAAAGACGTTGTGAATTCCAGCCAATCTTTCAGGCAGATCTACTCTATAAGCCATTTTCCCAATCTTCTTGATGATAGGGAACGGTCCTACAAATCTTGGTGCTAGCTTTCCTGCGGATCCAAAGAGAACGACGTTCCTTAAAGGGGATACCTTAAGGAAAACCCTGTCCCCAACCTCAAACTCAAGGTCGGTCCTTCTTTTGTCGGCGTAGGATTTCTGTCCGTCTTGGGCTGTCTTCATTCTTCTACGTATCAAGTCCACTTTCTCTGAAGTTTCTCGAATCATGTCTGACCCAAGTATAAGCTTATCTGTAGACTCCCACCAACAAGTTGATGATTTGCACGGTCTTCCATACAAGGCTTCAAAGGGTGCCATGCCGATGGTAGCTTGGTAGCTGTTGTTGTAGGCAAATTCCACTAAAGGAAGGTGATCCTCCCACGTCCCTCCAAAGTCAAGAACGCAAAGTCTTAAAAGATCCTCTAAAACTCTATTCACCCTTTCCATGTGGCCATCTGTTTGGGGGTGATAAGCCGTGCTCAAACGTAGCTGTGTGCCTATAGCTTCTTGCAGACTCCGCCAAAACTCACTTGTGAAAATAGGGTCTCGGTCACTAACAATGCTGGAGGGTATCCCATGGAGTCAAACTATTTCTTTGAGATAAAGAGATGCTAGAGATGAGGTAGTCCATCAATGAAGTCCATTGAAATGCTATCCCACTTCCACTGTGGGACCTCTAGAGGGTGAAGTAGTCCTCCAGGCTTCTTTTGTTCCGCCTTGACCCGTTGGCAGGTCATGCACTTAGAAACGAAATCTGCCACGTCTTGCTTCATGACGCTCCAAAAGAAAGTCCTTTTTATATCCTTGTACATCTTATCACCGCCAGGGTGTATAGTCATCTTGGAATGATGCGCTTCCTCGAGAACCTTCTTTGTCAACTCCCTTGCTTGTGGGACGCATAATCTTCCATCTCGTCTCAGCCAACCCTTGTAATCGATGGCGTATCTACTGAGGTGACTAGAAGTCTCACCCCTAATAAGTTTATCAATCACATCAACAAGTTGAGGGTCTTCACGTTGGGTAGCCCCTATTGAGTCTAAGAGAGTAGGGCGTACTTCGAAAGATGCTAACAAACCCGGTACAAAATCCGAGGAGGGCCTAAAGTTGAAACTAGCTATATACTCCAAGTTTTGCCTTTCCACAAAGAGAGGGCTTAGGGTCAGTTCTACCACGTTGCCTTTTCCGGGAGTATAGGAAATTTCAAAATCATACGAGGCAAGAAACTCCATCCATCTTTGCTGCCTCAAGTTAAGATCCTTCTGGGAGAAGAGATATTTCAACGATTTATGGTCAGTGTATAATTCAAACTTCTCACCTAGGAGATAATGGCACCAAGACTTAAGTGCAAATACGATGGCGGCCAACTCAAGATCGTGGGTTGGGTAGTTCTTTTCATGAACCTTCAATTGTCTTCCGCCATAAGCTACTACCCTTCCTTCTTGCATTAGAACAGCGCCTAGTCCCGTTCCACATGCATCCGTGTATACTGTGAACATTTTGCTTCCGTCAGGCAGAGTTAGAACTGGGGCTGTTGTAAGAGCCCTTTTTAATCGTTGGAAAGCAAACTCGCAGTCCAAATCCCAAGTGAACGCCAGATTCTTCTTTGTTAGCCTTGTGAGTGGGGCTGAGATTTTCGCGAAATCCCTAATAAACTTTCGATAAAAACCGGCTAGCCCAAGAAAGCTTTGAACTTCGGTTGCATTTCTTGGTGTCTTCCAATCTTGTACAGCCACCACTTTCGCGAAGTCCACAACCAACACTTCTTTGGACGCTATATGTCCAAGAAACCTTACTTCTTTTCTCCAGAAGTGACACTTGGAGAATTTGGCTTTTAGTTGATGTGCACGGAGAGTATCCATGATTTCTTTCAGATGCTGAGCATGTTCTTCCTCATTCTTTGAGAAGATTAAGATATCATCTACGAAGACAACCACAAATTTGTTGAGGAATTCTCTGAACACCCTGCTCATTAGGTCTACGAAATAAGCGGGTGCATTTGTCAAGCTGAAAGGCATGACAAGCCACTCGAAGAAACCGTCTGGGGTTCTGAACGCTGTCTTATCAATGTTGTCTTCATCTACTCTTAGCTGATGGAACCCAGTTGCCAGATCAAGTTGGGAGAAAACCGTCACACCTACAAGCTGATCAAACAAATCGTAGATTCGGGGAAGAGGGTGCCTATTTTTCTTGGTCAATTTGTTTAACTCCCTATATCGACGCAAAGGCGAAGCGAACCGTCTGCTTTGGTTGCGAACACCACTGGAGCACCCCATTCCGAAATGCTCCGTCTAATGAACCCCTTTTCAAGAAGTTCTTTAACCTGCTTACTGAGCTCCTTTCTCTCCCTTGGAGCCATGTGTCTGACAGGTAAAGCTACAGGCTTTGCATTATCCACAAGATATATGCGGAAGTCTATTTCCCGCCTCGGAGGTAAGCCTTTCACTTCCTCAAAGACATCCGGATATTCCCGGACTACTCTAACTGATTGCAAATTTTCATCAGAAGCATCAAGCGACTCTAGATAACTAAGCATAACATCATTCAAGGGATTACAGGAAATTTCTAGAGTGTTACCAAGCCGAGTCAAGAGTCTATCTACTCTTTTCTCACAGTCAAGAATGGCACTATTACTGGATAACCAGTCCATGCCTAAGATCAAACCGTATCCCGAGAAGCCCAAAACAAAAGCATTACAACTAAACTCAACGCTGAGAATAGAGATTTTCAAACCCAAACAAACCATTGACAAGTAAGCGGAGCCCCTAATTGGATTTAAAACTACTAAGGGATCTTCTACCATACTAGTGTCTAAATGCAGAGATTCTACTAAGGCAGATGAAATAAAAGAGTGTGATGCGCCAGAGTCAAAAAGTGTACGAACTGGATGATCATAAAGATAGACTACACTTTCTATAGAAATATTTCTAACTCGTTCTCAAGATTGGAATGAGAAGATAAGCAAGATAAAACAAAGCGTTTAGGAGAAGAAGTTAAAGAGGTACCCCTAGAGGGTCCTGCTTGCGGGCCTTGCCCTAGCTTCTTAGGGCAGTCTTTAGCCATGTGTCCAGCCTCACCGCAATGGAAGCAAGTAGCACTCATCTTCCTCTTCTTATTTCTGCAGTCGTTCACTACATGTCCAACATTGCCACAGAAATAACATTTCCTTTTTTCACGTGTCTTGTTATTATGGTTGTGGTCCTTTCCTCCTTGACTATTATCCGTCTTCTTGTTCGGCGATTCTTCCTTTTGCTGGTTCACGTAGAGGAGGAGGAGTAAAAGCATCTGTAGCTGGGGAGTAAGGTCCCCAGACATGCTGAAACAGAAAGGAAAGATTCAAAACGAAGGATAGAGAAGGATAGATAGGGCACATGGCTTTGGGGGATTTTGACTTTTTATAAATATAACACTTTTTCTAAAAAAAATGCTTCTTTAAACTTTCTTTTTGAAAACAATTTTCAAAAACTTTTATCTTGTCTGGTAAACCTATGCTCTGATACCAAGTGAAACACCCCCACCTCCATTAAGGTCACTCACAAAGGGAATGCCTTAACTTTGGTGGAGGTTTATAAGTAAAAGCCACAGATGAACTCAAAACAGATATAAATACACATATTTTAAACAGCGGAAACCAAACAAACTTTTATTTCATCAATACGTATATCAAACAAAGATTTCCATAATTGTCTCAAAATACTTTCAACATTACAACCTCATAACTGCCTTGATTATTAAAGAAGCATGAAAACATAAATAAAGTAACAAAAATCACCGTAGTGATATCCAAAGCCATTATCCGAGCAAGAAAGATCCAAATCATACATCTACGTTCTTGGTGCTTGTAAAGAGCCTGACTGAGTACAGCTGTTTCCTCCATGTGGACCGGGGGGGGGGGGGGGGGGGGACGAAAGAAAAGAAGATGAAAAGAAAATAGGGTCAGACATAAAGCCTGAGTAAATCTAGTAACTCTTCAATATGTGAATAAGAAAGGATATGATGGATATAAACTAAAAATAGGAAAGTGTCACAGGCTAAATGTCGAATGTACTATCACACCCACACTATATCTCTGCATCTATTTGAATTCATTCTAACTGGAACGCCATGGTGAGGGTGAAGTGATCCCCATTCTTATTAAAGATCGTCTCCTACTCGCGTTAACATGTATCTTACGGCCCCAAGAATTGTAGATACCTATGTTGGTCCCACCATGGGGTGTATCAAGACCCATGGTGGCGGCCCCGACACAAAACTAGAAGACATAGGTTATACTACTAGTGTCCCCATTGCCCTGGTTGTCTGCTCCGGAGTGTGTGCACGCCCGCACCCCGTTAGACCTGCACTGTGCACCCACCGCCGTCGTTTGACCGCTTACAATCAGCCCAGTAATCGTGCCCCACCCTGCCTAGTTTCAGGGTACCATTGATACCTAACTTTGGGTTACTACTGAAACGGGTCCCTCGTTACCAGGATTTTCTAGTCAAACATGTTAAGTGGTTAAGTGTCTGTTTTTTCCTAACCCCACCCATCAATTCTTGTTAACATGTTGAATTTGGTTAAGTGTTATAGTAGACTTAACCGTACCATCTGTCCTTAGCCTCTTAGGAGCACCAGACCACTCACATTAGACAGGTATTGCTACGGTTACTGGATGTGCCGGTCGGTTCCGGGCAGGTTTACACCGTAGCTCAGTCTATCCTCGGGTCCTTATTTGGCTCAATGCTTAACCACCCACATTGGATAGGTATTGTTGTGACTACTGGACAGCCGGGCGGGTCCGGGCAGGTTTACATCACAACTCAATCCAACATCGGGTTAAGCATATCGTGTTTTCTAAATTTACATATTTTATTACTTCTCAACCATATGTAAATGTCATATCTTTTATTTTTGGGTATTTCAATTCATACCGCTTATGTGTCATAATCATTGGCATGTGCCAAACATGCCAACAAATATTTTCATATTTTACACCCACCGTTATTACCCCCGTTTGTTCGCAACGTTATAACATGTGTTGGGCTTGTCACAATTTAGCCCAACATTATAAACGTGAGGAAAAGGGGAAATCATAAACATGTAATACATAAAGGTGTGTGGCGCATGAACTTGCAATTTGGCGATTCAACTAACATATAACATGGGTCATGTGAACTTGCATTCAAATCAAAGTATGACTAAGTAGGTGACATATGAAATGGCATAGTTTAGGCAAATACAAACTTGTGTTTAAATATGTACAACTTGGCATAATATCGACCACAAAACTAGCATGTTATATTTTCATCAAAATGTACAATTTTGTCATCTAATCATATATCCTATGAACTTGCATAGTTTATGAAACCCAAATGATGTTGACATAGAACCAATTATATTTTGCAAATAAACATGAACTTGCATAGTTTATGAAACCCAAACGATGTTTGACATAGAACCAATTATATTTTGCAAATAAACATGAACTTGCATAGTTTATGAAACCCAAACGATGTTTGACATAGAACCAATTATATTTTGCAAATAAACATAAGGATGATATCATAGGTTTTGGGTCATGTAGGCATAAAAGGTCTATAACATGTTTACACAAATTCTAATTTAGACCAAGGGAATATACATAGTCCATGCCATCGACATATACAAAAAAGGGATCAATTTCTAGTTTTTGCCACAAGCTTGCAAGTGCCATTGCTTTTCATATACAATTGTTCAATAGGCTTGCATCAATTAATTTATGCCACAAACCTCAATACACAAGTCATGATAGAACCATCACAATACAAAGATTATAACAACACGATTCTATTTTCATTTACATCGAATCACATCACAGTTTTTATTCATATTTTGAAAGGTCACTATACTTACAACGTGTGATGAATTCTTGTTTTCTGATTTCTGTTATTCTGATTTGGAGATGCTCTCCTTTGGGTAGAAAAGTTGCGTTGACTGATTTGATTAAGCTTTGATCTTCTTTTAATTTGATTCGTCTCTTAGGCTTGTTGGCTTGTCTCTAGGCTTTCTAATCGACGGCCATTCCTAGTTCTTCTCCAGCAGCATGACGGCTTTTATATTCTATTATTTGTGTGAATTTAGGGTTAGACTTGAGTTGTATTTATAGAATTTTAAATTGTTTTGAGCCGTCGATGAAGCTAGGGTGAATCCAGACCATCCATCTGAAGAGAGGCCAATAAGAAAGAGACATGTAAGCCCTAGTGACTCAGCCAAGCATCAGAATTCGACCAGACCCTGACCAGGCCAACCAGGGCCCGACCAACAGGTCTTTCTGACCTGGGCGCACTTGGCAGGTGCGCCAGGCTAAAAATGTACTGGCGTACTTCCCAAGTGCGCCAGTTCAACTTTGTTTTGGCGCACTTCACAAGTGCGCCAGTGCATTCTGACCCGTTTTCTAGTTTTTCTGCCCAACTTCGTTCGTCCATATCTTCTTCATACGATATCCGTTTTATGCAAACTTGAACTCTATCTCAAGCAGAATTTCGAGACGAACGCAATAGCGTAACCCATTTCCGTTGATTTCATCATTTATAATTAATTATACTTTAATTTGTGAAGCTTAACGTTATAGAATTCATGGGGTGTTACATTAACCAATTGGCAATACATGCACTTCGAAATGAATTTTCCATCGTCCTTCTTCACGCCTTCCTAGTAGTATGTTTGTCTCATGTCTTGGTACATCATGTTGCATCCAGGATGTATGGTTAACCTTGGGTGAAGACACTAACTTCGTCTCTTAATCCGTCAACTTCGGGTGCAACAAATCTCCTGCCTTTCTGAAGCCAACCATCACGGTCGAGTTCATACATACACTTACTTAACTCATCGAACATACCAAATTCCATTTTGGTAATGATTCCCAATAATCTAGGGTTTTTCCTTTGACTAAAAGTGAACCGTTCGACCAAAGTTGGTTTAATTGTTAAAATCGCCATCATCTCTGGCTCCAACACAAATCTTGGTCTAAAGTCATAACCAGCAATAAACTCTAGTTGCTTCCATTCTATAAACATAGCCCGCAAACTGGCATGTCTCCTACTTAATGCATCGGGAACTGCATTACCCTTTTCTGTGGAGTATGTGATATTAAAATCATAGGAAGACAAGAATTCAAACCATCATTGCTGACGGAGATTTAAATCTTTATAAGAGAAGAGATACTTCAACGACTTGTAGTCGGTAAACAACTCAAATCTCTCCTGCCAAAAGATAATGCCTCCACATTATCAATGAGAATATTATCGCTGACAATTCCATATCATGCACGGGGTACATCTTCTCATGTGGATTCAGCACGCCGACTATCATAAGCGATAACCTTACCCCCCTCCCCCCGCCCCCCCCGCCTTGCATTAACGTCGCTCCCAATCTAGTACCACAGGCATGGATGTATACAATCATCTCTTTATTTCCTTTTGAAATAACCAATACTGGGGCACACATCAACTTTTCCTTTAGACTATTAAATGCACACTCGCATCTCACATCCTAGAAAAAAACCTGATTATTTTTAGTCAATTGGGTTAATGGTGTGGCTATCTTGGAGAAATCGTGGATAAACTTATGATAATACCCTGCTAACCCAATGAAACTTCTCACACTGGTTGTGTTCTTAGGTTAGTCTGATCTTTTATTGTTGCCACCTTTGCAGGGTCTACGGCAATTCCATTCTCTGAAACAACATGGCTAAAGAACCTTACTTTACACCTCTAGAAGTGACATTTAAAAAACTTTGCCTTTAGCAGGTGTTTCCTTAACACATGCATAACAATCCTCAAATGCTCCTTGTGTTATTCCATCCGAGAGTAGACCAGAATATCATCAACGGACACAAGCACAAACTTATTTAGATGAACCTTGAAAAGACAATTCATGAGATCCACGAAATACACTGGTGTATTGGTCAGTCCGAATAGCATAACCAACAACTCATAAAAACCAGATGGCGTCCGAAATGCTATCTTTGGCACACTCTCATCTACTACCTGTAGCTAATGAAAACTTGTCGCAAGGTCCAACTGGGAAAATATCCACGCTCCATTCAACCAATCAAACAAATTTTGTATTCGCAGAGATGGTACTTGTTCTTCATTATCATCTTATTCAACTCACAGTAGTCTACACAATCGAAGGGAACCATCCACTTTCAGGGCGAATACAACAGGTGCTCCCCACTTAGAAATACTTCTCTGAATAAACCCCTTCCTCAAGAGGTTACTCACCTGCACCTCGAGCACTCGCTGCTCTCTTGGTGTCATTCGTCGAAGAGGCATTACTATAGGTCTGGCATCTTTCACTAAATCAATATGGAACTCAATCTCTCGATGTGGTGCAAGGCCGGTCACTTCCTCATAGATGTCCGGATACATGCCAGCAATAAGCATGCCCAATAACTCATTGCGCGTATTTTCGAGGGAATACATAAAACTAGCTATAACCTCATCACCAAGAAGATAGCCCAATGCTACCCTTTGTCCATCAGCCACCCTAATGGTCACCGAAGACCTCTCATAGTCCACCACCATCCCCATATCTCTCGAACCAATCGACTCCAAGGACAATACAAACCTCAGTAAATCCCAAAACAAAGCAATCACAAAATAATACATGCATCCATGACTTGATAAGACCAAACCATGCAAAGTCTAGTTGAATCACCAAATGGGTTCGTCACAACTAGAGGTTTGTCAACTATTTCGGGTTCTAATCCCAACCTATCTACCAAGTCACTAGATATGAAGGAATGAGAGGCCCTAGTATTAAACACAACTCGAATAAGAATAACATAATATGAAAGCACATGTTAGATGAAGATAACCTTTCCCTTCTCCGCCACCGTTGGGCATTCTACAAAAAGGGGACAACATTTATAATATATGCTTTCACGGTCTACCTCTTCCTAGGCGGTTTGTGAAAGTCCTTCTTGAGATGTCTTAGTTTGTTGTAGTTGTAGCACTTCTGCTCCCCTATCTTGCAGTCTTTAATGAAATGATCCTTTCCACTGCGCTTGAAGCATCCAATTTCAAACTTGGACTTCTTCTACCTATCCTTGGCATAAAAAGGCTTTCTCTTGTTATAAAACCTCTTCTTTCCTCCACCACCCAACTGTGGTTTTGTCTCTTCTTCGGAGGAAACAACAACTTATGTCTTAGACTTGGGATAAAGGCTTCCAAACTCAAGGCTTTCCTGACGCTGGACTTAAAAGTCTCATTGATATGATTAATAAGCCTTACCCCTAAGTAATCATCCAAGGCAGTGATAAATTTTTCATTTTTCTTCTTGACGGTGTCTATAAAAGACATCCCATACTTCAACAAAGTTTCAAACTCAACAACATATTAAGAAACAGCTCTACCACCTTGTTTTAACTAGCAAACTTCCGAAAAAGTTTCGACTTCTGAGCAGCAGGAATAAATTTCTCACTGAAACAAACCCTAAATTGATCCTAAGTAATATGAACCTTGGGAGTAGCAGCTTTAATGGCATTCCACCAATTCATAGCTCATCCTTTAAGCTAGCGGGAGGCCAACCTCCTCTTCGCAGCGACATCGAGTCGAAGACCCACAAAGATGCGCTTGTAGGTATCGGCCCAATCATATACCTCCGTAGATGACTCCGTTCCTTGGAACAATTTACCACCCTAGTCGGTAAAATTCTTTCTAAGCTTAGTAAAGTCGGCCCTGAGCGCCTACACAAGTGCACCTACACCCTCAGCAACATTTGGAGCAGCTCCTTGGATATTCCTAAGCATCTCTCTCATGAAAGTAGTAAACATCATCTGCATATGAGGAGTATCGAAACTGTTGGCTCCTGAGCCTGCTCCATACTTAACTTTAGAAGTAGAGTTTTTAGCACTGTTCCTCGCCTGATGGCTTATCGTTCAATCTGTAAAGAAGTCGATTAATTGCCTTTCTAAGGAATCCTACATAGTGATGCATGTGTTATGCGACTTCATTCTTAAGCCTATACTGATTTTATATATATATATATACATATATATATATATATAGTTATAGTTTTCAAAACAGAAATACCACAAATATGTGATCTCGTATAAGTATGCTCTCCCACTAGTACTTCCCACCTAGGTTAAACTATGCAACCTAAGCTCTTATACCAAATGTGATGACCGCCCCGTACAGGCCGATACCCAACAAGTCGTGCTGTGATGATGTCATGCTAATACAAGGCGATCATCAAGATTGAAGTAAGAGAACCCATAAAACCTGTTGTATATCTTACAATGCATTTAATGAAGTATAATAACATAAGATATGATATAAAACGGGCAAGAGAGTGTAAACTAGGTGAATCTAAGTCATCAGAGTCAAAGACCCATATCAAAACACAAGTACCAAAATGACAAATATAGGTACATCTCTAAGAATACCGTATCTACTTAAATATACTGCTAATGCCTAAAGTATTAATCAACAAAGATACACAAAGATTAAAGTATATATAATACATGAAAGACTCCTGCTCGTCTTCGGACTGCTACTTGAGCATACTAAGCTGTCTTTAGTCTGCTCATTTAAGATCACCCAAAGTAATAAGAAGTAAAGCATAAAACCACAAGTCAGAAAATTCCATTGTGAGCGATAGTAATCTCAACCACTAACAGAGTAATATAATAGGTATGAAGAATTATACCTGACCCCGCATCCAAAGAGTAAGCACATATAATCAGGTACTCTACTCTATGGAGATCACAACACTGAATGAAAATGGAAGTGTGTGTGTCACAGGGATAAAAACCATTCAAACATAGCAAACATCCTCTCGTTCACTTGCTCACCGCATATTTGACAGCTTATAATGATATTAATTTCATAGTGAATGTTTGCAGATTTATAATAAAATCATTAGTTGAATCCCATTAATTATCATGCTTTGATATAGCAAACTAGTTGATATGTAAAGGTATCACTCAAATGACAAAATTTTTGTCATAGAATAAGTCAACAAGATGCCTTGAGCATATTATTTGTTAATATGTGGCACAAGCTCACATGTTTGGCCATCTTTGTTTCGGTATGTTAATAAAAAATTCATTCCCTTGATTTCAAATTTTAGAGATACTTTATATAAGAGAAAATCTAAGATTTCATTTGGCTTGAAAATGAGTTTTGTGTTTTTGACATGCATCTCAAATGGAAAACGAAAGGAGTTGGAAAACCCAAGCAATTCCAATATGAAAAGGTGGACAAAAGGAGACATTATTTCATTTTTTTCTAGTAAAAATTCATTTCATATTTTATATGTTAATACCATTTTCGAACTGATCGAGTTGATTTTTTATCCTTGTATTGTCTAATGTGATTTAAAATACAAGTGAAAAATAGAAAACAAGAATTTTTCTCAAATCTAAAAGACACCAAATGTTTAAACTCGCATAAGTTCAAAAGTTCCAAATGCATTCATTATTTATATAAAACAAGGAATTGTTCTATAAAATAATCAGTAAACATGAGCATGCAATACCTGTGAGCCAAACGTTCTAGGATCTCATAATATCAAATGGTTATCTGTTACCCCCAGTGACTACCGTATACTTCCTTCTCAATAAAGAAGATGCTAGAGCATCAGAATCCTTCTCGACTTGTTGAATGTAATCTTTGTATTCAGGAGTTTCCACTTTTTTTAAAGGAATGTTGTAGCAGTGATGTGGTTGTTATGCAACCCCACCTTGTAATGATCGAAAACAACAAATTTTAACACTATATATTGCTTTCATAATTTTGGCATAGTGAATTTCCACAATTGGTATATTCCTCCTTTTCCTACAAAAAATTATGCCTCTTCCTCATCCATAAAGGCTTTTGTGTGGTTTTGAAGCAACAATATCACAGTAGACAAATAGGCTATGACACTCAAGCAAATATTTTTTTTCAAATATGATCTAGTTTCATGTTTTATCTTTGATCAAAAATAAATTGAGAAGACATAACTTATAATGTGTATATGAGGTTGAAATGGAATAAGCTATATGTAATCAAGTTTTGTGACATGTCTTGATGGATGATAACAATTTAGTCATTGAATATGCATAATTTTCACTAAACTTTTTGAATTCCTAACATTACACAGTGATGTGTTACATATTGAGATAGCTCATAAGGCATATTTTACGCTAATTAAATGTGAATTATGGAACAAGTATTATGCTACAAAAATTCTAGTCTATAAGATTATGTGCTAGAATGATCAAACTCGACTTAGGGTAAGCATGTACCAAGGAACTGATAACCCCAAGGTGGTGTGCGTAGATTTACATCAATTCATACTAGTCGCCTAATGTAACGACCGCCCCGTACTAGCTGATAACCAACAAGTAGCGTTGTGATGATGCCTGGCTAATACAAGGCGATCATCAATGTTGAAGTAAGAAATGTCATAAAACTTGTCATATATCTCACAACGCATGGAACAAAGTATAATAAGACTTTTGTAAACTAGGTGACTCAAAGTCATCAGAGTCAACGATCCATATCACAACATAAGTACCAAATAGACAAATACAGTTACATATCCAAGAATACCGTCTCTTCCCAAATATACTACTAATGCCCAAAATAGTAATCAACAAAAATACACAGGGATAAGAGTATATATAATACATGGAAGCGTCCTACTCATCTTTGGACTACTACTCGAGCTCACCAACCTGTCTTTAGTCTAGTCATTTTAAGAGCATCCAGAGCAATAAGAAGCAAATCATAAAATCCCGAGTCAGACAAAGTCTAGTGTGAGCAATAACAATATCAATCAATAATACGATAATACAATGGGTATGAAGAATCATACCTGATCCGGTTTTGCATTTAAAGGGTTAGCACATATAAACATATAATCTACTCTATGGGAATCACAACACTAAGTGTGAATGGAAGTGTGCATGTCACGGTGATAACAAACATTCAAACATAGCAAACATCCTCGCGTTCTCTCGCTTATTGCATTGGATATACGATTAAGTTTGGCCTACATGGTTTTCCTATCCTTGCCACTAAGTGGGCTAGGAAACAAGACATACCAATTGGTGGAACCTAAGATGATGACCCCACACTAGGTCCGGATGTGGGTCTTCATGCTTCCTCGCGCTAGGAACAACATTCCTACACAAGGAGAAAAGGACTCGCACTAGTCCAAATGGACCACACAACGGCCATCCCTTTCCTCGGAGCACTCATGTAGGGCTTACGTATCCTAAATCCCTCTTGCTTTACGTATTTGTAGCAAAGTCTATCTAGAAAGTCACCACGATGGTTCCCAATCGGAGCCTTTATGATAACTCCCTATTTAGACTTGTTTCCCATCCTGGCTTAAGCTAGTCATATTAAAGTTTTTTCTTCTAAATAACTCGATTACCTTCATAGAGTAATATCACCCCAAACATTAGCATAGAGACCCTATTTCTCTGCTCATACCCGGATCGAACTATGTCGACCCAGACTAGGTTTTCCATTCCTGAGTCAACTATGTCGATCCAGGCATAATTCACCATATCCGGATCGACTATGTAAATCCAAACTTGATCTCTACTCCCCTAATCAATAATGTTGAATTGGGTTTATTCGATCTGAATTTAGATTGATTTTATCGATTAAAAATTTAAGCAACTTTTTGAGTTGACCCGCGGCTCGAACACCAAACCGGAACCCCATTTCTACCTCATGTTGCTTCCTTCCCACTTTTCTCTTGACTGAACCGAAGCCACTACCCTTAGCCAAACCGAACTTGTTTGTTCCATAACCTGATCCCTGTAACTCCAGACGACTTGAAATTTTGCCTATAGCCTCTTGAGACATTCCTTGTCGTCCCTACAAAGTTTCGTGCCAGTTTGATGATTTTGGGTTGGCTCGACCTGGTCGAACAAAAACCTATAACACTTCCAGAGCAATTTATAATGCCTTGGTTTACCATTCGACGATGTTTGCATCCATTCAACCTTCCTAAGAAATGTCTTAACATACCTAACAATTGAAACAACATATAAATCCACCAAACAAGATTAAAATGACCAAAGAAGCAATCTTCCCCCACTTCCCGAAATTACGGGATTTTCAAATCAATCTCAAATCAACTCAAACTTATATGTGTGTCATAACTTGATTAATTATGAATTATAAACATTTTTGCATGTTTTTATGAGTTGTTTATATGTTAACATGGCGTAATTAGAGAGTAAGAACACTATTACTCACCTTAATACTCCAAATGGCTAGATCTAAAAATAAATATGTTTGGCTCAGATCCCTAGTTGTTGAAACATCCTTTGTCCTCATTTGGAGGTTGATTTGACTTGATGCTAATTAGGCTGTTGGCTGATTATAGAAGGGTTTAATGATGGATTTTAGAGGTGGAAGCCATTAATTGGTTCTTAAATCCATTTTTGGAGTTGGAAAAGTGAATAATAGATTATTCTCCTACCCTTTCAGCTCCTACAAGTCATCAAACCGAAATGGTTATTGGGCCCTATCCTAAAAACACATTTAAGCCTAATTGAGCTGCTTAAACCTGACTAAAACTTATTTTAGCTATTGCTCCAAATTTTTAAGTCTATTTTCTTAACGTGACCACTTTAGGAAATGGAAAACCACCATATGAATCCAATCGAAGTGGTTTCAAGTCTAATTATTTACCAATTAAAAGTTATATGAAAAACATTCTCTCCAAGGGTAAAATAGTCACATTAAATGTGATGGCCCGCCCCGTACCAACCGACACTTCCTAAGAAATGCGTTATGCCAATGTCCAACCAGCACGGGACGGTCATCAAAGGAAAAGGGTTTGAAACTATGAATCATCAAGAACCTATAGTATACCTCACAGCGCATGGAATAAAATATAATGATAACATAACTTGACATAAAATAGGCAAGATTGTACATAAGCTGAAAACTAAATCATCATAGCAGCGGAATCCAAAATATAGCTTATGATCCAAACCATCATTATTACAACTTTAAAATACTGTCTCCAAAAAAAATAGAAAAGGTACACTACTAATGCCCAAAGTAGTGACCAGTAATAACACAGGGAGAATATATGTAAATGGTACGTGGAAGCCTCATGCTCATCTCCGGACAGCTACTCATGCATACCACCTAACCTATCTCTAGTCTGGTCGTTTAAGAGTACCCAGAGTAATTCGAAGAGGCATAAAACTCTGGGTCAAACAATATTCTGGTATGAGCAATAGCAGCAAAACAGAACAATAACAGGTATAAATAATCATACCTGAACCTAGACCTGCAAACAAAGAGTTAGCACAAAAAGATGTACAATACTCTAAGGTAACAAATATAAAGTGTAAAATAGAAGTGTACATGTCATGGTAATAGCAAACATCAAGCATAGCAATCATCCTCACATCTCTCACTCAGTGCGTAAAGCATAAGATATCCACCACTTTGATCACCAAATCCTTTGCTACAACCACTTTCCCTTGGGAGTCTTAATGACCCCATTGCGCTGGTCCATAGCCACTAATCCCTTACTACGATCACTTTTCCCTTAGGAGTCCTAATGGCCCCATTTCATTGATCCATAGCCAGGCTACGATAACTTGGCTTGTCAGTCTTAATGATCCCATTGCGCTGATACATAGCCACTAATCTGTCTTTCAGTGGTGAACTAAACCTATAGATATCGATAGCCCATTTGCATATGTCCCGCAGTAAAGTTCAACTCAAGAAGATAATATGTTGGTTCTCATCCGGATCCTGAATTTTGACTTCTCATTTGGACTACCTTTACATCTCGGGTTTTGGTCTCCTCCAGTTCGTGGTTTAGTTTCCATTCAGTTCGTTCGCTGTCCAGGCTCGAAGATCGGCTCGTGATCCCGCTTGCATCGGCTCGCGGTTCACAAATCTCCCTTCCTGGATCGGCTCGTGATGATGCTCCCCTTGCGGCTTATGGTACATTACTCGAGTCTAGTTCGTGGCATCGTACGGTGGAGCGGTTCGTGACTTGCAGTGGCTTGGTTCGTGGCTCACTTGGACGGTCGGCTCATGGCGTGGTTCGTGACTTCCTGCTCCGGTTCATGGCATCATTCTCGATTCGTGATCCCATAATGGTGGTGCCGGAGCGGCTTGTGAGAGGCCCCCAGGCGATCGTCTCGTGGTCTCTATCTCGGCTCGTGAGGGGGTGCTTCACGATCAGGGGTATGACCAATTTCCTGCAACTTTTCCAACGAGCTATTTACGCCATACGACGACATTTTCAACCAATCTAACTTTACTAAGCAATCATAAAATATTCCAAACAGTAGTAATAACATATAGAATCTACCATAAATAACAAAACAACAATTTAATAAGTTAAAATGGATCAGACATACCCAAAACCATGATTTTCCCTTAATCCCCCTTTATCATGTTTTAACTATATGATTAGCAAACCTAATCCAAATTAACGCAAATTTCTACCAAAGAAATAAAATACTATTTAAGAATATTTACATATTTTTCCACATTTTTCCGAGTCATAATTTTGCTAATTATCACTAATCACCCTTAATTAGTCGTAATTAGTGTAAAAACATGTTAAGCACTCACCTTAGCCACAATTAAATCTCTGATTTGGTTCGAATCCCAATGCAACAAAGCATCTCTACTTCCAATCTGATGTTAATTTGCCTTGATTAGCTTAATATTGGACTAAAATGTGATTAGGAGGTAGTTTAGAAGGTGGAGGCCATTGCTAGGGTTAGAGGAAGGCAAATGACGGCTAGAAAATGAATAAAACTGATTTTCCAAACCCTATTAGCCCTCCCATAACCCTAATCCCGAAATGGGTTATGGGCTTAACTACTAATCACCTGGTTAAGCACAATTATGCTGTTTTTCACCATCCAAACCTTATTTCAGCCATATCACTCAAACGGTAAGTCCGTTTGATTAATATGACCACTCTATGGAAAGGTAAACCATCATTCGAATTCAGTGGAAGTGGGGTCAAAACTCCTTACCAATCAAAAGTTATAGGCGAAACAAGATTCGCCAGGGGTAAAACGGTCATTTAAAATTCGGTAAAAATCATGAATATGGGAAATGACCCCAATAGTCATCTCCCAAAGTTACATGACTCTACGACTTCGTATGTGAATGAAATAAATATTCTACGATCCTCCGATGCGTAGAATGCGGTTTGTTACACTCTCTCCCCCCCTTAAGAAATTTCCCCCCAAAATTCCTTAATCAAGAAAAACAAACAATGGTGTCCCACATGTCTATCAGCCATTTACAAATAATCAAACGTTCATAATAACACAAAAATCCTATCCTAGCATGCAGGATAACTATATTGTTATTAAAATCTTACCAAGAAAAGAGTTCTGGATGGTATTTCCTTATGTTCTCCTTTGTTTCCAAGTACAGTAATTCTCATTATCGCCCAACTGAACCTTGACCAGTTTCACCGTCTTCCTTCGAAGTTGTTTCATATCATGCATGACAATACGAATCGTCCTACGACTCACAACTGCCTCGGATTCTACCTCGATATCGTCCAACTGATCTGGTGAAATAGTCATATCAAAATTGTGCACAAACTTCCTTAACTGGGAAACATGAAATACGTTGTGAACTCCTGCCATCTTGTCAGGCAACCCAACTTTATACGCCAAATTCCCCACTTTCTTGAGGACTGGAAATGAACTAACAAACCTTGGTGCCAATTTACCTCTCCTACCAAAACGAATTACATGCTTTAACGGAGAAATCTTGACGAATACCAAGTCACCAATGGAGAATTTCAATTCTCTTCATCTTTTATCAGCATAACTCTTCTTCCTATCTTGGGCAGCCTTCATTCGCTGTTGAATAACCCTAATCTTATCTGATGTTTCTCTTATTGCATCTGGCCCAAGCACAAATTTCTCACCGTTTCCAACCAACATGATGGTGTGTTACACGGTCTTTCGTACAAAGCTTCAAATGAAGCTATACCAATACTGTACTGGTAACTATTATTATACGCGAACTAGATGCAAATGGTCATCCCATGATCCACCAAAATCCAATATACAGGCTCTCAAGAGATCCTCTAATACACGATTCATCCTCTCTGTTTGACCATCGATTTGGAGATGGTGCACGGTACTAAGGTGTAATTCTGACCTTAATGCCTCTTGTAAGCTCTTCCAAAACCCACTAGTAAATAACGGATCTCGGTCGCCTACAATACCTTTGGGCACTCCATGAAATCTTACTATCCATTTCATATACAGTTCTGCTAACTTAGTTGTCGTTCTGTTCGACTGACCGGTATAAACCTTGCACTTTTGGTTAGTCAATCCACAATCACCCAAATACTGTCGTGACCTGATCTAGTCCTTGGTAAACCATCGATGAAATCCATTGAGACTTGTTCCAATTTCCATTTTGGAATTTCTAGCAATTGTAACAAACGACTAGGCTTCTTTTGCTCAGCTTTAACTAGCTGGCAATTCATGCATTTAGATATAAACCTTCCAACGTCTCTCTTCATCCCTTCCCAGTAGTAGGTCTGCTTCATGTCTGGATACATTTTGTTACCACCAGGATGTATAGTCAGTTTCGAGTGATGACACTCTCTAAGTACTTCATTTCTCAATGCATTAACATTGGGCACAACTAGTCTACCATTCTTTCGAAGCCATCTATCTCTATCAAATCCATACTTGTTCATCTCCTCACCATAGATACCCATCTCAACCTTGGAGATGATTTCCAATAGGTTAGGATCGTCCCTCTAACTGGAAACAATCCGCTCAATCAAAGTTGGTCTAATCGTCAAATTTGCTAACATTTCTGGATCCAATTCACACTTAGGTCTGAAATCATTTCCTGCAATATACTCCAGTTGCTTCCACTCAAGAAACATAGCCCCTAAGCTGGCATGTATCTTACTAAATGCATCAGCTACCGCATTGCCGTTCCTGGGTGTGTATGCGATATTGCAATCATATGAAGCCAAGAACTCTAACCATATCTGTTGTCGAACATTTAAATCCTTTTGAGAGAAAAGGTATTTTAATGATTTATGATTGGTAAACAACTTGAATCTTTCTCCCAAGAGATAGAGTCTCCGCATCTTCAATGTGAATACGATCGCTGCCAATTCTAGATCATGAGTAGGATACCTTTTCTCATGCGGTTTTAGTTGCCGACTAGCATAAGCTACAATCCTACCTCCTTGCATTAGTACAACACCTAGTCGATACCACATGCGTCCGTGTATACCATCATCTCTTCTTTCCCCTTAGTAATAACCAACACTGGCGCACACATCAACTTTTCCTTTAGACTCTTGAATGCATTCCCACACTTTTCGTCCCAAGCAAAAGCTTGATTCTTCTTGGTCAACTAAGTTAACGATGCCGCTATTTTGGAGAAGTCTTGGATAAACTTACGATAATATCCAACTAATCCTAAGAAACTTCTAACGTTCTTTGCATTCTTCGGCGTAGTCCAAACTTGCACCGTAGCTACTTTCGCAGGATCCACGGCAATACCATTTTCTGAAACAACATGGCCTAAGAATCTCACTTCCCTCCTCAAGAAGTGACACTTAGAAAATTTTGCTTTCAATTGTTGTTTCCTCAACATCTCCATCACTGTCCTCAAATGTTCCTTGTGTTCTTCCTCTGTTCTCGAGTAAACCAAGATATCATCCACGAACACAAGAATAAACTTATTTAACTGATCTTTGAAAACCCTATTCATAAGATCCACAAAATATGCGGGTGCATTAGTCAACCAGAATGGCATGACCAACCACTCATAAAATCCAGACGGCGTCCGAAATGCTGTTTTAGATATACTCTCAGCTGCTACTCTAAGCTGATGAAATCCTGTCGTGAGATCCAACTGGGACAAAAATCTTGTTCCATTTAACTGATCAAATAAATCATCTGTCTGTGAAAGAGGATACTTATTCTTCCTAGTCACCTTGTTTAACTCGCGGTAGTCCATACATAAGCGAAGGGAACCATCGGTCTTAGTGGCGAATACAACTAGTGCTCCCCACTCGGAAACACTTCTTTGAATAAATCCCTTCTTCAAAAGATCGTTTACTTGCACCCCAAGCTCTCGCTGCTCCCATGGAGCCATACACGAAGTGGTATAACTATAGGTCTGATATCTTTCACTAAATTAATCCGAAACTCGATCTCTCGATGTGGTGGAAGTTCGGTCACTTCCCAGAAGATGTCTGTATACCCGCCAGTAATAGGCACATCTGACAACTCATCAACCAGGATGTCGAGGGAATTTAGAAAACTAGCCATCACCTCATCACTAGGTAGGCAACCAAATAGTACCCTCCACCCATCATCTGCTCTAATGATCACCGAAGACCCCTCATAGTCAACCACCACCCCATACCTTTGGAGCCAATCGACTCCCAAAATAATGCCAAACCCAGTGAAGCCCAAAACAAAGCAATCACAAGCAAATATACATCCATGACTTGATAACACCAAATTACGAGAAATTATACTAAGGCTAGATGAACCTTCGAACGGGTTCGTCACAACTAAAGGTCTATCGACAATCTTGGGTTCCAATCCCAACCTATCTACCAGGTCACTAGATATGAAGGAATGGAAAGTCCTGGTATTAAACAACACTCGAACCGGAACATCATAAATAGATAGCATACCTTGAATAACGATACCCTTCCCTTGTACACTGCAGTTGGGGTATTCGACGAAGGAGGAATAGCATTGATAGTATATGCTTTCACAATCTGCTTCTCTTTAGGAGGTTGCGGACATTTATCCTTGTGATGTCCCACTTGGCCGCAACTGAAGCACTTCCTGTCCGCTGTCTTTGCTCAACAATTTTTGGCATAGTGGCCCTTCTTGCCACATCTATAGCACTCAACATCTTTCTTCTTCTTCTGACCATCCTTAGCTTGGTTACGTTTCCGATTATTATGTGAATTACTCTTGCCTCCACTGCTTGCCTGCGGCTTTGGCTCCTCTTGCAGATATAATAGAAACCTTGGTGTTCAACTCAGGGTAAAGGCTCTCATATCTCAATGTCTTTCCCACAATATATTTGAAAGTCTCATCGATATGGTTTATAAGTCTCTCCCCAAATACTCATCTAGGCCAGTTATGAACTTCTCGTTCTTCTTATCGACCGTATTGATAAGGGACAATCCATACTTAGATAAGGTATCAAATTCAGTAATATACTCCGAGATTTCCCTACCATCCTACTTAAGCTCCAAGAATTTCCTAAAAATTCCGATTTCTGAGCGGCTGGAATAAACTTATCATTGAATCGGGCCTCAAACTGATTCCAAATAACTTGATCCTCGGGAGTAGCTATTTTAATGGCATTCCACTAATTCATAGCCCATCCTTGAAGCTGACGCGATGCTAGCTTTCTCTTCATCGCATCATCGATTCCCAAATCCTCGAACATGCATTCACAACTATCAAGCCAATCTTGAACCTCCGTAGCCGATTCCATTCCGTGGAACAACTTTCCACCAATATTAGTATAATCCTTGTTGAGCTTGGCGAAATCGGCCCTAGGCGCCTGCACTACTGCACCACCACCATTAGCAACATTAGGAACGGCCCCCTGAGCATCCCTCAGCATCCCCCTCATGAAGGTAGTAAACATCGTTCTCATATCAGGGACATTCCTATCATTGGCCCCTGAACCCGTACTCCTCGTATATCGGCTCATCATTCAGTCTGTAAAGAGAAAATGATTAACCATCCCCTTAGTGGTGCCAGTGAAGTGCGACTTCATCCTTAGCTATACTAATAGTGTGTGTATATATATAGCTTTTGATAACCAAAATATCACAAATACGCGCTCTCGTATACGTATATTATCTCTCTATGGCATTTTCCCCTAGGTTAACTACGTAACCTGGGCTCTGTTACCAAGTGAGACGACCCACCCCGTACCAGCCGACACTTCCCAAGAAATGCGTTGTTCCAATGTCCAACTAGCACAGGATGGTCGTCAAAGGAAAAGGGTTTGAAACTATGAATCATCAAGAACCTGTAGTATACCACAAGCGCATGGAATAAAATATAATAATAACATAACTTAACATAAAACAGGTGAGACAATACATAAGCTGAAAACTAAACCATCATAGCAGTGGAGTCCAAAAAACAGCTTATGATCCAAACCATCATTATTACAACTTCAAAATACTGTCTCTAAAGCAAAATAGAAAAGGCACACTACAAATGCCCAAAGTAATGACCAGCAACAACATAGAGATAATATATGTAAATAGTACGTGGAAGCCTCCTGCTCATCTCCGGATAGCTACTCATGCATACCACCTAACCTGTCTCTAGTCTGGTCGTTTAAGAACACCCAGAGTACTAAGAAGAGGCATAAAACTTTGGGTCAAACAAAAGTCTGGTATGAGCAATACGAGCAAAACAGAACAATAACAAGTATAAATAATCATACCTGAACCTAGACCTGCAACCAAAGAGTTAGCACAACAAGATGTGCAGTACGCGAAGGTAACACTAACATAAAGTTTAAAATAGAAGTGTGCATGTCATGGTAATAGAAAACATCAAGCATAGCAATCATCCTTACATCTCTCACTCAGTGCGTAAAGCATACGATATCCACCACTTTGATCACCAAATCCTTTGCTACGACCACTTGCCCTTGGGATTCTTGATGACCCCATTGCTCTAGTCTATAGCCACTAATCCCTTGCTAAGATTACTTTGCCCTTGAGAGTCCTAATGGCCCCATTGCACTGATCCATAGCCATGCTACGATCACTTGCCCTTGGGAGTTTTAATGATCCCATTGCGCTGATCCATAACCACTAATATGTCTTTCAGTGGTGAACTAAAGCTATAGATATCGAAAATCCCTTTGCACACATCCCGCAGCAAAGTCCAACTCAAGAAGTTAATACATTGGTTCCCATCTGGATCCTGAGTTCTAACTTCTCATTTGGACTACCTTTGCATCTCAGGTTTTGGTCTCCTCCTATTTGTGGTTTAGTTTCCATTCAATTTGTTCGTTGTCCAGGCTCGAAGACAGGCTCTCGATCCCCCTTGCATCGACTCGCGGTTCACGAATCTCCCTTTCTGGATCGGCTCGTGATGATTGCGGCTTGTGGTACACTACTAGAGTCCAGTTTGTGGCATGTATGGTGGAGCCGTTCGTGACTTGCAGTGGCTCAGTTCATGCCTCACTTGGACGGTCGGCTCGTGGCATCATGGTCCACTCGTGGTTCGTGACTTCCTGCTTCGGTTCGTGGCTTCCTGCTTCGATTCGTGGCATCATGGTCCACTCGTGGTTCATGACTTCCTGCTTCGGTTCGTGGCTTCCTGCTTCGGTTCGTGGCATCATGCTCGGTTCGTGATCCCCTGGTGGTGATGCTGGAGCAGCTCATGAGAGACCTCCAAGCGATCGGCACGTGGTCTCCATCTCGTCTCGGGGGTGGGGAGGGGGGGGGGGCTTCACGATCGGGGGTATGACCAATTTCGTACATCTTTTCCAACGAGCTATTTACATCATACGACGACGTTTTTGACCAATCTAACTTTATTAAGCAATCATAAAACATTCCAAACAGTAGTAATAACATATAGGACCAACCATAAACACCAAAACAACAATTTAACAAGTTAAAATGGATCAAACATACCTAAAACCATGATTTTCCCTTAATCCCCCTTTATCATGTTTTAACTATATGATTAGCAAACCAAATCCAAATTAACCCAAAATTCTACCAGAGGCATAAAATAATATTTCAGAATTTTTACATATTTTTCTAAGTCATAATTTTGTTAATTATCACTAATCACCCCTAATTAGCTGTAGTTAGTGTAAAAACGTGCTAATCACTCACCTTAGCCAGAAATAAATCTCAAATCTGAAAATATCTCTGATTTGGTTCAAATCCCAATGCAACACAACAGCTCTACCTCTAATTTGATGTTAATTTGCCTTGATTTGATGCTGATCGGCTTAATATTGGACTAAAATGTGAATAGGAGGTAGTTTAGAAGGTGGAGGCCACTACTAGGGTTAGAGGAAGGTAAATGACGGCTAGAAAAATGAATAAAACTGATTTTCCAAACCCTATCAGCCCTTCCACAACCCTAATCCCGAAATGGGTTATGGGCTTAGCTGCTAATCACCCGGTTAAGCCCAATTATGCTGTTTTTCACCTTCCAAACCTTATTTCATCCATATCTCCCAAACGGTAAGTCCGTTTGATTAATGTGACCACTCTACTGAAAGGTAAACCATCATTCAAATCTAATGGAAATGGTTTTAGGTCAAACTCCTTACCAATCAAAAGTTATAAGCAAAACAATATTCGCCAGGGGCAAAACGTCATTTAAAATTCGACAAAAATCGTGAACATGAGAAATGACCCCAATAGTCGTCTCCCAAAGTTACACGACTATACGATTTCGTATGTGAATGAAATAAATATTCTACGATCTTCCGATGCGTAGAATGCGGGTCGTTATATTAAAAATCGACAAAAATGGTGAAGACAGGAAATGGATTTACTAGTTATTTCCCAAGGTTATAACATCTTACAATGTCGTATAAAAATAATTTAAATATTCTACAATCCTCTGATACATAGAATACAGGTCATTACAGCTAACCCACAAGCATGTTCTAAAACACAAAGTCCCTAAGCTGTTGTGTAAATCGTCTTATACCGTCCTTTTTTAACCACATTCTTCAAAAATATGACCACTTGGATTTCACCAAAAGAGACCAACGCTGACATAATTCATGTAATCTATCTAACAAAACTGATAACTAACCATAATTCAACTATTAGATTTTGATGAATTGACAGTGAGGTATTCGCTCGACTTCTTCAAGAAGCGTATTTGAGACAAATAAGTCATTTTAGCAAGCTAATTTTACTAACTAATGCAATGGTTATACAATAAAAACAATCACGGCAACAAGTTTTTGAAGTAAGCAAAATTTCATTATAAATTTTTCATAAGCAACAAATAGATGGAGAACTATGCCAACAAAAATTATCAAGTCATGAAACATCTTTAAAATAATAAACAAAGAATACATCGACATAAAAAGGAGATTAAATCATTGAAAACACAAATAGAAACTTTGGAAATTTCGATAGTGACTACTTTCAACCCATCGTCGATAATTTTGCCATGGAAATATTAATATACCTTCATTAAACCTTGATGAAAACCATTGAAATACATTCATCTGTACCTTATTCAACTTCATTTCCAGCTCAAGTTTTCATTAGGTTTTAGCAAGAATCAAAGAGTAGTTTTGAGCATGCATATTAAGAAATATGCATATATTGATTTGGGATTATTTCAGCAAAAATTCAACATATAATGATGTAACTATAAGCTCTCAAAACTAACCTCAATATAAAATATGTAAAAAAACAGAGACACAATATCATGATTCAACAAACAAAAAGCACAATACAATGACATGCAAAATGTTTAAGTTGGGATGGGTGAGATTAAACTCAACTTATAGATTGCAGCAAGATTTAATCTCAAAAATTGGAATTTTTAGGGTAGAAAGTGGCCCCAGTCACATGTACTAGAAAGAACACTAAAATGCAGAAAGAAGTTGTTAACCCAAAATCATTCTTGTAATGTGAAAGAAGGACAGAATAAAAGAGGAAGATCTCCAAAAGTAGTTAAATATCAGAATAGGAAGGTGAAATGTTCCAAATTTAGCAGACGACAAGGTGAAGCACACACATACATGCTTAGGCACCCCGCCTTCGGAGGTAACCCAATTTAGCTATCAGTAGATCCCTCCAAAAGAGATGAAGCAAGGCTTTCAATGCATATCTCGGATGCTTAAGGAAAATAAGTCACAATTGTAATAACACAAAAGGCAACAAATCCAGACCCAAAGCCTCTAAGCATCAAAGGAAAACATGGGACAAAAGGACAAGAAGGCTGAAAGGTCCTGCACGATCATTTCTTTCAGACCCAACTAAAAGTTCCCTTCGATAAGGATCTATAAAGAATCCGCATGAATCTCTCTCTCGAATGGAAAGCATATGGGAACCCCGTCAAAATTATCGAATATCAAAGAAAGAGCTCGTAGACCCAACTGAACCAAAGAAAGACCTGATTCAAAGTAGCTTCCACAATAAGCTGGGAGCCAACATAAACCTATGCCTCTCGCATCTATTTAAACTGAAATCGAAGAAGCTAATCTGGAAAAGTACTAATAAGAAAGAAGAGTCGATGCATGGGAGCCTTCGTATGACCTTTGAAAAACGCTCTGAAGTTATGGTTGGTCGAAACCACTGAAGTCGAAGGAAAGTCATGCTGCTCCTATAAATAGTACCCTAGAAGTCCAAGATTGGGACATTTGGTTCATTTCCAAAATTTGTAATCTAAAAATTATGGAGTGGAACCCTAATTTCAAAACTGAATTGACGAAATTTTCCAATTTCTTCGATTCTCAACTAGCAATAAAGATGATCCAATAAATTTGGTCATTGATTTTTAATTTTAAGAGAATGGAGCATGATTAACCATGATTATTAACTCTCTTAATAGTTGATAATAGATGATTTATCTTATACTTTCTTACTTTTATTCATCCAAATCTATAGTGTAAACCCAAAGAGAGGAATTGTGGCAATACCGGCAGTAGTCTCTCCTATAGGCTAGTCAGCTACTATTCCCAATGGAAACAGCTCCCAATAGGAAGCTCATATTGAGTTATGCCTCTCTTTTAAGGGTTTCCCATTGTAGTTCACTTCTCACCTAGAAAGGTATCATCTGCCACAAAAAGGGTTAAAATTACCATGTAGGTTTAAAGTCCAAAGTTATGTGTTAAAATCCTTTATGGAAATGTCAAATGAGTTTCAAAACTATAGCAGCAGCAAGTCCAACGATGTTAATAATCATTTCTCTGGCTAGCATTTTGTTCACTAAAAGATTATTCTGGGGTTTTAATCATTTTTAAGGCTAACATTTTTGATGCTAGAAGAAGAGCTTGAACCGCCAACTTTGTAGTTAATATAAACTAATTTTATCTTCGTATTTGGTTTGATGTAGGGAATCACGAAAACTAAATCGAAGAAACCAGACGCGATTAATGAAAATGAAGTTCACAGCTCGCGAGTTGAAGAAGATGATGTTCCATCTTTCAACCAAGCAAGCGCTCTACCAGGGGAACCCTCTAATATAGAGTCTCAAGGGGAAAACATGGAAAAGATTAACCAATTAAAAGTTGAGGTTGCTTGGTTGAAAAATTCTAATAGACGACATACTTTCTCAAAGGAAAACAAAAACCCAGAGTAACGCTAAGAACATAGGCCAAGAAAATGAGTCCAAGAAGAAGGAGTCTAAGGCTACTCAATATGTGGACTAGAAGAACGAACCACCGAGAAAAGGAACCTATAGAATAAAAATACAATGGTTGATTATCAATGAAAACTGCAAAGTAAGGCGGAGCAATCCGGAAGCTCTACCATCGATGGGTACAAAACCATCGACGAAATTACCCTGATGCTTACATAAAGGATTTAATAGTAAAAGATTCACTCAACGCGAATGTGTAGAGGACCTATGATGCTGAGCAAAATGGAAACGACAGAGTTGCTCCGTTCACAGAGGAAATAATGTGCGTATCACTTGTTTGATCATAAAGGTATAACTTGAATTTATCTCCTGATAATGTTTGATTAAATTGTATAATTTATGTCTTATAAATAGGTACTGTGGTAGATAAAAAAGTTTGTCATCCAAGAAACTATGATTTCTACATGTGCTTTCATGCAGGGATGACCGGGCCCTTAACCGAGACTGCATTAGGATGGACCGAGCGAGTATCAATTCAATCAAGCGACGAATGTAGAGTTGTTATGTACCATACAGGTATAACTTGTTTGATTATAGAGGTATAACTTGAATTTATCTCCTGATAATATTTGATTAAATTGTATAACTTGTGTTTTAAAAATATGTATTGTAGTAGATAACAAAGTTTGTCATCCAAGGAACTACGATTTCTGCATGTGCTCTCATGTAGGGATGAAGCATAATAAATAATTTCCAAAAGATCAGAATTTCCAAAGATGCGGTTAGTTGCACACTCAATAATTTGCACAAGTAATAATTTATATGAGATTATGTTTAATTAGGTCTAGGTTAATTGATGCATTAGGTACAACTAGAAGCCTTGTTATTCAATTAATTATGATTTTGAGCCGTATCTAAAAGGACATAAGTTGTATCTAATAAGTATTGGCAACTAAACAATTAATTACGGCTCTGAATCATATCTAATTGATTAGTTATATATACGACCATATGTTGTATTTATTGAGGAAATTAGGCATTGTTTAAAGCCGTATCTAATCATTAAAGTCGCCAATTTTAGCTACGGATAAGAGTCGTATTAAACATCGTTAGAAACAACTTTTAGCCATAGCTAAATTACATTTATGGGTTAGTGCTAGTTTATGTAGTTATCTGTGATCATATACATTTGTTTCGATGAGAAATTATATCTTTATAAACATATAGTCAAAATAGGCTCCCTATCCAAAATTTTGATGTTATATCCTCTTCAATTCTTCTTGAAGTCATCCTAAACCTTTTTTGAATGATAGTATGGTTGTTGTTGTATATGCACGTCAAATTTTAGGTCATTATGACCTTTGTAGTTCATTTAAACATGGTGTCAAACTTTGAATCGGAAGAGAAATACACCTAGGTGAAAATCCCACCACTCATATTTTGTTGAGCTATTTCATACATTGAATTGGTGAAGTTTTTTGCGATTTTTGCAATTGATTTCGTGAACTATTTCGCGAAGTTTTCGACATCGTGCACATTTTATAAAACAATTTTAAAAACGAATTTTCTCTCTCTCTCTTTCTCTCTCTTTCCCTCTCTCTCTCTCTCTCTCTCTCTCTATATATATATATATATATATATATATATATATATATCGCTTTGAGACAAATATTTTTCTATGTTTTGTTTTGTAAAAATAATTCATCTCATTGTTATACCATATACAATATTTTTCGATATATAAAGATTTTAAAAAACAATTCAAATGATTTCAAAATCATTTTATAAAACTGTTTTCTCAAACCAAGTAATTTTAATATATAAAATTACACCTTTTTGCATACTTTGGAAAAGAGAAAAAAATTAAATGATTCAATAAATCACATGATATGGAATACGTAAATTAATTATATTGGTAAATTCTAGACTCGTTGATTGAAGCAATTTCAATTTATCGATGTGAAGTAGGCTAGTAGTGAATCAATTATAAAATGTGCGGTATAGGACGTATTGTCTTCACTTTTAAGATTACTATTTGGAAGTCTATGACACATTCTTTGTTGTTTGTTGCTAGTGTTGGCTCTGGAGGGAGGCGCCTGGAAGTGGGGTATTATATACTTATTTACTAAGCATGGGGGTCAAGTCACACTCGAGCAGGGGTTGTAGTGACTAGCGCTTGAATACGTATATAGTACTAGGCAAAGGTCTAGGAGGATCACCGTTGTTGATGAACGTGCACTTTTCTTTTTTGGATCTATTTTATGATGCTGTTATTGATTCTATCCCTCTTTGCCTCTTTGGATCTATTTATGATGATTTGTAGTTGTTGAATTTGTTCCCACATTTGAGAGATATTTTGAGGCTTATATATATTTATTTAAATTGATCACTTACATGTTGAATAGACCCTTACATGAGATTTATATGTTGGCATTTGATGGGTTTTCCTTTGTTGTTATGGAGATTTTATGTACGTGCTTAGCACTTGTTGTTAATAGAAAATCTTTACATTTGTATATTGATGCCATACCTGAGACTTTTACATGATATTTAGTTGTATTCTTTCTCATGAATCCTACGTTGTATCAAGTTGGCCTTACTCTTTCTCTACTTGAGAAGAGTTATTCCCTATGATACTATATTCATCTGTTACATTCTACTTATTTTGTTGAAACTAGATTGGCCCACGTATTTTTTATACTTGGGTTAGACAAGCAATTTTAGGATAACTTCTATTGTAGATACCATCCAATCCAACTTTTGTTATGGACCGCTTATTAGCTTTCTACATCTAGGTGTACTTTGGATTAATGACCTCGTTATTTTGTTGTGTACTCTGCTATATGTGTGTGTGTATGTGTATTTTATTATGTTATTATGTTTTATGTGTATTGTGGTTTTATAACCACTTATGCATGCCACTATGTATTGTACTTGATGTGTATGTATAAATATGGCTATATTCATTGTTTTGTGTTCTATACTATTTAATATTGTTGTGCTTTGTTCTAGATTGATCCATTAGCCACCTATTATGTTAGGCGAGAATTAAGTATGTCGAACCTCTTGAGGTAAATAATCATAATAATAATAATAATAATAATAAGCACTATGTCGACATACTTAATACTTTTTAAAGTAAGATTTATGAATTGTCATTCCTAGCTGGCCCTATTCTCTGTATTTGCCGACGACATTATTGGTCAATGCACTTTGTTAATAGGGTCTCAAGGTGAGGCATCACATAACCAAAGAGCTCACAACTTATCACGTGTCCTTCTAGCCGTCTCCAACCGTAGCTAAGCTGGAAATGAAAACCGACACTAGTGGTGTCGCTATTTTGAAAGTGTTAGGTTGCATGGCATCACATTTAGTGTTGGTTAGCGACAGCTAGCTACCGCCATCGATGTTTTTTAGCAATCGCTAACTATAGTCGTTCTTGTAGTGGACTTCATCCTTAAGCTAATCAAGGGCTTCCTCACTATAACAGGTCCTATAACAAGGGCATGTGGATGAAGCTGAAGGCCCTATTCCCTGGATGTGCTCCGAACTTGCACTATTATGCAGTGGTATGGATGTGCCAGGACTATGTGCTTTGGATGTTCCAAAAGCTTGTTCCTTCTACTAGTTTCTTCAGAAGTTCCAGGGACTTTGTGCTTCTTAGAGTGAGCCTTTGCTTGTTTGTTGTAGTTTCCTTCATAAGTGCTTTGATTTCGTATGTTCAGTGTCTGAATATATGGTTGTAAGGCTCGATAGTCCGGGCTTTGCTAGTACATTATCATCTAGCTGATTGTTCTTGTACGTTCCAGGTTAGAGTAGTTTATGTATTATTAGTATTCCTTCCTAATAGGTCCTAGTGATACAATGGATGGATTTTTGGTGTTAGCTATGACTATTTGCAACACTAAATCACCTTTCCAAAATAAACTTACTTTGACTTTTGAGCTGTATATTTGGACATTCTTCACAGATATACAGTTGTTCGTCTAATAGTTTCTTCCCTTAGTACATCAATTAGATCAAGCGATTCCTCATTTAGTTCTTTGTTTGGATAAAATGCATAGGAAAATAGTCAATGATATGGAACTTCTACTCCTACAAGAAGCATGGCTTCAATTCTGTAAGTTAATGAGTAGGGGGTATGCCCTATTGCAGTTTTAGTTGAAGTACGATAGGCCTACAGAACTGAGAAAATTTTTCAACCTAACATCCTATAGCCTTGTTTAATTGCTTCTTAAATATGGTTTTTAATGTCTTATTTGCTGCTTCAATGACTTCATTTGCATTTTAATGGGCCATGGATGAATAGTTTCTGTAATTCCATTAGGATTGCAAAATTATGTAAATTCTTCGCTTTCAAGTTAAATTCTATTATCTGAGATGATTTTTGCTGAGATCCTAAACCTCGTGACAATGTTCTTCATTACAAATTTGGGAATTTTCCCAAATAAATATTTGACAAAGGATATGTTACTGCTAATTCAGTGAAGTAGTCGATGGCTATTATCACAGACCTGGCTCCTCTATGGATAATGGTCGTATCATCTTAATTCCACATACATCAAAAGGCCATGGATTCACAGTTGAAGTCAAACCAATTGGAGGTAAGTGTAGGCTTTTGATAACCTTTAGAACCTATTGCACATTTTGAAGAGACCGATTGCACTTTTAGTAAAATAGGTTTTGTTGCAGCCATGCCTCATAACTCTTTTAGCTAATTTCATTAGATTGATCACCATAAAAACCTTTAAGAGCTTCACTTAGCAATTTAGCCCTAGTTTCAAGGCTTACACATTGCAGATACGACAATGAGCCTCTTTTCTTATATAGCATGTTATCCACAATAATGAAAGAAGGAGTTTGACATTTCCTTCTTCTTGCTCCGTTTTTATCGTCGTGTAATATTACTTTAGTCAAGTATTTACTGAATGGAGAGAAGCAGATGTCGTTATGATAATCATGTGCTTTGATGGGTGATGATTCACATGGAAATATTATTTCCTCATCTAATCTTTCATTGAGTGAACATGCTTGAGAGATATGGTTAACGTCATTAGTTTTTTTTCCTTGCTGATGTTCCTTTTCATTTGTGGTTGGTTAGCTTAGTAACCTACTAAGACAGTTTTTGCTTTGGGTGTTCCCTTGAGCTGGCTAACTTGGCTGAAGAATCTTCTTGCGAGTTTTTTCTATGGGGATTTTTTGTATAGCAAAGTCCACTAATTGAGCTTGCATTTTCAAAATCTTTTTAGTATGTAAGGATGAATTTGTTCCTTTGTTTGGAAAGTATTTGATTCATCATTAGCCCAGTCTCGCTATAGCTTTCAATTTTTGGAAATTTCAATTGTAAGGATAATTCCAATCCTACTATCATTGATCGTATTAGGCTACGTTGTTAGTAGCTTGAAATTCCAACTTCATGGCGTAGTGAAAATTATGTCCATTGGGAGTGATGACTATATACCCGACTCTTGATCCATGCTCATATGCTACAAATAGTTGTTATTTTGGTTTGAGATTCATTTCTTTTTCTGATTTCTCTTCAATGAAACTTGTGCAATAATTAACAAAATCAGCTACTGGTTGTCCTTTCATTTTCATTCGAAGTAGAAATTCAATATCATACCGACTCAATTCTTTGCTTCATTTTGCTAATCTTTGATACGTATAAGGCTTTTTGAAAACTTATTTCAGCAGCTAGTTAGTTAAGACTTTGATTAGATGTGGTTTGAAATAAGATCTATACTTTTTGGCTATGAATAAATGGCAATAAGCTAGCTTCCCTATCACTGGGTATCTGATTTTGTATCCTTTAGTCTCTTCCTAACATAGTAAAATTGTAAATCCCTTTAGTACTATGATTCTATTTGAACTGACTACATGTTATAATAAGGCCATGTAGAAATAAAGATCATCTATTTCTAGTGTACTAGAATTTCAATATGGCATTTTAGTTCTTGGAAAGCTACCTTGCATTTTTCTTACCACTCGGATCTCTTTCTCTTTTTATCATATTGAAAAATGGAATACATATGTAAATTGCCTTTGAGATGAATCTATTGAGTGCCACTACTCTTTCATTCAAACTCATAATATCTTTGCTTATTTTTGGCTCTACCATTTTTCAAATAGCTTTGGTTTGGTCACATTAGCTTATTTTTTATGTACCGTATATTGTCTCAATCATTGTTGCAATTTTTTTTCTAGGCTCTGCTAGACACTAGGCTAGCCTTTTTAGGGACTGAAATGTTGATTATGATGGTTGTGATGACAAAAACTTGTCTCAATTATTATTGTTACAAAATATATACTAACACTGTTATCTAGAATAAATAAATATATATATGTATATGCATATATATATATATGTATGTATGTATATATGTATGTGTGTGTAGGAAATCTACACAAGAATTGATTATTGAAGACTGTACAGTAGAGAATCAAGATTTCAAAGTAGAAGAGTTCAAGATACAAGACTCATGAGTATCAAGAATTCAAGAGTTCAAGAAATATAGAGTAATAGTGTATAAAAATCTTGTTTAAACTATGGTTAGCACTAAACTTTGTTTTCAATCTTCTTTCACTTTGTTCAAATGTTTTCAAAGATTACTTTCTTATTTTAAATCTATTTTCAAATTGATTTCAAAATTACTTCCTCATTATAATTTTATATCTTTATATTCTTAAATTTATTTTAACTCCTGAAATATTTCAACTCCTGTTTTTTAAATTTATACTTAATAATTTTAACTCCTAATTCAAATGGTTTATACTTATAAATTTAATACTAATTTTATTATAGTTACTAATGTTTTCATTTTCCTTATTTACATCATGTTTTAAATATATTCATAATTTTTTCTCTCTCTCTCTCTCACTCTATATATATATATATATATATATATATATATATATATATACACACACACACTTTTACATCACTTTATATTTAGATTTTCAATCATCTTAATATTATATATATATATATCTACTTGAAATACTCTTTTTAATATAAAGGAATATATTTTGTTTTAACTCAGAAATCACCAGAATTTATTTAAACATTGCTTACATTGATTTAAAAAATTATTTTTGAACATACCAGTATGTGTTGACATATACAAAGTGGTACGTTGACATATGTACCATTTGTTTGAAATTTAAATTTAACACCCCATGTCCACTAATGTCACTCATAAAGGGAATGCATCAATGTCCATGAAGCGTTATTGTTGTATAGAACAGATAAATTACAAGAATAAATAAATAAAACAACACAGCGGAAGTTAAAACTTATTTCATAGCATCATAACTCAAAACGAGTTTACATAAGTAGTCTCCAAAACCATTACAACAAGATCAATAGTCTTTTCCAAAAACTTCAAAGTACATAAAGAAGCAAATACTTAAATAACATAAATGCATAAATCCCTACTGAGCATAAGCAAAGCCATAAAGATGAGAGAGTCCAAAGCGATACATCTATTCTCTTCAAGCAACTGAAAGAAGTCGGCACCAAGCTGTAGTATTCCCTCCTTGCAAACCTGAGGGAGGGGGGGGAAGAAAAGAGGTGGAAAGGAAAGGAGGTCAGACATAAAGTCTGGCGAGTGCGATAACTTTAACAATATAATTATCAAAATAACTAGGATAAGGCATAAGCTGGAAAATAAGGAAATGATTGTGAACAATTGGGTATGTCAGAACAAACAAGGAAATAAGACGAACAAAGATAACGTTACAGGCGCCCCTAATCACTATAGGATAATTACTATACTGCACCACCGCTAGTCACTCTAAAGGTTGATCCCGCATACAGAACTTAATACTGCTAATGGTAGTTTCATGTACCCCTAACTACCTCCTTAGGTGCCGTCTGCCCCTATCTCCGCTAGGTGTACCCACTACCGTGTAACAACCCGCATTCTACGCATCGGAGGATCGTAGAATATTTATTTCTTTCTTATATGAAGTCGTATGGTCATGTGGTTTTGGGAAACGACCATTGGGTTCATTTCCCATGTTCATGATTTTTACCCATTTTTAAATGACCATTTTGCCCCTAGCTGATCTTGTTTCGGCCATAACTTTTGGTTGGAAAGGAGTTTTGACCTGAAACGACTTCCATTGGCTTCGGATGATGGTTTACCTTTCCGTAGAGTGGTCACATGTGGAAAACGGACTTACTGTTTGGGAGAAATGGCTGAAATAAGGTTTGGAGGGTGAAAACTGCTTAACCGAGCCAAATAGGATGATTAGTGAATGGGCCCATAACCCATTTCGGGATTAAGGTTATGGGGAGGCTGAAAAGAGTTAGGGTTTCGTTCCATTTCAGTTTTCTAGCCTCCACTTACCTCTTAGAAACCCTAAAAATGACCTCCAACCTCTAAATCACCTCCAAATCACTTTCTAATCAAGGATTAAGCTTAGCAACATCAAATCAAGGGAGATCTTCACCAAATCAAGATTAGAGCTACTGTTTAGCATTGGTATCCGTGCCATATCAGAGATTTATTTCAGATCTAAGGTTTATTTATGGCTAAGGTGAGTGATTTGCATAGTTCCTCACTAATTATGGTTAATTAAGGGTAATTAATGTTAATTAGCGAATTTAAACATGATAAAATTCTGGAAAAATATTTATAAATTCTTAAATAATGTTTAAGACCTCCGTTAGAAATTGGGTTTGATTTGGTTAAGTTTCGCTAATCATATCATTAGTTTTGCTTAAGCACGCTTAAGAGAAAATATGGGTTTTTGGCTATGTTTGATCCATTTTAACTTATCATATTGTTGTTTTGATCTTTATGGTTGATTATACATGTTGCTATGACTGTATGGTATGCTTTATGATTGATTAGAATAGGTAGAATGGTCGAAAACGTCGTCGAATGGCGTAAAACAGCTCGCTGGACAAAGGGCAGGAATTCGGATCAGATGGGGGATTGAGGGCCGGACCGGATCGCCCTATGGGGTCGTGGAACCACATCACAAACCAAGCCATCTCCTCCGAACCGAACCATCTGTGTGAGTTCCACGAGCATCAAATGTGAACTGCCTCTCATACCCGATCCGAACCACTCGAAAGAAGGAGCTCCGACTTGATCCGCTCATGGATGGTGAGCACGAACCGTTTGTACTTGGCCTGGAGGAGCGCTTTCTCCGACCCGAACCGCCAGAATGACCCCGACCCGACCCGACCCGCTGGGGGTGTTGATGATCCGAACCACCACCAGGTGGATGCCACAAGCCAAACCGTGTTGACGATGGAGACCTGAAGGCCGAACCGAACCGATGCTTAAGAGAGGGATCCGAACCGATCCGGCGATGACCAAAAACCCGAGATGCAAAGGTAGTCCAAATGGAAGTTAGAGCTCAGGATCCAGTTGGGAACCAATGAGTTCACTTCATGGTTGGGCTGTAATAACCCAGAAAATACGGGCCAATTTAAAATTTTTAAATTGGTGATTTCAAAGGAATTTGAACAATTGAAATAGAATATTTCAATAAAATAGTGAATTAGAAATAGTGAGTCAGTTTGAAAATATGAATTCAAACTTTGACTGACTGTGCAGGGTGGAAAATATAACGGATTTTAGTGAAACCAAAAATATTTAAATCTGTTTATCAATACCTTTCTAACGAATCTAAAAAATCGAATTTTCATAGCGGAAAGCAAAAGTTATGGCCGAATGAATTTTCAGAAAGGTCGCTATGGAATTCATATAGCCCGAAAAATTGGTCGTTTTGCATACGAACTCGGAATTCGACGAAACCACTTTTGTTGGATCCGGGATGTGAAGTTATTGCTAGTTTTCAAATTTCATAATTTGTGAAGCTAGTATGTGAGCGTGGCAAAAGAAAACGTGTTTTGGTCAATTACAGTTAAATTGGATCGACCAGAAATGGGCTTTTTTGCAAACGGTCTCAGAATTCGACAAAACTAGTTTTGTTGGGACCGTATCGTCAAAACATAGCCAGATTTATTTTTCTGGAATTTTTCGGATCAGTTTGTGGCCCTGGCAAATTAAAATGTACGTTCAAAACAAATATTGAATGTTATATATTTTAAATTGAATGGAAACTGACTGAAATAGTCGAATGGGCCTACGAAACATATCCCATTGTGTTCGGAATTGGGGTAAAACGCTAGGGACGACAGTCGTTGGGTTTGGATTGGTGTTCGTGTGTGACAAGGGGTATTTTCGGATTTTTAAAAATATATAAATAAACAAAAAAATCTGATTGGCCAATAATATTTCTCTCTCCCCGATAATCTAAAATCGCGAACGACGGAAGAGGGTTCCATGCTTTCCCTCTCGTTTTCTCCTCCTACACGCATCGATAGCCTTCAACCCAGTTGCGGTTTTTGAAGAGCTCCCCTCAAGTTTCAAATCCATGGTCGTGGCATTCCCTCTCGTCAGGTGAATCGCGAGATCCAGGCCTTCAAAGTTGCGGCCTTTCAACCGCCGCCGCCATCACCTGGGTCCACCGAGCTGGCCTACTCCCCCACGCGTGTGAAGCCCTCTCCTAGCCCTTCGACACTGCGAAGGCCGATCGTCCTCTAGCTTCACGGATTGGGAGGAAATTACAACCCTAGTTTCGAAGGATTTGCTGAGATAATCGGCTATATATATTTTCAACCGTTTTAACACCTTTAAACCGTTGTAAACTTTGAAAAATCATATCTTTTTCGTGTGTTGACGAAATTCGATGAAACAGGAAACATCGTGACCATGTGGACGTCTTCTACATTTTAGAAGAGACCGCATATTTTTCTGAGCCTTCTACAATTTTTGGTGGAGTGGAACCCAATGTGAGATTTCTAATTTATAAACGATATGGGAAAACGACGATTTATAAATTATATAGTCGATGTATGAGTTATATAAGCGTTGCACACCTCATGTATAAGCGTTGTATAAGTTGTACATTCGATGTATAAGTTATATATGCGTTGTAAAAATTATATATGTATTGAAATAGAAGTGAATTGCTATATATATATATATATATATATATATATATATATATACTCCCCTCGTCCACAAATCATGGACGATATTTATTGTTGTGAATTGGTGTGAAATATTGGATGAAAAATACGAATGGTTGAATAATTATTTGTAGTTAATATTGTTTGGTTGTGGTTGAAAAATACCCATTGGTGATTGAAATGAATTGGAAATATTTGTGGAAATAAAAATAAAACATGCCGCCTGCGTGCGAATTAGATGCATGAATCCCTATTGTCAAAAACTGCGAGGTTTTAAGGTAGAGCGAGGAGCCGTACTAGGGACGGTGCCGGTTTTAACTACCCTGCCGTTATGCTGCCGAAATTTAGAATAATCTTTATGTGTTAGAATTATTTTCACATGTTGAAATTATCTTCATGCGTTGAAATTAAAGCCATATGCTGAAACTATATCCATGTGTGGAAATGTTCATGTGTTGAAAAGTGATGTGTGAAAATTAATTTCATTTGTGAATGAATGAAGTGTTTGAACAATAAAAATCACCTTTTTATAATATATATGAAGTATGAAAAATATTCGCCTTATATATATAAATAGTTTCAACAATAAAAATTCCATCTTTCTAATATGAACAATATAAATAAAATATCCATGTGTGAAAATGCTCATGTGTTGAGAAGTGTGTGTAGTGGAAAAATTCATGTGTTGAATAAAAAGATCGAACAATAAAAATTACATTTTTATTGAAACTATGAAGTGTTGAAAATATCCATTTGTCAAATAAATATTTTAAATGATAAAAATATCATTTTTACCATATATGTGATATGCTAAAGATATGCGGACGTTGAAATAAATATTTGTGAATGAAATATTATTTTTAACATGCATAGGAACTAAAGAAAATAGTCATGGGTTGAAATCTATTTTAGTTCGCCAAAATTATCATCTTTGAAATGTGAAGTGTTAAAAATGACCACTTGTTCGAATAAATATGCATGAGTGAAAATATTCATTAATTAGATAATGTTATGGTTTTTAACTTATGTATGCAACATGTGATTAAATGGTGAAATTAAATCGAATCAAATATGAAACTAAATTGAAAATTTGGTAAATGATTAGAATTGCGCACATATACATGCATATTCATTTGAACAGGTTATAGCAAAGAGGCTAGAGAAGAGGAATAAAATTTTGGGCCCGACAAATAGGTACACATTTACCGCTTTGTTTGGGTGATGATTTTATGAGCCTGTTGGCTAGCCACTTGGCTTTTTCTTTTTCTTTTGGACATGAGATGCCCGTGTGGCTGTTTGGGAATTTTGCTGACCCTTCCCGTACAAAGGAGGTTATGGCGAAATTTTCCAAAATTTAAAGGCGTTAGTGAAATTTTAGAAGTGAAAACGATATTGAAATCGTCGAATGAATTATATTTATATATGTATATAAATATGAATAAAATTAAAACGAAACATGGTCGTGCAGTTCATGTTTTGAAACCGTGATTTCAAACGACTAGTGCGGGGAATCCGACCATTGGATTTTCCCGAAACCGCAACCGTTGGGTTCGCCTTGGAAATATCTTTCCAACGGCACCAACTTTGTGAATATCCGACGGTTGGATTGTCTGGAATATTTAATCCAAATCTGAAGAAAAACAGCGCCAGAAATGATTATATATATATATATATATATAATTAAATCGAATAACGAAGCTGTAGTTCGTATTTTGAAATCATAACTTCAAACGATTAGTGCGGGAGATCCGACCGTTGGATTTTCCCAAAACTAAAACCGTTGGATTCGTTTTGAAAGGATATTTTTATTGATATAAATTTTGTGAAGATCCAACGGTTAGATTTTCATATATGTGTAAATCAAATCTAGAGAAAAACAGCGTCGCGGCCCCATTATGGCCTGAAGCATTGTTTGAATGAATTGGCTATTTTTAAATAAATAAAAATAGCGATAAATCGTGATAAAACATTATAAACGATATGGAATGGAAATAAACTGAATTTGCTCGATTTATTTGATATTTGATGGTTGAATGTGTTTGGTGTGAAAATTACATTAAAGAACAGAATCGGTGTTGTCGAATAATTTAACCATTGAAATGAATTGATTTGAAATTCGAGATATACGTGAATTATTTGAAAAGTCCGAGTTAATTCTCATTTCAAATAATTGATCGACGAGTGAAAGTCGAAGATATGAAGACGGTGCAAGACCGATGATCTTCACGTCGAATGGAGGGGTGCTACTGATGCTCATGATAGGAGTAGCTACCTTGACGGGGTTGAAGTAGTAGTCACCTGGACGTACTTGTAGATTGTACGGATATGCGAGGTATTGAGTGCCTCCGGTTTCGTTCAGACCCAGAACGAACGTGTAAATAGACTGTGTGTCTGACATTGGATTTTGTTCTGTGCTGATTGATCTCTATTATATATATATATATCTGTTTGGCGGCGGAGAATTTATTCTCTTGCTTAACGCCCTTCTCTGAGACGTACGAGCCCAGAGGTTATATATCGATAGAAATCAGTCGCACGGGGTGAATTGCCTGTGTGGCACTCCTAAGTGATAGATGATCAAGGCTTCTATTGAAAAGCCTTGTGGTTGATGATCAAAGCATAGCCTGTGTGGCATAGCTTTGTGTATAACGTGGATTCACGAGCCTCACACCCCGGGATGGACCAGAAACGGGAGAAGGATCCAGGGAGGACATGCGTTTCTTTCTAGCTAGAGTGGTGTCAGTGACCTACCATCCCTGAAATTTATATACTTTTCACCTGTGTGGTTGTTGCTGTTGCGAGGCGCCTCGGATATATCGGTCAATCCAGGACCGATGGAGTCATTGGGCTCATTTACGCCCCAAAGGGCGGGGAAACGCAGTGTTCAGGCAATTTAATCCACATCGGTGGACCGGCCCTGTGGCTCCTAGGTGCAGTTGCGGCTGTTCCTGAGACATGGTAGGCTAGATTGTCTCGAAACGGTGAGGACGATCCCTGGCCTTGGTTCATGACGGAAATCCAATTTCCAAATACGACATCGTGCGGTTTTGATTGTATATATATACATATGGTGACATGATATATGGTACCCATGCCTTATATGATTGATAGTTATGATTGAAATTGTTTTTAAAACATATATACACTAGCAATAATATCAAATGATTTGTTTTGCTCGTATCAAGCATATTTTGGCCATTATAAGGTAAAACTCTATCCTCTGGTGTGTGTTGCATTGTGTGATGGGAACTGAGTCATATAATGGCTTCATTTTTATAAAAAGCATTGCGATGTTTAAAAGATCTATTTGTTTTAAAGCACTGGAAATCCAATGGAGCAAACCCGTTCCGCGAAAGTGGCGTGGTCCTGTGATTAGCCATATTTGAAAATGTGTTAAGTAGATTTCTCATACCAGTCCCATGACTGACTCGTAGTTTGTTTCACTTGCAAACTCGGGTGCCCCTTTTTCTACATGGGCAGCCTTGTATTCAGGTTTTAGCAGGCTCTTTCTGGATAGCTGGAGATGAAGATGGATTCTATCATTTATCTCTTTTTATGTTGTTCAGCTCCTGTTGTACATATTATGTTTTTCTTTTCCGCAGTGGACATTTATGTATAGCTGAACTGTATTTTGTACTAAGTAAGATCTTATATACTGTGTAACTCTGATGATTATATTTATCCAGTGTATTCTATTGTGCATTATCTGGTGTATTTATCTATTTCTGTTCTGTTATTATCTGTTTATGTGTTATATTCCAAAGATTACCCTTGCCACCGTCTTATCGGGAATGGGGTCGTCACAAACGTGGAACGCAAATTTCAATTTACTGGGGTCACATACTAACTCGAAAAATTCCAGAAAAATATTTTATTTCAAATATTTCCTTTTCAAATATTTCTATTTTCAAATATTTCTATTTTCAAATATTCTTATATTTTGGGAAAGGTTCCCATTAATTTTATCAAAGATAAATTCTTTAAATTTATTCTTTAATCTCCTTTGAATATCAATTCAAACTAGTCGGGATTAGCGAACCACACCGAAGTAATCATTTATTTTTCAAACCAACTCTCTTTATACTCGTTCTAGGATACTACTGATCCCATCAAGTTTGAATTGATATTCACAGGAGATTAAAGAATAAATTTAAAGAATTTATCTTTGATAAAATTAATGGGAACCTTTCCCAAAATATAAGAATATTTGAAAATAGAAATATTTGAAAAGGAAATATTTGAAATAGAAATATTTGAAATAAAATATTTTCTGGAATTTTTCGAGTTAGTATGTGACCCCAGTAAATTGAAATTTGCGTTCAAAATCAAAATATAACACGTGTGCTAAGGAGTTGTCGACGTTCATAACTTCGATTCACCACTGAAAAGGAATGATGGGCTACGTATCAGTGCAGTAGAGTCACCGTGACTCGAGGGGCAAAGTGATCGCAGTAAGACTATGAGCCAGTGCAGTGGATCCATTGTGACTCCATGGGGCTGAGTGGACATAGTAAAGGGTTAGTAAGGCTATGAGCCAGTGCAGTGGGGTGTGTACGACTCCATGGGGCAAAGTGGACGTAGCGAAGGATTAGTGGCTATGGATCAGTGCAGTGAAGCCATTGTGATTTCATGGGGCAGAGTGATCATAACAAAGTATTGGGTGATCGAAGTGGTGGATATCGTATGCTTTACGCACTGAGTGAGAGATGTGAGGATAGTTGCTATGCTTGATTGTTTTCCATCACTATGGCATACACACCCCCACCCCCGTATTCTTTACACCATATGTTAGTGGCACCTTAGAATGTTGTACAGTATGTAGTGCTAACTCATTGGTTGCAGGTTCAGGTATGGTTTAGTATACCTGTTATTGTTCTGTTTAGTCGCTTATCGCTCATACCAGACTTTTGTCTGACCCAGAGTTTTATGACTCTTCTTATTACTCTGGGTGCTCCTAAACGAGCAGACTAGAGACAGGTTAGCTGGTGATGCACGAGTAGCTGATCTGAAGACGAGCAGGAGGCTTCCACGTATGATATATATATATATATATATTCTCCCTGTGTCGTTGGTGGTCACTACTTTGGGCATTAGTAGTGTACCTTTCTTGTTTAGCTTTTTGAGACAGTTTTAAAGTTGTAATAATGTTGGCTTTGGATTATAAGCTGTATTTGGATTTTCCGCTGCTATGATAGTTTGTTTCAGCTTATGCACTGTCTCACCTATTTTATGTCAAGTATGTTGTTATTATATTTTGTTCCATGCGCTGTGAGACATTCTACGGGTTCTTTGTTGATTCTTCGTCTTCTTCCTTTTTCTTCTGACGATCGTCCTGTGCTAACTGGACATGTGTATAGCGCACTTTTGGAGTAAATGTCGGTTGGTGCAGGGTGGGCCGTCACATACCCCCATTCGATCGGCTCCCTAACACGTAGATACCCGTGCTGGCCCCACAGTGGGATGTATCACTTCCCAAAGTGGCAACCCGATACTACCAAAAATGCACGGCTTATATCTACACGATGCAACAACGTCTTACCTACCAGCCCGGCCCCACACACGCATATGAACCCGTTGGACTTGCGTTGCCACCGCCGACCCATTTTGACCTCTTACAATCAAATCCACTACGCGTGTCCCGTCCTCGACTTGGGTCGAGCCCACAAAGATACTTAATGGGTTACTGGTTTGAAAAGGGCCCCCATGCATGACACAAGCTTTCCACCTATGCTTGGTCCCCTCTAAGGTTTTTCCCCCACTTAACCCCATTCTTATTCATGTCTTCTTACATGTTTCAATCTTGGTTAAGTGCATCTAATCGTATTTCTAATGCCACCCAAGGCATCCACTTAACCCCCCTCATGTCCCACTACATGTTTATCTGGTTAAGTGTTTCTTAATTTATTAAGACCGTAACATTGTAAAGACCTCCCACATTAGACTGACATTTGTGGCAGCTGGATTTGCCGGGCGGGTCCGGGCAGTCTTACACCACAAACGAGCCTAACCTCGTGTCTTTACAACTGTTACGCATTTAATTCATGCCTTTGACCTCTCACATTAGACTGGCATTTGTGGCAACTGGATTTGTCGGGCGGGTCCGGGCAGTCTTACACCACAAATGAGTCTAACCTCTGTCTTAGGCGGTTTATTATTACATACAATTAATTACCCCCAATTTGAATTAATTTCCCTATTCAAATTGTCAATCAATTACAAATTTAACTATGTCCATAATTAACACCTTAATTATGTCCATCTATTTATGGTATATAAAAATTATACCAATTAATCATCACATTTAAGGCATTTATGCCAATTCTCAATATTAAATCTTTTAATATTATCCCATTGCCCCACGTTGTACGTTCGTTCGTTTAACGTGAAATATATGTTAGACTCGAAAAGTCTAACTTATGGAATAAAGAGAAAACATCACAACATGCATAGAATAAAAACTAGATCTAAACATAAGTGGTGAACTTGCATGTGTGAATAAGGTTTTCCATCTAAAACTTGCATAGGCCAAAGTCACAAACTTACATTACATGATTCATACTCCAACATATATATACTTGTATATGTGATTTATGCAACATAAACTATGGTGTAAACTTGCATCTAAACATGTAAATTAAGATCTACATGTAAACTAGCATATAGAATTTTGTATACTAGCATATAACTCACACATGTCTTAACCTAAACTTTAGATCCAAGCTTATAATAAAATAGATGTCATGAAACATGTAAGGTGGTATATGATTCTCATTAACTTGCATATGATTCATATCTAAATTAACATCCAAACTTGGATATACAATTATCAAGTTAAACTTACATCTGATTTAACATACGAATTAGTTCCAACAACATAACCAAACTAGCATATGAAGCATCATTATGAATTGATTGTACATAAGTCAACAATTAACATAGATTTACAACATAGATAATAACATCACAGCTTTACAACATAGATAATAACATCATAGATTTACAACATAGATAATAACATAACGTTCAATGATTCACAACATAACCATATAACCCAAATCATAACACAACCTAATTAAATTATTAGTTATCTTATTAAAGAAATCAAACTCACAACTCAAAGAAGGTCTTGAGTTCTGAAATCTGAGTTCTGAAATTGATTTAGCTCTCCTTTGAAGAAGACAAATTCATTGTTGTTTAGATTTGAGTTGAATAGAATTGAGTTGATTAGCTTTTCTTCCTCCTAAATGGTGGCGGCTACTCTAGGTTGCAAGGTGACAGCATGGCGGCCATGGTTCTAAATTTTTATTTGATTTTAGGGTTTGAGTCTACATGTGTTTATATAGAGTTTAGAATTAATTTAGGCCATCCGATCAACCCAGAATAAACCGCAGCCATTCAGTCAAGATAGGGTGACAAGTCAGCCCTAATGACTCAGCCAAGAGTCGGAAAATCATCATCTTTCAAGTCTGCCCGGGTGGGGGGGGGGGGGCAGTTCGACCCCCTGATCGACCTGTATGGGTAGGTCGACCCCCTGGTCGACCTAGCCCCTGGCGGGAATTTTCCCGCCTAGGCCAATCTGAGTCTGAATTTGAATTTTTGAAATATGTTTGAATTTTTCTGTAACTTCCGATCGCCATAACTTCTTCATACGAAGTCCAATTCACACAAACTCGGACTCTATCTCAACCAGAATTCCGAGACGAACACAATGGCGTAACACGTTTCCCTTAATTCTCATATTTAAAATTAAATATTATTTAATTCGTTACTTTAGTGTTAACAGAAATACGGGGTGTTACATTCTCCCCTACTTAAAGGATTTCGTCCTCAAAATCTCTAAGTCAAGAAGAACGTATCCTATTATCCAATCATCCATCTACTTAACCATCAACCACTAACAACCATGGTCCTTAAAAGATTTCTAATGCTTTTCATGTACATATGCATAGTGTGTGTATATGTTCGTATACTAATGCAAAGTCAGACGGTCCACTGATTCAGTCGACCTCCTTAATGCAAATAATGATAGTGTCATGTATCCATCATGTATGCAAAGAATCCTATACATATCATTACTACATGTGTGCATAACCATTCATTCAAATGCAACATCCATATGATACATACATTCAATGAACATTCATTTTACTAAATACATCCATTTATATGCAATATGAAAGTGACTGAGCCGATCTAGTGCATAAAGTGTGTGTATATGCATCCACGAGCAACCACTAGCAAACACTTGCATCGACATGCATCCACCATACATAACATGTCTCAAACACATGTTTCAACCATAGGACTACCCTATCTAAAGGTCAAAGATACTAGCGAGAGGACATACTAAAGATAGAACAAGTACAAGCTAAGCGATAAAGAAGAAATTAAAAGACATACCCTCGAAAAGAAAAGGGTACAATGAACTCATCTTCTCTTCCGTCTCCCAAGTAGCGTTGCTCTCATCATCTCCCCATTGCACTTTGACTAGCTTGACCTCTCGATTCCTCAACTTCTTAATCTCCGACCCAAGAATGCATGTAGGAGCTCGTCGAATCGTCGCATCACGCTCTATCTCCACCTCTCTAAGCAAGCTCGGCTCTACCACTTCCACGGTCTCATGCAAACACTTCCTTAAATGTGATACATGTAATACGTCGTGTACACCACTAAGTCTCTCGGGCAACTCCACTCTATAAGCCATCTGTCCAATCCTCTCCTTAATAGGAAACGGCCCTACGAACCTTGGTGCTAACTTCCCAACGGACCCAAAGCGAACAACGTTCTGTAATGGAGACACCATGATAAAGACCATGTCCCCAATATCAAATTCAAGATCTGTCCTCCTCTTGTCCGCATAATTTCTGCCTATCTTGCGCCGTCTTCATCCTCCTTTGAATCAAATCGATCTTTTCCGAAGTCTCTCTAATCATATCGGGCCCAAGTAGGATCTTATCCGTAGATTCCCACCAACATGTAGGTGAACGACAAGGCCTTAAATAGAGAGCCTCGAAAGGTGCCATGCCAATGCTTGACTGAAAGCTATTATTATATGCGAACTCCACCAAAGGAAGATGCTCCTCCCATGTACCTCCGAAGTCTAAAACACATAGCCTCAAAAGGTCCTCTAGAATACGATTTACCCTCTCGGTCTGGCCGTCCGTCTTAGGGTGATATGCGGTGCTCAAACATAACTGAGCCCTTACCGCCTCTTGCAAGCTCTTCCAAAACTCGCTAGTAAAGATAGGATCGTGATCGCTCACTATGCTAGAAGGAACACCGTGCAAACGAACTATCTCTCGAATGTATACGGAGGCTAACCATGGAGCAGTCCTCTTACTCTTCACTGGGATGAAATGGGCGCTCTTAGTAATTCTGTCTACCATGACCCAAATCCCCGTATTACCCTTCCTCGATCTCGGTAACCCGTCAATGAAGTCCATCGAGACACTCTCCCACTTCCATTGTGGGACCTCCAATGGGTGAAGCAACCCACCGGGCTTCTTTTTCTCTGCTTTTACTTGTTGGCACACCAAGCATTTAGCGAAAAACTCGGCCACATCCTTCTTCATACCGGCCCAAAAGTAAATTCGTCTCATGTCCATGTACATCTTGTCCTCACCAGGATGAATGGTCATCTTCGAACGATGTGCATCATCAAGAATGGTCTTCCTCAAGTTCTCGTCTCGTGGTACACAAAGTCTACCGTCCCTACGTAACCAGCCCTTATCATCTAGGGTATACCTACTGAGATGGCTCGATGACTCCCCCCTTATGAGCTTCTCTATTAACTCAACCAACTGTGGGTCATCTCGCTGTGCCTCACCAATCTGTCCCAAAAGCGTAGGTATGACCTCTATGGATGCTAGCAAACCGGGTACAAAGTCAATGGAAGGTCTAAAGTCAAACATAGAGATGAACTCTAAGCTTCGCCGCTCAACAAACAACGGACTCAAGGACAACCTTTTCCTACTTAAAGCGTCTGCCACCACGTTACCCTTGCCAGAGGTATATGCTATCTCGAAATCGTAGGACGCTAAGAATTCCATCCACCTTTGCTGCCTTAAGTTCAAGTCCTTCTGAGAGAACAAGTATTTCAGCGATTTGTGGTCTGTGAACAATTCGAATTTCTCGCCAAGAAGATAATGGCGCCAAGACTTAAGCGCGAAAACAATAGCGGTCAACTCTAGGTCATGTGTAGGGTAATTTCTCTCATGCACTCTCAACTGCCTTCCCCCATAGGCTATTACCCTCCCCTCTTGCATTAAGACTGCGCCTAGTCCTGTCCCACAAGCATCGGTATAAACGGTAAATGGCTTACTCCCATCTGGCAGCACTAAGACTGGGGCTATGGTCAAAGCTCTCTTTAAACGTTGGAACGCATCATCACAATCTACGTCCCACGTGAAAACTAGGTTCTTCTTCGTCAAGCGTGTCAATGGGGCTGATATCTTTGCGAAGTCCTTGATAAACTTCCTATAGTAACCGGCCAACCTCAAGAAACTTCTCACCTCGGTAGCATTTTTAGGGACCTTCGAATCATGGATGGCCACCTTCGCGGGATCCACAGCTATCCCTTCTTTGGAAACCACGTGCCATAAGAATCGAACTTCCTTCCTCCAAAAGTGACATTTAGAAAATTTAGCTTTAAGGTTATGCGCTCGAAGGGTCTCCAATACTTCCCTAAGATGTAGGGCATGCTCTTCCTCGCTCTTAGAAATGATCAAGATGCCATCCACAAAGACCACCACGAATTTATTAAGGTACTCCCTAAACACCCTACTCATCAAGTCAACAAAGTATGCGGGGACGTTTGTCAAACCGAAGGGCATTACAAGCCACTCATAGAAACCGTCCGGGGTCCTAAAGGCAGTCTTGTCTATGCTATCCTCAGCCACTCTCAACTGATGGAAACCAATGGCTAAGTCCAACTGCGAAAACACTGAGGTGCCAACTAACTGATCAAAGAGATCGTCAATCCTCAGCAGTGGGTGCCTATTCTTCTTAGTAAGTTTATTAAGTTCTCTATAGTCCACACAAAGACTAAGGGACCCATCCGCCTTCGTGGCAAATACTACTGGAGTACCCCACTTCGATATACTACGTCTTATGATTCCCTTTTCTAGAAACTCCCCTACTTGCTTATTGAGCTTCCTCCTCTCACAAGGAGCCATATGGCATACTGGCAAAGATACTGGTTTTGCATTGTCTACAAGATAAATACGAAAGTCTATCTCACGTTTTGGGGGTAGACCCCTCACCTCATCGAAGACATCAACATATTCACGGACTATACGAACAGAATATAAATCATCATTGGATGCGTCAAGTGACTCGAGACAACTAAGCATCACCGATCCTCTAGGGTCACAAGAAAGATCAAGGGTCTTTCCACTACGAGTCAACAATTTTACTGCCCTTCGTTCACAATCTAGGATGGCACCATATCTAGTAAGCCAGTCCATACCTAGAATCAAACCATAGCCCATGAAGCCAAGAACAAAGGCGTTGCATTCAAACCCAACGCCCATGATAGGCACTCTCAAATCCCGACAAATCATAGAAAGATGAGCTGAACCACCAATAGGATTTGAGACTACTATGGGATCCGAAACTAGACTAGTATTTAGGTGCAGTGTTTCAACTAACGAAGCAGACACAAACGAGTGTGAAGTGCCAGAGTTAAACAAAGTACGAACATGATGATAAAACAGAAAAACTAAAATTTCAATGGAAATGTTTCTACCTCGTTCTTGCAGCGGTGGGACCGCGAGAGCCTGGACCTGCTCCCTTGCCTGCCCCGGTGCCATGAGAGCCTGAAGCTGCCCTCCAGAAGTTCTTTGCCCTTGTCCCTGTTTCCTTGGGCAATCCTTAACTAGATGAACTGCCTCTCCACAGTGGAAACAACCAGTCTTCTTCTTTTTCCTACAGTCTTTACTCAGATGGCCTGGTGTCCCACAATTAAAGCACTTCTTCTTTCCTTTTCCATTATTGCCTTTACCACCTTTCTTGTTCTGTTATTCCTGCTGTTGCGGTTTCTTTTGATCCCCTTTCTTCTCGGGTGCCTTATTAGCATTGGCGCCCTTCTCTTCTTCATGCATAAGCGCCATGTCAACTAGTCTCTCGAAGGTAGCCCCCATAGAGATGTGGATCATAGCTAACCCATGTAGCGGCTCGTTCAAACCCTTGACAAATCTCAGGGCCTTCTTTTCGGGTGTATTCACCAAGTCCAAGCCAAATCTCGCCAACTGATTGAACTTGTTGACGTATTCTTTCACTGATAAATTCCCTTGCTTCAATGCCAAAAATCTTTCCATATATAAATTCTCTTCAGCCCGTGAGAGAAACTTTGCCTCAAACCTACGCCTGAAATATGGCCATGTATCAACTGGACATTCCCCAATAGTGACCTCCTACCAAAACGAAGCTTCATCCTTCATCAACCAAGCAGCCAATTGGACCTTCTTACAATCGTCCAAATCGAAAATGCCAAACAGATCCTCCACTTCTTTCAACCAATTTCTAGCTTCAATGAACGTTTCAGTCCCACTAAAAGATTTTCCACCCATCGAACGAAAGTCTTTACATATCTTGGAGAAAGTATCTCCACACGGAGGAATGACTGGAGCTGGAGGAGGAGGAGGAGGAACGTTGGTCGGACCCGCGGAAGCGGCTCTAGCCTCGAGATATTGACGAAACCAACCGGGTACATGAACACCCTCTGGTATCTCAGATGCTCCAGACATGCTGAAAAGAAAAAGAAAGAGTTTCAAAACAAGGGAAGCGAAAGAGAGATGTATGGCTTGCGGGGATTATGCTCTTTAAAGTAAATTTTCCTTGAAAATAGCTTCTTTAAAACAAGTTTTTGAAAATACATTCTAGGAAAATAATACTTTTGAAAACACTTTTCAAAACTTTTTATCTGTTCTTGTAACCATAGCTCTGATACCACGTGTAACACCCCATGTCCATTAATGTTACTCAAAAAGGGAATGCACCAATGTCCATGAAGCGTTATTGTTGTATAGAACAGATAAATTACAAGAATAAATAAATAAAACAACACAGCGGAAGTTAATACTTATTTCATAGCATCATAACTCAAAACAAGTTTACATAAGTAGTCTCCAAAACCATTACAACAGGATCAATAGTCTTTTCCAAAAACTTCAAAGTACATAAAGAAGCAAATACTTAAATAACATAAATGCATAAATCCCCACTGAGCATAAGCAAAGCCATAAAGATGAGAGAGTCCAAAGCGATACATCTATTCTCTTCAAGCAACTGAAAGAAGTCGGCACTAAGCTGTAGTATTCCCTCCTTGCAAACCTGAGGGGGGGGGGAAAGGAATAAAAGAGGTGGAAAGGAAAGGGGGTCAGACATAAAGTCTGGCGAGTGCGATAACTTTAACAATATAATTATCAAAACAACTAGGATAAGGCATACGCTGGAAAATAAGGAAATGACTGTGAACAATTGGGTATATCAGAACAAACAAGGAAATAAGACGAACAAAGATAACGTTACAGGCGCCCCTAATCACTATAGGATAATTACTATACTGCACCACCGCTAGTCACTCTAAAGGTTGATCCCGCCTACAGAACTTAATACTGCTAATGATAGTATCGTGTACCCTTAGCTACCTCCTTAGGTGTCGTCTGCTCCTATCCCCACTAGGTGTACCCACTGCTCCCATTCGATCGGCTCCCAAACACGTAGAAACCCATGCTGGCCCTACAGTAGGGTGTATCACTTCCCAAAGTGACAACCCGATACTACCAAAAATGCACGGCTTATATCTACACGATGCAACAACGTCTTACCTACTAGCCCGACCCCACACACGCATATGAACCCGTTGGACTTGCGTTGCCACCGCTGACCCGTTTTGATCTCTTACAATCAAATCCACTACGTGTGTCCCGTCCTCGACTTGGGTCGAGCCCACAAAGATACTTAATGGGTTACTGGTTTGAAAAGGGCCCTCATGCATGACACAAGCTTTCCACCTATGCTTGGTCCCCTCTAAGGTTTTTCCCCCACTTAACCCCATTCTTATTCATGTCTTCTTACATGTTTCAATCTTGGTTAAGTGCATCTAATTGTATTTCAAATGCCACCCAAGGCACCCACTAAATTCCACATGCCACCCAAGGAACCCACTTAACCCCCCTCATGTCCCACTATATGTTTATCTGGTTAAGTGTTTCTTAATTCATTAAGACCGTAACCTTGTAAATACCTCCCACATTAGACTGGCATTTGTGGCAGCTGGATTTGCCGGGCGGGTCCGGGCAGTCTTACACCACAAACGAGCCTAACCTCGTGTCTTTACAACTGTTACGCATTTAATTCATGCCTTTGACCTCTCACATTAGACTGGCATTTTTGGCAGCTGGATTTGCCGGGCGGGTCCGGGCAGTCTTACACCACAAACGAGTCTAACATCGTGTCTTAGGCGGTTTATTATTACATACAATTAATTACCCCCAATTTGAATTAATTTCCCTATTCAAATTGTCAATCAATTACAAATTTAACTATGTCCATAATTAACACCTTAATTATGTCCATCTATTTATGGTATATAAAAATTATACCAATTAATCATCACATTTAAGGCATTTATGCCAATTCTCAATATTAAATCTTTTAATATTAGCCCCATGTTGTACGTTCGTTCGTTTAACGTGAAATATACGTTAGACTCAAATAGTCTAACTTATGGAATAAAGAGAAAACATCACAACATGCATAGAATAAAAACTAGATCTAAACATAAGGGGTGAACTTGCATGTGTGAATAAGGTTTTTCATCTAAAACTTGCATAGGCCAAAGTCACAAACTTACATTACATGATTCATACTCCAACATATATATACTTGCATATGTGATTTATGCAACATAAACTATGGTGTAAACTTGCATCTAAACATGTAAATTAAGATCTACATGTAAACTAGCATATAGAATTTTTTATACTAGCATATAACTCACACATGTCTTAGCCTAAACTTTAGATCCAAGATTACACATAAAATAGATGTCATGAAACATGTAAGGTGGTATATGATTCTCATTAACTTGCATATGATTCATATCTAAATTAACATCCAAACGTGCATATAGAATTATCAAGTTAAACTTACATATGATTTAACATATGAATTTGTTCCAACAACATAACCAAACTAGCATATGAAGCATCATTATGAATTGATTGTACATAAGTCAAAAATTAACATAGATTTACAACATAGATAATAACATCACAGCTTTACAACATAGATAATATCATAGATTTACAACATAGATAATAACATAACGGTCAATGATTCACAACATAACCATATAACCCAAATCATAACTCAGCCTAATTAAATTGTTAATTATCTTATTAAAGAAATCGAACTCACAACTCAAAGAAGGTCTTGAGTTCTGTAATCTAAGTTCTGAAATTGATTTAGCTCTCCATTGAAGAAGACAAATTCATTGTTGTTTAGATTTGAGTTGAATAGAATTGAGTTGATTAGCTTTTCTTCCTCCTAAATGGTGGCGGCAACTCTAGGTTGCAAGGTGACAGCATGGCGGCCATGGTTCTAAATTTTTATTTGATTTTAGGGTTTGAGTCTACATGTGTTTATATAGAGTTTAGAATTAATTTAGGCCATCCGATCAACCCAGAATAAACCATAGCCATTCAGTCAAGATAGGGTGACATGTCAGCCCTAATGACTCAGCCAAGAGTTAGAAAATCGTCATCTTTCAAATCTGCCCGGGGGGGGGGGGGGGGGGGCAGGTCGACCTGTTTGGGTAGGTCGACCCCCTGGTCGGCCTTGCTCCCGGTGGGAATTTTCCCGCCTAGCCCAATCTGAGTCTGGATTTTTGAAATCTGTTTGAATTTTTCTGAAACTTCCGATCGCCATAACTTCTTCATACGAAGTCCAATTCACGCAAACTCGGACTCTATCTCAACCAGAATTCGGAGACGAACACAATGGCGTAACCCGTTTCCCTTAATTCTCATATTTAAAATTAAATATTCTTTAATTCGTTACTTTAGTGTTAACAGAAATACGGGGTGTTACATTAAATTTTGAAAATTTATGTCTTTTGAATTCATATCTTTTCTGAATGGTTGTTGCTGTTACGAAACTATTTAAAGGCTTCAGAATTCGAATTTTTGAATAACTTCTAATCTCTTTCTTCTTCCTTTCTTCTCCTACCATTAATCGTGTTATTTTCTCAAAATCTATACTTATACTCTGCCGAATTTCAATGAAATTTTATCAATCTTTTTCTCTTTCAATTCTCCATCAAAATCTCTATGAAATTCAAGTGCTACTCAAGCGTCATAGGTTGTTTGTAATCAAAGACTGCAAGTCCTAACGAGTCAAAAATCCAAAAACTAGTACTAAGAAAATGTGTGATCGTAGCCTGTAAATCGATTGGGTGTGACTGTAGCCCGAAAATCAATTAGGTGATCTTGTGGCCTCGGAAATTAAGGGATCACCATGTGCTCGTAAGCAAGTAGTGGTGGACCTCGTGGCCATTGAAATCGAGGATTATAATTTGAAATTATATTGAAAAGAAATATGCATATCCCAGCGTTGCGTAGGACTCGATGTAGGGTAAGTCTGAACCAGTATAAAATCCATGTGTACTTTCCTTTTACTACTTTTTATTTTTATTTTCTACATCTGTGTTTGAATCTGTGATTGTTGATATCTGTGATTTTCATAACCATTTATTTAATTCAACAAGATTTCAAGAAAATTTTAAAATCCATAAATCACTATTCATCCCCCCTTTAGTGTTTAGTTTGCCTTGAGATCCTAAATCTGCATCCCCAACAAGCCTTACCATCTAGGTTTCTGCCTGGATTACCTAAATGAGACTTACTAACTTATTTAAGTATAAAATCAGATTTAAAAGCATCATCCATGCATGATACCTTTTATGACTTTTTACTCCATGATTGCCTCCAAATCCAAATAAATCCACGACATACCAATGGGTTATTAAATACTAAATGAAACACAAAAATTTCATTTAAAGTGCATATGAGTTTATTAATAACATAACAAAAATAACATAACATTAGTTAATCCTCAGTCCATGCTTATTAAGTATCAATTTTTATAACCTAAGTATAGGTGTGTGCATACATAAATATAATAAAACGTAGCGCGCACACAAACGCGCACACACACACACACGAATACACACACACACACATACACACATAAAGTACGTTTCCAAGCATTGCAATATACGTTTATATATACATATGATTGGGTATTTATATGAATTTGTGTATATATGTAATACTATAATTTATAATGTAAAACATTGTGTGTATGTATATTAGTAAAAAACATGCATAAATATATATACAATTTTTATATGAAATATCTATTTTAATATACACACACATGTATATGCATAAAATATGTAAACATATATAATTAAATAAATAATTTCATAATTTAATACGTATATAAACAAATAGAAAATAAAACTATAAATATGCATAAATTAATTTTCGAGTTACTATTATAGTTTGAAAACAATATAGGTTTACAAAAAAAAATATTTTAATATTTTATTGTATACTATTTATGATGCAATTAATTTTTCAGCTATAATAAATTAATATAAAATACTTGTATTACAAAAACTAACATTTTAATTCTAAAAATAATTTTGATTAATAAATAGACGTTATGAAGAAATTTGAGATATACTAGAGTCAAAATATTATTTTTAGCAAATAAATAAATTTTTGGCTTGAAATTGAATTAGTTATTAAAAATATAAAATAATGTTAAAATAATTTTTGTTCAACTTCTTCTGTGATATAGTAATTTAAAAAATTATGAAATGAATTTCTTTTGGCAAGGCTGAATTTTATTTTATATGTGATAGATAAATCATATAGTCACTAAATACGGATGATATATAATAAATTAGTTTTCCTTGATTGTAAATCATAATAAATACAAATAAGTATTGCGAAATTTTTGAATCAATCTTTTTCTGGCAGGCAATGATTTTTTGGACCAACTTTATATAGTATATATGCAATTATATGAATAGTATATATATATATATATATAGGTTTATATATATATATACATACGCACATAACGTATTAACATAAAATCTTAAATTTTATATAGTAAATATATTAAATTGTAATAGAAATATGATAATTAACATCAATGTCATGCAAACTAACATTTTTTTTATTAATAACTACAGTTACCAACAATATTCTTACCTAACTAAACATACAACAATAATACGATATATGATTCCGAATGCATGCATTTTATAGGTTTTAGACATGACATTATATGTTAGCTAAATAATACATATTAATAATGCTTTTTAGTCCATGTTGAAACAATGATTTCCATTTTTTAGATTACCCCAATCCATCATATTACTAATATGGAATCGTCGACCCTTCACTATCAAATAGCTTTAGACTTAACTTGAGTTGACCTTAGATTTTGGAGAGTAGTTAGGAGTTTTGTTTTGGCTAGATGAAAGGTGAAGAATAGCAACAAATAGGAGGAATTAGATAATAGATTTAGAGATAAGCATTTATAATTGCATAAGAGAGAAAAATACGTAGATTGGATATACCCTTTCTCACTTAATCTTAACAGCACATATTTGACCCCACTATCTATGTTGTTGCCACCCATAATGCTTACCAAAACTGGAATTAGCGGCCCTAATGATAGGCCTTAAACTCATTTAAGCCCAAGCTAAAATATATGTAATTGAATATAATAATTGCTTGTAGGTATCATATATAAGTCGATATATTTATAACTATTATAAATATGTATAATATTATTTATTTCTTATATTATATTCAAATTATATAATTAACACTTCACAAATATTAATTAATTGCTAATAGTTATAAACTAATTAAGTCAATAAGTCTTAAATGAATTTATCATGTCAATTGTGTATCTTTTGACGTAAATTTGGTCAGCATTTAACACTAAACTATTTAAATATTAACATTCACATGTCCTCTAACAGGTGATGAGATATTATCGCCTTATTTTACGCTTACTGGTTTTCGATGAAATCTCATTTTAATCTACTACATATTACTTGTTAGTGACATTTATATACACAAATTCTCTTCATCGAAAGCTAGGTCACCTTAAACTCATGGAATTTTGTAGTGGTCAAAATTATTTAACTCTATATTCCAAATAGAAATTCCTACGTTTAATAATCATCATCATCATTTTTAATTGGAATGCTCTAGCCATATACATTGACGATAGTTGACTTGAGTTGTTCGTGATACCAACTTCATATAAGTAAGGAGACAAATCATCTCTTGAATAGTGCTACATTCGAATTGTTCTGCTCGGCCAAACTATAGCCGATCAATGTTTGTCATGCCTTGATTTGACTATATTTAAAGCGAAACATTCATATTGAAGATTAATGGCATTAGAGTGAACTTTGTAAATCAGCCATATCAATAATTTATGTTTGACCTTAACCAATAGAAAAGTACCGAGTAAGTCATACCATATTTATCCAATAACTATTAGTACATAATGTCCGGGTATCCTAGCTGTTAAAACCCAAATTAGATCTCAACAACAAAGGTACAAAAATTGTACTTCACCAATTTAGTAGGAAATTAAAAGGAGCCACAATCGTAGATGCAAATGAAAAGACAACAATTTTACAGTGCTTCGATCTTAGGAAAGATCTACATCCACTTTGACAGAAACTTTCTTTATTACATGCATATTTACAAGGTTTGATTATTCTCTCATTACATAGATTTTCATCCTCACACACTCTTCTCTTGATTTAATACAAAAAGCCAAAAGAAGTAGAGAAATCCTCCAAGTATAACAACTTGAGAAGTAGATCTTTGATTCACCAAGCTTTTAGGTGGACTTCCATGATTTGATGGAGAATTCCATGTTTGATCTTCGATTGGAGGAGTTAGGAGAGGTTGAAATCGCTTAGAATTGCTTCGGAAATAGTTGGACAACCCTTTGGGGTCATCCAATTCCGTCACCATTAATGTGGGATTCATCCCAAAATTTATAGGAGTGGGAAGAAGCCAAAATATAGTATACAGGCCACCGGTCGGTCTAGAACTTATTTACGGAGAATGCCACTAGGTACAGCTGGCAATGGCTGGCACTAGGGTACCGATCGGTCTATATATTTAGTATACCGATCGGTCGGTCCATGTATATTTACTACTATTCGGTCCAAATACTTTGCTACTGTCAGCCTTTTTTAGTTTGATACTGGTCGGTGCATATATTTGAACAGGACCGATCGCCTTTACAACTTTAGGACCAATAACGTTTGCTTTTTATATAATACTGACCGCCTTTCTATTTTGATTTTATTACACCCAAGCCATTTTGTCTGCTTATGCTAGTCTTTACATTCACTCCAACATGAAGCCACGCGTGCTATCCTCAAACATTCTGGTGTTATTGAATTATTCCAATTCACGTGATATGCTTTATGCTCTGTCCAAATTATGGGATTAAGAATTACACGATAGCCATTGTATATATATTATTTCTCTTGGCCGATCTGTATGTATATTCCAATGTACCAACCCATTCTACTTTGAGATACCGTTCGATCACACATTTACCGACCGAGCAGGCGCATGGAATTAGTGCATGACCAGGTTTCACATGCAATATATTTGTACCAACCACCTTCATTTTGATGTTGATCCCCATTGTTAACGTGGAAATGATTTATGGAGTGTGATTTTCCATGAAACGTGTACCATCATGTTGAATGCATGGTCTTTCAATTCTTATGCTATCAATATTTGGACCTGTTGGTCTAAATACAAACACGCCACACTTTGATCATTGTCGATCTCATTACCCAATGTACTATCACCCCTTGTGATAATATGCACGTTGAATACATGATGCTAATGTCAATTAATTATTTTAAGGCCCATCCATCCATTGACGTGGCAAGCTGTAGATCCATGCATATTAGAAAGGAAGTGCCAGACCCATTCCATGCATGTCAGGTCTGTGAATGAAATGGTTCATGCATATTAGTGATGTAAAATGCATATATATTATACACAAATGAGCCACACACACGATTGCATGATGTCCATATGGCTGAACTATGTAACTTAATTGCCATGTATGAACTGATCTGTACTTTGTTGCGTGATCCATATAACATATTTGTTACGTAGAGTTTTGTTTGTAGCGATATGGATCGACCATACTTGGGGTATTGTCATGAAGGCACGCATGAAATTGTTGTGGCCAATATATGACCGACCGATCCATGTTAATATGAGGCCGACCGATCCAGTTGACACATCCGACCGACCCATTGGACTAGAACCGACCGATCAGATTTGCTTACGACCGATCCGATGTCATGATGTATGACCGACCGCTTCACTAGACGGTTGGCATATTAGTTTCCGAACCGCGTTAATTATGGGGTTAACATTTGCCCCTCAAAGCTTGTATTTTTTGCTTGCTTGAAATGCGGGCTTCGAAATGAACATTGTTGATGTATTTTGCATTGAGATCTAGTTGCAGCTTTTGTTGGCTATGGAAAATCATGCTTTGGACTCATATGATCCATTCCATCGGTTCTGTAATTAAAACAAGCATTTGCACGATTCTGGACTTATACTTTGTTATTGATCGATTAGTTTAATCATTAGAAAATGAATTATAGCAAATTTTGTTTTGAATTAAATAAAATGTTTGCACAGGAATGTTTTATTCAATGGTTTTTAACTCACCGAATATAATCTGCACAAACGCGATATTCTAATTCGAATTCATGTTAACGCTTGAGACCAACTAATCGACTAAAGCCGACTGTGGATTTCAAGCGTCATCACTTTAATCAACTTATATGATAATGTACGATATTTCACATTTGTGAAATATGTATCTGTGGTTTATTTTCTGCCTCCATTCTGAAAGGCTTTGATATTCATGGCCTAGCTTAGGAAATCATCTTTAGCCTTTGCTACGGGAAGAGATTTTTACATCTTAATGTTTGTCTTGTCGACCAGTTAGAAACGTTGGAGACTCCATCGGATGCCCCGCGTTTTTGGAGAGGCTATTATAACCCAAGTTCATCTTCCCCTATCGACTGAATCAACGTTATAGACTTTATTGAGCACTGTTGATTTCTCCTGTGGAGAAGCTGTTTTCTCTATGGAAAGGATTTTTGGTCGTCGTATCGTTTCGCAGTGCGAACTCCAACGGCGTTTTGATGAGATTGCATCGCTTCGCGCCACGAACTCCCACGCTTCATTTCACTTACATTGAACTCCCGTGTTTCATTTCGAGCAACAAATTCCAGCAACCTTGGAGGGTTGCATCGCTTCGCGCCATGAACTCCCATGCTTCGTTTCACGTATAGTGAACTCCAGCGCATCGTTTCATGCAACAAATTCTAGCGAACTTGGAGGATTGCATCGCTCCGCGCCACGAACTCCTACGCTTCGTTTCACTTATAATGGACTCCTGCGCTTCGTTTCACGTAACAAATTCCAGCGACCTTGGCTTCGCGCCATAAACTACCACGCTTTGGTTCACGTATAGTAAATTCCAGCACTTCGTTTCGCGCAACGACTTCCAGCGACCTTGGAGAGTTGCACCGCCTCGCGCAACGGACTCCCACGCTTCATTTCACGTATAGTAAATTCCATCGCATCATTTCATGCAACGAATTCCCGCGACCTTTGGAGGGTTGCATCGCTTCGTGCCACGAACTCCCATGCTTCGTTTCACGTATAGTGAACTCCCGCGCTTCGTTTCACACAAGAATTCCCACGAACCTTTGGGTTATGGCTGCATCGCTTCGCACCACGAACTCCTGCGCATCGTTTCACATATAGTGAACTCCCGCGCTTCGTTTCACGTAACGAATTCCACAAACCTTTAGGATTTTGGATCGTGACTGTTCGTTTCCCTATTCGCCTTCTAACTCATTGGGACTTTTCCCGTTCATTCTTCAAAATGATGCTTTTCATCCTTGCATTATGCATATAGAAAATTATAGCGCTTGACATTTGACTTGATGTTATTAGGACTTGTCTCACTTGGTCAGAATTTGAGGAAATGAACGCCTATGGAACAGCCTGCAATGAGAAAATCGTCTTTAGCAAATTGTTTACATTTTGCAAGTAAGAGATTAACACAGACAGGTAAGGTTTCATTCATAAAACTATTGTTCTGTACAATGCTTGTAAATCATTACAGACTTTTTACAAGAAAGTAGAACATAGAAAATAGTAGAATAATGCAAGAAGTAAAGTGAAGGCGATAATGATCGCTTATTCAGAGCCGCTAATATTAAATCATCATCAATGGTCGTCAGTTGATTATCAGCCTTGGATTAGTTCGAGCAGAGGCTACGTTGCTTGGACTAGATTGACCATTTGACGCCCCTTGCCCCTAGGGAGTTGCAGAAGGATTTGCATCTTGGGAATTCTTTACATACTGTTGCAGACGATTCTTCCTAATCATCTCTTCAATCAATGATTTCAGCAGCCTGCACTTGTTGGTGTTGTGGCCTGGCTGATTATGGAATCGACAGAACTTTCCGGATTTGGCCATATGATTAGTCATCTTCATTGGTCGAGGCTCTGGGTAATCCTCCGAATCCTTTGTGGCAGAGTAGATATTTTCAGAAGTGTCATTCAGAGAAGTCATCTCTGACGGGTCATGAAGGCAAAACTTTTTATTAGCTTTATTGTCGTTTCTATCAATGGTGCGCTTCTCCCCTTGAGTTTTCTGTTGATTACATTGAATAGAAGCACTTTTGGGAGCCTCAAGAAGTTGGTTACCAGCAATGATCTGAAGAGGCAGAGGATTATCGTCCACTCTCATGTACTCCTCGGCTTTCTTATAGAACTTTTCAAGCGTATTTGGTTCCTTCATCTTTATCTATTTCCCGAATTCACTTGTTTTATATATAGCGTCGAGTAAAGCAATGAGAATTATATGTGGCTCTAGATTCTTTACTTCAAACAAGGCGACATTGAATCGACTAAGAAAGGCTTTCACAGTTTCCCCTGGCTACTGTTTCATTGCCGAAATCATTATATCATCCTTGGCCTTGGTAGCATATAAGCGGAACTGCTCCTTAAACTTTTTGGTCAAGTAGGAGAACCGGTCTATGAATTTAGGTGGAAGTTTTGTGAATCATAATGATCCAGCACCTTCTAAGTATAGAGGAAAACATGTGCATCTCATCTCATCAGTCGCCTTAGCCACACTCATATGCCACTCGGATTTGAATAGGAAGTAGTTAGGATTAACAAGGTCGTTGTATGGAGGCAAGGTTGGAAGATTGAACTTCTTTAGACACTCTGCTTCAAGGATTCTTTCGGTGAACGGAGTCCTACCGGGAGAGAAGTCCCATTCTCTTTCATTGTCGTTGCCCGCTTGATTTCTCTTTATGATTTTCTCTATCATATCCGATATGTATTCTTCAGTGTTATGTCGCTCTGCGAAGCTGAGCTCTTTTTCAAATGTTCGTCTAGGCACACTGTCTAGATTAGAGATCTTAGGTCCTTTGCCTTCTCGACGAGGAGGTACCCCGTTGAAATATTGGTAGCCTTTTGAACGTTCACCTCAAAATGATCCTTAGCTTTTGATTTCAACTCTTCGACGTCAGCTTCATCCTTGTCGCTCAACCAATCATTATCATCTTCCATGTTGTCGTTGCGGTTATGATCGGAAGAGGGTGATTTGTTATTTTCTTCGAGATTAACATGGACTTTCAAAGGGGCTGGATTTCGTCGAGCATTAAGGATGGTGTCAAGTTTCTCCATCATGGCTTTAGTAGAAGCATCCATTCGTTGGTTCATGTTGGCAATAGCGGCATTCAACTCATTTTTAGTCACACCTGCTCCACCCACCGGGTCTTCGCCAACTTCGAAATGATTATTTAGTGGTGTAGTCTCATTAACAACATTATCGTTTCCTTCAATGGTTTTGCTCATATCTTTCTTAGATTTTTCCATGATTTTGGAAAAGGAGGTGGTTTAGAACTTTAATGGTAGGCTCGTAAGATTGAGGGAAGTGTGAATGAAGGAGATGCGAACGCGGCCCCACGGTGGGCGCCCAATGTTAAAACCCAAATTAGATCTCAACACAAAAGGTACAAAAATTGTACTTCACCAATTCGGTAAGAAATTAAAAGGGCCATAATTGTAGATGCAAATAAAAAGACAACAATTTTATAGTGGTTTGATCTTAGGAAAGATCTACATCCACTTTGATAGAAACATTCATTATCACATGTACATTTACAAGGTTTGAGCATTCTCCCATTACATAGATTTTCATCCTCACACACTCTTCTCTTGATTTAATCCAGAAAGCCAAAAGAAGTAGAGAAATCCTCCAAGTATAACAACTTGAGAAGTAGATCTTTGATTCATCAAGCTTTTTAGGTGGATTTCCATTATTCGATGGAGAATTCCATGTTTGATATTCGATTGAAGGAGTTAGGAGAGGTAGAAATCACTTAGAATTGCTTAGGAAATAGTTGGACAGCCGTTCAGGATCATCCAATCCCGTCCTCATTAATGTAGGGTTCATCCCCTATTTATAGGAGTGAGGAGGAGCCAAAATATAGTATACAGGCCACCGGTCGGTCTAGAACTTATTTACGGAGAATGCCACTAGGTATAGCTGTGTACAACCGGCAATGGCTGGCACTAGGGTACCGATCGGTCTATATATTTAGTATACCGATCAGTCGGTCCATGTATATTTACTACCGTTCAGTCCAAATACTTTGCTGTTGTCCACCTTTTTTAGTTTGAAATTAGTCAGTGCATATATTTGAATAGGACCAATCGCCTTTACAACTTTAAGACCAATCACGTTTGCTTTTCATATAATAATAACCGCCTTTCTATTTTGATTTTATTGCACCCAAGCCATTTTGTCAGCTTATGCCAATCTTTACATTCACTCCAACATGAAGCCACGTGTGCTATCCTCATACATTCTGGTGTTATTAAATTATGCCAATTCACGCGATATGATTTATGCGGTGTCCAACTTATGGGATTAAGAATTACAAGATTGCCATTGTATATATATTATTTCTCTTGGCCGATTTGCATGTATATTCCAACGTACCAACCCACTCCACTTTGAAATACCATCCAATCATACATTTACCGACCGAGCAGGCGTATGGAGTTAGTGAACGACCAGGTTTCATGTGCAGTATATTTGTACAAACCAGCTTCATTTTGATGTCGATCCCCATTGTTAACGTGGCAATGCTTTATGGAGTGTGTTCAGAGCCGGCTCCAACATTTTGGATGCCTTAGGCAAAACACAAATTTGTTGCTTCTAGGAAAAAAACTGTCAAAAATAAAAATAAAAATAACTGTCAACGTACTACTCCTACACAAGTCGCATGCAATTGTGTCAATGAAGTACTAGAATACAAGCACGCTTACACGCATAGAATCCAATGTATGATACAACTATGAATAAGCAGGCATAAAAAAGCACTGTGATGAATGTCATAGGCTCATAGCTAGTGAAATAATAGAATATAAAGGGTAAAAAGTTTGGAACCAAATGGGTGAGGTTGGATTGTAAAATCTGTTGTAATAAATAAAGTTTGGAACCAGATATGAACATATAGCATTTAAAGATGACTGAAGCATGTTTTCAAGACTGAGGCGTATTGTCTTTCTTGCTGCTGTAATAAATAAAGTTTATATGACATTGTGCTTCATCATCAATGCAACTACAACAGCAGTTTCTTAATTGACGTGATTATACAATTTTTGTTGGCATACAGAGATGAACATACCTATAAAATGGTACACAACAGAAGTAGCATCGCTGTTCGGTAAGAAATCACATCCTTAGCCTTTTTCCCCCCTTCATTTCTGTTATGAAAATTGAAAGTATAATCAGTATGCAACTGAAAAGCTGCAAAGATTATAATACAATATGTGGCTTCAGAAATGATCAGCAAAACAGTTGCATAACATGAAAAAGAAATATTGTGACATGTAAGCATCATATTATCACATAACAAAATGCACAAAATATATTATATAAAACCAAAAGCATGACAAATAGCATACACTATATTTTTACATACATATCAAAACGTACAAAATACATGATATAAAACCAAAAGTGTAAACATGTCATCATTTCTTTAACACTAACACTATTCAACGAAAACAACTTCTTCTTGCATTTTTAGAAGCAAACTCTTCAATTATATCATCATATTTCAACGTATCCAAATATTCTTTTTCAAAGGAAATCATAGCCAACTCACTTAGTCGTTCTTGTGTCATAGTAGTTCGAAGATAATTTTTTATCAACTTCAACTTCGAAAAACTTCTTTCTGCTAAAGCCACCGTAACCGGAACTGTCAATAAAATTCGATATGCAACCAATACATTTAAAAATCCACTCATATCACGATAAGATCTTATGAAATCAAGAATGCCACTTGATTTTGTTACTTCTAATGACATTATTCTTCTCAATTGTGTAAGTTCAAGAAATAATCCTTTTCCACAAATATCACTTTCTTGATCGTGTTTTAAAAACATTTCTAATGCCATACATTTCTCCTTCAATATATTATCCTCAATGGTTTTGAATTTCGCATTCAAAAAGAAATCCAAAAATTCCTTCATAAAATACGAATTGTTCAAAACGATCATTAAGTGAAGCAAGAGCTTGATCAATTATATGAAGAAAGTAAGTAATCCTAAAATTATCTTCTGTAGATTGAGTTTCATTAACATCAACATCTACGTCATCATCAAAGTGCCTCTTTCGACGAACAACCCTTTTCTTTGCAAATTTAGGTTCAATGCCAACCTCTTTCGCAAGTTCTTTTTCTTCATCTATCATGCTTTCAAATCCATTTTGTTTAAAATTCTCGAAAAAACAATAAGTTCCCTTACTTTTATAATGGCAAACTCAATATCCACATCCTCTTGTTGAAGCATTTTGCTAACTCGATTAATATTATTCAATATAGTGTACCAAATACATAGGCTAATCAAGAACTCAAAGTCTTCTAAAGCATTTTGACATAAACACTTAGCTTCCACCATCACGGTATCGTCTTTAGAAGAATTATTTCCAATATCAATTAATGTGTCTCTTAGATCCGATGGTTGAGTTCTTATTGCCTTTACACTTTCTATATGACTTTCCCAATGGGTTGCCGATAATGGTTTTGGAGACAATCCATTTACGTATTTTCTAAGAGTTTCCCATCGATGTGTCGAACCAGAGAACAAAGTATAAATTTTTTGAACATATGAAAAGAAACTTCTAACTTTCATGCATGATTTTGCCATATCACACAAATCAAGATTTAAGCTATGACATCCACATGGAATACACAATGCTCTAGGATTTATATCAAGGAGTCTTTTTTGTACACCTTGGTGTTTACCTATATTAAATGCAAATTATTTGTTATTTGAACGAATAAGGTAAAAATAATTTATATACCTTTCATAAAAAATAATATACCTTTCATATTTGATCCATTGTCATAACCTTGACCCCGCACATCATCAATATTAAGCTTAAGATCCTTTAGAGTGGTCTCAAGCGTTTTATAAAGGCCAAGACCCGATGTGTCATCAACCTCTATAAAGCCTAGAAAAAACTCCTCTACTTTGATAGCATCTTCAACATCTACACTTCTAATTATGATTGACATTTGTTCTTTGTGACTCAAATCCGGAGTACAATCAAGTATGATCGAGTAATATTTCGCTCTTAAGATTTTTGCAAGCATTGCATCCTTAATTTTTTTTGCCAACAAAAGTATAAGTTCATTTTGAATACTGTGGCTAAGATAATGGTTACTTGTTTCATTGTTCACCACACGCCTAAGATGTTCTTCCATAATTGGGTCAAATTCGGCTATGGATTCTATAAATTGACAAAAAAGTCCATTGTTTTTGTCATTAATCTTTTCATTTGAACCACGAAACGCTAAATTATTTCGAGAAAGTGTTTTCACAACACCAATTATGCGGATTAATACCTTTTTCCACCGTTGTCTCTCTTGCTCAATTAAACATTCCATTCTTTTGTCAATTGTTGCATTTAGTTGAAGACCCTTGTACAAATCTACCCACTTGATGAGACCTGCAATGTGTTCCGTATTACTTTCATGATCACGCAATATTGCTGCGATATTATGCCAATCATTAACTCCTTCCTCCCCCAATTTGAATTTTTTTTGTGGGTTTTTAAATAATTTGCAACAAAAGCAAAATACTCTATTCACTTCATTTGAGTAAACCAACCACTTCCTTTCATGCTCTTCTCCACGTGGATGGAAACCAATATAATGTTTAGAAGAGAAATGCCTACCATCAATAACATTCTTAGGAAACTTATAATTTTCTTTCAACACCTTAATCAGACCACGTTTAATCAACATTATTCTTTTAGTATCGGTCATTGATTCCCATAAACCCGGATCATAATTCAATTCAACATCCTTCTCAAGATCAAGCACAACTAAGCCACTAATGTCTTCGCTAACATTGACCTCTTCATTCTCAACGATCTCTTCATGAGTGTTGTCCTCATTATTTTCGTTTGCAACATTCTCATTATTCTCAACATTCTCATCATTGTCTTCGTTATCATTGCTTGCTTTATTAATCCAACTTGAAGTTGAACATTGAGATTGTTTTGTTTTTGCTTCAAACATCTTAGAAATTGAACCAACGAGGGATTTTGCTAGTTCGTCTTTCTTTTGTTTTACTCTTTTATTGTAAGCTCCAGAGTTTTGTTTTCGAACTCTAATTCGATTCTTATCATCTTCGTTCTTCGTCATATTTCCTAAACATTTGATACTCAATGCGATATTCAAATAAAATAATTTATAAACAATTGATTCAAACTTTGTTCACCTATATGGAATTAGAATGTTCAGTTGTAATGGGTGCAAAGTTTCATCTATTAGTGAAGAGCTAATGTAAAAACAGGTTCCTCTAGCAATTAGCAAGTCAATATCAAACAACAACTAATGCATACCTATAGAATAGAAATAATCGGTCAATAAAGAACAATTTGAACTGCACAAAACAATAAGAAACATGAGGATTTTCTCAAGATAGATAAATGATTATTTTTTAAACTATAATTCAATTTTGCAGTTTTGAGATCATTATACCCTTACACGACCTCCTCGTCCCAAATTAATCCGACCACCATAAGTTGAGTCCACCCTCCCATACCCAGTAATTTGTCTGTTCCAATATTGACTATTGAGAAACAAACATGAAACATGTGTAATCAAAATTGTTTGTTGGTTGCCATCTCAATTCTCAACACAGTTAGAATACAAAATTTTGCATCATTAATTGACAAACAGTGAAAATGAAATTGGGAATCTAGGTTTTGGTTTGCCTAGAGAGGAATTATGAGATGATACGCAAGATTAGTGCAGAAATTACAACTGCAATCAAGATTACCTGAATGAGGAAAAGAGAGGACTAGGTTTTGGCTTCTGAAGGAAACGAGATCAAGATCGAGATAAGTTTTTTGAGGATTCGGATTGCGGAGCAGCGGAATTTCTTGGATTGGAGAAGGCGGAAATTCTTGGATTGGAGAAAGCGGAAATTCCTACGGAGATATTTGCGTTCTGATTTTTTTCTTCTTCTTTGAAATAGGGGCGTGGGGGTTTCTCTAGGCTATGGGCTATTGAGACTAGCCCAATAACCGGCTCTGAGTGTGTTATTGCATGAAACGTGTACCATCATGTTGAATGCATGGCCTTTCAATTCTTATGCTATCAATATTTGGATTTGTTGGTCTAAATACAAACACTTCACGCTTTGATCATTATCGATCTCATTGCCCAATGTGCTATCACCCCTTATGATAATATACACGTTGAATACATGATGCCAATGTCAATTAATTAGTTTAAGGCCCATCCATCTGTTGACGTGGCAAGCTGTAGATCCATGCATATTAGAAAGGAAGTGCCAGACCCACTCCATGCTTGCCAGGTCCGTGAATGAATTGGTTCATGCATATTAGTAATGTAAAGTGCATATATATTATACACAAATGAGCCACACACGATTGCATGATGTCCATGTGGCTGAACCGATCCGTACTTTGTTACGTGATCCATATAACATATTTGTTACGTAGAGTTTTGTTTGTAGTGATATGGATCGACCATACTTGGGTTATTGTCATGAAGGCACACATGAAATTGTTGAGGCCAATATATGACCGACCGATCCATGTTAATGTGAGGCCGACCGATCCAGTTGACGTATCCGACCGACCGACCCATTGGACTAGAACCGACCGATCAGACTAGCTCACGACCGATCCGATGTCATGATGTACGACCGACTGCTTCACTAGATGGTTGGAGTATTAGTTTCCGAACCGCGTTTATAACGGGGTTAACACTAGCAGCTATGATTAATATATTGCCCAACATTTAGACAACATTACGTAACCTAGTCTCAACGGATACATCGATATCTAATCAACTAGGAATATTTAGAATTATATACATATACATATATACATACATATATATATATATATATATATATATATATATAATATTCATTATGACTAATTAATCGCAATTATAACACTTCGTAACTACTATAACAAAAATATTTCATTTAGAGATTATTGATCAATTAGTTTAAAAAATTAATTAATTAATATATAGAAAATTATACTGAGTATATTACAGAGGCAGAATACCTTTTATTTTAAGTACGCTTGGTTAACAAGTTAGATATACGTAAAATATTACTTAGTTACCCCTATGGTATATCCATGTGACTTACCCCTAACTTTATCAATTGCTAGAATAAAGTTTATATGTTTTTAATGTTGGGTTATATATATGTATATACTCATCAAAAAAGGACATATAGTTGCATTTCATTGATTATGTTAAAAAAAGTTTGATTTCTAAAATTCCTAGTGCATTCTGATTAATGCATAACAAACATAAGTTTTGTTCAATTAGACTTATTTGCAGTTTGATTTTCAATTACATTTTTGTGCATGTCCAACCGTGCTTTGTTGTTGTGTGTTTATAAACGCACATATATGTGTATGTAAAACGAAATATCTCCAAGTGTCACCAGAACAAAATTATAGTTAACCTAAAGAACCCCCTACATTTTTTTACTTTGCTATTAACATATCATCGATGTCGGTTTCAGGTCGAAACAAGGGGAGAAAACAATTGCTATAATACTTAGTTCGTGCAGATTACTTACAAGTTCCCGTTGTTGACATGAACCTTGAAAATGCATAGAGAAAAATTATTACGTCAATTTAATTGCTGCAAATTTTTCTAATGATATTATGGTAAATGATAATTCAAAATCTATGCTATAACATCAAGTACTTTTATACTTCAACAAGTATTGAGGATTCATGGTGAAAGATGCAATCTTTATGATGGGAAAGAATTTCTTTCTTATATATTAACATGTCGATTTATGACTTTTAAAAAAGATGCAAGTTTTTTAATTTCTAGACAATTAAAAATGCTAATTTTAATATTGGAGGTTTACTCAAAGGGTTTCTTAGTTCAAGTTAATAAGTTTTAAGGCACCACCTCTTGAAAAATTAGTTCTAAGAATAATTTACAGAAAATAGATAAATTAATGAATTTTTCATTATCAGTTATACAATAATAATAAGAATTAAACTTAATTCTCTTATGTAGCTTAGAACGATAAATGAATTTTTTTCCTTCAGCAAGTTGTTCTTAAAACTTATTAACTTAAAATAATAAACCCTTCAAACTAATTTTCATTTTAATTAATATTTGTTACATTTCTCTACAATTGTTATATGTCTTTAGATATTGATATGGTAGTTGATTATTCTCTTTATTCATTTAATTAATTCTTAAAATAACTTTGTTTCACTAGTGAGTGTTTTGATAAACAGTTAATTTATGCATGTAAGCACTTCAAAAATGCAACCTCAAATGCAAGTGATGTCATTTTGCAAGATTTTTATTTTAAAGTATCTTACAAGCAGTGTTTTGTAATATGTACATGCATCACATGTGTACCCAATTGCTCGTTTGTGTGTGTTTATATACTTATGGGAATAATTAAAGTGCATTTGTAAAATTAATTAACGAGTACACACACACACACACACACACATATATATATATATATATATATATATATATATATATATATATATATATGTGTGTGCGCGCGCGCGCGCGCGCGCGCTCGTTAATTAATTTTACAAATGCACTTTAATTATTCCCATAAGTAACAAAATCTACTAGAATAACCTGATTAAAATTTCTGATATGACACTAATTATGATATCAAGAAAGGCAAGTTGAAATATGAGTCTGTCTTATTTGTTTTACAAGAGAGATATATCAGGATTGATTGATAATCACGTGAGCAGATGTTATCTCAAATTTATTTCCTATATTGCCATTACAGATGAAAATTATTCCGAAAAAGGCATGATTAACGGAATCATACCTCCTTCTAAACAGTGCTATATATTAATACGTTCTCTGCTGCTTTTCTCCATCCAAGATCTCTTCAGAATTCGTCGTAAACTGGGAGTTGAATTAAGTTTGCATCCATATGTAAGCATAATATTTGTCATAATTTAATTTGATCTTATACTTACATGATTACATGTTACGCTAGGATTTTTTTTTTTTTTTCTTTTTCTTCTTTCAGTTATCTGGTTCAATTGCTTCATCATGTTTTAAACTTTTGTTTATTCAGTATTTTTTTTTTTAATTAATACAGAACATTTTAATATCCAATTAACTTTCCGTGAGTTACATGCATTTCAACATGATGTTCCCAAGAATATTCATCTGTTTCAGTTTTACCCTTATTTTCCAAGAAGGGACTCGGGGGTTTGCGGAGCAAATGTTTATTTTACTTTTGTTTATCATTGACCTAGTCTTTTTTACCATTGCTGTTAAAGTGTTTTCATAAAAAATTGTTTTCCGTAATCAAGTAAAATGACAAAACAATGGATCTTTTAAAAGGATTAATTAACACGTTACCATATCTATATTTTGGTTTTCTAAAGAATCTTAAATCTGTCTTAAATATTTGGACAAGAAGAAAACGTGTTTTTCTTTTTATTGAACATAAAAAGATTCAATTTTGTGCCCAATGCGAAAGAAAAATATACTCCCTCCAATTCAAAATATAGGACGTTTTGTGAAGTTTTTTGTTTTTCAAAATATAAGACGTTTTTACCTATAATAAATTGTACCTACTTTATTGATTTGTCATGATGTATTTCCATTTGACTCATGTGAGTAGGTGGATGCTTCGGAAATCCCGACAACCACTCTTTTGTACTTGAAAATAGAGAAAGTAATTTAATTTTACATGAAAAAAAGGAGTCAACTCACCAAAAAGAAGCATTTGAATTTTTTCTTAGTTCCCGTGCAGATCTCTTAAATGACTTATATTTTGGATTGGACGGAGTAAATTCATTACCATTATTTTATAACCTTAATTATGAAAGAGGATAAAGAATAAAGTGTCCCATTGACCAATTTATTAAAAAGTATTGACTTTTCTTCATCATTGATCGATTAGTACTCAAATAAGTAAATTGCAGAACTCCTTAAATACAACTACGTTTCACACGAAATCATGATAGTGTTTTGCGTGTGAGTTGTTTTTTTTTAAATAACTGTATATGTTTAGCACATTCAAAATAAAATGATATTTATGAATATTTAATTATATTTTTTTATTAAAATCATGTGTAAATAGGTTGAAATTAATGTAAAGAAATTAATTATTAGAGCTTATTTTTTAAGTGATACATAAAGCTAAAGTTATGTGAAAGCATTTTTGGAACTATTCGGTCGTACCAAAAGTTTGTTTTTTCAAGACAACTGTTAATAAATATGAATATTGTTATTGTCACTCCAAAAACAGATAAGGGGGGGTCATATTTTATTTTCACTCCATTAAAAATTAAATTGTTAAGGGAGGGCTAAACACAGTAAAAATCAACAAGAACTGTAACGACCTTAGGCCTTGCAATCATCAGGCAGTGGGCTAACCTCCCACCGTGACATACAGTGATACCTCAGAACTGATTTTACGGCCAGCCTCTCAACTGCACAACCAACCCAATCTTCCCATTGGGACGTGTAGGGGTAGGAGTCTCCTGCTCGCCATCAAACAGCCAAGCGAGAACCCCCTATCACGTTCTCTAACCAGGCCTGATACCAACTGTAACAACCCACTATTTTGTGCTATTCAAATCGACAATAAACCGCACATGTCTAACTTGAATCACTCAAAATAACAGAATATTAATAATAATTGAAGTAAATACAAATCATAACATAGAATCACAGACGCAGAATAGCTTGAAGCGGAAATAACTAAAACCATAGTAGTTCATGAAGCTACTACATAATAGTCTTCAAACAAAATAATAGTGTCAAATCACTAAGACAAGTACAATGGGAATCTCAAATACATAAGTCTGCTAAAAGATAAACAGAAACAACAACAACAACTGTCTAGCATAGATGGAACCGAAGAACAAATAGACAGGTGGCTAGAGACCATTCAGAGCTTTAGTCACCTATCTGTTTGTTCTTCAGTTCTATCTATGTTAGACAGTTGTTGTTGTTTCTATTTATCTTTTGCCTGATTTATGTATTTGAGATTCACGTTATACTTTTCCTAGTGATTTGACACTATGTATTTTGTTTGGAGACTTTTATGTAGTAGCTTCATGAACTATTATGGTTTTATTTATTTCCGCTGCGAGTTATATTGCTTTTCTGTGCCTACGATTTTTTGTTATGGTTTGTATTTACTCCAATTATTATTAATAATCTGTTATTTTGAGTGATACAAGCTAGACATGTGTGATTTATTGTCGATCTGAGTAGCACAAATAGTGGGTTGTTATAAGAACATACTGAAATTCAGTACAAAGTTTGGAAATAACATGCCGAAAATAAATTAATTGAAATAAAATAAAATTAAAGTCCTACATATTCGGCAAGTGTACGTCGGAAAACACATTTTTATTCGGTGGTCTACCGCTGAATTTATGTTATTGTCATGACCGGATGCGTTCACCAAATTCGGCTAGCACGTCCCGTTTTAATTATTTAACTTCGCCTTGCTGTCGATGAATATATCGTTCATGGTCGAAAACGGACCTTCGTTTTTTCCAGTAAATTGTTACATTTTTTGTGATTTTTCAACAAATTCAACATATCGTTCGCTTTTTGAGTAAAAATCATGTTATCGTCTTTTTCAAAGTTAGAAATTGGTTCCTCCATGAAAAAAGTGATTAATTGTTTACTCTAAGAAGAAGATGATGATTAGGGTTTAATGAACAGTAAAATGTAATTAGAGTAAAATAATAAAAGGATATTTTGGTCTATATTTTATAAATTGTTAAGGGTGGGCTATGTTAAATGATCCTCCCTTTAGTAAATTTTTAAGAAAACAAAAAACGTACCCCTTAACCGTTTTTGGAGTGACATTACCAATACTCATAAATATTTATCTTTGGCACAGTACTAGAAAAAAAAAAGACCAATGTCTAAATAATTAAAATAAGAAATATGAAGTGCTTTTGGTTAAATGATTAATTAGATTTCCTTAATAAAATCTTAAGTCAAAATTTTCTTTGATAACTCCATATCAGGATAATGATGAAAGAGGATTTGATCCAGTCTGATTTTTGAATTTAATGATTAGGAGTTAGGACCATGAATATCCATGTATTATAAAAAATTTGTGGAGACAAATTCATTGTCTTATCCATGTTACCTATCTTTGAATAGGTGATTGTTAATGATAAACCCCACTTTTGGTAAAAAGGAGACCATTTCTTATTTTCACTTCACTAAATTTTTATAAAATGCTATTCAATATGATATATACACATATAATTACACACACACACACACACACACACATATATATATATATATATATATGTGTGTGTGTGTGTGTGTGTGTGTGTGTGTGTGTGTGTGTATTCCAATGTTATCCATCATCTATTCTTAGCTAATCTTCTTATTCTTCACATTGATTTGATCTAAAGCTGTCGACAATCAAATTAACGTGTGAAGTGGAACTTAGAAAAACATGCCCCTTTTACTGAAATTCTTTTACACATGTTTTCTTTGTTAATAATTAACTTCTTTCCCTTTTTTGGAATTAAATTCGAAGATAGGTTAGGTTTCTTTATTGATTATTGTTTTTGATTATAGACTAAAGAAAAATAAAAATGATGATAAAAAAGGTAAATGTAAAGGGATAAACTGATCAATTTACAATATAATTATATGATATGACCAAAATGGCACCTCTCAGAGTTAAAAAAAAAAAACTCTTTTAAAAAGTGCCCCCTCCTATGGAATTTCATCTAAAGATAGGTTAAATAATTTATTGATTATAGATTCTGATTACAAGCTAAAGAAAAAGAGAAATGAATGATTAAAAAAAGCGGTAAATGTTAAGTGATAAACTGATCAATTTACAATATAATTACATGAGATGACCAAAATGGTACCTCTCATAGTAAAAGAAAAACTACTTTAGTCAACACTTAAATTTTAATTAATTTCTTTAGTTGCGAAAGCTTTCTAATCATATATGCTATTATACACAAAAATCAACACCAATATTTTAATTTATTTCTTTAGTTTTAACTACTCACAAAGAGAATTTATTTTTTATTGGAAATACATGGACGTTGAAATGGTCTCGAATGAATTATAACTAATTATGAAATATTTTATTTTGATTCATTATGCATGACATTACAATAGAATTGTTGGGATTTTGACTATTCTACCTAATGCAATTTTAGCTACACCTTGGTGATCTGTTTAGAATTCTATCATATTAGTGTGGTTTAATATGTCAATATGCTAATAAGAAATCATATTACTACATTTCTTACTGCGTCTTTTTCAATGTAGTTTTTACATCATTTCACTACACTTAAAGGGTGCATCATGCTTCTTTTAAGTGCAATTTAAATTGCATCCTATAGATAAACTAATTAATTGCACAATTAATTATTGTGCAATAATTAACTTTTGATATTTTAGTGCAATTCAAAGTAGGCCTATTTTACAACATTTTTTTTTTCATATTTTTTTTTCATTTTCAAGACCTTCATGCTACATTTAAAAGATGCAACAGTTAAATGCTACGAAGTTTTATTTTTCTTGATATTTTAGTGTAGTAGTTAACTATTATGCTTTCAATACGACATTTTAATTTTGTTTTAGTATAACTTTTAAATATTGTTTTTAAGTAATTTAACATTGTTTTAATGCAACTTTTAAATTTATCAACACATTGAAGTTAAATTTAAGAGGCTTGTTAATGTAATAAAATGTTGTTTCAAGATAATTTTGTGGTAGTTCACCTTTTAATTTTTCTACAAAATTGGAGTATTTGATTCACAAATTTGTATGATGTAAACGAATCATCAATATGTTATCCATATGGAAATTTATCAAATTTCCAAAAACAAAACATGAATTTTTCTATTGAAATATGTCTAGTGCTTATTATTGCATGAAGTAATCCATCTAAAGATGTAAAATAAAAGAAAAAAAAAATGTCTTAAAATTAGGCGTAATTATGTCTCCATTGTTAATTTGGAGAATATTGTCTCTAAATTAAATTGGAGGCATACTCACATGTATGCATATTGCCATATCAATGTTACTGAAAAAAGAAAAAAAAAACTAAAATTAAAGTCCCTCAGCTTACCCAAATTCAACAATTGAGACAATCTTATTTGATGTCACCTTTTAATAATAAGGCATTTCTATTTAGATTTTATTTATTTTGGTTAATTTAGTATAAAAATTAACAGCTATAATCGAAACATAGTGGTCATATATTTTATATTAAATCGTCCCCCTTTAGTCATTTTTATTAAACTAAAAATACAAGACTTAAGACATAAAGTGTCCACATCAAATTATTTCATAAATTTTAATTTTCATTTAAAACTATCAAACATGAAAAGTGTAATGTTGGATGAACTAGTATAATATTACTATATGAACGAAGTCAAATTTGTTTGTTTGTGACACAGTTTAAAAGGAAAATTCAAACTCTTAGGTGACGTTTGGTTTATTTTTTTATTTTGCATTTTGAGTTTTCAACAATAGCTACACAAAATGGAAGGGAGTAAATGAACGACGAAGGGGATGGAAGAAACATGGAGGGAACGACGGAGAGGTTGGAGGACGACGGAAGGATGAATTGTGTGTCGTTTATCCGTTATTTCCAAGAACATGAAAAATAAAAAAAGGTTGTTTTCCGTTTTATGTGTTAGCTTCATTTCCTGAAACGATCATTTTCCATTGTTTATGTACGTCGTTTCCAATTTTGTATCGACGAAGATCGAAAACTAAAAAGGGTGCATAATTTTTCCTAAAATAAATCTAAACCTAATACACATGAATTTGCACTAAAAAAATAACAGCAACTTATATGTACTCGAAACAGCATATATACTACCATATGAAACCAAAAACCTATGTCAAAAGCGCCAATTTGTAATCCAATCTTAGCCTATAATTTGTACTTCAACCAAGTAAGTCAATTATTTAGAAAATTGCTAGTGTAAATTTAAAACTTCCTTTTTTTTATTAAAATGTGTAGCAGTAGTTAACAAATAAGTATGACTAACTAATTCATCCATAACACATTGTTAATGAAAAAGTAAATGGTTGAAATAATCACAAAATGGGTGTCCAGGACGAGAAAACCAAGCATTGGGCGTCAAAAGATTGCAATAAAGAAGATAACAAGGGAAGAAGCTCGCCAAGTCTGCTTCTCAAAGCGTAGGGCTGGGCTCTACAAAAAGGCAAACGAACTCTCCATTCTCTGTGGGGCTGAGCTAGCCATCCTTGTCTTCTCCCCAGTTGGAAAGCCTTACTCCTTCAGCCATCCTTCCTTGAACAACATCTCTGATCGATTACTCTGTGGCCACAAAGACAACCATCAAGCTCTCAAACCTGCCATAACCGACCAACTTCATGTTGCAAATAGGCTTCAAGATCTGATAAGCAGGTAGGAGAGACACTTGCAGATCCTGGAAGTGGAAAGGAAAAAGAAAGCTGAGTTAGGTAATTTCTTGAAGGGTACCTTACTCGATGATGACAATTTGGATAAGATGGATTTCGATAGCCTTAAGGTAATGGAGAGTAAGCTATTTTCTATGAGGATGGAGTTTGAAAAGATAATGATTTGCTCTAGGTCGTATCATGAACAGCAACTCTGTGTGTTTGGAAATACAATGGGTAATTATGGGCTTGGTCGAGGCCACCATGACATGGTAATGGTGCTTCCTAATGATGTGATGAGAAATTATGGTGTATCTAGTTGCTTTCCCCCTATAATGTATCATAATGTTGGGTTTTAATCTTAGTTTTCAGGTTAGGGTTATTGTGTTTTTAGGCTTTGGTGTGACTTTATTGATAAATGATTAAGCAGAATGATTTGTACTGTTTAATAATTGGAAATTTTTAATAATCATTAGATCAGCACTTGTTTTTGTTACTTTTCCTCTCTTGCCTTTGATTCATGGTAGTTTTTTATTTTAGACATATGGAAATGAAGTCCTTGCTAATACTCTGATATAGATGATTAATAAATACACATGATTACAAAATTGTCATGCACTCCTATGAAAAAAGAGGTGGTATACCCATCTTTTTCAAAAGATTAGATTTTTCTAATTTTATTTTCAGAACTCGGTTTGTAGAACCTTCTATTGATGATAATAAGTTTACTTGGAAATCTTGTGGATTTAGAAATATACATTGCAAACTAGATAGAATTTTAGTTACTCATGGTTTTCTAAATTCTTTCACCAATTTTAAATGTTATATCTATCCACAAGCTTCTAGTGATCATACCCCCCTTCATTTGATTCTTTCTAAGAATTTTTCTTAGAAAACTAATTTCCTCTATAAATTTAAAAATGGTTGGGTTTTGGAGGATGATTACTAAAACATTATTAAAGATAGTCTTTGAATTAGTGTAAATGGAACTGCATAATTCAAATTTAGAAAAATCTTGCAGTATGCTAAATATAGTCTCAAATTTTGGAATAAAAACAAAGGTAGGAAGAATATTGATCTAATTAGGAAAGACTGTGAGAATTTCCAAAATATAATTGACTTTGATAATTCTGATACTAATCATATCAATATGTTTTTTAGTATACAGAAGAATCTTATTAATGAGTTATTATAGAACCAGCAAATCTTAGACCAAAGGCTACAACTGACCACCTTACTTGGGTGGAGACACACTTAGTAAAAAATTATGCCAAAAATTTCTAGTAGAAAGTAAAGAAATGATATTGGTAAACTTGTTGATAGTAGTGGTCAAATTTTAAATAACGCAACTCAACTTGAAAAGAAAGCCATTATCTTTTTTCCAATCTTTATTATGATGTTCCTATTTATCTGTATTTTCTTAATATTATTACCAAATCCTATCTACATTCTAATAGTGAAGAAATTCTTCTAGAGCAAGTTAATAAAAAGGAAATAAAAAGCATTGTTTTCAATGCTAATATCGATAAAAGTCTAGAGCCTGATGGGTTTGGTGCTAAATTTTACAAAACACAATGTGATGATGTCTAAAACCCACTTTTTGAAGCTATTTTTAAATCTTTCAATTTCGGAAATATCCTCCAAAACATTAACCACACATTTATCACCCTTGTTCCAAAGTGAAATCCCCAAAATAATTAGGTTATTTTATATCTATTTCTTATTGCATTTTCCGTTACAAAATTATTGTTACTATTATTGTTTACAATAGAATGAATTTTTTTATAGTACCTAATATCTTAAAACAAAAGTCTTTTATACTCAATAGCCTCATTTTTTTTAACACTCTCCTTGCTTATGAATTACTTAGAGATTTTATTCATTATACTTCTAATAAAATGCGCATCAAAATTAACTTACACACAAAGCCTTTGTTAAAACCAACAGGCATTTCATTATCCTTATGTTGAAACACTTAAGATTTTGTGATAATTTTTGTAATTAGTTAAAAGAGTGCATTTGTAACGCAACCTATTCTATTCTTATCAATGGTTCCCCTTTTGGTTTTATTAAAAGTACCAAGGTTATTAGACAAGGGGGATCCACACTCTCCTTATTTATTTACTACTGCTATGGAAAATTTTACTCTTCAGATGGACAAAGAACAAATTGCCAAAAACATTAAACCTTTGTTCTTCATTGTGTAACTTATTTGCTTTATGCTGATGATCTCCTTATTTTTCTTAATGCTGATGTGCATAATGCTATTAGTATTAAAAAAAATAGCTAATCTTAAGTTGTATGCAAGTATGGATATCAATGAAAGCAAAAGCAAGATATATTTCAGTAAAAGTTGCTCTAGTAAAAATGATATTATCAAAATTCTTAATTTCAAAGTGTGTATTTTTCCTATAAAATATTTGGCCTTTCCTCTTAGTATCAGTATGATTAAAAATAAATATTGGGCTTGGTTATATGATATTATTCAAAATAAAATTGATCATTGGTTTCAAAAATATTAATCTATTGTCGGCAGAATTGAGCTCATTCATATAGTTATTTTTGTTGTTTTCTCATACTAGGCCCAATCTCATAATATTCCTCTCTCTAATTGAAAACATTGAATAACCTAGTGCTAATTTCATATGGAATGGCAAATTTTACAAAGTTTCCTAGAATATTATTGCTAAACCCAAAGAAACTTGTGGGCTTGAATTGAGAAATTTTAGGGACTTAAATGCTACTTGTAGTTATAAACTTTTCTAGAATTATTTAGCTTGTAAATTCTTTTGGGTTAAATAGATAAAAACCAAGAATACAAAAAAGAAAACTTTTAGACCATGAAAAATGAAATTACCTTTTTATACTTGGAAAAAAACATCCTTAAATGTAGAGAGATTGGTAAAAATCTTATTGGTAGAAAAAATAAAGATGGAAAAAATACTAGTCTCTAGTTTGACCCTTGGGTTAATAGTCACTCTCTGATCAATTTATTAGGGTGAAATAACTTATTATATGGGAATGCTAATGCTAAAGTTGATATTATCATCCAAAATTCTATTTAGGATACCAACCTTCATTTTGATGCATCTATTTCCAATTTTGATATTAGAAAAATTGAAATTGATCCAATCTTGAATGAAGACACTTGGCTTTGGAAGCTTTCTATTAAAAGAAAATTTTCTTTCGAAAATACATGGAAATATATCAAAAGTAAAAATACTTATGTAGATTGGTATAATGTTATTTGGAATAATGCAAATAGTCCTAAAATGTATTATTGTACTTACTTTGCTATTCTGAATAAATTCCCTACTAGTGACAAATGCTACAGTTGGAACGCGAATGGAAACACTTCTTGTTTGCTTTGTAAATCTTAGTTAAAAAGCGTTGATGATCGCTTATTTTTTTTATTGTATTTAATGTTTAAGGAAAGCTCAATATCGACCAACAATTATCTCTTCAAAATTTAAAAGACATCATTCAACATATTCAAAAAGAATACAAGTCTACCAAAGTAGATTTTAATAAAGCCTGTGTTTACTTCACTACTTGTATTTATCATCTTTGGAAAGAAAGAATTGAGTGAATGCACAATGGAACTGAAACTAAATGCATTAGCTTGGAAGTCCATTGTTTCTGAAGTCAACATTCTATTACTTAAACATAGTAAGCAACCAAAAGCATCCGATCAAACTAGCATTCAGATTATGGTTGATTCAAACAGCTAAGAGAGAATAAAGGATTACTTGCAAAATGGCAAGCTATCCTCTGAGATTAACAAAGACAGAAGAGCTAATGAAGTTGCTTTTATTATAGTTCATCTTTTCAAAAAAAATGAAGCTACTTCTCATTCGTTTGGCTCCCTAGTTGGTGATAATCAACCTGCTAGTGACAACAATTCTTCAACGTGTCAGGGAAGTGTCTAGTTAAACAATTTGTGTCATAAACTTATTAATACCAATATGAATTTTAATCAATTACCTAACTTATGTAGTGTTGATTACAATACCAACATGCATCTGACGATGATATTAGCCGAATTGTCAAAGTTGGCAACCTTTCTTTTGGCAACAATAATCTAGCAAGCTTCCTTCTTAAGAAGCATGTGCACAGTAAAATGAAAAGAAAGGGAAGTAAAATAACCACTTAAAAAAGAGTTGATAACCACTATAATGTGGAGAATATTACTGGTTCATTGCCTGATGTTTGCAGAGCTAAACATTAGCTTCACAATAGTGATTCTACCGAGTTGTTGCTTTATAATAAACAAAGTATTTTTTTCAACAACTCTTTACAAAGGATGGGCGATTTTAATTATAAGAGCAAGCTTAATGGGAAATTTTATCACTTATCTAATTGGTAGTTTGTTTATGTGCAATTGAGATTGCTATATCTTTTTCTGGTAATAAAATAGGTTATTGATTTTAGAATCAATTTTTTAAGTGTTGATTTCAAAACAGATAAATAACCAACTTGTTAAAATTGTTATTATATTGTTAATTATATTAATAAATATTTACAAGTCAATTATTACTTAATTAGCAAATGTTTTAGGAGCTAGCTATTATGGAATTAATGACTATTTTTAATGGTTAATTATTATTCTAATTAATTATAACTTTGCTAACTATCTTTTAATCAGTAATTAACTTTTGTTAATAGGTTATGTAATTAATGATGGCTTAGAAGCTTGTAGTTATTGTGATTAAAATTATTTAAGATAATCAATTATTGATTTAACATGGTCTAATTAAACTAATTTTTCATCAATAACTTTAAAAATTAATCAGTTATTTTTAAAGGATGTTTTAAACTTAATGGAACAATTTTATAATTGATGTTTAAGTAAATTAATTAATTTAATAATATCATTTAAATCAACTTTATTAACTTTAGAAGTGCTTTAACAATTATTATAATCAAAGGATAGTGGCCTTATAAAAGTGATTTACTAAATAATTAAATTAAGTAAATGATTTTCATAATTAGAAAGAGGCTTAAGAAATCAAATAGTATTTAAAACCCTATTCATAGGATTTGTGATAGGAAGCTTTCAACTATCTTGAAGATAAGAATATTGTCCAGTCAAGGGCAGAGAGGTAATAAAACCCAACTTGAATAGCTTCATGTTATCTAAGAGGTAGTATTAGCTTGAGATCAGAGATGTTTTGGAAAGTAAATATTGTTTTCGTAATCAAATGTGTGGGCATAAATAGGTAAATTAAAGATTTGAGTTTAAGTAACAAATGTTTTTAAATGACATCTATTTGACCTATGCAATTCAAATTTCGGATATGAACATTTTCTTAAGTGTCTATTAACATGTACTTACACCAAACGGTAAAGTATATTAATTTTTTTGAGAGAAAATAGTTAAAGAGACTAAAATAGTAAGAGGAATTACATAAGCCTTAGTAATTTCTTGTGAAATTGTATATGATTGTTTTGTATCAGTTTGACAGTTATATGACTAGCAATCAAACCAGCTTTAAGAGAAATAAATTTCTATTACCTGTGTTTTCTCAAGTTGGTTTTTAAACTATTCTGGGCATTATTTTTCTTCATACTGAGTAGATTTTCAGATTAAGTTTTGTGTTTCTTCAATCATTCTGGACTGATCATCAACGTCGTAAGCCTGTTGGTAGAGTGGACGAAACACTATAAACGCCATATGCGGTGGACGGTCCACCTTAAAAACTGATTAGTTGATTTTCAACACAATCACATGTACTATACTGTATTTTTATTATTGGTTATAATAAAAAGTGTTAGGAACACTATACAAACCGGTCGGCTATGCCCAAAAAAAAGATTCTGGACTGATATGGAGATCTGAGACATATTTCGAATTCTATATTATTCCGCTATGAACATCATTATTTTGGGATTATTTGAGTTATGGGGACAAGTTATTATAATATCCAAATGATTTTGTAAGCTCTGACGTACCTATATATTAAAATTTTATTATTTATTGTAAACATTGTTGTATAATATATATTCTTCATTCTGATGTGAGATTCTATTCTATCTTTTCTTTCCTTTCCTTTAACTATCTGGCTTTTCGACACTTGGTTATTCAACACGAGAATACTGTGGATGTATCAGTGTCAATTTCTAGTGGTTGAAAAGTCAGGTCGTTACAAATTGTATCAGAGATTAGAATGAGCGAACACCCAGGCTTTGAAGGGACAGATTCATTAGAGAGGGGGCTAGTAATACTCTACAATGAGTTAAGTGCATTGTGAGAGCATAATTGTTATATTCTTATATGATAGTTTTTAAACAATTTTAAAACATTTTATGTAAGAATGTAAATAAATTGTAATAAGGAATTATTTCTTGCAAAATAATTAGAAGAGTTTATGAATATGCAAGTAAGGGAGTAAGTTAGAGATTGGCTGTGATAAACATACATATGTTGGTTGTGTAGGAGGTAACCCCTCTTATGCATAACACCATTCTTTGAGGCATATGAACTTACGGTTCGTATATTTATGGTAACCAATCAGTTGGAAATAAAAATGTAGCATTCTTATAGAAATTTGAAGCTGAAGAAGATAACTCATAACGTTTAACCTCATTAGCTAAAATTCCAACTAATCGAGATTTAAATAGTATATTCGAAATTTTATTAGGCTCTTAAACATTAATCTTTTTAAGATGACATGCACTATTTCTTGTAATATAATTTGGGTTCTGTTCTTTCCTGGATTTCTGGGAAATTATTGATGTCTTTTGGGTAATGATAATTTAAAATACCATTTTTAAGTACGAACTGAAGTAATCATTGGACATTTTGGTTGTTGAAGTGATGTTGTAAGGTACCTGATTTTGGAGAAATGGTCTTATATAAAATTATGATTTATATCGATTTGAAAGCGAATTTATAATCACTTGTAATGCAAATGCGGAATTAGATTAGAATGAACACAGAGATATAATTATAAATGATAATTTACTTTGTGTGAAGCAAAATTTTTTTTTGTAATGTTTCATGAATATACCAAGGGAAGTGAGATACAAATCCAAATCTATTTTATACATATTGAAAATATGATATGAATAAGCTTAGGTCGGTAATGTACGTATCCAAATCTATTTTATACGTATTGAAAATATGATATGCACATGCTTAGGTCAGTGATATAAGTATATGTCTATATATACATTTCAACATATCTATTATATTATATGAAAGCACAATATTTCTTCGAAGACTTTTCAGATTCATATCCTTCAAAAAATTGACAGGCCGACACGTGTACATCATTATAATCCTCTCCATCCAATAGAATAACAGTCTCAACTCTTCACTGACCGTGTGCCCTTTAAAAGGAATTCTCAGATCTGCTACTAAAATACCTTCTGCCGCCCTCTTCACATGTCCTTTTTTCGTCATCTTCTTGACAATTCTCCTCTCCTTTATCGTCAAAGATCCTAACCACATGGAAGGAGTTTCCCTACTCCGTTTTTTTCTAGGTTGAAACCATGTATTGAAATTCCCTTCGTCCATTTTTATGCATAGATCTGCATACATAAGTTCGATTACTATTCTTGATTTATACATTTATGTTATTTTCTTTCTTTACACAGTTTGCCAGTGAGTTAACGATTAATCTTGCTATTATTGATCTAAATTCCAAGTAATCAGAGATACTATTCTCAATTTCTTTATGTATTTAAATCTGAGGTTTAATATTTTATTCCATTTTTATTTAAATGAACTCGAAAACAAAATCGCACAGTTTTTGCAATTGTTTTGTAATAGAATCAGAAACTCCAAATTTAGTAGAAATGGGTCACGAAGTTGGAGATGGTCTTAAATCTGTTTATCATTTCCAGTCTTTGCAACAGTAGATGAATGATCCTAATGCACTAATGTTCTACAATGGAATATACCACCTGTTATATCAATAAATCCCAAGTCAACATTCTGGATTCCTAAACTTACATGGGGTCATTCAGTTTCTACTGATTTAATCCTTAAACTTGACTAGAAACATGCATTTTCTATATCCAAACCATTTGACATTAATGGGTGTTGGAGCTGGTTGGCGACAACATTACCAAGGAACAGACCTGTTATTCTCTCTACACTAGCTTTGATAAGGATAGCACACAAGTTCAAGACATTGAATACCCAAAATATTTATTAGACCCGTATATTTATGAATGGATCAACCCTGATTACAACCCGCGAATCGAACCATTTAATGGGCTAGGCATAGATTTATTTTGTGATTCGATAACTACACGGATTGTACCAAATGGGCTTCAGAGAATATTGATTGGAGTCAAGATTATAGGAAATGGGATGGTAATAATGCACAAGAGCCCGGATTTTGTTTATTGGAGTAGGGTAGACACCCCGTTTCACTACACAAACGGCTCGGGTATGTGGGAGTGCGTCGATTTTTCTTCTTCTTGTAGACAAGCGGAAGTACTTACTAAAGGCTGTTCTTTGGGATACTAATATTTATCAATATACATTCGGAACTTATGATGAAAACACAATGTATTTGTTGGAGATGATAGTTTATAAATTGATTACAGAATAGATTTTGGAACATATTATGCATCAAAAACATTTTATGATGAGTCAACACAACTTAGAATAATGTGGGTATGGTCGAATGAAACAAATATATTTGAAGATGATATAGCCAAAGGACGGGCTGGTATGATGACTATCCCAAGAGTTCTTAGTCTGGATGTGGATGGAAAGTCTGTTTTACAGTAGCCAGTTGCAGAGCTAGAATCACTTAGAAGAAGCAAAATAAACATGGAAAATATTGATCTTCATAAAGGAGGCTTAGTAGAAGTCAAATGTGTGACAGGTTCACAAGATAATGTAGAGACAGAATTTAAATTAGCAGACTTGAACAGAGCCGAACATTTGGATGGAATTTTGGTGTATAGTTGTAGGGAAAAAGGACCACATACTAATGGTGGGGTTGGGCTCTTGGGCTTTTAGTTCTTGCTTCAGAGGAGGAATATACTGCTATTTTCTTTAAAATCTTCAGAACTGGTAGTGGTCATGTTGTTCTTATGTGTGCGCATCAAAGACCCCAACCTTAGGAGGATTGGTAGACAGTAACATCAGGAATATAAATGTCAAATTATCACAAAGAACCTTGGCATGCTTATAAGAAATTTTATAGCGCCAAATTTCAAAATAATACCAAAAGTTTTGTTTTTTTGATTATATAGTATACATTGCATCAATGGATACAACAATAACGCATACGCAAGTTTAAATTAGCAACATGGTTTCTATATGTAACAGCAAGGCATATGCATGTTTAAATCAACAATATAAAGTACATATGTTTGGTTCATGACTGAAAAATGAATAAAGTTAGTTTCAAAAGAAGAAAAACAGAATGTAAGTTGGTTCAAAAATCATTGAGGATGTTTCGTACTGCCTGATGTTCACACTGCACAAATATTGTCCTATACACTAATTAAAATACTGAATATTTAATAACCATCTGCTTCCTTTTCATTTTCTTTTAATATATGGAAAAGATCATAAGGCGTCAGGTGCTCAAAGCTAACCATATGTATTTTTATACACTTTAATATATTGCAAATCTAATTTGCTACCGTTCTAGGTCTTTTGTCCCATATTTTGATTGCACATTCTACCACTGTTGAACCCAATTTTAACTCCCTACAGTCTTTGATCTTTTATCACATGGTTTTCGTTTTTTTCAAAAGTCAAAATTGGAATCCATTCCCCCTCCCAAATCAGGCAACTTTTACAATGTGAGAATTATATATCATTGTAATTTTTTAAAAAACTTATATTGCACAATGAAGTTTAGCAGATTCTATTCAAACAACCACTGAACGCTGACATTTCTAATCCTCCATCAAAGCATTGAACTGATCTACTACTGCATGACAAACGAGATAATGTTCAAACTTTTCTTCACTTAAACTTATGATTACAAGTTTTTTTACTTATAGCTGTATTACGGACGTCTTTATATTCTGCACTTTTTATACTGTCAGGCATCCTTCATGTACTAATGTCATATGCTCCATTCTTTGTGTAAAATTATATAACCGTGATTCATGTATGATTTATGAATGAATAATAAATAATGGTACACTACAAGAAAAATACCCTATTGCAACTAGCTATTTGCAACAGGCCTCAAATGTCAGTTGAAGTAAATGATATTTAGCGACAGACCTTTCGTAGCTGTTGCAATAGATAAGATTTAACAACAGGCTTTTCCTTCCTGTTGCGAAAGGCATATTTTTCGCAACACTACTTTCCTGCCTGTTGCGAAAACATACTTTTAGCAACTGGTCTTCATTCCTGTTGCAATAGACATATTATTTACAACTACACTTTCAAACTAGTTGCAAAAATTATATATTTAACAACTGTTTTCACCAGTTGTGATAATCGGAATTTTTTTTTGCTACAGGTGTAGCCACTTGCAAAACACGTACTTTTAAAAATTATTTTTCCCCAAGTAATATTCAGTTATAATATAAGAAGTATAAGCATAATCGTTAATATATATATATATATGTACATATATATGTGCATATGCATATATATATATATGTAATTAATAATTGGCAAATATAATTAATATTATATCATTAAAAATTATATTATTTGTTAATTACTATTAGCATTTAATGTTAAACAACTACTATATATATTTAGTACTCAATTTAATAGTTAATAATTAAGAAATTATTAATAATAAGAGTTCTAAATTAACTTAGTTCAAAAATTATTAATAGTTTTAGTTAATTGAAGTTAAATTAGTAATTAATATTCATAAAATTTGAAAAATAAAAAGATACACATCTTAAAATAATCTCAAATTTTCACTACAAGAAAAACCGCAAATAGCGACAGATTTTAGCAGCGGAAAATTCCACCGTAAATTAACAATGGATTTTAGTGGAATTTGTAAGGAATATTTTATAGAATTTTTTATTTTAACTTGTTTTACAATATTACCGTCGAGTTCCGATTTCCGCCGCAAAAACATAGTAAATTGCAAGAGTTTAACGTCATCATTTTTTTGTCATTGAATTCCGTTGCAGTTTGAGAGAGTTTAGCATCATGTATGTTTTGAAGCTATTTTGCAACAGGTTTTCAAGGTATTTGCAATGGACTGGTACACTTATTATTCATAAAATGTTTTACTTTTACATTTTTAATAATTAATTGATAAGTAAAAATAAAATTTAAATCATTAATCTTAAAAAAATATACTCATAACAAAAAATTAATAACAACTATTAATTTTTTTAATATTTAATAGTTGGTAATATACATGTAATAATCAACTTTCAGTAATTAACATTCAACTATGGTTAAATAGTAATAAATAACGATTAAGAAGTAATATTTTAATAGTTTTAAAAAAATTCAAGGAATTCATATTATAGTTAATATAAAATTTTCACTTGTTGATTTTTGTTTCTATTACTTGTCTTAAAAAGCTAGTAAACGTTTAACTATGGCGGCATGTTATGAAAATTTTGGCAGCACATTTAACTAAGATAACAAAATTTTGGCGGTTGTGTCATGAAAATTTTGGGGGAAATGTTAAAGTGTCAAAACAATTGGCTCCAAGAAGCGACATAATTTCACTTACTTTCCATGCTCAAAACTCACGCTGCAAATTCAGTTATCTTCTTTTCCCTTTCCTCCTCCTCTCAAACTCACGCAACCCCTCCCAAAGTAGTCTTCGCTTCCCCTCCCAAACACAAAACTATGAAGATCCTAAATCTCAAACTCAATAAGTCAAGCACCATTCTCAGTGACCAAAAATAGTTTTTTACATAGAAGTTTTGGCAAACCCAACTTCAGCCAACAAAAAAAAGTAACGCTGAAACTTGTTTTGCTTGCTAATCTAACATGCGCCTGGACAATGAACTCATCACTAAGGACGGTATCTCACATCTGCTTATTCTCTATGCCGAGGTTAATTGATTCTCATTTAAAATTTCATACCTTAGTTTTTAGTTGTTTGATTTTTTATAATAGCATGACCGGCCGATTTAATTCAGCTCGAGAAAAAGAATTTTCTTGTGCTAAAAGGTGAAACCATAAAATTTTATGCCATGGGGAGTTACTTGGGATTTGCCGAGTATGTAGATGAAATGTTTGCTAAAATTACCGAATTGGATTTGGAGCATAATGTTGAAATATATATTACCAAGGTCCATTGAGGAGGTTGAATTCTTCGGGTTTAAGGACGTTTTTGTAGTAGGCTACCTTTGGGATTAATACAAAAGGGATGTAAACCTGAAACTGTAGTGTGTAGCAGATATTGCATTTCCCTTAGAATTTGAAACCTTTATAAAGTTGTAGAAGATAAGTGTGAAGCAATTACATACTTTTCCCTCACATATTTTATAACAGCATATTAAGTTTTTGATATAGGATCGCATGAAACCAATTTAAAAAAAAAATGTCAAGGGGAATTAGAATTAAGCAGAATGAATATGTGGACATCATTAAATATAACGTAAATCATCTATTTTAAAACATTTTATTAACACATCTTTAATTATTCATGTTCTATCACAGCCATGATACATACATGATTACTCTTATTCAACAAGGAGCCTTGTGATCTGTTTACTAAAATTCTTGAGATTCTTTCAACGACACTTGATCTTATTGATCCAAAATAAACAATAAGCCTTGATGTTGTGGCCACCACCAATCAAAGCAAGTCTGAAATGATAACCTATTATTAAAAGAATATGGATGCTAAATTGTAAAGCTATCATTATACCATTATTTGTAATTTAGACTATTTTATTTAATACCTTCAAGTTATATTGTTTAAACATGGGGTTTATTTTATTGTTCAGCTATGATAGCTAATTAGTGTATTGTGTTAGAAAACACTACCGCTGACCTGAATGTAGTATGCATGATGGTTGTCCTGATCATTTCGAGCTTGCTGGTTCATACTCAACCAGGGCTGTTATGGTAACAGTAAATTTACCGCTATCGTACTGTTACTGATAAATCAGTTGCCGATATCAAAATAAAACGGTATACCGATACATTCAGTACGGTAACGGTAATCTTACCGATACAAATCGGTAAAACATCAGGAAAAAAATTGTTTACAGTTGGTATCGGTAGATTACCAATATTTAACAGGGTGCTAGTTATTGCTATCACGTCCCATGTATAGAACTCTTCTGATGTTCGTATGTCCTATTCATATTATATGATATTTCTACTATCTCGACTGATTTCCACGATTTGCTACCGATTTGCATGAATGCATCTTACTTGAGGAATACTAAACTGTTACATCTAATCAGCTACGTTAGAGGTAATAATTCATCTTACATTATTCTAATGTGATGCTTCTTACACATATCTTGTCGGTAGGCTAAAATTGTATCCCCTGCTCCTGCTTGTGTCCCATTTGAAGTATGGTTTTTTGTTAATGTATGCATAGTTAAAAAAAATTGATATTTGTAGTCATATGATTGGCCACCTTACATGCAAAGTCACATCGAATGTTACATACGTCTACTTTATGGCGCAGCCAATTTCATTCGTTTACTATAACTTGTAAGCTTTTTTTTTAACAATAAATTTATGACAAAAAAAATAAGACGATGATCGCGATTGGTAACAACTTGATTTATGTGTTAGTTTACAGTAAACATGTATTATTTGTTATCAGTTCAAGTACATCATATCACTTTTGCTCAGTAAATACATGTAAAATTAAAGTATAATTTTTCTATCAAAGTAACTAAATATAATTGCCTGCATGGTATAAGTAGTATTTGAACGCATATAGTTGACGATGTTACATGAAAAATCACATAGTACTATCATGTATATCTACTTTATACTGGAACTAATTTCATTCGTTTTCTAATTCCTATGGATCTGGAAGTGGTACGAGATTTATTATTCAAATAATTTAGTACGGAAGTAATATAGGATGTTCGCAAACGGTTTCACTTTATTGTGTTGTTCCCAATTCCCAGCAAGGCAGCAATAACTAATTTAGTTTTTTAAGAAAATGGTAGTTTGGTTGTCTTCAGGCAATGGTAATTTACCGTTACCGACGAAAACTGTACCGATGATTTGGTATACCGACTGTCGGTACACCGACATATCGGTAACGGTAACGGTAAGCGTTTTTCATTTACCGATTAAAACGGTATGGTAACAGTAATTGCATAACAGTAATGGTAACGTTACCATAACGGCCCTACTCAACTGCCTTTCCGTATGATGATATCAGAGTATGCGCTAGTGTAAATGATCAATCCTTTGAGTTACGGTGCATTTTGGTCTTCATCATTATTACATTTAACTTCCTGGCAACGTCATTTTTTGATGATGTTTCATTCTTCAAGTGTGTCGCTGATCAAGCTTTACTTGTATGATTATTTTAATTCTACACAGTTTGGCCACAACTTCCATTCTTACTGTACTGGTTACATTCATGAGGTTTACTGAAATTCTTGAACTTAGTAAACATGGTTTAGTAACCCTTGATGATCCAAAAGTTTGCACAGCTAGGTTGAAAATATGAGTTTGACGCACCTTTCGAAGTTGACAGTATTGCTTTTACATGCCATACATATATCTTTATATAACACACAGAAAAGTTTGAGATACGAGGATGAGGCATATGACATCAACACCACATTTTGATGCTTATTAGTGGAGAAGATATGGACAGAAGCCGATTACAAATTCTTTTTATCTAAGGCAAGCATTCGTCATCCTGTGAATTAGTTTATTTAAATTTCTATTAGATGTAGCATAAGAGTAGGAAGTTAGTGAAGTAATATTATACATTAATTTAGGTTTAATTCACATATTTGACTTAGTGATTTGCATGTTTGTATTATGGGGATACATTTGTTTTCTTACAACTATGATAATGTATGTACATTTGGTTTTATGTTCTAGGACGTTATAGATGCACACGGAAAGATGATCAAGGATGTCTGGAAACAAAAAAGATACACCAACAATGTGATGAGACGTACAATGATTATCTTATGTTTTAGGTCGTGTATGAAGATGAACACACTTGCAGTTCAATCGTCATGGGTTTTATCTTGAAATTGTTTTACTTGATAGTTTGTAGAGAAAAATAATGTAATGTTTCATTTTTTTACAATGTATTGTTACTTTAATGTGTCCTTTATGGTTATCTATTATGTGCTTCACTTGTACAATGTGTTAAGATTCTTTTTGCATAATTTTTAGTAGTGGATAAAATCAACTTTATTAAACTTTTGCAGTTGTGAAATGGTAATTTTATTGTAGTATCTATAAGCTGTAATTTTTTTTTTTATAAATTTATTGCAACGGGCATATACTGTTGCAAAAGGATCTGCTGCAATAGCAAAATGCTGTTGCAAAAAAAGTCTACCGCAACAACAAATAACCCTTGTAAAAAGTATCTGTTGCAACAGCAAAAGCCTGTTGCAAAAAAGTATACCGTAACATCTTATTGCAACATGCGGAAAATGTTGCGAACTTTTTGCAACTTCGGCTATACCAACAGGCGCGGACCTGTTGCAATTGGTCTACTGCAACAGATATTGCCTGTTGCGAAAAGTGTTTTTTGTTGTAGTGATAGGACCAAACTTTTTTAAGTTCAACTCTATGCTAGATGTATTGCATCGCTTTTACTGACATTCCACGCTCGACATGTGCATTTAAATCTAGATATTTGTGTGGCTTTTGAAAACTCTTTGTAAATTTCCGTCTTTGTCAGTAGAGTGTCACTAAGGCAATCTGAATTCAGTAAATCGCCAATGCGTTCAGCACATTGAGATTGCTTTAAAATCAGCGCATAGTGTTATTATTACTTGAGTTGATACTATTCATATAAATATAACTACTAGCTGAAATATAAACAACTTTCAAGAAAGAAGAACATATTGGCAATAAAGGAAATGACGAAGATATTCAATAATTGTGTAACACCCCACGTCCATTAATGTCACTCACAAAGGGAATGCATTAACTTCCATGGAGGTTTTAAGTGAATATAGAACAGTAAAATTACAACAAGACAGATATAAAATAGTACTTGGAAATTCAAAAACTTTATTTCATTGTAGGAGAAGTCAAAACATGTTTGATTACATCATAACACCATATTCAATGTCAAGTACAATATCTATCTTGATAAAACAAGTACATAATCCCATTACATGAATAGCCATTAAAAAGAAAGATAACAAGCTGGACTTTACTTCAGCAGTCCAAGCTTTCCAGAAGATAAGCGATCCAACTAGACTCCACTAGAACTTGGCCCAACCTGCGGACCTGAAGGGAGAAAAAGGATGGAAAAGAGGGGGTCAGACATAAAGTCTGGTGAATATGATAATTCTACAATACTATTACCAAAATAACTGGACTAAGGCACAAGCTGGAAAACAAGAAAATGTCTATGAAGAGCAGATTAAGGACATAGACAATCGCTAAAGGCAACGTTATAGGCGCTCCTAAATACTAAAGGATAAACACTATACTGCACCACACCAGTCATCCTAAAGATTCATCCCACTTAGCTTCACTTAGAAACTTTCCCAATGGCTTTACGTACCCCTAGCTGACTACATAGGTGCCGCCTGCCCCTATCTCCACTAGGTGTACCCTACTTCCCATTATTTGATCGGCTCCCTAACTCGTAGATACCCGTGCTGGCCCCACAGTGGGGTGTATCACTCCCCTAAAGTGGCAACCTGATACAACGGACATGCACGGCTTATACCTACACGATGCAACAACGTCTTACCTACCAGCCCGGGTCCACACACGCATATGAAACCCGTTGGACTTGCGTTGCCACCGCTCCCTGTTTTGGCCTCTTATAGTCAAACCCAGTATGCGTGTCCTGTCCTCGACTTGGGTCGAGCCCACAAAGATACGTTTTGGGATACTGGTTGAAATGGGCCCCCACTATTTACCACAAGCATTCCACCTAAGCTTGTCCCCATTAGTCCATCCCACTTAACCCACTTAGTCATGTTCATTTACATGTGTGTTTGGTTAAGTCTAATCGTATTTCAAATGCCTCTAAAGGCAACCACCAGATTCCTCATGCCACCCAAGGCACCTACTTAACCCCCATGTCCCACCTTACATGATTATCTGGTTAAGTATTTCTTAGTTCATTAAGGCCATAACCTCATAAAGACCTCTCACATTAGACTGGCATTTATGGCAGCTGGATTTGCCGGGCGGGTCCGGGTAGTCTTACACCATAAAAGAGTCTAACCTCGTGTCTTTACAACTGTTATGCTTTAGTTTGGGCCTAGGACCTCTCACATTGGGCCGACATTTGTGACTACTGGATTTGCCGGGCGGGTCCGGGCAGGTTTACATCACAAACGGGTCCAACCTCGTGTCCTAAGCATTGATTATTAATAATAATCCACTTTCCCCCAATTTTAATAATTCCCTACTTGAATTATTAATTACTTCCAATTTTTAACAATGTCCATAATTGACTCAATTATGGACATTCATTCATGGTATGCAACATCTTACAAAATTGCACCCAATTTATTAATTCCTAATATTACCCCTACCCCACGTTTGAACGTTTATTCGCAAAATATATGTTAGACTCGAATAGCCTAACTCATAGTATAAAAGAGATTATCATAATAACAACATGTATATGTGACCAAATGAATCATAATAAGGGGTGAAACTTGCATATGTCCAACTTGCATAGATTATACATGTCATGGATCTAAAGGTGTCAACTTGTTCAAAATTCACCTAATATGATCTCAATCAATTTTCATAAACTTACATATGAACATGTGTGAATCAACATCATCTAATTTTTTAACAACATGGTTTTATATGGGTACACCTAACTCAATAGGCAAATTCCCATAATCAAGTTTTATTTAATTATAGTTTCAAGTTTATGGGTACACCTAACCTAATAGGCAAATTCCCATAAACAAGATCCATTTAAATTAAGAAAAAAAACATAACTTTAAGCATGATCCAACAGCATGATTTTTCAACATAATATAGCATGATTTATAACATGGCATAGTATGATAGTATAACATAGCTTGACATGATTCTCAACATAGCACGACATAGCATAAGAGAATTTACAACATAGCATGACATAGCATATATAATTTACATCATACGACAACATAATAACATAATAAGAGATCCACAATATATAGAATTTACAATTACAAATCACATCACTTTCTTGTGATCCATTCATAACTGAGTCAAATTAGTTTGTAATAGTCTTGTGAGAATCATCATACTCACCAACAAAAGAAAAGAATTAGAGAAAGAGAGATCTTTTGATTTGATTTGTGTAGATTTAGTTGTAGATGATTAGGCTTCCTCTTCTTAGTTTGTGACGGCTACGCTGAACTCCATGGCAGCAGCATGACGGTAGCTTCTCTAATTTTACAAGTGATTTAGGTTTAGGGTCTACCCACTTATTTATAGATTTTAGAATGCATTTAGGCCATTAGATTTAACCTAAAAATAACCGCAGCCGTTCAGACAAGATGGGGTTTATCTTGTTGACTCAGCAATGAGTCAGAAGTGACTCAGCAAACACTCAGCATATTAATAAACTTCTATTCATGTCATATATATATATATATATATATATATATATATTCTACAATGTACATATTAGATACATCCCCCTTTACTTATTATTGTTTTTATATACATATTAGATACATCCCCTCTCTCACACACTTATTAATATTTTTATATTCATATTAGATACATCCCCTCTCTTACACACTTATTAATATTATTATATTCATATTAGATACATCCCCTCTCTTACACACTTATTAATATTATTATATTCATATTAGATACATCCCCTCTCTTACACACTTTTATATTCATATTAGATACATCCCCTCTCTTACACACTTATTAATATTTTAGCAACTTTAGTGTTAATAGAAAATTCGGGGTGTTACATTCTCCCCTCCTTTTAGGATTTCGTCCCCGAAATCTTCAAGTCTGGAAGAATGTATATCCTACCATCCAAACGTCCATCTACTCATCCATCATACACAGGCATCCATTGTCCTTACAGACTTCTAATGCTTTCATGTTTAAATGCACAGTGTGTGTATATGTCCGTATCTAATGCAAAATCAGGCGGTCCACTGATTCAGTTGACCTCCTTAATGCAACTATGATCGTGCCATGCATCCATTATGTATGCAAAAGATTCTTAATGCTACATAATACTTCTATATGCGTGCACAACCATCATCTGAATGCAGCATCCACATGATAATACAACCATCGTTCATCCATTTTACTAAATACATCCATATATATGCAATATGTAGTGACTGAGCCGATCTAGTGCCTAAAGTGTGTGTATATATGCATCCACGAGCAACCACTAGCAAACACTTGCATCCATTTTGCATCCATCATACATAACATGTCTCAAACACATGTTTCAACCATAGGATTATCCTAACTAAAGGTCAAAGATACTAATGAGAGGACATACTAAAGATAAGATAAGATAAGCTAAGCGATAAAGGAGAAATTAAAAGACATACCCTCAAAAAGAAAAGGGTACAACGAACGCATCTTCTCTTCTGTCTCCCAAGTTGCGTTGCTCTCATCATCTCCCCATTGCACTTTAACCAGTCTGACCTCTCGATTCCTCAACTATTTGATCTCCGACCCAAGAATGCATGTAGGAGCTCGTCTAATTGTTGCATCACGCTCTATTTCCACCTCTTTAAGCAAGCTCGGCTCTACCACCTCCGCGGTCTTGTGCAAACACTTCCTCAAATGTGATACATGGAATACGTCGTGTACTCCACTAAGTTTCTCAGGCAACTCCACCCTATATGCCATCTTCCCAATCCTGTCTTTTACAGGAAACGGCCCTACAAACCTTGGTGCTAATTTCCCCACGGACCCAAAGCGAACAACATTCTGTAACGGAGATACTTTGATAAAAACCATGTCCCCAATGTCAAACTCAAGATCTGTCCTCCTCTTATCAGCATACGATTTCTGCCTATCTTGTGCTGCTTTCATCCTCCTTCGAATCAACTCAATCTTCTCCGAGGTTTCCCTAACCATATCGGGCCCAAGTAGGATTTTATCGGTAGATTCCCACCAACATGTAGGCGAACGGCAAGGCCTTCCATAAAGAGCTTCGAAAGGTGCCATGCCAATACTAGACTGAAAACTATTATTATATGCGAATTCTACTAACGGAAGGTGCTCTTCCCATGTACCCCCAAAGTCTAGGATACAAAGCCTTAAAAGATCCTCTAGAATGCGATTCACCCTCTCGGTCTGGCCGTCTGTCTGAGGATGATATGCGGTGCTCAAACATAGCTGAGTCCCTACCGCCTCTTGTAAACTCTTCCAAAATTCGCTAGTAAAGATGGGGTCATGGTCGCTTACTATACTAGAAGGAATACCGTCCAAACGAACTATCTCCTTAATGTATACAGAAGCCAACCACGGAGCAGTCCTCTTACTTTTCACGGGAATAAAATGGGTGCTTTTAGTAAGTCTATCTACTATAACCCAAATCCCCGTGTTACCCTTCCTTGATCTTGGTAATCCATCCACAAAATCCATTGAGATGCTTTCCCATTTCCATAGTGGAACTTCTAATGGGTGAAGCAACCCACCGGGTTTCTTTTGTTCTGCTTTAACTCGTTGGCACACCAAGCATCTAGCGACGTACTCGGCCACATCCTTTTTCATACCGGCCCAAAAGAAAACCCGCTTCATATCTTTGTACATCTTATCCCCGCAGGGATGAATGGTCATTTTTGAGCGATGAGCATCATCAAGAATGGCCTTCCTTAAGTCTTCGTCTTGTGGTACACAAAGTCTATTATCCCTTCGTAACCAACCCTTATCGTCTAGGGTATACCTACGAAGATGGCTTGACGACTCCCCCCCTTTGAGCTTTTCTACTATCTCAACCAACTATGGGTCGTCTCGCTGTGCCTCACCAACCCGTCCTAGAAGTGTAGGTCTAACCTCCAAGGATGCTAACAGACCGGGTACTAAGTCAACGGAGGGTCTAAAGTCAAACATAGAGATGAATTCTAAGCTTTGTCGTTCAACAAACAACGAACTCAAGGACAACCTTTTCCTACTTAAGGCGTCTGCCACCACGTTACCCTTGCCCGGGGTATATGCTATTTCAAAATCGTAGGAGGCTAAGAATTCCATCCACCGTTGCTGCCTTAAATTCAAATCCTTCTGAGAGAATAAGTATTTTAATGATTTGTGGTCAGTGAACAGTTCGAATTTCTCACCAAGAAGATAGTGACGCCAAGACTTAAGCGCGAAAACAATTGCGGCTAGCTCTAAGTCATGCGTGGGGTAACTCTTTTCATGAACCCTCAACTGCCTTCCACCATAGGCTATTACTCTTCCCTCTTGCATGAGGACCGCGCCAAGTCCCGTCCCACAAGCATCAGTATAGATGGTAAACGGTTTATTCCCGTCTGTCAGCACTAAGACTGGGGCTGAAGTTAAGGCTCTCTTTAAACGTTGGAACGCATCATCGCAATCTTTGTCCCACGTAAAAACCAGGTTCTTCTTCGTTAACCGTGTTAATGGAGCTGATATTTTTGTGAAGTCTTTGATAAACTTCCTATAATAGCCAGCCAACCCCAAGAAACTTCTTACTTCGGTTGCATTTTTAGGGACCTTCCAATCTTGGATGGCCACCACCTTTGCGGGATCCACTGCTATCCCTTCTTTGGAAACCACGTGCCCTAAGAACCGTACTTCCTTCCTCCAGAAGTGACACTTAGAAAATTTTGCCTTAAGGTTATGCGCTCGAAGGGTTTCCAACACTTCCCTAAGATGTAGGGAGTGCTCTTCTTTATTCTTAGAAAAGACTAAGATGTCATCCACAAAGACTACCACGAATTTGTTAAGGTATTCCCTAAACACCCTACTCGTCAAATCAACAAAATATGCAGGGGCGTTTGTCAAACCAAAGGGCATCACTAGCCATTCATAGAATCCGTCAGGAGTCCTAAAAGCAGTCTTATCTATACTATCCTCAGCCACTCTCAGTTGATGAAAGCCAGTGGCTAAGTCCAACTGCGAAAACACTGAGGCGCCAACTAACTGATCAAAGAGATCGTCAATCCTCGGCAGTGGGTGTCGGTTCTTTTTAGTAAGCTTGTTTAGTTCTCTATAGTCCATACAAAGTCTAAGAGACCCATCCGCCTTTGTGGCAAAAACTACTGGAGCACCCCACTCCGATATACTACGTCTTATGAACCCCTTCTCAAGCAACTCCTTTACTTGCTTATTGAGTTCCCTCCTTTCACGAGGAGCCATGTGGCGCACTGGCAAAGATACGGGTTTAGCATTATCCACAAGATAAATTCGAAAGTCTATCTCCCGCTTTGGAGGTAAGCCCTTCACCTCCTCAAACACATCCGGATATTCCCGGACCACTTCTACCGATCGCAGGTTCTCTACAGACGCGTCAAGCGATTCAAGATAACTTAGCATAACGGAATTTATGGGATTACAAAAGATGTCGAGAGCATTACCAAGGCGAGTCACAAGCCTAACTACTCTCCTTTCACAATCAAGAATGGCCCTATTTCTAGACAACCAATCCATTCCTAAAATTAGCCCATAGCCCGTGAAGCCCAATACATAAGCATCACATCTAAATTCAACGCTAAGAATAGAGATTTTCAAATCCAAACATATCATGGTCAAATGAGCCGAACCCCCAATTGGATTTGAAACGACCAAGGGATCCTCTACTAAACTGGTGTTCAAGTGCAGTGATTCAACTAATGATGCAGAGATAAACGAATGAGATGCGCCAGAATCGAATAAGGTACGGACAGGATGATCAAACAGAAAAACTAAGCTTTCAACAGAAATTGTTCTACCTCTTTCTTGCAGCGGTGGGGCCGCAATAGCCTGAACTTGCCCCCTTGCCTGCCCTGGTGCCATAAGAGCCTGCACCTGTCCTCCCGAGGTAGATCCTGCCCTCTGCCCCTTCTTTGGACAGTCCTTCACTAAATGTCCCGCATCTCCACAATGAAAACAACCAGTCTTCTTTTTCTTTCTACAATCTTTGCTGAGATGGCCAGGCGTCCCACAATTGAAGCATTTCTTCTTCCCTTTGCCATTATTGTTTTTACCACCCTTTTTATTTTGCTGTTGGGGTTTCTTCTGATCCCTTTTCTTTTCAACTGCCTTATCCTCATGCATAAGTGCCATTTCTACTAGCTTTTCAAAGGTGGCTCCCATAGGGATGTGGGTCATAGCCAACCCTTGCAACGGTTCATTCAAGCCTCTAACGAACCTCAAAGCTTTCTTCTCTGGCGTGTTCACCAACTCCAAGCCAAACCTTGCTAACTGATTAAATTTATTGACATATTCCTTTACTGATGAGCTCCCTTGCTTTAGTGCCAGGAATTTTTCCATATTTTAGTTCTCCTTTGCCCTTGAAAGAAACTTTGCCTCAAACCTTCGTCTGAAATCCGCCCATGAATCAACTGGACGTTCCCCGTTAGTGACCTCCCACCAAACGTGGCCTCTCCCTTCATTAACCAAGCAGCTAAACGGACTTTCCTCCCATCTTCCACTTCAAAGATATCCAACAATTCCTCAGTCTCCTTAAGCCAATCTCTGGCCTCCACAAACGTCTCAGTCCCTTGAAAAGTTTTTCCTCCCATAGCCTTGAATTCCTTGCACGTCTTTGCAAAAGTGTCAACACGAGGAGGAGGAGGAGGAGGAATGGGTGCAACTAGGGGTGGAGGAGTATCCGCTGGGCCTGCAGTGGTGGCCCTAGCCTCCAAGTATCTCCTAAACCACCCTGGAATCGTCACACCTTCTGGGAGATTAAGATCTTCAGCCATGCTGAAACGAAAAAGGAAAGATTCAAAATGGAGAATTCGAAAGATAAAGATAAGGATATGGCTATTTGGGATTATGTTTTTCATAAAAACTCTCTTTAAATAACATGTTTTTTTTTTTTGAAAGCACTTCTTCCAAAAATACTTTAGAGAAAAAAAATATTTTTCTAAAAATTTTTTTATCTGTTCTGGTAACCTTATGCTCTGATACCACGTGTAACACCCCACGTCCATTAATGTCACTCACAAAGGGAATGCATTAACTTCCATGGAGGTTTTAAGTGAATATAGAACAGTAAAATTACAACAAGACAGATATAAAATAGTACTTGGAAATTCAAAAACTTTATTTCATTGTAGCAGAAGTCAAAACATGTTTGATTACATCATAACACCATATTCAATGTCAAGTACAATATCTATCTTGATAAAACAAGTACATAATCCCATTACATGAATAGCCATTAAAAAGAAAGATAACAAGCTGGACTTTACTTCAGCAGTCCAAGCTTTCCAGAAGATAAGCGATCCAACTAGACTCCACTAGAACTTGGCCCAACCTGCGGACCTGAAGGGAGAAAAAGGATGGAAAAGAGGGGGTCAGACATAAAGTCTGGTGAATATGATAATTCTACAATACTATTACCAAAATAACTGGACTAAGGCATAAGCTGGAAAACAAGAAAATGTCTATGAAGAGCAGATTAAGGACATAGACAATCGCTAAAGGCAACGTTATAGGCGCTCCTAAATACTAAAGGATAAACACTATACCGCACCACACCAGTCACCCTAAAGATTCATCCCACTTAGCTTCACTTAGAAACTTTCCCAATGGCTTTACGTACCCCTAGCTGACTACATAGGTGCCGCCTGCCCCTATCTTCACTAGGTGTACCCTACTTCCCATTATTCGATCGGCTCCCTAACTCGTAGATACCCGTGCTGGCCCCACAGTGGGGTGTATCACTCCCCTAAAGTGGCAACCTGATACAACGGACATGCACGGCTTATACCTACACGATGCAACAACGTCTTACCTACCAGCCCGGGTCCACACACGCATATGAAACCCGTTGGACTTGCGTTGCCACCGCTCCCTGTTTTGGCCTCTTATAGTCAAACCCAGTATGCGTGTCCCGTCCTCGACTTGGGTCGAGCCCACAAAGATACGTTTTGGGATACTGGTTGAAATGGGCCCCCACTATTTACCACAAGCATTCCACCTAAGCTTGTCCCCATTAGTCCATCCCACTTAACCCACTTAGTCATGTTCATTTACATGTGTGTTTGGTTAAGTCTAATCGTATTTCAAATGCCTCTAAAGGCAACCACCAGATTCCTCATGCCACCCAAGGCACCTACTTAACCCCCATGTCCCACCTTACATGATTATCTGGTTAAGTATTTCTTAGTTCATTAAGGCCATAACCTCATAAAGACCTCTCACATTAGACTGACATTTATGGCAGCTGGATTTGCCGGGCAGGTCCGGGCAGTCTTACACCATAAAAGAGTCTAACCTCGTGTCTTTACAACTGTTATGCTTTAGTTTGGGCCTAGGACCTCTCACATTGGGCCGACATTTGTGACTACTGGATTTGCCGGGCGGGTCCGGGCAGGTTTACATCACAAACGGGTCCAACCTCGTGTCCTAAGCATTGATTATTAATAATAATCCACTTTCCCCCAATTTTAATAATTCCCTACTTGAATTATTAATTACTTCCAATTTTTAACAATGTCCATAATTGACTCAATTATGGACATTCATTCATGGTATGCAACATCTTACAAAATTGCACCCAATTTATTAATTCCTAATATTACCCCTACCCCACGTTTGAACGTTTATTCGCAAAATATATGTTAGACTCGAATAGCCTAACTCATAGCATAAAAGAGATTATCATAATAACAACATGTATATGTGACCAAATGAATCATAATAAGGGGTGAAACTTGCATATGTCCAACTTGCATAGATTATACATGTCATGGATCTAAAGGTGTCAACTTGTTCAAAATTCACCTAATATGATCTCAATCAATTTTCATAAACTTACATATAAACATGTGTGAATCAACATCGTCTAATTTTTTAACAACATGGTTTTATATGGGTACACCTAACTCAATAGGCAAATTCCCATAATCAAGTTTTATTTAATTATAGTTTCAAGTTTATGGGTACACCTAACCTAATAGGCAAATTCCCATAAACAAGATCCATTTAAATTAAGAAAAAAACATAACTTTAAGCATGATCCAACAGCATGATTTTTCAACATAATATAGCATGATTTATAACATGGCATAGTATGATAGTATAACATAGCTTGACATGATTCTCAACATAGCACGACATAGCATAAGAGAATTTACAACATAGCATGACATAGCATATATAATTTACATCATACGACAACATAATAACATAATAAGAGATCCACAATATATAGAATTTACAATTACAAATCACATCACTTTCTTGTGATCCATTCATAACTGAGTCAAATTAGTTTGTAATAGTCTTGTGAGAATCATCATACTCACCAACAAAAGAAAAGAATTAGAGAAAGAGAGATCTTTTGATTTGATTTGTGTAGATTTAGTTGTAGATGATTAGGCTTCCTCTTCTTAGTTTGTGACGGCTACGCTGAACTCCATGGCAGCAGCATGACGGTAGCTTCTCTAATTTTACAAGTGATTTAGGTTTAGGGTCTACCCACTTATTTATAGATTTTAGAATGCATTTAGGCCATTAGATTTAACCTAGAAATAACCGCAGCCGTTTAGACAAGATGGGGTTTATCTTGTTGACTCAGCAATGAGTCAGAAGTGACTCAGCAAACACTCAGCATATTAATAAACTTCTATTCATGTCATAAATATATATATATTTTCTACAATGTACATATTAGATACATCCCCCTTTACTTATTATTGTTTTTATATACATATTAGATACATCCCCTCTCTCACACACTTATTAATATTTTTATATTCATATTAGATACATCCCCTCTCTTACACACTTATTAATATTATTATATTCATATTAGATACATCCCCTCTCTTACACACTTATTAATATTATTATATTCATATTAGATACATCCCCTCTCTTACACACTTTTATATTCATATTAGATACATCCCCTCTCTTACACACTTATTAATATTTTAGCAACTTTAGTGTCAATAGAAAATTCGGGGTGTTACAAATTGTGACACACTCATGATGAACTTAAGTAGCAAAATTAGCATTTCTACTAAATATAGCAAAGAAGATTCAAAGATTATTGCAAAAATAACATATATGGCAACCCGTGTGCGTAGCATGGGTTCATCAACCACACACACACAAATATGTACACATGTTAATGATGCATCGATACAGCAAGTTGTGGATAAAAACGGAGGTAGCAATAGGTTGTTGATAAAATGGACATGCCCAAATGCATCGGGATTGATAGCGGTGTGTGCTTTGATAGATGGAATGCCATACAAGAAGTAGTGAATGAAAGTGACTCCACAACTCTTTAAACCAGGGAAAATACTTGCATTATGTTCTTTTTTAAGAATTGTACATCCAGGATGATATATTATAATGTTGAGATTTATATAGCATGGGCTAGCACTACATACGGGAAACGAAAGCATGTACTTGCATGGGTTAGGAAGGCTAAAAAGGTACATCATGCCATATGATTACATTTTTTATGCATTTGTAGTACTATATTTTAATTCAGAGCATTTTGATTCAAATCTTTGATCAACTACATTAATATTATGTTTTTTTCATATCAAAGGTAACCTGTGTTTATTTTTTTCCAGTGATATTGAGGATATAGCTATTTCTTTCTACCATTTCTTATTTATGTTAAGTAAATATAAGATGGAACAAATACTAAATTTTACAAGCTTTCTATCTTTCTCTAATTAATCAAAAGGATTGCAAATAAATTATGCAACAGTGCACCTCTGTCAAATTTAGATACTCCTTGCTGCTTTATGCTGATTTACAGTTTTGCAATGCTGATTTTAAATTTAGTTTAGAATTTCATATTGACCATCTATTTTTAATTACATAAATTTTATCGATCTTTTAATTATTGCCAAAATAAGCCACCATAATGTATATTGAAAAATCATTAATTTCGTGCTACAAATCAGGGTTGTGAATCAGCTGACTCAGCCATAAAATCTTTCATCGATCGAGGTATAAAGATAATGCACAAACATGACAGGTTTCCTTAAATCAGAATCATTAAAGACTATCCAATCTAGGAAAATAATTTCCCTTTTCCAAAATAAAAGAATTAAGCAGGGGAACCATACTCTTTAGCTTCGGCTAATCTGGCTCTCTACAATGGTATGCCACTATATTAGTAATGCGAATTTGATGTTACTTTGCTGCTATAATGATCGGAGAATCCCGATAATAAGAAAGTTTTGAAAAATGCCAACAATAAGGAAGTTATAGCCATGAGTGGTATGATTCATTCTTTTATTTTTCTCAGCATGTTGATTGAATTTTAATTTCTGATTAGTTATGACTCTTTTGTTTGGTGAATTAGGTCTGTAAAGCAATGGGCGAGAAGTGGAACTCTATGTTAGCCGCAATAAGTTTTATTTTGAAAGAATGTTCTGTCCAAATATTTGGAAAATTAGTCATTAGATTGAAAATTTTGATTTCTAAATTTTATGGGATAAAGCCGCTTATAAGGCAAGGGCTGCAAAGAGGAAGACCGAGGAGTATAACAAAACCATGGTCGCCTACAATAAAACTCTACTGTGAATATTATGCGACATAAATTAAATCACTTTTCATCTTATGTGCCTTTGTAAATTTAATTATTAACAGGGTACTATTTGTGCTTAGTCCGATGGAACAAGAAAAAAAGCTGTAGTTGAAAAGGAGGAGGAGTCTGATTAATCCAGACATGAGGTTCATGATGAGGGCGACGGTGTAGATGATGGAAGTGGAAGGTAATTTCTTCTAAATTTCGAGAATAAATTTCTTTATCAATGTTTATAGCTCAAATTGCAACCTGTTTTTCTTTTTCAAGAAGATGAATGTGATGACTAGGGAACAGTGTTAGGACACATACAACATTAACAATGATTACATAAACTGATTATTTGATACAAGCAAGGTGAGTATTTAAGGACACAACACTTTTGGTTATATTATATTTGAGTAATATATCCTAAATGATCGACTTAATTTGATGGTTGTAGCATATATGAAACTAGCATGAAATAATAATAATATGAAATAAGAGAAATCTTATCATAGACAGTTATGTGTTGTGTAAGAATGCTAGATTTCAGAGTACAAGTAGTATATTAGTAGGTACTCCGGCCTTCAAGTTTTGATGAAGTTTACAAGACTTTTAGATTTGTACCATTGGTTTGATACCCAAAGAACTTCTCGCCAAGGTTGCCAAGTAACCAATTTTTTTGTAATTGTTTCTTACATGGCCTAAATGGCCTGGATTTGGATTACATGTATTATCTCACAGATAATAAATTAGCCTTAATTCTTTTCATTGATTATGTTCATTAAAATTTAGTCTGCGTATTATTTAGTAATATTATATTATCAATGGCTTCACCTATGAAGAAATTTGTTTATTTTCTTTTTCAAGAACTGCCACATTAGTGGGCTACCCAAACTAAATGTGGTACTAAAACATGATTTTATCTGCAAGAACTTTTCTAATGTTTCCAACATTAGTGGGCTACCCAAACTTGAGTCATTCAGAACGGACACATGCACAATTTAGCAAAATCGCTAGGAGTAGAAGAAAACACAGTCTTCCAGATATACTGATTTAAAGGGCATGTTATATTTAGCTCGGCATCAATTCCACACCTTTATTGCCTAAATAGGAGATGCCATGAACCCATTATTTAGCAGATTTGAGGCATGAAGAAAACGCGGACTTCAAATGATAGTAGAATAGATATGCTAATAACTCTGAAGACCATGGCGTTCTATGGTGATGGATAATTGACAAGGGCAGAAGGCAACAACATGTGATAGAAGAGGAAATGTGATGCAAGTCATGTTCAAAACTCCATTTGCACTCATAATAACAACTGTCATGAAGGAAGAAGACATGTTCATACGCAGTATTTCGGCATACATCGGAATTACAAAAAAGAAAAAGAAAAAAAAGAACCAAGGTAGTCGTGGACTCAAACTGCTAATTTAATAGATTATTTTGTAACTGTAGTCTATTTTTGTTGTGCATTAGGATTAAGTGGATTAATTAATGTGTATTCTCTTCTGTACTGTATTTTCTCCCCTATATGGAGAATTAATAAAGAACGAAGTTCATGCATTTCTGTCTTGGTTTACAGCAACAGTAGTATTCATGTGTAAATATCTACACCGATTCATTAGATAAGGACATATTGCTGTAATTCATTAACGTTAACAAATAGAGCATTGTTAAATTTCTAATTCCACATAGAGCATTAACGTCAATCGGTTTTATAACTCGAAGCTACTGAGAATTTTAAGGAATTGAGTAATGTGGGAACTGCAACTGTTGTCGTAACCCAGAAAATTATCTACATATAGTTATAACAATCTTTAACTTTTTGAGATGCTAATGAAACAATTTTTCTAGGTTTCAGATCGTAGCTAGTGTAATTTTAGTTTTTGTTGCATTTCTCCAAATATTGTTTCAATAACTATTTTTGTTTTTTTTGCTCTATTCTATTATTATTTTCTAAAATGATTTAATCTTAAAAGCTTGCCAAAAATTTATTTTAATGCCAATTGCTTATTTTCATTTGTGGTCATTGTGAATGAGTGACAACATATATCCATCAAGATTTCAATTTGTTGTGTATAAATTTACCCTATTGGAATATTTCTTAGTTTCCATGGTATTCTTAAATTTTATCTTGCTCCCAGCTAAGATATGAATTTGTGATTTTATGTTGCTCTTAAACTCTTTTGGTACTCAAATAATTCATCCCATATTCTTCTTATCCTAAACGACATGCCTAATGTACTATTTCATAGTAAAATAATATGTATTCATGCATGTCAAATAAAATCGACAATTTTTTATAAATACATAAGAACGCTCTTGGTTTCTTTGCACACGTCCAAACGAACGTGTCAAACATACGGTTGGGTGTGTGTGTGTATGTATATATACAATGTAATATTATTTGTTTACCTCTGTTGTGGTTGTGTGGTGAATATCTATTTGCTTTTCAACTGATTATTACATGCTGCACAATTTCAATTTATTATGCAAATAATTTTAGCGTGTAGATGTTGTAACATAAACTCAGCTCTGACCAACCTCATCTCCGAACGTATTCGTCTAGCACTGCCTCATTTTCCCACTATACAAGGCAGGCTTTACATAACACAAATTGCAGCTAGGTCTAATGTCAACAAAAGATAAAGGGCATGTTCAACTAGATCAATTTTCACTACTGTGAATAAAGAGTAGTTTGAAAATGAAGAAGCACCAAGTTGGTGGAACGGTAGTACACAACAGTAGTGTTTGTATTATAATTTTTGTATAGTTGACACAAGGACTTTGCTAGAGAGCCCGGAAAACCAGATGCGGATAAATGACAAAAGAAATCGTAGCGTATTTCTTTAGCCATGTAATTCATGGGGGGATTTGTTGTCTACACGATTTCATTTGCGCACAAAATGTAAGACTTTCTTTCGGGCTCTTTAGTGTCTCCGGTGACACGAAGGCATCATCAGTATTACAAATTTGTTTAACATATTAACCAGCTATATACGTTGTAGGTTAAAGAGAAAGTTTCCACTTATGTATTGTAAATAATGCATCATACACTAGAAGTAATATATTGTGCCTGCGTTATTATGTTTAATAGATTCAATATTCCATACTCTTTATATATAGTGAGAAACTTTAACGTTGAGTAAAAATGATATATAGTGGAGTAATATTTGGTTGCATCCGAAATATTTGCAAAGGAAGAAGTGTTTAATCCTGTATGATACTGCGTATAATAGAAATGTTTATACCTGCTTGATCTATAAATTAAAAGTGAATATGCTCTCATCTTTGACCTATGTAAAAATTTATTTTCGACGTGCATGGTTTATAAATTAACATTTGTATTTGGCTGTTGACACTTGGGTTACATTGTTTTCAGCATGCGATTATTTCATTCTATAATTTTTTAAGTTTATAAAATAGCAGCTTTATCTTTTTTTGCAAGTATTATTATGTAACTGAGTTAGTTAATATGTTTTTCATCCACATTATACTCAAACTCTGTTGAAACATTCATCTATGCTATGCGATTTTGAACGTATGATAAAGTTGCAACTTACATCAATGTAATTGCATTTTGTATTAAACCATTTTACTTTAAGTTTTTATAGAGGGCCATATTTTGGATATTATAAAGTGAACTTTAAGTTAAAACAAACTATTACAAGGTCAAGTTACAAAATATTATACAATGGTTCCCGTGCAACCTTATAGCGATAATCTGTGTGCGTAGCACGGGTTCACACTAGTATAAATTATACGTTTTGAATATGTCCAGGTCGGCGCGATAGGCCAAAATTTATGTTCTACATGCGGAAAATATGGTGCTTTTTCCATATACTTATGCCAGTGAGATAATCAAATGTATATTTATTTCTGAGAACTATAATAATATTTTATGAATATACATGCAATTTTAGTTATATGGAAGTGTTAGCAAGAAGTCATAAGTTATTATCCCAGCAAGACCATAAGTAAATATAGGTACAAATCCCTGTAATTTATGTTTTGCAAAACAATGATAATTAGGAACTCAAAAGTTTTTTATTTGGGCATTCTCTAAGATCTCATGTCCCTTAAGCCTGCCACATAAATAGCAAAGCGGCCCCACCTCATGGATCCTAACACAAAATTGAAGTATCGTGGCTGGTACTTCCTTTGATTTAAAATCATATCATATGACGTAACCATCGTGTATCTGTGATGTATAGCACTTTGGTTGCTTAATTCGCGAGGAGATGGCAGTGAATGCATACAACCAATTTATGGTTTTATTGGGATAATGATGTACCCTTTGTGCATATGCGATTTACCAGTTTATTGTTTTGATAGCGTAATTAGACTGGGTGAGTGCCTATAGTCTTCTTATTGTTTCGTTGGGATAGCAACGTAACCTTCATGTAGATGCGATCTACTAGTTTATTATTTTGACAGTATAGTTTGAGGGGAAGTGATTGCGTATAGCCTACTAATGATTTCATTGGAACAACGACATAACTTTTGTGTAGATTCGACTTTTCGGTTTGTTGTTTGGGTAGCATAGACCAGGAGGCAATGAGTTCAAGTTGTCTGCTTATGGTTCCATTGGTTTCACGATGTATCTATTAGAGATAAGAACAAAATATATGTTGCATTTTATTTATTGCATTAATTTTGAGTTATAATTGGTATTGTATTAATTTGAGCCAAATATGCTCTAGAATGCTCTATTTTAGAATGTTCCTTTCTCATCTATAAGTAGAGGCAAAGTATAGCATTGTAATTCAATTAATCAAGCATCTCCTTTGTAATAACAATCAAATAAATCAATAAAAATGTAGCCCTTTCCTGTTTTTACCGTTTGTCCCTCTCTTCTCTCTTGATCAAAATTCTAACATGATATCAGGGCTGTCGACGTAACTACACCATGCGAATCTCCTATTCAAGGTAGTGCTCCTCGCAGCTATCATGGTGGGTTCAGTTGCTACAACTATGGCGAAAGAGGACACATGGCGAGGGACTATAGCAGGCAGGGAGGCAGGTGGACTAGTTTCGATGGTAGGTTAGGATGACGGTGCTGTTGTCAAGGGCCGAACTTGGAGAATTTGTTGAAGAATGATGTTGTTTTGTTGAAATGAGTGATTGCGGAAGAAATATTTAACGCGGTTTTAATTGTGATGTGTGAGGGAGCAGGAGATGAGGTGGTGTTGTAATGAAGATGGATGTGATGAGAAGAAGGTGAAGTTTGTTGCGGTTATTGCGAAGTTGCGTGATGATTCAGGAATTTTTGCTGTGTAGTCTTCTGGTGATGAACGATGGAGTGATTTTGGTTTGGTGTCTCGATGGAGGCAATTTGGTACAAGTGTGGTGATGAAGTTTCGATGGTGAAGGGTGCAGAAAGTGGATTTGGTACTGTGTGAATTGTGTTGTTCTTGGTTTATGCGAATTGGGTACTGTGTGAACTAGGTGTAATTTGCGGTCTAAAGTTTGCGTTTATTTTGGTTACTAAAGTTCGATGTGAGATCGGGGTAGCTGAACTATGGTTTATGGAGGTTGAGTTTGTGTATGTATACTGTGCTTAAAAAAAAAGAAGCAAGAAAGAGGTTGCGACATAAAAAATAGAGTTGTGGAGATGTGTTTGCTTGAGCTTGTGGTCACGGACCGGGCTTCAGGAGTGGCTGTTTGTACGGAAGGTGAAGCGGTTTAGAGATGAATGCTGCAATGCTTTGTGATTTCCAACAACGTTGTTGATGGTAGTGTGAGAAGAAAATGAGGTCGGAAGATGCAAATTGTTCTTGGAGGTTGGTTGTATTTCTGGTAGTAGTATGAGATGATTGGGTTGATTGAATTATTAGAGAGCAACATTAGTTTGAAGATTTCTAGGGTTCGTTTGATGTCTGTATCGGTAACCTTATTTATTAGGAAGGCAATTGACATTGATTGAAGGTGGTAGGTGGTTACTGTAAGGTATATTTGGAGGATACAAACATATGATGATTCATCCCTATTGATTCAGTTTTGTTTGCTATGTATGTTTGAGGGATGCAAACATACAAACATCCCATTTTTTTTTTCTTTGTATGCTTGGGGGATGCAAACATACAAACTCATCCGGGACAAGTTTTGTAATTTGGCCGCTCAGATCTTTTGCTTACCGATCAGATTTAAGATTGTTCTGGATTGAAGATTGTTGAGCTGATTGAAGATTGTTGTTGAGTATTTGGTATATGGTGCTTGAAGTTTGGTGTTACTCTCTAACAATATCGAAATGGTTTTGCGATCTTGCTACTCTTCAGTTTGCAGTTTCTATTTGGCAAACTCACCATTTTTCGCATCGTGAGTTTGAGGGGGAATGTTAGATACAAGGACAAAATATATGTTGTCTTTTATTTATTACATTAGTTTTGAGTTATAATTGGTATTGTATTAATTTGAGCCAAATATGCTCTAGAATGTTCCTTTCTCACCTATAAGTAGAGGCGAAGTATATCATTGTAATTCAATTAATCAAGCATCTCCTTTGGAATAGCTATCAAATAAATCAATAAAAATATAATCCTTTCATGTTTTTACCGTTTGTCTCTCTCTTCTCTCTTGATCAAAATTCTAACAGTTCCTTCATGCAGATGTGATTTATCAGGTTTCAAGATGCAAATTGAAGGGTGCTGACACACATGGTTACATAAGTTTTTGTCGAGATGACGACATTCACTACACCAAAACTGGTGATTCCCAACGAGTATAACCGTCGCAAACAATTTCAGCAACGCTTATTAGTGTTGCTATGAGGGCGTGACAATTTATTTCCAACGCATATAAGCGTTTGTAGATTTTCTCTCCCAACGCTTATAAGCGTTGGTATGTTCTCATTCGCAACGCTTATAAGCGTTTGTATATTTTCATTCGCAACGCTTATAAGCATTGGTACATATTTTTGTTTGCAACGCTTATACATGTTCGATGATTTTCATTCACAATAAATATAAATGTTAATAATAACAGAAATATGTATTTGTAATTTTCATATTTTAACATTAATAGTCAATTAATAGCTAAGATGATTATAATATAAATCCAAAACAGATATTATTCTCAATTTAAAAAGTACAACTCAATGAATACAAATAGACAACATTCATACTCAAGTGACAACATAGAATATCAGTTAACAACAGACAAATACAATACATAATTAAGTAGAACTAACTGTTCGACAATAATTTATAGAAGTAGAAGTAGAACTAACTGCTTAACAATAATATTTCTTCGTGTCGGAACCAAAAACTTGTAAGTGGATCATTTTCAGGATTTCTACTGCACCATTAGAGCTACTATCCAATGTCCTCTTTTTTTCCGATGCCTCTAGAAAAAGTATCTGCATTCATTTATTGAAATTTCTAGTTTCTTGTTAAAAACCAAAAAAGCATAAACATTATATTGATAGGCACGTTATAATGATAGCAAGTGAGAAACTGAATCTATTAAAAAAGACTATACCAATACTGAATGCCAAAGTCGCATCAAAGACTATAATGATAGTAACCGAATTATTTGTAGGCTCAGCAAAACTGCTAAGCCTACAAGGCTCAGTAAAACTAAGCTTTGGCTCAGTTCACTTAGGCTCGGGTTTATTAAACCACTCGTCTCAGTTCAAACCGAGTCTATGGCCCACTAATGACCCTCTTAGTCAGTTACAAAACCATTAAGGGGAGGCATAAAATATAAGCACTGTTAATCTAGATGATGGTGAATTATAACCCACATAAATGGCAGTAGGGAAAAGCAAATCCATTCTTGTGCCAAAAACCAAAACAAAAAATACAATATGAAATATCATTAGCAATGGATGGGTACTAACCATGAGAGGTAATTTTCCGACTGCTATAAATTCTAAAATCCTCTCTTTTACATCAGCTAATCCATAATGATCCTCATCCAAAATCTTTTGAGTATGGGCATAAAAAAATTCAGCACTGCAATTGGTAGAAATAAACAAACAATGGACAGATGAGAAAATCAGTAGTATGTTAAATAATTGGTTCGCGATGCAACAAGAGTATTGTTTGGTCTAGAGGACAAAGACCATGGTACCATTGAATTCATATATATATATATATATATATATATATATATATATGGAAGTGTATATACATACATACATACATACATACATACATACATACATACATACATACATATATATATATATATATATATATATGGAAGTATGAGAAGGTTTGGAGCATTTATTTATATTTATAAAGGTAAATCTAACATGCAAAGTATACTAGAAACATGTACAAAAATTTAACCTATAGTTTCCCCAAGGTAGTACTAATACAATAAGCCAATCAGGTAACTGCAGGTCACATTAAATTCATTGCAACTGGGTTCCAACAACTGCAGCTTTGTAAGCTATTCCTCTATAACTTAGCGAACATGAGCAGGGCACTTCTCTTTATTTGGTTCAAATCTTTCCACAAATTTTGGTGCAAGATGAAAAATGGTAACTAAGCTTTAATATCCATGTAAACTGAATAATTAAAGCATTTGCAAATGAACATGGTAAACGAAGTTAAAATGATCTATGACTAACCAGAGAGTGTTGTTTTGTCATCTGTGGTTATGCCAAGTTCCCGAGTAATGTGGAATAAATTAAGTTTAATACCATAAGGTTAAGAATGAATTTGATAATTTTCTGTATAATTACCTTTTTTATAGCTTTAAGCTGCTCATTTAAGAAAAAAAAAATGTCTATGTTCACCACTCACTTTCCCTTCAATAACTTTCGCAATTGTTTCCTATGACGTGCAAAAAAATAATGTATGAATTAAAGTAGCATGAGAGAATTTAACTGAAAAAAAAATAAAACTGAAGATATTAAACTCACCTGTAGTTCTGTTAGTTCCATCTCTTTTTTCACTAGTTCAAGAGTCAATTTCAGACGTTTGAGTACCTATTTGGATATTTGATGCTTAGTTGAGGTAAAATGAATAATAAAAAATGCAATAACCAGAAGAAGCTAACGTGCTGACTGGGATATTAGAGCAAATAAGTACATTAAACAAAGTGCATATCTAACCATATGCATCTAAATTGACATTTTAATTGTTCCACTTGTGCATTCGTTTGTGATCCATGCAGCTCTATGTTATATTGATCACATATACTAGACAGCAAAAAGAAACACAATGATGATTCAAATAGGTCGTGGACCATCTAAAATCACTTCGTTAGGCTATATTTTAGCTACAGAAATTCGATATAAAATACAACGAACATATGGACTTAATAGACCATGGCTCCATAACAACCATAAACCTGACGTCCTCATAATAACTGCCGCATAATTGAATAATAATACACCTCATTCTAAGACCATCTTTGAGTAATGAAAAATCATGTGTGCACTTTGATGAATCTAACAACATAAAAAAAGGCAAATATGTGATATAAAAGATCACTCACATCAAGTTCTTCAAGCACTTCCTGACATAACAACTTGTTTGCCCCACTTATGGTAGATCCAAAATCTACTATCGTCCATATGCTGAAAGGCGAAGAAAAAAACAAGCAAACCATATCTTACTGGTTATTATACAACTTCTAATTCTTCTATCTAATCTACACAGCCATGGATCCATTCCATTTCTACTGAAAAAATAAATTAGTTGCTAAAACAATAGCATCAAAATGTTGATGTCCACCGATGAATAATTTAGTCCCTGCAGTCAATAGCTTCCTTCTGAAAATTGGCCTTGCAGACTACTTAACCCCAAATTGTGTATATAGCAGCAGTACGATTTCAGTCCTGTCCTGGTGAATACTACAGTCGAAGTTCCCAAACTGTTTGGTATCATTGTTGCATGGTGTAACGACCCGTGTTTTTCGACCATTTGAATCTGAATATTTAAATTAGTTTTAAATATTATATTTGGAATATCAATGGAATTTAATATTTAATTCGTTATTTAAACGAAATTCGAACGTTATACATTTATATAATTATAAATCGAGCTTGAAATGGCGTGCAGTTCGTAAATTCAAGTTTTGAACTTCAACTGAGAATACAGGATTCGATATAAGTCGGATTTCTGTGAAACAAGATACGTTGGAACCATATTGACAATAATTTTCATATGAAAGAGAAAAATCCAGATTTCTGTGTTATAGATTGCGAGTTATGGCTAAATCAAATTTTGGAAAAAACGCTATGGAAATCGTTATCGGCCTTTAAAATGGCCATTTTGCAAACGAATTCCATTTTCAACGAAATCAGTTTCATTGGTACTGTATCGTTAAATTATTGTACAGTGTTGAATGGCATGGCAAAACGATGTCGTATGTGACCACGGCAGCCATAAACGCCCAATCAAATTCTATAGCGCGTAATTAAATTAATCGAGAGATATTTGAATGTAACTTGAATAGGCGATCGAATTAGGCCACGAAACCAGTCCCGTTGAGTTCGTATCGACGATTAGAGCCAGGATAGGTATATAGTTTGTTACTTTTAGAGACTAGGTAATTTGGCGTTAAAAAGGGTATTGCGGTGCGCGGTAAAAATAGCCTACCGGGGAAACTGTCTCAAAATGCGATGAAACTGGTGCCGTTGGGTTCGTATCAACAAATTATTATAGGATTTCAAAGTTTCAAGTTGATTTGATTTATCTGGTGATCATGAAAAAATTAAACGCGTGTTCATTTCTGGTTTTATAAAGGAAATTTTCCCAAATGATGTTGGAATTCGATGAAACTTGTCCCATTGGATCCGGAATATCTTTTTACACCAAGATTAGCATTTTTATCAGTAAACGGAAGTCGTTTGTGGTGGTTTCTGCGTGTTACTTCGCGTTGAAGTTTCGTAAAATAATATTTTAATAAATGCACCATCACTCAGCTACCCTAAAACACTACCTACATGCAATGTTAAATCAATATAAACAAAACAGTCTGTATATTATATTGAACACAACAGATGCGCAGTCCCATTAAATCAAGGTTTATGACAGCTCATGCAAGAGCCGATCTAAGTTGGAAAAATCATCGTCCTATGCACATGCCGATGTCTACAGCATATTTAGTAAATGTTTGCTTGAACATGGATTTTGAATCCACATTGAATTGACTGCGAAAAATCTATTCTCTGCCAACTCAAATATTCGAATATGCCTCTACTGACCTATGAAGCGAAAATACACAGCAACCCTACTACCTAATCCTTGAGTGCCGAGGAACTCAAGCTTATAAATGCTCTGTTGCTTGGCCATTTTCTCATCCAGGAAATCATGCGAGAGTTAATCACATAAAAGGAGAGAGACACAATGAGCTGCATTTAGGCCAGCTGGGTTGAACAGGGAGCTCGGCGCGATGGAGAATTGTTTAAATTATTGGGGTTGTTTATCCTGCTGGAGTAGTTTAAATAAAAGAAAAGTGTGCATCTCGAAAAACAGTGGAATCACGTAAGCATGGAAGGATGAAGTAGCAGGAGAGGTCAGTAACGAGGCCGGAGAGAAGAAGAGCAGGCGGTCGGAGACTTGGTTGTGGGAGTAGCAAAATCATGGGCAAATCATGAGGTGAACGCGAGCAGCAAATCATGAGGGAAAGGTCACCAACGTAATTATTTACAACTGGTATTAAGTGTAATAATTTAATTAGTTTTATTAACCTTAAAAGCTAATGGGGTTGGTAGTTTGTGTAGAACCGCAAACAAAGGAAGGCGGTCAGTGATGCTGGGCAAGGCATGAACAAGGGTGAATGATTGCTTGACGATTTGGTCCAGAAATAAACAAAGGGAGTTAAACTAGGATCAAATATGGGAACGTTGGAAGAAGTAAATGGGAACAAGGACTGGAGGTTTCGATTAGAAGGAAAGTAAAGAACCGTGAGCAATTAAATGGAGACCTTTGAACAGAATCAGGTGAAGGAAGGACTTTCGATCCTATTCCCTTTTAGCGTAATCTTAATGTAATCATTTAAAATAATTTTTGATTAACAGTAAATTATAATAATCAAATCAGCATTTATCTATGTAGATCAACAAAGCAGTGACAAGAACCGTGAACCAATTTGCGAGAACCTAGTACCGTGAATTAACGAAGTACTAAAGGAAACTGTATACAAAAGACATCTAGATGGCAACGGTTAATCTAAATAAATTAATTAAAGTTCAAGCTATAATTAATTTAATTAATTTTATTATAAAATTGTTTAGCATTGTAGTGTTGATTTTGGCAGAGTTGGAAACGAGGACAGCATTGTACCGAAGAAAATATGGACCAATTAGCTTCTAATGAAAGTAATTAAACTAATTAAACGTTAATTCCGAAATAATTGTTTTAGTTAAGTCGTACACTTATAACGGTACAACTCTCATGTATGCGGACAGAACAGAATGAAACAAAAGACGTTGAAATCATGATTACGAGCACTGAGCCATGGAATAGAGATGAACGAAACTGGAATCAATTGGATTTTCTATTAAATTAAACACTTGTTTAATTTAACCGAGATCAGCTGTTTAAACAGCGTATCAACTCAAGATGAGTTAAACTCACGCAGTTCTCCCCATTTATATTTTATATAAATTGCGTTTTTATTTTGTGTACCCTGCTTGCTGATGGTTGCCTGTTTGCTAGTTATACCTTGGTTTGTTGATTTAACTGATGAAATTAAACTGTGTTTAATTTCAATGAAATACCAAATCGTTATTTTAGCGATTGGATCCAATAAAGGTAACTTACCTTGTTGGTCACGTTTATAAAATAAACGTGTTAAAATTGTTTGAATTGTTTGAATTACTTGTGAATTGGTTGATGTTAAATGGTCGTTATTTATTCCAGTTAAATGAAATTGAAATGATCTTATTTGAGATAACCGTTGTGATTTTAGGGAAGAGCAGGTTGGAAGCATCCAACGGGATTCCTCAATATATTATTTAATTCATGTTTTCAATATATGAACTGTCCTGTTTGGGGTAATTGATTTGATTGTTGATTGTTGAATATTCAATGTCTGTTTGTATAAACCAATGGGCGTTATTGGTTGGGTATTTGGCAGCATATGGCCTACAAAATCAATTGTTTTATAAATATTGTTTCACCGTCAGGTGAGTCAATAGAGATGAAGTTATAAAATTTATTTTATAACAGGAGATAGATTTTGAAATATATTATTTTGAATAAAAGTTATTTAAGATAATTAAATAAATATTTTATTTATTTAAGAGTTTGATTTATTTTAACTCGATGTTATAAAGTAAATTCCGATGTAAATCAGATTTATAAGTACAAGATAAGAAATGAAATCGCATAGTTAAATGTGAATAATTGGTTTGTTAAGTATTTATTTAATAGAATTTATTTAAATTAAGTATATTATTAATTAATGTAAAGTGAGGATTATTTGGGATCGGTTAACGAGATAATCGAGTCTTGAATTAATTAAATCGACTGATTTGAATTGAAATTGATTATCAAATTGATGTGTGTCGATTAAAATAGTTAATGAATATTGGTTAAATTTAAATAAAGTTCAAAAAGAGATTTACTATTTAATTTAGTTAATAAAGGAATTAACTATTGAAATAGTTAATGATTAAAATAAGTTATTTTTGTAATTAATGATGATTTGGAAATTTACTTTTTAAATGGGAATCCAATTAAAAGTGATCGATGGCGAAATATACTCAAAGTGAATGGTGAAAGGAATTTATGAACGGGTTTTATATTTAAAACCCGAATTTTTATAACAAAATTATAAAGGGAATGGTAAGCGAATACGAGAGCTTAATTTAAAGGTTACTTGGATTAAGAAAAAGATAGAAAGATGGGAAGGGTTTTAATAAGCCAAAATTGTATAAATGTGGTTTAAAAGAGTAAAGGCATTAATTTTACATTAACGTTACTTGATAATGAGATCAAGTAAAAAGGGAAATTTGAAATAAGATTTCAAAAGTGGAAAGGGTTGAGTAGATTTGAAAGGAGATGGGTAAAAGTGTATTTGAGGTAAAGAAGTGGGTCGTAGGGTTGTATAACCAAACCCAATTTATAATGGAATTTGTTTTAAGACGTGAATGGAATATGAGCTTGATTACAACTTCTATTTATCTGAGGATATGAACGTTGTTGATCAAGGTCTGAGAGGTAATTAAAATACCCCAACTTGAACAACATCAGGATTATCTGAAGATGATATTACTTGGTAATCGTAAAGGAGGTTAGTGATGGTTCATTATTTCCATTAGTGAAATAATATAACATTGGTGAGAATTGGAAAATTTATATAACGAGAGATCGAAGTAAAGAAAATGTATAGCTAGTTTTATTCTATACTAATCAATGTTAGTTTTGGTTTCGAGAATGGAATACAAGATATTTCGTAACGCTATTTAAATAAGAAAATGAGTTGTATGGATTTTCCATGTTTTAAATAATAAGGAATGATTGTTGAAATGTTTTTGAAAGGAGAATTTAGTGGAAATTGAATATGGTTACTTTACCAAGTATTATAAAGAAATGGTGTTGAGAACATTGATATATTAATTAAGAATTCAATTATCGCATTTCAAAATATTAAAGAGTTAGGAGTTTTAATTAAGCAGAAGTGAACTAGTTGGTTTAAAGCTAAAGGCCAAGTGATGCTGAATATTGAACCAGTAAACTCATTGGAGTGTCATGATTGAAACACTGTATATTTTGATTGTTAAATCACCGACTATCAAACATGTCCAATACGATTGTTGGTACGGAAAGACCGGGATCGAATTTATATTCAAAAACCATTCCGACCAACAAATACGTGAAGATATCAGAAGATGGTCGAGGTGGAGCATTGAAGACCGTGGATTTCCAAAAACGGAAGAACCACTAATCTTCTCTGCTTGGCAAGTAGAGATAAACTGTGATTCTGTCGTGGTTGTAATCTACGGGCCGCAAGGACTTCTCGCTACTGATCCATGGGGATGATTCCTATATTGGATGCAGTAGGAGAGTGCCTTCGGTTCATCCTGCTCTTGGATGACTTGTATGGACGGATGTCTGATAGAGTATTTCCAAAGGGTCATGTACGTTGATTTCTTCAAACGTGCTATAGTTGTTGGCGGGGAATTGTCGGTCTCTTAGCTTCCAGCTAGAGTATTTTTGTGGACGTCAATTTGTGACATCTGACGGATCTGACGATGTGGCATTCAAAGTGAATGGTGACCAGATGTTCAAAGATAAATTCTAGCCTCAAACCGCATCAACCGGGAAATGACAAAAATCGGGCAGGCAGCATGGCTACGTTGGTCGCTCCCATTAGGGTGTATAATCACCTATCTAGAGAAAATCCTATTTGCTTCTTAAATCTATGTTTCGATGTTGTCCCATTTCGGGAGACGGTTGCTGATCCCAACCGTCAGTGATATACATTCGATACACTCAAGTGAAATGAGTGGTTGGTTATGTGAGGGCCGGGTTACAAGACGTTCTTGTTGAACCCAGTGTATTCATCACAAGAGATACACTATCGGCAGGTAATCCCATACCTTGTCATAGTTGGAATCCAATCTCCAATAAGCACCCGCGGTTTTAATTGTATACTATATATGTAGAGCGTGAGATGCAAACGTTCTACTAGATTGATAATTACTTGTATTTAGACATTATTATAATATCAGACAAGATATTGGTTTCAAAAATGTTTTGGGTTATCATAAGGTAAAAACCATCCGTGTTTATGTGTGGATTTGGTCTTACGATTATCCTTTTCTTTCGAAAAGATTTTGAACTTAAAAATCATGTTGGACGATTTACCCTTAATACTGTGCGAGTTTACCTCACTCTGGTTCACCAGACTGACCCGGTGTTTTGTAAATGCTCGGGTTAGCCCGAGGTGTACAGGTTCAGGTTGTCGAATGCTGTGGCATCCAGAGACGAGCTGGAGATGTTCAGACGTATGATATTATATAGCTACTATTCCGCTGTGTGTTATATATGGGAACAGGATATTATAACTGTCCCGTTGTGTGACTTATTCTGATACTGTAAGTATTTTTAAAGCTCTCAATAAAGATTTATTTCTGTATTATATTTTGTTCTGCTGCGATGTAAGACTCTGTGTGGTGTTGTTTCTTCTTCTTCTTCTATTCTAATATTTCTTTCTTTCTTATCTCACTCTCTAATTTCTTTCTAATAACTATCCAGTGTTTTCGGTGCTTAGAGGATCGACATGAGTTACAGTAAAGGTATATATGTCGATTTCCAGGGCCCAAAATCCTTGGGCCATTACAGTGGTATCGGAGCTGAAGGTTAAGTGATTACCTTGGCTCTGTGGCGTGACTCAGTAAAGATGGTGTTAGCAAGACCCTAGATTGAGTTTGAGTGTATATATACGAGTGAACGTATTTGTATATTTTATAGAAATTGTTTTATATTGTGGAAATTTATTGGTTGAGTTGTTTATGAGTTCTGGTCGATCAGTTTGATCCACTGTATTGATAGGGGGTTTTTAAACACTCAAGTACGATAAACCGACACAGTATGTTTTAAAAGAGGGTAAATGAAATAATTTACCCAAATTATATTTTGATATAAAGAAAATATATATATTGGAAGTATTATAGTATATTGGATGTGTTGGATGATTATAATTGAAATGGTTATATAAGTAACTAATTAGAATTCGTATAATATAAAAGCAGGTGAATTAAATCTGAAATGTAAATCAGAATTGGAATTAAAATTCCCAAAAGTGGGAATGGTGATTGCAAATGAACTTGAATTGAATATATGAGAATTTTAAAATCCTGGGAGATTTTAATTTGTTTTACGAGCATTGTGTTTGGTATTTTGAAATAGATTTCAAAACGAAAATGTTTACATACGGTTTTGATAAGTGATACAGCTTTGAACTCACTTCGATAGCTGGGAAATAACTCTGACGATGCTAGCCACATCATCTGTAACAACCCGTATTTTCAATAACCTGTTATAGCGTAAATCGAGGCAGAATTTAATTTATAAATCTGAATCAAGGGAAACGGGCTATGCCATTGCGTTCGTCTCGGAAAAATACGCGAAATAGTGTCCGAGTTTTCGAAAATCGGAGTCCGTATGACCCGATTAAGGCCCAACGAAGTTTGCAGAAAAATTCAAAGTAAAAACAGATTTCAAATTCAAGTTTGAATTTGGAAATTAGGGTTAGATTGGGCCAGGCGGGAAGATTCCCGCCAGGGCACCCAAGTCGACAGCCCTGTCGACTTGGGAGTCGACTTGGTTGGACCCAAGTCGACAGCCCTGTCGACTTGGCTGTCGACAGGGGGTGCTCGGCCAGTTTTGCCTGGTGCACCATCTTGGGTTTGTGTTGAGCTTGGGGGCCAGATTCGGTTTTGATGGCTGAGATTGGAACTAGGGTTTAATCCTATGGCCTAAAACCCTTGCCTAATCTATAAATAAGACCCTAAGCTAGCCCTAAACCATCATTATTCAAACCTACAACTAAACTATGGCAAAATTTTACCTCTCATGGCCTCCACTCTCTTCATCAAATTCCTAAATAAATTTCTATGAGATATTTTCCATGCATACAAGTGTTTTCAAGCTTGTATGAGTGTCATTAGCTTGCATTCAAGTCAAGTTTCCATATTTACATCATAAAGCAAGGGTTTTGATCATTTTGGCTCAAGGGATTTTCTATTAGAGCTTGCATTTTGGGTCTATTTGATTGCATAAGGGCTTTGTCATATTTTTGTGTCTTCATAAGCATTGTAAGCCCTTTTCTACTTTCATACTTAAACTCTAAAGTTAAATGAATGATGCAAGTTTGGTTGACCATTATGATATGCAAGCTTATCATGTTATGTTATGCAAGTATGTCATGTTATGATATGCAAGTTTACCATGTTATGCTATGCAAGTTTGTCATGTTATGATATGCAAGTTTACCATGTTATGCTATGCAAGTTTGCCATGTTATGATATGCAAGTTTACCATGTTATGCTATGCAAGTTTGCCATGTTATGATATGCAAGTTTATCATGTTATGTTATGCAAGTTTGCCATGTTATGATATGCAAGGTTATCATGTTATGTTATGCAAGTTTGATATGCAAGTTCGTCATATGATATGCAAGTATGTTATGCAAGTTTGGGATGATCATTTTGTTCATGTTATCATGTTATGCAAGCTTATCTTGAGTATATGAACATAAAGCTTCAAGCTTTATGCTAAAGGTTGCATTTTGGCAACATGAAGGTTATCATATCTCTTATGATAACTTGCATGTGAGGCTAAATGCGAACTTATGGCCATCTCTACATGTCATTTATCACCATGTATCACCAATATGCTAAGTTTGGTTTTATGCATGCTTTTGAGGCCTAAAAATGTAATATGCAAGTATATGAACATGTGTACATTTCATATGCCACCATGTTGAACTTGTGGCTTCAACACCTTTATGTCATGATTATGCCAAGTTCCCTCTTTCTATCCTTTATGCGCTATTGCGATATATAAGCGATGGGATTGCGTTTGGGGTTGGGTAAACTTAAAAAACATAAAAACATAAGATTGGAAATTTATCTATTAAGTTAGGTCTACCCATTGGGAATTTACCTATTAAGTTAGGTCTACCCAATTCTTGAAAACTTGTAATATGTTTTGGAAACATGATAGACATGACACTTAGAAAATATAAGTGTGACCAACTCGAGGTTGGGTTGAGTTTGTAGCGTAAACCTACCCAGAACCGACCGACCTAACTAGTTGCTACAAACAATAGGACCCAATGTGAGAAGTTGGCCATGTGATGCCTTGAACCCGAGGTTAGACCAAGTTGTGGTGTAAATCTACCCGGACCCGCCCGGCTTAACTAGTAACCACAACAAGGTCTAATGTGAGAGGTTAAGGCACGTGAAATTAATTAATGCCTCATGATTAGGGTTAAGTCATGGTCCACTTAATACTTAACCAATTTGGGCTTGGTAGATTAATCAGGGTTAAGTCGTGAACTCATCGTTACACTTAACCAAGTTAATCCATGATTAGCAAGAGGGTTAAACCGTACTTAACCCACTAGAAAATCCTAACAATGGGGGTCCACTCCAGCAGTAATCCCAAGTTCGTATCATTATGGCCCTAGGGTCTAGGCTAGGGTGGGGGCACAATTACTGGACTTGAGGTAAGAGACCAAAAACGACGGCAGATGGGTACGCCGGTGTAGTTCCGGGCGGACTATGGTCGTGCACATAGTCCGAAGTCGGGGAAAATATGCACGGGTACCAGTAGATCGAGACTATGCACTTATGTTTATGGTGTCCAGGGGTTGCCACCCTAGGGCTTGATACACCCGACGGGAGACCCTGCACAGTCTGACTACAATTATGTTTGGGCCGTATTGACACCAACACGTGACGAGTTAGGCTTATAGGGAGCCGATCGACTAGACCGTTTGGTTGGACCTCGTATGAGGGTCACTTCATGTTATTGGGCCAAAGCTTGGGCCAAGGGATCAATACTTGTTTATTCAAGTCATGTTAGTTTGCTAGTACACCTGTGGTGCAAAACCTTAAACCTGATTATGCGATGACACCTTTATCTACCTTGTTAGTTAATCATCATGCTAGTATGTTGTTATCCATATGTTCATCTCAGCTTTCATCATGCCAGTTAACTTTATTAGTTTACATTGATTGTAGTAGGGCTTACTCAGTCTTTTTGACTGACCTGTTTTTCTTTCGCCTCTTTTCTTCCGCCCCCCCCCCCCCCCCCCAGGTTCTCAGGGTGGGAATATTGGAGCTTAGCTTGGATTTCTGAACGCTTGCTTGTGGGATTTTAGCTCATGTACGGTCTTGACATGAAGCTAGCTATGGTTATCACTTATTTTGGGGATAGTACTTATGTATTTCAGTTTTTCAGTGATGTTGTTTTTATCTAGACTTGTGTATTTGGAAAGTTAACATTATGTTGTACCAGACTTGTTTTGAAATAGTTTGAAATCTTCCGTTGTTTTACTTATCTTATTTACTCTGTTTACATATATACATATGTTCTTGTTCTGCCTTGATATATCATTATGCATGTTTACCTGATTCAAACGCCCCTCCAAAGTCAGAGTGCTTGCAAGAGCCACCCTGGCGGAGGCGGGGTGTTATATTTGGTATCAGAGCATATGGTTTACGAGAAGGGAACAAAAAGGTTTTTAGAAAAATTTTGGAAAACTATTTTCAAAACCAAGTATAAAGTATTTTCAAAGAAAAGTCTAGTTTATTTTAAAGGCTATTCCCCAAAAAGCCATTAGCAAAATTCCTTCGTTTTTCTCCATTCTGAATCTATCTTTTTCTTCGTTTTCAGTATGGCCAATAACTTTGCCATTCCGGAGGGAGTACACGTACCTGTTTGGTATAGGAGACTTTTGGAGGCTAGGGCGACCGAAGCCGGCCCCGCAGATGTTCCTCCTCCTCCTCCTCCGGTAGTTAATGTTCCTCCTCCTTCTGTCGCTGAGGTTCCTCTTTCTCCTCCCCCTCAGCATCCACAAGAGGATTTCGCGGAGATTTGCAAAGACTTTAAGGCGATGGGTTGCAAGAATTTCATTGGAACGGAGACTTTTGTAGAGGCAAGGAATTGGTTGAAAGAAACCGAAGATCTTTTCGCCATCTTGGACATAGATGACCGTAGGAAGGTTTTATTGGCAGTGTGGTTGCTAAAGGAAGAAGCTGCACGTTGGTGGGTGGTCACCACCGCTACTAGGCCAATTGAGACTTGGGATGACTTTCGGGGAAAGTTTGGACTAAGGTTCCTATCACTGAAGCAAGGGGACATGACTATTAGGGAATACATAGATAAGTTTAATCAACTGGCTCGGGTCGGTTTAGACTTGGTTAACACAGCTCAGAAGAAGGCCATATACTTTGCTCTAGGATTAAACGAGCCATTACATGGTTTAGCCATGACTCATATACCCTTGGGGGCAACTTTCGAGAGCTTGGTGAATATGGCCCTACTCAATGAAGAGAATAGGAGTGACAAGAAAGAGATCAAGATGAATGATACTCAAGCCAAGAAGACTGATTCCCAGTGGAAAGGAAATCAGGGTAATCCAAGTGGTCAGAGCAGTCAAGGCAATCAGAACAAGAACAAGAGTCAAGGCAACAAGGGGAACAATAGCAAGGGCAATAACGACAAGAGGAAATGCCATTATTGCGGTTCAGTTGGGCATCTTATTAAGGATTGTAGGAAGAGAAAATGGAAGAGTGGTGAATGCTTTTTCTGCGGTGAGACTGGACATTTCAGCAAAGATTGCCCGAAGAAGCAAGGGCAAGGTCAGACTCAGTATGCAAGACCATCTGGAGGGCGAGTTCATCCCCTCAACATCGTTCTTTCAGCTCATGATCGAGGTAGTGTTTCTGTCTGAAGTCTTGTTTACATTTCTGATTTTCATGTTCGTACCTTGTTTGATTTTGGTGCATCGCATAGTTTATTTCATCTGATCTAGTTGAAAGTTTGCACCTAAGTACTAGTCTAGTTTATGATCCCGTGTGTGTTTCAAATCCAATTGGGGTTTACGCCCATTTGTCTATTATCTACGTGGATTTAAAAATCTCTATCTTGAGTATAGAATTCTCGTGTGATGCTTATATTCTCGATTTCATGGGGTATGGGTTGATTTTTGGGCATGGATGGGTTGTCCAGTTTTGGAGCCATCCTTGATTTTTGAGCATAGGGTTGTGAGGCTCATTACTCGCCTCGGTAATACCCTAAAAAATTTCTAGTAACCCTATGAGTCCCGTCATGTTGTGTTATCTTGAATCCCTCAACTCGTCTATCGATAGTTTGCAATCGGTGAGGGTGGTCCGAGAATATCCTGATATCTTGGGGGAAGTGAAGGGGGTTACCCCTAAACGAGAGATAGATTTCCGCATTTATCTGGTTGATAATGCCAAGATAGTTTCGTGGCCGGTTAGGCACATGGCCCCGCAAGATGAGAGTTAAGAAAGCAAGTCAAGGAGTTGCTTGAGAAGAACTTCATTAGATGAAGTATATCTGAATGGGGAGCGCCTGTAGTATTTACTACCAAGGCGGATGGTTCTCTTCGACTTTGTGTTGATTATCGTGAGTTAAACAAAAAGAATAGACAACCATTACCAAGGATCGATGATTTGTTTGATCAGCTTGTAGGAATATCTGTTTTCTCTTGATCTTGCTACTGGATTCCATTAGCTCAAGGTAGCTGAAGATAGTATAGACAAGACTGCGTTCAGAACTCCAATGGATTCTTAGAATGGCTGGTCATGCCATTCGGCTTGACTAATGCACTCGCCTACTTCGTGGACTTGATGAGTAGGGTGTCTAGGGAGTTCCTGAACGAGTTTGTGGTAGTCTTTGTAGACGATATCCTGACTTTCTTAAAGAACGAGGAAGAACATGCTAGACATCTCAAGGAGGTGATGGATACGCTTAGAGCGCATCAGTTGAAAGCCAAGTCCTCCAAATGTCATTAGATTTCTTGGGCACATAGTTTCTAAGCAAGGCTTAGCGGTGGGTCCAGCTAAAGTGGTCGCGGTTCAAAACCGAAAAGCTCCGACGAGGACAATTGAAGTGAGAAGTTCTCTCAGTTTGATTAGTTAGTTAGCGTCCCTTGAGCTTAGACCTACCCTTCTGGATCAAGTAGGGACTTCACAGAAAGAAGACCCGCGGTTAGTCGAGATCATGGACAAGTTGATTCGAGGCGAGATGTTGAGACACCTCGCTATAGATGACAAGGGATGGCTAAGACGCGATGAGAGAAAGAAGGTTCTTGAAGATGCACATCACTCGAGGAGGTGGACGAGTTTGTCCCAAGGTGCATGTTGTGCCAACAGGTTAAAGGCCGAGTCATAGAAGCCCGGTGGGCTATTATATCCATTGGAGGTCCCCGCAATGGAAGTAGGAAAGCGTCACGAAGGATTTCGTGGATGGACTGCCTAGATCAAGGAAAGGGAATACAAGCATGTGGGTCATAGTAAGTAGACTCACGAAGAGTGCTCATTTCATTCCGGTAAAGAGCGAAAGGACTGCATCATAGCTAGCGACAGTTTACTTTCAAGAAATAAAGCGGTTGCACGAGGTTCCCTAAAGTATAGTTAGTAACCATGACTCAATCTTCACTAGCCAGTTTTGGGATAGTCTACGGGAAGTCATGGGCAAGCAACTGAATCTAAGTACAGCCTATCATTCGCAGGCGGATGGTTCATTTCGTTCAAGCATGAGTTATAGAAAATTACGTTGGTAAGAGCAATTGGCAACGAGGATTGGTATTTCCAAGAAAAGTTCTGCTGCGTAGAATACTTTATGTAAGTAAACGAGATCCAGGATTCACTAGTGAATTTTGGAGAGCTTGCATGAAACCATGAGGTCATAGTTATGTTTAAGCCAAGAATGATAGAAGAGTAAGTGAAAGAGGAAGACGAGAGGCGACAATGAAATGGGTTCCAACTCATATTTGGAAATAAGAGTTAAGAAGCCAAGGAATCATGAAGTAAAAGACGGTCAAAGCACAGTGGAGTTAAACTCAAGGAAACGTGACTTAGAAGATTGAAGGCTGGATACGCGCATCATATCTCTTTTTAAGAGTATATTCTTGATCCTTATTTTCCTGTGGAACTTACTCGCATGTTATCTTTTTTCGTATATCCTCTCGGTCCCATTCTCGGTCCTATTTCTGTCGGGAGGTATGACTTATTGGCCAGTAATACATGTCAGGGTTTGAAGGGGTCCGTTAGGTTGACTAAACCTTTTGGGCTTTTATAGAATATGGGTTGGGTTAGGAAGGGATTTCTTGTAATCCGAAAAGAGTATATCTTGCTTATCTCCCCATATCTTTCTTTTGCTATCTATATCATGTTAATCTTGTCATGAGAACCTTAGGTAGAAACCCTTTGGATGAAACATGTGTTTGAAACATGTTATGCTTGATGGTTGCAAGTGGTTGCAAGTGTTTGCAAGTGGTTACTCGTGGATGCATTATACACGTTAGGCACTAGATCGGCTCACACACTCCTCATATTGCATATGCATGAGTGTTTATGCTTATTCATGGATGAAAATAAATTTTTGTGTTATCACATGGATGTTGCATATGGATGTATGTTATGTGCACACATATAGATGTTATACATTATGTTAGGAATTGCATACATATGGATTCATTTCACTAACATAATTTGCATTGATGATATTTGCATTAGATAAGTACATATACACACACCTTTGCATATGTTCATACAACATTTAGAATCTTGTAAGGACAATGATTGCTCGTGGATGATGTTTTGAGTAGATGGATGTTGGATGGTAGGATACATTCTTCCTAACTTGAAGATTTCGGGGACGAAATCCTTTAAGGAGGGGAGAATGTAACAACCCGTATTTTCAATAACCTGTTATAGCGTAAATCGAGGCAGAATTTAATTTATAAATCTGAATCAAGGGAAACGGGCTATGCCATTGCGTTCGTCTCGGAAAAATACGTGAAATAGAGTCCGAGTTTTCGAAAATCGGAGTCCGTATGACCCGATTAAGGCCCAACGAAGTTTGCAGAAAAATTCAAAGTAAAAACAGATTTCAAATTCAAGCTTTAATTTGGAAATTAGGGTTAGATTGGGCCAGGCGGGAAGATTCCCGCCAGGGCACCCAAGTCGACAGCCCTGTCGACTTGGGAGTCGACTTGGTTGGACCCAAGTCGACAGCCCTGTCGACTTGGCTGTCGACAGGGGGTGCTCGGCCAGTTTTGCCTGGTGCACCATCTTGGGTTTGTGTTGAGCTTGGGGGCCAGATTCGGTTTTGAGGGCTGAGATTGGAACTAGGGTTTAATCCTATGGCCTAAAACCCTTGCCTAATCTATAAATAAGACCCTAAGCTAGCCCTAAACCATCATTACTCAAACCTACAACTAAACTATTGCAAAATTTTACCTCTCATGGCCTCCACTCTCTTCATCAAATTCCTAAATAAATTTCTATGAGATATTTTCCATGCATACAAGTGTTTTCAAGCTTGTATGAGTGTCATTAGCTTGCATTCAAGTCAAGTTTCCATATTTACATCATAAAGCAAGGGTTTTGATCATTTTGGCTCAAGGGATTTTCTATTAGAGCTTGCATTTTGGGTCTATTTGATTGCATAAGGGCTTTGTCATATTTTTGTGTCTTCATAAGCATTGTAAGCCCTTTTCTACTTTCATACTTAAACTCTAAAGTTAAATGAATGATGCAAGTTTGGTTGACCATTATGATATGCAAGCTTATCATGTTATGTTATGCAAGTATGCCATGTTATGATATGCAAGTTTACCATGTTATGCTATGCAAGTTTGTCATGTTATGATATGCAAGTTTACCATGTTATGCTATGCAAGTTTGCCATGTTATGATATGCAAGTTTACCATGTTCTGTTATGCAAGTTTGCCATGTTATGATATGCAAGTTTATCATGTTATGTTATGCAAGTTTGCCATGTTATGATATGCAAGGTTATCATGTTATGTTATGCAAGTTTGATATGCAAGTTCGTCATATGATATGCAAGTATGTTATGCAAGTTTGGGATGATCATTTTGTTCATGTTATCATGTTATGCAAGCTTATCTTGAGTATATGAACATAAAGCTTCAAGCTTTATGCTAAAGGTTGCATTTTGGCAACATGAAGGTTATCATATCTCTTATGATAACTTGCATGTGAGGCTAAATGCGAACTTATGGCCATCTCTACATGTCATTTATCACCATGTATCACCAATATGCTAAGTTTGGTTTTATGCATGCTTTTGAGGCCTAAAAATGTAATATGCAAGTATATGAACATGTGTACATTTCATATGCCACCATGTTGAACTTGTGGCTTCAACACCTTTATGTCATGATTATGCCAAGTCCCTCTTTCTATCCTTTATGCGCTATTGCGATATATAAGCGATGGGATTGCGTTTGGGGTTGGGTAAACTTAAAAGACATAAAAACATAAGATTGGGAATTTCCTATTAAGTTAGGTCTACCCATTGGGAATTTACCTATTAAGTTAGGTCTACCCAATTCTTGAAAACTTGTAATATGTTTTGGAAACATGATGGACATGACACTTAGAAAATATAAGTGTGACCAACTCGAGGTTGGGTTGAGTTTGTAGCGTAAACCTACCCGGAACCGACCGACCTAACTAGTTGCTACAAACAATAGGACCCAATGTGAGAAGTTGGCTATGTGATGCCTTGAACCCGAGGTTAGACCAAGTTGTGGTGTAAAGCTACCCGGACCCGCCCGGCTTAACTAGTAACCACAACAAGGTCTAATGTGAGAGGTTAAGGCACGTGAAATTAATTAATGCCTCATGATTAGGGTTAAGTCATGGTCCACTTAATACTTAACCAATTTGGGCTTGGTAGATTAATCAGGGTTAAGTCGTGAACTCATCGTTACACTTAACCAAGTTAATCCATGATCAGCAAGAGGGTTAAACCGTACTTAACCCACTAGAAAATCCTAGCAATGGGGGTCCACTCCAGCAGTAATCCCAAGTTCGTATCATTATGGCCCTAGGGTCTAGGCTAGGGTGGGGGCACAATTACTGGACTTGAGGTAAGAGACCAAAAACGACGGCAGATGGGTACGCCGGTGTAGTTCCGGGCGGACTATGGTCGTGCACATAATCCGAAGCCGGGGAAAACATGCACGGGTACCAGTAGATCGAGACTATGCACTTATGTTTATGGTGTCCAGGGGTTGCCACCCTAGGGCTTGATACACCCGACGGGAGACCCTGCACAGTCTGACTACAATTATGTTTGGGCCGTATTGACACCAACACGTGACGAGTTAGGCTTATAGGGAGCCGATCGACTAGACCGTTTGGTTGGACCTCGTATGAGGGTCACTTCATGTTATTGGGCCAAAGCTTGGGCCAAGGGATCGATACTTGTTTATTCAAGTCATGTTAGTTTGCTAGTACACCTGTGGTGCAAAACCTTAAACATGATTATGCGATGACACCTTTATCTACCTTGTTAGTTAATCATCATGCTAGTATGCTGTTATCCATATGTTCATCTCAGCTTTCATCATGCCAGTTAACTTTATCAGTTTACATTGATTGTAGTAGGGCTTACTCAGTCTTTTTGACTGACCTGTTTTTCTTTCGCCTCTTTTCTTCCGTTCCCCCCCCAGGTTCTCAGGGTGGGAATATTGGAGCTTAGCTTGGATTTCTGAACGCTTGCTTGTGGGATTTTAGCTCATGTACGATCTTGACATGAAGCTAGCTATGGTTATCACTTATTTTGGGGATAGTACTTATGTATTTCAGTTTTTCAGTGATGTTGTTTTTATCTAGACTTGTGTATTTGGAAAGTTAACATTATGTTGTACCAGACTTGTTTTGAAATAGTTTGAAATCTTCCGCTGTTTTACTTATCTTATTTACTCTGTTTACATATATACATATGTTCTTATTCTGCCTTGATATATCATTATGCATGTTTACCTGATTCAAACGCCCCTCCAAAGTCAGAGTGCTTGCAAGAGCCACCCTGGCGGAGGTGGGGTGTTACATCATCAGTGTTCATTTTCGAGTTCCAAGTAACGGATTACTACCAAAATTTTTGTTTTGAATTGCTTTGAGAAAAACAAGTTGTTTTGAATCCTGAAAAGGAATATTTGATTTTTGAAAGAGTTGAACTATTTGAAAACTCCCAAGGAGATTGTTTGAACAAAAACAGAATTAAATAGAAATGTGTGAAAGCAAATATGAATTGAATTGGTACCAATTAACTGGAAATTGAATCGGGATATAATATATCAAGTAGAATCAGATTTGGAATTGGGAGACGGGAATCTGAAATGGTGTTGGACTGGTAAGTTAAGAATTGGAATTGATAATGGATGGAAACTGAGTTAAGAATGTGTTTTGGCTTGGACGCATGAAGGATTGGGTCTTGAGGATAAAATTGGAATTTTGTTTGGGAACGCATGTGTATATGCTGACAGGGTAGCAGACGGAAAGGATATAATCATATGCCCGACCAAAAGGTAATACACATTTATTTTTATATGGGTTTGGAGATTTATGAGCCTTTTTGGCAAGCTGCTTGGCTGTTTTATTTTCTTTTGGATTGGAGAAGGCCTAGAAAGGCGAGTTGTAGTTGTACCAATTGAGCCGTACAGAGGAGGTGCCGGCAAAATTTTTCGAAAATTTAAGGTGTTAGAAAATTTTCAATATTTTTGAAAATATTTATATATGGTATTGAAATTGGTTTCTAATTTAAAATAAATTGGATTGGAAAGTTAGTGGGTATGTAACGTCTTTTCTTACCTTAGCAATTTCGAGGACGAAATTATTTTAAGGGGGGAAGAATGTAACGACCCGTGTTTTTCGACCATTTGAATCTGAATATTTAAATTAGTTTTAAATATTATATTTGGAATGTCGATGGAATTTAATATTTAATTCGTTATTTAAACGAAGTTCGAACATTATATATTTATATAAATATAAATCGAGCTTGAAATGGCGTACAGCTCGTAAATTCAAGTTTTGAACTTCAACTGAGAATACATGATTCGGTATAAGTTGGATTTCTGTGAAACAAGACACGTTGGAACCATATTGACAATAATTTTCATATGAAAGAGAAAAATCCAGATTTCCATGTTATAGATTGCGAGTTATAGCTAAATCAAATTTTGGAAAAAACGCTATGGAAATCGTTATCGGCCTTTAAAATGGCCATTTTGCAAACGAACTTTATTTTCAACGAAATCAATTTCATTGGAACCATATCGTTAAATTATTGTACAGTGTTGAATGGCGTGGCAAACCGATGTCGTATGTGACCACGGCAGCCGTAAACGCCCAATCAAATTCTATAGCGCGTAATTAAATCAATCGAGACATATTTGAGTGTAACTTGAACAGACAATCGAATTAGGTCACGAAACTAGTCCTGTTGAATTCGTATCGTCGATTAGAGCCAGGATAGGTATATAGTTTGTTATTTTTAGAGACCGGGTAATTTGGCGTTAAAAAGGGTATTGCGTGCGCGGTAAAAATAGCCTACCGGGGAAAGAGTGTCAGAATGCGACGAAACTGGTGCCGTTGGGTTCATATCAACAAATTATTATAGGATTTCAAAGTTTCAAGTTGATTTGATTTATCTGATGATCGTGAAAAAATTAAATGCTTGTTCATTTCTGGTTTATAAAGGAAAATTTTCCAAACGATGTCGGAATTCGACGAAACTTGTCCGATTGGATCCGGAATATCTTTTTACACCAGGATTAGAATTTTGATCAGTAAACAAAAGTCGTTTGTGGTGGTTTCTGCGTATTACTTCGCGTTGAAGTTTCATAAAATAATATTTTAATAAATACACCATCACTCAGCTACCCTAAAACACTACCTACATGCAATGTTAAATCAATATAAACAAAACAGTCTGTATATTATATTGAACACAACAGATGCGCAATCCCATTAAATCAAGGTTTATGACAGCTCATGCAAGAGCCGATCTAAGTTGGAAAAATCATCGTCCTATCCACATGCCGATGTCTGCAGCATACTCAGTAAATGTTTGCTTGAACATGGATTTTGAATCCACATTGACATGACTGCGAAAAATCTATTCTATGCCAACTCAAATATTCGAACATGCCTCTACTGACCTATGAAGCAAAAATACACAGCAACGAGTTGCATTTAGGCCAACTGGGTTGAACAGGGAGCTCGGCGCGATGGATAATTGTTTAAATTATTGGGGTTGTTTATCCTGCTGGAGTAGTTTGGATAAAAGAAAAGTGTGCATCTCGAAAAACAGTGGAGTCACGTAAGCATGGAAGGATGAAGTAGCAGGCGAGGTCAGTAACGAGGCCGGAGAGAAGAAGAGCAGGCGGTCGGAGACTTGGTTGTGGGAGTAGCAAAATCATGGGCAAATCATGAGGTGAACGCGAGCAGCAAATCATGAGGGAAAGGGTCACCAACGTAATTATTTACAACTGGTATTAAGTGTAATAATTTAATTAGTTTTATTAACCTTAAAAGCTAATGGGGTTGGCAGTTTGTGTAAAACCGCAAACAAAGGAAGGCGGTCAGTGATGCTGGGCAAGGCGTGAACAAGGGTGGATGATTGCTTGACGATTTGGTCCAGAAATAAATAAAGGGAGTTAAACTGGGATCAAATATGGGAACGGTGGAAGAAGTAAATGGGAACAAGGACTGGAGGTTTCGATCAGAAGGAAAGTAAAGAACCGTGAGCAATTAGAAGGAGAACTTTGAACAGAATCAGGTGAAGGAAGGACTTTCGATCCTATTCCTTTTTAGCGTAATCTTAATGTAATTATTTAAAATAATTTTTGATTAATAGTAAATTATAATAATCAAATCAGCATTTATCTATGTAGATCAACAAAGCAGTGACAAGAACCGTGAACCAATTTGCGAGAACCTGGTACCGTGAATTAACGAAGTACTGAAGGAAACTGTGTACTAAAGACATCTAGATGGCAATGGTTAATCTAAATAAAGTAATTAAAGTTCAAGCTATAATTAATTTAATTAATTTTATTATAAAATTGTTAAACATTGTAGTGTTGATTTTGGCAGAGTTGGAAACGAGGACAGCAGTGTACTGAAGAAAATATGGACAGATAAGCTTCTAATGAATGTAATTAAACTAATTAAACGTTAATTCTGAAATAATTATTTTAGTTAAGTCATACACTTATAACGGTACAACTCTCATGTATGCGGACAGAACGGAATGAGACAAAAGACGCTGAAATCATGATGACGAGCACTGAGCTATGGAATAGAGATGAAGGAAACTGGAATCAACTGGATTTTCTATTAAATTAAACACTTGTTTAATTTAACCGAGATCAGCTGTTTAAACAGCGTATCAACTCAAGGTGAGTTAAACTCACTCAGTTCTCCCCATTTATATTTTACATAAATTGGGTTTTATTTTGTGTGCTCTGCTTGCTGATGGTTACCTGTTTGCTAGTTATACCTTTGTTTGTTGATTTAACTGATGAAATTAAACTGTGTTTAATTTCAATGAAATACCAAATCGTTATTTTAGAGATTGGATCCAATAAAGGTAACTTACCTTGTTGGTCACGTTTATAAAATAAACGTGTTAAAATTGTTTGAATTGCTTGTGAATTGGTTGATGTTAAATGGTCGTTATTTATTTCAGTTAAATGAAATTGAAATGATCTTATTTGAGACAACCGTTGTGAGTTCAGGGAAGAACAAGTTGGAAGGATCCAACGGGATTCCTCAATATATTATTTAATTCATGTTATCAATATATGAACTGTCCTGTTTGGGGTGATTGATTTGATTGTTGATTATTGAATATTCAACGTCTATTTGTTTAAACCAATGGGCGGTATTGATTGGGTATTTAGCAGCATATGGCCTACAAAATCAATTGTTTTATAGATATAGATTCACCGTCAGGTGAGTCAATAGAGATGAAGTTATAAAATTTATTTTATAACTAGAGATAGATTTTGAAATATATTATTTTGAATAAAAATTATTTAAGAGAATTAAATAAATATTTTATTTATTTAAGACTTTGATTTATTTTAAATCGATGTTATAAAGTAAATTCTGATGTAAATCATATTTATAAGTACAAGATAAGAAATGAAATCGCATAGTTAAATGTGAATAATTGGTTTGTTAAGTATTTAATTAATAGAATTTATTTAAATTTAGTATATTATTAATTAATGTAAAGTGAGGATTATTTGGGATCGGTTAACGAGATAATCGAGTTTTGAATTAATTAAATCGACTGATTTGAATTGAAATTGATTATCAAATTGATGTGTGTTGATTAAAATAGTTAATGAATATTGGTTAAATTTAAATAAAGTTTAAAAAGAGATTTACTATTTAATTTAGTTAATAAAGGAATTAACTATTGAAATAGTTAATGATTAAAATTAGTTATTTTTGTAATTAATGATGATTTGGAAATTTACTTTTTAAATGGGAATGCAATTAAAAGTGATCGATGGCGAAATATAATCAAAGTGAATGGTGAAAGGAATTTATGAACGGGTTTTATATTTAAAACGTAACCCGAATTTTTATAACAAAATTATAAAGAGAATGGTAAGCGAATACGAGAGCTTAATTTAAAGGGTACTTGGATTAAGAAAAAGATAAAAAGATGGGAAGGGTTTTAATAAGCCAAAATTGTATAAATGTGGTTTAAAAGAGTAAAGGCGTTAATTTTACATTAACGTTACTTGACAATGAGATCAAGTAAAAAGGGAAATTTGAAATAAGATTTCAAAAGTGGAAAGGGTTGAGTAGATTTGAAAGGAGATGGGTAAAAGTGTATTTGAGGTAAAGAAGTGGGTCGTAGGGTTGTATAACCAAACCCAATTTATAATGGAATTTGTTTTAAGACGTGAATGGAATATGAGCTTGATTACAACTTCTATTTATCTGAGGATATGAACGTTGTTGATCAAGGTCTGAGAGGTAATTAAAATACCTCAACTTGAACAACATCAGGATTATCTGAAGATGATATTAGTTGGTAATCGTAAAGGAGGTTAGTGATGGTTCATTATGTCCATTAGTGAAATAATATAACATTGGTGAGAATTGGAAAATTTATATAACGAGAGATCGAAGTAAAGAATATGTAAAGCTAGTTTTATTCTATACTAATCAATGTTAGTTATGGTTTCGAGAATGGAATACAAGATATTTCGTAACGCTATTTAAAGAAGAAAATAGTTGAATGGATTTTCCATGTTTTAAATAATAAGGAATGATTATTGAAATGTTTTTGAAAGGAGAATTTAGTGGAAATTGAATATGGCTACTTTACCAAGTATTATAAAGAAATGGTGTTGAGAACATTGGTATATTAATTAAGAATTCAATTATCACATTTCTGAATATTAAAGAGTTAGGAGTTTTAATTAAGCAGAATCGAACTTGTTGGTTTAAAGCTAAAGGCCAAGTGATGCTGAATAATGAACCAGTAAACTCATTGGAGTGTCATGATTGAAACACTGTATATTTTGATAGTTAAATCACCGACTATCAAACATGTCCAATACGATTGTTGGTATGGGAAGACCGGGTTCGAATTTATATTCAAAAACCATTCCGACCAACAAATACGTGAAGATATCAAAAGATGGTCGAGATGGAGCATTGAAGACCGTGGATTTTCATAAACGGAAGAACCACTAATCTTCTCTGTCTGGCAAGTAGAGATAAACTGTGATTCTGTCGTGGTTGGAATCTACGGATCGCAAGGACTTCTCGCTACTGGTCCATGGGGTGATTCCTATATTGGATGCAGTGGGAGAGTGCCTTCGGTTCATCCAGCTCCTTGATGACTTGTATGGACGGATGTTTGACAGAGTATTTCCAAAGGGTCACGTACGTTGATTTCTTCAAACGTGCTATAGTTGTTGGTGGGGAATTGCCGTTCTCTTAGCTTCCAGCTAGAGTATTTTTGTGGACGTCAATTAGTGATATCTGACGGATCTGACGATGTGGCATTCAAAGTGAATGGTGACCAGATGTTCAAAGATAAATTCTGGCCTCAAGCCTCATCAACTGGGAAATAACAAAAATTGGGCAGGCAGCATGGCTATGTGGGTCGCTCCCATTAGGGTGTATAATCACCTATCTAGAGAAAATCCTATTTGCTTCTTAAATCTATGTTTCGATGCTGTCCCATTTCGGGAGACGGTTGCTGATCCCAACCGTCGGTGATATACATTCGATACACTCAAGCGAAATGAGTGGTCGGTCATGTGAGGGCCGGGTTACAAGACATTCTTGTTGAACCCAGTGTATTCGTCTCTAGAGATATACTATCGGCATGTAGTCCCATACCTTGTTATAGTTGGAATCCAATCTCCAATAAGTGCCGACGGTTTTGATTGTATACTATATATGTAGAGCGTGAGATGCAAGCATTCTACTAGATTGATAATTACTTGTATTTTGACATTATTATAATATCAGACAAGATATTGGTTTCAAAAATGTTTTGGGTTATCTTAAGGTAAAAACCGTTCGTGTTTATGTGTGGATTTGGTCTTACGATTATCCTTTTCTTTCGAAAAGATTTTGAACTTAAAAATCATGTTGGATGATTTACCCTTAATACTGTGCGAGTTTATCTCACTCTGGTTCACCAGACTGACCCGGTGTTTTGTAAATGCTCGGGTTAGCCCGGGGTGTACAGGTTTAGGTTGTCGAATGCTGTGGCGTCCAGAGACGAGCTGGAGATGTTCAGACGTATGATATTATATAGCTACTATTCCACTGTGTGTTGTATATGGGAACATGATATTATAACTATCCCGTTGTGTGACTTACTCTGATACTGTAAGTATTTTTAAAGCTCTCAATAAAGATTTATTTCTGTATTATATTTTGTTCCGCTGCGATGTGAGACTCTGTGTGGTGTTGTTTCTTCTTATTCTTCTATTCTAATATTTCTTTCTTTTTTATCTCACCCTCTAATTTCTTTCTAATAACTATCCAGTGTTTTCGGTGCTTGGAGGATCGGCATGAGTTACGATAAAGGTATATATGTCGATTTCCAGGGTCCGAAATCCTTGGGTCGTTACACATGGTAAGCAAACATTTCACTTATGTATGTGGTTCTACATGGTTTAATTGCATCATTCAAATAAATTAAAGGAACTGCATAATTAGACAAGGGTTGATGTATTTAATTTATAATGATGTAAACCTTAAATCCTAGCCCAAGATGTCTCTGCTTCAACCAATGTAGCTTCAGTTCTCAAAGCCACTATATGCATTACTTTCACGGCTTTTAGTGGAAACCTAAATTGAAACAATACCTTAGAAACTAAGAGATGGTCAATTGACTGTTCAAATTAAAACAACAGAATAATGTATGTTTTTCACAGCAACAGTTTCCAATTGTTAAACAACATGTGTTCTGCATAATATATAAAACTATTATAGGCATATCAGCATGCAAAAACTCATTTCTTACCAATGGATTATATTTTGATCTGAGAATTTAATTAAATAAAACTAGTTATATTACAACATCCATGCAGAAACTAAGAGATGGTCAAATGTGTTTTTACTAATGGATTACTAAACTCAGCCTTCAATGCGTAATAAGAATTTTCCAAATCTTCAGAGTCGGTTGGGAATCATATTTTGATCTGAGCCAAATATGTCAAAACCGGATCAAAACTCTACACTAATTGATTATAGGAATGCGATGAGGATTTGAGATGCTTGTTAACGAACGACATTTTCATTAACGAATTAATTTTCAACACTAAATGTATAAACATGTCTGAGATATCATCACAATGTGCTGAATAGAGAGTTATTTTGGACATGCAATATTGTGCAGACATATTTAAACAACAGTAATAATAAGAATTGATATAATTTAAAGTGTAGTTGATCACTGACAGTGAATGGAAAGAAATGAGTGGATGACACAAACGACTGTCAGTATTTATAATATTTAGCACATACAAGAAAAGAAATGAGTGCACCATATATATACACATCACCCAAAAAAGACCACACGTATAAATGCTATATATTTAAGAACTTGCAAATTGAAATTGTCATAATTAAAACAAAATATACTTCATCTTAAAATATCACAAGTTGTTTCCATCTTGCACATTTAAGCAAACACAAAAAATACCTTTATAGCTAAAAGCTGGGGTCATGCAAGATCTTAGATGTCAATATCAATGTAGTCGATTTCATATTTGTATGCATATTTTGTGAAGTAAGGAATCAACGATTCCTAAACGTTTTAATACACATTAAGGAATGAATGAGTCAAGGCATTTTATGCAAAGGAAAAAAAAATCAAGGCATTAATGACTCACTGCACTTTTATATAAAAAGGTATGACTCATTGCATGCTATATAGAAAGTAATGTTCTTTTTCATTGAATGACATGTATAATCTCATATAAGAACGAAAGGACAGAGGATTCTTTCGTGAGTAAGGAATCAATGACTCCCGACATTTTAATACACGTTAAGGAATTAATGATTCATGGCACATTTATAAAAAAAGGCAAGGAATTGATGTCTCATTGCTCGTTTACCTTAAGGTAAGGATTTAACGAGTCATGACATATTTATGTAAAAGGTCAACGTTAATTTTCATTGGATTCAGGTGCAATTTTATAAAAATGAAAAGATTAAAGCAAAAGTATTCTTACGTATTGCATGAGTAAACAGAGCAGCAAATTAATTCTTCATGCAAGTAAATAAAGTAAGAAATCAATTCTTTATGCAACTAAATGAAGCAATAAATTAATTCTTCGTGCTATTTTCTTATTTTTGTTCATATATATGGAGTAAGGAATCATTGATTCCAAGTATGTAATACATAACAAGGATATAAACTAGGCAATTAAATTCAAATGGACTAAATTTTAGTTTCATAGTCACTTTACATTCCTAACAATTTTATGTTTTATAGCTGACAATAATAAGTTTTATCCCACTAATAAACAATAATAGTAATATTAAAACTATAATCAAATCAAATTTATATGTTTAGCAAAGATTTAACTAAATAACTTTACTGTCATGCATCATTGTCATTTCAAACTAGTAAGTTTTATTCTTGACAGTTTCATTTCATTTATTCACAGCAATAAAACTGCCATTTATAAGTTGTATTATTAAAACTGCAACTAGAATCAAATTTTCAACTATTTAAACAAAGATATGGTAAAATGTAAACAATCAAAATGAGCTATGTTGAAATAGTTATTTTAACAAAATACTTACATGATCAAATGCACTCCAATTACATTCACATGGTGAAGCAATACAAATTTCCACTGCATAGTACCGTAATCTTGTAAGGCTTTAAGTATTTTTACAACTTTCCACTGTAGGCGTCCAAATATATTTACAAATAGGATAATTCAATTATATTTCAACAGTGAGGTAATTACCTAACTTTCCACTGCTTTCAATTGTATTTAAAGTATGTAATTATAGCATACAACATACACTACTACATGCACATGTATTTTTACATAACATTCATTGATAATTATATTTTCTAAGGTAATTACAAATAGTATAATTATAAATCCTATAAGACAAATTATATAATTCAAATCAAGCGTTGTATATTACTGTAAGCATAGCATAGAAGTAGATCTACATTGTACTACCAGCTTCTCTCCAAATCAAGCATTCAAAAGTTATACAGTGGAAATCAAGCCTTGTAAACGTTTGTATTTTTACAGTTGCAAGATCTATAAGCATCAAAACTGTACCAAAGAAATGTCAAGCACACTAAAAATTACATAACTACATACATACAAGGTTCAGTTTCTACATCTCTCAAAATCAGATAATCAACAATCAGAAGAAAAAAAAATTAAATCGATTGAAAGTGAAAAAGATTTACCTACTTGCTGACCAATTTATTGCTATTTCCCAAAATCAACATATAGCCTGACAGCTGAACTTTGGGAAGAATAACGAAGAAGATGATGAGAGTTTATACGGACTCTAAAGGGGGTTCAAAGGAATAAAAAATAGTTCAGAGTCACACGATGTTATTCTAACCTGAATTCGAAATTGAAATCGGATACCTGAAATCGACAAAGCACAAACTGAATAAAATCTATACCTGAAATCGGAATTACAAACAATAGCGAAATCGATTCTCTGATGTCAAATTGAATGCGAGTTGTTTCCTCAAGCCAAATCGATTCTCTGATGTCGAAATTGAATGCGACCCCCAAAATCCGATTCTTTTATGTCCGATTAGAGATGAGCGGACTGAAATACTTTAAGCTTCGCGATCCTGGGATGGGATTCATAGTTTTTTTTTCTTCTGGAAATCGTGTGGGATTTTCTGGTTTAGACGACCGACTTTTTGTGAAAGCGTTGACAAAGAAATGAGTGATGGAAATAGGGTTACGGATGTTAGAATACGTTTTTGCCCTTAGAAACCAGATTTACCAACACAAATAAGCGTTGGCAATAATAAAATTATAATTATATATTTTCGGCAACACTTTTTTAACATAGCAACGCATATTATTGTTACTACGCTGCGACACAAATAAGTGTTGGCAACCAGCAAGAAAAAGGGTTACCAAATGGTCATTATGGTGTAGTGATTATCATTGTGTAACTACAATTAATTGTTCTGTATTGGGTGGTACGACTCATATTGATTTTGAAAAGGTTTTCAAATTTTTGCACTAGATGTTGGAACAAGTCTACTATGTACTTAGAGATTTTTGGTCTTACGCCTAATAAACGTGAGATTAAATCTCTAATGAACGCAGATAAACTTGTCAAAAAAATCGAGTTTATAAAAAGTATTTTTGATAGCTGATTAAATAATAAGAACATGTGGTTTAAATTTTATAGAACATCAAATTTATAATGAAAAAGTAAGAAGTTTGAATAAATTATTTTATGGGATAGCTAATTCAAACATATATAACAAAAGCTAGTTCCTGCTTCGTTCCTTTTCGATGACCAAAAGCTCTAAGTGATGAATAATGTAACAACCCATAAATTTTACTATATTAGGATATGTGATTTTTTTGAAATATTCAATAAATTGATTTTCGAAAACTAATAACTTTTTTTAATTTATAGCAGTAACTTTGAATTAAATCTGCAAATTGAATTATATAAATAACGCTTGAAAATAAAAAATATAAACTGGAACATATTTCTCATATTTCCATCTTTTATACAACTAGAATATTTATTTTTAACTTTGAGAATTAGTATAGTTGTATATATTATTTGTAAAAGAATAGTATATTTTTTGGTTTTGAAGGATAATATTTATTTTTGTTAAGAATTTATAATATAATAACAATATTTTATAAATGTGATTTTAATAGGGTAAGAGAATTATGTTTATACATGTACATGTTGTATGCATATAGATATCTTAAACTTATATTATAATTGTTTAAGTAAACTTAAGAATACATCTTTTATCAAACTTATATTTTAATTGTTTAAGCCAAAAAAATCCGCTCCCTGTTTCACGCAAAAATTTCCCGTTGGTGTAAACCTCGTTCTTCTCCGACTTTACCTCATTCCGCATCGAATTTTCCCAAAACTCACCTCAAAATTTCCCCCTTTATTTGCTTTCAATCAAAATTTTGCAGCAATATTCATCATCAGAACTAATCTGGTAAAGGGTTTTCCCGTAGATCTGATTTCATGATTTCTGTATCCAATCACACCTTCGATGCCTCATATTTCCGGAATCACCTCTTCTCTGGGCGACTATTTCCTTTATACTCGCAGACCTATTTGCCATCGCACCATCACAAATACTCGATTTTGCAAACCTTTTTGCCATCGCAAAGAAGTCAGCCGGAGGTATTAATAAAATTAGGTTCTTGCTTTTGCAACTTATTCAATTTTTAATGCTGAGTAGTAACTATTTATGCATCATTGATATTGTCTAGGTTTTGAAATTGATACCTATTTTTTCTTCCTTTTGATCATGATTGTTTCCTTTACTATAAAGTGACCATTTATAAGGAATAATTTATATTGTCTTATACAAAATTCAATTTTGATAAAGTGTTGTTATAGGTGTTGTAGTTCAACAATTTTTTTACGAGTATTTTCCTTTTTATTGGCTTTTTTTTGCCTGAATTATGTACTGAAGAACTCTTCAGCAATTGTATTTGGTGATGCAGATGTTATATTTAATTTTGCGGATGACGGTTTTCAAAATTGAATCATAAATAGTAGACGGTTACAATTTTATTTTAAATTGGATTTGAATAAAAAACGGTGGACGATAGTAATCACACTTTGGTACATATTTACGTTACTGAGTGGAAATTTCGACAGAAATACAATCAAAGCGTCCACATGTATACACTTGCATATGAAGCCTTGTCTTATATTCTGTAGGTTAAATCATTCGTCAATCCTTTTTCTATCTGAGGGGTCGACATATCCTTTTTTTCACTGGTTACTAAATTTAAATGAGCATGAGCTCACAGCTGAACATTTTGTATGGTTCTTCCTAAAAGAAATGTATAAAGGATGCATAACCATGAAAGTATAATCTTTGTGCCTCTAATTGACTCAATGTTGTCCAAATGTATTTTCAGTTTGAATGATTACAATTAATCCTTGAAAATGTCCTGCTCAAACAGGTAAAAATTGGCCTTAGGGATTTAACTTGGCGTCTGCCATATCAGCTTCCATCTATCGAACCTAAGAGAGAATTACAATGCGCATGTACTCCTTTCAATTATTCATGAAACTTTGAAGGTTGTGGTTGCACAATATAACGTCAGTCGGTTAATTACTCAAAGTGAGGTGCATTCTAACTATTTTATGATGATACCGTGCCTCGTTCTTTTGTTGTTGCATTAATATTTAGGTAGCAATATCCACTTTTTTCTTAAAATGGGAGATTCTATGGGTTTTTTTCTTATATACTTTAAATCAATCGTACATTTGAAATGCGTCATAAAAGATGTTTATAAAACAGATCAATCAAGACTAGTTTAGGATGAAGTAATGTCAGAACAAGATATTTTTTATTTTGAGTAACAGATTTTGGCATATTTTTGTACCAGTTTATCTTCCATATTTTATAATTGAGATTATGCTCTATTCTATACCAAGTACACATTTAAAGTTCCACCAGAACTCTACTTTGGTTAGAAAATATGGCGATTTTGGTAGTAGGAGAAAAATATATGTATGGATGACTTACTTTGGCATATGGGACAGGGCATTTACAAGCAGAGCAATTCACCTTGACCAACCACTAGAGGTATTAATGCATCATCATTATTCAACTTATGTTTCCTTATATTAAACTTGAACTTTAATTTAATACCTATTATCAGTCCATAATGAATAAACTAGTGATTCTGTATAGGAAGTGAGGTTAAACACCATTGCCATTATCATGTTGTCAACTTATGGCTTTTACCTTTTCTTTCCTATTACTGAAATCTTATTTTATTTGCCAAAATAATCGTATTTTTTTATTTTAAACCTTTATATACATAAAAGGAGAGATTAGTAAACCATATATTATCTCTTATTGACCAACTTTAATGCAACTAAGCTACCTCTCACATAAAAAGAACTTGTGATAAGCATCATTTTGTGTTGAATAATGTAATAAGATCTAATTGATGTTTTTATCCCAGTTTTACTTGCAATTTTTTCTGATGTTTTTGGTCCTTTACTATTGACATTTTCATTTTAGCATTGTTCTGTACTTATAAGCAATACCCTATTATATAGATCTGCTACTTTATTTTACACTATCCCACCATAAAGTTACTTATGATATATGAGTTGCAATATGCTAAGTCTCTACTTTATTTTACATTATCCCTTGGCTATTTTCGGCATAAATAGAAATATATGAAGGGTGGATTTTGACAAAAGAAAATCTTTATTTTTTTTAATAATAAAAGAATTATCTTGTACTATGCATTGATTGAAAAAATGATTGGTTTGGTCTTGAAGTTGCACCCTTACTTTATAAGATTGGGTTCTTCCATGGAATTAAACGATTTGCTGTAAAATTTATAAATGTATTTGAAATGTTTTGAGTGATAATATTAGTCATAATCATGGCGCAATAAACCTTGAATGTGTAGTAGTAGTGTTACCGATTATCAAAATGTGCAAAACTGAACTGTAACAGTATTGTTTCGATAAAATGCAGTTGTTATGATGGATGGGCTTCTTTTAGTATTGTCATGGCCTATAGTCTATTAATGTACAAAAGATTAGCCTCTCAATAATATACAGATATAGACTTGAATGTGTGCATTTGTATATGCTAAATTCATGAAGGATTTATGACTTTGTGAACATTAATTTTCCCCTTAATAGTCAAAGAGAATTTGTAAAATGCAGCGATGATAATTTATCTTTTGTTTTCTATGTTGCACAAGCATATTTATAAATATTTTTATTTAAGTCCAATGATAATTCTTGACTGTATTTGAAGGTGCTGATATATTCTGAAGTGTACTGCCTTTCTATTTTGATGTAGCGTTACCCATCCTAGATGTTGTTTTGTTTAGGAAAAGCTTTCATAATTTGTGTATCTATGTTTTACTGCCTTTCTGTTTTTTTTTAACACAGCAAAAGGGAGATTTCATTTATGAAAGAAAATAAAAATATCAGCTAACCATATCTTATTAAACAAGAACAGAAACATGTCATTTTTCCAGTGCATGATCACCAGCTCAGGGAACAGTAACATGATTCCACATGAGGCAGTTGCAAGCTTAATTCAACAAAAGATTGAAATGATTAGGAAAATTTTATGAAATGTGTTTCACGGGTAGTAACCAGTAAAAGTGAAGCCTCTTCCTGCAATTTTTACAGCACAGAACCACACAAACAGTTCTATTCCAAATAATGCAGCTATTCCAACATGTTCAAACTTGAGCTCGTTTCTCTAAAAAGCTTCGGTATGCCCAGGAATGCTAGTGAGATGAATGTAGAACAACTAGTTGGAGAGCTTCTGGCATTTCTGAACCAAAGGTGGATCTACAATATACTTCTTATTATTCTTCAGCAACTGTCCATAATAAGAAGACCCATTTGTCCATAAATATCTATTCACTTGACATGCTATTGATTGCAACATCTGTAGTTTCCAAGTCATCTTTCTTTTCTCAATTATACATACATATTGAATGATTATTTCAGGATATTTAAACCCGGTTTTCATTGGCTGAGATAAGTTGCTTTTTGTTTCTTGAAGACAAAACCAGTTCATTTTGTTTTTTAGAAGCAATAAAAATAAGTTAATCAAAATGAGTCTTTAGATTTCTGGAAGAATATGGTTTCTTCATCATGCATACACATAAAAGTTCTCTAAATTATTTCGGAAATATAGTTTAAACCAACACCCCCTCCCCTACACCACAACCCAAAGCCAAAAGCATGATAAATTGCATTTTGCATATACAACGCTTGATTATTCCAACATTTTAGGCCATTGCTAGTTTTAAGAATGTTTGAAAATCTATATCTTATGTCTGTAGTTACCCTTCCATGAAATACTGTGAAGACTCATTCCAATGATGTAACACATTTTCAATCTTCTTCTTATGAAGAACATTGGAAGCTTCGAAATTTTATAAAGGAGGTAATTAAACGGATTTTGAAAAAAAAAAAAAAATCATTGATATAGAGAACCTATCTTCATTTACATGTATGTTTACTTTTGTGGAATTATCAATTGGAAATTTGGGTGTTATACAGATAGTTCGTCTTACAAAATATTGTGATTGTAAAAAAATATTACTTTATATTGAATAGATTCTACTATTTTTATGTTTGCACAATGTGAATGTTATATTTCATTTATTTGCGTGCAATTTTTGCTTCAAAAATTTGTATGGGCTTTGCCTCGAGTGTTTGTAAAGAAGTAATACTTGTGAAACCGACTATTAAAGGGTTTTGCCTACTTGATAGATAACTTAATTAGTTTGAAGTCAAAAACATGTGTTTCCAGTTTCACGTATATTTCATATAAACCTAAATCATGCTATAGATTAGTCAGTTGAATCAAGCTTGTTGTTGGAAGAAATATCTTTAGTTTTATCTTCAGTACTTTTATTTTAATATTTTGGTTTTCCAGATAACGATGGTACCTTTAAGTGATTTATTTAAATAAATTAGTTTAATAATTTATGATTTATTTATTACATCTACTCTTGCTTCTTCTTTTTTCAATTAAATATTCATTGGTATGATGATATATTTTGAGTTTATATTTGTTTCGTTTTTACTTTTATTTTTTCAATTCATTAATGGTTTAGAGCCACAAAATAGCTAATCATTAAGAGTGCATTGGTCCTACTTGATGTATAATAAAAATGTATGTATGTTTGTGTGTTTAATTCAAATCAATACATTAATATCATATTCTTAGTTTTAAGTTGGTTTACATGTGCAGTGTTGTATAATTGTATTTACATTTTTTCGATTACTTCCATTTTCTCTTAAACTACACAAGCTCTGATTTAAAATTATGTTTTACAAATAATTTCATATTTCATATTGAACATCTTAACGGTCGTTTTTCCCACCGTTGTACGGTAGTACTAGTTAAGCAATATTTGAAATTATCCTTTTAAAATCAAATTATTAAAGTGTGGCATAAATAAGGTTTAAATAAATCAAAATAAATTAAAAAAGAAAGAAGCTTATCTTTTTACTTATACGGGAAAGTAGAAACCAAAACTTATGTCCCTTTTAAATTTCACGCCTTATCTCTGTCTCTTCCTCTATAATGTTCTTCGAACTGGTAACCGCTTCCGCTTTCCTTCCTCAAAAATCCCTTTCTCCTCAGACTTTGCACCCTTCTTTCCATGCACCTCAAAGGTAACACTCTTTTCACTACTAACTGTCCCAACTTCGAAATCTGTACGCTCTCTTTTCTGTCCTTCTTCAGCTCCCTCCAGTTATTCTCTTTCGAATTTACGTTATTTTCAGAACTTATAACCCTAACAATTACACTACCCTTGCGATGGTTACTTCTTTGACAGTCGATTTCATGCCATTTTCCCTTTCTTGGATTTTACCCCCTATTCACCACTTAAAACCTTACCTCAGATAGTACACTATCTACTTTTTTCAGATCGTTCACCGTCGTCTCACTCTTAACCAGGGGCGGATGCACCTTGTGGCCAGCAAGGGCAGCCGCTATACCTGGAAAAATGAGAATCAGGCAAGTGATAACCAGCCCCAGATTTTGGCCCTACCTGAAAATGCAGCTGCTGCCCTACCTCAGCAAAGAGAAAGACTTCGTTTGGACTTCAACAGGCCAATGCTAATGACAAACTTGTTGTAGTTGGACATATAGTGGTATATATACAGCATAACTATGATCAATTTTGCGATCTGGGTGATTTTTTTTTTGCTTCGCCCTACCTCAATCTAAAGGCTAGATCCGCCACTGCTCTTATCCATTCTATCCAATTGAAAATCAAATCAAATCTTTAATCAACCAGAAAACATAAAGGCTATGATGGGGAAGCAGTAATCTTTCGTCTTTGCTCTTTGACCCGATCTTTCACTACTGGCGATACTTCTAATTGGAATCTTCAAAGCATGGTAACTTTGCAACCAATTAATTAGTGATATTTTGTTCAATTTGATTTTGTTGTCCGGTATTACCCTATTATACTAAATATAATGATTAAACCTCCATCTTCACCCTTTATTATCTCAAATATGCTACTCTATTGAAGTTCGACAAATTAAGAATCATGTAATATCTTGAATATGTGATTAGTTTTCTTTTTGAGCTGATTTACATGCTAATTTCTTCCATGGAAAAGACTATATTTCAGATCTGATGAAGTTTAATCATTTTGATGTATTGAACTATTTTGCATTACCTAAAAACATTCTGTCTTTTCCGAAGTTCACACTATTAATTTGGTTTCCTGCGCTACAGCTTACCCAAAATGGTGGAAATCATTTTCATTGCTTTCTAATTTTGTTTAACTCTCTTCCCGCTGATCACCTGTGACACATACATGTATATGCACTGACAAAACTAAGGTAGTAAGTATTAAAGAATTTATTGAAATAGATCTTTCTGCTCACTGTGGTATTGAATAGGAATGAAATTCTATAACCATTTATATGGTTTCAGGATTGACTTCATCCGAGATCCTATATTACCTACATATACTTTTGTGGTGGATGAAGGATATGAACTTCTATCAAGACTTACCTTAACATTTAATACACTGTTTCATTTAATTATATATCTTGGTTTGTTTTTACTGCAAACTATTATACATAATGGTAATTTTAAAATTTATTTTATATATTATTTGGTTAGGTATAGTTGCTTTATTTTTTTTCCTTTCAAAATTGCTATATTAGTGCTAAGTACAAAGTTGCGACCAATCAAAACATTTCAGTATTTTCCTATCTATAAACAACCTTAACAGGCTGAGCCATCCATTGCTATGTGTTTTCGTATTATATTTGTCCACATGTCCAACTATGTGTTTTTTATCTGCACATTATTACTTCACTTATTACAATTGGTCTTCAACCCATTACTTTATTAACCAAGATGTTTTTTTTTTTGCTATGGGGGAAGTACGAACAAGGATAAAGTTATTTTCCATTAGTACTTTGTTTGTTGACCAACTTTACTAACAGCAAATTAATCACCATAATTAAACAAAAAATCCAAATCATTCATATTATTTTTATATACTCAACTCATTTGATGTTGATTATGCTAAGCATTACGATGGCTTAATGCAGTCTAGATTTTCTCTCAGTTATAAGAGTAAGACTTAGGTTATTTTTGTATGCTTACCATCTTAAAATTTGTTTACTTAACCTATTTGCGTATGTCATTTTCCTTGAGTTTATAACAGTGTTAGGAAAATTTTTAGGATCTCTACACGATTAGATTTTAGAAGAGATAAGAAGTGAAGAAAAAGAATGACCAACAAATTCCTCCAAACAAAATTTTTATTAATTCACCAAATGATTATAAGAGAATGCCTAAAAAATTGAGAAGATATCTCAATCCCATACAAAAAGAAAATAACCTTTTACCTTACACATACAATGAGTCATATGATGCCTATTTATATTAGTATTGAGAACATATCTTCATTAGTAAGTATTTGATTACTTTCACCCTTTAAAAGATCTTTCCTATGTAGATAATTTGTTGCTTTCTTTTATGCAATAAAAGAGACAATAAATTACTCTATCAAATCCATTAAATACATAAATAAGGCAATGTATTTGTGACATAATCCTACCTTAATTTAAATATCTCTGAAATCTATTAATATATGGAATATCATAACATCAAATTTCAACAATCTCCACCTTGATACGATATTCCATAAATGTCATCCAAGCTCCTTTTATAACCTCAACCTCCGAACAATCTCCAATGTTCCAAAAAAAATATTGTAATTCCAAATATAACTAACTTCCAAACCACCTAATTATGTATGCTTCCAATTGATCATGTATATTATCAATAAATCAGAATCTATGGTAATACCACAATAACCTCCATGCGGTTTTTGTGGCTTTACGTTGTTGGCTCTGCCCTAATTCAGATAAATTTCTCCTTTCATTTGTAGAATAAGAACTTTCCTTATTAAGTTTATCATCTATGTTCAAAATAGGTCGATTCAATTAAAAACAACAACTTACATTAAGTTAACCAATTATGACTTTTTTTTATTATGCTTTGGATTCATAAATGAGTGGGGATAAAGATATTTATCTTACATTAATTTGATTTGATTTATGTATAAGGATCTTAATCGTGGTTTATTAGTAAACTTATTAGTAAACGTTATAGATCATTCTACATTAGTAACAATAATTGTAAATAATTTTGGCCAATGAAAAATTCAACTAATAAAGAGTTTATTTTTGTTTTTAGTCTATATTACATGTCTAATCTGTCAAGTGGAGTAGGCATGTAGAAGACATTTAATCTATTGTAGGATATTTATAGAAAACATACATAAGTATAAGGTAAAAATTATTGCCGGCCAACAAACTATTGTTACATTAAGACATTCTCGGACTACATATAAAAAGTTAACAATGGGAAAAAAATTGCTTACCGGACCAAATGTAAAATAAGTTCTTCAAATATAAACAGTGAGCTTACAACACATCATATTCGTTGTATTACTCATCTTTAACCAAAAAAACAAGTCGTAACCCTTCAAAAAAGCTTCGGTGCTCAAATAACAACACAACATAAATGATAATTGAACAAAAACCTACATAAAAAAATTGCTGTTGCAATTTGAGATACATTTCAATGTCATCGTTCGTACGAAGTTTTGCATAAACTGTATCCCATACTTCTATAAAATAACTATGTTTATAGTATTTTTAATCCATTTTTACATTTATATCATTAGGACATCGATAGAGGTCCATACATGTTGTACACTATTTTCTAACAAACTGACTTAGCCTTTTACTGATATCCACTATGAACGTTAAAGACGTGAGTACTTACATACTTATAATAGCAAGTAGAGGTGGTTGAATAATCTAAAAAATGTTCTAAAGTACTAATTATGGTAGTAGTCGCTTTTAGGAGTCTCTTCACTTTGTAACATGAAAGTACGAGATCTAGAAAATTTGAATAACTTAACCTATGTACTGCAAGTATTCATGTGAAACGTTGTTTGTGAAGGAATATGAACAAGTTATACATGTTTTAGCATAGCTTATTAGTCTATGTCATGCTCAAATTATATGGTAACTATGAAGATAATCATGTACTCAAAATGGTAAAAAAAATTTGGTTTTTAAAGTTGTTTCAAGTTGAAATTTTAACCGTTTCTATAAAATTTGTCTCCCCAATAGCAACATACAATTATTAATAAGTATCATGTTTCGTTTTTTTGCTCCATTGGAGTACATTTTTTATTGAAAATTATTTTTTGTCATGCCACATTATAAGAAGGAAAATGATTACAAAATATATACGCTACAAAGTACATAATTGAACAATTAATATGATTTAGTGCATGCATATTTCAAATTAATGGCGACAACAAATATTTATCTACAGATTCTACTATGTTATCTTCTGTTCTTCCATCGAGTGCCTTTCCCTCTTCTAAATCAAAGGGAAAAAAATTAAAAAAAATTAAAAGGTAAGTTTTGGGCCGATGATGATTTAGACGAGGGGTATGAGTACAATATCGATGATATACTACCTGCTGGAAGTAAGGTTAAATCGCAGAAGAGACACACGAGAAGCATCCCATCGCCTCTCTTCGATCCATTTTTCACATAATGTTGAGATTGATTATATGCAGGGGTTCACGGTTGTATTAGTTGGTTGATTGGCATGCCTTTGGTTAATTGTTAGTGACAGCTTTTGATTTGATCCCTAGTCAAGCATGGTAGTTGGCAGCTAGAAATACTTTATACATTTTAGTTTCTTTTTGTATTTCTTTCGCTGTGTCTATACTAAGTCAATGTGACCTATTGTCATGAGAAAGTAGTGAGGCCCTAGAGGGATTGTCTTCATATGAAATAGCATACTTGTATATGCTCGGATATGTATTGTAAATATCTTGTTTGTTAACAAAATTTTGCGCTTAACTTTCAAAAAAAAAAAAAAAAAACAACAACAAATATTTATCTAAATAACCATTAAAAATGCCAACTACATACGAAGTAAAACAGCAGTTTTTTTTTTTTTTTTTTACATTTTATCTATTGTTTGAGTACATCAAAAGGGAATCCACATTCCAAATTTCTTTTACATTTCATTTAGTTATTTGTAACTGAAAATCAGCTGTAAAGATTGCAAGTGTCATTCAGTTATTTTAAACTCCATTTTATCATGCTCATAATCGTTCCTATTTTGTCTTCACTAAATTCCAGCTCCATCTTTTTTAAACCAAACAAAGTAACTGTTCGTTTAATATTCCATATAAACAATTTCGCCCGCAATTAATGTGGCGGAAAAATTCCAATATTTTTTTACAGGCAGTAGTGAAAACCATATGATGGAAGTGCTCCTTCTTCTCCCCTGATGGCTTCATACCTTAAACTATGAGATATAATCATAACTCTAACTTTCAAAGGTACTTTCTGTTGTTTTACTTGCTTATTTCATATGGAATTGTGAGTATCCTCTACTAGAGTTAGACATAAGATTATTTCACTTTGTGCGAATCCTTGATGATTTTATTATTTTATAGTTCTCAGAATTGGTTCATAGGAATAAGCACACCATAAACTGCTAATGAGTTCATAAAAATAATAAAGCCGTATTGTTGTAATATATACATACATACATACATACATATATATATATATATATATATATATATATATATATTGTGAATATGCTTTTATTAGTTCTCTGTTTAGTCCCACATCATGGGTATATATAAATGTTGTGAATATGCTTTTATTAGTCCTCTGTTTAGTCCCACATCATGGGAAAATGTTAAACATCAGCTCCAAAGTCTATATATAAAGGAGCCAATGTAATAGAAACAAATACACATCTGAATGAGTAGAAATGTTCTATCTCCCTTATTTCTTCTGTTCTGTGTTCGTTTTATAACATATTATCAGCACGAAGCTCTATTAAAGATATTGTTTGAAATATTCTAGATCTATATTTATGGATCTATCATGTAAGTTATTTTTTTTGTGGTTTGAAATCATATAGATCTACGTATATGAACTTGTTTGTGTCTTCTGCTTAGATGTGATCCATACTTCTAGATCACTTTTCTTTTTCAGTTTTTGTTGATCTAGATTCTATTTTAGTGGATCTAACTTTTTAGATCTAATTATCTATTCTGATCCTGAATATGTGCAGATATATACTTTCAATTCTTTGCGGATCTAATTTTGAGTTCCCAAATCTAAATGGAGATTTGATTATATATGTATTGTTTACATTATTGATGATGTAGAGATAAATCTAGTTTTATCCTTTTCAATCTACTATTATTCTTCGTATGTGATTCTTTTGGATAGACTAAAGACAAAATATCTCTTGAAAAAAAAATTGATTTTTTTTATGTATATCCAACAGAATTATGGGTATAGAATATAATGATATAGCATTTAAATTCAAGAGCAGTATTTATTTATCACTGGAAGTGAGACTGAAAACTCATGATGTAAACCAATTAGGAACCTGAAGTTCATATGTAAATGACCTGAAGTTCATATACAATTATTTTAAGTAAGGAACCTGAAATTCATATACAAATGAGGAACCTAAAGTTCATATGCAAATAAAGAACCTGAAGTTCATATGCAAATGAGAAAGATGAAACAAAAGCCCAAAGCTTTCTTAAAAGTTGTGACATAAGAGGATTGTATTTTCAGAAGAAGTTAAAAGAGACACACACATTATAATATGTGACAAAAACATTAGATTCAATAGAAATCTCTAAACATGTTTCATTTAACTAACATCTTTCATGTACAGTTTATATTAACTGAATATCCTGAAGATATAGTATACATATTAATCTCTTAAAGAGATGTTTTAGAGATTTAATTTTATATAGCAAATCCAACATCCTAGAAGAGATGTTAGAATTTTTTTTGTTGCATAGCAATTACATAAGTAAAAGATATTTTCCTTGAAGAAATATCATACACTCCAGAAGTAGTGATTTCTTTTCTCTCTTGAATCTTATTTTTATTTAATGCACCTAATTTTGTTAATGCATTTAAGGTTTGAATGTATTTTTGTATATTGATATGACATTTCAATAGTTTGGATATATTTATCTCTGGAAGAGATAAGTTCATCCCAGAAGTGATGATAACAAAATATCTTTAGACGATATTTGTATATTTAGAAATGGTAAAATATCTTTAGAAGAGATCTGTTTATTTGAAAATAATAAAATATCTCCAGAAGAGATTTCTACAATTAAAGGTGGTAAATATTTGTAAAAAAAATGTATTAAAACTCCATAAATTGTCTTTATGGAATATCCCAGAAGCGATACTATATTCTGATATGTCTATAAAAGAATTTGCATTGAAATATTTTCAAATATCAAAGATTATGATGCAAATTTAATGACTAAAGAAAATATGCATCCTGAAGATCATATTAAGTTAAGATCTAAAAATTGTTCTTAATTCTACACACCGGAAGTGAATGCAAAAACGATTTTTGTCATTACATGGAAAATTTAGAACCTGCAGTTCTAAAAAGGCAAGAAGTAATTTTGATATAAAAAGAAAGATCTATATATGGATAGTATAATTTGAAACATGTAAATTTTTTTATGTTGTGAATTTTATGTATAGATCTGCAAGTTTTTCGAATCATTCATATTAAAGAATGCAAAATCTCGGTTCTATAATTATGCATTTCTACTCAATTCTGGATCAGATATTATGCATGTACATGGTATTTAGAAAATATGATTATTGGGAATGCAGTACAACTGTAAGTTGTTTATTTCAGTTTTGATCAATACTGTAGCTAGATCCAAATTATGTTATGTTGTTTTAAGTAAAATTTATTTATTTGATTCATATATTTAGACCGTATAATGGTTATTTCTGTTATTTTTGTAATAAATGCATTATATGTACTGTTATGGTAATATATATTGCATTACCATATTATTATAAATGTATTAAATGCATTGGCTATTGTAAGTTAATTAATGTATGTTTGTATAAAACATATGTATTATTATTCGATGTATTTAGCTAGTAATAACTAATGTTATGGAAGAAAGGATAGAACCACAACCTGAAGTTGTGCAAAGAAAATATTTATACTGGAAATTGTATAACTCAAAGTCTTGGACCTGAAGTCTTGAATTAAATAAATATATATATATATATATATGTATTATATAAATTTTTTTGATAAAGTATACAAGTTTGAAATCTTGTCAATGAGCAAGAATGTAAAAGCTTCTAAATTAGAAGTATGTTAAAAGATTGAGAACCAGAAGTTCATCATAAATTTATAAAATTGATATGCATATGTATGTGTATATATATGCATAGGAACTCGAAGTTCCTCAATTAATGAATTTGAAATACTTGATAATTTAAAAGCCTGAAGCTTTATTGAAACAATGTGAAATAATAACATTAACAAAATTGATATCCAAAGATTTCACAATTTCCAAAATAAGTTGTATCTTGCATATATATATTTATATTTACATATTGTACTGAAGAATAAATTTTAACAACTCGAAGTTGTTATATATTTTATTTGAACCAGAAGTTCAACACATTAGAACCAGAAGTTCAATACAGTTGAACCAGAAGTTCAATACAGCGGAATCATAAGTTCAATATAGTGGAACCAGCAGTTCAATACAGTTGAACCAGAAGTTCAATATAGTTTAACAAACTTGAAATTGTTTATATATTGTTTGAACCAGAAGTTCAATATGGATTAACAACTCGAAGTTGTTCAAATATTTCATTTGAACCAGAAGTTCAATGCAGATCCAAATCAGATATTTTGGATATTATGAAACGATCTTTAAGATTCACGTTGACATTGCTTGATAAGCAAAAATTAATGATTGGAACATTATAAACATTTGTTCTAAAATCAATAACTTGAATGAGAAAGAATATGCAAATCAATTATATATGTAATACGTGGACGCACATATATACACATATATGCGATATTTAATTAACAACCTGAAGTTGTTATGAATTCATATTATAATTTATGCAGTCGATTGATATCAATATTGAATGACCTGAAGTCATGTGCATATTCAAATGACAGAAAATTCCTCCAAGTCATTAGATCATTGAAAGGGAATAAGCAATACAATATGAATGCATCTTATCAAGTAATAAGTGAAAGAGGCTATGCAGCGGTATATGATCGTGTAGTATGGAGTATAGGATATAATGTATATGGTAGAGTAGTAAGCAGTAAATCACACAGTCGATTTATACTGGTTCGGACCACTGTCCTACGTCCAGTCCCAGACTCACTTCTGGTATTTCACTAACACTAAAACCCTCACTTCACCCGGAGGAATAGGTTCACAATTACCCGAACCACTGAACGGGATTTCTTGCCTCAACCACTGAAGAGGTCTTCACTAATACAGAATAATTGTTGACTCTTTTGTGTTCTTGATAACACGGATTGTCGAATATTAAGTATACCCTTCCTATAGCCTTTCCTTGATGATAATCGTGAAGTGCGTGAAGGAATATGGAAGTTTAAAAGTCTCAAGTATAAAAGTAGATAGCTTTTTAGAACTTAGAGAGCTGTGAATAAGATAGAGAGAATTAGAATAAAATTCGGTTGTTGGAATAGTTAATCTTCCCTCTATTTATAGTATGTAGAAAGATGCATCTAATCATGAAAAGTTTTGCTCAAGAGTTATAAAGTAAATGGATGTATCTTTTTGTAGAAGTCGCATCCTTTCAGAATCAGACATCTGAAAATAAAATTCAGATGTCTGTTTATTTTAAAAATCAAATCAGCAAGGAAATAGTGTATTTCGGGGGCATTTCAGACGTCTGAAATATATCAACCAGACGTCTGAATATTGTATTTAAAAATATTCTGTTTCAGCAAACAGACGTCTGAAAATTTCAGACCAGACGTCTGTTTTCTGTTATCAGACTATTCCTTGCTTAATTTATATAAGAGAAGCTATATACATATAAAATGTGTGTGTGTGATCATCTAGGAAGACTTTAACATTAATATCTAAGACTAACAGACCTTTATAACATATTTAATCTTCAATTATAGCTCTTGAATCTGTTGTTGAGTATCTTCCTGCAAGACAAAGTTTAGTCGATATATATGTACATGTATAGTTGTCATAATCAAAACGCCATATAGCGAGATCCAACATTCTCCCCCTTTTTGATAATGACAACTGTATATGTAACTCCCCCTGTCAATATGTCAATATGCATATATTATCATATATTTCTCTTTTTGATATCCATGTACCTACAGGTTAGCTTAGAGGTTTTTTGGTATAATTGTGTAGTTGTTGTCATCAAAATCCAACAATAGAGTTTCTAACATTCTCCCCTTTTTGATGATGACAACTATACAATTTAAAAATATATTCTTTCTATAACATCTTCCTCTTATAACATCTTCCTCTATCAATATACACCTGAATTTCTCCCCCTTTGTCATTATCAAAAAGAATGAGGGAATGTAATAAATATCGTTGTCTTCTCTTTATTTTCTTCCCCTGAATGTGTGATATATGAAAATTTCTCCCCCTGAGTATGTGATTATTATATTTCCAGATTCCCTGATTTAACTTTAAGCTCAGTTTTTAAAGATATTAGAGATACTGAAATACCCTCCTTTTTTTTTGTTGTGGTGTACCTGCAACAAATATTATATATATACTTTGGTACCCACTTTCTCTGTTAGGGTCCAGGGGTTAGAGAGGAGGTAACCATACCCACAAGGGTTTAATGGTACCTTTGAAAATAAAGTTTTTATTTTTAACTACTGAATCAAAATAATCATCAATGTATTTTTCTCGATTTTTCCAATTTACAGGAACCCAAATACTTAGATAATTTCTATTAATATTTCTTTTTGTACTTCTATTATGAATGTTTCTAGTCATAGAAGCATTTGAATTTCTATAGAAATTTGATCTTCGAGTTACACGTGCTTTAGTACTAGCAGTTAAACTTTTGTTATACATAAAAGCATATCTAGTACTAGTTCTATGATTAGTTTTATTATACCCTAAGCCACTTCTATCGTGTAAAGGTCTAGAGCAAGATAAAATATCATTTAAATCATTTTGACTTTTATTAAATTTTGCGAACTTATTTGTACATTTTTCAAATTTGATTCCAAAGTCGCGATTGAAATATTCAAAAGAAGTCTTGCATTCTTTTAAACCAATTTTCTTATTTAATTCAGAATTCTCCCTTTTTAAAGTACTATTCTCATTTTCGAGACGACAAATTTGAGATCCTGAATTAACTAAAGAAGAGTGTAATTTTTCAAAATTTTCTTTCGAATCAGATGTTTCATTTTGCAAAGTATTATTATTAACCTTTAAAAACTCATATTCTTTAGATAATTCTAAATTCTTTTCAGTTAAAGCTCCATTCTCTATTTCAAGAGATGAAACTAAAGAATTAGAATTATTCAAAGAATCTTCTAATGATTCATTTCTATTTTTCAAGAGATCAATTTCCTTTAAAAAAACATTGTTTTTATCTTCTAGTTGCTCATTTTCTTTTTGAAGGAAATCTTTTTGAAAAACAAGCTCTTCTAAGGTATTTTCAAAACATTTGGTTTGTTTGACTAAAAAATTGTTTTCTTTTTTTAATTTGGAATTTTCTTGCTCACAATCTTTAGACTTGGCTAAAATAATTGCATTAAGTTTACCCAAACTTTTAAAATCTTTTAATAATTTTTCATGGTCTAATAAAAGATCTTTATATAATGAATCCTCACATACCGATTGTGATCTCACTTTAGCCATTAAACATTTGCTCTCTTGCTCCGTCGCTTCTGCTTTGTTGTTCTTCCACTTTCTAATGCCTTTGCTATATTTCTTTATTGCCATTTATTCTAGGATGTTGTTACGATCTCTAGAATACCAAGCTCTGATACCAATTGAAAGAGGCTATGCAGCGGTATATGATCGTGTAGTATGGAGTATAGGATATAATGTATATGGTAGAGTAGTAAGCAGTAAATCACACAGTCGATTTATACTGGTTCGGACCACTGTCCTACGTCCAGTCCCAGACTCACTTCTGGTATTTCACTAACACTAAAACCCTCACTTCACCCGGAGGAATAGGTTCACAATTACCCGAACCACTGAACGGGATTTCTTGCCTCAACCACTGAAGAGGTCTTCACTAATACAGAATAATTGTTGACTCTTTTGTGTTCTTGATAACACGGATTGTCGAATATTAAGTACACCCTTCCTATAGCCTTTCCTTGATGATAATCGTGAAGTGCGTGAAGGAATATGGAAGTTTAAAAGTCTCAAGTATAAAAGTAGATAGCTTTTTAGAACTTAGAGAGCTGTGAATAAGATAGAGAGAATTAGAATAAAATTCGGTTGTTGGAATAGTTAATCTTCCCTCTATTTATAGTATGTAGAAAGATGCATCTAATCATGAAAAGTTTTGCTCAAGAGTTATAAAGTAAATGGATGTATCTTTTTGTAGAAGTCGCATCCTTTCAGAATCAGACATCTGAAAATAAAATTCAGATGTCTGTTTATTTTAAAAATCAAATCAGCAAGGAAATAGTGTATTTCGGGGGCATTTCAGACGTCTGAAATATATCAACCAGACGTCTGAATATTGTATTTAAAAATATTCTGTTTCAGCAAACAGACGTCTGAAAATTTCAGACCAGACGTCTGTTTTCTGTTATCAGACTATTCCTTGCTTAATTTATATAAGAGAAGCTATATACATATAAAATGTGTGTGTGTGATCATCTAGGAAGACTTTAACATTAATATCTAAGACTAACAGACCTTTATAACATATTTAATCTTCAATTATAGCTCTTGAATCTGTTGTTGAGTATCTTCCTGCAAGACAAGGTTTAGTCGATATATATGTACATGTATAGTTGTCATAATCAAAACGCCATATAGCGAGATCCAACAATAAGAGCATTATCCTCCTGCAATTGAAATACATCTAATGTATTTGCTAGCTATGATGCTATAATGGATCAAAAATGAATCCAAAGTAGGTTTATTATTTAAAGTGACAATGTTTGTCAACATTGAGGGGGGAGGATAAAGGAATCATCGATTTTAAATGTTTGCTAACATATAGAATTATGCAAAGTATTAAGCAACTTGCATAAATTATCAATTATGTCCCTAATAGGCTTTCTCCAATATACATTTGAATCCCCGAAGGATTAAAAGGTGTAAATCACAGCTGAAAATGTGGTATAAAAGTCAGTTCAAAATATTTTTGGAGTAAGTCATAAAGATGCAAAATAAAGGAGGTGAGTGTTCCTGAGGAAATACTTAAGGGTACTTTGAAAGAAACCGATGACATGATTGTCAAAATAACCCCAGAAGTGGTTTAGGTACCTAAAGCATGATAAGTTTTGAGATCTCAATAAATTATGTATAGAACTGACAAAATATAATCATCGATGATAAATTAATAAATAATGAAGTGCTTATATTTATAAATGGATTAAAAATCCTATATTAGAGAGAAACATGATTGACCATCATGAAATTCTCCTAAATAAGATATATGGACCTGTAGTCCATAAGATATGAACCTGTTGTTCATAAGATAAAAATAGAAATATATATATAATTACTGAAGCACCATAGAGTGTCAACAACATATTAGTGCCATGAACATTGTATTTTCAGAGATAACTGAATTGATTAAAGTGGTGAAAGTGTTTAAAACACTTATAATACCCTGAAGGTATAAACAATGAAAGTATACAAATTCCAGAAGAATTTAAATAACTTTGGTAGTGATAAAGAGAAAGAAATGTAGATTACAACATTCTTTTAAGTATTGTTGTGATGAAAATATTGAAATAATTCATGATGAGTAGATCACTTCCTGCTTTCAAGAATTGTTGTAATAAAACTCTTAATATTCATTGAAGTGGTAGTTGTGATATGCAAAACTTATTATAATATATAAGTTCCTGAAGAACATAAATAACATTTGTTATTATAAAGAATACCAAGAACGTGGATGATAGATTGCAACATTCTTCTAAGTATTGTTGTAATGAAAATCTTGATATACTTCAAGATGAGTAGATTACTTCCTGCTTAGTAATGAAAGTTGTCTTATTCATCAAATATGTACTGCAACATGCAAGTCCGATTGAAACAGAAAATTATAAGCACCTGAAGTGTATTCATAAATGAATATTAGTATCATACAAATCATAAAAGGGAGGCATTTTAAATAAGAAAGCATGCCTGAAGCATGAAAATGCACATGAAATTTTAAAAGAAGAAAAAACTCCATTAAGATGTATTTGTAAGAAATTTGAGTTACTGAAAGAAGAATACGAATTCAAAGGAAATTTAAAATCAGGGGGAGCATCCATAAGGATGATATAATGCACTCTTTTTCCTTAACTAAGTTTTTCCCCATTGGATTTTCTTAGTAAGGTTTTAATGAGGCATGGGTCATGATCCAGAAGTATCAACCCAAAAGAAACATACAAAAATAATTTATAATGTACTCTTTTTCCTTATTTAAGATTTTTCCCACTGGGTTTTCCTTAATAAGGTTTTAACGAGGCATAACATTAATCCAGAAGTATCATACTACTTTTGACGTAGTAAATATAACATTGTATGTTGTACTATTTTTCCTTCACTAAGATTTTTCCCATCGGGTTTTTCTTAGTAAGGTTTTGACGACGCAACGTTTTGATCCAGAAGTATCAAACATATTTTGATGTAGTAAACTATTATTTATGAAGAAGACAAGGCAGTTTGCATGACTCAGATTCAAGTGAATTATATCAAGTATGAAAAGATGGAGCACATTTCTTCTAAATTTCTCTTCACATATGCATGAAAGGATAACAAGAAAGAGGAGAAACAAATTCAGTTTCAAGAAAAGAGGGTAGATCAGTTCTCAAAGGCAATTTCCAAATCAACATTCCAAAAGATGATATACAAAATTGGCACGCGTCGACTACATCAATAGATTAATTGAGTAATGAGTTATAAATAAGGGGAGCATATAAAATTATGCTATAATATACTCTTTTCCTTCACTAATATTTTTACCACTAGGTTTTTGTTAGTAAGGTTTTTAATGAGGCATTATCTTGATCCGGAAGTATCAACCCTTACGGTAACATTGTAAAACATGTTATTTAAAGATGAAATGAATTTGCACTCTTTTCCTTGTTTATGATTTTTCCCACAGGGTTTTTCATAAAAAGGTTTTTAATGAGGCATTGTTTTGATCCTGAAGAATCAAACTATTTTAAGGAATATCATTTTAATATGATATTAATAATGTTAGACGCTATACTCTTTTTCTTGTTCAAGGTTCCCATTGGGTTTTCCTGATAGAGTTTTGAAGGCAACAGACAATGATTGTATCGACGGAACGGATATATGCAAGCAAGATAGTAATAAGGGGGAGCAATCATCATATATGTTTTAAAAGGGACAACTTCAAGTTAGCAGAGCATTCAAGTTTTGAAGACGCATATTCAAGGGGGAGTGTTGTAATATATATATATATATATATATATATATATATATATATATAAATGTTGTGAATATGCTTTTATGGGAAAAAGTTAAACATCAGCTCCAAAGTCTATATATAAAGGAGCCAATGTAATAGAAAGAAATACACATCTGAATGAATAGAAATGTGCTATCTCCTTTATTTCTTCTGTTCTGTGTTCGTTTTATAACGTATAACGTATTGGTAACGTCGGTTTCCATTTCAAGAGGAATCACCATACAATTATTTTTTTATTTAATGTTTCCATTAGAAATTTTGTGCATCTTTTATGGCTTATTTTGATGCAAATATAACATTTTTTTTGCTGGTTGGTACCCTAGATTAATTTGTTTTTCGAAAGTTGGTATTTTCTGGGTAATGAAAAATATGCATTTGTCTTTCAGTTGTCTTTTATATGGGTTCAAACAGTGGATGCGATCTCCCTTTTGTCATTACATCTTAAATAAGTTGCTACACTGTATTTCTAATATAATTTTTTTATGTTGTTTTACGACAGATTGCAGAAATTGACTAATAATACGTAATTTACTTGCAGTAAAATGTTTTATATAAATACAACCTTAACATTAGGAGCATCCAACGGATTTCATACTTTTATTATTGAAATTATTATTTTCATGGTAGTCTTCATTTTAATGGATTAATGATTAAAAACTAATAAATGAATAAAATGTCTTTATTGCTCACTGTATTTCTACATGTCCCATGTTGGTGACAGTAGTTCATTATGACATATCTTTGTAGTCTATTTATTATATCCAAATTTATCATTATTTAGTATATTTCTTATGATTCATGGAAAATAATGATATAAAAATCGTTAAATGTCTTGAAAAAAATTATTACATGAGGTTCACTCACTTATAAGTAAAAATTATACCTTTTGTGTTCCAGTATTTTGATAATTTTGATAGCTTTATTTATTATATTTTTCAATTGGATGTGCATAGAACAAGATTTGATGAAATGCATGTTCACATTCCAATGCTAAATTAAATCCAACATTTGGAATGACAGTTAAGTAACACATACTGAATTTGGGATATATTGAAGTCTCAATTATTACTATCATAGGAGCTCCAACCAGTATTTATTCTCTCAGCATGTCATAGGTAATCATAGTTTTTAAAGCACAAATTTTTAAAGGTGAAAATCTACCTACGATTATGATTACAGTTGAAATGAGAACATTTGGAAATCACGAAGATGTCTCATATGCAAAAGTATGTTCACACCATATGTACTCGCACATGTGCATGTGTGTTTGTACTTCACAATGACCGACAGTAATGTAAGAGTGGATAATAATTAATGAAATTATGCTTCTCTTTGTCACATTTTATTGTTATACATGATTACCAGGAGGATTTTGTATTGAAAATTTTGATCTCTCTTTTTGGATGCATACATGTCATTATTTTACTGCATATAGTAATTATGAACACATTTTCGCAAGTTCATATTACATTCACAAAGCTGCATTTTGTTACCATATTAAATTTTAGTGATCTAAAGAACTGTGAAACCAATGTAGATTGTTTTATATTTTTTCAAAGCAATTGACGACAATCTCTGTTATTTTAACTCTAACATTGATATGTGTCGCTAAACAATGGTAAGCTTTTATCCATATATTATATATGTTTCGAAGATATTAGGAAAATATTGTTTTCCATGAACTTGCACATGCACGAGTTTTTTGTTGTGAAGGTTATATCTGTCATTTCTATTGGGTTAAGAAAATGATATGTAATGACATATGGTCAAGATATGTGGTTGTAATATGACTATCTTTTGTGATATGTGAGAATGCATTTTGTTATATTGCTTGCAGTCAAATTCATACCCAATAGGAAACCACTGAATTGTTTATTTTATATAATATAGCATTATATTTTGATGAGAAGCAAGTCTATAAACCTAGGTGTTATATGACTAAATTATGATGTTTCAAGCTGCTGTAAATTTCATTACAAATGATGTAGACGTATAATTTCAAAAAAAATCCATGTCAACATGGAAAAATATTTTAATCATCGTACGTGATTATTAGGTAATCATGCATGCACCATCCCATTTTTCATGAATTAAGATTGTTCATACTTGCAATACAAACTTTAATTCTTACAACAACAAATTAAATCAAATGTATCTAACTTTAACTCAAATTGATCCATTATCTATCCATCCATTATTAGTTATCCATCTATTTCTAAATAGAAAAACAGAAACAAAGCATTTCTATAGGGACATCTATTCCTACACATTCCGTTTCCCAATAATTGCACGTATGAAAATACTAAGACAACCAACGTCACTTTTCCTTGCCCTTATTTACAACTGAGTGCGATGCAAAGTTATTCCTTCATTGTCTTCAAGATTATTCTTCAAATTAGGGTTTTCCAGGTAAGTATTTTTGGCTTCTCTAATTAAATTTAGGTTTTTGTAAATTTTTTCATGTTGGCGTGGGTTATGGAGGGTTTGAATCAACTAAGTTTCAGCCGTGTTAATTTTGAATTTGAGTATTTTATCTCTGTTGTGGTATTTTGCATTTGAGATTTTTAGCCGTATTTTGTTATCAATTTATCTTTGAAGAAGGACCACCTCGATTGATTATAAGTGTGAAGGGAGCCAATGGTATTTTTCAAATGTTTTGTTATCAAGTTATGCTTCGAAGTTTGACATAGGAAATAAATGAACTTATGTTTATTTCTGCACAGTATTCATGTTTATGTGTTTGTATGTGAATATAATCTTAAACCCCTAAATTGGTCCAGAATATTTGAATGCACTCATATTTTAGGTCAGGTTTATTTTACTCTGAATGTTTAATAGTAAACTGCAGTAGAGGCTGCAAGCAGGTTTTGTTCCTTATGTCAACGTTTTCATATCCATATTTGTGCACGTAGAAGGACATATGAGAGACCATGTGTATATTAGAAAAACATTTTTATTCCCATCTTATTTTAGGTGGTTACATGAAACATACAGTGGTAAGCCAAAATTGTCGAAGATGATTGGTAGATCGCCACTATTGTTTTTTTTTAATATCATTGGAAAGATTTTTTTTGCAAGGCTGGCCGGTTTTTATAGTGATCCGTAACACTATTTTATTAAAAAGAAAACAAAGATACATCATTATCAGAGATAAAAGGCATATCAGCTGATAAGAAAGTGTTCCCACGCAAGGGGATACCAAGTGATAATACAACATACGACATACACTAAACTGTCTGATAGTAACTTGTTACGCTTACTAAGGAAGGACTAAAGATGATACCCTATGCTTGAAAAGTAAAATGCTGAACATAAATATGTTTACAACAGTTATAGTTCAGTGTTATTTGTAGTGAGATGGTCATCCCTTTCTTTCTCTTGCCTACAGTACACTTCTTTATAGTTTGATTATATTAGATTTCACAGATTGATACCATGAGTGAAGTTTGAGAAATTTTTATTTACATCACATTTTTACCTTTGATATTTATGCGTATTATGAGTGTAAGAAGTATACTAGAAATAAACTACTAGGATGTCTTCAAGTAATTGTACAGAAAAATAATGTTGTATTGTGCCTTTAAGTGGAAATTATCCTTGCTTCTATGTTGAAGTGCAATCCGTGATTTTTGTCTATCATAACTCAATAGTATGATTCTAAAACACAAAATATTCAAGATTGTTAACCATTTATCTATTACTTGAATAGAAAAATAGAAACCACTACTTTGTTTGGATGATACGTGCCCGATAAAATGCGATAAATGGAGATGGCATCTCAAATCCATTCATTTTGCACATTTCCAATTAATTCCCTTTCCGCTTTCATTTCCAATTCCCAAATCTCATTCAGTATCCTTTCTTTTTCCTCAAAAACAAATCCACATCGATATCATTCTTCCTCCCTCCTCTATAATCCATAATGTAGTCGGGTCCTCAGTCCTTTGTTTATGTATGGATACTGTTGAATTGTGGGTGTACATAGAGTGGCAAGGATTGTAAAATTAGAAAAGGTAAGGAATTGGTAGCATAGGAACAAGATTAATAACGAACAATTTTTTTTTTTATCTTCAATCATTCACCAACCTTTTTTAGTTTATGAGTTCTATTTCCATTTTTTATCATATTTATTATTAGGATTTGTATATTTGCTTACGTACATCAAAACTTATGCTAAAAATTGGATCTCGGTTTAATTTTACTTGAAAATAATGAAAACCGCTATATCAATTCTACTTTTTTGTAAATTGTAGACTTTTGTAATGATGAAAAAAAAATACTATTACATAATATATTATAACATCCTAAGTTTCTCTATTCACATGTTGGATTTGGACCTTTGAAAACATTATAAGCGTCGGTTCCAATTCAAACGGTCATCGGAGTTTATTATTTTTATACTACATATTTTCATTTGATGAAAAATAAATTATTTTATGGGTTATTTTAATGAAAGTTACAATTTTTTTAAAGATTAGTGCTCCGTGTTACTTAAAAATTTATGTATTGAAGTCATGTGTCGAAAAAAATAGTTTCCTACTGCATGTAACTAAAGCATAGTTGCGTGACCAACTGTACAGTCCCATTAACTTTCCAATGTTGCATTGCTTTAGTTTTTGTTGCTCTAATATTGCATTGTCTTAGTTTTTGTTACTATCACCAGATTTTTAAAAACACAGAAACAAGTAAAAAATGGATAAAGAAGGTACTTTTTCACTCTATGAATGATGGATGGGTGTGTTTGTTCTCTTTATACATAGTTATTTTTATTGTCCTATGTTCCAAACATTAATACAACATATGATTCTAATCAGCGTATAATTTTAATGGGAAACAAACATATGATTCTAAAGATAACACGTTGGTGGTTTGTATACCTTGCCATTTTGTGGCACAGATTGTCATTATGAGAAAAGTTGAAGTTCTGATCATCCTAAACATTAATACAACAGTTTTTTCTTTAAAAACATTAAAATAGCATGAAACTGTGTGTGCATTATGTTTGAATCTTTTGCTTTAACTGCTTGACAACTTGGAGGTTATAATTGTACTATTTGTATACACGTTTGTTTTCTGAAGTAAGTGCAGATTCTGTCTTCAAGAAGATAATCATATGCATAGAAATATATGTGTTTTTTTATTGTGGATGAAGGTACAAATATTTATTCTTTGATATTCATGGGAAAAAATGGCGGCGGCTTCTTTTTCTCATTCGATTCGTGATTCTTTTTTCTTTCCTTTCGAATTCTTTGTGATCATACGCCGATGTTATTCGGTCTAACCCTAATTCAGATTATGTTTCGAATTGGAATCCTTTATCTCTAGAGAGTACATTCAAATGGAAATTCCCAAAGGATCGATTTTGTTTTAGATGCGGAGATACAAGTCACATTGCTAAAGATTGTAGGAATCTTCTCCGGTGTTTCTTTTGTGGTGTCTTAGGGCATCAGAAGTCCAATTGTCCAGAGGTTTTTAGGGGGAAATCGGTTTTTGACTTGTTGCATTTCAACTGTTCGAGTCTATGCAGAAAGCTAATTTCTTTTATGAATTTATTCGAAATGGTAAATTCTGTTCAGAAGAATGATGGAGCGTATCTTCTGTTATTGATGGGTTGGCCTATTGAGGGTATTGTAGATGGTATTCTGTGGCGATAGAGAGACCCTTGTGATTCCAGAACTGAAGTCTACCCGCCCTTACCTCGTCCGCTCGATAGAAAGAATCATGCTTTTTCGTTTTGTTTACATTTCTTGAAATTGAGAAGGATTTTTTCTGATTTGGATTTCAAGAATAAGAGAAAGGGTCTTTTGTTGTTAAATGAGATTCTAGTGCATTTTGATGCAATTAATACGAAAGTTAACTGTAATATTGGTGCTGATTTTTAGACCAATTCAAAAGGGGAGGATGACTTTGTTGTGAGTTCTGTGGGGATTTCTAATCCGAGGAGTGTTGAATTTCAGTCGTCTGTTGATTGTGGCATAGTGGATGTTTTGTATAATAAGGTTGATGATGGATCGATGTGTTCAGAAGATGAGACGGTGGTTTTTGCTGGGAGGGATTCAGCTTATCATAGACTCGACTCTATACTTCTTGATCCGTGTGTTCAGGTCTGCCTCGATAATTTTGAGAAATTGTTAGTTGATGAGGATATGTGTAATGAGGTTTTGGGGTTTAGTATGGGTATGGAAGTGATGACTTGACTGGATTGGGTAGATATGCAGAGGTTTAGATGAGGCAGTCTCGATGATTTTTCTCCTATTATAGCCAAATCTATAATTGTCGAAGTTGATGATTTGGATTGGCAAGTTGCTGAAGACATAGGGTTGTCTAACTGGATCGTGGTTCTTGAGGAGCTTGATGAAGAGGAGGAGCTCTCAGCTATGGTTGATCCTAATTCATACGGAATGAAGAAATATTCTTCAGCTAAGGTAGGCGTATGTTGTGAATCATCTAATAAGGAGCCGGACTATGTGGAGGATTCAAATATTGATGACTTCGTTAACAAGGCTCCTGTTATAGATGATGGTAAATTTAAGGGTGAGGTCGGTTGGAATTATATGGAGAAACCACGTTTTATTGGTTTGAGGTAGGGAATGATTTTTGCTTCAAATTCTTTGAAGCATGAAGATAAGGGGAGTGGTTCTTCTCTTTATATGAAGCTAAAGAGTTGGTCAGTTATGAATAAGAGTGGCTGTTTTGGAGAAGTGTGTTCAGGTTTGGGGGACAGCCATGTAAGTAGTTGTTGCAATGCTTTAGCCAATACTGTTGTCAATCTGGAAGATAAAAGAGGTAGGGTGGTTAATCGGGGCTGTTTTGATGAAGGTGTTGGAAGTAGTTCTGGTGGCAGTTTATGTGAGAGTGACAGTGGGGAGCATCCTATGGGGTCTGTTCTGATGTGTAATGAGGTGGTGGGTTCTAGCGGGTTCAAGATATATCTAAATGATGTTGGTTGCATGTTGTTTTCGGGAGAGCCAGAGTTAAGGATCTACTCCCTGTTGTTGAGGCCTAGCTTCTTTGATTTTCAGGTAACTGGTGAGTTGTTTTTGCCGGTGATCCATACTTCTGGGCAGTTCAGTGATTCAGGTATGGTAGGATTATTAGAGCGTTTTGGAGAGCAATCTCCTATTAGTGTGGCGAACACTTCACTGTCTAGGAGGGGCAGGCATAAGAGAGCAATTCCCAGTTCTATATTGGTTCGTCGTGGTGCAAGTTTAAGATCTCATTCCTCTTCTTATCATGGTGGGTTCCCGTGTTCGAGTGCCAGTGTAACAACCCGGAAAATCTGAACCAATTTAAATTTTTTATTTTAGCAATTTTAGTGAATTTTGAATATTTAAAATTAATTATTTTAAATAATAACGACGAGAAATTTATTTTGAATAGAATTAGAAGGTATACATTTATTTGAATCGACGTTAGGATATAAACATTTAGTTTAATTCTGAAAGGAACTGAAAATGGCGCGGTAGTTTGAAAATTCAATTTCAAATTTCAAATGAATGTACATGATTCAAAATAAACCGGATGTTAGTGAAACCAAAAGTATTTGAATCTATTTGAGAATATCTTTCCAACTAATCCGAAAAATTAAAATTTCATATCGGGAATAAAAAGTTATGCCCAGTTGAAAATTCAGAATAATCGCTATGGAAATATAGCCTTTAAAAATGGAAATTTTGCAAACGACCTCCGTTTTCGATGAAACCACTTTTGTTGGATCCATAGTGTCAACTTATTGCTAGATTCCAAAATTCATAATTTTTGGGATCAATATGTGAGCTTGGCGTAGGAAAACGTGTTTTGATAGTTTCAATCAATTTGGATCGATCAGAAAATTGCCATTTTTCAAACGGTCTTCAAATTTGACGAACTTAGTTGTGGCCCCAGTAAATTGAAATGTGCGTTCAAAATCAATATATAAATTTATATTTTGATTTTGATGGAAAATGATTGTAACGGCCGAATTGGCTTACGAAACATATTCCATTGTGTTCGGAATGAGAGTAATTAGCTATGGACGACAGTTGGTGGGTTTGATTTGGAGTTCAGAATAAAAAGTTACTTTTTGAAATAAATTAAATTAAATATATAATTATTTAAGGGCCCCCTTTTTCTCCTTAATCTAGGCCAAACCCCCCTCTACTGTATCTCGTTCAAATCGATTTTTTTTTTTTTTAAAAAAAAGCCTCCGATGACGATCGACGCAGCTTATGCTCCACTCCACTTCAACGTCACCGGACCCTCGTCGGCCTCCCACGCCCTCTCTCCTCCTTCTCCACCTGAAACCGCGACCCCCCAAACCCCCTGAAGCCCGCGACGCCAGTACCCACCACAACCCTAATCCGCCTCCGCCCAGCAGCGCCGACGCCTACCAGACTTCCGACACGCAGCTAACCCCCCTCTCCAATACACCGAAAATAGTAAGCTTTTTATTTTTATTTTACTTGTATTTAATTTTCAGTTTTATTTTTATTAGCATTGTTTAAAATCAGAAATTGTATATAAATTCGCATTGGTTTAAAAATGTAATTTTTTAAATATATAACATTGGCATGAAAAGATATGATTTTTTCTATGTTTTACATACATAAAAATATGATTTTTATTCATATGAAAGGAGATGATGTTGTTTATAAAAGTTATGATTTTCATTTATGTAAAAGTATGATTTTTAACTAAAGTGTGGCATGAAAATATTTTTAAAGGAATAAAATTATGATTTTTATGTTATAGAGATAAATAAAATTATATTTTTAAATAGAGCAAGTTTTAATTTTTTATATAGATAAAGATGCGATTTTTAAATAGGAAAAGCTTTGATTTTTCATTATATAAAGTAATGATTTTTAACAACATAAAGATCATATTTTTACCTGTTAAAAGAATTGAATTTTATGTATATGGTTTTAGAATAAAAATAAAATCTTTATCGATATGAAGTTATTATAAAAATATAATTTTTAATTATATGCAGCATTATAAAAATATAATTTTATATGAGTAGCGGTATAAAAATAGCGATTTTTAAATATATGAACATCATAATAAAAATGTGATTTCTAATATGAACAGCGTAGAGAAGACTATGTTGGAATTACAGGCAAATCCAGACGGTTCTGAAATTTAGAAATAGAAACAACGGAGTGGAACCCAAAGGTGAGAACTTCTCACTTTTATTTTATTTTCTAGTTAGAAATATATACTAGGATGCAGACAGTGTTTAGCAGCACCCGACACCCATCGTCCACAGACCATGGACGATTTGTTTGTTTGTTTGATTGTGTTGTGAAAATTGATTGTGTGATATGGAATGGAGTAAAATATTTTATAGTTAAAAATATAATTTTTAACATGTATATGAATAAAATAAATATTTATAAACAAATCGGACGATTTGTTTATGAACTCACATTTGACTGATATTGATTGGGACGATAAATTTTACGCATCGCCCAACTGCACAAATAAATCTGTATTTGTTGATTGAAACCCCACACGGGTATTGGGTTGATATAGGACATACACTAGTCCCAATAATTAGTTGTATGTCGATCGATTGATTGACAAGCTGTTGTAAGTGTTAAATATTTATATTTGATGCTTATGCAGTGTAGAATGCACTCTGGATGATGGTTGATTGTGTTTGATTGTTGTTGTATACTTGTGTATATGAAAACCATATAAATCAAATTATATGGTAATTGACTGTGTCTGATTCCAATTCAGAAAAAATGAATATTTTAAAATAACGAATATTTTAAAATAATGAATATTTTAAAATAATGTTTAGTAAAAGATCAAAATCTGAATTCAATGTCCGATTTGAGATGGACACGAATATATTTAAATATATAGAGCTGTTTTGATTAGATTAACGCCATTTTGACGTGAACGATATTTATATCAATTTTATTCATTTTTATAATGAATATTGAAAAGGAATTGATTTCAAAATCTAATGTTTTGAAAATACTATCATTTATATATAGATGATATGGAATATTCAATTTTGATTTGAAATTGAATATGAAGTTGAAATCGTTTTGAAAACGAATTTAAAACGATTTATAAAATACGTTTTAAATGGAAATCAACGATATATATATATATATATATATATATATATATATATATATATATATATTATGGCCTGAATAGAACGCGCCGCGCTGCGGAAGTTCGCGAATTTCGACCATTGACTTCGAATGGACATTACGAGAGATCCGACCGTCGGATTCTCCTAAAACTGGAATCGTTGGTTTCGTATCGAAAAGTGCTTTCCAACAAATATTAGAGATTTGAAATCTAACAGTTGGATTTGGAATCATGTCCAAATTAAATTTGGAAAAGGTCGTTGTAAGTGCAGTTCGATGGCCGTTTATGCAAATCGACTGTATGAGCCTTGATAAAATTATTAAAAATATCAATAATTAGTGTAAAATCATAAGAAATGATTTGGAAAGAATTGGGATGGAAAATACAATATTTGAAAAGATAAAAATAGATTTTTATTGAAATTAACTGGAATTATAATCCAATATTTTTAAATAAATAAATTGGATTTGAAATGGTTTTAAAAATAACTAGAATTTCCAATATATGAATTGGAATGGATTTGAATCGAAATTATCTTCGGAATATTTCGATATTGGATTCCGTGATTATACGGATATTGTGGAGGAATTTGGAGGATATATATATATATATATATCGTTATTCCAATACGGTATTTGTTGATTCTAGAATTTGATATTGAATATAAGCCGATATATTTTCTATTCAGAGCCTTGTATTTAATTTTAAATGTGATTTTGGGTTTGTCGTGAATGGTGTCTTCATTAACACTGTTCTTGAACCCAGTTGAGAAAAGGTTAAATCTTTTTATTTAGATTTAATGAAGTATATCAATTAATTGATATTTAATTGGAATGGAATCACTACAAGAAAAATCGCAAACAGCATCAGATTTTTAGTAGCGCAAAATTCCGTCACAAATTAGCAACGGATTTTCGTGGAATCTGCAAGGTATAATATTTAAGATTTTTTATTTCTGCTTAGTACAAATTATTACCGTCGACTCTTGTTTTCCGTCGCTAAACCATTGCAACTAGCAGCACTTCACCGTCATCTACCTTTCATAGCTAAATTGCATTGAAAATGGAGGCAGTTTACCGTCTAGTATATTCCGAAGCTATTTTGCAACGGTTTTTCATGGGATTTGCAAGGGACTGCTATGTTAATTCTTTATAAAATATTTTCCTATTATGTTTTTACTAAGTAACTGATAATTAAAAATAATTTTAAATTATTATTGTTAATAATAGTATACTAATTTTAAAATAAATAATTAATATTAATAGTAAATAATATTTCATAGTTTGTATTGATTAATTAATAATTACAACAAAATAATTAAGAGGTAATAATAATTAATAAAATAGATTAATATTCGCTTTTTAATTAAATTTATTTTGACAATCAATGATTAAATTTATCTGTAAATATTTTATTTAATGTATATAAATATGAATTTTTGTGCTCTTCTTTAAAGTTTTCCCTCCATGGACTGAAAATGTTGGATCCAATATGAAAATTTTGTTTCTAGAATTTTTTTTTTGCCTACAGGTGTGCTTCGCTATAAAAAAAAAATTTGGTTGTGGAAATCGAAAATTTTGGCTCTCAGAACCGAAAATTTTGGCTCCATCGTGAATTTAGGCTCCAACGTCTTTCTCAAATCACTCTCCTTAATCCTGGATCTTTATTATTATCCTCCTCCTCGTCTCTTCTCTTTTTTTCTCTGTCGCAAGACTCAAATCCAACAGCTTTTTTCCATTCTCAAACGCCTTGTTTGCCTTCACGACCAATCTGGCCAAATCCTTGGGAAAATCGGACGTTTCAGCATCGATTTAGGACGCTTCAGCAATTTTTTTCTCGGTATTCGAGTTCTGTTTTATTTGAATTGGGTTTTGATTTGTTCTTGAGATTATGAAACTAAAAATAATTCTTCTAGGTCATTCATGGATTCAATAATGTAATGGTGTAAATTTCTTAGAAGAGCTATCTAAGCATCTTCTAGGCTCTAGCCTTCGCCTCTGGTAGTTCGGTAGACAGACAGGTAATCGATCTGCCCTTAATTTATATGTTATTCCTAATTTTCTATACAATCAAAAATTCTAAATATGTAGGAGGAGAGACAGTTGTAACATGTTAAAAAGAGAATGTAGTAGCTCGGTGTTGCAATAGCGCGTAGGATGATAAATGTACAAAATGTAACAAAATGCAATGAATTATGTAATTGCAAATGAAAATATAATGAGATGAATATACACTCTACCCATGGGTTACTGCAAATGAAAGGCAATTTTGGCCACATGATCGTTACTTTGCTGGAGTTGAATATTTTTTGATACTTTCTATTGCAACAAGTTTCAACGGCTCATGGGTCACTGGAATATATTTTTAGACACAAATTTGGTTTAATTGATTACAATGTCCTGCCATCATCAGTAAATAGGATGAGTCGGCTTACTTGTATGAATGTATCCACCATATCTTAGACATGGTTCATCTGTATATTGATTACAATCTGTATTTACTATTACATTATACTAGATGTATTGATATTCAAAAATGTTTGTTATCTCTATTAGTGGATATATCTGCTTTATGGTTTATTAGTTTGTCTACTATTTTATAGTATTTGCGTATAACAGAAATATTATCGGTTTATGCTCAAATCAAAATAAGATATTAGGCCAAATTTAATCCAATATTTTTATTTTTATGTTGCATAAGGACCCCACTAAAATGTTTTTCTGGATCCACCACTGAGTTCATGTACACGGAAGCAAGTTGCACTGATAAGCGTTTATGTATCTTATGTAATCAATCATATTATGTAGTCTCATTTAAAATTCTGATAACTGTTATTAATTTCCCTTTTATAATGTTAGATTATAATGTTTTTCCCTTTCAGAATCACTGTTACTACAATCCAAACGTAATAAGTGGAAGCTTGACACAGTTGCTACGGGCCAACAATAATGTGCATGGGATAGAGGAATTCTGCAAGATGGAATAATCACATGCTCAGTGGCAATAATTCTCATGAAACAGGAATTTATGAATGAGATTAAGGTATCTTCTTATGTGCGTTCATGTTTCACAGCATTGGAACACTGTAAGTTTTTTCCTACTTTTTTTTATAGGAATAAACAAAATTCTTACTACATCTCATCAGTAAATACAAAATTATGGAAGCCGGAACCAAAGCTTACAGTAACTTCGAACAAACCAACTAAACCGCAATAACACAAGTACATAGCAAAAATAATCTATGTTTCAACGTCGACTTTAGTAGCATCCATCTCATCTTTTTGGTCAGCTAGGTAGCTTACATCATCTTGAATTGCTTCTTTCTTGTGAATAATTTCATCGTCGTCAACAACTTCAACATTGACAACTGGTTCATCCTCCTCAATATGATTGTGTATTTCTTTGTTGTCATCTACTGTTTTCCCCTTGACTGCTTCTAGTTCACGGGTGTGTAAGGCCAATTCTGTTATGTTAATTTCTGACCACAATACAAAATCTCCATGATATCTCACTGTCGAATGAATCATTGAATTACAGTGCAAAAAAAAAAAAAAAAAAAATCAGTTTGCCCTAAGATAAAAACAATAATCTGATTTGTAACGATGATGAAGACAGACGACTGTTCCGGGAAAAAAACTAAAAAAATTAACGACAAATAACATAGAAGAAAAGCCAGGTGTAAGCAGCAGAAAAAAAATTGATTTTGAACATTTCAGTTCTTAAAATGTGCTTTGTAATTTCCTGTTGATGCAACTAAAATAGTGATCGATTTTAGAAGTGATTTTTTCCTTATCTTGCGCGATTTTTTGCGTGGCATCGATCAAACATTAACATTAGTCGAATCGCATCTTATTATGGAAACACAACATGTTTTTTTGCAATAATAATTTTGGCATATGACTTAGATCTTCACTGTCCACGTATTTGACTATAAAAAAAGTGTTGGAACTACCTAAGCTACTTTTTAGTATGAAATGTTTCAACGCATTCGTTTCTCGAAGTAGATTGAATTGAAAAATGAAAACAAAATGGAAGTGAACTTTGTTGGTTAATGTAGAAGCTCACGTAACTACTGCATATTTGATTTGTTGTGGAAAGCTTACTCACACATCCATGCATTATTTTTGTGTTAGTAACTAATAACATCAGGGATGATTGAATTTACCGTTTCTTTTCGTCTTAAGGTGCTAAGAATCCGATTAGGTTCTTTAATATGGGTTTTTAACTTTCATTTGCAAATGCATAATATATGTATGCTAACTCTATGTTTTACATGCCGTCTAAATGCAGAGCTAAAACAAAATTACAATGTGTTTGTACTCAATTGACTAATCTATTTTAATGGTTTTGTAGGTATGTGGAGTGAAAGAGCATGCTAATAACATATGGTTAGCAGCAGAGGGTGTTTATTTTCCAGTTAACACTAGCTAGTAAACCATGACTGAAGAAAGAAAACCTACTTAAGCTGGAGGTGTATCTTTGTATGAACAGGCTTCTACATGTTTACCCGTTTGTTTTTATTTTGCTACTGTACCGGGGGGGAGGGGAGGTGGAATATAAAGCTTAGGATTAATGAAACATCACATATTCAGACTTAGATCTATTGTAAACTGATACGATCTGAATGTATGATCTCTACACTTATGTTGTAATATATTTTTAGCTAGTTGATATTTTGCCTAGGCACAATTTGTTGCTGATGAAAACGCTTTGCTTTATGGTACAATTTCTGTTGTCTGTGAGGCTAAATTTATCAAGTGCTAGCGAATAAAGGTTTTGTATAACTAGTGTGATACTGAAAAGGAAGGGATATATATATATATATATATATATATATATATATATATATATATATATATATATATATATATATATATATATATATATAAAGGCAGATCGGAAGGGGAATAGAGACAAATTACTGGCAAAAGTTTTTTAAAAAAATTTATTTGTTGCAAATCCACTGCTATCTACAAGGGTTCACCGACGGATAATTATAAATAATAATTTCTAAAAAATACTTTTTTGTCGCTAAAATGTCGGTATATAAATTAAAATTAAATTAATAAATAAAATTTTATTTTTATTATATAATTAGTAAAATTACAGAAAAATGTCGGAAAACACATTCTAATTTCCATCGCAAAATCTGACACAAATATCGTCATGCTTTTTACCGACCACACCGTTGCGTAGGAAATCCGTCGCTAAAGCTTGTTTAGCGACGGATTAGAAGCGGATTCTGCCGCTGCTATATGCTGTTTTTCTTGTATTGAATTGAAAATTATCGTGAACGATGTTTTAAATAACACTTGTTCTTTAACCCGATTAACAGTGGAATAAGATTTTGGGTTTTCGGGAATGGTTTCTTTAATAATACTGTTCTTAAACCTAATGGAGTTAAGAAAATTAGAAACTAACTGGAGATTAGTTAATTGAATGGTTTCCTGGGTATTGATCTGATGTTGGTTTCGGCCTTCGGGGTTAATACTTAGGGAATTGTTCACTTGCTAATTTACGGTTAAAGGCTGATGGAATGGAATGTGATTTTGGGTTTATCGTGAACGGTGTTTTAAAGGACATTGGTTCTTTAACTCGGCTAAAGATAGGAATAAGATTTTGGGTTTTCGTGAATGGTATCTTTAATAATACTGTTTGTAGACCCAATGGAGTTAAGAAAATCAGCAACTAACTAGAGATTAGTTAAGTTGAATGGTTTTCTGGGTATTGATCTGATGTTGGTTTCGGCCTTCGGGGTTAACACTTAGGGAATTGTTCACTTGCTAATTTACGGTTAAAGGCTGATGGAATCGAATGTGATTTTGGATTTATCATGAACCGTGTTTTAAATGACATTGGTTCTTTAACCCAGTTAAAGACAGGATATGATTTCCCAAGTTAAACAATCGTTAATATTGATTTTTGGGAAGATTAAAACCAAGTGTAAATTTAATGCATCTTTAATTAGATTGAAGAATAAATTTAAAGAATTTATCTTTGATAAAATTAATGGGAACCTTTCCCAAAGTATAAGAATATTTGGATAAAGGAATATTATGTATTCGAATGAGGCGTATGTTGTGATTTTATAGCACTTGATTATTATATATGCGAGTTATTCAGAAAGATCGGGTTTATCCCATTCTGAATAACTGATTCGACGATATGTCGAGGATGAAGACGGTGGTTGAAGACTGGAGATCTTGACATCGTTTGGATGATTACTGATGTCTTGATTGGGATGTACACCCAAGACAAGGTAATAAGTGGTGATTTTCCAGACGTACTTGGAAATTGACCGGATATGCGAGGACCTCTCCCCTGTATTGGACATATGGGAGAGGAATAAGGTGCCTCCGGTTTTGTTCAGACCCAAAACGAACTTGCAATGGATGTGCATCTAACATCGGATTTCATTCTCTCTGATTGATAGACATCGGTTGCATAGCGTGAATAGCCTGTGCGACATGCTGAGATGCAAATGATCAAGGCTTCTGTTGAAAAGCAGAGTCTTGTGGTTGATAATCAAAGCACGACCTTTGTGGCATAGCTTTGTGTAGCGTTAACTCGTGAGCCTCACACCCCGGTGTGAACCAGAAAGGGGAGAGGACTTCAGGGATGACATGCGTTTTCTTCTACCTAGGAGTGGTGTTTTGGGTTTTACACGCCCGAACATTTTACTTATATGGATGATGGATAGCGAGGCACCTCGGTTATATCGATTGTTGCGGGGCTGATAGTTTGGTCGGGATATGACCAGTTTACGCCCCATATGGCGGGGAAACGCAATGTTCAGGCATTTTAATCCACATCGAGTGGACCGGCCCTGACGTTCTAAAAGCTTGACAGAGTACTAGCCTGAGGCTCGGGCTAGACAGTCTCGAAGCGGTAAGGACGATCCCTTGTGTAACAACCCAGAAAATCAGAACTAATTTAAAATTTTTAATTTGGCTAATTTAGTATATTTTTAATATTTAAAATAAATTATTTTAAATAACAACGACGAAAAGTCTATTTGAATTGACGTTTAAATATAAATATATTTATTTTAATTATAAACAAGGCCTGAAATGGCGCAGTAGTTTGAAAATTTAAATTCAAACTTTGACTGGCTGTACCGAGTGCAAAATAAAACAAATTTTAGTAAAACCAAAAATATTTAAATCTGTTTGTGAATATCTTTCTAACAAATCTGAAAAATCGAAGTTTCATAGTGGGAATCAAAAGTTATGGCCAAATGAATTTTCAGAAAGGTCGCTATGAGTATATATAGCCCTTGAAAGTAGCCATTTTGCAAATGACCTATGTTTTCGATGAAACCACTTTTGTTGGATCTGAGATATCAAATTATTGCTAGGTTTCAAATTCCATAATTTTTGAAGTTAATATGTGAGCGTGGCGAAGGAAAATGTGTTTGGTTGATTTAAGTCAAATTGGATCGACCAGAAAATGGCTATTTTTCAAATGGTCTCAAAATTCGATGAAACTAATTTTGTTGGGACCGTATCGTCAAAACATAGCTAGATTTATTTTTCTGGAATTTTTGGGATCAGTTTGTGGCTCCAGCAAATTGAAATGTACGTTCAAATCAAATATTGAATGTTTTATATCTTAATTTAAACAAAAACTGGCTGAAGCAGTCAAATGGGACTACGGAACATATCCCATTGCGTTCGGAATGGGGGTATTTAGTTAGGGACGATAGTCATTGGGTTTGAATTGGTGTTTGTATGGAGAGAAGGGTATTTTTGGATTCAATTAAATTAAAAATAATTTAAACATAAGTGGGCCAATCAGGTGCTTTCTCCTCAAAACCCTCGGCTGTTAAAAATCACGCCGCCTCCCCTTATAACGAACGACGAAAGTCATTTATCATTTCCTCCTCTGATTACTCCCTCCACAAGCAATAAAACCCATCCATCCTTTTAAAGATTTTATAGTAAATCTCCTGATCTACAAATCCGTACTGGTCTCGACCTCTCTGTTGCTGTGTTCGTGAAGAATCGACCTCCCAAAGGTCGCGTCTTCGTCGCTGCGTCGTGTCTTCACCAGGCCGTCGATCTGAAGGTGGCCACCAGCGATTGGAAGCTGACTCCAAGCTCTTCAAGGTGGTATAGGCCGATCTTCGTCTAGTGCTCTGGATTAAAGGAATTTTCGAAACCTAGTTTTGAATTGATAAGGAAGGTATGCGGCTATTATAAAATAAACTATTTTCAACATTCAAAAACCGTCGCAAAATATGATTATCAAATAAAAATCATATTTTTTTGCTATGTTGTCGAAATCCAGTGAAACAAGAGACAATGGACTCGTGTGGACGTCTTCTACATTTTAGAAAAGACCAAATATTTTTCTGAGTCTTCTACAATTTTTGGTGGAGTGGAACCCAATGTGAGATTTTTGAATTATAAACGATATGGAATAATGATGTATAAATTATACGGCCGATGTATGAGTTATATAAGCGTTGTACACCTCATGTATAAGCGTTGTACATGTTGTACGTGCGATGTATAAGTTATATATGCGTTGTAAAAATCATATATGCGTTGAAATGATATTGAAATATATTGAAATGAAATTGAAATATATTTATATATGTATATCTATCTGTATATATATATACACACACACTCCACTCGTCCACAGACCATGGACGATATATATTGGTTGTGATATTGTTTGGATTTGGTTGATGTGAAATTTGGTGAATATCATGGATGGTTGATTGGAAATGATTGATTGTGGTTGAAATCCCAACAGGATTAGTATATGGGAAAATTCGTCTGCATACGAACTAGATATTGAAATTCCCATTGTCAAAAGCTGCGAGGTTTTAAGGTAGAGCGAGGAGCCGTACTCGGGACGGTGCCGGTTTTAGCTATCCTGCCGTTATGCTGCTGAAATTTTCTGAAATATTTCTGTGTTTGATTTATATTCATGTATTGAAATGTATTCATGTGATGAAATAAAATGGTTTAAACGATAAAAATAACATTTTTATCGAATGAATGAAATAAATTGGTTTAAACGATAAAAATAACATTTTTATCGAATGAATGAAATAAAATGGTTTAAGCGATACAAATATCATTTTTATCGAATGAATAAAATAGAATGGTTAGAACGATTAAAATAACATTTTTATTGTATGTACGAAATATAGAAAAATATTCATTTTTGAAATAAATTGTTTTACAAATAAAAAATCACATTTTTATAATATATGTAAATCGCTAAAAAATCTACATTTTTGAAATAAACTGTTTTAACAATAAAAATCACATTTTTATCAACTATATGAAGTATATAAAATAATCATGTTTTAAGTAAATTGTTTTGACAATAAAAATCATATTTTTATTGTATATATGAATTGTTAAAAATAGTCATGTGTTGAAATAAATATTTGTTGGATAAAAATATCATTTTTATCACATGTATGAAATGAAATAGTTTGGAAATCGAAGAACGGATTATATTTATATATATTTATATAAAAATAATTAAAATAAATCGAAAAATGAAGCTGTAGCTCATATTTTGAAACCGGGATTTCAAATGATTGTATTGGGAGTTCTGACCGTCGGATTTTCCCGAAAACGAAACCGTTGGGTTCGCTTTGGAAATATCTTTCCAATGACACCAACTTTGCAAAGATCCAACGGTTAGATTGCCTGGAATGTTTAATTCAGATCTGAATGAAAACAGCGCCAGAATGGATTATATATATATATATTATATACATACATACATATATGTTAGATCAAAATTTGGCTCTAACACCGAAATTGTTCTGATTCGTAGAAAATTATAACTGAAAAATGAGGAAAAAGCAGAGATCACACAAGGTTTATAGTGGTTCGGCGTTAACGAGCCTACGTCCACTTTATATGCTATTGATTATACTTTGAATGCCAGTACAACCAACGATTTCTCTCAAACTCACTCTTACAATTATGATTTCTCTCAGTAATCTCGAAATAAAACTGATAAGAAATAGTGGTATAACAGTAATGGTGGAATCAATACTCAATACTGCCAAAAAGATCCCGAAAAATGCCAAGCTCTGGGCTATTTATAGCTGATTTCTGGTGACGGATCGCGGTCATACGTGGCCCACATCCCGAAGATCTCAGAACGGTTCGTAGCTTGATGAAGAATTGGTCAATATGACAATTGGTAACACGTGTCGCGAGATCCAGTATTCTCGGATCGTGGTGGACTTGGTCTGCAGCTTCGCCATGCCTTCGGGGATCGGATTGCGATTACAAAGTGGGGATCGGGTCGCGACCCGCTTCAGTGATCCGATAGTGCGATCCGAATGGGGGCGATCCGCACGGACTATCCGATCTTCTGTGAACTTGAGGAGCGAAATCTCATAATTTCCTCTTGTGTGTGAAACTTGGTGGCTTGGTCAAAAATCTAGCCAACATTTTGCCCCCTCGAAGTATGTTTTATCGAGGATGGAACATGCTTCGAAACGACAGAATTACCTTTTCACGAAGCGGTGCCAATCAAATGTCGTATCCATCTGGAATGTTGTACAACTTAAAAGAGCCATATCTCTTAATTAGTATAAATATACAGTCGATCTTCAGATATATATATATATATATATTTTGGATAATTCTCATTTCTGGAGTTTTTGGGGGCTCCATTGTAAAAATTGACAGGTAAACCTATTAGATTCTTCACAAGTATTCCTGAGTTTTTCTTTCCAACAACCACTCGTCGAGTCGGATCGCCGAGAAACCCCACGGTCCATGGGACGAGATACTCGTTTTGAGTTGGTGATTATCTGGGCTTTCCTTGCGAAACGCGATGGGCTTGTTTGCTTCAATCACGAGCCGCGTGAGGAAGCGCCCTATCTCTCCTTCGTTGGGTTCAAGCCGGTGGCCCACTAGTCTCCACGGTCCGAATGGGACAAAAACCAGAATACTAACGGTCACGGTTTGGTCTATATAAGCCGGACCTCCTCCTTCATTTCCCTTTCTTCTTCTTTCCGTCGCAGCCGCCTTTCCTATTGAAACCCTAACCTCAGTTTTCAGAAATCCACCCATCTCCCAACTTAAAAAAAGGTAATCATATAAAAAAATACTTTTATGTACTTTCACCCCTATTCTTCTTTGAGTTTTTACGGCCTTGAAAAGAGAGAAAGGCGGAGTTTTGTGGTATTCAAGGTCTTGGAGGCTGATGAGGCGTCGTGGGTTTTGCTGTCTGAGTTCGTGAGCGAAGAGGAAGAAAGAGGAGGAAGAAGGAGGGAGAAGGAGGGTGTCAGGTCGGTTCATGGGAGAGGCTTCGGATCGGATCGAGGGGTGTTGGCTCATGGGGATGTGAGTAGGAACGGATCGGGGGGCTCTTATCACGAGCCGATGGATCGCTGTGCTCAGCCCACGAGTCAACATCTCATTGCCAATTCAGCTTACTAGCGATCTGATCTCTGCGAAACGATCCGACCCTATGGAAAAGCCTTTTATCTTAATCCGATCTCCAAGATTCCAGCGAGCCGACTTAACTGACGATCCGAAACACATATGAATTTAAACAACGCATCGAACTGCAATAGATTGAACAGTTAGGTTAGAGCCTTCAAGATGGACTTTCTGGACTAAACAACAACATAAGTTGACTGCATATGACGACTAATCCTTCGATGATTGTTGATCTTCGTACTTTTCTTTAATGCACGCACAGGCACACACTGGCACTTGCACACACGGGGGGGGGGGGGGGGGGGGGGTGACGGACAATTATATTCTTATTTCTCATGTTTACTCGCCTAAACAGTAATGTCGGATAACCGTTCGCCTTCAAGATCTGATACAGAGACGGATCCCGAGGTGTATGAGCACCACAATCCCGAGGTTCTTCCAATTAATCCAGAGGGTGCGGATTCTGGATCCGAATATGAGGCAGAAACAAGATCGGATCCGTCCGACAGTACCTCGCTTGATGAGGAGTCCGAAGTAGACAACCGAGCTCCCGACGAAATTCCTGGTGCAATAGAAATAGAGAAATTCACTGACTCTTTAGCTTCCAAACTTGATGACATAAAGCTTAAGAGAATTTGCTTGAGACACGGGATCCCCTGGGATGATGTGAGGACACCTGGCAGCGAAGATAGACCTCATTTGGCTCCGGAGGGGTATATGACAGTTAGTCGACTTATGTGCTGGGTAGGTGCTATTCCTCCGTTTCCTCCAATCGTCATTGAGACCCTAAAACGATTGGGTATTGCTCCAATGCAGCTTCATCCAAATGCCTATGCAGCCCTATGCACCCTATACATCGCATATGCGGAAATCCTGCAAACTGAGCTCACGTTTAAAGATTTGAATTTTTTTACCTTTTCAAGCATCGCTCCACGGAAACCCCAAATTTTTCTTTCTTCCAATCGGTAGCAAATAGGAAGGTTTTGTCTGACGGGTACAGCAACATAGGGGATCCCAAGTCCGATTGGTTCTATATAAAGAGACAGGCCGGGTGTTCAAGAAGATGGCTTAAATCAAGTAAATTTTAAACCTTTGAATGAATAACTTGTTTAAGAAATCGAAGCGCTAACATGCTTCTTTTCTCTAAGCAGATCATGCCTTTCCAAAGACGGAAGGCTCGGTGTACAATAATCGACTGTCCCTTCTTCTGCAAAGCAAATCCAACTTCCTAAAGATCAAGAAATGAATTACTGACGAGAATCTTCACAAGCACCGCCTTCTGGATATAAGGTTTGGACTTGGTGCGGGCGACAAACCTTACAAATACGTGCCCCCGACTGAGGGAGAAGGTACGTCACGGGCAGCAGAAACAACTAAATTTCGTAAGAGTCCTTCGCCGATAATTATGCAGGACGACGAAGACCTAAATGTATATAAAGGAGATGAGGCCCGTGCTGACGAGTCTAAGGAAATCCCAGTCTCTCCGGGGGGTTTCCCCTCAAGGGCCTCCCTACCGGTTGAACCTGCTGCTCCCGATGATTTAACAGAGGAGCAGTTATTTAAAGAACTGAGCAAGATTCCTCTACCTGATGATTATATACACATGGAGACTTTGATGGGAGCCATTTTTCCCTATTTCTGAGGAAACAACTGTTCCAGTTGGAGAACGAGAGACTACCCAGATGAGCCTGACTTCGGGCCCTGGTCTGTTAGGGGGAATTATATGGGATGCACAAATCACATGCACTGTCTGACCCCACACTTTTATACCAACAGTATTCAAGGTTTTAATATGTACTTGTTTCTTTTGCAGGAAAGATGTCTCGCAAACGATCTTATTCCTATCGCTCTCTTCGTGAAGGCACACCTAGTCTTCATCCAAATCCTGAGCGTGCTCGCAGTTATTCTCACAAGCCTACTTCTTCATAGTCCAGATCTCCATCAAAACCAACCTCTGGAAAGCCTCCCAGTCATCCGGTGCCGCCTACGGGGGGAAAACAACTTCCCAAAAACTTAAGCCCTCCGAAGAGTACACCCTCTCACAGCAGATCATCCAAAAGGCACCATGAGCCCAAGGATAAAAGAAAGGATCCAAACAAGGATTCTAAGAGGGAGAAAATTGGCATTGTCCCTTCCAGCCAACAAAGTTTGAGTGCCCCTGGGTCACGAGACTATATCCATGGTCCTGAGACTCAGGCCAGGCTAGAAAAATTACGAGAACAATTCCCCGATATCTTCTTCCAAAGGATGATGTTCGCTCCAACCTTAGAACCAGTCCCTAGGAATTGGGACACTGAAGTCATCGGACATGTTCGCCATGTAGCCAAGCAGTATGAGGCGATGAAGAAACATGCTGTCAATCTTTCAGACGTCATCCGAACGCTTGAGATGGAAGCGCATAGATCCAGAGTGAAGATAGATAACAATGAAAGGGCCAGGGCAAAAATGGAGAAGGACTTAGAAGATGCACAATCTTTGCTTGCCTTGGCTCAACGAGATGCTAAAAATTACAAAACAGAGCTGGAGGAGGCAAGGCAACGTTTTCATAATGAGCTCGATTCTAACAGCCAAGAGCGAGCGTTATTGAAGAAAGAGGTGGAAGATCTCAGGATGGCCAACACCGAACTGAAAATAGCACAAGATCATTTGAGGCCGAAAGAGCTGCTTGGGAGAAAGAAAAGGCAAGCTTGAAAGATAGCTTAGCTCTGGCCGAAAAGGAGAAGGCGATTCTGAATGATCAACTCGCGCGTGCAGAGAAGCGTGCTATTCTTGCTGAAAATAATGTGGAAAGCACCATTGAAATGGCTACTGTTTCTAATGAAAAGCTCCTCGAGAGAGAAGGATATCGAAGGATTTGAAGAAATGTTGTTCGACTTCCTTGGGCAGGTCATCAAGACCCGTAACATCTCCTGGATCCCATACTACCATGTCACTCTGGCCAATATATGGGATGCAAACGTTGAGAGCGAGAAACAGCGATTAGGAGTTGATGAGATCGATGAGAACGAGTTGATGCGGACCATTCATAGGGATAATGAACCTGAGGATTTAGAGAAAGGCATACGCCTACTCCGAGAAGAAATTGAAAAAGAGAGAACTCAGGCGAAGGGTAAAGAAAAAATGGAAGAAGGCCCGAGCTCAGCTGCAGAGCCCAAGGCCTCCAAAATTGAGGAATACAATCCAGATTATCCATTGATTCCTCTGGGTCCAACTCCTCCAGCTGTCGGGGGTTCTGTTGCTAGCTTGGATGGAGGATCGGCGGAAGGTATCTCTATATTTTCTCCGCAACTTGTCAAAAAATTGTCACTTATCGTCGTCTTGTCGGACAATCAACTGAGCAAACCGCATTCTCTCCCAAAATAACATTTGTTTCTCATGATACAGGTAGCGGGCCAGTTGATCAGGATGCTGAAAAGAAGGCAGAGGCAGAGAAGATTGACATCCTGCCAAGTGTTGGTGCTGATGTCCCCCCAGACGCTGAACCCATCGAGGCTTTGAGAGACATGGACGGGCGCCACGACGGCGATGAAGAGGAATTCGCCATTACCAAAGAAAGCAGAGGCGATGATGAGGAAACCTTGGCTGAACAACAGACCGAAGAGGAGGAGCAGTTTCTCCTTATGAAAGGGGGACAGGATCCAGTATATGTGCCCCCAATTTCCAAGATCGATCCCAAAACTGGGTTGGTCATAAGATTTTCCTCCTGATCAATAACTTCGAAACTAGCCTCTCAATCCTCTAGTTCTTCGCCGGAGCCCCTTGTTGATAAGAGGAAGAGAAAAAAGGTGATCGTTCGGATGTTGATAAGGAGGAGCCAGGGAAGCAGAAAAAGAGCAAGAAGCGCACATAGCCCCCTTCCCCCAGTATAAGTAGGATGCAGATATCAGTTCATATTTTGTCCTTAGGATTTTTAGGCTCTCCACTGGTCATGAAATGTAATTGTGGGAATGGCCCTCACTTTTGTTTAGGTTCCTTTTTATCTTGTAGGTTTGCAGTCTATGAATGAAAGTTTATTTCTTTTGCGTCATCGTGTACCTGCAGTCAATAAACTCTTCATTTAGTCACAAGTCATTTGGCTATAACCAAGATAAGATTATACTACAAATCATTCAAGCAACAGAAAGAATTTAACAATTTCTATGCATGTCATTTGAATACGGGGGACTTGGAATTTTTTAGTAGAATTATGGTCCTTGAGGCGCCGAACCCCCGGTGCCTCTATACTTTCCCGATCCATCAGCGGGTTAAAGTTCAAACTCGTATCATGATCTGCTCACCAGTCCTTTAACGGGGCAGGAATTCTAGGTACGCTGAGTCTCCAGCATCCTTGTCAGCGCTTAATCACAGATGTTTTTATGCTCTCCTGGCGGTCGCCAAGGTTAGAGTTCGAACTCGGCTGTTCAGTCGCCCCCCAATCCTTCAGCGGGGTAAGAGCTCTTTCTCAGCGCTCAATCATGGACGCTTTTATACTCTCCTGGCGGTTGCCAAGGTTAGAGTTCGAACTCGGCTGTTCAGTCGCCCCCCGATCCTTCAACGGGGTAAGAGCTCTTTCTCAGCGCTCAATCATGGACGCTTTTATACTCTCCTGGCGGTCGCCAAGGTTAGAGTTCTGTCAATGACGTGATTCACTCTATTGTACCTTCAAAGTTCTAGCTGTGGATTGCTCTCCATTTTGATGGAAGGCACCTGGAGTCACATGTTCCTGTGATTGCCGCATAGTTTACAGCAAATTTCATAAAGATAAAAAAGCGGATAAATAATAGTGCAATAAAGGTAAACGACACATGGTGTTTTTATAGTGGTTCGGTCAAATCGTAACCTACATCCACTTTATAATCTTTTGCTTAAAAAATTGGACTATTCTAGGCAAGTCGTGCCTTTTACATGGTCCTATGAAACAAAAGAATAAATCCGACATCTTTATGTCAGATAAGGCCGCAAATGTTGGGCATTCCACACTCTGGGGATTTCTTCTCCATCCACTGTAGCTAGCTTGAAGGTTCCATTATCAAGCGTTCGTAGAATGGAGTACGGTCCTTCCCACTTCGCACCCATATGAGTCGTGGGTGGAAAGACACGCTTCAGAACCAAGTCTCTGGGTTCAAAGGTTCGGGCTCGAACCTTTTTGTTGTAGTATCGAGCGACCTGTTGCTTGTGTCTCAAGGAACGCAAGTCTGCTTCATCCCTCTTCTCTTGTATTGAATCTAGGGATTCAAGGAGCAACTCGTTATTAGTCATCGGATCGTAATAAGTAACTCGGCGATACGGTACTTTTAGCTCAACCGGGATGACTACTTCTGCTCCAAAAGCAAGGGAGAAGGGGGTATGGCCTGTTGTCGACTTATATGTCGTCCTGTAGGCCCACAATGCCAAGGGTAACTCATCGACCCACATAGCTTTGGCCCGCTTCAATCTTCTTTTGATAATGGACTTAATCACTTTATTTGCTGCTTCGATCTGTCCGTTCGACTGCGGATGTGCCACAGAGGTGTACCGTTTCTCAATGTGGTATTTCTGGCAGAAGTTCCTGAACTCGCTGCTGTCAAATTGGGTTCCATTGTCAGTTATGACGATCTTAGGAATCCCGAACCGGCAAATAATGTTCCTAAAAACGAAATTGATCACTCGCTTGGTTGTAATCGCAGTCAACGGTTCGACCTCAACCCATTTGGTGAAGTAATCTATAGCTACAATGGCGAACTTTGCTCTGCCTTTTGCTATAGGGAGTGTTCCAATGATATCAATTCCCCACATAGCGAAAGGCCACGGACTTGTCGTTGTTTTTAACTGACCAGTAGGTGCCCTGGGAATTCTTGAAAATCTTTGGCAAGCATCACAACGTCGCGCGTACTTTGTTGCGTCTTTATTTATGGTAGGCCAGAAATAACCATACCGCAACACCTTTTTTGCCAGAGTTTGTCCTCCAGTGTGATCGCCACATTCACCTTCGTGCACTTCCTGCAGTACACGTTTGATGTCATCATGGGCTATACACCGAAGGAGAGGCATCAAAAATCCCTGTCTATATAGGACTCCATCTTGTAGAACATATCAGGAAGGTTTACGAATTACCTTATGCCTCTCGCTCTTCTTGGTCGGGAGCGTTCTATTCATTAGGAAATTCTTTAGAGGGGTCATCCATGACTCCCTTTCCAGCTCAGTTTCTAGTACCGGATCAATTTCCATTTGATCTATACTAGGGAACCGAAGCACTTCAACTAGGGCTAGCCTGATCTCTTCAGGATCGTCGGAACTAGCCATCTTGGATAATTTATCTGCCCGTTGGTTCTTTGACCGCGGAATATTAGAGATACCGTAGTAATCAAATCCTATCGGCAACTCCTTTACTTTCTCCAAATACGAAATCAATCTTGGGCTCTTAGCTCGAAATTTTCCAGAAACCTGATTTACAACCAACTTGGAGTCACAAAATATGTCCAGCTTCGCAATCTCTAATTCCTTTGCGATCCTCAACCCGGCTATCAAGGGTTCATATTCAGAGTCGTTGTTAGTGGCATGAAATTCCAATCGGATAGCATAGGATATCAGTCTTTTCTCAGGAGTTTCAAACACCACTCTGGCACCAGATCGTTTATCATTCCTAGCACCATCAATATACAATTTCCATGCACTAGGATCGAGAAGTAACTTTGGTGGGTCAGTCTCTTCGTTTACCATGTCGTCCTCCGAGGCAGTAAATTCTGCTATGAAATCTGCCAGCACTTGCCCCCGTATTGACTGTCGGGGCTGAAAATTTAAATCAAATTGACTCAGTTCAATGTTCCACCTGAGCAACCTTCCAGAAGCTTCTGGTCTTTGTAGGACTTGCTTGAGTGGATGATCTGTGTACACGGTGATAGGATGAGCTTGGAAATAATGTCGAAGTTTCCTAGATGCAATCAATAAACTGTACGCCAGCTTTTCGATCCTCGGATAATTGCGTTCAGCTGCCGCCAATTTTTTACTCACGTAGTACACTGGCCTTTGAACCTTGTCTTCTTCTCTCACTAACGCTGAGATGATCGCGTGGGACGACACTGCTAAGTACACGAATAAATCCTCGTGATCCACCGGCTTAGACAATATTGGAGGTCTCTCCAGATGATTCAGCAGGTTCTGAAATGCTTCAATGCAATCAGGGGTCCACTTAAAATTGCGTTTTCCTTGCTTTATCAATTCAAAGAACGGAATGCATTTGTCTGTCGCTCTGGAGAAGAATCTGCTTAATGCCGCTACTTTCCCCGCAAGGCTCTGCACATCTTTGATTTGTCTAGGCTCCCGAATGTCTCTGATTGCAGCAATCTGGTCTGGATTAATTTCAATCCCGCGCGAGCTGACAATGAATCCCAAGAATTTCCCGGATGCAACCCCAAATGAGCATTTTGTTGGGTTGAGTTTCATCCCATACTTTCGAAGAATACCAAACATCTCTGCCAAGTTCATAGTGTGATCGGACGATCGTCTGGACTTAACCAACATGTCGTCGACGTACACCTCCATCGTTTTCCCAATCTGGTTATAGAACATTCTGTTCACTAACCGTTGATATGTAGCGCCTGCGTTCTTCAAACCAAAAGGCATTACCACGTAGCAGTACAATCCCAGATCAGTAATGAAGCTAGTGTGTTCTTGATCTGGAACATGCATAGGAATCTGGTTATATCCTGAATAAGCATCCATGAAAGAGAGAAGCTCATGACCTGCCGTTGAATCTACCAACTGATCAATTCTAGGTAACGAAAAGCTATCTTTTGGGCAGGCTTTATTCAAATCCGAAAAATCAATACACGTACGCCACTTCCCATTGGCCTTCTTTACCAAAACTGGATTTGAAATCCAATCTGGGTAGGTTGAGTCTCTGATGAATCCGTTACTTCTTAACTTTTCAACTTCTTCTTTCAAGACCGAGGACCTCTCTGGGCCCAGCATTCGCCTTTTTTGTTTTACAGGGGGGTGCTTTGGGTTAATGTTCAATGAATGGCTCATGATTGATGGAGATATCCCACACATGTCCGCGTGGGTCCAAGAAAATACATCCAAGTTATCTTTCAGGAAATCCGTCAGTTCTTTAGCTCGAACTGGATCCAACTGGGATCCAATCTTCAGGACCTTCTCTGGGTCGCTATCATCTATTGGTACATCCACAGTCGTTTCGTTGGGAGCCGCCATTCTGCCCCTATTCTCTTCGTCCTCTCTGTGATCTATATCCTCGAGCAGTTCTCTGGGCGACTCACCTATAGTCATTTTCCTTAATTGCTATGACGTCTCCTCCCTTGTGGGGGAAGAAACGTCTTTAACCTCAATATCTTTTCCTTTACGGAGTAGCTTTAGCTCTGCAATGTAACATGCACGTGCAGCAACCTGATCTCCTCTGACTATGCCAACACCAGCTTCTGTAGGAAACTTCAATAACAAGCACCAGGGGGCTATACAAGCTCTAAACTTTGCTAGGGCTGGTCGGCCCAAGAAGGCATTATAAGGCGATTCAATATCCAAAACTACGAAGGGAAGAATTCTCACTCTCTGGCGTTCTCCTTCCCCAAGTGTTACCGGCAGCTCTACATATCCTATTGGAGTAGTTGAAGCCCCGTTAGATCCACGGATCCATCTTTCACATGGCTTTAAATCTTTCAATTCAAGGTTCATTAGATCGAACGTCTTTTTGAATAGGATGTTGATTGAACTCCCGTTATCCACTAAAACTTTATGGACAGTAGCCGGGCCAATAGGAACTGTGATTACAAATGGATCTTTGGTCGGAGCGTGTACTCCAATACTCTCTCGGTTGTGGAAAATGACGTCGTCTGACATCATCTTTTGTTGTTTTACCGGGACATTGTCCTCAGGGTTGCTGCAATCTCCTGCCTCGAGATGATGCTTTGCTGCGTTTACGTACTGGTCCATCGCCCTGAAACTATGCCCGGCTAGGTGAAGCCCTACGATTATGGTATTGATAACAAGATCCTTTCCTTTTTGTTGGACAGTTGGCCTGGCAGTAGGTTGATTCTGGTTTTTATTCGGGGTCTGAATAGCTTGTCCCCTATCTCTAGGAGTCACCCGGTACTCATCCAACTTCCCTTCCCGGAGCAACCTCTCAACTACGTCTCTCAGATGACCGCATTCATTTGTAGAGTGGCCGTGAGTCTGATGGAAGAGACAAAACTTCCCCGTTTCACGTCCTTTCTCCGTCGAATCTCTTGGAGGAGGCCTTTTATGTTGGAGAACGTTGTACGAGTCAACGAATATATTCTCCAAAGTATCATTTATTGGCGTATAACTTTCGAAAGACCTGAGACAGGTCCTTCTCTGGGAATCGTTCCCCCGATTTCTCTTCCGATTATTGCCATTACTGTTGTTACCATTGCTTCCTGACTGGCGGCCGCCGCCCTGGTTTCGGTTCCCAACGTTGACTTCAACCTTTCCTGAGCTATCTCCGGTTTGCTTGATGGCGACATTACTTTGGATTTCCTCCTTATTTGCCATTTTCATCCTCCGGTTAGCATATACCTCCTCCTGATGTAAGCGTACGTTTGCTTTCTCGTAAAATAATTCTCTAGTATGAGGTGGTTTGCCGGCCAGATATCTCCCAAATTCAGTATCTTTATCTACCCCATCAATTAGGGCTGCCACAACAGTCGGCTCATGGGGATCCTTGACTTCGGTGGCGGCTAGGTTGAAACAATCCAGATACCCCCTCAAGCTCTCACTTGGTCGTTGTTTGACGAGGAACAGGTCAATCACACTTTTCGACCTTTGTGCATAAATGCGGAACTGTTCTACGAAATTTTCACTCAATTCCCTGAAACTGGAAATTGATCTTGCTGGTAAGCGAGTAAGCCATAATAACGCTACATCCTCCAGGAATATAGGGAATGCTTTGCACTTTACAGCGTCGGAAGCCGCGGCAGCGGTCATTGACCAAGAATATCTCATTAGATGTTGGATTGGATCAGATCTACCCGCGTAACGGTTCATTTGAGGCATGTTGAAGCACCTCGGGAATGTTACATCTAGACTGTCGTCGGTAAAAGGGGTGTGGCTGCGATCAATTCCCCGGTCTTCATTACTTTGTCCACGGCTATCTGCCAGGATTTGATGGACCATAGCTGTAACATTTGCACTGGTCATCGGAGGCTCGGGGTAAGTGCTTCTAGCTCGGTGGAATTCTCCGATCTCACTTCTAGGAACATCCACGAAATCCGGAGCTCGGATTGGGCTTCGCTGCCCCATGTTATTATGAGTATTTGTACGGTGGAGGGGCTGAGGTGGTCTATTCTCAACAGGATTATTCACAACTCGAGCTCTAGGAGTTGCGGCATGATTATTCAAGTTGCAGTTTGAGGGTCCTTCACCAAGTGTCTCTTCCTCCCGTGATGGAAAGGTTCCAAATCGGAGCTGTTCTATGTTTTCAGCCCGCTCATACGGTCGCCGCGGAGGTCTTGGCGATTCCTTCGATAAAGAAGAGTACTCTGGGGTGAGCGGACGGACTAGAGGAGGCGTTCTTTGCCTTACAAGGTCATCCAGACGTCTATCCATAGCAGTCAAATTCTGTCGCAGCATGGAGTTTTCCTGCCTTTGAGCAGCTATTTCATCAAACAACCTATCCCACATTTCAACGAAGCGAGATATATCTCCTTCAGTAACTGGAGCAGTGGAGTCATACTGATCATCAACATTTTCCCTTATGCACAGTGAGCTTGAGCCAGGTCGAACAGAGGGACCAGGACGGGAAGAGCGAGCCATAGGCTCCTTTCCAGGTCGGGTTGTAATCCGGTCATCACCTCGGATCGTGGTGGATCGGTGTCGGTGGCTCGCAACACCCCCTTGGGATCGGGTCGTGGTAACATTGGGAGGTGGGTTCGTGTTGTTATTGTGGGACCGGGTGACGACCCCTTTAACTGTTCGGTTCGCATCGCCCTCCACGGTTCGGTTCGCCATCTCCGTTCCGCGATCCGATGGTCCTTCGTTGACCTGTTCATGCACGCTCTCTTCAATCGCTTCATTTGTAGCTTCATTCGCGTGTAAAGCTTGCACTTCCTTAGACTTCTTTCCAGCCATGATATCAGGTATTGTTGAAATCTTCAAAAGTCTGAACAGTGAGGTTTCGGGACTGTTTTCTTCGGACTTGAATATCCAAACAACGGAAAAACAATCCAATATCCTGAGTTCAGTTCTCAGTGAAAGCACAAAAATGTTAGATCAAAATTTGGCTCTAACACCCAAATTATTCTGATTCGTAGAAAATTATAACTGAAAAATGAGGAAAAAGCAGAGATCACACAAGGTTTATAGTGGTTCGGTGTTAACGAGACTACGTCCACTTTATATGCTATTGATTATACTTTGAATGCCAGTACAACCAACGATTTCTCTCAAACTCACTCTTACAATTATGATTTCTCTCAGTAATCTCGAAATAAAACTGATAAGAAATAGTGGTATGACAGTAATGGTGGAATCAATACTCAATACTGCAAAAAAGATCCCGAAAAATGCCAAGCTCTGGGCTATTTATAGCTGATTTCTGGTGACGGATCGCGGTCATACGTGTCCCACATCCCGAAGATCTCGGACCGGTTCGTAGCTTGATGAAGAATTGGTCAATATGACAGTTGGTAACACGTGTCGCGAGATCCAGTATTCTCGGATCGTGGTGGACTTGGTCTGCAGCTTCGCCATGCCTTCGAGGATAGGATCGGATTGAGATGGCAAAATGGGGATCGCGTCGCGACTCGTTTAAGCGATCCGATAGTGCGATCCGAATGGGGGCGATCTGCACGGACTATCCGATCTTCTGTGAACTTGAGGAGCGAAATCTCGTACTTTCCTCTTGTGTGTGAACCTTGGTGGCTTGGTCAAAACGAAACCGTTGGGTTCGCTTTGGAAATATCTTTCCAATGACACCAACTTTGCAAAGATCCAACAGTTAGATTGCCTGGAATGTTTAATTCAAATCTAAATGAAAACAGCGCCAGAATGGATTATATATATATATATATATATTATATACATACATACATACATATATATATATATATATATATATATATATATAATAAATCGAATAACGACGCTGTAGTTTGTATTTTGAAATCGTAACTTCAAACGATTGTACCGGGAGATGCAACCGTCGGATTTTCCCAAAACTGGAACAGTTGGATTCGTTTTTTAATGGTCTTTCCAATGATATAAAATCTGTAAAGATCCAATGGTTAGATTTTTAGATATGTGTAAATCAAATCTGAAGAAAAACAATGCCACTGCCACGTTATGGCCTGAAGCGTCGTTTGAATAAATTGGCTATTTTTAAATAAATAAAAATAGCGACAAATCATGATAAAACATTATAAACGTTATGTAATGGAAATAAACTGAATTTACATGGTTTGTTGGATATTTGATGGTTGAATGTGGTTGACATGAAAATTACATTAACGAACTGAATTATGGATGTTGAAAGATTTAACTATTGAAATGAATTGATTTGAATTCTAAATATGTGTGGATTATTTGAAAAGGCCGAGTTAATTCTCATTTCAAATAATTGATCGACGGTTAGAAGTCGAAGATATGAAGACAGTGCAAGACTGATGATCTTCAGGTCGGATGGATGGCAACTGATGCCTTGGATGGGAGTTGCTGCCCTGAAGGGGTTAAAGTGGTGGTTATCCGGACGTACTTGTTGATCGTTCGGATGTGCGAGGAATAAAGATCCTCCGGTTTCGTGCAGACCTAGAACGAACTTGTAAATGGATGTGTGTGTCTGACGTTGTAGATTGACAACGTGGCATACAAAGATTTTGTGATCAAAGCTTTTGTTGAAAAGCAGAGCTTTGTGGTTGATGATAAAAGCAGGGCTTTGAATAGCTAGCTTTGTGTTTAGCGTTGATTTGCGAGCCTCACACCCTGGTATGGACCAGAAACAGGAGTGGACTGCAAGGAGAACATGCGTTTCCTTCTAGCTAGTAGTGGTATTAGTGTTTTTACACGGCCTGACATTTTACTTATGTGGATGATGGATAGCAAGGCGCCTCGGTTACATCGGTCGACCCGGGACCTATGGAGTCATTTGGCTCATTTACGCACTATAGGGCAGGGAAACGTATTGTTCAGGCATTATAATCCACCTCGTATGGACCGGCCCTGAAAATCCAGGGGTAGTTGCAGCTGTTCCTAAGACAAGGGCTAGATTGTCTCGAAGCGGTAAGGACGATCCCTTGCCTTGGTTCATGACAGAAATCCAATTTCCAAATATGACATCGTGCGGTTTTGATTGTATACCTATATATAGCGACATGATATATGGTACCCATGCTGTTTGTGATTGATATTTATGATTGAAATTGTTTTTGAAACATATAAACACTAGCAATAATATCAAATGATTTGTTTTGCTCGTATCAAGCACATTTTAGCCATTATAAGGTAAAACTCAATCCTCCGGTTTGCGTTGCATTGTGTGATGGGAACTGAGTCTTATAATGGCTTCATTTTTGTAAAAAGCATTGCGATGGTTAAAAGATTTACTTGTTTTAAAGAACTGGCAATCCAATGGAGAAAACCCGTTTTGCATTAGCGGCGTGGTCCTGTGATTGGCCTTATTGTAAAATATGTTAAGTAGATTTCTCGTACCAGTCCCATGACGGACTCGTAGTTTGTTTCACTTGCAAACTCGGGTGCCCTATTTTCTACACGAGCAGCGTTGTATTTAGGTTTTAACAGGCTCTTTCTAGATAGCTAGAGCTGAAGATGGATTCTATCATTTCTTTCTTTTTATGTTGTTCAACTCCTATTGTACATATTATGTTTTGATTCCGCTGTAGACATTTATGTAAAGCTGAACTGTATTTTTTACTAAGTATGATCCTGTATACTATGTAACTCTAATGAATATATTTATCCAGTATATTCTGTTGTACATTATCTTGTGTATTTATTTATTTCTATTCTGCTGTTATCTGTTTATGTGTTATATTCCAAAGATTACCCTTTCCACCGTGGAACGGGGTTTGGGGTTGTCACAGCGTGGTATCAGAGCTTTGGTTAAGCTTAGTTCTGGAATATAACATATTAACGAACTCGTCAGAAATAGAACCAGTAGTGCTCTAGGACGGTTTACTCATTTCAGATAGGATCAGTATTATACTAGAACGAGTGAAGCAGAAGGAAATACACCCTAATAGACACATTTACATTAAAGAATATGTCTCTATGTTTTAAAAATAACTTTTCTATTGGCCTAACACTTTGTCTTCTATTAGCAGACATTGAAAAATGAGTGGCAGAAGTAGAAGAGGTAGGTCATAACCAGATATTGAAGCTCTATTAATTAAGTATCGAAATCTGGGTGGAGTACTGTTCTCAGGGAATGAATCTATTATTCAAACATAAGCATGGATGCACTCTGCTAAGAAAATATTTAAAGGTTCAAAGCTGAGAGATGACTAGAAAAGATTACTGGCATGTTGGGCACTCAAAGATGAAGCTTTAATCTAGTGGGATACCGTTATTAAAGATAATCCAGAGGGTGATATCACCTGGAATAGATTCAAAAAAATATTCAATGAGAGATTTATTCCTCCAGAAGCAACTGAGCGGTTAAGTGATGAATTCTACTATCTGATTCAAGGAGATATGACCATTCTAGAATAACATAAGAAATTCAATGAACTTTCTCGTTTCGCCCCGCATTTAATTCAGAATCCAAAGATGAAGAATCCGAGGTTTATTAACGGGCTTCAAAGAAAGTACCAAAGTAATGTAATTGCACATGTGTAACAATATTTCTCTGAAATGATATATATGGTTTATCACTATGAAAATATAGATAAGCAGGGTCTTTTGGTTGACGAAGAGGAATGTAGTTCTAGCAACAAAAGGAAATTCGAAACTGATAGCCCGGAGACAAGTACACAGCCAGAGGCAAGTAGGCAGCCTGAGATCAGTACGACATCTAGGGACAGAAAGAGGCAAAGGGCGAGTCAAAAAAGGTTAAGTCTGAGGACAAACACGTAACGACTGCCATATGCAATAATTGCAAGAAGCTGGGACATTTTCAAGGGAATTGCAAATCCTCGAAGAAAGAAAGAAATGTTGGGTCGAAATCCAATAAGAAGGTTCGAGAGAATAGAAAATGCAATCTTTGCCATCGGGCTGGCCATGTAAAGCAAGATTGCCGGCTATTAAAGAAATCTGAAATAGTACAAGTGAATGAAGTGGCAGAAACTTCAGCACCCTCAGCTAGTCAGGAAAGGCCGGATGTTTTTGAAGGCACGCTTAATGTCAAAAACATTCCAGTTAAAGTATTGTTTGATACAGGCGCGTCACAAAGTTTTATTTCGACTAAGGTGGTAAGGAAATTGGATTTGAAATTGAAGAAGCTTAAAGAACCGATGACTGTTCATAATCCGGTTGGGGTTTCCCTTGATCTTAGTTGGATTTGTGGAGTGCCCGTTCCTTTTTCTTGTTATCGGTTACCTACTATCTCAATCGTCATGAATTTCATAGAGTTCGATCTTATTTTGGGATTGGATTGGTTAACCAAATATGAAGCAAAACTTAACTATGAAGAAAGAGTTGTTAAAGTTAAAACAAAGCTAGGATATATAACCATTCCATGTGAAGGTCAGAATTCTGATAGGAAAGACTTTTGGGTAGCTCTGGATGTTTCTCCTGCTCAAATAGAAAATATTCCTGTCATTATAAAGAATACCCCTGTTGACATAGAAAATATTCCAGTTGTCAAGAATTATGCGGATGTGTTCGAAGAAGTTGTTAGCTTACCTCCGCGTAGAGAAACTGATTTCAAAATCTCTTTAGTTCCGAATGTAAGGCCACTAGTTCACGCTATTCGAAGAATGACCTTGAAGGAGAAAGAAGAGTTAGACAATCAAACTCGACAGCTTGTATGGAAGGGTCTGATCAGACCTAGTTTCTCTGATTGGGGAGCAGCTGTGGTATTTGTCCCGAAGTCAAACAGTACTCTCAGACCATGCGTGGGTTATCGTGACTTGAATAAGCAGACATTGAAAAATAAATATCCATTGCCACGGATTGATGATTTGTTGGATCGATTGAATGGAGCGCAAGTATTTTCACGAATGGACCTAGCCACAAGTTTCCATCAACTTCGTATTGCCGAAGATTGTGTTCCTTTGACAGCATTTAGAGGTCCAGATTTATTCTACGAGCGGTTAGTAATGCTGTTTGGCTTATGTAACGCTCTAGCTTATTTTGTCGATCTAATGAAACGGGTATTCAGAGAGGTATTGAATAAATTTGTTCTGGTCTTCATTAATGATATTCTGATCTTCTCGAAGTCAGAAAGCGAGCATGAAAAACATTTGGAACAGGTGTTATAAATTCTTAGAAAGAATGTTTTAAAAGCCAAATTTTCCAAATGTATATTCTGGCAAGAAGAGGTAAAGTTTCTTGGCCACGTCGTGTCAAAGGAAGGAATTTCTGTGGATCTCAGTAAAATCACTGCTATTCAGAATTGGAAAAAACCTCGTACACCCACAGAAGTTCGAAGTTTTCTCGGATTGGCCAGTTATTATCGAAAGTTCGTTAAGAATTTTTCGAAGACATCTAATTCGTTAACGAAGGTTACTAAGAAACATTCGAGATTCAATTGGACTCCAGAATGTGAGGCAGCTTTCCGGGAGCTGAAGTTAAAACTGAGAACTGCTCCAGTGTTAATAATTATTGAAGGCAATCATGACTTGAAAGTCTGGACACATGCTTCTAAAGAAGATCTTGGTGCAGTATTAATGCAAAGAGGCTAGGTAGTCGCTTATGCTAGCTGTCAATCGAAGCCACATGAGAAATTATGCAACACACGATCTTGAATTGTTAGCCATTGTGTTTGCTATGAAAATCTGGAGGCATTATCTATTGGGTTGAAGTTTGAATTATATACTGATCATTAATCGTTGAAGTATTTATTCACCCAGAAGGATCTGAGTATGAGGCAACAACGTTGGTTAGAATTTCTCACAGCATATGATCTTGATATTTTATATACTCCGGGGAAAGTTAATGTTGTGGCTGATGCGCTCAGAAGAAAGAATGTAATTATCGTCGGTCTTATCATCATGCCTTCATTGATTGATAACATATCTGCTCTTTAGAAGGATGATCACTTCATTTAGAAGATCAGAGAGAGAATTCAGAAAGGCAAGCCCTCGAGTTTTCAGATTGATAACGATGGGATTCTGAGGTTAAAGGGTCGGATTTGTGTTCCAAACATTCCTGAACTGTGGTGAGAAGTATTGGATGAATGTAACAAAGCCAAACTTAGTATCCATCCATGAGTGAGCAAAATTTATAATGATATAAAACGCACTTTCTGGTGGAGATCTACGAAATGAGACATTTCTTTATACGTTAGCCGGTGTTCCACTTGTCAACAAGTTAAGAGTGATCAACAGAAATTCGCCGGATTGTTGCATCCGTTGGAAATTCCAGGAGGGAAGTGGGAACAGATTTCTACGGATTTCATAGATGGTTTTCCTAAAACCAGGAAAGGAAATGACAGTATTTGGGTGATCGTAGATCGTCTCATGAAGACCGCCTATTTCATACCTGTCAGATCGAATAGAACTGCTCAGAGTCTGGCACAGATTTATTTTAAAGAAATTGTTAAACTCCATGGAGTCCCTATGAGCATCGTTAGTGATCGTGACCCGATTTTTGCTAGTAGAATTGAGAACGAAATTTAACTTGAGCACCGTTTATCATCCTCAAACAGATGGCCAAACTGAGAGGGTGAATCGAATTTTAGAAGATTTATTGTGGGCTTGTGTTATTAATTTTGGCGGATCATGGGAAGACCATTTGCATTTGGCCAAGTTCTCATACAACAATAACTACCAAGCGAGCCTGACAATGTCACCATTCGAAGCACTGTATGGTTGACCGTGCCGATCTCCTTCTTGTTGGGTAGAACATGGTAATAGACTCGTATTGGGACCCGATATGATTCGCGAAGATGCAGACAAAGTCAATTTCGTTAAGAAACGATTACTAGCCGCTCAAAGCCAACAGAAGAGCTATGCAGATAAGAGAAGAAGAGATTTGTCATTCGCTGTTGGCGACCATGTGTATTTGAAGGTATCTCCGATGAGAGGAGTAACCTGGTTCGGTAAAACAGGGAAATTGGCGCCCAAATTTATTGATCTGTTTCTTATTCTAGAACAGATTGGAGCTTTCGCTTATAGGGTTCAATTACCAGACTGGTTGCCTGGAGTACATGATGTGTTTCATGTATCTCAACTTCAGAGGCATGTGCATGATCCAGACTTGATTGTGGAAGAAGCCGCACAATGGGATTTAGAAATTACTCTAGAATTGGCTGTGAGAAGAGAGACGCTAAAGATTATTGGCAAAGAAACAAAAGAGCTGAGAAACAAGAAGGTTCACTTAGCCAAAGTGCAATAGAGTGGAGATCCGCGAGACTGTACTTGGGAAACTGAGGAGAGCATTAAGAAGGCCTATCCCAAGTGCAGGGTAGATATCTCTAATTAACTCTGTGCAAGGTACATTTACCATATTTTGTATTTCCATTTTGTTCTCTACTTTGTTGTTTTCTTTACATGGATGTAAACTTTTTAATTATATAGTCTGATCGATTTTAAAAGAGTATATGAATTAATTGGTATATTTTTGAAAGATAAAAACAAATTGATTGTTTTTTATATTGTGTGATTGTGGATTTGATTAATTAAATTATTAGAATGATAGTTAATTTAATCAGTAAAAGAATGATGGTAAATTTATGCAATTAAATTGAGTATTGAACTGATTTAAAAATAGATATAAATATATGCATGTACATTATATATGTTTGAACAGGTAAATGGATTAGCTGTTGAGTAAAGAATTTATTTGTGTGCCCGACAAATAGGTAAACCTTAATGAGTTGGATGCGCAATTTTATTTATTATATCAACTCCTGTGAATGCCATTGGATGCAGAGTGCTGGTTGTTCTGTGTGTAATAATAAACGTCGCCATAGGATAGTAACAACTAATTTTGAACTACATTACATGGCATACATCTTGAAGATAGGCATACTTAATCATATACCACATAAGCATTTGGAGCTTGTATGACGAGGTTGAAGATTTACCTTACGAGCGAGAGGCTTGTATGGCGATGACTATATATTACAGGTTGAACTGATGACTGATATGGACTATATAAAATGTAACGGTAAATTGCAAGATTAATAAAAACCCTACATGGGTCTGGGGATGACAATAAACATGTCTCTCTGGTCAATAAGGCACAAAAGCCATTTATAGGGTGACGAGAATTTATTCTTTAGAGTTATGATCTATACACACTCCCTTGTGGACACCGGAATATATCACTATAAATATGTGCATGTTTATTAGGATTTATTGGGTACCTAATACGGCCCAATAAATTTCCAAACCCCTCCGCGTACACGGAGGTTATGGCGAAATTTTTCGAAAATTTAAGGTGTCAGCCAAATTTCTGAAGAATTAGAATATTCTTAGAAACTGAAAAGTTGACAAAAGAAAGCTAGAATGAAAGTTGAGTTGGTTAATTAACCAACTTTCGGCTTTGTTCCTTTTCGAGGACAAAAAGATTTTAAGTGGGTGATATATATATGGAAATCCAACTTCAAATACGACATTTTGCGTTTTAATTGTAAATCTATATATGGCGACATCGTGGTATGGGGCACTTATGTCGTCTATGATTGATACTTATGATTGAAATTGTTTTGACACTATACACTTGTAGTAATAATAAAAGATGAAATTTCACGTACCAAGCATTTTTGGCTATTGTAAGGTAAAAACTCCATCATCCGGCTTGCGTTGCATTGTGTGGTGGGACATGGGTCTTATAATAGCTTCATTGTTCTTTATTTAGCATTGCGCTGTTTGTTTTATGCACTGGTATTCTTGGGAGGAAACCCGTTCCGTGTTATACGGCGTGGTCCCTTGATTTACCGAACTTTAAAATAAAGATTAATAACTGTTTTAGTTCTCAAACCAGTCGCATGACTGACCTGGAGTTTATTGTTTTAACCTAAACTTTGGGTGCCCCTATTTTCCACACGGGCAACTAGTAGTTTTGGTTTTGCAGATTTATATTCATAGGATCCTGGTCTACAACTGTAATGATATTAGTAAAGCTCTGTATCCGTATATTCTTTCAGTTGTGTTTTGTATTATTTTTCCGCTGCATTGTAACTTGTAAATCTCTGATATTTAGAAAATGTGTAATATTTGTTCATACTCTAGATTCTTGTATTCTAATGAATTGTTGTAATTAGCAATGAAATGTTATTCTGTTTATGTTCTGATTCGTCTTGTCCTCAGAGCAATCCAGGCTTTTCTTCACGGGGAAGTTTGGGTTGTTACAGCTAGTAGTAGCAATTCGAGTTTAGGCTCAGGTGTGGTTCTAGTTTATGGTAGTGATTATACTCCTTTTGCTTTGGGTATCCTTTCTACTAGCCAGCTATATCAACTTGCTAATAATATTGCATTTATTTTTACTGATATAGAGTTAGATGCGGATTACATTAAAAGTATGGATTTAGATAGAGTTAATTCTCTTAGATGTTGAGAATAGTTAGCCGGAATGTTAAGGGTCTTAACATGCCCAAAAAATGTGATAAGATTAGATTTTTTTATAGATTAGCATATTGATATTGCTTTGCTTCTGGAAACTAAAATTGAGAACCCAGATCATTGCTTTTATTTGAGATTAGGTGGGTCTCACTTTCGTAATTGGTCTTGTCTTCTAGCTGTGGGTAGGGCCGGGGGACTCATGATTGGTTGGAAGGATAATCAATTTAGACTTGTTTAGGAAATTTCTAACTTGTATCCGTTGCATATCATTTTGGCCTCCCTTATGGTGAATTCAATTTTGGGTATTACTAATGTGTATGGCCCTCATACAAAATTAGAAGGGAGTATTTTATGGGTTGAATGTTCTAATTTTAGAAATTGGGTCTCCAATCAATGTATTGTGGGAGGAGACTTCATTATCACTAGGTTTTTGGGGGAGAGATCACCATGTGAAGGTGATTTTTCCAATATGGAGGAATTCAATGAATTCATTTTAGATAATGATTTGATTAAAATTCCTCTTAATAATAGGGCGTTTACATGGTCTAATGTGAGAGATCTTCCATCTTTTGCATTATTAGATAGATTTTTTATTAGTAGTGGGGTAGAAGATAGGTTTTCTATTTGTAGGGTTAAAGGTTTGCCGTTTTTACATGTTGATTATCGTCCCATCATTCTTTCTTGTGATTCGAATTTATCTGTTAGTAGTAGTTTTAAATTTGAGAAAATTTGGTTGCTAGATGCTAATTTTCATAATTTAGTTGTGGTTAAATGGAATTCTTTGTTTTATTTCAATAATTTGTATAATGGTAATCCCGCTAAGGTTTTTGTTGCTAAATTAAGTAAGCTCAGATTTTTTTTCATAAGCATTGGAGTAAGTATATTTTTGGGAGTGTTAGAATTAGGAAGGACAAAATTTTGTGTGAGGTGTTAGACTTAGATAAGATTAGTGAATCCAGAATTCTTAATTCCAATTAGAGGGATAAGCTTTGCAACCTTAGGCTTGATTTTAACTTGATCCTGGATAAAGAAGAGGTCATGTGGAAGCAAAGTGCCTGGCTTCAATGGATTAAGGAGGGAGATAATAATACAATTTTTTTATATTGTGGCAAATAAGAGAAGCCATAATAATTTGATTCATTCTATTTTTGTTAATGATGTGGAATTGACTGTTCAGAGGGAGTTGAATGAGGATTTGACTAGCAACTATAAGCAGATTTTTGGTTCTTGGACCAAGAGGAGGATAAATGTTAGATGGAATGACATTTATCCTTATTCTGATAGGATCGATTTAGTAGATCTAGATGAACCTTTCTCTGGAAGGCAATTAATGATATGCCTAGTGGCAAAGCTCCTGAGCCGGATGGTTTTTCTGTTCTTTTCTATAAGCAATTTTGGGATGTCTTGAAATTAGATATTATTAACTTATTTAATGATTTCTATAATGGGAATTTACAGTTATGTAATTTTAACTTTGCTAGTGTTATCCTTATTCATAAGAAGTTGGTTGCTAATTCTTTGAAGGATTTTAGGCCTATATCCTTAATCAGCTATTCTGTTAAAATTATTACTAAAGTCCTAGCTAATAATCTTAGTATTAAGATGAATGATCTCACTGATCGTTCCAAAACTGCCTTTATTAAAGGTAGGAACATAGTTGATGGGGTGGCCACCATTCAATAATATATTAATTTTTGTTGTAAGAATAATTTTACTTGTGCTATTTTGAAAATTGATTTCAAGAAGGCTTTTGATTCTGTTGACTGGGTTTTTATTTGTGAGCTTTCTCTAGCTAGGGGATTTAGTGTTAGATGGGTGAATTGGATAATGCTTTTGCTAAAATCTAATTGTTCTAGTATTGTTGTAAATAGGGTTATTGGTAAGAGAATTCAATCGAAAAGAGGACTTTGGCAAAGTGATCCCTTATCACCTCTTCTTTTTAATCCCGCGGTTGATGTACTCTCTAAAATTATTAAGAGATCTGTGAGGTTAGGTGTTTTAGGTTTTGTTGGTAATGAGTATTTTAACAATGAGTTAACTATTCTTCAATTTGCATATGACACATTATTATTCTCCTCTCACCTGCCCAAGGATGTTATTACTTTGAAGTTTATTCTGTATAGTTTTGAATTGCTTTCTTGTCTTAGGATTAATTTCGATAAGAGCTCGGTTATGATTCTTAATGACTTCGACAACGTGGAGAAAAAAGTTGTAAACACTTTAAAATGTTCTTTTATGAGATTTCCTTTTGATTATTTAGGTTTTAAAATTAGACCGTCTAACCTTAAACATGAATATTGGTTGTTTATCGTTGATAAGATTAATAATAGATTATCTAGCTAGAATAGTAGATATCTTTCAAGAGCTGGTAGACTGGTTTTGGTTAACTCTGTGATATCTGTTAGTCCTACTTATTGGATGGCCGTTCATCAATTTCCTAAATGGTAATTGAGAAAATGGACAGAATTAGGTGTAATTTCCTTTGGAGTGGCGATAACTTATGTCGGGGCTATAAATGTTTAGTTAACTGGGAAGTTTGTTTTAGACCCAAGAAGGATGGGGGTTTAGGGATCATTAATCTTTATAATTTTAATTCTTCCTTGTTAACTAAATGGTTATGGAGATTTAGGAGTCCAGAAGTGACGACTACTTGGAAGCAGACTGTTTCCAAATTTTATTATTCGGGTGGTGTTTATATAGTTGAGTCTAGTTTTAATTGGATGAATAGACTCTCTTATTTTTGGATGGCTATTTTGAATTGTTAACGATTTGATTTAGATTAGGTTGTAAGATGACTATTCATTCTAGTAATATTACTTTTTTTTGGCATGATGCTTGGATTTCTAAGGTCCCCCTTAAAATTGAGTTTAGTGGGCTTTTTGAGACTTGCGGTTTTAAGAATGCTTTGATCATTGATGTTTATGGAGGTAACTTAGATCCTCCGTGGGAATTAACCTTTGTAAATTCTTTAGAAGTGGCGGTTTTAAGACAACTGGCCTTGCTGGGAGCTAAATTGGCTCTTTATCATTTGGATGACTCGGGTGACATTTTTGTTGGAGTTTTGACAAGAGTCTTCCATTCACTACTAAATCTATGTATAATTTTCTTAATTTTTCTGGGATTACTATGTGTTTATTTAAATATCTTTGGATGTTTAATTCTCCACCTAAAGCTAAATTTCTTATGTGGTTGATTATTCATAAGAAACTGAATATGGTAGAGCTTTTAAAGAAGGAAAATATTATTTTCGATGTTAAGTGTTGTTTTTGTGGTATTCTGGAGGAGAATGTTGAGCACTTATTTTTCTCTTGTTCTTTTTCTAATTTTATTTTAATTATGGTTTTAAGGATTTTTGTTTTCAGTCAGTTAAATTCTTTTAGTAACTGTGTTCAGTATTGGAATTGTAGTAGATTTGATTATAATTCCAGTCAAAGATATGTTTTGGATTCTTTAGTGTCTATTATTCGTTGGTTCATTTGGTCGGAGAGAAAGCAAGATTGTTTCATTCTGTTTCAGTTTCTATCGATAAATTAATTGTTATGATTGTTACCTTCTGTCTAAATTGGTTGGATAACTTCCACTATAAGTTATATAGTAATTCTCGTTTTGAGAGATATTTGCTTAAGGTTAGATATAATTTGAGTTTGTTTATTAGAATAAATAGATATTTTAGCTGTAATAGATTATGTATTTGTTATTGATGTTTGCTTTTTGTTTTCTTGTTTGTCTCTTCTTTCATGTTTTATTTTATCTCTCTTCCATATATATATATATATATATATATATATATATATATATATATATATATATATATATATATGGATATATTTATTTATGGATAGCTGCTTTTGGGTGATGGAGTTTCTCGCTATGTTATCTCTAGAGTGTATTTTTGGAGAGACTTTTGTATTGTTCTGTTTTCGTTTCATTTTGTATTTAGTATGGAGGGACAAGTTTATTATAGGAATAGATATACTTCAATATCGGGTGGTGGCCCTGTCGGAATTCGATATTGGAGTGCGATGAGCGGTGGTCTATCTGGAGCTCATCTATCTACTTTCCTATACATAAAGCTAGTTATGTCTTGCGTTGTCCTTTTGGTTTTCTTTTTGTGCTGTAGTCCATGTTTGTAGACTTTTATTCTTATTATTATATATATGTGTGCTCTCTTCTCTTCTGAAGATCGCACATTTTTGCTATAAAAAAAGATTTTAGATGGATACAAATTCCAATCTATTTCATTATAAACCTTAAAGAACATTGATAACTAAATTTTAAGTGGATTGTTAAAGGGACTCCTTTCTTGGTTAAGGGAGGGACAATTTTCCAATTTTTGATGAATTGTTGGGGGAGGGGGGGGGGGGGAGGGATAAGTTAGCCCCCCCTTAACCATATAATTAAAAATTTCAGTATTGTCCCTATTGTCCTCTTATACCTGCACATGTACATACACATGAACTCACACTAGCATTCCCGATATACATACAAATGCATAACATATAAGCCCTCCTAACAAAGATAAACTAATGCACACCTGCAAATAACTATATAAATTTAAACACTTAAACATAAGTCAGATCACACTTGCATGAATTAAACACTTAAACATAAGTCAGACCATCACTTATTAACATTTCTTGATATAATAAGATACATGAATAATTAACTCTGCAAATTGCAAAATACCTTTAGAAATAATACACACTGAACTTTTGTAATTCAATTTAAAAGGAAAATAAAAAGAAATAACAATCAAACGAAGATCCACCTCCATCAACTCTCCCTGATTCAAACAAAGTTCATATAATCTCAGTTTTCCAGTTTAAATCATGCTTTTATCACTCATATATATAAATAAATATATAATAGAGAAAATAAAAAACAATAATTACAGTTGCATGCACCTTACATTTGGTAATGATATAAATAGCATAGATGATTTTACGCAAGTATCCAAAGAAAGTCAATACCAAATATATCCAAAACTCAGTCTGGAATTATGAGAAGTAATTAACAAATTAAAATATAGCTAATCATTCCATATCTAATTAATTAAGGTTAAAAGGAGCAGTCTTATCCATTCTTATTTTAAAATAAAAAACCAAACCCTCTCTTAACAATTTTTTTTAAGGTGGAATCCCCTTAAAAATGTCCCCCCTTAACCAAAAGTGAAGTCCCTTTAACAATCCCTATTCCCTAATTTTAAGTCAACAATTACTGATAAGGCTTTGCTATTATAGTATGATTTATTTAGATATTCTTTCTAGGGGCTTGGAACCCATTTCATCAGTGTACATTGATCTGTAACAAGTAACCATTATATTATGATGCTAACATACAACATTGAATGGTGTAACCAGTGAGCTCGGTGACATAATGTGCTAGTCGTTATTTAATATTCACTTACCAAACCATTAGTTAAATAGGGAAGGAAAAACTAATGTTTTATTGATTGACCCGTGTTAAATGTGATGCAGCAAGTGGGGACGCTGTATGGTTCTCACATTCCCATTTTCCCAACCACACTCATTCTAATTCTCTAACTGCATCCATTATACATTTCTTTTATTGCAGAAACCAATCTATGTCGATTTCATTCCTCATCTGACTATGGAGTTGGATCCACTACTCCCGGTGTATGGGATATGCTTTTCCACGCTTGCAGCAAGAAGTCTACAATAATGATTCATATTTAAGCCGAGGAATTTCGATTGAAGAAACAAATATCCCTAAAGGTATTACTCAATTATCTTCCAATATTCACTAATTGTTCATTGTTTATGTTGTTTATTTCCTCCAGTTCATCACTTTTTTTACTGATGGGGGAATGACCCATTTATGTCAGTCATATAGCTGTACCTAATGATGGAGGTAGAGCTGTTAGCTATCACAGGAAATGATGCTGCAAATGAATCAAGCAACCATGAAACAGTAAGTGATGATGATTTGTAATGACTGTAGGTCAATGTACCATTCTTTCTCTTACTATTTAAAATGGATTTTTAAGTCTATGTTTGCCCATTAGAACTTATTGTAGTATATACTTTTTGAACTTACATATCATATTTGATATTTCTCCATATTTTGAAACCAATTCATCATCACATGTTAGTTTGAATATTTAGGTTCAGTATTTCATATAACCCAATTGTTTGATAAATATTTAGGTTCAGTATTTCATATACTTTTTGTGTACATTTCCATATCGTTTAGCTATATTTATTTTTCTTTGGGAACAAAGAGTAAATACTGTATCTTGACCATTAGCATTAAAGTTGGTCTAATTTAATGTGATCAAAAAAAACACAATATCAGACACTTTCAGTGATTGATTTTAGAGATGGCCATAGTATTTTGAACTTGAGTAAATAAGGAACAAAAAGTTATTTAAATGGAAATTTAATATGTGGTAGTGTTAATGGCAACAAAATAACCATGTTCTCCAGGTTTATAATTGGGACAAAGGCCAGATATTATCGGAACAAATTTATGTTTTTACAGATGAGAGAAGTAATTCTGTAAACCATAAAAGATATGAAATTATAGATGAAGCTGTCTCAATGGATAACCAATATTCTCAAAGTTTTTGTGACCTTATAATTGCACCTCGAATGGAAAATAATATGTAGTTGTTTTAAGTCGTTGTAGTTGAATAAAATTGGTAAGTTTACTATTTGATTCAGTTTATCTACTTTAGGAGCATTGCCTGCATACGATAGTTCAACAAATCATGTTTTTTTTAAATTAATACTAATATTAATTGGTGGAACTATTAAGCCTCCTTTATGATAATTTCTATCACTTACTGTAATTAATACTAGTATCTCCATATCAGTTGAAGCTAAGTTAATACTATTCAAGTAGAACTATACATTCATGGTGGTTTAGAATTTTGCTAACTAAAATTTTCATCTTTTAGGTTTGTTAGGTGTACATGAAGATGTATTACACAAATTGGACATGATTTCTTTATCATATTGCACCTGACCTGGGATAAGCACTCTAAAGGTACTCAAATTTAACTTTCACTAGTTATATTTAAGACGAGGATAGAGAGGAATGACATAATTCCAATAATTTGTTCATGATTTGTGAAAAACCACTTCAAGAGTCATAAAATTTTATTTTGTCCTATCCCCCTTAGGAAAATCTGCAAAGCATGACGTAATGGATACTTTTTTTAACGTAGGTACAAAACATCCAGTTAACCAATGCATGGTTTTGACCTAGATACTTAAAATTTAAAAGGAGAAACTATGAATTTTTGGAGTGGGTAACTTGATTCTCTTAGAAGGATGTCCTCTGCCCAGGTCAATTCTAGAGAATTAGAGCCCAATTTCATCTTCAATCATGCTCTGCCTTTTCTACATTCTTCTATTTTTGGATCGACGCATGATCGATGCAGGTAGTTTGTTGGAAGAATTTGTTTTTTTAATTAGCTGTTGGTCATCTGTTTTATCTTAAGGCTTGGTTCCTTTTCATCATACGCTGAAGAGAAGAGAAGTTTGCTGTTGTCGTCACGTGGAACTCAGAGGCTTATATTCTTATATAAATATGTTTAAATATTAATGGCAGTAGTGTGAATTATGTACTTCAATAGAAACTGATCTCAGTTATGGTAGCAAGCCAATATACATACACCTGTTGATATATATTCTCACCTTTTATCCAAAAATAAACTGTTACGGTGTAGAGGACGTGTCCAATATGAATACTCCTGCTGATAAGTATTTTGATATGTTGCCATCATAAAGCCTGATAGTATATTTCAAATACAAATTTGAATTGTCACATTTACTATTTTTATATGTTTGTCTACAAATATTTCATCTAGCATGGAATTTTTTTGTCTAATCACAACAATTAAATAGGATTATGCCCTAGAGGAATTTGTTTAATTTGGCTGAAAATTTATGTTGGATTGATATTAATTAAAAAACATAATTAAAAATATTGTTACCTATGAATTTTGTTACAAGCTTCCTAATAAGCATTGGTATAACAAGCAAGTATTTTTTGCAAAAAAACTCCGATATGCTGTAAATTTCTCATGGGTTATGATGGTTGCTACGTATTGTGTATATAAGCAGCCATTATGTTATGTCTACAAAGCTATAGTTTTCTACTAACTTATATTTTCCTCAATCGCAGTTTTAGAGAAAACAACACCCGCAAACAAAGATTTAAAGAAGGGATTATCTACTCTTTATGATTTAACCTGAGAACTATTTTACTGACTTCTGAACAGACAAACTTTTTATTGGAGGCTATTTTTCAGAGTTTCCAGTAGGGATGCTTACAAAAAGTTGGACGGATGATAATTCTTTGCAACTCTTAGCCCATGACAGATAAAAGCAAAATGAGGACTGTTGTGTTTGATGAACCTTTTATTGTCATATTTATTAAAAATCAGTGCTAGAAGCAGTTTATTTGGTGTCTGATGGATACTTGATTTTTTTTGTAAGGTTACAGATATGAACTATGATTTTTATGTGACAAAAATATTTATGAACTGTTTTTGTTATGCGATGAGGATTATTGTTTGGACAAATAGAATTGAATGTATCATACAACAAAGTTTTATTTTTATCGCAAATCCAGGCAGATGTAAGTATCCAGACTACATGTAATACCCCACCTCCATTAAGGTCACTCACAAAGGGAATGCCTTAACTTTGGTGGAGCGTTTTAGGTAAAAGATGAAGATAAATTACAAAACAAACAAATAAAGCAGAGGAAAATAAAGTCATTTTATAAACAATGTGGTTCAGTCAAGCTTTTACAACAATTGCCTCAATCATACTTAAAAGTAGTACATAGAACTTCTGTCTTGATTCAAAAACTTCCAAGTATAAAAGAAGCATAAAAATAACAATGATATCCCCCAATAAAGCATGAACCAGCCCTTGCAGTGGAGGAGAGAGTCCAAAGCAATACATCGACTATCTTCGAGCTTGGAAAGAAAACTGAGCTAAGTGGTAACATTTCCTCCTTTAAACCTTGGTGGGGGGGGGGGGAGGGGAGGACGAAAGAAAAGAGGCGAAACAAACAAGATTAGACATAAGTGTGGTGAGTCCAGTGACTTTCAGCATGTAAATAGGCAAAAACATCATGACATGAATAAACTGAATATAAGACAATACCGTAATAACAAGGATAACAAGATAACATATGACTAGCATAGATATGATAAGGCAAGATAAACTGAATGTGCTTCTACTCTTTCTCTGTTTCGCTACTACCCTGTTATTCTGATTTCTATATCTCTGCATCACCTAACTAGTGTCCCAACTAGTAATCTGTATAAAATGTTCATAAGATAATGTGATCCCAATCCCCGCAATTGTGGTAGCCTTCAGGTGTACATCTATTGTGAGGATTCCACCTCAACCCGCCTAATGTCCATGAATATGTTAGATGTACCCTTACTACCCTATCGATCAGCTCCTTACTTGTATTAATTTTCCTTGTGTCTTGTGTCAATCGGCCCTCTCTTGCATGTAGATACCCTGTGCTGGTCCCACCATAAGGTGTATCAATCCTTATGATAGCAACCCGACACGATTCAAGATACACATTGTATAACTACTGGTGCCCAGTGCCTTCTTTTTCCCACTCCGGGGTACGTGCACGTTCGTAATTCGTCAGAACCTACACTGACATACCCCCTCCCGCTATTTCGACCGCTTATAATCATCCCAGTAACCGTTCCCCATCCTGCCTAGTTTCAGGGTACCTTGATACATCTATGTTAGTTACCGCTGAAATGAGTCCCCGTTACTAGGGTTTCTCACTGGTTAAGTTTGTGGGCCTATATTTACTAATATTTCCCACCAGCCTGATATGTACTTAACCCTCCCACAGATTCAAACATGTTTAATTAATGGTTAAGTTTGTGGGCCTATATTTACTAATATTACCCACCAACCCGATTTGTACTTAACCCTCCCACACATACAAACATGTTTACTTATTGGTTAAGTTTGTGGGCCTATATTTACTAATATTACCCACCAACCTGAAATGTACTTAACCCTCCCACACATTATGTCATATTGTTTAAGTGTTGTCGATTCATGTTAACTTAACCCACCCACTCACCATGTCATGTTAAGTGTTTCTTACTAACCCTTCTCACCCGTCATGTTGGTTTGGTTAAGTGTTTCCTATTAACTTAACCACGTTCATTCACCATGTTATGTTGGTTAAGTATTTCCCATTAACTTAACCCCATTCGTTCATCAAGTTACATTGGTTAAGTGTATCTTATTAACTTAACCCCATGCGTTCATCATGCTGTATTGGTTAAGTGTCATCAATCAATTCAAGTTAACTTAACTCACCCACTTGTCGTGTTACATTGGTTAATTGTTGCCTTCTTGTGTTAACTTAACCCTTCCACGCATCCTGTTATATTGGTTAAGTGTTGCTCTCTTGTTTTAACTTAACCCTTCCACGCATCCTGTTATATTGATTAAGTGTTTCATATTAACTTAACCCTGCTCATTCATCATGTCATATTGGTTAAGTGTTCCTCATTAACTTAACCCTACCCACCTAACACGTTTTAGGTATCATATTCATCTTTGATCAGCATTAATCAATTATTAATGCACAGACCTCTCACATTAGGTCGATAGCTTGCGGCCGTTGGATGTGCCGGGCGGTTCCGGGTAGACTTCTGACACAAGCCTGACCTAACCTCATGTCTAAGCATTTCTTAGTTATGCCTACGACCTCTCACATTAGATTGACCGTTTGAGGTTACTGATTAGGCCGGTTGGTTCCAGGCAGTTTTCCACCGCAAATGGAGTCTAACCTCGTGCCTCAGCATGTTTATCTTAGCCAATTGGCTCATTTACAGATTATTCCAGCTTCAGGCTAGTTATGTCAATTTATTCATCTACATCGTAGGCTTTCTAATTACAGTATTCACTTTCATCAGATTTCAGCATATTAGTCAATTTAACAAATTAAACATCACTTAAAGTTCCATTAACATATCTCGCCTAATCATAAATTAAGCCTATAAACTTACATGCCCAAAATTGTGGTCATAATTCACAATATAACACATGCCCTAAGGTTTAGTCATATTGCACCATACAAAATATTCTCCAAAAACCCCCAATCATGATTCACAGTATAAACTATGCCAAGTTATAGCCTTTAATTACAGTGTATGCCAATTACCTAAAATCCCAACTTAGGCGTGTTCACATTTAACAGTTATCCCTATCTTACTATAGGTTTTCATGCCTAAGCCATATATCACTATACACAATAATCTCCTTCTTCCAAGTCATAAACTATCATATATAATATGCCCCAATTTTAGGTCTTAAACCACAACATGTATTATGCCTTACATGTTTACAGTTCAATTGACGCTCCAAACCCCCAGTCATATGTCCAATATACTTTATGCCTCAAATCTCAAGTCATATGTTTGATACACTTTATGTTTTAAATACAACATGTGTGATGTTCTCAAATCAGTTGTGCCCAATTATACATAATTCAATATTTTCCTAATTTTAGCGCTGGCTATGTCCAAATCATATATTATGTCCAATTTTTCCCAACGTACGTTAATCTCTTATGAGATTTGGCTTAGGCTCGCAGTAGCCTGGCTATAAAAACAAAAAGGAAGAAGGAAAGAAGAGACAAAGAATGGACATAATAATATCAATGAGATAGATCCAATGGATATAGAAAGATAGATAGAAATAGGCATAGTCTCAGATTCAGATTTATTATAATGTCAGAATCACAATTAAATTTTATTACAGAAAGTAACATGAACTCACAAATTACGGAGCGGTCTTGAATTCTGGGATCTAATTTCTGAATTTGACTAGATATTCCTTTGATGTAGACTTCGATTGTTGACTTGAAAACTCTAATTTGATTGATTAAGGTGGAGGCTAGGTCACTTCAGGTTTTAGCAGCATATAAACGCCTATGAATTCGTGTGGAGAAACAATAGGTTTAGGGGTCTTTTAATAGGTGCATAGGGAGATTTAGAGCCTTCTGATCAGTCTAGAAGTCAGCAGAATCGTCCAGAGCAGAATACCACGTCACACAAAGAATTAGAAAGTGACACATGGCGAAACACATCATCGGCCAATTCTGGTCAACAGGGGTCGACTCCCCTATGGGGGGTCGACACCTATGTGACACCTCTATAGGGGGGTCGACACCTATGTCGACTCCCCTCGGGAGGGGGGGGGGTCGACACCTCTGAGCAGGAAATTTCCCGCTCAGCCTACTTTGACCCAAATTCGAGATTTGAACCCTGTTTTGACTTCTGGAGTTATTTTATATGTATATATATACTTCCTTGGGTGTATACAAACTTCGAAGGCATATAAATTCTTCATATGGTCTCCGATTTACGCAAACTCGGTCCCAAGAAGAATTCCGAGATGAACGTAATGGCGTAACCTGTTTCCCTTAATTCCTACTTTTCAAATTAAGTATTCTTTAATTCATTACTTTAATATCCACCGGAAATACGGGGTGTTACATTCTCCCCTCCTTTAAAGGATTTCATCCCCAAAATCTCCAAGTCGAGGAGAATGTATCCTAACATCCAACATCCATTTACTCAACCATTCAATCACAGGTGTATTTTGTCCTTAAAAAGATTTCTAATGCTTTCATGATCATATGCTTAGTGTGTGTACATATCCTTATCTAATGCAAAATCAGGCGGTCTACCGATTCAGTTGACCTCCTTAATGCGAATTATGTCAGTGCCATGAGTCCATCATGTATGCAGTTATTCCTAATCGTACTTTATAACTTCTACATGAGTGCACAATCATTCATACAAATGCCACATCCATATGATAACACATCAAGTTTCAATTCATATACAAATACATATATGCATATGCAATATGAAAGTGACTGAGCCGATCTAGTACCTAATGTGTATATATGCATCCATGAGCAACCACTAGCAAACACTTGCAACCACTTGCAACCATCAATCGTAACATGTTTCAAACACATGTTTACATCCATTGGCTTCTACCTAGGGATCGAGGATAGAACTGAGAGGATATACTTAAAGGATAAAGACTAGCATGCAAATAAACTTTACAGAAAAAGAGAGATTAATGATATACCCTCAAAAAGGGTATGATGCACGTATCTAGTCTTCAGCCTTCTAAGTCGCATCTTTTTGAGCTTCGCTTCATTGTGCTCTGACTGTCTTGACTTCCCGATTGCATAGCTCCTTAATTTCTGTTTCCAAAATATGAGTTGGAACTCATTTCAATGTCGCCTCTCGTTTCACCTCTTCTTCTTCCAGTATGCTCGACACTACAACTTTTGTTGTGTCATGCTAACATTTCCTCAAAAGGTCTCCCAAAATCCTATTCACCCTTTCTGTCAGAGGATGATAAACATAACTTCATACTCATGACTTCTAGCAATCCATGTAGAAGAACTATCTCCTAAAAGTAAATAGATGCTAACCATGTTACCAAGTGTATATACTAAGATGATTAGAGGTCTCTCCTCTACTTAGCTTGTCCATCATGTCAAAAATCAAACCCCAAGCAAGGGTTAGATTTTTCTTCGTCAATCTAATAAGTGGGGAAGATACCTTTATGAAGTCCTTAATAACTTCCTATACCAGCCCACTAATCCAAGAAAACTTCTTACTCCCGTTGTATTCCTTAGGACCTTCTAATCTTGTACCGCAATTGTTTTGGCGGTATCTACGGTTATCCCTTCCTTGGATATCACCTTTCTTAGAAACCTTACTTTTTTCTCTCCAAAAATGATGTTCGGAGAACCTAGCCTTAAGCTGATGCACTAGGAGGGTATCTGAGACTTCCTTTAGATGCAAAGCATGTTCTTCCTCACTCTAAGAGGAAACCAAAATGTCATCTATACACAAGCGAAGTGAATCATCTGCCTTTGTAATGAAAACGACTGGAGCACCCTATTCCGAAATACTTCGCCTTATGATCCTTTTTTCAAGTAAGTCTTTTACTTGTTTACTGAGCCCTTCCTTTCCCTTGGATTCATGTGTCATACAAGTAATGTTTGCATTGTCAACTAGATATATGCGGAAGTTTATCTCGCGTTTTAGGGGACAAACCCCTAACCTAATCAAAAACATCTGCGTACTCATGGACTACTCCAACGGATCGCAAATCGTCGATAGATGCATCAAGTGATTCTAGGTAGCTAAGACAAACTGATCCCTTAGGATCGCACGAAATCTCGAGGGTATTCCCAAGGCAAGTCAAAAGTCTAACTACCCTCCTAGCTAACCAATCCATGCATAGAATCAACCCATAGCCCATGAAACATAAACATTACACTTAAACTCAATACTTAACATAGCTATTCTCAAATCTTTACAAACCAAAGATAAATGAGCCAAACCACCAATTGGATTTGAGACAATAATGGGATCTTCTACTATACAAGTACTAAGGTGCATAGACACAACTATGGAAGCAGATATAAACGAATGTGAAGCACCAGAATCAAATAAAGTTCTAACGGGATGATTTAAATGAAAAACTAAACTTTCAACAGAAACGTTCTTACCTCTCTTAGGTACATTAGCAGCGAGAGCATGCAATTGCCCTCTAGAAGATTATGTCCTTTGCCCTTGTCCTTGTCCTCCAGGCAATCCTTGATAAGATATACTGCTTCACCATACGGAAAACAACCACCTGTCCTCTTCTTCCTAAAATTAAATGACCCGCTATACCACAGAAAAGACACTTCCTTTTGTCGCGGGATCTATTATTTCTTCAACCCTTTTTATATTCCAATCCCTTATTTGTGATTCTTCCACTTTGGCCTTTTTTTTAACCTCCTTTGTGAACCATGTTGACAAGTCTCTCGAAGGTTGCCCATGGAAAATCCTACAAAGCTTGGAACAGAATTAGCCGCAGGTGAAACTGCTGCGACCGTGGGTAGAGGTTGGGCACTTCCTCGCCCTTTGACAGGTGTCATAGTCTTATCAAGCCTACGAAACCATGCCGCGATGAGGTTACCTCCCGGAAAGCCAGGATCCCCGGAGACTCAGGAAAGAAGGAAACAAGGATTCAAATAGAGGATCAAAAGATAGTGAATATGGCTTTGGGGAATATGCCTTTAAAAAAAACTTTTCTTTAGAAAATGCTTCTTTAAAAACCGTTTTGAAAATAATTTTTCAAATCTTTTATCTGATCTGGTAACCTTCAGCTCTAATACCACGTGTAACACCCCACCTCCGTTAAGGTCACTCACAAAGGAATGCCTTAACTTTGGTGGAGCAGTTTAGGTAAAAGATGTAGATAAATTACAAGACAGACAAATAAAGCAGCGACAAATAAAGTCATTTTATAAACAATGTGGTTCAGTCAAGCTTTTACAACAATTGCCTCAATCAAACTTAAAAGTAATACATAGAACTTCCGTCTTGATTCAAAAACTTCCAAGTATAAAAGAAGCATAAAAATAACAATGATATTCCCTAATAAAGCATGAACTAGCCCTAGCAGTGGAGGAGAGAGTCCAAAGCAATACATCGACTATCTTCGAGCTTGGAAAGAAAACTGAGCTAAGTGGTAACATTTCCTCCTTTAAACCTCGGAGGGGGGGACGAAAGAAAAGAGACGAAACAAACTAGGTCAGACATAAGTCTGGTAAGTCCAGTGACTTTCAGCATGTAAATAGGCAAAAGCATCATGAGATGAATAAACTGAATGTAAGACAATACCGTGATAACAAGATAACGTATGATTAGCATAGATATGATAAGGCAAGATAAACTAAATGCGCTTCTACTCTTTCTCTGTTTCGCAACTACCCTGTTATTCTGATTTCTATATCTCTGCATCACCTAACTAGTGTCCCAACTAGTAATATGTATAAAATGTTCATATGATAATGCGATCCCAATCCCCACAATTGTGGTAGCCTTCAGGTGTACATCTATTGTGAGGATTCCACCTCAACCTGCCTAATTGCCATGAATATGTTAAATGTACCCGTACTACCCTATCGATCGTCTCCTTACTCGTATTAATTTTCCTTGTGTCTTGTGTCAATCGGCCCTCTCTTGCATGTAGATACGCTGTGCTGGTCCCACCATAAGGTGTATCAATCCTTATGATAGTAACCCGACACGATTCAAGATGCACATTGTATAACTACTAGCACCCAGTGCCTTCTTTTTCCCACTCTGGAGTACGTGCCGCTATTTTGACCGCTTATAATCAGCCCAGTAATCGTGCCTCACCCTGCCTAGTTTCAGGGTACCTTGATACATCTATTTGGGTTACTGCTGAAATGTGTCCCCGTTACAAGAGTTTCTCACTGGTTAAGTTTGTAGGCCTATATTTACTAACATTACCCACTAGCCCGATATGTACTTAACAATTCCACTGATTCAGACATGTTTACTTAATGGTTAAGTTTGTGGGCCTATGTTTACTAATATTACCCACCAACCCGATATGTACTTAACCCTCCCACACATTCAAACATGTTTACTTAATTATTAAGTTTGTGGGCCTATATTTACTAATATTACCCACCAACCCGATATGTACTTAACCCTCCCACACATTATGTCATATTGGTTAAGTGTTGTCCATTCATGTTAACTTAACACACCCACTCATTATGTCATGTTGGTTATGTGTTTCTTATTAACCCTTCTCACCCGTCATGTTGGTTTGGTTAAGTATTTCCTATTAACTTAACCCCGTTTATTTATCATGTTATATTGGTTAAGTATTTCTCATTAACTTAACTCCATTCATTCATCAAGTTGCATTGGTTAAGTGTATCTTATTAACTTAACCCCACGCATTCATCATGCTGTACATCAATCAATTCAAGTTAACTTAACCCACCACTTGTCGTGTTACATTGGTTAATTGTTGCCTTCTTGTGTTAACTTAACCCTTCCATGCATCCTGTTATATTGGTTAAGTGTTTCTCTCTTGTTTTAACTTAACTCTTCCACACATCCTGTTATATTGGTTGAGTATTTCTTATTAACTTAACCCTACTCATTCATCATGTCATATTGGTTAAGTGTTCCTTATTAACTTATCCCTAACCTAGGACGTTTTAGGTATCATATTCATCTTTGATCAGCACTAATTAATTATTAGTGCACAGACCTCTCACATTAGGTCGATAGCTTGTGGCCGCTGGATGTGCCGGGCAGTTCCGGGCAGACTTCTGACACAAGCCAGACCTAACCTTGTGTCTAAGCATTTCTTAGTTATGCCTACGACCTCTTACAGTAGACTGACCGTTTGTGGTTACTGGTTAGGCCAGTTGGTTCCGGGCAGTTTTCCACTGCAAATGGAGTCTATCCTCGTGTCTCGGCATGATATCTTAGCCAATTGGTTCATTTACAGATTATTTCAGCTTCAGGCTAGTTATGTCAATTTATTCATCTACATCGTAGGCTTTCCAATTACAGTATTCACTTTCATCAGATTTCAGCATATTAGTCATTTTAACAAATTAAACATCACTTAAATTTCCATTAACATATCTCGCCTAATCATAAATTAAGCCTATAAACTTACATGCCCAAAATCATGGTCATAATTCACAATATAACACATGCCCTAAGGTTTAGTCATTTTGCACCGTACAAAATATTCTCCAAAACCCCCCAATCATGATTCACATTATAAACTACGCCAAGTTATAGCCTTTAATTACCATGCATGCCAATTACTCAAAATCCCAATTTAGGCATGTTCACATTTTGCAGTTACCCCTATCTTACTATAGGTTTTCATGCCTATGCCATATATCACTATACACAATAATCTTCTCCTTCCAAGTCATAAACTATCATATATAATATGCCCCAATTTTAGGTCTTAAATCACAACATGTACTATGCCTTACATTTTTACAGTTCAATTTACGCCCCAAACCCCAAGTCATATGTCCAGTATACTTTATGCCTCAAATCATAAGTCATATGTTCGATAAACTTTATGTTTTAAATACAATATGTGTTATGTCCTAAAATCAGTTACAAACCAGTTGTGCCTAACTATACATAATTTAATACTTTTCCTAATTTTATCGCTGGCCATGTCCAAATCATATATTATGTCCAATTTTTTCCAACATTCGTTCATCTCTTATGAGATTTGGCTCAGGCTCGCAGTAGACTGACTATAAAAAGAAAAAGGGAAGAAGGAAAGAAGAGACAAAGAATGGACGTAATAATATCAATGAGATAGATCCAATGGATATAGAAAGGCAGACAGAAATAGGCACAATCTCAGATTCAGATTTATTACAATGTCATAATCACAATTAAATTTTATTTCTGAAAGTAACATGAACTCACAAATTACAGAACGGTCATGAATTCTGGGATTTGAATTATGAATTTGATTATCTATTCCTTTGATGTAGACTTTGATTATTAACTTGAAAACTTTAATTGGATTGATTAAGGTGGAGGCTAGGTCACTTCAGGTTTTAGCAACATATAAACGCCTATGAATTCATGTGGAGAAAACAATAGGTTTAGGGGTCTTTTTATAGGTGTATAGGGATATTTAGAGCCTTCAGATCAGTCTAGAAGTCATCAGAATCGTCCATAGCAGTATACCATGTCACACAGCGAATCAAAAAGCGACACGTGGTGAAACACATCATCGGCAACAGGGGTCAACTCCCCTATAGGGGTGTCGACACCTATGTAGACTCCTCCTGGGGGGGTCGACGCCTCTGAGCGGGAAACATCCCACTCAACCTTCTTTGACCCAAATTCGATATTTGAACCCTGTTTTGACTTCTGGAGTTATTTCATATGTATATATATATATATACTTCATTGGGTGTATACAAACTTTTAAGGCTTATAAGTTCTTCATACGGTGTCCGATTTAAGAAAACTCGGAATCTATCCCAAGCAGAATTCCGAGACGAACGCAATGGCGTAACCCGTTTCCCTTATTTCCTACTTTTAAAATTAAGTATTCTTTAATTCGTTACTTTAATATCCATAGGAAATACAGGGTGTTACATTTCGGATAAACTTTGTAACGACTCGACTTTTCGACCCTCAAATATTGACACTAACACATCCATGGTATTCACGTGCCAAGCACCCAAGTTTTGGAAAGACGAAAAGTTAGGGTGAAATAAAATAAATAGAAAATAGATTAAGGAAGAAGAGGACACAATATTAGAATCTCACAACGGAACGGTAACATATAATATAAATAATCTATATAACAAAAAGCATTGGTTGGTTACACAAAAACGAAGAGGGGCTGGGATTTAATCTAAACATAGATAAAGAGGGGCTGAGATTAACACTTATTGTTTCAGTTGCACGATATTCCACAAACCGCTCGGTCTTCTTCCCCACGTTCATTCAAAAAGAAAACGGGATGGACTCTCGCATACGTGGACAATTTGGAGTCCAACATTTATCCTCCCACTAACTGCCAATCCCACATTTCTCCTGCAATAATATCACAACATCGTTCTCACGTATCTATTCACACCTTTTAATTCTAATGGTCTGGCAGTTACGACAAAATTGTACCCATTATTTCCATAACCAGCGCTCAAATTTCCTTCACACTTTGTTCAATCTTCTCCCGATCCCTATCGCATTCTTCCAATGTCCGATGAAGGGATCTCTCCATTGTCAGAAACCAGCCACGGTCTTCATCGCTGATTTCAAGGTTAGAGTTTCAATATCCAAGCAAGATTAAAATTGATACACTAAGAGTATATGTTTCCATTTCTCCTATTTTTCTATTTTCATCCCAGCACCATCAAATTTTGAACTGTCATCCACCTGCTCTGTGTGTACTGTTTTACTGCTGAAACTAGCTGAGATTAAAATTACGGACTAAACATGCATGCAAGTATGCATATGTATACAGCTGCCGACTCTAATAAAATGGAATTAAGGTACCAGTTTTATCCTTTATTGCTATGAGTTTCATTCTAACTTCTTTTTTTTGACAGTTAAAGTAAATTTATATTGTCGTTTTTTGCATCTAATATTATCAACTTAAAATGGTTTATACTAATCAGTGCACTACTATTATAACCAATGCTGTCATTTTCCTTGGATAACTTCCTTCCTATGGATGCATTGGGTCCGCCATCAACCAAATTTAAAGCAAATAAATGTTCATAATAATCTGGTGTGAGAAATTATATGAACAGAATGGTTATCGAAAAAGCTTGAGAAGAACCAAGGGCAGTTATGCATGCATATAACGAAAGCATTAATGAGAAATTAATTCATAATAAGAATTGAATGACTATCAATAAACGTTGAGAATAACTAAGGGCAGTTATGCATGCATGGAATGAAAGCATTAATAAGAAATTAATTAATCACTATTATGAATGGTTATATATACAGTATAAAAATTATTTGTTTACTGAACTGAATTCGTGTTCCCATTTTCAAATGAAATCTTGACTCAGTAAGATATTACGTTTCTTTTTGCCAAAACATGGTAACTTAAAAGTAGAAATTTATGTTGACAGATAGGGTAGAACATACATATGTGATATAGTAAATTAATCTGATTACTGATACAAAACATTTAAAACACAGTTTTAAGTTTATGATTTAGACGAAACCTTAATGTATAGATCAAAATAATAAAGCAAAAAAATATATGGGATTGTTATCCAACGTAGATAAGCTATTAAATATTATGTATTACCACATATAAAAATCTACAAACCGATACACTGTCTTATATGCATCGGCTGAGAACTCTTGCTTACCGAGTTATGGGGTCCTTGGTACAACTATAAATTAGATATTTTTTTAGGTTATTTATAATCTTATAAGTATCAATCTGCAATAAAAGTGATCTTTGTGGTGACCTTTACGTTCTTATTTCTTAGGGTGACCTTTATGTTCTTAATTCTTATACACATGAAATATGTGTTTACTTTTCCTTCTCTACCTACTAATGCTTACGTGCATATTCATATTTTCTTATGAGATTTTTTATATTCGTGTATGCATGTGTATTTTTTTTTTAATTCATAATTTTTTTTCCTGAATTTACCTTACCAGTAATATTTTAATATTACAGTAAATTTAATAGTTAGAAGGTCGTATGTGGAAAAAAGAAAAGTGTTGCTAAAACCCACATCTAATGTTCACCATATATATTCAACATTCCTCGCTCCTTTTGTACTAATATAAATATGTTCTTTATGCTGTCCTTCCCTTTACTGGTAATCTTTTTTGCCTACAATTTGTTAACACAATAACATTTTAGGGACGCTGGAAGAATCCCAAATCATTTTGCAACAGTAAGATTTAAAATCAAACTTACCATATTCTTTAGCCAGCCAACACAGAATATCTCTATCAGTTTGATCATTGATTTTAATGTTATTGATTACCTATCTAATAGATCTAGGCAGCAAGTTAATGATGTTGTTGATTACCTTCCTAATAGATTATAACCATATTTTCATTTTTAACATAGTTGCCTGTCCTTGGTGCCTTCGTTGAATAAAGATGCTAGGTTTGTTCTCATTCATCACAAGTCGTGCCTGTACCTTCATCATCCGCATTGAACTATTGGAAATAAACTAGATTTTGCATTTCAATCATTTATGTTTTAAGAGAATATGAAATACACAGAATCTAGAATATATGAGATATTTATGTAATATATATGATTGATTTTGTTATATAAATATGTATCATATTGTATATGAGAATATTTAAGAGAGATTTATGAACAACTTTTAGATTGAGTTAATCCTAACTATTTATTTGAGATGTGAATTTCTATAAATAGATGGTTGTAAGAAAATAAAATTAGAACTTTCAATAATAAGTTTCGGAATAAAGTTATCTCATCTCCCTGCAAAAAAGACCTTTTTATCTTCTTCAACCTCTTACATTCTCATATACAAAATCTAAAAGTTCGAATAATCGATTATTACATCTATCCACTATGCTTTCCCAACATTAATTCATGCTCCTACAAAAAGTTTCAAAAAGAATCATTTGCAAAATCCTTTTTTGTGAGGGAAAAATACATTAAAACATGATTTTATAATTGATAACACCGTCTCAAATAGGCAAGGATCAATCACTTTAAGGCATTCACTATATCGTATTATTAACTAAATTCATACTCAATGGAATCCAACTTCTAATTGTCCTTCACCCAACAGATTGACACAGCAACCACACTATAGTTATCGACTGTTTGAAAGACAAAATGAATATTCTACAATTCTACTTGCACGAAAATTGTTGCACTCCTATCAAATACACGCGCATTACATCTCATTACACAATTATTACATTCTTCTTCTGCGATTTTTTAAACATTTTCACCAACTAATTGTAACATGTTTCCCAAATATACGTTATTATGTTACTATATATCTATGTATATTCAAAATCTCTTACTTTTGTCTAAATATTGTTTCAGGAGCACATCAATTCAAATGGAGTATGCAACTAGCTGCATGTTGTGGTGTCCACATACAACATCTTTAACTATGCAGAATTTTAAACTATTGAATTGTTTTTTATCTGTATCTTACGAATGCTATTTTTTCTACTTAATGTTCCTTTGCTACAATCATTACAGTTGGTATTTACTGTTCACTCTGTAATGTTGTGGTCTATTTCATATGAAATAACTTCTTAATTCTATGCATGTACTTTTTCCTAATCTGTAATCATATTTTCTATCCTCATTGTGTTCAACCAATGCAGAATATCACATAATATGGCTACTTATTCGCTATTTCATACATATATCTTTTCATCAACTCTATAGGCATACATAAAATTTTATACTACTTACCGTACGTGCAACCTGTACTTACTCGCTATACATGCATTATTTACATCTTCCTGCAAAATTTATTTTCTACAGTACAATCCTAACATATACATATATCACGTACAATATATATCTTGCTATTATACAATATGTTTTCACCGTTTATTGATGAATGCAAGCTAAAACACTAAAAATTCTATACTCCCGTGCATCGCACGGGTTTCCACTCGTGATCTTTACAAAATAAACTGTATGATTACAACTATCAGAGAAGAATAAACTATCATCAACTTGGACAGTTATAACAACCTGTCATCATAAATGTAGATGTGCAACATAGAATGCAGCAGATATAAAAAGTACGGTAAGATGAACTCCAACTCTCTTCCAAAAGCTCCAAAGTAAAACCTGACATACTCAGCCTACTCGAAGGAGTACGTGATGATTTTAGGTTAAAACAAAAACCAAGCATCAGACATCAGTCTGGTATGAGAAACTCAAGATACACATTTCATGTAACAACACTGAGGGGACTGTGCAGATAATCGCTTCGGTTTTCCCCTCAATTGAAACCAACCATTTATTAGGAGAAGTATAGTTGTATTATAAATAATGTCTAGGGTGTAGAATATAAATAAATTAACATAGAAGGAATGGTTACATTGGTTACATTCGACATCATTTAAGTGTACAAAAAAACCGATAAGGCACATCATATTTGATTTTCCATTGGAGATATCTCAATACAGATCGGAACTCCATGCACAAGGGTCAGAATGTGTCTCCGAGTCGTATATCTCTAGATAAAATATACCATAAGGTAAACATAACTGGCCCATGCACGAATACACCGAAGTTCACCACGCGGAACCAAATATACCCAACTCCCACTCGCAACTTCAAATAGCTCCCGCAACGATTCAATAATAAGTATACACTAGATATGGAGTCAATATATCCTGCCGTAGTTTAGCAAAACCCCAGATTGTACTCCTACTGTGTTTTTATCCATATCCGATGTTGAGGTTTCGTTCAGCATCTTCCACAGGAGTCTTCATCACTCGAACAGAACAAGAATTCCCTGATGGAATCTCACAATACGATCGATCTTAGAATCACACATAGATTCATTCGTAGATCTCAGAATCACACATGGATTCCAATACATCAACAGATCTTGGAATCACCCATAGATTCCTTCAGAGATCTCGGAATCACACATGGATTCCAATACATCAGTAGATCTTGGAATCACACATAGATTTCTTCACAGATCTTAGAATCACTGTATGTGTTCGAGCATCTCAACAGATCTCGAATCTCCATATGGACTTCACTTCACAACCTCTTCCAAAACATATAACCCGTATACTAGTTTCGATGTGGTTTTTGATAAGTAGAACACTTACCAATACCTGTCTCTTCAAAACCAGTCGCTAAATTTAAGGTCAAGTTCTATAGTCGATTAACCGACTACAATTCACATAATAGACGATTGTGTACGGAAAACAGCCTCGCTTAATTTCCATAACAAACGACTAAGCATCCAAAGCACTATCAACTCACAAAGCATGATAAACCGTCAAATCACTATCAAGTCACAAAGAATGATAACAGTTGAAGCACGATTAACTCATTTAAACTCTTTTAGTCCTTTTCCCATTTAGTTAATATTTCATTTATTAATACTCATTTATTAGTAAACTTCTTTTAACTAATAAAACTTCATTTGTCAAATAAGACTTCATTTATCTAATAAGACGTCGCTTATTAATAAGACATCATTTATTAATCAATAACTCATACTTGATTAATATTCCTTTATATACTGGTGTATATATTCAACTTGTATATATAAAAGGTGGATATGTATATATATACTACTTATTCTCTATCTCTTTTATAGCCTTACTACTTAAAATGGGTTTTAATATACTTATCCCTCCAGTATAAGTATAATCACAATTCATTTCTAATATTTCCTTTTTAACTTCAATACTTCAAAATGTATTCATATACTTAACCCTCCGGTATAAGTGTATCAATAATTAATTTCTAAGATTTCCTTTATAACTTCAACACTTCGAAATGTATTTATATACTTATCCTTCTAGTATAAGTTTATCAATAATTCATTTCTAAGAGTTCGTTTATAACTTCAATGCTTCAAAACGTATTCATATTCTTATCCCTCCGGTATAAGTATATCCACAATTCACTTCTAGGATTACCTAAAATATAATCAAAGAGGTTAAAACCATTGTTTAATAAAAACCTCTTCTCTTTTATAAGTTAAACATCTTATTCAATATCTTTATTCTGAAAGATTCCTATACTTGTTTCTGTCTTTAAAATCAATTATTAAATATCTAAGTATATTCAAAATCATTAAACTGTATATTCCAGTTTAACTACATTCCAAGGGTTTCAAAACAAGTGTTGTTAAAACAATGTTTACAATAAACCCAAAACAATCCTTAATAATTTATCTTTATACATTTGTTTGAAGATTCAATTATATTTACTTTCATGATATAATTTAAGAGGGTTAAAGACTAGTGTAATTAACACATTGTCACGACAAACCCAAAACCATTTTATGCTTATAGAAATCACACTTCATGCACTTAATTTCCGACATTGTCAACTTAACTATCCCCCAGTCAAGAGTGAGGCCAGGTGAGTTAGAGCACTAGTTGCATATCACCGCTTACCTAGACACTCCATTCTTAACACTCAAAGATAGATAAGCCAACTCGTCAACTTATTAGAATTAAGCACAGTAATCATGATATTCAACAAAAAAGTAATTAGCAAGTGCACTTATATGACTATTATATCTTCACGCACTTTCAAACTTACTTCATTTTAACATACAAATTAAACAACCATTTTAATATGATAAGAAATCACTAAGGATGTCATTGCAAAGTTTCATACAAAGTGTTGGAAACGCAACAATTCAAACTGTATCTTCGTGACTATCGCTATAAGTGCACTTTCAAGTTCAAGTCCATAATATGTCAATCCATACTAATCCTTATGTGCTTTGTTTCAAATCCATTCCAATAGTTATACAAGTCAATTCAAATCCAGTTACAAGTCCATTCAAGTTCACTCCAATCCATTAACGTGGATCACATATGTCGCTTACTTTTAAAGTAAGAATCAAGTTAACATTTTTAACATAAGTTACAAACATTCAAGCAACTTTAAGCATAGTTAAAAACGTGCAAAAGAGTTTATGTTTGTTGTCCTAAATAGTGAGTAAACTCACCTTAATCCTTAGCAAATCCAAGATCCAAGATCCAAGAATAAGAATAAAGATCTAAGAATGAGAACGAAGATCCAAGAATAAGAACAAAGATTCAAGCTAGCAACCTCCTTCCTTTCCTTGCTTTTCCTTGCTCCCTTCCATATATAGCTCACGACCAAAGATGGAAATTGAAAGGGTCTTGGATTTTTCAGTTTCTAACTTGCTAGAAGTTCATGTAATGATGTAAGAAGGCTTCACTTAAAGTTTGAGTAGATTTGGAGTTGCTTTGAGTATAGTTTGAGAAAGTTAGTAAGGAAGAGGAAGAAGTAGAGAAGCCATTAAAGAAGCTTCATTTAGCTTAGGAATTTTGTGAATGAAAAGAGAAAGAATATCCCTCCTTATATAGGAAAAGAAAGATGGATCGGAAATGACTAAAATACCCTTAAAACCCTAATAATCATTAATGAGAGATGAGATGGTGTGTAAGGTGAAGGGAAAGATGTGTAAGAGAAGTGAAAGGTGTGTAAGAAATGGTAAGTTTGCTTTTTCAAAGCTTAAACATTAAGCATCCTTTTATATACATATAAGAAGCTTATATACATACACTTAGGATATTTTACAAACCTTTGATGTGACTAATTATGCATACATATATATGTGTATATGCATGTATGTGCATGTATATTAATGTACCAAACAAAGTTGCATGATACGAAACAACTTCTGTCCAACGATAGGATGTGATTCTGGAAGTTGAATCTCGATCATATTTTTAGTTCTATATCAAATGATTTATTTTAGTAAACAAAACTTGGAAATAAATCCATTACCTTATTTAAATAATTAAAACAAGCATATCTGAATTATAAAGCACTTATTTGAATATTCAAATACCCAAATATAAAAACTTTCCTTAAATGCTTAAAATGATGAAGTCATCAAAATAGTTAGCCATAAATACGAAAAATACTTTTATTTGCTAATTACTTTCCTGATGATTAATTTTATGTTCATTTAAATTTTCAGCCACATTTATTGAGAAAATAGCCATATAACGATAAAACAGTTTTCGGTCGCATTTTCTACATTTTTCCAAAAATATATTTTTGAAAGCATTTTTCTGAAATGAGTCTAGGTTCATTAATTATTAATTAAATGATGTTTAACAGGGATATAAAATCACATTTAACAATATTACAAATTGTAACGATATTCAAGGATTAAGTGTTCGATTTTTTTTTGGGTCTTTACAAACTTGATCTTCCTTCTAACGTGATTAAGCTTCCTGATACACATCACATCTCATGAATTATGAATGTCAGCATCGAAACTGGGTCAACAATATCTACACAGATGTATTACAATGAGCTCAAATATATCCAAAGCAAGAGTTGGTTCTGCACAACGCATTTACAAAACCGCCATTACCTTCACAATCTATGAAGACAAAGGGAGAGAAAAAATGGAAAATTTCGGAGTTTTTGTCGCATTCCCATTTATTTAATATTTAAGGATGTGTCACTTCTATGTTAATCTGTACAATTTTACCAAATATTTTACTCATTAAATTATCAGGTTATATGGAACCAAATTCATTTCTATATACATCATAATTTGTTGTCCACTTGACTTTTCTAATTATCATATCCTAATATAGTAAGTGAAAATGAGGTCTTGAAAGTAATAATAGTTTAAGTATTGGAGGATAACAACATAATTTTGAACTTCACATAGTTTAAGTCTTGAAAGTAATAATAGTTGAAGTAATGAAACCCAACATAATAAACGCATAGTTTAAGTCTTAAAAATAATAATAGTTTAAGTAATGAACAATATAAGCCTTAAGGTAGAGAAAACAGCTGATGAGAAGTTTGGCTCCCAACTTGATATTTTGGCTCTATTGAAGTATTAAAGGCTTTTTTTAATTTTTCTTTTTCACTTTATTGTTTTTGAACCAAATTTTGTTTGCATTACAGAGAATGTGCTCTATTCATTTTTGCTAAACTGTTGTATTGGCGAAGAAATTATGGTAATGTCTATGTTCGCTTATTAATATTTCATCAAGTGAATCTTTACTATGCGTAAATAGTACTTTATCCATAAAAAACAGAAGAATTTTTCTTCTAATGCACATGATAAAGCAACGAAGTCTATAATCCATTTACATTGCATAAATATGATCAATCCAATGACTATGTTTTCAAAACTAAACATGTCCCTTACAATGACTTTAAATCGTTATCGATTGTATATCATAACATATTTTTTCCCTTTTGGAAGAGGTATGTTACTCTATCACTCAAAATTTTCAACAATATATATAGCCTATACTTATTTTCTGAAAATTATGTAGAGATATACATATTTCATAAACTATATACAATGCAATTTACCATAACATAATAGTAATAAGTATGCATTTTCCTAACAAACATAAGTCAACACAATCCTTTGCATGGATGATTTTGAAGTTCTAATAATACATATGTCTATGCTTCACACAAATCGCTAGTTAAAGAAAGAAGAAAAGTAAGAAATCGCTACACTACACAAACCACACAACTTTCTATTGCGTAGCATAGGTCATGCACTTGTTAAACATGGAAATGGAAACAAAAATATGAAATGGAAAAGCATAAATAAAAGGAAAGGTGCACTTATGCATATACTACTATATATGTTGATACCGAAATTGGTTCAACACCCTAAGTTGACTCCTTAGAGAATGAATATGAAGAAAATTAAATAGAAAATGAGTAAAGAAACGACACACACAATTTATAATGGTTTGGCTTAAGGTTGCATATGTCCACTTGCTCTACTTCATCTTTATTTAACAAACTTGTGAGATTACAAGCTTTGGGTCAAAACGACCTCGAAAACAAAGAAAAAATGTAAAAAGTTAAAGAGTCAAATTAAAGATCATTTTTCCATCAATGGGTCTTCTATTTATAGGTTGTAGGAAGCTCGGGTCAGCCTGTTATCGTGGAAAAAAACTAGGAATGTAGGAAGACTAAGTCTTCAAAGTTGCACACTCATCTATGAAAACAAGACCATAGGTTGGTGTCGATCGAGGGCAATCCTAGTAGATGCTACTTCAGATATGTTCCTTTCCCTTTCCATTGCTTCGATGCTAATAACCTAGCTTGATCTACTGATATAAGTTATTACGTGCAAAGCCATGCTGACACTAGGTTGAAGCAGCGTGATTGGCTGATCCGAATGTGAAGTGAATGAAGGTTATAAGGCCGATCTAGAGCAAAGCAGGTAAGCCAATCCAACGCCCGAGAGGTTGGTTGGCATGAAGCAGTAGGGCATGACAATCTTAGGCGATTGAGGCAAAGCCGATCTAGAATGGGCAAAAGCCTATATGTTGATCCAAGGCAACTGGCCATGCTGAACTCGATGTGTGTTGAAGTAGTGAGATGGAGCAAAGGAAATTATGCTTGGTCCAATGGTTAGCCAACCCGATGATGCGATTGGCCGGTCCAATGCAAAAGACAATGCTTACCTGAATTTTGAATATCTATAACTCCATATACCTGCAAGATTCATTGCTCTGCTTTGACCATTCATAGTTCATGTCAGCTTGCGCTCGAGTGTTGAGCAATCTTGTGGTGAGAAGTCCAATTCATGATAGCCTTATAGAAAGGTAGGTCAACATTTTTCCTCTAAAATATATCGCATTGTAAATGGGATATACTTTGATTTGGTTGATCTAACTACACTCGTCAGTGTCATTTATGAGATAGCCATAATATGTTCTAAAGTCATTCGAAGAATAACCATGCCTTTTCGGACAGTCATGGAGCTTGAGTAACTTTTGTCTATATTAATGGTAAAGCACGCTTCTTACGGCCATGCCTTAATTTAAGTTTATCAAATAAAAGACTGGATTAGGGATCCTTGACAGTCATTGGTAATTATCCGAACCTCGTCGAGTCAAGAGGTTATGTGCATCTTTCCATCAGCTCTTTCATGTCGAGTCATCAGCTCCTACATGTGCTCAGGAGCATGCAGGTCATTTCCATACAATGCCATTACATGCATTAGTCATGCTTGTCATCGAGTTGAGTCAAGTTTGTTGCTTGTGTCTATGTGGATGTGTTCAATCATTCTTCTTTATCACCACTATCATCTTATTTACTTTTTTGAATGATTTGGGTCAGTGTTTGACTTGAAATCAAGATCTTTGCCCTGGTTCGATGAGCTTGGTGATTTGGTTAAATCGACGGTGGAAGACAAATAATCTTCCCCTCCAGGGTATAAAAGCAGTTCCACTCCCTTCTCCGCTTTCACTTGCCTTCCTCTTCATTCTCTTTATTAACCCAAACTATCCTCCTTAAAAATAGTTCTTGCGCCTGATCATCATCATCCATGCTCCCTTCTAACTTGCCCACTCCGTCGCCGTTCACCGCACATCCTCAATTCCCTCCTCTACCTACAAGGTGGGTGTTGCTTTATTACTTCTGCATTGTGTAGGATTCGAGATCCATGATCGAATCTTGTTCATGATTGGAGATAAGGTTGAAGGGAGGAAGTATGGAAAAATCAGTTGTGAGCAGAGGTGGGGCGTTGAGGTGGTGGAGTAGAAATCACATCTTGATGAAGAGTTTAGGCAGGATGAGGCCAGAAATGTTAGAAGAAGGATGAAAACATGGAGAGTGTAAGTGGATCAGTAGGGAAAATATAAGGGAGTGAAGAAGTGAAGCATGGAAGTGTGGAGAAGTTGTTGAAAATAATGAAGAGTGAAGTGTGGCATGACCCGGATAAGTACAGTACAGGTCGGTGAGGCTTTAAGTCAATTCGGATAAGCCGATCGAGGTTGGTGAGGCTTCCAGATTATCCAGATAAGCCGATACGGATTGATGAGAATTTTGGCTGATCCGAATGGGCCAACCTATATTAGTAAGACTTCTTGTCCATCCGAATAAGGCGATCTAGATCGGTGCTTCAAACTTTAACATAAGTGATGCTTTGGGTGTGCCAATTTTGCATGGGATGATGATGCACATTCACAAATGAATTGCATTATTCAAACTTTGGACTCTAACTCCTAAGACTAACGCATATCTTGATTGACATATGAACTTTAATATAAAAATGAACTTTTCTGGTAATTGAGCTCTTACCCCTACATGATACCTAGTCTTTTCATACTCGTGATCATGACTTGATGAGTCGATCAAAAATGACAGTCGATCCAGTCATTGTTCAAAGTGCATCTTCAAAATTCTTCTTTTACAATTGTTGTTTTATATATCTATGCACTATCATGCGCACAACGCACTCATCCACGCACGAAGGACATGTAAACCACTTTAATGGTTGATTTTTGTTAAGTAATGTAGCAAGATGAGTAAGAAATACTCCACCATATCTACCAATGTTGCTACTAAGAAAGACCTCGTGTATAAAGATCTCAATTTTGAATCCAAGTTGCCCACCGAGTCAAATAGTGGCATACCAAGATATGAAGTGCAACTACATGTCAAGTAGCAAGCGGTCTTGCCAATTGAGCAGCATAATATCATTGAAGATGGAGCTAGCAATGGTAGAATCGTAGAAATCACTCCTTCTTACGACACCCATGCAGGACCCATCTTATGTGAAAATTTGATCGATTCATGGCCCTAGGAAATGGACAAACCAAAATTTAAAAGATTATGCCCCAAGTATGAAATTCATTATGACCAAGTTTAAGTGTTGGGTACGTTGGAAATACCTCACAACCCCTAGAGATATATGTAGTGTGCATCCGAAACATGTGTGCTATTGGCTGAGTTTCTCTGTTTAGCCCTTATATATTAAAGAGGTTCTTCATTATTTGAGACTGGCGCTAATGAATTTTCTCCTTGTCGCCTATTTATATCTGCTTGTCCTACACGTCTTATGTTCAAAGCACATCCGTTTAAAACCCACAATTGACGGCATCCGATTCTTCTTTAATTTCAAGCACCAAAAAGTTCCTCCATCATTTGTTTATTTTGAAGAGACTGTGAAAAATCGGGTCTTGACAGGTAAATGGACCAAGACAAGCGGATTTAAGTCTGATTTGTTCCATTCTCCTTGCCAGCAGGGCTTTGTGAGGCAGTGGCTCTAAGGAAGTAAGTGTCTAGGGAAGTCACTTATTCTTGAATTGAGTTTAACCTCATTTAATACTTTTCCTCCTCTGATGGTAAGATCCCAAGCTAGATGTACTAGTAATGCGTTTGAGTCTATGTTGACAACTTTGTGAGTAGTCCCTAAGGCTGAAAGACATGTGCATAGACGAATCATCAATCAACTACGACATACGTTGCACCTACTTAGCAACAACATTAGTATGGGTATGGATGGTGTTTTAGTCGGGGACAATGACAGAGAAGGAGGGGAAGCAAACATTTTTGTCCCCCTAATCAAGGAGCCAATAAGTGATGAATCCCATGACCAAGTCATCGTCTAAGATGCCACCATGGGTTTTGGATTAAGGCCAAGTCAATAGCAAACTATTGAAATGATAAAGATAAGGATGCTTTGCCTCCAATCGTTGAGAAACCAATTATAGAAGGCTTGGTTTTCAAGCACACTCCTCAACCTATGTCTTTGCCCAAGGCATAAGGAAACAATCCTTCATGAGCTCTAATGACCCATTTAAGGTCTTAAGCGATTTTCTAACGGTGACAGAGCAATACGATTTTCTAGACTAAGATCTTCACAATTTATTTCTCATATAAAAAGTTGAAAATGTTCTTACTATGTTAAGGAAGTTATGTCGTTAAGAAATATTCCGGGATTTGGTACATCAGTGGGATCACTAGGACACACACAACACGAGCGCTACACATCTTAACACCTACTCACTGTGTGATGATCAAGTTTCGGTCTATGTTACTTTTGCTTGTAGGTCCAATGACTAAGAGGCAAAGCTATCATAAGCACTTTAATTTAGCCTCTTAAAAGGCGATGTCAATCCCAAATACACCTCTGACTGCAAATATATTCATTAAGAGGATTGTGAGAGAGAAGACAAAGGTGTATTCGAGACTATTTTCATTGTTCCCACTCTCACTCTCAGACGTGTCTAGATTTTGATTGAGCTCCAAGTCATTGAAGTGACTCTCGTAGAAATGAGCATTGAAAGTTAAGCCTCCAACGCCTCTAAAAGGGTAAAAAAGTGAGGTTCTCTAAAAAAATTGATAAAGCCAAAAGATAAGGCGAATGTTGTTCCAAGAAAGTACAGAAAGCCTCTAAAGTTGCTAAAACCAAAAGGAAAGAGCTTACCATTCAGAAGCGAAAGAAAGAGCTTAAAACCCAAATCCCATAACTTAATTTCTTGAAGATGCACTTCCTACCCCAGATCCATCTTATTTCTAATGATCTCGATCACCAACTCAATTTAGGAGTAGACAAGATGTCTGATCAGAACCGTGAAATGGTCAACTATGCTAAGAAGCTTTCTGAGATTATCAAGTCACTGGATCTTATTATTGAAAATATGAAGCAAGAATGGTATTGTAACATGAGTGCCTTTGGTGGTCAAAACAAGGAGCTTGCATAATGTAAGGCTAGGTGGCAGTGGTGGAAAAAGAGGCTAAATCTATCAAAGAAGATCTTGAAACTGCACGGGATCGATTCCATAAAGAACTTGATTCCTGGCCTTTAAAGATCAAATTCATCAAGGATAACTTGAAAATGGTGACTTAGGAAAGCATAGACATGAAAATTAGCGTTAAAGCATTGAAAAGTGAGAGAGCTTCTTTATGGAAGTTGAGAAACTGAAGGCTAAACTGGCTGAGGTTGAGTCTGGTAGGAAGAAAGCTAAAGAAATTACCAAATAGCCCTTGAGACTGCTTCCAATTCAAAATTATAGTACAACATCAATACAACATGACTAAAGGAGAAATTTGAAGATGCAGATAAGGAGGATGAAGAGATCAACCCCTTCATTTATAGCTTTTACATCCATGTTATCGAATACCTGGACTTATCGTGGATCGATAGCTATCTACAGACTCTTGTAGATGGTTTGAATCACTTCTTGGAAGTATAAAGGCATGCCTCCCTAAATGGGTTGGTTGATGAGGCTGTATTTGAAAAATAATAAGCCAAAAATCTTGGAAGAAGGTTGGTAACCATTGAAAGAGAAGGAGGATGCCAAATGATTTCAGCTGAAAGATAAAGAAATTTTAGAAGAAGGTATTGGCATTGCAAGAGATGATGCTACGTCTATGTAATCAAAATGAAATTAACTCGCTCTCAAGATTTGTTCCTAGTGCAAGCAAATTTGCAGCCTTCCACCAGCTAGAGTCCTGAAATTATTTATGAGTACAACCATGATGATCCAGGTCCCAAAGGGTGAAACCTTTTACTCGTATCCTTAAAGTTGATACCCCCGGTCTTATTGGTAGAGACTCTTCCAATGTTATCTTTTTATTTTTCCTGTAGTTTAAGAAAGTCATTATCGCACTTCGAGCTATGAAAGCGCAAGTCGAGACATCTATAGTTCCATAGGGGAAAACTATTGTCGCTCCTCCTGCCACATGTATAATTCAAGCCAAGATGCCTTTTGAGCTGCAAGTCAAGGAAGGCGTAGATCCCTAGGTGCCGCTTGTCGACGCTCTTTGAAAATATGAGCAAATAAATGATGCCTTGAAAGACTTAGATGGTAATGGGTCGCATGTTGAAGGAGAGGACTGGTGTATCAATAGGAAGTTGGAAAATACGGGGAGTTGAGCATGAAGGGGTTGGTAAAGCAACAACAAATGCAAAAATAAACATATAAAAAGGGTCTTCAAAAGATGGTTCAAGCTATACCAGCAAACTAAGAATCAACAGCAGATTAAACCTGAAACAACTCAGTCTAACCTGAGTATAATATAGACATATCAGTCTAGTTTACAAATCAGTCATAAATCGACCACGGATGCCAAATCATATAAATAAGAAATTTCTTTCGACGCGAAAGGAATTAGATAACCCAAAACAACAATCGTCTTGTGAGACATTGGAGGCTAAGCATCGTATAAAATCTCACGGACAACATAATTAACTCTAAGGAGGAGTTTACTTCCAACACAAGATGCTATGCAATAAGCTAGGCACAAAGATCTAACGACAACAAGGAAAACTCCAAAGGCCACACTTAAACTCGTATATTAGATTAAGTAAACAAAAAAGAAATCTCATTTAAACATAACCAAATTAGCTCTAAGGCTATGAGAATCAACGTGTGATCATAAAATAGGATCCATAACACCATTAATTGCTAAATCAACAAAACAACATAAAATGGATCTAAATCACCAATTCATCAAGTATCACAAAAAGGAAATCACTTCCCAAGTACTATATTTTTGGATCTACCTAGAATCACAATCATTTGGATCTACCCAGAATGTCATTTGGATCTACCTAGAAAATATAATGTTTGGAACTACCTCGGAAATATAATGTTTGGATCCACCCACGAACAATTATATTTGGATCTACCCAAGGTTACTGTTGTTCGATCTACCCAGAATTACCACAAAATATTAGATCTACCATAATCACAAATATTGTGTTGGATCTACCTAAAAGTGCAGTAGTTGGATCTACCTAGAATCACAATATAGTTGGTCCGAAGGTCTAGTACTAGAAATAACAACGGTATGTGTCAAGAACTTACGATTAGTAACCCAGTGGTGATAACTATGTGTCCCATACCACACGTTCTCACTACTAGTTTACTATTTTCTCATCGATTCCACACTAGAAGCATTAGAGCTTCAAATCACCAAAACATCAATTCACATAAACATCAAATCTGCTTCGGTGAGACAGGTTTGTAATTAACCGATAGAATATACCTTTCTGTACCATACCAGAAGGCTTACCCTACCATTTGCTTACAAATGCATTATTCCAATTGGTGAAAAGTGTGCATTTGTATTCAAGGAAAATACTTGGTTTCTATAGCGGGTTTTAAATTAGTTTTCCGAAAATATTAGAAAAGGTTTTCTTTAGAACCATCCCTCTATAGCAGGGATAATATAAATTTTATATTTCTAAAAAACTTTAAAAAGTATATAATAAATATTTATTGATTTAGAATACCACTTGAAAACGTTTAATGTAAAACAACTTATAAAACATGCATGTGAACAACAGAACTGTAGAGCAGAAATCCATCAAAAACAACATCGATTCGGTACCCTAATCAAAGCTAATATTGGAACTCCATATTGGAGTTGATTGACACTTCCAACCCATCCATAAGCATCAACACAAATGGACTAAAACCATTCACAAATCGTCCGCAAAACTGGATGCAACTAAGCAATTAGGCCTACAACAACACCCTGCACAACCCATGAATACATGATCTTCCTCCCCTCAAAGGGGGCAGACACTAGGGTTTACCTCCCTCTGGCATAGGGTTGACCTCACGGTCGACCACCAATGCATAGGGGTCGACTCCCGCGAAGGGATTTACACAAAGTATAACCAGGGAGGCTACAAGGTGAAAACTAAGTTTGACTTCAGCTTTGGAGACATAAGTTAGAGTGCAAACAACAATGAAATGAATCCTAATTTTGCACGCAAAAAGACAAGAGTTTGTACAACAATACATAACAAGTTTGATGGTAATTCTTTGAGAATTGAGGGAAGCATTCTTTTTCAAAGTGGACACTAGACTTAGATAATCATAACAGGGAAAACATAAAACTTAAGCTACAAATTATTACGTATTTCATAGTTTTAGCACAGATAAACATACAATATCGTAAACAAGTAAGTGTGAGTCATACAACTCATCTTGGATTGGATTATAGACAAGATTCCTTTGATTTGGAGCTATAGAGAGCCAAATTGAAGCATATAGCAGCAAAAAGAAGACATGCAGCAATGCTAGTTTACCGTAACTACCTTCTTTGAGACTTGAGAGAGAATAGCTTGAAGTATTAATTGAGAGCACTATCTAATTAGTAGAGGAGAAGTTTTATTCCCTTCTCACAATGTTTTGAGTAAGTGGATTGATTTTTGAGGTAATTGGAGGCCATGGATTCTCAACATACAAAATAAGGAACAGTGAGGCTAAAGGAGAATGAAGATGAACATACTCTTCTTTGGTAAGGTTTTAGAGTAGATAAAATTTACGTCAAGCCCCTTATAGCATAAATACTTTTGCAAACCAACTTTTACTATTTACTTTCGGGTCTAACCTCTTTATTTTGAGGACAAAACCTCTAAAATTCTCATTATATAGTAAACACAAGATTGTGTTTAATTCAACAAAACCAAACACACACACATGATACACTAATTAAATTGTATTAAATTTTATAAAACACACACTATAATAAATTTCAAAACACCCTAACTAATGTTTTAAATATCACTTTTAACATTGCACATAAATATAATATGCTTGTCACAATAATTACTTTACTTATGAAAAACATTTATAAATTCACTAACACAGATACAAATATAAATTAGATTGTGTTTAATTTATAAAACACAAACATACCCATCACAGTAACTTTAAAAACCCTTAAACTATATTAAAATATTAATTCAGACACAACACACTAATATAAATATGTTTATCAAATAATTATCTTATCGTTTGAAACATCTTTATATGTATACAACAATGTTTACAGTCATCATTAGTTTAAGCAATTAAATCAATTAACGATAATTAATAATTCAAAAGTACAAATATTGATTTACAATCAATATTTATATTTTTAATATGGTAACAATCCAATTAAATATTGATATTGGCATTGATATTATTTTCATAATGAAAGCCACATATTTACTTATTAACAATTATTAACAAATCCAATGTTGCATCATTGTTTTAAATCTTCCAACATAGTTTAAAACACAATTCCCTATTTTATTGTGGCAAGAAACACTTCTTGCATTTGAAAACCCACACCATCAACTTAATAATTATCCCAACCAACAATTTGTCATTAACATTGAAAATATATTTTCCACTAAAATATTTATTCCCAATCAATATTATATTTTTTTAATATTTACTTTAATCAACAAGTTATGATTTATAAAAACGCATTGGAATAAATTACTTATTAAATTAAGAGCATATATTTTATTTCAAACACTCTAATTATGAAGACCACAATTTCTTCATTTCCTATTTTAAAACACTATACGAGTTTGATTCCCAAACTCGTATTTTATTCTTTTTCGATTAAAATATGGAAAACACACAATGGTCGATTTAGCCCGGGTACTCAAAAATTCGGGTTGTTCACCAATGTTAACCATGCGGCCCTAATGAAGGAGAAAACTAAAGAAAGAAGAGTGGGTTAGACATAAAGTTTGGTTATTGAAGTAATTTCTAGCGTGATTAAGCAAGATAAAGAAAATAGACTTAGCAATAGTTCTGATATCATTAGGAAATGTGTACGTGTACAACTTAGAATAATTTCTAAGGCAATTAGGTTATCTGTCTAGTTAACTGAAATGACTATTCGATTGTTTACACTATTCTACTACTACGAGAATCTAATTAGGATAAGTCTTCTTAATTTTACCTATTAGTTGGATCTTCCTATTTACCACCTTGTGGTAGCATGCCACTAATAAACATGCATCTACTAGCAAAAGATACAAACTAGAGCATAAACACAATAGCTAATTATTTCCCATAATTGATGTCCCAAAAGGATGGTCATCGCGGGTACACACTATCGTAGTGCCCCATCTCTTTGACTTATTATTTACTCTAATCTGCATAAGTGTGTCTGATCTTCTTGAGACCATCTATCCTCGACTGAAGGGGAATGTAGCCAAAAAAAGACCTCTAAATCAATATTCAAATTGGTGCTTCCAACTTATTCTTGTTCCTTTGACCACTTATTTACCATGATCAGACTAAGCGTGTCTGAACTTCCTGAGAGCATCAGTTTTCGACTGAAAGGGAATGATGTCATTACGGGTTCTGTCTAATAATCCATGTTTCTTTCCTTAGCCTAATCACATATATGAGCTCAATCTATTAGCTTTGTTCCTAGCCTGAACCTATGATATTCTACTTTTATCATAATAGGTTTCATTCTTACCTTTTTAATGTGATATTACATGGCTAAATAGTTCTTTGTTACCATCATAATATGTTCATTTTTCTCTTACTTCTTAAATTACAACACTTTTCCCAATTTATTGCAAATTCCTACTAATTTGCCTAGTTCAGTATGATTCCAATTTATTACAGATCAAATTCATATAAAAGTTTACTGTAAAATTAGTATTTTTTTTATTTAATTTGTATTTGTGAAGTTTACACATTTTATTATATTTCTCGTGCACAAAGAAAGGAATAAATTTGCATCTTTTAACTAACATTTACAGATCTGGGCATTTTTTTAGAACAAATGAAAATAATTGCAAAAAACTATAAATAGCTTAAAGGAATGAAATGTATGTTAAAGGGAAAAAGAATTAATTTTTTTTATAGAATTTAATTGAAAATACTATAAGAAATGGCAGAAAAAAATTAAAGTAAATAATTATAGAAAAAAGCTGTGAGAAAAGCTACAACTATTGAGAAACATGTTTCTTAAATTACTTAGTAATCTAAATAATTAAAACATTCACCTGTAGTCATTAGCTCTTTTGAACGCGACCTTTCCAGATCTTGTTCCTATGCCGATCATTTTTTTTTTCCACAAATCTCTTCCCAAAGTAATTTAATTCAGAGCTCTGCCTCAGGCAAAAGGAACCTAGAGAGAAAAAATTTGTGCTGTGAATGAATCGCTAGGTCTAGGGTCTTATTTATAGTGGAGATAGGGGATCCCACACCCTTAGTTTAGGTAATTTAATCTGGTCGAAACAAGTTACTTGTTCAATTTCATCCTTCAATTTACGAAAACAATGTTCTAGATCACACTCAATTGTGCAACCTCATGGCAAAATTATTACAATTTCACAAACTTATTTATTTTTTAATTAATTCTTTAACTAATTATTAATTAAATTTTACGGTTGTTACATTCCCCTCTTTTTAAAGGATCTCATCACTAAAATCTCTAAGAATGGATAAGTAATCACAACCAATGCCTACACCTATCTACTCAAACATCATCCACTGCATTCATTGTCCTTAACTTTTCTAAGCAGTTTATGTTTCTACGTAATAGTGTGGTGTATATGTCCCTAGCTAATGCAGAAGATTAGACCGTCTATTGATTCAGTCGATCGCTTTTTTATGAAAATACTCTCATGCTGGGTGTTCAAATATATGCAAATATCTTTATGATAATTGATAAGCCTACATACGTAGTATATCATTTTCCATATGCAACGACTGTAAGATAATCATTCACTTATATAAACCATGTAAATAAAGTAAGAATGCACACACATCCATATGCATATGCTTGATGTCCTGGTTTGCCGATCTCTAATAGTGCTTGATGTGTGTATATGTGTAAATTTGCATTTACTAGCAAGCACTTGCATCCATCACACATACATGTTATAACATGTTCGTAATCAATACTATCATTGATAGGTTTTGTCAAAATATCTACCCTCCTTAAGGATGCGAAAGATAAGTAACTAATCAAAGGAAATGCTAAAGATGGAAAATTCAAAATGTGACATCGAAAAGAAAATAATAGGAAATAAGCATCTTATCCTCAGCGTCCTACCTTGTTTCTTATCCGCTATCTCCCCATTATACTTTCACAAGCTTAACCACCTTGTTCCTTAGTTACTTCACCTTATGCCCTAAAAACCGAGTAGTCACACAATGATATGCTTCTTGCTCGTAATCCACCTTCTCTAGTGGATTGGGCTCAATTGCCTCTGCTAAATCATGTAAGCACTTGCTCAAGATCGAGACATGAAATACATCGTGAACTCCCGCAATCCTTTTTAGTAGTCTCACCCTATTTGTCATCCTCTATGCTCTGTCCACAACGGGGAACAGTCCAGTGAATTTGGGTGCGAGCTTTCCTAGCAAAATCAAATCTCATCACATTCATGAGAAGTGACACCTTAATGAAACCAAATCTTCAATCTCGAATTTTATATCTGTCCTTCTCTTGTCAGCATAGGATTTATGCATGTCTTGGGCCATCTTCATCCAAATCAATATTCTCTGAAGTTTCCCTAACTATATGTGGCCCAAGTAGCAGCCAATTTAAACTCTCCCACCAATATAAAGGTTTTTTGCATAGTCTTCCATGGAAATATTCAAAGGAGTCATCCCTATACTCGTCTGGAAACTATTATTGTATGCAAACTCTATCACGGGTAGGTGATCCTTCCAAGTTCTTCCAAAGATTAGGATGCACGATCTCAACAAATCCTTAGGACTCTATTCGCCCTCTATGTCTGCAAGTGATAGACCATACTCAACCTTAGCTAGGTCCCTAACGACTCTTGTAGGCTCTTCCTAAACTCATTAGTAAAGACCGGGTCTACGTCGCTCACAACACTAGAATGTATATCGTGAAGCCGCACAATCTACCTAACGTATAACTATGCAAACCAAGATGCAATCCTCTTACTCTTGACGGAATGAAATGAGTACACATCATTAATCTATCCACAACCACCTAAATATTTGTAATGTCCTTTCTAGATCAGGGCACCCCACCTATGAAATCTATATATATACTCTTCCATTTCCACTATGAAAAATTTATTGGTTAGGACAATCCATCAGGCTTCTATTGCTTGTTCAGACTTTCTAGCAAACTACATACTTACCCACATACTCAGTGACATCTTTCTTCATTTTGCTCCAATAAAACATGCTCTTCGCTTCTTACGCACATGCTCAATGACATCCTTCTTCATTTTGCTCCAATAAACCTCTCTCTACATGACCCTATATATTTTATCACCATCGGGAAAGATGATCATCTTCGAATGGTGTACCCCTATAAGTATCGCGCTCACTAAGTCATCTGTGCAGAGGACATAGTGTCTTCCTTCTCTCCCTAGCCAACCCTTACTATCTACAGATTGTTGGAGAAGCCTAGAAGCCTCTCCTCTTCCAATTCGATTAAAAATATCCTTAAGCTTTAAAACCTCTTGCTGCCTCAGGCCAATCTGCTCCATAAGAGTAGGCTGAAACTCTAATGATGCTAATAATCTGAGGATATAGTCTGTTGAGGTCTTAAAATCAAAAGTAGAAATGAACTCCAATCTTTCCCATTCCACGAGTAGAGGACTCAAAGATGCCCTCTTCCTTCTTAATGCATCAGCATCCACATTCCCCATACCGGGGATATAGGATATCTCAAAATCACATGTTGCTAGGAACACTATCTAATGTTGCTGCTGTAAATTTAATTCCTTCTACGAAAATAAGTACTTCAATGACTTGTGATCTTTATGAAGCTCGAACTTCTCTTAAAGAAGGTAATGTCTCCAAGACTTAAGCACAAATACCATAGCAGCCAACTCCAAGTCATGGGTAGGGTAGTTCCTCATATAGGTCTTGAACTATCTGCACCAATATCTTACTACCCTCCCTTATTGCATCAATGCTACCCTAGGCTAGTACCACATGCGTCGACGTAAACTATAAATGTTTTAGAACCATCTAGAAGTACTAATATTGATGCACTGGTAAGAACTCTCTTCAGTCTTGTGAAGGAATCCTCACAATCTACATCCCACACGATTATAAATTTTTTCTTGGTAAGGAAGGTATGCGAGGATATAAACTTCCTATAATACCCCAATAAATGGAGAAAGTGTTTCACTTCAGTGGCTTTCTTGGTAGCATTCCAATCTTGCACCACCACCACCTTAGCGAGATCTATTGCCAACGCTCTCTGGAAAACATGTTCCCGAAGAAATGCTCTTCCTCTCTCCAGAAATGACACATAGAAAATTTCTCTTTCTCTTTCGAAGAGCATAAAGATCCTTCTCAAGGTGAATAGCATGCTCCTCTTTGCTCTTAGATAATACAAGAATGCCATCAATAAACTCTACTAAAACTTGTTTAGAACATCATGGAAAACCCTACTTATAAGGTCCACAAAATATGCTGGGGCATTGGTCATCCCAAATGACATAATTACCCACTCGAAGAATATGTTTAGTGTCTCAAATGGTGTCTTGTCAGTGATGTCCTCTGCTACCTGAAGCCGATGAAAATCAATGGCTAAATCTAACTGGAAAAATACTGAAGCTTAACTAACTGGGCAAAGAGATCATATATCTGATGGAATGGGTAATGGTTCTTCTTTGTGAACTTATTTAACTCTCTTTACTCCTCACAAAGTTGAATAGAACCATCCATCGTTGTCGCAAAAATGACAGCACTCCCTGCTTAGATATGCTACGCCAAATGAAGTTCTTCTCCAAAATCTCACATATTTGCTTACTCGACACCTTTCTTTCCCTCAAAGAATATGTCTAATGGGCAGTCCCACAGGTTTGGCGTTGTCACTCATATAAATCCAAAAATCATTTTCTTTCTTGTGAGGCACCCATGCACCTCCATAACTAAGTTTGGGAAGCTTCTAACAACGGGAACTAAATCGGTATCACCTATCGATACATCAAGGGAATAAAAGAAACTCATACGCCTTCAGGTCATAAGAAATTTGAAAGGTTTACTACATTTCTATAACCATACAACTCTCCTCTTGTAGTCAAAGATTGCTCGTACATAGCTCATTAATCCATCCTTAAGATCATCTCTATCCAAAAAAACCAGATTGTAAGCATCACAATCAAACTCTACCCTTAGTATTATAATTTTTAGAACCTTACCAATCATCAAAAAATGGTTCAGTCCTCTTACGTGGTTCAAAGCAGCTATAGAATCTAAAGCTAGAAAAATACTCAAGTGCAAACAATTGATTAATGATATAGCAATGAAGGAATGTGATGCTCCTAAATCGAAGAGTATATGATTAGGAAAATTATAAATGGGAATCAAACCTTCTACTATGATTTCCTACCTCTGTCATGCCTACTACTAGATGAAGTCATATCCAAGACCTAAATCTTAGCAGCCTATGCACCAGCCCTCTTTGCTTCACCAAATCTCTAAGGATAAGCTCTATTAAGAAGTCTAGCCAGGCCACAATCATAAAACTTGCCTCTTATTGTATCTCTCTGTAGTCCTTAGCAGGGTGACCGGATATCCCATGGTCATTGCATTAAATATCTTTCTGAATCATTCCTCTTTGGTGACCCCAACATTTTTTGTGTTGTTTCCCTTCTTAATCTTCCACCATTATTTCTTTGGATAAGCTAGTTTTGGAACTACCTTACACTTTTTAACCTCATCTTTGCTAACCTCAAACATCAACGCCATCTAGACTTAAGACTTGAATGTCACTGCCATTGCTACATGTGTCAATGTCAACCCTTAGAGGGGACGGTCCAATCCTTTAGCAAACTTAAGAGCTTCCTTATGAGGTGTATTAACCAATTCTAGACTGCACCTTGATAATTCATTAAATTGACTGATATAATATTTTACCAAAAGATCTCCTTATCTCAACTGAATGAACTTCTCCATCTAAAAACCCTTTTCGGCTTGGGATAAGAACCTCCTCTCGATTCTCCCTTGAAATTTATCTGAATACATAGGCCCAGACTTAGCCTCTGCCACTTCCCACCAGCAGGTAGCCTCATCCTTCAGTAGCCATGAATCAGGCAGAACTTTATCTCTATTAACCACTGCATAAGACTAAATATTATTTCTGTACTCCATAGCCAAGTCCATGCCTTTAAAGATGCCTCAGTTCCCAAGAATGGCTTACTACTAAGTTAAAAAAATCCTTGCAAATTCTAGAAAATTCAACCGTCGTTGGTGGACAAGCGAGGGCTCTGCCGTTGTGTGTTGGATCCAACACATTGTCTTATGGCGGGTCTATTGGTGTCATGGCTTGAAGATACCAACGGAATTAGGCTGTAAATGCAATGACCCTAGTAATATTACGGTCATCTTCCATACTGTGCGAGTGAAAAGATGGAGGTCAAGATTTGAAGGAATCAAGAAAAGATTTTTCTAGACTTAAGGGGATAAAACTTTATTTTCAAAATTGTTTTTATTTTAAAAAATATTTTACTTCTAAAACATTTTGTTTGGAATCATGTAACCTCAGACTCTAATACCAAATGTAGCACCCCGAAGCCTTTAGCATCCCTCATAATAGGGTTATGCCAAAGAATGTGGATAATTATAGGTATAAAGAAACTAATCACAAAGACCATGATTCATAAGATATGAAAATAAATATAGCGAAAACATTTAAATTAAAACATAACTACTTATTTCAAATGCCATTTTACGTTGTAGATAAATTAAAACATTACTAATTAAAACATAACTTAGAACAATTTTTGAGGTAATATGGTTATCTGTCTAGTTCAAGCTGAAATGACAGCTTGATTATTTGTGGTGTTCTACTGCAACGAGAATCTAATTGGGATAAGTTTTCCTAGTTCTACCCATCGATCGGCTCTTCCTACTTGCCATCTCGTAGTAAAGTGCCACTGGTAAAATTACATCTACCAGCAAAAGAAATGAACTAGTGCATGGACGCAGTAGAGAATTATATAACCTAATCGATGACTTGCACGCACGATCATCACCAGTACACACTATCTTGACACGCCATGTGCTTGACCTCTTATTTACCATAATCTGCACAAGCATGCTTGATCTTTCTCAGTCCATCAATGCTCGACTGAGTGGGAATGCAGTTGGCCTCAATTCCCATTAACCAATATTTTAATTTTCACTCCCAGCCCATCCTTGCTCTTTTGGCAACTTATTTACCTTCATTTGTATAAGCATACCTGATCATCCTTAGATCATCAGTCCTTGACTGAAACTGAATGTTACTTGTATGGGTCCTATATGACCATCTACGTTTCTTAACTTAGTCGAATCCCATATCTAAGACAAACCTGTTGACTTATTTCTAGATTAGGCCTATGATATTCTACTTTTATCATAATAGTTCTCATTCTTTTCTTTTTATTATGACATTAATAAATCAAGACAGTTCTTAATTGCCATAAAAATATGCTCAATTTTCTCTTACTTCTTAAATTACAATGCTCATCATAATTTGCTGCATATTCCTTTAAATTTGCCTAATTCAGTCTGGTTCCTTTCTTATTGCAGAACTACAATTTATGCAATTTTTATTCTATTTCTAACGCGCAAAGAGAGGATTAAATATGTGTCTTTCAACTATAATTTATACATCTAGGCACTTTTAAGAAGAAATGTAAATAATTGCAGGAAACTATAAATAGCCAAAGGGAATGAAATAACTATTAAGGGAAAAGACTGAAAAACAAACTTATAGAATTTAACTAAAAAGAAACTGTAAGAAAAGGTTGAATAATAATTACAAAAAGAAACTTATACAAAAACAAAAAGCCTTATTTCTTTTAATTACTTAAAAATATAACTAACTACAATACTCGTCTGTAGTCCTTAGCACTTGTGCATGCGACCTTCTCAAATCCTGTCCCTAGGTTGATTATAAATATTTTTAGTTTTACAAATCTATTTCAAGAGAAAACAAAATCAATTTAGGGCTTTGCCTCCGGCAAAAAGAACTCAAGATTTGTTTGTAAATAAATAGCTTTGTCTAGGGTCTTGTTTATAGTGGAGTTAGGGCATCTAAGGTCGTTAGATTAGTTGATTTAATCAGATCTAGACACATTTCTAATTCAATTTCAGCCTTCTGATTATGAAAACAACGTTCTAGATCACATGAAAGAACTTTTAAAACATTATCAGCTTGTACTTGGATGACTTCTCTCTAAGGCATTTTGTTGGTCGACCCACGCTCCCTAATGGGTCCACCTACGGTTCAACCCGACCGAAGCATAGGTCGACCCTTACAGGTCTTTTTTCATCTATTTTGAATTTTTTTTGGATTATTATATCATTTTTTAATATTGTTTCTTTGAATACTTTTTTATATGAACTCGAATTTTGATAAGTTATGTATGTAAATTGCTCAGAAAATTGTCATGAACTCAATGATGCAACTTTCAAAGCTAAATTCTAATAAATTCAAAAACTTATTTATTTTCTAATTAACTCTTTAATTAATTATTACTTAAATTTTAGGGTTTTCAAAGACATTTTAAAAACTTTATTTATTTCTTACTTTGATTGGTTACGACTTGCATGAAAAATGAGTATATTTACATGAATCATAAAAGGGTTATTTATACATACCTAATACCCTAATGCATATTTAGCGTGCTATATAAAATGTCCTTGAGATAACATAGCTCCAAGTAATCATTAGCTTTTAACTAATCCTTCACTAATTCCTCTTTTGATTTGTTTTATGTTAAGTATTAGGTAGATTGGCTCCTTCTTGTTATGGGAATTAATTAATTTCTTCATGTATTTGGGCTTTAACTCTTGTGTATGCATATATCTTCATGTGGCTTCTTCCTTTTGGACTCATTTTTCATAATGCAAAATAAAAATGTCCACGTAAATTTTCTTTAAATTGATTCATACATAAAATGACTCTATCATCCTTATGAAAATGAGTGAACAATGACTTGAAAATACATTTAATTTTGGTTTAAGACTTGTAAAAATGCCATAATATGACATATTAAGTAAAAATAAGCATTTTCACCGCATGAGGCTCATGTTTGGTTTGTTATGGATTGAAATTTGGATGGAAGTGATAGGTTGTGGGTTAGAAGTCGAGGAGGAGTTGCAGTGTGTTGTGCAATTTTGGTTCGTGGTAGTCTTGAATGTTGATGATAGCGAGAGATTGAGGGAGAGTGATGAGGTTGTCTTGTGATCGAGACATGGCCAATGGTAGCTCCTTGAGGCATAGTTTCGGCTGATGATGAGTTTTTTGTATGACAGAATTGTTTAAAGAGAAGTTTTGTATTGTGCACTGAAAAATGTAAGAATTTTTTTAACAAGTTTTATATGTAAAAGTAGCAGTTTTGGAAACAGCATGTAACAGAGAAAATAGGAGATGGAAATCAGATTGTATAAAGCAATGAGAGAAGAATATACGAGAAAAAAATCAAAATGGTCAAAAAGAAAACCTTTGGAATGAAACTGAATGTTTTAGCAAATGATTTTATTTTTTTAAGAAAAGAAGAACACATAAAAGAAATTCAAATTACCCTAAAAACGAACTATAAATGCTTTGTCAATGCAAATAAAAGCACAATTGAGATGGACAAAGTGCATTACAAACAATCTCATAAAAATGAAAACAAAAGCAAACGACTTTTTTTTTTCAAATAAAAACAAAGAAACAAACAAATGCACAATTTTTAAAACGAAAAACAAAGCGATCACTAGACAAAAACAAAAGACATACGAAATGAACCACTAATAATTGAATAAAATCAAAAACTAACAAAAAACACATAAGTTTTTTTTAGAAATTAACACAAATGAGAAGAAAATTAATCCAAAGAGTAAATTTTATATTAATAAACTACTGCTCGGCCGCGGCACTGAAAAAATAATTCAAATGGTAATTTATATTGATTAGAAAAAACCACTGGGTTCATATATTGTTATAAAGCAATAAGCGCACAATGTATTATCGTAATACGTATATGAATACGAGTCGGTCCATAGGGAAAGTTTTAATTTTTGAAATTACTTAACTAAATTATAACAAGTTTTGAGATCGTGTTAACTAATTAATTTTTTTAACAAAAACTAAAAAATGGTTGAGAGTTAACCATGGGACTAGCGAGAAATTTAAATGCAAATTCACTCTCATGATTGAACAAGTCAACATATAATAATTTTATAATCTTTTTTTTTTTTTTACTTTTTGTGTAATCTATGGGTGTATTTATGATAACCATGACCTAATTATGTTGTTAACTAACACAACTTAAACCATCAAACTATAATATACCCTCTAATCCACTTACATGCATTCATGAAAACAACAAGAAATTGAAAATAAAATTTATTTTAAGCATATTCTATTTACTATTGAGTTAATAATATAGGGATTTGGATTTTGAATCTCAACTTAGTTGTCATAATCATATGTTGATGGAGAGGTAATTTGCATTTATGTTTGACTAAGAATTACCTATACAGCTGAACAAATATACAAAAGCATTTAACTTTGCATTAAATAGAAAAAGAGATAAATTAAATCACTTATGTTAGTTTTGGTAACGACTAATGAGAGCATCATTAACTTTAAATTAAAGAGGTTTAACTACTCATAATTGAATACATGTTAGCATAAGTAGATTTGAACATAAAATGAGAAGAAGGAAATAAGTATGGAATACAAAAAACTAATACACTTCCACAAAAGAAACTAAACTACTTTCATAAGAAGAATATAAAGCATAAAATGAACATAAGCATAAAAAGAATTTAAAATAAAATAGCAAGAAATAAAAGACATAAAAATAAGAAGAGGTCCAAGAAGCCATAAAAAAAAAGCTTAATTAATTTCTCGCTTTGATTTGTTATAACTTGCATGAAAGAAGAGTATATTTACATGATAGAAAATAAAATAGAAGTAACAAAATTGAAGAGAAGTTTTATTATTGGTAAATTGTAACTATTAAGATAATACAAATTGTATATAGAAGTCCCCTATTTATAATACAAGAAATAAATGTAAATATGCTTGAATAATAGGAATGTGACCGTTGCATTGTTATAATAGGCATGTGACCGTTGCATTGTTATAATAGGCATGTGACCGTTGCATTGTTATAATGAGCATATGGTCGTCGCTATGTTATAATGGGAATGTGACCATTGCATTGTTATAATGGGCATGTGACTGTTGCTTTCCCATTATTCCTTCTTTCCTTTATTACCGCCCCTCAAATTAGGGTTAGGTTTTGCTGCCCTAATTTGCCGAGAAACATTCCATCTTTTACTTTGTATTTGTTTGCAATTCTTCAATTCCAAGTGTTTCTCTAAATCTATGAAATTTTTTAGCTAAAAGAGATTTTGTAAGCATGTCAGTCCTCTGATACTAAGATGGAATGTGATTCACTTGTAGATTCTTCTTTTGGACTTGATCTCGAACGAAATAAATATTGATTTCTATGTGTTTGGTTTGATTATGCTGAATAGGGTCTGCTGTCATGTAGATTGTGCTTAGAGTATCACACCAAATTATAGGGTTCTTGGTAAATGATAGTTTTAGTACCTTTAATAATGATTGCAACCATATGATTTTTGCTATAGTGCTAGCAACACTCCTATACTCTGCTTCCGTACTAGATCCCGAGATGGTTGTTTACTTTTTAGAACACCATGAAATAAGACTTTCTCCTACATAAATACAGTAACCATAAACTAAATTTCTATCGTTTATATCTATAGCTCAGTCTGCATCTGAGTATGCAATAATGCTTAAGTCTCTGCTGTCTTTTTAGTGATATGCCAAAGTTGATTGTTGCTTTTAAATATCTAAGTATTCGTTTTGCTGTTGTCCGATGATCGCTTTTGGGTTCCTGCAAAAATTGAGACACTTTGTCAACACTAAAAGAAATACCAAGTCATGTTATAGTAGCATATTGTAATGCTTCTACAACACTCATGTATTATTTAATATTTAAGATAGCTTCCCTCCTGTTCTTTGATAAGTGCCGGTTTAAGATCATAGGAGTTGGTTAACCATTTGCTTCAATCATATTTGTCTTGTTTAGAAGCTCTACAATGTACTTTCTTTGACAGAGATGAATTTTTTTTATCAGATTTCCTTTTGACTTCTATTCCAAGAAAATAAGATAAGTCACCCAAAGCTTTTACTGAGAACTGATTGTTCAAATAATTTGCCAATTTTCTTATTTCAGTTTCACTACTGTCTGTAATAATTAAATCATCCACATATATTAATATACAAGTGGTAGATGATTCACTGATTTTTGTGAGTATATAGTGATGTATCAGATCTGGTCGGTGAATAGCCTAGTGTTGTTAAACTTTCTTTTATTCTTTCAACCCATACTCTAGGTGCTTGTTTCAGGCCATAAATTGCTTTATTTAGTTTGCATACCAATGTTGGATCTTGTGTATAGCCTTGTGGTTGTTGCATGAATATCTCTTCATTTAGATTTCCATTTAAGAATTTATTGTTGACATCTAGCTGCTTGATTTTCCAATTATTGCTTAATGCCATAGTAAATATAAGTCTAATTGTTGAGGGTTTTACCACTAGTGAGAAAGTTTCATTATAATCAAAACCAAATTCTTGTGTGAACCGCTTTGCAACAAGTCTTGCTTTATATCTATTGATGGACCCATTTAGATTCTTTTTCTGTCTGTATACCCACTTGCATCCAATTATATTCTTGTTGCTTGGTGGATTTACAAGTTCCCATGTACAGTTGTTCATCAGTGCTTGATATTCTTCATCCATTGCCTTTCTCCATTCTTTGTGTTTCATTGCTTGTTGATAACTATTTGTCTCTTCCTCCGTAGTGACTGCAGTATAAGTCTTTGGTTTGAATATGCCCTTTTTTTTCTAGTTATCATTGGATGTCCAGTTTGATGTTGTGGTGATTGAGTTGGTGAGTCATTTTGTCTGCTGCTAGTATTCTGATTGCTCCCATTGCTAGTTTCTTCTCTTATTGCTTCTAATTGCCTTCAACTTGATTCTACAGGTGATTGAATGACATGGGTAGTTTGCTCTGGCAAATCATCACTAGTTTCACTATCACTGTAGTGACCTTTAGAGTTACTACTAGCAACCTTCTCACCATTCTCTTGATGCCATGTGTCAGCAATACATTGCAGATCAGGTATACTAATCTTTGAAATATATATTTTGGTTATGGTTTGTAAATCTGATCGGCTATAAAGAAAAATACTTTCTTAGAAAATAACATGTCTGCTTGTAAAAATTCTACCAGACTTGTCTATACATCTAAATGTTGTGCGAGAAGATTGCATGAATGCGGAAGCACAATAAACAGGATCTAGGTTTGCCAATTAAACATCAATCTAATCTGATATCGATTATTCTATTACATCAACAAAATAGTAAATAACTATAACAGAGAAACAAAGAGACACACAACATTTATACTGGTTCCACTATCATCGAGATAGTGTACGTCCAATCCAAAAAAGAGATATTTTGTTCCATAAGAGAGAATTACAAGAGATTACAAGTATAAGAGTTTACGTATCTTAACAAGAAGAGACACCATTGGGGATCACTGGCTCCATGCCAGGATGGGTTTACAAAGAAGTCTACCCCTCAATGTATAGCCAGTGCAAATCTATGTGATTAATCACTTAAATTACCAACATATGGTAATATAATAATGGAGGCTAACTATCATAGCAACAAATGTGCAAACACAGAAAGTAAATCAATCCCTTTCCTTAGGGTAAATGGAAGAAATTAATGTTTGCATTTATTTCTTTCCACCTCATGCAAACGCAATCAATTAATTCAGGCTTTCCATATTAAAAAAATGTTCACTTTCCATCTATTTGTGATTTTGTATCACCTAAATTTAACACTATACCCTTTTTGATTATTGCAATAGCCTATAAATGTGTAAGGTTTAGATCTATAGTCAAGTTTATGATTATTATAAGGTCTTAGGTAAGGGAAACATAGACAACCAAGTGTTTTTAGACTATTGTAATCAGGTTTCACATTGAATAGATTTTGTAGAGGTGTTCTGTCTTTCAGTACTTTAGTGGGCATTCTATTTATTAGATACACAACACTACTGAAAGCATAAGGCCAAAATTTTAGTGGCAAGGATGCTTAAGCTAGCAAAGTTAAACCTGATTCAACTACGTATTTATGTTTTCTTTCAAATATACCATTTTGTTCAGAAGTATAAGGGCATGTTACTTTGAGTATATTACCCTTATTCTTAAAATAATCAGTTAGAGGTTTGTATTGTAATCCTCCATCTGTCTATATACATTTAATTTAACAGTTTACTTGGTTTTCAAACGTATTGATAAAATTTATGACAACACCTTTAGTATTAGACTTAGCTTTCAAGAAATGTATCCAAGTATAATCATCCACAAATGATACATAATATTTACACCCATAATCAGAAAATATAGAAGATGGTCCCCAAATATCAGTGGTAATTAATTGACCAGGTTTGGAATACACAGTTAATGAATTAGAAAACTGTAACTTGTGACTTTTTCCCATTTGATAGTAAGTACATACATAAGGCAATTTTGCAGGAATAAATTTTATTTTATTATCATTAAGAATTTTGTTTACAATACTAGCACTAGGATGACCTAACTTATAATGCCATAGATCAAAAGTGTTTCTAATCTGAGTTTCATCAGTTATATCAGTCATATTACATTGTGGGTGATCATTGACAATAGAATTGTAATTGTTGAGATTGAATTCATAGAGTCCCTTCACAGCATTACCTTTAGAAGAATTTCCTTAGTTAGTATGTCTACAACTACATAGTATATTGGGAAAATTTCAAAGTAAACATTGTTATCCCTAGCAAATTGAGACACACTAATCAGGTTTTTCTTAGTGGTGGGAACTCTTAATAATTTATTCAAAAATAATTGCCTATTACTAGAAATACTACTTGTTCCAGTATGAGATATCTTAACACACTTACCATTGCTCTTGCTTGTTGTTTGATTACCTTTGTATTCCTTATTCCCTAGATTCATGTTATTCAGATTGTTTGTAATATGATGGCTAGCTCCTAAATCTGGGTACCATGTATCATCTTGAATACGATCAGCTCTGGCTTGTTCATTCTGATTTCTTGTGTTGCCAGATTGATTAGGTGTATCTTCTTGTCCATACGCTATATTAGCAGTGAACTTGTTCCTTTGATTTGTACTGTTGGCTTGACTTGCTGAGTAGTTTGAGTTGTACCTGAAATAACATTTGACAGTAATATGTCTAACCTTCTCACATATTTGGCACTTTGGTTGATTATTGTTGTTGCTCCGGCATCCTCTTTCTCTGCAACCTCTGCCTCTAGTGGTGGGGTTGCTTCTTTGAGTTTTCTTGCTTTTAATCCTAGCTTCATGTGCAAGAAGAATTGAATGAACTTCATCAAGTGAGGAGAATTTGTATTGTGAGGAAATTATGGCTTCTACAACCTCAAACTCTTCACTTAGGTCATTGAGTATGGTTAGGACTTGTTCAGAATCTTGCACTTTGTGACCAATAGCTTCTAACACGTCGCAGATAGATTTAATTTTGCTCAAATACTCTCTCATGGTAATGTTGTCTTTGATTATTTTTTGCAATTGCCTTTTATAAAACATAACTTTTGCAGTTGACTAGTTGTTGAAAGCTCTTTCTATTGTTGTCCATATCTCATTAGCACTTTTGCAGCCAATTACATATGGTAGTGACTTTTGATTGATAGAAGATAGTAACCATGAGCTCATTAATCGATCTAGCCTATGATATTTCATGTATTCTTCATTGGTGACTATTTTGCCTTCTTGATCAGTAATGAATTTTGGTGGAATAGACAAGGTCCCCATGATGAATCCTTCAAGGCCATACCCTTGAATTGCGGTTTCAATCTGAAGTTTCCATAGTAAGTAATTGTCTTCATCTAATTGTACTATAATTAGTTGTGATTGTGGACTAATTACAGTTTTGGTGAGTTTGCCTACGGCTACAAAGCTCTCAATTGTTCTAGTAGCATTGTCTGAAGCTGATGAAGCAGTGTTAGTAGTCACGATGCTGAAAAAGATTACTCAAAACTCTTTCAAGGTGAAGAAGAGATGGATCGATGGATGTTAAGCTTTAGTGAAGCTTTAACACCATGTTAGAAAGTAAAATAGAAGAAATAAGATTGAAGAGAAGTGTTATAGTTGTTGAATTGTGATTGTAAGATAATACAAAATGTATATAGAAGTCCTCTATTTATAATACAAGAAATGAATGTAAATATGCTTGAATAATAGGAATGTGACCGTTGCATTGTTATAATAGGAATGTGATTATTGCATTGTTATAATAGGCATATGACTATTGCATTGTTATAATGAGCATGTGGTCGTTGTTATGTTATAATGGAAATGTGACCGTTGCATCGTTATACTGGGGATGTGACCTTTGCTTTCCCATTATTCCTTCTTTCCTTTATTATAACATGAAACATAAGAGGCTTATTTATACATGCCTATACCCTAATATATGTTTAGCATGCTATCCAAAATGCCCTTGAGATAGCACAACATCCAAGTAATCATTAGTCTTTAATTAGTCCTCCACTAACTCTGTTTTTTTCTTTTGATTTTATTTACATTAAGTAGTCGGTAAATGAGCTCCTCCAGGTTGTAGGAATTGATTTGTTTCTTTATTCTTTTGGACTTTTACACTCGTTATGCATCCTTCATGTAGCATCTTCCATTTGAACTCATTTTTCTACAAAACAAAATAAAAATGTTCAAGTAAATTATCTTTAATTAATTCACGTACACAAAATGGCTGCATCGTTCTTGCGAAAACGAGTGAATAGCGACTTTGAAAATATATTTAGTTTTTGTTTAAGACATAAAACACTCAAATATTACATGTACTTATTAGAATTAAGAAATAAGTATGTGCGTAAAATATGCATTTTTACGTGCACATCACTTAACATCTAACCAAGTTAACTTTAAAAAATGAAAAGTTTGAATAGGCATCGAAGTGCAAAGAATCTTCCCTAGCTGTAGAAGAGGTTAATTGCTGTTCCAGTCTTAACTATTATAGACGAAAGTTGTGGATTGGTCATATATATAGATATTTAGGGAGAAGGCATAAAAGCAGTACTCATGCAGCAAGGAAAGATCATTGCTTACACAAGAACACAAATGATAACACACGAACAAAATTATGCAATGCACGACCTGGAGTTATTAACTTTGATGTTTGCACTTAAGTTATGGCGACACTGTTTATTGGGTAAGAATTTCTCAAAGTTTACCTATATAAACTTTGGAATAACAAATCTTTGAAATATCTTTTCACTCAAACGGATTTGAATATGAGATAAAATGTTAGCAAGAATTTCTCACATCTTACGATCTAGATATTCTTTACACTCCCAGGAAGCAAACGTAGTAGCAGATGCATAGGGCAGAAAGCATGTTGTTATAGCTTATTTAGTGGTAACACCAACCCTTTTGGAGATGAATGCTAATAAGAAAAAGGGAGATGCAAACATGAGAAAGATCCTCAATGATATTAGCTGAATTTTGAAATTGATGAGAAAGGAGTGTTGAGAAACAAGGAAGGATTGTGTTTCAAATGTGGATAACTTACACCAAGAAGTACTAGCAGATGCCATCATTCAAAGTTGAATATCCATCCAGGGGTTAGCAAGATGGAACGAGATGCAAAAAGAACATTTTGTTATATAAGTGTAAAATGAGATATCTTCATACGTGACAGATAAATAATTGCTAACAAGTCAAGAGAGATTAATGGAAAGTTTTTGGATCATTCCAACTGCTTAAAGTTTTGACATGGAAATGAGATCAGATATCGGTGGATTGTTTCGGTCAAGCGAAGGAAATGAAAGCACTGATTTATCATAGATTAATTAACCAAGAGTGCATATTTTTTTTGTTAAAATTCTACTAAAAGTGCAGCAAGTCTAGCTAAGATATATATGAAATAGAGAGTGATTACGTGGTGCTCCAAGTAGTACCGTCACTAATAGAAATCCTATCTTTGCAAGAAAATTTTGGGAAGAAATGCAAACGACTCTAGGAATGAAGCTAAATATTTGCATTGCATAACATCCCTAGACAGATAGACAAATACAGAATGTGAATCGAGTATTAGAAGACCTTCTAAGAGGCTGTATCTTAGAATTCAAAGGATAATAGGAAAATTTTCTTCATTTTGTATAGTTCTCCTATAATAATTGCTACTAGGCAAGCATTGCATGGAATCATATAAAGCACTATATAACCATCATTGTAGATCCCCTCCAAGTTGGATTTAGATAAAAGACTGATTGGTGCTTGGCTCAAAAATGATCGTAGAAGCTTCAAAAATGATAAAGGAAATAAGGAAGAAAATAAAATAAGCCTATAGCAGGAAAGAGAATTATGCCAATCAAAGGTGTAGAAGTTGAGTGTTCTATCAAATGCGATGAATTCCTGAAGATCTATCCAATTAGGGAAGTGATAATATTTAGCCATACAGGAAGGCTGCCTCCTCGAATATCAAACCTTATCCCATCCTTGAATGGATTAACCCTATATTTTAATGAGTATTTACCAGAAAGATTATCAAGTATGCATAATGTCCTCCACATAGCTCACCCACAAATCTATGTGCATCACTCCAAGAAAATCATTAAGTCTACTGCTCAAGAAGACTTAAAGGTGGAACTAGTTATAAGAGGACCAGACTGAATCACAGATCATGATGAGAAACAATTGAAGAGGAAGGTTGTCAGATTAGTCAAGGTCCAATGGAGTGGCGATGGGAAGGATTGTACTTTAGAAAAGCAGGAAAGGATAAAGAATGCATATTCCGAGCTTAGTATTGTATGGAGCTAGTTTATACATTACTTGTGATAAAAGAACTAGTCGTTATATATCACAGTATATAAAATAAATATTCTTCTTTATTTATCTTCTTCTTTTTACATTGAGGATGAAATTATTTTAAGAAACAGAGAATGTAACAGCCTACAAATTAATTGACTTTTATTGAGGGAATTTAAAAAAAAATTAAACTAATGAAAATATAAATTATTTTGAAAATTTAAAGTGATAAGTATCGAGGTAGATTATAAGTAATCATATATAATAAGTTTTGAAAATAGAATATACTAGATTTGAAAATATAGGAAAAGATGATATCACTTTATCATATAATGCCAATAATTATTAATTAATATAGTTTTAATACAAAAATGACCAGGTTTTAATTATTTAAAAGTTATAGGAAAATAATTTTCAAATTTCATTTACATAAATAAATATTTTGACCGAAAACTGAAAATATGACCTGTTGAGGATCCCTGATTCTCAATAGTTTGATAGATGGAAGTTTAAACAAGTTTTTAACAAGGTGAGACACACGTACACAGATATATACACACACACGCATGTGTGTGATAGCATATGCATGTAAGGTTAAAGAGGAGGTTAATTAACATAAGAAATATTAGGAAAACGAAAGCATAAAGGAACAAAAAGAGGTTACTTTTGATATAATATTACATTACCTCTTACACACCACATACTACTACAAACCCATACTTTGTCCATAACATACCTTTATATAAGTACTAGGCATTGAGAGAGGGGAGTTCAGCCGAATGCAACGTAGGAGAGAGAGGAGGTCTTGGATAAATTTCCTATACATATTTTAATCACCTCCTTTTTTGAGCTCATGTATCTCTCTCATTTCTTGATTTTGATTTGGATTTATATAGTCGGTCCATTGTATTGATTTTATGGAATCTATTTTGATGGGTTTTATAAATGATGTTTTCAGATTAATTGTGATGATAACTCATCTGTTATTATCAAGGTTTTAAACCTCGGATATCGGTTGCGTTTCATCTCGGGGATTTTATAGAATTGATCTCGTATCGGGGGAGATCTCAGACGATATTAGTCTAACCCAGGAGTTCGTCTCAGATCTCCATCTTGGGTTCGAAAGTTCATATCAAAACAATCTCGGGGTACATATATATGTTAAAAAATGTTATATTTTTACAAAATGATTTTTATGAATGCTATTAAAAACATAGTAACTTAAACTTGAATTACAAAATACCTTTATTATTCTTTATTTTGCCAAAGATCATTCATACTCTAATCATAATATGCTTAAAACAGAAATATTGTTAGATATAAAACATTAAAAGGATCCAAAACATTAAAAAAATAAATTAAATAGACAATAATATACATAATTTCATATGTAACATGTATTTGAAAAAGATGAATATAAAAATCATAAGCACTGTAGAACATATTTAAACATACAGTATGGTCATTTAACATGCAACATGTAAAATAATAAAAGACTATCGTGGCTAGATTTGAATTTTTTTAATTATTGTTCTAGTTCAGACATATATTTAAATTTTAACGAAATAAACTAAAATCTAGGACGATATCCCAGTATTTCGTCTCAGTCGATATGTCTTTCGATATTGCAATATCTTGGGCAATATATTTGAAAGGAGATTTAGCGTGATATTTGCTGTTTCATTTCGGAAGGAGTCCAAAATGAGATCTCGGAGGAGATCTTGGGCGATATCGCGAGATTTGAAATAGTGGTTCTTATTACTTTGAAAACCTAAATGTTATATTAACTACAATGGATTTAGACATAAACTGATCCATTTATTATTTTTATGATACTCGGGTCAGACCGAGATATTACAACTCCAGGGACATTAGGACCAGCTTGTATTTATTGTGCTTAGAGGTGTATAGTAACATAGTATATCATTTATTATCGTGCATTGTATGGATTGATGTATATATTGATTAATAATAAATGTGTATAAAATGATAAATGCTATATATTATACTTTATCGTTGTGATCGACTTTGTGATCTCTATATTTCTGCATATTATGTATTGATCTATCCTGGAGGCACACATGTAATTGTTTTGTACCAATACTGTGTACGTAAAAGTCATACTTCAGAAAATTTAATGCGTACATGTGTTAGTCCAAAAGAATTTATACGTGTATACCCCTATAGCCTCATTCTCCGTGTTATCTAACAGTATTACTCTTTAATACTCTTGGATAGTAATGGTATAGAGATGGGGTTGCTACAAAAGTGTATCAGAGCAAGCTTTAGAACAATACATTATATACATAAAAGAGACACGAGTCTAGAGCTTAGAAGAGACTTAGAGTCTCGATCCTCGTGGACTGTGTGATACATTTTATTGCAATTATATGATAATAGAATTATATAATGATTACTAGAGTAATCGTCTAGGGACATAATATTTGTTATTTTCCCATTATATAATAACAATATTGATCTACTTCCCCTATAATTTGGGTGTTTGTCTTTATTTGAAATTTGAATAGTTGAGTGTAAGTAAAAAAAATAAGAAGTTATAATCCGATTAGTAGTATTAATATTATTAAAGTTGAAGCGGAAAAATAATAATTCTATGTAGTTTTGTTGTGATTTAACTGATCAATATGGATAGAGTTGCACAGTGGAGATTAATATATAAAATTTCCACTGAAGGAGATGTTTGTTTGCTAATTGTTTAACACATATGGTATAAACGGATGTTGAATGTAATATAAAAATGAGTTCGAGATAAATTCAAACAAACAAATAAATCAATAATGACCACAATGACAGTAATAATGAGTTAATCCTTAAAAGAATGTATTAATAAATGAATGGTTAAAGGAAATAATTTTGAGTTGATTTGTCTTTCAATCGATATGTTTGATCAGCGTTACCAAGAGTGATTCCTAAATACTTTCCGAGACAATCAAGCACGATATTTAAAAGAAAAGAAAAGAAAACATCGACTTTTCCGTTGAGTGTGTTGAGAAAATTGATCGACACTGGTGCATACATATTCGTTAAATATTCTTAACCACCTGGACGACAAATTTCAACATAGTGTTTTGGGAAATGAATACAACATTTTTAAAATGAACTTGATATTTTAGAAGTTAAGATAGTGAATGTACAATTATTCTTATAAATGATAGAACCTTTAAAAAAATGGACAAGGACAAGCTTAATAAGAAGCATACTAGGATTATTGTATAAATACTAGTATATATTGAAAGGAAAACTCTTACTTTGTTTTTGGTCTTCTTCGAATTTAGCAAGTATGAGGTTATAGTAGTAATACATGTGTGCTAAGCAACATAAATAAGATCTGGGCACGGCTGTAGAATTGTTTATTAATAGGCACTTGATCAATGTCAATGACCATGCCTATTTTTCTCCAAGTACATTTGTGTTACTGCACAGCAATTTCAGCAAGACCACAATGTAATATACAGTTTTTTAAAACTAAAAAGATAGGTGTATGGGAAGATCTTCCTCCTTATATGAATAGCAATGTTAGTAAACACAACAGCTAATTGCCAAGTTGATTTATTTAAGGTATTGAAATTTTTGAATATTAGTGCTAGTGATGATTAACGATCTCCCTTTAGATCCCTGATCATTATTGCTGAAGGGTTCCCAGTTTGTTAGAAATTTGGACATAAACATAAGAATAATATTTTCATTCAATTATTATAAAGGGTTCCCAGCCTGTGAGACTGTATGAATTCAAAAATGCTCATTGCATATTGTTGTCCTTTTTTGATCACAATGTCTGCGTGCATATTGTAAACATATTGAGTAGTTAATAAAAGTGTTAAAAAAGGGGGACATCAGCCTCTGCTGCCACTTAACAGCAGCAGTGCTGCTACATACAATAGCAGTAGCACATGCCGCTGCGATCTCATGGCCAGGCCACTGGCCTGACCACCCAGCCAGTTCCCTGGCTGGACCCAGGTCTGGCCAAGGGAAAAAGGAAAAGGAAAAAGAATACATGAACGAATACAGCTAACTTTGAGTTAAATTTTACGTTTTTATTTGGTTCGTTCATTTAATTTTATTCCCTGATCACCGATGTATTAATTGTGATCACTTGCGGATGGATGGTTCCGGTATAGCAAATCAAATTCAGTTCTTTTAGTCATTTAATAATCTTGAATTAAAATTGTTATGTATATGGAGTAAAATAGTAATTGACCAATGAATGAGTGAGTTGGTAGGAAATATTCAAGTGAATAGAAGAAAAAGGTTGTTGTGAGTAAATAGCCAAGCAACCATCAAGAAAGTATCAAGTCCCTTCAGGTTCTTGCCTCAATTTATCTTATGCTAAGAAGAAAGATAGATAATGTTCGGGTTATACAGGCAGGAGTTGTTGCTCATTTGTGAAAATAGTGGAAGTTGGTATTTGACAAATAAATAAAATTTACGGCCTTAGGTTAACTTATGGTATATATGAACATCAAGAACTTTTTTAGACAAATAATTTGATGGGTGAGATTTGACGATCTCGTCTATACCAAGAAAATGTGGGCTTGTAGGAAGATAATTTGGTAAACCACAATTTATATTAGGAAAATTCACGTACTTAGGCCTGTTTGTGTAAATAATAACACAAATAGTCATCTTCCAGAAAAAATAACAGGTTTAGACCTGTTTGGGTTACTGAAGGTGAGTTTTGGGAACTCTCCTTCATTAAAATGCAAATAGGAGTTCTCAAAACTCTCCCTCAGTAAAATCCACATTCTAACGAAGTTGATCAAAACACCACATAACCAAAGGCGAGTTCCCAAAACTAACTCTCCCTCAGTAAAATCCACAATCTAACATTATATAATTTTTATAATATAATTAATAATAAAAAAATATATTAAATAATTAAATAATATTATGATAATTAAATGTTAAAATTATTATAATAATATATATTATAATATTACTGGTCATACAAAAAAATATCAATAGTGAATAACAATTTTGTTGCAGTAAATAATATAATAGAATTTAATTTAAAATTATATTATAATTCTGTAATATATTTACTAATATAATTGTAAATATTAATTATAAATTAAAGTTGTTAAATAGATATAAATATATTATAATTTATATAACATATTATAATATTTTATATATTATATAATTTTCATAATTTTTACTTTTATTTAATAATATTTATTATAAGGTATAAACATAACATGTAATTATATTATATAATATTATAGTTCATATTAATTTAATACATTATAATTTATATTAAATTAAATAGATATAATTATAATAAATTATTGTATAATTTTTGTATGTTGGTATAAATTTAAATATAAATTTATTAAATTAAAATTATATTATACTAAAATTAAATAAAGAGTTGTGATTAATTATACTATCTAATATGTATATTCTTATACGATAATTATTAAAGTTATATAATATATAATTTATATAATTAAATTTTATAAATGTTTAAAATAATTAAATGCAACATATATATTTATAGTTTATAATTATAATAAATAGAGTACTCAGTAGTAAAAGTAAATTTTGTTAACTATTAGCTCCTAACATGTTATATTTAAGTCCACATATTTAAATTAATTACAAAATCTAAAGTTCATTATAAGTATAATTTATGAATATATATATTTTAATTATAATATATTATAATTTATTTTGTATTTTACAACAAAATTATTATATATATATTATTTATAATTTTCATGTTATTAATAAATTATATTATAACATATATTATTTAATAAAAAATTTCATAGCGACTTTTTGAAAATTTGATTTGGATATAACTCAAAATCTATAATATAAAATCTTTATTTTTCTCTTCCGTTAGAAAAATATAACTTAATGATTCAAACGTTTATTTTTTCAAAGAAATTCGACTTATAACGAATTATATATATTTGGTTGAAGTTCAAAACTTAAAACTACAGACTACCGCGATGTTACGTGCTCGTTTTTAATTATATTATAAATTATACGTTCACACATTTTTAATTAATACGAGTATCAATACCATACGCCCAAATAGAATCCAAATATATTATAAAAAATATATAATATTTCGTCGAATAGATTGTAAGTTTTTGTAACAAACCGGAAAATTCGAACTAATTGAATTTTTTTATTTTGGCAATCTTAATGAATTTTGAATATTTAAAATGAATTATTTTAAATAATAACGACTATAAATTTGTTTTGAATAGAATTAGGAAGTATATATTTACTTGGATCGACGTTAGAATATAAATATTTATTTTAAATTATAAAAGGAATTGAAAATAGCGCGGTAGTTTGAAAATTCAATTTCAAATTTCAAATGAATGTATAGGATTCAAAATGAATCGGATTTTAGAGAAACTAAAAATATTATAATCTATTTGAAAATATGTTTCCAACGAATCCGAAAAATCAAAATTTCATAGCGGGAATAAAAGTTTATGTCAATTTGAAAATTCAGAATAGTCACTATAGAATTTTGGCCCTTAAAAATAGAAATTTTGCAAACTACTTTGGTTTTCGACGAAACCACTTTTGTTGGATCCTAGATGTCAAGTTATTGCTAGATTCCAAAAATCATAATTTTCTGAATCAATATGCGAGCGTAGTGAAGTAAAACGTGTTTTGACAGTTTCAGTCAATTTGGATCAACCATAAATGGCCATTTTCCAAACGGTCTCCAAATTTGACGAAATTAGTTTTGTTAGAACCGTATCGTCAATACGAAGCTAGAAAATATTTTTCAGGAATTTTTAGAATCCGCATGTGGCCCCGGTAAATTGAAATGTGTGTTCAAATTCAATATATAGATTTGTATTTTGATTTTGACGGAAACGAATCGAAAAGCCAAATTGACTTACGATACATATCCCATTGTGTTCGGAATGGGGATAGTTAATTATGGACGATAATCGGTAGGTCTCGTTTGGAGGTTGAAATAAAAAGTTACTTTTTGAAAATAAAAATAATAAAATATATAAGGTCAACCTTCTTTCCCCTTTCCTTCTCACATTCCACGTTCAGAATTAAAAAAAAAGAAGCAAACCCGCTGCTCAGCCCCACTAGAACCCGTCGGCCCCTCCGATGGTCTGCGTCGCCCCTCCCTAGACCGCGCCGCCACCTCTCCAACCAACCCAGTCGCCCTCCTCTTCCCTGTCTCCAGACTGAACCCAAAATCTCCCAAAACCCCAAATTGAACCACCGTCAGCCCCTGGGCCCCACCACCCGCCCCAGCGCTGCTGCGCCTTCCCCTGGCCCTCAAACGAATTGTGATCCTTTTCCCCCCTCTTTAACGCAGTAAGTTTTTACTTAATTTAGTAATTTAAAAATTCGATTTTTTTATATGTATTAGCGTAAAATTGGATTTTCTTATATATGAATAGGTAAGAGTAAAACATGATTTTTATGTATAGAAAAGGTTAGATTTTTATTAATAGAAAAGTTATATTTTTATATAGGTTGTAGCAAAATAAAAATTCGATTTTTATGTATAAAGTAGCGTTGTAAAAATATAAATTTTACATAGAAGGTAGTGTAATAAAAATATGATTTTTATGTTGCAAAGGTACTATTTTTAAATAGATAAAAATACGATTTTTATATATGAAGGGCAATGTAAAAATGTGATTTTTATATATTCATTAGCGATAGAAAGATTTGATTTTTATCTATATAGTAGCGGCATAAAAATGTGATTTTTATCTATGTAGCGTTGTTATAAAAATATGAAATTGTTTTTAGAATGGTAAAAAATATAATTTTTAGGCAATATATGTTATTTATAAAATAATCATACAAAGAAATAATTATTGATCGGTTAAAAATATAATTTTACGTAGTTATACTTCATAGATCGACAATCAAAGCACGGCGGAGTGGAACCTAAAGGTGAGAACTCCTCGCTTTAATTTAATTTTCTAGTTAAAATATATACTACGATGCAGGCGGTTCTTAGCAGCACCCGACACCCGTCGTCCACAGACCATGGACGACTTGTTTGTTTGTCTGATTGTGTTGTGAAAATTGATTGTGTGATGTGGAATGGAATAAAATATTTTATAGTTAAAAATATAATTTTTAATGTATATATGAATAAAATAAATATTCATAAACAAATCGGACGATTATTTATGTACACACATTTGACGGATATTGATTGGGTCGATAAATTTTACATATCGCCCAGCTGCACAAATAAAACATGTGTTTGATTGTTTGAAAGCCCCACACCAGTATTGGGATGATATTGGACATACACTAATCCCAATATTTAGTTGTATGTCAATCGATTGATTGAAAGGCTGTTGTAAGCACTGAATATTTATATTTGATGCTTATGCAGTGTAGAATGCACTTTGGATGATGGTTGATTGTGTTTGATTGTTGTTGTGCACATGCGATGTATGAAATCCATATAATCACATTGTAACACCCCACCTCCGTCAAGGTCACTCACAAAGTGAATGCCTTGACTTTGATGGAGCGTTTTAGTAGACAGAACAGAATATTACAAGAACAGATTCATAAAATGGTACTAGAAAAATTTACAACTTTGTTACAGCAGAAAACAGAAATCAGTTTGGTTACATCCTTCAAAACCGCTTTACCAAAACCCAAGTACATACATACATACATACATACATACATACATACATATGTGTATATATATCAGCCTTTTTCAAAAGCTCTCAGAGTACAAAAATTTAAAATCATAATAGAAGATGCCATATGGGTCAAGCCATACTTTAAGCACTTCAAGTACTTCAAGCAGAAGAAATCCGGATCAAGCTGAAGTATTCCCCCCTTGGATACCGGGGGGGGGGGGGGAGGAGGGAACATAAAGAAAAGGGGCGAAAACAAGCAAGGTCATACATAAAGTCTGGCGAGTCCAGTGATTTCCAGCATAAGAACAGATAATAATAATCATGGCATGCAAATAAAACTGGATGCGAGATAACAGTAACAGGAGTAGCAGATATACCAAATTTAAACAGAAGAAACAGAATGATATAAGCTATTACTTTTCACTTCTCTGCACTAATACTAGTATAACAGGATTAGGTGTTACCCTAATGTCTAAACAGAAACAGAATAACGGGCCTTTACCACCCGAACAGAAGGTACAGAAACAGAATAATCCTTACGGAAACAGAATGTTAGAATTAGGTGTACACTAGTAAATGGGCCTTTACCACCCCAACAGACGGTACCACGTAGAAATCGATAGGTGTTACCACCCAACAGAAACAGACGGTACCCCAACGGAAGCAGACATAACTAAATGTACCCTAAATCTACCCCAAGCGATCGGCTCCATAATACATAAATACCCTGTACCAGCCCCACAGAAGGGTGTATCACTCCCCAAAGTGGCAACCTTTAAATGACACAGACCTATTTACCGATGTCACGACGTCTTACATCCTCAGAGGCAGGCCGGGATCCATGCACGCACATGACCCGGTTGGAACGCACCATCAACACCCCTCGCCATTATCAGAATGAACCGCTTATAATTAGTTCAGTAAGCATGCCCGGACCCTACCTACTGTTTGGTCATAGTTTTGATACCAGAAAGGGTTACTGACTAATATAGGTCCCAAACAACAGATGACACAAGTATTTTCCCTCCTAACCTTGTGTCCCCAGACTAACAGATTTCAGATTAACTTGTTTACAAGTTTTCAGACATACAGAGTTCAAGTCAACTAGTTCACAGATCAGAAAAAATAGGTTAATAGGTTTTCAGACTAACGAATCAGATGTACAGTTTTAACAGACTTACGGATTGTCTGACTTTATATTGGGCCTACAAATTCACGAAACATATTTTATTAATTCATCAGTCCAGTTAGTTTAGCCCTATCTACCCAACTCGTTTTAGACATCATATTTACCTCAGATTTGCATTAATTAAATATTAATGCGCAGACATCTCTCATTAGGTCGGTAGCTTGTGGCCGCTGGATAAGCCGGGCGGTTCCGGGCAGACTTCTGCCATAAGCCAGACCTAACCTCGTGTCTAAGCATATTTTATTTATGCCTACGACCTCTCACATTAGACTAGCATTTTGCGATTGCTGGTTAAGCCAGTTGGTTCCGGGCAAGCTTCTACTGCAAACAGAGTCATAGCCAATTCATTCCAACACAGATTTTTCAGATATCAGACTAATTTTGTTTATTTAACAGATTAAACTTCTTCACAAGCTACAACAGATTAATCAAATTACCATGTTTTACTAAATCTTAGGTTGAGCCTATGGATTTCCATACCCAGATTACCATTATCTAGTTTGCAACATATTAGACAATTCAACAAATAGTAGATCTAGCGGTTTAAGCGATTCAACAGATTTAGCAGTTTAGGCGATTCAACAGATTTAGCAGATAACGGATTTAGGCAATTTAACAGATTTAGCAGATAACAGATTTAGCAGATTGTATATATCTAAAACTCTATTTACATATCTTGCCTAATCATAAATTTAGCCTAAACTTACATGCCCAAATCAAGGTCATAATTCATAATGCGATATATGCCCCAAATTTTAATCTTAATATTCCCATTAACAGTTCATGTCAAAACTAGATTTAATATTCTATTTTACCATTTTTGTCCAATACTAACACACATGTAAATCATTCTCTATTATAGCCAATTCCGATTATGCCAACATATTTGTTATGCCAAATTAACTTAATTAAGCTACGCCCAATCCCCGTATAACATGTTTCCACATGTTCCCTAAATACTCATGAAATGGCCCTAACAAAAGGAATAGGGGATAAGCACAAGAATTGACATAAAAGAATAGGCATGCAATAATGAACCATATACAATAATAATGGCCCCAATAGGCTCGATGTACATAACAGTGAATGGGAATAAACTAGCCAAGTTACATACTAAATATGAGATCTAACATTATTAAGGGAATAGGCATAAGAAACTAACTACAATAGTTATAGGCAACTAACCACAATAGTCATGGGCGACTAATCACAATAGTTTCTTATTCAATGTCATAGGCAATAGTCTCATAGTCATGAATCATAGTCATATGCAATAGTCTCATAGGCGTGAACAACAGTCATAGGCAATAGTCTCATAGGCATGAATCATAGTCATAGGCAATAGTCTCATAGGCAACAGTTTCATGTCCAATTATGCATTATTCATTATTTGTCCCAAAATTTTAGCGTTAGTGCGTTAATCTCTTATGAGATTCGGCGTAGGCTCGTAGTAGCCTGGCTATAGAACAGAAAGAAGAAAGAGGTACATAATAGTCACATAGAAACAGATCCGACAGATAAGAATATACGTAACCTCAGATTCATATTTATAACCATGTCAAGATCATAATTAAAGTTCATACCTAAAAATAACTGTACTCACTATCAAAAAGGAAAGTCTTGATTTTGGGTTTCTGAGTTCTGAATTTGATATGCGTTCCTTTGGGTAGACTAACGTTGTTTTGATTCGTGTTTTACTTTAGTATTGGCTTGTCTCTAAGCTTTCTAACTGACGGCAACTCCTAGTTTCTTTCCAGCAGCATGACGGCTTTAGTTCTATATTATTTGTGTGAATTTAGGGTTAGACTTGAGTTGTATTTATAGAATTTTAAACTGATTAGAGTCGTCGATGAAACTAGAGTGAATCCAGATCATCCATCTCAAGAGAAGCCAATCAGAAAGCGACATGTAAGCCCTAGTGACTCAGCCAAGCCTCAGAAATCGACCAGAACCTGACCAGGCCAGCCAGGGCCTGACTAAGTAGGGTTTCTGGCCCAGGCGCACTTGTCAGGTGCGCCAGTGCTAAAATTGTTCTGCCGCACTTCCCAAGTGCGCCAGTGCAATTTTGTTCTGGCGCACTTCCCAAGTGCGCCAATGCATTCTGACCCGTTTCTGGTTTTTCTGCCCAACTTCGTTCGTCCATATCTTCTTCATACGTTATTCGTTTTATGCAAACTTGGACTCTATCTCAAGCAGAATTTTGAGACGAACGCAATGGCTTAACCCATTTCCCTTAATTCCATCATTTAGAATTAATTATTCTATGATTTGCTATTTATATGTTCACAGAAAATACGGGGTGTTACATTCTCTCCTCCTTAAAGGATTTCGTCCCGGAAATCTTCAAGTTAAGAAGAATGTGTCCTACCATCCAGTCATCCATCTACTCAACCATCATCCACAAGCATCCATTGTCCTTAGAAAACTTCTAATGTTGTATGAACATATGCAAAAGTGTGTGTATATGTTCCTTATCTAATGCAAAGATCATGTGGTCCACTGATTCAGTTGACCTCCTTAATGCGAACTATGTCAGTGTCATGAGTCCAACATGTATGCAATTTTCCTATTTGATACATATCATTCTTATATGAGTGACAACCATTCATTCATATGCAACATCCATGTGATGAGTGAATCATTTTGCATCCACAAAAATTGAAAATGCTCACACATCCATATGCAGTATGAGAGTGTTTCCGAGCTGATCCAGTGCCTAGTGTGTGTATATGCATCCACGAGCAACCACTAGCAACCACTTGCATCCACTTGGAACCATCAAACATAACATGTCTCAAACACATGTTTACACCCATTAGTTTCTACCTAAAGTTCGAAGATTCGATCGATAGGATACAGTCGAATGATGGAAGCGAGTACAAATAAAGCAAAAACTTGGTTCCCATTAGACATTGGTTGAGAGAATAATTCCCCTAAGTATCAACCCCGAAGACTGAAATCAACATCAGATTGACACCCAGAGGATTACCCTCTTTAGACAATGTCAAAACTGGAAATCTTAACCTTATCAAAAATATTCGGATATTTACAGATTACTGGAACAGATCAGATTACCGAATGATTCTTAGGAAACTAAGCATGATAAAAATCCAGAATATATGCATCATAGTCAAATTAACGCTCAACAAAGATACCCAACTTACCACACTTAGATGAGTTATAACCCTTATGGGTTTGAGTCTACAGCGGAATCAGAAACAATACTAGTATTCAAGTGCAGTGTATCGATTACAGAATCGAAATGCCAGAATCAGAAAAGAGTTTTAACTCAAAAATCAGATAAATAAATTAAACCTCCTACAGAAAGTTTTCCTATTTCTATCCTATCCACTAGCCTCGAGAGTGTTTGTCTGCCCTCTAGAAGTTGGTCCTGCCTTCTACCCTTGCCCTCGTTTCTTCGGGCAGTCCCTAGTGAAGAGTCCCATCTCACCACAGTTGAAGCAAGTGCCCTTTCTTTTTCTGCAATCCTTGTTCAGATGAGTCGAGCTTACACAAGTAAAACACTTTTTCTCCTTCTTATCTTCAGACTTCTCATCCTTCTTTTGTGTTTCCTTTTTGGGCCATGCTTTCTTGTTTTGTGGTTCTTCCTTCTTTGCTTCTTTCTTGCCCTTGTCTTCCTCGTGCAGTAGTGCCATGTCCACCAATCTCTCGTAAGTCGCTCCCATGGGTACATGGGTCATGGCTAGGCTGTGCAGTGGCTCATTCAATCCCTTGACAAAACGAAGAGCCTTCTTATGAGTGGTATTCACTAAGTCTTGTCTAAATCGGGCCAGCTGATTGAATTGATTAATGTACTCCCTGACAGTCATAATTCCTTGCTTAAGACATAAGAACTTTTCCAATTGTAGACTTCGTTCAGCTTATGAGAGGAATTTCATCTCAAACCTCATCCTGAAATCCATCCATGTGTCAACCGGCCTCTCGGCCTTAGTGACTTCCCACCAATAGGAAGCTTCGTCTTTAAGCAACCATAACTCCAACTGTACCTTCTGCCTATCGTCCACCTCGAAGATAATGAACAGATCCTCAGTTTCTTTGAGCCAGTTCCTCGCTTCTACGAATGATTCAATTCCCTTGAAATCCTTTCCACCCATGGCCCTAAAATCTTTACAGATCTTTGAAAAAGCAATTGCAAGAGGAGGGGGCGGAGGAGGAGGAATCGCTGCAGCTGGAGGAGGAATATCTGCTGGGCCTGCATCATTGGCCCTAACCTCTAAGTACCTCCTGAACCAGCCAGGTATTGGCATGCCCTCTGGAAAGTTAAGATTCCCAGATATGCTGGAATGAAAGAAAAAGATTTAAAATGGAGAACTGAAAAGATAGATATATGGCTTTTTGGGGATTATGTTTTTCAAAATAAACTTTATTTTTGAAAATACTTCCTTTTAAAACCTTTTTGAAATTAGTTTTCAAAAACTTTACCCAATCTCGTAACCTTAAGCTCTGATACCAAGTGTAACACCCCACCTCCGTCAAGGTCACTCACAAAGGGAATGCCTTGACTTTGATGGAGTGCTTAGACAGAATAGAATATTACAAGAACAGATACATAAAATGGTACTAGAAAAATTTACAACTTTGTTACAGCGGAAAACAGAAATCAGTTTGGTTACATCCTTCAAAATCGATTTACCAAAACCCAAGTATATATTTATATCATCCTTTTTCAAAAGCCCTCAGAGTACAAAAATTTAAAATCATAATCTCCACAGAAGATGCCGTAAGGAGTCAAGCCATATTTTAAGCACTTCAAGCAGAAGAAATCCGGATCAAGCTGAAGTATTCCCTCCTTGGAAACCTGGGGGGGGGGGGGGGGGGGAACGGAAAAAAGGGGCGAAAACAAGCAAGGTCAAACATAAAGTCTGGCGAGTCCAGTGATTTCCAACATATGAACAGATAATAATAATCATGGCATGCAAATAAAACTGGATGCGAGATAACAGTAACAGGAGTAGCAGATATACCTAGGTTAAACAGAAGAAACAGAATGATATAAGCTATTACTTTTCACTTCTCTGCACTAATACTAGTATAACAAGATTAGGTGTTACCCTAATATCTAAACAGAAAAAGAATAATGGGCCTTTACCACCCGAACAGAAGGTACAGAAACAGAATAATCCTTATGGAAACAGAATGTTAGAATTAGGTGTACACTAGTAAATGGGCCTTTACCACCCCAACAGACGGTACCATGTAGAAACAGACAGGGGTTACCACCCAACAGAAACAGATGGTACCCCAACGGAAACAGACAGAACTAAGTGTACCCTAAATCTACCCCAAGCGATCAGCTCCCTAGTACATAAATACTCTGTGCCAGCCCTACAGAAGGTTGTATCACTCCCCAAAGTGGCAACCTTTAAATGACACAGACCTATTTACAGATGTCACGGCGTCTTACATCCTTAGAGGCAGGCCTAGATCCATGCATGCACATGACCCGGTTAGAACGCACCATCAGCACCCCTCGCCATTATCAGAATGAACCGCTTATAATTACTTCAGTAAGCGTGTCCGGACCCTACCTACTATTGGGTCATAGTTTTGATACCAGAAAGGGTTACCGACTAATATGGGTCCCAAACAATAGATGACACAAGTATTTTCCCTCCTAACCTTGTGTCCCCAGACTAACAGATTTCAGATTAACTTATTTACAAGTTCTCAGACATACAGAGTTCAAGTCAACTAGTTCACAGATCAGAAAAATCAGGTTAACAGGTTTTCAGACTAACGGATCAGATGTACAGTTTTAACAGACTTACAGATTGTCTGACTTTGTATTGGGCCTACAGATTCACGAAACAGGTTTAATTAATTCATCAGTCCAGTTGGTTTAGCCCTATCAACCCAACACGTTTTAGACATCATATTTACCTCAGATTTGCATTAATTAAATATTAATGTGCAGACCTCTCACATTAGGTCAGTAGCTTGTGGCCGCTGGATAAGCCGGGCGGTTCCGAGCAGACTTCTGCCACAAGCCAGACCTAACCTTGTGTCTAAGCATATTTTATTTATGCCTTCGACCTCTCACATTAGACTAGCAGTTTGCGGTTGCTGGTTAAGCCGGTTGGTTTCGGGCAGGCTTCTACCGTAAACATAGTCTAGCTTCGTGTCATAGATAATTCATTCCAACACAGATTTTTCATATATCAGACTAATTCAGTTTATTTAACAGATTAAACTTCTTCACAGGCTATAACAGATTAATCAAATTTCCTTGTTTTACTAAATCTTAGGTCGAGCCTACGGATTTCCATACCCAGATTACCATTATCTAGTTTGCAACAGATCAGACAATTCAACAGATAGAAGATCTAGCAGTTTAAGCGATTCAACAGATTTAGCAGATAACAGATTTAGCAGTTTAGGCAATTCAACAGATTTAGCAGATAACGGATTTAGGCAATTTAACAGATTTAGCAGATAACAGATTTAGCAGATTATGTATATCTAAAACTCTATTTACATGTCTTTCCTAATCATAAATTTATCCTAAACTTACATGCCCAAATCAAGGTCATAATTCATAATGCAATATATGCCCCAAATTTTAATCTTAATATTCCCATTAACAGTTCATGTCAAATCTAGATTTAATATTCTAGTTTACCATTTTTGTCCAAGACTAACACACATGTAAATCATTCTCTATTATAGCCAATTCCGATTATGCCAACATATTTGTTATGCCAAATTAACTTAATTAAGCTACGCCCAATCCCCGTATAACATGTTTCCACAAGTTCCCTAAATACTCATGAAATGGCCCTAACAAAAGGAATAGGGGATAAGCACAAGAATTGACATAAAAGAATAGGCATGCAATAATGAACCAAATACAATAATAATGGCCCCAATAGGCTCGATGTACATAACAGTGAATGGGAATAAACTAGCCAAGTTACATACTAAATATGAGATCTAACATTATTAAGGGAATAGGCATAAGAAACTAACTACAATAGTTATAGGCAACTAACCACAATAGTCATGGGCGACTAATCACAATAGTTTCTTATTCAATGTCATAGGCAATAATCTCATAGTCATGAATCATAGTCATATGCAATAGTCTCATAGGCGTGAACAACAGTCATAGGCAATAGTCTCATAGGCATGAATCATAGTCATAGGCAATAGTCTCATAGGCAACAGTTTCATGTCCAATTATGCATTATTCATTATTTGTCCCAAAATTTTAGCGTTAGTGCGTTAATCTCTTATGAGATTCGGCGTAGGCTCGTAGTAGCCTGGCTATAGAACAGAAAGAAGAAAGAGGTACATAATAGTCACATAGAAACAGATCTGACAGATAAGAATATACATAACCTCAGATTCATATTTATAACCATGTCAAGATCATAATTAAAGTTCATACCTAAAAATAACTGTACTCACTATCAAAAAGGAAAGTCTTGATTTCTAGTTTCTGAGTTCTGAATTTGATATGCTTTCCTTTGGTTAGATTAACGTTGTTTTGATTCATGTTTTACTTTAGTATTGGCTCTAAGCTTTCTAACTGTCGGCCACTCCTAGATTCTTTCCAGCAGCATGACGGCTTTAGTTCTATATTATTTGTGTGAATTTAGGGTTAGACTTGAGTTGTATTTATAGAATTTTAAACTGATTAGAGCCGTCGATGAAACTAGAGTGAATCCAGACCATCCATCTCAAAAGAAGCCAATCAAAAAGCGACATGTAAGCCCTAGTGACTCAGCCAAGCCTCAGAAATCGACCAGAACCTGACCAGGCTAGCCAGAGCCTGACTAAGCAGGGTTTCTGGCCTGGGCGCTTTTGTCAGGTGCGCCAGTGCTAAAATTGTACTGGCACACTTCCCAAGTGCGCCAGTGCATTCTGACCCGTTTCTGGTTTTTCTGCCCAACTTCGTTCGTCCATATCTTCTTCATACGATATCCGTTTTACGCAAATTTGGACTCTATCTCATTTGCGTAACCCATTTCCCTTAATTCCATCATTTAGAATTAATTATTCTCTGATTTGCTACTTATATGTTCATAGAAACTACGGGGTGTTACACACATTATATGGTAATTGATGTATCTTATTCCAGTTCAGAAAGAATGAATATTTTAAAATAACGATTATTTTAAAATAACGAATATTTTCAAATAATATTCAGAAAAGAATTAAAATATGATTTTGTTGTCCGATTTGGGATTGACACGAATATATTTAAATATATATAGCCGTGTTGATTAGATTAACGCCATTTTGACGAGAACGATATTTATACCGATTTTATTCATTTTTATAATGAATATCGAAAAGGAAATGATTAAGAAAAATAATATTTTGAAAATATTATCATTTATATATAAATGATAAGGAATATTCAATTGCGATTTGAAATTGAATTTGAAGTTGAAATTGTTTTGAAAACGAATTTAAAACGATTTATAAAATACGTTTTAAATGGAGATCGACGAAATATATATTACATACATACATACATACATATATATATATATATATAATGGCTTTAATAGAACGTGCCGCGCAGCGGTAGTTCGCGAATTTCGACCATTGACTTCGAATGGATATTACGGGATTTCCGACCGTCGGATTCTCCTAAAACCGGAATCCTGGGTTCATATCGAAAAGAGCTTTCTAACAAATATTAGAAATTAGAAATCTAACGGTTGGATTTGGAAGTATGTCCAAATCAAATTTGGAAAAGGTCAATGTAAGTGCAGTTCGATGGCCATTTATGGAAATCGACTGTACAGGCTTGATAAAATTATTAAAAGTATCGATAATTTGTGTAAAATCATAGAAAATGATTTGGAAAGAATTGGGATGAAAAATTCCATATTTGAAAAGATAAAAATAGATTTTTATCGAAATGAACTGGTTTTGAACTAGACATAAAAATAACTAGGATTTCCGATATATGAATTGGAATGGATTTGAATCGAAATTATCTTCAGAATATTTCGATATTGGATTCTGTGATTATACGGATATTGTGGAGGAATTTGGAAGATATATATATCGTTGTCCCAATACGATATTTGTCGGTTTCAGAATTTGATATTGGATATAAGCCGATATATTTTCTACTCAGAGCCTTGTATTTAATATCAAATTGGATTTTGAGTTTGTTGTGAATGGTATCTTTAATAATACTGTTCTTAAAACCAATGGAGTTAAGAAAATTAGAATCTGACTGAAGATTAGTTAAGTTGAATGGTTTCCTGGGTATTGATCTGATGTGGGTTTCTGCCTTCGGGGTTAATACTTAGGGAATTGTTCTCTTACTAATTTACGGTTAGAGACTGATGGGATTTTGGGTTTCTCGTGAACTGTGCTTTAAATGACACTATTCTTGAACCCAGGGTGAAAAGAATAAATCTTTTAATTAAGGTTTAAAGAAGAATTACCAATTAATTAACGTTTAATTGGAACTGAAAATAGAATGTGAATTGGGTTTATTGTTAACTGTGTTTTTTAATGACATTCGTACTTTAACCCAATTTACGGTGAAATGTGATTTGGAATTTATAACTCTTTTTTATTAAGATTTAACGGGAATTTTCCAAAGTAATGGTTTTCCAATTTAATAAAACTAATTGGAATTGAATGGAATTCGATTGATAATAATCGAAGTGAATTTCTGTGGAGGAAGACTATTAATACATATGGAATTTAGAAGGCTTTACCGTTATTCCATTTATATTGTTAGTCGGATACGGAAATTGATATTGATTATATATATTAATTTGTTTTTCCGTGAAGGTTCCATAATTAATGGAATGTGATTCGGGTTTATCGTGATCGGTTTTTTGAATAACACTTGTTCTTTAACCCAATTAACGATAGAATAAGATTTTGGGTTGTCGTGAATGGTATCTTTAATAATACGGTTCTTAGACCCAATGGAGTTAGGAAAATCAAAAACTAACTAGAGATTAGTTAAATTGAATGGTTTCCTGGGTATTGATCTGATGTTGGTTTCGACCTTCGGGGTTAATACTTAGGGAATTTTTCACTTGCTAATTTATGGTTAAAGGATGATGGAATGGAATGGGATTTTGGGTTTATCGTGAACCGTGTTTTAAATGACATAGGTTCTTTAAGCCAGTTAAAGACAGGATATGATTTCCTAAGTTAAACAATCATTAATATTGATTTTTGGGAAGATTAAAACCAAGTGGTGTTTTGATGCATCTTTAATTAGATTGAAATGGTATCCAAAGGGAGATTAAAGAATAAGTTTAAAGAATTTATCTTTGATAAAATTAATGGGAACCTTTCCCAAGGTATAAGAATATTTGAATAAAGGAATATTCTGGATTGGAATGAGGCATATGTTGTGTTTTTATAGCACTTGGTTATTATATACGCGAGTTATTCAGAAAGACCGGGATTATCGCATTCTGAATAACTGATTTGATGATATGTCGAGGATGAAGACGGTGGTTGAAGACCGGAGGTCTTAACATCGCTTGGATGATTACTGATGTCTTGAGTGGGCTGTACACGCAAGACAAGGTAATAAGTGGTGATCGTCAAGACGTACTTGGAGATCGACGGATATGCATAGGCCTCTCCCCTGTATTGGACATATGGGGGAGGAATAAAGTGCCTCCGGTTTCGTTTAGACCCAGAACGAACTTGTAAATGGATGTGTGTCTTACATCGGATTTCATTTTGTGTGATTGACAAACATCTGTTGCATAGCATGAATTCCCTGTGTGACATGCTGAGATGCAAATGATCAAAGCTTCTGTTGAAAAGCAGATTCTTGTGGTTGATGATCAAAGCACGACTTTAATGTAGCGTAGCTTTGTATGGCGTTAATTCATGAGCCTCACACCCTGGTGTGAACCAGAAACAGGAGAGGACATCTGGGAGGGGATGCGTTTCTTTCTAGCTAGGAGTGGTGTCAGTGCTTTACTAGCCCTGACATTTTACTTCTGTGGATGATGGATAGTAAGGCTCCTCGGTTATATCGGTTGAACCGGGACCGATGGTCTGGTCGGGGTATGACTAGTTTACGCCCTATAGAACGGAGAAACGCAGTGTTCAGGCATTTTAATCCACTCCATATGGACCGGCTCTGCCGATCCAAGGGTCACTCGAGTTCTGATCCTGTGTCGTGGTAGGCTAGATTGTCTCGAAGCGGAAAGGACGATCCCTTGCCTTGGTTCACAGATGGAAATCCAACTTCCAATACGTGACATTTGCGGTTTTGATTGTAGAGCCTAGTATTGGCGACATGATATATGGTATCCATGCTGTCTAGGATTGATACATTTATATTTGAAGTTGTTTCAAACACTATGCACTTATTATATTATCAAATGATTTGTTTTAACGTACCAAGCATGTTTGGCTATTATAAGGGAAAACCCTATCACCCGGCTTGCGTTGCATTGTGTGATAGGACCTGGGACTTATAATAGCTTCATTTTTTCCAAAAAGCATTGCGTTGTTTTGTTATGCGCACTGGTATTCTTGGGAAGAAACTTGTTTCGTGTTATACGGCGTGGTCCCTTGATATATCTGATTTAAAGTATAGTTTTAAATAACTGTTTTAGTTCTCACACCAGTCACATGACTGACCTGGAGTTTATTGTTTTAACCAAAACTCTGGGTGCCCCTATTTTCCACACGGGTAGCTAGTAGTTTCGGTTTTGCAGATTTATATTCACAGGATCCTGATTTACAGCTGGAATGATATTCAGAAAGCTCTGTATCCGTATATTCCTTTCCGTTGTGTTTTGTATTATTTTCTGCTGCATTGTAACTTGTAAATCTCTGATATTTAATAAATGTGTAATATTTATTCATACACTGTATATTCTTGTATTCTGATGAAATTGTTGTAATAAGCAATGAAATGTTCTACTGTTTGTGTTTTGATTCGTCTTGTCCTCAACTCAATCCGGGCTTCCCTTCACGGGGAGGTTCGGGTCGTATCATTTTGGTATCAGAGCTTTGGTTTACAGAGCTCGGAGAACAAGACACGTTAGAACCAAACAAAAAAAAATCGTCAGAAATTGGATTAGTAATATCCAATGAGAAAGACTCGTTAGAGATAGGATCAGTAGTATCCTAGAATGAGTGTGAAGAGTGATATTCTTAAAACAAAAGTGAAAACAATTTTTTTTGGAAATTTAAACTTTATTATTCGTATTTGAATATTTATTTTAAATTGATTTGGACAATCAGGTATATAGAGATTTGAAAATACGCCTGATCCACGTGTATTGAAGCCTCAAATATACCGGATGGATATAGAATCACACTCTAGTCAGCCGGAGATGATTTGGATGATGGAGCACCATCATCAGGATTTATGATCGTGTTTCGAAAGCGAGATATCTATATATTTCCAATTGGCTGGTGTGAGAACCAAAATATAGTTAGAATATATTGTTGTGAATTAACATCAAAAACATGATTTTCTGTAAATGTATCAAAATTATGAATTGGAAACGTTAATTCACTAATTGATTGATGGTTGTGTTGTTTGATTATTGGTTTGATATTTTTAACCATTTAGCCAAATCAAGTCAAATATTGAACTGTATTGAAAATTGTTTGGAAATGCATGCATGTACATATATATATGTGTGAACAGGTCATTGCAAGGAGGCTAGAGAAGAGGAATAAAATTGTATGCCCGACAAATAGGTACATGTTTACTAATTTATTGGGTTTGGATGATTTCATGAGACGATTGGCTAGCCGCTTGGCTTTTTCTTTTTCTTTTTGGATTGGAGAGGTCTGTATGGCGATTTTGGGATTTTCTCGGCGCTCCCGTACAAAGGAGGTTATGGCAAAAAAAATTGAAAATTTGGGGTGTTAGCCAAATTTTTGAAAAGTTCTTAGAAACTGAAAAGTTGAAGAACTTAAGCCTAATTAAAATAATGAAAGTTGAGTTGATTAGTTAAACAACTTTCAGGTTCGTTCCTTTTCGAGGACGAAAAGATTTTAAGTGGGGAGATTGTAACAACCCGAAAATACCAAACCAATTTAAAAATTTTATTTTGGCAATTTTAATGAATTTTGAATATTAGAAATGAACTATTTTAAATAATAACGACGAGAAATTTATTTTGAATAGAATTAGGAAGTATATATTTATTTCAATCAACGTTAGAATATAAATCTATATTTTAAATTATAAAAGGAATTGAAAATGACGCGGTAGTTTGGAAATTCGATTTCAAATTTCAAATGAATGTACAGGATTCAATATAAACCGGATTTTAGTAAAACCAAAAATATTAGAATCTATTTGAAAATATCAAAAAATCAAAATTTCATAGTGGGAAGAAAAAGTTATGTCCAGTTGAAAATTCAGAATAGTCGCTATGGAATTTAGGCCCTTACAGTGGAAATTTTGCAAACGACCTCTGTTTTCGACGAAACCACTTTTGTTGGATCCAGGATGTCAAGATATTGCTAAATTCCAAAAATCATAATTTTATGAATCAATATGTGAGCGAGGCGAAGTAAAATGTGTTTTGATAGTTTAAGTAAATTTGGATCGACCAGAAAATGGCCATTTTCCAAATGGTCTCCAAGTTTGATGAAATTAGTTTTGTTAGAACTGTATCGTCAATACGAAGCTAGAAAATATTTTTTGGGAATTTTTAAAGTCCGTATGTGGCCCCGGTAAATGGAAATGTGCGTTCAAATTCAATATATAGATTTATATTTTGATTTTGACGGAAATCGATCAAAACATCAAATTGGCTTACGATACATAACCCTTTGTGTTCGGAATGGGGGTAGTTAGTTATGGACGATAGTCGATAGGTCTCGTTTGGAGGTCGAAATAAAAAGTTACCTTTTGAAAATATAAGTAATAAAATATATAAAGTCAACCTTCTTTCCCCTTTCCTTCTCACTTTCCACGTTCAGAATTAAAAAAAAGCAAACCCGCCGCTCAGCCCCATCAGAACCCGTCGCCCCCTCCGATGGTCAGCGCCGCTCCTCCCTAGACCGCGTCGCCTCCTCTCCAACCAACCCCATCGCCCTTGAAACACCCCACCTCTGTTATGGTCACTCACAAAGGGAATGCCTTAATTTCAATGGAGCATTTTAGGTAAAAGATGAAGATAAATTACAAGACAGACAAATAAAGTAGCGGGAAAATAAAGTCATTTTATAACCAACGTGGCTCGGTCAAGCTTTTACAATAGTTGTCTTAAAAAATAATACATAGTACTTCTGTCTTGATTCAAAAACTTCCAAGTATAAAAGAAGCATAAAAATAACAACGATTTATTCCCCAATAGAGTAAAGCAAGCCATAGTAGAAATGAGACTGAATCCAAAGCAATACATGATGATCTTGAAGCAACAAGTGATCCAAGCTAAGCGGAAGTGTTTCCTCCTTGAGAACATGGGTGGGAACGGAAGAAAAGAGGCAAAACAAAACTAGGTCAGACATAAGTCTGATAAGTCCAGCTACTTTCAGCATATGAACAAGCAAGAACAACATGACATGAATTACATTGAATAAAGACATAAGCATGATGATAAGGAACATAGGATACACAGGATAAGCAACAAGCAAGATAAACTAAGTATAACATATCATGTTAACTATTCTCTTCTTCGCTACTACCCTGTTATTCTGATTTGTATATCTCTGCACCACCTAACGAGTGTCCTAACTAGTAATCTATATAAAGGATAATATTACAACGTGATCCCAATCCCCGCAATTGTGGTAGCCTTTAGGTGTACATCTATTATGTGGATTCCACCTCAATCAGCCTAATTACCATGAAGATGTTAGCTGTACCCTTACCACCCTATCGAACGACTCTCTACTTGTACAAATGTTCCATGTGTCTGTGTCAATCGGTCCCCTCTTGCGTGTAGATACCCTGCGCTGGTCCCACCATAAGGTGTATCAATCTTTATGATAGCGACCCGACATGAATCAAGATGCACAATGTATAACTACTGGTACCCATTGCCTGCTTTTTCCTACTCCGGAGTACGTGCACGCCCGTAAACCATCGGAATCTACACTGACGTACCTTATGCCGTTGTTTTGACTGCTTATAATCAGCCTAGTAATCATGCCCCACCCTGCCTAGTTTCAGGGTAGCATGATACATCTATGTGGGTTACTGCTGAAATGGGTCCCCGTTACTAGGGTTTCTTTTTGGTTAAGTTTGTGGGCCTATATTTACTAATATTACCCACCAACCAGACGTATACTTAACCCTCCCACCGATTCAAGCATGTTTATATAATGGTTAAGTTTTGTGGGCCTATGTTTACTAATATTACCCACCAACCCGATGTATACTTAACCTTCCCACGGATTCAAGCATGTTTATATAATGGTTAAGTTTTGTGGGCCTATATTTACTAATATTACCCACCAAACCGACCTATACTTAACCTTCCCACGGATTCAAGCATGTTTATATAATGGTTAAGTTTTGTGGGCCAATATTTACTAATATTACCCACCAACCCGACGTATATTTAACCTTCCTATGGATTCAAGCATGTTTATATAATGGTTAAGTTTTGTGGGCCAATATTTACTAATGTTACCCACCAACCCGACGTATACTTAACCCTCCTACTTGTCATGCCATGTTGGTTAAGTGGTTCTTATTAACTTAACCTTTCTCACTTATCATGTTGGATTGGTTAAGTATGATTTATTAACCTAACCCTATTCATTCATCAGGTTATATTGGTTAATTATTTCCCATTTAACTTAACCCCATTCGTTCATCAAGTTATATTGATCAAGTGTCATTAATCAATTCAAGTTAACTTAACCCACCCACTCGCCTTGTCATGTTGGTTAAGTGTTTCCTTCTGGTGTTAACTTGACCCTACCTCAAATCATGTTATATTGGTTAAGTGTTGCCCTCTCGTGTTAACTTAACCCTTCCCATACATCGTGCTATATAATTGGTTAAGTGTTTTCCTCTTGTATTACTTAACCCCACCACATGTCATTATATATTGGTTAAGTGTATCCTCTTGTGTTACTTAACCCTACCACAAGTCATTATATATTTTGGTTAAGTGTTACTTTAGTTAACTTAACCCTATCATCTGCTTAATTAACATGTTATAACGGTTAAGTGCTGCCTTAGTTAACTTAACCCTACCATCTGTTTAGTTAACATGTTATAACGGTTAAGTGTTCCCTTAGTTAATTTAACCCTACCCTATATCATGCCTTGTTCGTTAGGTGTCCTTTGTCCATTCATGTTTAACTTAACCCACATATATGTCATATTGGTTAAGTATCGATTAACCTAACCCTCCCATACTTAGCATGTGTCAATAGCATTAATTCATTCATTAAAGCACCAACAACTCAAATAGACAAGTATTGTTGCGGTCACTGGATGTGCCGGTCGGTTCCGGGCAGTTTTACACTGCAACTCAGTCTAACCTCAGGTTCTTATTGGGCTCAATGCCCTAACCTCCCACATTAGATATGTATTGTTGTGGTTACTTGACAGCCGGGCAGTTCCGGGTAGTTTTACACCACAACTCAATCTCACCTCAGGTTAGGCATATTCATCTTTCCTACAATTTATATATTTCTTATTCATGACAAATTCCACATTCAAATTATTCCCAATTTAATTATTCCATAATTACCCTTTTAATTATGCTCACAATTAATGGTATACTAAATATACTATTTCATGAACCAATCTATGTCATGTAATTTTCATGTTTATCCTTTATATTTATATGTAAATTATAAATCAATTATTGTCATGTCCTACTTTCCTTCTAAATCATGTTCATAATCTTTGGTATATAAATTATATCGTTACATGCCATAAACCATTTACATGGTTATGAGCCAAATATGTTAATTACATGAAATTTCAAGTTATTAATTAAAATAGGCTATACCCCGTCCTCCCAAACTTGCAATAATAGTCATTCCCAAAATCACTATGTCATATATTTGGCATTCCAAAACAATAGTTAAGCCCAATCTAGTTTTAATATTCTAGTTTACAGTGTATGGCCAAAACTTGGTTTATAAGCCAACTAACCCAAACTTGCAGTTATAATGATAACACTGCCCCAATGTCAATTACAAGTTTTTTCCCATCCATTTCACCAAATATGTTATGTTCAGTTACTTTTCCGCAATAATGTTATGCCAATATTGTCAATCTCATGTTTATGCCCTAATAACCCAAACCTTCCCTGTATTCCCATCGTACGTATATCGCGATTCAACCTAGATTACAGGTCAATCTAGATTCACAAATAAAAAAGGAACAAATAGGAATAATATGGCAATGATAGGCGTAAGAACTGGCACAAGATGATAGTCCCAACACACAAGAATTACAGATCTAATAGAATTACAGCATAACTGAATAAACTGATTTAGAATCATTGCAGGCATATAGATCTGATTATGAAAAATATTATGGACATGAAAGGCTTGAAGAATAAACTAGGTTCGACAACTTGTATAGGTTCGATTGGATCGATAAGAAGCAACCCAAAGTCAAAGATTCACAAAGGCTAAGAATAGATCTAAATAGAAAATCAAGCATAGGTCCAAATTCATTTTATTCCATGTCCATACTATAATTGGTTGTCTAAATCTGAAAGTAATCGTAAACTTAAAAAACAAAGGCAAGTCTTGTTTTCTGGAATCTGTATTCTGAAACTGAATTGCCCGCCTTTGATGTAAACTAATTGTTCTTTTAATCCTATTCAGATTGGAAGAAGAAGAAGTACTAGTTCTAGCTTAGGTTTCAGTAGAGTAGCGACACCATTGATTTATTTTTAGAGAATGAGAGAGCAATGGAGGCTAGGGAATAATGTAAGAGATTTAGGTTTTGGCTTAGAGATGTATTTATAGGAGAACAGAATTGTTTAGGGCCTTAGATATCAACCTAGAACCAATCCGGACAATCAGAACTGCCAAAACCACATCACAAGCCAAAGAAAATCGGATCTGGGCCAAAACAGGTCGACCTGTAGGCGGGAGGTCGACCCTTTGGTCGACCTATGACCCAGGTCGACCCCCACGTCGACCTGCCTGGGTAATTTTCTATATAAATTCTGAATATTTGTTGAATCTTCTAAAGGCCATAACTTCTTCATACGGATTCCGAATTACGCAAACTCGGACTCCATCTCAAGCAGTATTCTGAGACGAACGCAATGGTGTAACCCATTTCCCTTAATTCTTATTTTAATAATTAGTTATTCTTTAATTATCTCTTATGTCCTATTTTAAAATTACGAAGTGTTACAGCCCTCCTCTTCCCTGTCTCCAAACTGAACCCAAAATCCCCCAAAACACCAAATTGAGCCGCTGTCGGCCCCTAGGCCCTACCACCCGCCGCTGCGCTACTGCGCCTTCCCCCTGGCCCTCCGACGAACTGCAATCTCTTTCCCCCCTCTTTAACGCAGTAAGTTTTTATTTAATTTAGTAATTTAAAATTTTGATTTTCTTAATATGTATTAGCTTAAAATCGGATTTTCTTATATATGAATAGGTAAGAGTAGAACATGATTTTCATTTATAGAAAAGGTTAGATTTTTATATAGGTTGTAGCGAAATAAAAATTCGATTTTTATGTATAAAGTAGCGTTGTAAAAATATAATTTTTACATAAAAGGTAGTGTAATAAAAATATGATTTTTATGTTGCAAAGGTACGATTTTTAAATAGATAAAAATACAATTTTTATATATGAAATGCAATGTAAAAATGTGATTTTTATACATTCATTAGCGATAGAAAGGTTTGATTTTTATCTATATAGTAGCGGCATAAAAATGTGATTTTTATCTATGTAGCGTAGTTATAAAAATATGAAATTATTTTTAGAAAGGTAAAAACATAATTTTTAGCCTATGTATGTTATTTATAAAATAATCGTACAAAGAAACAATTATTGATTGGTTAAAAATATAATTTTTAACATAGGTATACTGCATAGATCGACAATCAAACCACGGCGGAGTGGAACCCAAAGGTGAGAACTACTCACTTTAATTTAATTTTCTAGTTAAAATATATACTAGGATGCAGACGGTGCTTAGCAGCACCCGACACCCGTCGTCCACAGACCCTGGACGACTTGTTTGTATGTTAGATTGTGTTGTGAAAATTGATTGTGTGATGTGGAATGGAATAAAATATTTTATTGTTAAAAATATAATTTTTAACGTATATATGAACAAAATAAATATTCATAAACAAATCCGATGATTGTTTATGTACACACAATTGACGGATATTGATTGGATCGATAAATTTTACACATCGCCCAGCAGCACAGATAAAACATGTGTTTGATTGTTTGAAAATCCCACACGGTTATTGGGATGATATTGGACATACACTAATCCAAATATTTAGTTGTATGTCAATTGATTGATTGGAAGACTGTTGTAAGCACTGAATATTTATATTTGATGCTTATGTAGTGTAGAATGCATTTTGGATGATGGTTGACTATGTTTGATTGTTGTTGTGTATATGTGATGTATGAAATCCATATAATCACATTATATGGTAATTGACTGTGTCTGATTCCAGTTCAGAAAGAATAAATATTTTAAAATAACAATTATTTTAAATAACGAATATTTTCAAATAATATTCAGAAAGGAAGTAAAATATGATTCTGATGTCCGATTTGGGATTGACACGAATATATTTAAATATATATAGCCGTGTTGATTAGATTAACGCCATTTTGACGAGAACGATATTTATACCGATTTTGTTCATTTTTATAATGAATATCGAAAAGGAAATGATTTAGAAAAATAATATTTTGAAAATGTTATCATTTATATATTAATGATGTGGAATATTCAATTTCGATTTGAAATTGAGTATGAAGTTAAAACTGTTTTGAAAGCGAGTTTAAAACGATTTATAAAATACATTTTAAATGGAGATCGACGAAATATATATTATATATATATATAATATAATGGCCTGAATAGAACGCGTCGCGCAGTGGTAGTTCGCGAATTTCGACCATTGACTTCAAATGGATATTACGGAAGATCCGGCAGTCGGATTTTCCTAAAACCGGAACTGTTGGGTTCATATCGAAAAGAGCTTTCTAACGAATATTAGAAATTAGAAATCTAATGGTTGGATTTGGAATTATATCCAAATTAAATTTGGAAAAGGTCGTTGTAAGTGCAGTTCGATGGTCGTTTATAGAAATTGACTATACGGGCCTTGATAAAATTATTAAAAATACCATAATTTGTGTAAAATCATAACAAATGATTTGGAAAGAACTGGGATGAAAAATTCCATATTCGAAAAGATAAAAATAGATTTTTATCGAAATAAACTGGTTTTGAACTAGAATAAAAAATAACCAGGATTTCCAATACATGAATTGGAATGGATTTGAATCGAAATTATCTTTGGAATATTTCGAGATTGGATTCCGTGATTATACGGATATTGTGGAGGAATTTGGAAGATATATATATCATTATTCTAATAAGATATTTATTGGTTTTAGAATTTGATATTGAATATAAGGCGATATATTTTCTACTCAGAGCCTTTTATTTAATATCAAATTGGATTTTGGGTTTGTTGTGAATGGTATCTTTAATAATACTATTCTTAAACCCAATGAAGTTAAGAAAATTAGAATTTGACTTAAGATTAGTTAAGTTGAATGGTTTCCTGGGTATTGATCTTGTGACGGCCCGCCCCGCATCAGCCGACATTTCCTCCGAAAGTGCGTCGTACACATGCCCGACTAGCACAGAACGGTCGCCAAAGAAAGGAAAGAAGAGAACGAACTAATCGAAAACCGGTAGAATGTCTCACAGCGCATGGAACATAATATAATAATAATATACTTGACATAAAAGAGGCAAGAAAGTGCATAAGCTGATAACTAAAACCAACATCAACATCATCATTAGAGCAGCGGAAATCCAAATACAGCTTATTACAACTTTCCAAATTACTGTCTCTAAACAAAAGAAAGAAAGGTACACCACTAATGCCCAAAGTAGTGACCGCAGCAACACAGGGAGAATATCTATAGATATGTATCATACTGGGAAGCCACCTGCTCGCCTCCGGTACAGCTACTCGTGCAAACAACCTAACCTATCTCTAGCCTGCTCGTGAGAGCATCCATAGTAATAGGAAGAGACATAAAACTTTGGGTCAAACAAAAAGTCTGGTATGAGCGATAAGCAGCAAAACAGAACAATAACAGGTATGTTAAACCATACCTGAACCTGGACCTGCAACCAAAGAGTTAGCACTACATACCGTACAATACTCTAAGGTGCCTCTAAATAGATGGTGCAAAGATAATGGGGAAATGGGTGTGCATGTCATAGTGATGGCAAACAAATCAAGCATAACAACCATCCTCACATCTCTCTCAGTGCGTAAAGCATACAATGTCCGCCACTTCGATCACTAGACCCATTGGAGTAGTGACGGAGTTCGACTTGTACAACTACTGCTACTACCAAGCTTACCCCATGGTGTCATGACCAAATCTTTACAAATGACCCCACTTCATTGGTCTATAGCTCTTTATTCGTACCTAGGCCACTGTGGCCCTGAATCCGTTCACGTACCCCTTACACATAGTGATCCAAAGTTACAAACATCGACAACCCCTTAGCACACGTCCCGCAGTGAAGCCCAATCATGAAGTGAACTCATTGGTTCCCAACTAGATCCTGAGTACAAGCTTCCCACTTGGACTTCCTTTGCATCTCGGGCTTTGGTCTAATTGGAGTTGGTCTTTAGAAGAAGTCGCCACGATGAAGTAAAAGTATACATCTGGTTCGGTTCGGTACTCCCAACCCGGTTCGGTTCAGTTGTCCTAGCCCATGCCTTGATCAGTGCTCCATCTCTCCTCGATTCGGTCCAATCACACTTGCTTGGTTCTGTTCGAAAGTATAGTACCTATCCTCTGTTCGATTCGGTCCTCCAGCTCTGGTTCGGTTCGGTTATAACCACCCGATCCCATCCGTTGCTCCAGCTCCTCTTCTCTGATCCGATCCGCAGCCCCTTCCTTGTTCCCCATCCGAACCCAACTCCAGCTTTTATGCGAATGGCCTTCCTTCTTGCCGAGTCTCCTTTAGTGCAAAGTTCCGATCCGGTTCGGTTTCTCTGCCCAGTCCACCATCCGATCCGAGCCCCCAAGCCCGATCCGATCCTAAACCCTGCACATTTTCCTGCAACTTTTCCAACGACGGTTTTACGCCATATGATGGCGTTTTCGACCACTCTAACTATTTAAGACAATCACAAAGCATGCCATACAGTCATAGCAACAAATATAAGTTTCCACAAACACCAAAACAACAACTTAATAAGTTAAAATGGATCAAACATAGCCAAAACCCCATATTTCCCCATAATCATGTTCAAGTATAATTAATGATAGGATTAGTAAAACTTAACCAAATTAACCCAAGCTTCTAACAGAGGTCTAAATCATCATTTCGAATTTTATAAATAATTTTCCAAAATTTAATCATGTTTAAATTCGCTAATTAACACTAATCAAACCTAATTAGCCATAATTAGTGTAAAAGCAAGCTAATCACTTACCTTAGCCACAAATAAAACCTTTAGAACTGAAACTCTACTGTTTGGGTGCGAATACCAATGCAGCACAACAGCTCTACCTCGATTTGTGTGCTAAATCGCCTTGATTTGATGATGATTAATCCAAAACTTGATTAGAAGTTGATTTGGGTGTTGGAGGCCATTGCTAGGGTTCCAAGAATGAAAGTAGCGGCTGAAAGAAATGTTTTCTAACCCTAATCAGCCCCTGTATACCACTAAACCCGAAATCTCCCATTAGGCCTAGCTGCTAATTACCCAATTAAGCCTAGTTAAACAATTTTTCGCCCTTCAAACCTTGTTTCAGCCATATCTCCCAAACGGTAAGTCCTTTTTTCACATGTGACCACTCTACGGAAAGGTAAACCATCATCCGGAGCCAATGGAAGTGGTTTCAGGTCAAAACTCCTTTCCAACCAAAAGTTATGCCCAAAACAAGATCATCTAGGGGCCAAACGGTTATTTAAAAATCAGGAAAAATCATGAACACGGGAAATGACCCCAATAGTCGTCTCCCCAAGTTATATGACCATACGACTTCATATGTGTAAGAAATGAATATTCTACGATCCTTCGATGCGTAGAATGCGGTGTCGTTACACTCCCCCCCCCCCCCCCCCTTAAGAAATTTCGTCCCCGAAATTCCTTAACAAAAAACATACAAAGGATCCCGCATGCCTACCAATCACATACAACAATCAAACATGCAAAACAAATAAAACAAACCGATCCTAGCATGCGGAAAGACTAAATCAAATCTGAAATCTTACCAGGCGAAGAGTTCTGGATATGTCTTCCTAATTCTCTCCTCTGTCTCCCAAGTACAGTCATTCTCATTCTCACCCCACTGAACTTTGACTAATTTCACCGCCTTCCTTCGAAGCTGCTTCGTATCGTTCCCAACAATACGCATAGGCCTGCGGTTCCCAACTGCCTCGGGTTCAACTTCGATATCATCCAACTGATCATGTGAAATTGTCACATCTGGGTCGTGTATGAACTTCCTTAACTGGGAAACATGAAACACGTTGTGAACTCCTGCCATCTTATCTGGTAATTCAACTTTATAAGCCAAATTCCCAATTTGCTAAAAAACTGGGAATGGACCAACAAATCTTGGTGCTAACTTGCCTCTCCTGCCAAATCGTATCACGCTCTACAACGGAGAAATCTTGACAAACACCAAGTCGCCAATGGAGAAATTTAATTCTCTTTTCCTCTTATCAGCATAACTCTTCTGCCTATCTTGGGCAGCCTTCATTCGCTGTTGGATAACCTTGATCTTGTCTGATGTTTCTCTTATTACTTCTGGTCCAAGCACATATTTCTCACCGTTCTCTAACTAACATGACAGTGAGTTGCACGGTCTTCTGTACAAAGCTTCAAATGGATCCATACCAATAATGGATTGATAATTATTATTATATGCAAACCCTACTAGATGCAAATGGTCATCCCATGATCCACCAAAATCCAATATGCAAGCTCTCAAAAGATCTTCTAACACTCGATTCACCCTCTCTGTCTGTCCGTCGGTTTGAGGATGATACGCGGTACTGAGATGTAATTCTGATCCTAACGCCTCTTGAAAGATTTTCCAAAATCCACTAGTGAACAACGGATCTCGGTCACTTACAATGCCTTTGGGTATTCCATGAAATCTCACTACCCACTTTACATATAGTTCAGCTAACTTAGCTGCCGTCCTGTTTGACTTGACGAGTATAAACCTTGCACTCTTAGTCAATCTGTCCACAATCACCCAAATACTATCATGGCCCGACCTAGTACCTGGTAACCCATCAATGAAATCCATCGAGACTTGTTCCCATTTCCATTCTGGAATCTCTAATGGTTGCAACAAACCACTAGGCTTCTTTTGCTCAGCTTTAACTAGATGGCAATTCATGCATTTGGATATAAACTTCCCAATGTCTCCTTTCATCCCTTCCCAGTAGTAGGTCTTCTTCATGTCTCGATACATCTTGTTACCACCCGGGTGTATAGTCAGTTTTGAGTGATGACATTCTCTAAGCACTTCATCTCTCAATCCATTGACATTGGGTATAACAAGTCTTCCATTCTTTCTAAGCCATCCATCTCAATCAAGCCCATACTTGTTCATCTCTCCGTCGATTCCCATCTCTAACTTTGAGATGATTTCTGATAGGTTAGGACCGTTTCTCTGACTGGAACAAATCCGCTCAATCAAAGTGGATCCGATCGTCAAACTTGCTAACGTTTCAAGATCCAATTTGCACTTTGGTCTGAAATCATACCCAGCGATGTACTCCAGTTGCTTCCATTCTAGAAACATAGCCCCTAAACTGGCATGTCTTCTACTCAATGCATCAGCTACCACATTGCCCTTTCCTGGTGTGTATGCGATATTGAATTCATAGGAAGCCAAGAATTCTAACCTTCTTTGTTGTCGGAGATTTAGTTCCTTTTGAGAGAAAAGATACTTTAATGACTTATGATCAATAAACAACTCGAATCTTTCTCCCAAGTGATAATGTCTCCACATCTTCAATGCGAATACGATCGCTGCTAATTCCAAATCATGGGTAGGGTATATTCTCTCGTGTGATTTCAATTGCCGACCTGCATAAGCTACAACCCTACCTTCTTGCATCAATACAACACTAGCCCTGTGCCACATGCATCCGTATATACTGTTATCTCTTCTTCCCCTTAGTAATGACTAACACTGGTGCACATGTCAACTTTTCCTTTAGGCTCTTGAATGCATTCTCGCACTTTTTATCCCAGACGAAAGCTTGAATCTTCTTGGTCAACTGAGTCAACGGTGCTGCTATCTTGGAGAAGTCTTGGATAAACTTACGATAATATCCAGCTAACCCCAAGAAGCTTCTTATGTCTGCTGCATTCTTGGGTGTAGACCAATCTTGTGCCGTAGCCACCTTCGCAGGATCCACGGCATTACCATTCTCTGAAACATGGCCCAAGAATATCGCTTCTCTCCTCAAGAAGTGACACTTAGAAAACTTTGCTTTCAATTAGTGTTTTTTCAACACCTCCATCACTATCCTCAAATGCCCCTTGTGTTCTTCCTCTGTCCTTGAGTAAACAAAAATATCATCCACGAACAGAAGAACAAACTTATTCAGCTTATCTCTGAATACCCTATTCATAAGATCCACAAAATATGTTGGTGCATTGGTCAACCCAAATGGCATGACCAACCACTCATAAAATCCAAACGGCGCCCGAAATGCCGTTTTGGTTATACTCTCAGCTTCCACTCTAAGCTGATGAAAACCTGTTGCGAGATCCAACTGAGAGAATACTCTCGCGTCACTCAACTGATCAAACAAATCATCTATCCGCGGTAGAGGATACTTGTTCTTCCTCGTCACTTTATTCAACTCGCGGTAGTCTACACACAATCGAAGGGAACCATCGGCCTTGGTAGCAAACACAACTGGTGCTCCCCATTTAGAAACACTCCTTCTGATAAATCCCTTCTTCAAAAGATCGCCGGCTTGCACCCCGAGCTCTCGCTGCTCCCTTGGTGCCATATGACGAAGTGGCATCACTATAGGTCTAGCATCTTTCACTAAATCAATACGGAACTCAATCTCTCGATGTGGTGGAAGCCCGGTCACTTCCTCGAAGACATCCGGATACTGGCCAACCACGGGCAAACCTGACAACTCATCATGCGGGATGTCGAGAGAATTTAGAAAACTGGCCATTACCCCATCACTAGGTAGACCACCAAACACCACCCTCCGCCCATCATCCGCTCTAGCTGTCACTAATAATCCCTCACAGTCTACCACCACCCCATATCTTTGGAGCCAGTCAACTCCCAAAATAATGCCAAACCCAATAAAGCCCAAAACAAAGCCATCACAAACAAACATGCATCCATGACTCGATAAGACCACATTACGACAAATCATGCTAAGGCTAGTCGAACCACCAATCGGGTTCGTCACCACTAAAGGTCTATCGACGATCTCGGGTTCCAATCCCAACCTATCTACCAGGTCACTAGATGTGAAGGAACTAGAACCTCCGGTATCAAACAGAACTCTAACAGGAACATCATAAACATAAAGCATACCTTGAATAACGACATTCTTTCCCTTCTCCGCCGCAGTTGGGGCATTCGACGAAGAAGGAATAGCATTAAGGGCATATGCTTTCACCATCTGCTTTTCTTTAGGGGGTTGCGGACACTTGTCCTTGTAATGTCCCACTTGGCCATAGTTGAAGCACTTCCTTTCCGCTGGCTTGGCCGACAATTACTAGCATAATGGCCCTTCTTACCACAGCTGAAGCACTCAACATCCTTCTTATTCTTTTTCTTCTGGTCATCCTCGGTATGATTCTGTTTTCTCTTATTCTGAGAACCATTCTTACCTCCACTGCTTTCTTGCGGCTTTGGCTCCTCTGTAGATGCGAACTCAGTCTTCGACTTAGAGTAAAGACTTTCTGACCTCAATGCTTTCCCCACAATCGATTCAAACATATCATCGATGTGGTTAATAAGCCTTTCCCCCAAGTACTGATCCAAACCTGTTATAAACTTCTCATTCTTCTTCTTAGGACTGTCAATGAGGGATAATCCATACTTCGATAAAGTATCGAATTCTGCAATATACTCCGAGACAGCTCTGCCATTCTGCTTGAGTTCCAAGAATTTCTTAAACAACACTGACTTCTGAGCAGTTGGGATAAACTTATCGCTAAAGCGAACCTTAAACTGATCTCAAGTAATCTGATCCTTGGTAGTAGCTGCCTTTATAGCATTCCACCAGTTCATTGCCCGTCCTTGCAGCTGATGGGATGCTAGCCTTCTCTTCATCGCATCCTCGATACCCAAGTCTTCGAAGATACGCTCGCAGCTATCCAACTAATCCTGAACATCCGTAGCCGATTCCGTTCCATGGAACGGCTTCCCACTAAAACTAGTATAGTCCTTGTTCAGCTGGGAAAAATCGGCCTTAGGCGCCTGCACTATTAGACCACCTCCATTACCAACATTAGGAGCTGCCCTCTGAACATCTCTAAGCATCTCCCTCATGAGGTCAGTAAACATCGTCCTCATATCAGCAGCATTCCCATTATTGGCTCCTCTACCGACGCCCCTTGCTTATCGGCTCATCGTTCAATCTGTAAAGAGAAACGATTAACCATCCACTTTGTGGTGTCAGTGCAGTGCGACTTCATCCTTAGATATACTAATAGTGTATATATATAGCTTTTAAAAACCAAAATAGTCACAAATACGCGCTCTCATATACATATTATCTCTCCCTGGTGTCTTTCCCTAGGTTAACTACGCAACCTAGAGCTCTGATACCAAGTGTGACGGCCTGCCCCGCATCAGCTGGCATTTCCTCGCACTGTACACATGCCCGACTAGCACGGAACGGTCGCCAAAGAAAGGAAACAAGAGAATGAACTAATCAAAAACCTATAGAATGACTCATAGAGCATGGAACAAAATATAATAATAATATACTTGGCATAAAAGAGGCAAGACAGTGTAAGCTGATAACTAAAACCAACATCAACATCATCACCAGAGTAGAGAAAATCCAAATATAGCTTATTACAACTTTCCAAATTATTGTCTCTAAACAAAAGAAAGAAAGGTACACCAATAATGCCCAAAGTAGTGACCGCAACAACACAGGGAGAATATCTATATATATGTATCATACGTGGAAGCCTCCTGCTCGCCTCCGGTACAGCTACTCGCGCATACCGCCTAGCCTGTCTCTAGTCTTCTCGTGAGAGCACCCTGAGTAATAAGAAGAGACATAAAACTCTAGGTCAGACAAAAAGTCTGGTATGAGCGATAAGCAGCAAAACATAACAATAACAGGTATGTTAAACCATACATGAACCTGGACCTGCAACCAAAGAGTTAGCACTACATATCGTACAATACCCTAAGGTGCCTCTAAGCAGATGGTGTGAAGATAACGGGGAAGGGGGTGTGCATGTCATAGTGATGGCAAGCAAATCAAGCATAACAACCATCCTCACATCTCTCACTCAGTGCGTAAAGCATACGATGTCCACCACTTCGATCACTAGACCCATTGGAGTAGTGACGGAGTTCGACTTGTACAACTACTGCTACTACCAAGCTTACCCCATGGAGTCATGACCAAATCTTTACAAATGACCACACTTCATTGGTCTATACCTCTTTAGTCGTACCTAGGCCACTGTGGCCCTGAATCCGTTCACGTACCCCTACACATAGTGATCCAAAGTTACAAACATCGACAACCCCTTAGCACACATCCCGTAGCGAAACCCAATCATGAAGTGAACTCATTGGTTCCCAACTGGATACTGAATACAAGCTTCCCACTTGGAATTCCTTTGCATCTCAAGTTTTGGTCCAACTGTAGTTGGTCTTCAGAAGAAGTCGTCACGATGAAGTAAAAGTATACATCTGGTTCGGTTCGGTACTCCCAACCCGGTTCGGTTCGGTGGTCCTAGCCCATGCCTTGATCAGTGCTCCATCCCTCCTCGGTTCAGTCCACTCACACTTGCTTGGTTCGGTTCGGAAGTATAGCGCCTATCCTTTATTCGGTTCGATCCTCCAACTCTGGTTCGGTTCGGTTATAACCACTGTATCCCATCCGTTGCTCCATCTCATCTTCTCAGATCCGATCCGCAGCCCCTTCCTTGTTCCCCATCCGAACCCAACTCCAGCTTTTACGCAAATAGCCTTCCTTCTTGCCAAGTCTCCTTTAGTGCAAAGTTCCGATCCGGTTCGGTTTCTCTGTCTAGTCCACCATCCGATCCAAGCCCCATAACCCGATTCGATCCTAAACCCTGCACATTTTCCTGCAACTTTTCCAGCGACGGTTTTACGGCATACGACGGTGTTTTCGACCATTCTAACTATTTTAGAAAATCACAAAGCCTGTCATACAGTCAGAGCAATAAATAGAAGTGACCACAAACACCAAAACAACAACTTAATAAGTTAAAATGGATCAAACATAGCCAAAACCCCATATTTCCCCTTAATCATGTTTAAGTATAATTAATGATAGGATTAGTAAAACTTAACCAAATTAATCCAAGCTTCCAACAGAGGTCTAACATCATTTCGAATTTTATAAATATTTTTCCAGAATTTAATCATCTTTAAATTTGCTAATTAACACTAATCAACCCTAATTAGCCATAATTAGTGTAAAAGCAAGCTAATCACTCACCTTAGCCACAAATAAAACCTTTAGAACCGAAACTCTACTGTTTGGGTGTGAATACCAATACAACACAGCAGCTCTACCTCGATTTGTGTGCTAAACCGCCTTAATTTGATGTTGATTAAGCCAAAACTTGATTAGAAAGTGTTAGAAGTTGATTTGGGTGTTGGAGGCTATTGCTAGGGTTCCAAGAAAGAAAGTGGCGGCTGAAAGAAATGTTTTGTAACCCAAATCAGCCCCTATATACCCCTAAACCCGAAATCCCCCATTGGGTCTAGCTGTTAATTACCCAATTAAGCCCAGTTAAGTAGTTTTTCGCCCTTCAAACCTTGTTCCAGCCATATCTCCCAAACCGTAAGTCCGTTTTACAAATGTGGCCACTCTATGGAAAGGTAAACAATCATCCGGAGCTAATGGAAGTGTTTTCAAGTCAAAACTCCTTTCCAATCAAAAGTTATGCCCAAAACAAGATCAGCTAGGGGCAAAACGGTCATATAAAAATCGGGAAAAATTATGAACATGGGAAATGACCCCACTAGTCGTCTCCCAAAGTTACATGACCATACGACTTCGTATGTGCAAGAAATGAATATTCAAAAATCCTTCGATGCGTAGAATACGAGTCGTTACAGATCCGATGTTGGTTTCGGCCTTCAGGGTTAATACTTAGGAAGTTGTTCTCTTACTAATTTACGGTTGGAGACTGATGGGATTTTGGGTTTGTCGTGAACTGTGTTTTAAATGACACTGTTCTTAAACCCAGGGTGAAAAGTATAAATCTTTTAATTAAGGTTTGAAGAAGAATTACCAATTAATTAACATTTAATTGGAACTGAAAATAGAATATGAATTGGGTTTATTGTGAACTGTGTTTTTTAATGACATTCATTCTTTAACCCTATTTATGGTGAAATGTGATTTGGAATTTATAACTCTTTTTATTAAGATTTAATGGGAATTTTCCAAAGTAACGGTTTTCCAATTTAATATAACTAATTAGAATTGAATGAAATTCGATTGATAATAATCGAAGTGAACTTCTGCGGAGGAAGACTGTTGTAATACCCCACCTCCGCCATTGCCACTCTTGCAAGCACACTAGCTTTGGAGGGGCGTTAAACACGGTAATCATGCATGCAGATATCACGAGACAGAACATATAAGTAAAACAGAGTAAATAAAGCAGCGGATAAAACTAACATTTCAAAACCATAGTCAAGTTACATCAAAGTACTTGGTCATTATTTTCCACAAAACATAGTCTAGAAACATAAACTGAAAACTGGAAATAACATAAAGTAACTATCCCCAAGGTAGAATAAAGCCATAGCGAGCTGAAGTCCAAACCGTAAATGAGCTATCCAGAAAAGCAGCTAAAGATCCAAGCTATGTACCAGTGTTCCCACCATGTAAACCTGGGGGGGGGGGGGGGAATGGAAGAAAAGAGGCGAAAGAAAACGAGTTAGTCAAAAAGACTGGTAAGGTCTATCTACTATTAGTATAAAAACTAATAAAGTTAACTGGGCATGTAAAACAGAGATGAGATGTAGGGTGATAACTGGCATGGTGAAAAGTTAACAAGATAGATCAAGTGTGGCATCGCATATACAAGGTTAAGTTTTTGCACCAAGTGTACTAGTATTCCAACCCATGTCAAGTATAAACAAGAAATGATCCCTTGGCCCAAAGCTGGCCCACATCATAAGATGACCTAAATCGAGGTCCAACTACTCGGTCTAGTCGATCGGCTCCCTATAAGCCTAACTCGTTGTGTATCGGTGTCATACGGCTTAATCGTTGAATGTAGTTAACTGTGCTAGGTCCACCCCAGGGTGTATCCAGCCCTAAGGTGTAAACCACAGACACAATTCAAGCACGCACAGTCTAACCTACTGGTGCCCATGTTCAACTCCGGACTTAATGTGCACGACCATGGTCCGCCTGAACAACCGGTGCACCCTTCAGCCGTCTCTTTTGGTCTCTTACAATCAGTCCAGTAATCGTGCCCCACCCTAGCCTAGTCCAGGGTACCCATGATACTTCTAAGTAGGTTACTGCTGAAAAGGACCACGTAACTAGGGTTTCAAGCGGGTTAAGTGTGGTTAACCCTATCCTAACCATGTATTGAGTTGGTCAAGTGTATTCAAGCAGTTCATGACTTAACCCTATCAATACATCGGGTTTAATTGGTTAAGTATATTCAAGTAGTTCATGACTTAACCCTACCAATCCATCGTGTTTAATTGGTTAAGTATATTCAAGTAGTCCTTGACTTAACCCTACTAATCCATCGTGTTTAATTGGTTAAGTATATTCAAGTAGTTCATGACTTAACCCTACCAATCCATCGTGTTTAATTGGTTAAGTATATTCAAGTAGTCCATGACTTAACCCTACCATGTGGCATTAATTAACTTAATGCACCCCAACCTCTCACATTAGACTTTGTTGTGGTTACTAGTTAAGCCGGGCGGGTCCGGGTAGCTATACACCACAACCTAGTCTAACCTCGGGTTTTAAGTGCGATATGACCAACTACTCACATTGGGTCCTATTGTTTGTAGCCACTAGTTAAGCCGGTCGGTTCCGGGTAGATTTATACTACAAACTCAACCCAACCTCGAGTTGGACACTTTCATGTTTTCTACATGTCATGTCCACGTTCGTGTTTTCAAGCATAAACACATGTCAAACTTTCATGTCATATTTTCAAGTCATGTTCTCATGTTATTTAAGTTTGCCCAACTACCCATACGTATTCCCATCGCACGTAAATTCGCATCACACAAATAGATCAAAGAGGGAACATAACAACATGACAAGGTGGGTATAAGATGGCAAAGTCTATCACAAGTTAAACATGGTGATATTTGAGGCAAATGTGTTCATAAACTTGCATATTACATTATAAGCCTCAAAACATGCATGATATCAACTCTAGCAAAATAGGTGAAACATGGCCATAAATACCATGGGATGATAGCTAGTGATTCGCATATAACATCATATGCAAGTTAACATAAGGTTTATAAGAGTTTTTATGTTGCTTTATGCAACATTTCAAATCAAAGTTCATAGTTTTCTATGCACAAAGTCAAGGTGATAGTTTTACAAACATGCATCTATGCATAACATGATAGGATCAAAGCTCATAGTTTTCTATGCACAAAGTCAAGGTGATAGCTTTACAAACATGCATCTATGCATAACATGATAGGATCAAAGCTCATAGTTTTCTATGCACAAAGTCAAGGTGATAGCTTTACAAACATGCATCTATGCATAACATGATAGGATCAAAGCTCATAGTTTTCTATGCACAAAGTCAAGGTGATAGCTTTACAAACATGCATAGAATAAATCTATGCATAACATGATAGAATCAAAGCACAAATCATACTTAGGCCCAAACTCAAACTTGCAACATGTCACATTTAACTTCATAGTTAGAATCTAAGAGTAGTATAGGGCTTACAATGCTATGAAGACTTATAAAATAAAATAAGATTGAGACGAAGCCACTAGCAACTCTAAAAACCCCAAATGAATACAAGCTCCAAGTTGTCTTGAGAAAAAAGAAGCTCCTTTGATTTGTATGAAGAAAGATCCTTGTTTTGATTAAGAAAGGTGGCTCTTTTACTAGCTTAGGACACTCAAACTTTCATGAAGAGGATGGAGGCCATGATATGAAGATGGAGGCCATGATCAAGAAACATTTTGGCATAGTTTAGTTGTAGGAATGATTAATGAGGGTTTAGGCTAGGTCTTAGGGTCTTTTTATAGAAGATTAGGTTAGTTTAGGGCATAGGATTAACCCTAGTTTAGATCTAAACCATCAAAAATCATCATAGGCCAGCAAAACAGACCAGAGAACCAAAACAGGTGCACCAAGCCAGCCAGGGTCAAGCCAGAAAGCTTTGCAGGTTTCTGGCTCGACACGGGCGCACTTCCCAAGTGCGCCAGTGTATTTTTGTGCTGACGCACTTCACAAGTGCGCCAATGCATTTTTTGCTTGTTTTCGGTTTTTCTGCCTAACTTCGTTCGTCCATATCTTCTTCATACGGACTCCGATTTTCGAAAACTCGGATCTATTTCGCGTATTTTTCTGAGGCGAACGCAATGGCATAGCCCGTTTCCCTTGATTCATATTTTATCATTTAATTCTGCCTTGGTTTATGTTATAACATGTTATTTTAAAAAAAATACGGGTTGTTACAACTGTTAATACATATGGAATTTAGAAGGCTTTGCCGTTATTCCATTTATACTATTAGTCAGATATGGAAATTGATATCCCATTATATATATTGATTTGTTTTTCCATGAAGGTTCCATAATTAATGGAATGTGATTTGGGTTTATCGTGAACAGTGTTTTGAATAACACATGTTCTTTAACCTGATTAACGATGGATTAAGATTTTGGGTTATCGTGAATGGTATCTTTAATAATATCTTCTTAGACCCAATGGAGTTAAGAAAATCAGAAACTAACTGGAGATTAGTTAAGTTGAATGGTTTCCTGGGTATTGATCTGATGTTGGTTTCGGCCTTTGAGGTTAATACTTAGGTAATTGTTCATTTGCTAATTTACGGTTAAAGGCTGATGGAATGATATGGGATTTTGGGTTTATTGTGAACCGTGTTTTAAATGACATTGGTTCTTTAACCCAGTTAAAGACAGGACATGATTTCCCAAGTTAAACAATCGTTAAAATTGATTTTTGGGATGATTAAAACCAAGTGAGTTTCGATGCATCTTTAATTAGATTGAAATGATATCCACAGGAAGATTAAAGAATAAATTTAAAGAATTTATCTTTGATAAAATTAATGAGAACCTTTCCCAAGGTATAAGAATATTTGAATAAAGGAATATTCTGGATTGGAATGAGGCGTATGTTGTGTTTTTATAGCACTTGGTTATTATATACGCGAGTTATTCCAAAAAACCCGGATTATCCCATTCTGAATAAATGATTTGACGATATGTCGAGGATGAAGACGGTGGTTGAAGACTGGAGGTCTTCACATCGTTTTGATGATTACTGATGTCTTGATTGGGCTGTACACCCAAGACAAGGTAATAAGTGGTGATCGTCTAGACGTACTTGGAGATCGATGGATATGCAAGGGACTCTCCCCTGTATTGGACATACGGGGGAGGAATAAGGTGCCTCCGGTTTCGTTCAAACCCAGAACGAACTTGTAAATGTATATGTGTCTTACATCAGATTTCATTCTGTGTGATTGATAGACATCGGTTGCATTGCGTGAATTGCCTGCGTGGCATGCTGAGATGCAAATGATCAAAGCTTTTGTTGAAAAGAAGAGTCTTATGGTTGATGATCAAAGCATGGCTTTAATATAGCGTAGCTTTGTGTGGTGTCAATTCACGAGCCTCACACCCAGGTGTGAACTAGAAATGGGAGAGGACATCAGGGAGGGCATGCGTTTCTTTCTAGCTAGGGGTGGTGTCATCATTTTACTAGCCTTGACATTTTACTTATGTGAATGATGGACAGCGAGGCACCTCGGTTATATCGGTCGATCCGGGACTGATGGTCTGGTTGGGGTATTACATGTTTACGCCCCATAGGGTGGGGAAACGCAGTGTTCAGGAAGTTTAATCCACTCCATGTGGACCGGCCCTGACAATCCAAGGGTCACTCGAGCTGTGATCCTGAGACATATTAGGCTAGATTGTCTCGAAGCAGTAAGGACGATCCTTGCCTTGGTTCACAGATGGAAATCCAGCATCCAATACGTGACATTTGCGGTTTTGATTGTAGAGCCTAGTATTGGCGACATGATATATGGTACCCATGCCATTTAGGATTGATACATTTATATTTGAAGATGTTTTAAACACTATGCACTTATAATATTATCAAATGATATGTTTTAACGTACCAAGCATGTTTGGCTATTATAAGGGAAAACCCTATCCCCTAGCTTGCGTTGCATTGTGTGATAGGACCTGGGTCTTGTGACAACAAGGAATTTCACTCGATCCGAATCAGTCGCTAAACCGACCCAGACCGTTCGAAATGCCTGATTGTTTGAGAACACGACAAATTAGAACACAGACAGAAGAACATTTCATTGTTTATTACAACAATTCCATCAGAATACAAGAATATACAGAGTATAAATCAATATTACACATTTACCAAATGTCAGAGATTACAATAAATTACATAGCAGCGGAAAATAATACAATACACAACTGAAGGAGATATACGGATACAAAGCTTTCCGGATATCATTCTAGCTGTAAACCAGGATCCTCTGAATATAAATCTGCAAAGCCAAAACTACTAGCTGCCCGTGCAGAAAATAGGGGCACCCAGAGTTTAGGTTAAAACAATGAACTCCAGGTCAGTCATGTGACTGGTATGAGAACTAAAAATAGTTATTTATCTTTATTTTAAAGTTAGGTAAATCAAGGGACCACGCCGTATAACACGGATCGGGTTTCCTCCCAAGAAAACCAGTGCATGAAACAACAGCGCAATGCTAAATAAAGAAAAATGAAGCTATTATAAGACCCAGGTCTCATCACACAACGCAACACAAACCAGAGGATAGGGTTTTCCCTTATAATAGACAAAACATGCTTGATACGTTTAAAATGAATCATTTGATACTATAATAGGGGTATAGTGTATAAAACAACTTCAAATCATAAGTATCAATCATAGACGGCATAAGCGCCCCATCCCACTATGTCGCCATATATAGGATTACAACTAAAATCAAAACGTCGCGTATTGGAAGTTGGATTTCCATCTGTGAACCGAGGCAAAAGATAGTCCTCAACCAATTTGAGACGCTCTAGCCCGTGTCTCAGGACCAAGACTCAGGTGGGCCCTTGGATCGTCAGGGCCGGTCCACCGATGTGGATTAAAATGCCTGAACACTGAGTTTCCCCACCCTTTGGGGGGTCAATGAGTCCAATGACTACATCGGTCCCGGATCGACCGATATACATCCTAGGCGCCTCGCAACAGAAGCAACCACATAAGTCAAACTCGTCAGGGTGTGTAAAACCACTGACGCCACTTCTATCTAGAAGGAAACGCAAGCCCTCCCTGAAGTCCTCTCCCATTTTGGTTCATAACCGGGGTGTGAGGCTCGCGAATTCACGTTACACAAAGCTATGCCACACATGCGGTGCTTTGATCATCAACCACAAGACTTTGCTTTTCAACAGAAGCCTCGATCAATTGCCACTTAGGCATGCCACATAGGCAATTCACTCCATGCGTTTGATATCCATCCAGATATAACCTCTGAGCTCATATGTCTCAGAGAAGGGCGTTAAGCAAGAGAATAAATTCTCCGCCGCCAAACAGATATATATTTAATAGAAATCAATCACACAGAATAAAATCTAATGTCAGACACATAGTCCATTTAAAAGTTCGTTCTGGGTCCGAACGAAACCGGAGGCACCTAGTACCCTGCATATCCATCGATCTCCAAGTACGTCTGGACGACCACTAACTGATTCCCTCCTCTTGGGTGTATGGCCCAATCAAGATCATCAGTAATTATTCAAACGACGTGAAGACCTCCGGTCTTCAACCACCATCTTCATCTTCGACACCACGTCGAATCAGTTATTCAAAATGGGATAAACCCGGTCTTTCTGAATAACCCGCGTATATAATAAACAAGTGTTACACAAACCCAACATATGCCTCATTCCAATTCAGAATATTCTTTTATTCAAATATTCTTATACTATGGGAAGGGTTCCCGTTAATTTTATCAAAGATAAATTCTTTAAATTTATTCTTTAATCTTCTTTGAATATCAATTCAAACTAGTCGGGATTAGCGAACCACACCGGAGTAATCATTTATTTTATTTCCCAATCCCCACCTATTCATCCCATGAAGTAAAACTTGTCATACTTCATATCTAACACCACAGTGTTATCGGTAAATTCAATTACCATTTCACGTTCAAATCTAATTAAAGATTTAACTATCGCCTGGAGCAAAACTGGTGATACTCCATTCTCGATCTTTTCAATCTAATTAAAGATTCATTAAAACTCCACTTAGTTTTAATCTTTGACTGGGTTAAAGAATCAGTGTCATTTAAAACACGGTTCACGATAAACCCTAAATCACATCACATTTCAATCAGTCCCTAACCATAAATTAGCAAGTGAGGAATTCCCTAAGTATTAACCCCGAAGGCCGAAACCAACATCAGATCAATACCCCAGAAACCATTCAACTTAACTAATCTCCAATTAGTTTCCGATTTTCTTAACTCCTTTGGGTCTAAGAACAGTATTATTGAAGATACCGTTCACGACAACCCAAAATCACATTCCATTAATTATCGGGTTAAAGAACAAGTGTTATTTAAAACACTGCTCACGATAAACCCAAAAATCAATACCAATTCAATTCCAATTAAATATTATTTAATCGGTACACTTCATTAAATCTAAATAAAAAGATTTAATCTTTTCTCCACTGGGCTTAAGAATGGTGTTAATGAAGACACCATTCACGACAAACCCCAAATCACATTTGATATTAAATACAAGGCTCTGAATAGAAAATATATCGGCTTATATTCAATATCAAATTCTACGACCAACAAATATCATATTGGAAATAACGATATAAATATATCTTTCAAATTTCCATAACAATACCTGTATCTTCACGAAATCCAACATCGAAATATTCCAAAGACAATTTCAGTTCAAATCAATTCCAATTCAATTATTGGAAATTCTGGTTTTTTTTAAAAACCTTTCAAATTCAATTTGTTTATTTAAAAATAAATAGAAGTATAATTCTAGTTCAAAACTAGTTCATTTCGATAAAAATCTATTTTTATCTTTTCAAATATGGAGTTTTTCATACCAATTCTTCCCTTATCATTTCTTATGATTTTACACAAATTATTACTATTTTTAATAATTTTATCAAGGCCCGTACAGTCGATTTCCATCAACGGCCATCGAACTGCACTTACAGCGACCTTTTCCAAATTTGATTTGGACATAATTCCAAATCCAACCATTAGATTTCAAATTTCAAATTTCTAATATTCGTTAGAAATCTCTTTTCGACACGAACCCAATGGTTCCGGTTTTAGGAGAATCCGACGGTCGGATATCCCGTAATATCCATTCGAAGTCAATGGCCAAAATTCGCGAACTGCAGCGGCGCGGCGCGTTCTATTCAGGCCATTATATTATATATATAATATATATTTCGTCGATTTCCTTCTAAAACGTATTTTATAAATCGTTTTAAATTCATTTTCAAAATGATTTCAACTTCCATCTCAAATTCAAATCAAAATTGAATTTTTCCTTATAAACTCGTTTTAAATTCATTTCAAATAGATTTCAATTCAAATCGATTTTTAATTCAATTTCAGTTCATTTTCAATTCAATTCAATTTCAATTCGAATTCATTTCTATTCAATTTCAATTCGTTTTCAGTTCAATTCAATTTCAATTCGAATTCATTTTCTATTCAATTTAAGTGTGAATTCAATTCTATTCAATTTCAATTCGAATTCATTTCTATTCAATTTAAATTAGAATTCGATTCTATTCAAAATATCAGATTTTGAAATCACTTTCGATGTTCATTATAAAATGAATAAAATCGATATAAATATCGTTCACGTCAAAATGGCGTAAATCTAATCAACACGGCTTCATATATTTCTATTTTCAAATATTCTATTTCAAATATTTCTTTTTCAACACTGGAAAGAGGCCCAATCAATTACCATATAATGTTAATTATATGTATTTTCTACATCACATGTATAACATAACAATGATAAATAATCAACCATCATCCAGAGTGCGTTCTACACTGTATAAGCATCAAATATAAATATTTAACGCTTATAGCAGCCTGTCAATCAATCGATCGACATACAGCTAATTATTGGGACTAGTGTATGTCATATATCATCCCAATACTCGTGTGGGGTTTTCAAACGATCAAACACAGATTTTATTTGTGTAGTTGGGCGATGTGTAAAATTTGTCGTCCCAATCAATAACAGTCAAATGTGTGTATATAAACAAATCGTTCGATTTGTTTATATTAATTTATTTCATTTCATATATACGAAAAAATTTCTATTTTTAACTATATAGATATTTTATTTTATTTCACACCACATTACACAATCAACTACACATCAAGATCAAACAAACAAGCATACAATCCATCCATGGTCTGTGGACGACGGGTGTCGGGTGCTACTAAGCACCGTCTGCATCCTAGTATATATTTTTAACTAGAAATTTAAATTAAAGGCGAGAAGTTCTCATAGAGGGTTCCACTCCTCCGTGCTTTGCTTTTGAACTGCTGAACCGTCTGGATCTGTTTGCAGTTCTTTTCACGCTGTTCAAATATAAAAATTATATATTTTTTGCTTCATTCAATAAATAAAAATCCATATTTTTATTATTCTTTGTTGTATAAAAATCCTATTCTTCTCTAAACATAAAAATCAAATCTTTATTACTTCAAAATCTAATCCTTTTTGTTTTTAAAAATCCAAACTTTATCCTTGGTATTAATATTGAAAAATCAGAACTTTATTGCTAGGGCAACCATCTAAAAATCGTATTTTTCTTCGCTAATCTTCTTGTAAAAATCCTACCTTTTTATCACATTAAAATCCTAGTTTTTATCACAAAGAAAAATCAGTTTTTATCACAAAGAAAAAAACCAGTTTTTATTATTTTTATAAATAATAAAAAAAAGAAAACTTACAGCTAAAGGTGAAGGGGGGGCTCGCTGCGTTGGTCTTTTTGAACGGAGGAAGGGGAAGAATAGGGAAGCACGGCGGAGGGGGAGTCGAAGGAGATGGAGGAGGGGCGATGTCAGGTGGGTGGCACACGACAGGGATACGGGCTCGAATTGGGGAAAGGGGGTTTAGGGTTCGGTGCGACTTCGAATAGGAAGGAAGAGAGTGGGAGAGGACGGCGAGTTGGACGGAGGCGGCGACACACAGGTGGTGGCGCGGTGGACTCCGATGGTGGCGGCTCCGACAGGCGCGTTTTTCTCTGTTTTTTTTGTTTTTTTTAGAACTGAAAATGAACGGGGAAGGGAATAGGAGAGGGAGGGGTTAAGTGAAAGGAATTTATATATTTTACTATTTTTAAATTTCAAAAAGCAACTTTTTATTTTGAAATCGAAATCAAACCCTCCGACTGTCGTCCCTAGCTAATTACCCCCATTCCGAACATAATGGGATATGTATCGTAGGCTAATTCGACCCTTTTGATCAGTTTTCCTTTGAATCAAAATTTAAATCTATATATATTCAATTCGAACGCACATTTCAATTTACCGGGGCCACATACTAACTCTAAAATTTTTCGAAAAATATTTTCTAGCTTCGTATTGAGGATACGGTCCTAACAAAACTAGTTTCATCGAATTCCGAGACTGTTTGAAAAATGGCCATTTTCCAGTCGATTAAAATCAACTAAAACTGGTCAAATGCGTTTTCCTTTGCCACGCTCACATATTGATTCGAAAAATTATGAAAATTGGAATCTAGCAATATTTTGACATCGCAGATCTAACAAAAGTGGTTTCGTCGAAGGCCGAAACCAACATAAAATCAATACCCCCGAAACCATTCAACTTAACTAATCTCTAATTAGTTTCTGATTTTCTTAACTCCTTTGGGTCTAAGAACAGTATTATTGAAGATGCCGTTCACGACAACCCAAAATCACATTCCATTAATTATCGGGTTAAAGAACAAGTGTTATTTAAAATACTTTCACGATAAACCCAAAAATCAATACCAATTCAATTCCAATTAAATATTATTTAATCGGTACACTTCATTAAATCTAAATAAAAAGATTTAATCTTTTTCTCCACTGGGCTTAAGAACAGTGTTAATGAAGGCACCATTCACGACAAACCCCAAATCACATTTGATATTAAATACAAGCCTCTGAATAGAAAATATATCGGCTTATATTCAATATCAAATTCTGCGACCAACAAATATTGTATTGGAAATAACGATATAAACATATCTTTCAAATTCCCATAACAATACCTGTATCGTCACGAAATCTAACATCTAAATATTCCAAAGACAATTTCGATTCAAATCCATTCCAATTCAATTATTGGAAATTCTGGTTATTTTTAAAACCCTTTCAAATTCAATTAGTTTTTTTAAAAATAAATAGAATTATAATTCTAGTTCAAAACTAGTTCATTTCGATAAAAATCTATTTTTATCTTTTCAAATATGGATTTTTTCATCCCAATTCTTCCCTTATCATTTCTTATGATTTTACACAAATTATTACTATTTTTAATAATTTTATCAAGGCCCGTACAATCGATTTCCATCAACGGCCATCGAACTGCACTTACAGCGACCTTTTCCAAATTTGATTTGGACATAATTCCAAATCCAACCATTAGATTTCAAATTTCTAATGTTCATTAGAAAGCTCTTTTTGGTACGAACCCAAAGGTTCCGGTTTTAGGAGAATCCGACGGTCGGATCTCCCGTAATATCCATTTGAAGTCAATGGTCGAAAGTCGCGAACTGCCACGGCGTGGCGCATTCTATTCAGGCCATTATATTATATATATAATATATATTTCGTCGATTTCCTTTTAAAATGTATTTTATAAATCGTTTTAAATTCGTTTTCAAAATGATTTCAACTTCCATCTCAAATTCAAATCAAAATTGAATTTTTCCTTATAAATTCGTTTTAAATTCATTTCAAATTGATTTCAATTCAAATCGACTTTTAATTCAATTTCAGTTCATTTTCAATTCAACTCAATTTCAATTCGAATTCATTTTCTATTCAATTTAAATGTGAATTCAATTCTATTCAATTTAAATGTGAATTCAATTCTATTCAATTTCAATTCGAATTCATTTCTATTCAATTTAAATTAGAATTCGATTCTATTCAAAATATCAGATTTTGAAATCACTTTCGATGTTCATTATAAAATGAATAAAATCGATATAAATATCATTCACGTCAAAATGGCGTAAATCTAATCAACACGGCTTCATATATTTCTATTTTCAAATATTCTATTTCAAATATTTCTTTTTCAAAGCTGGAATGAGGCCCAATCAATTACCATATAATGTTAATTATATGGATTTTCTACATCACATGTATAACATAACAACGATAAATAATCAACCATCATCCAAAGTGTGTTCTACATTGTATAAGCATCAAATATAAATATTTAACGCTTATAGCAGCCTGTCAATCAATCGATCGACATACAGCTAATTATTGGGACTAGTGTATGTCATATATCATCCCAATGCCCGTGTGGGGTTTTCAAACAATCAAACACAGATTTTATTTGTGCAGTTGGGCGATGTGTAAAATTTGTCATCCCAATCAATATCAGTCAAATGTGTGTATATAAACAAATCGTTCGATTTGTTTATATTAATTTATTTCATTTCATATATATGAAAAAAATTCTATTTTTAACTATAAAATATTTTTAACTATATAGATATTTTATTTCATTTTACAGCACATTACACAATCAACTACACATCAAGATCAAACAAACAAGCATACAAGCCATCCATGGTCTGTGGACGACAGGTGTCGGGTGCTACTAAGCACCGTCTGCATCCTAGTATATATTTTTAACTAGAAATTTAAATTAAAGGTGAGAAGTTCTCACAGAGGGTCCCACTCCGCCGTGCTTTGCTTTTGAACTACTGAACCGTCTGGATTTGTTTGCAGTTTTTTTCACGCTGTTCAAATATAAAAATTATATTTTTATTGCTTCATTCAATAAATAAAAATCCATATTTTTATTATTCTTTGTTGTATAAAAATCCTATTCTTCTCTAAACATAAAAATCAAATCTTTATTACTTCAAAATCTAATCCTTTCTGTTTTTAAAACTCCAAACTTTATCCTTGGTATTCATATTGAAAAATCAGAACTTTATTGCTAGGGCAACCATCTAAAAATCGTATTATTCTTCGCTAATCTTCTTGTAAAAATCCTACCTTTTATCACATTAAAATCCTAGTTTTCATCACAAAGAAAAATCAGCTTTTATATCAAAGAAAAAAAATTAGTTTTTATTATTTTTATAAATAATAATAAAAAATAAAAACTTACAGCTAAAGGCGAAGGGGGGTGCTCGCTGCGTTGGTCTTCTTGAACGGAGGAAGGGCAAGAATAGGGAAGCACGTTGGAGGGGGAGTCGAAGGAGACGGAGGGGGGTGATGTCAGGTGGGTAGCGCATGACAGGGATGCGGGCTCGAATTGGGGAAAGGGGGTTTAGGGTTCGGTGCGACTTCGAATAGGAAGGAAGAGAGAGGGAGAGGACGGGGAGTTGGACGGAGGCGGCGACACACAGGTGGTGGCGCGGTGGACTCCGATGGTGGCGGCTCCGGCTAGGGCAAGCGCGTTTTTCTCTTTTTTTTTTTGAGAACTGAAAATGAACGGGGAAGGGAATAGGAGAGGGAGGGGTTAAGTGAAAGGAATTTATATATTTTATTATTTTTAAATTTCAAAAAGCAACTTTTTATTTCGAAATCGAAATCAAACCCACCGACTGTCGTCCCTAGCTAATTACCCCCATTCCGAACATAATGGGATATGTATCGTAGGCCAATTCGACCCTTTTGATCAGTTTGCCTTTGTATCAAAATTTAAATCTATATATATTCAATTTGAACGCACATTTCAATTTACCGGGGCCACATACAAACTCTAAAAATTCCCGAAAAATATTTTCTAGCTTCATATTGACGATACGGTCTTAACAAAACTATTTTCATCGAATTCTTAGACTGTTTGAAAAATGGCCATTTTCCAGTCGATTAAAATCAACTAAAACTGGTCAAACGCGTTTTCCTTTGCCACGCTCACATATTGATTCGAAAAATTATGAAAATTGGAATCTAGCAATATTTTGAGATCGCGGATCTAACAAAAGTGGTTTCATCGAAATTCGAGGTCTTTGCAAAATTTCCATTTTTAAGGGCCTGAATTCCATAGCGACTATTCTGAAATTTCAACTGGACATAACTTTTGATCCCCGCTATGAAATTTCAATTTTTCGGATTCGTTTGAAAGATATTCTCGAATAGATTCGAATATTTTTGGTTTCACTAAAATCCGGTTTAATTTGCACCCGGTACATTCATTTGAAATTTGAAATCGAATTATCGAACTACCGCGCCATTTTCAATTCCTTTTATATATATAAATAAATATTTATATTCTAACGATGATTCGAATAAATATATATGTTCGAATTCTAATCAAAATAAATTTCTTGTCATTATTATTTAAAATAATTCATTTTAAATATTCAAAATTCACTAAAATTGCCAAAATAAAAATTTTAAATTGGCTCGGATTTTCGGGTTATTACAATCTCCCTCACTTAAAACTTTTCATCCCCGAAAAGGAACGAAGCCGAAAGTTATTCAACAAACCAACTCGACTTCCATTATTTTTGTTATGGCTTAAGTTCTTCAACTTTTCAGTTTCTAAGAACTTTTCAAAATTTTCAAAAATTTGGCTAACACCCTAAATTTCCGAATTTTTTTGCCATAACCTCCCCTGCGCCGGGGACTTCGGGATATTTCATATAGCCTCCCATGGCCTTCTTCAATCCAAAAGAAAAAGAAAAGGCCAATCGGCTCATAAAATCATCATCACCCAAACAAAACAGTAAATTATGTTAAACACGTACCTATTTGTTGGGAAAACAATTTTATTCGTCTTCTCTAGCCTCCTTGCTATGACCTGTTCAATGTAAGTACATGTATTTGCATGCAAATGCGACTAATTTTCAATACAACTCAATATTTGGTTCAATTTGGCTAAAGTTTCAACGTTTTAATTAATCAAACTATAATCAAACAACACAATCAGCAATCAATTTGTTGATTATCATTTCAAATTCATAACTTTGATATATAGTCAAAAATCACATTTTTGGTGCCAAATCACAACCATAAACCCTATATAATTTTGGTTCTCACACCAGTCTAATGGAAATATATAGGCATCCCACTTTTGTCACACGAACATAAACTACTGATGCCGTACATCATCAATAGAATCATCTCCGGGCGACTAGAGTGTGATTCTATATCTATCCAGTATATTAAAACTTCAAATACACGCAGATCAGACGTATATGCAAAATCTTTATATACTGGACAGTCCAAATCAAAATAAATATTCAAATACGTTGAATAAATCAAACAAAAATTGTTTTCATTTTGAAAATACACTCTTCACACTCGTTCTAGGATACTACTTATCCCATCTCTAATGAGTCCTTCCCATTGGATATTACTATTCCAATTTCTGATGAATTATTTCGTATGGTTCTAATGTGTCTTGTTCTCTGAGCTCTGTACACCAAAGTTCTGATATCAACTGTGACAACAAGGAATTTCGCTCGATCCGAATCAGTCGCTAAACCGACCCAGACCGTTCGAAATGCCTGATTGTTTGAGAACACGACAAATTAGAACGCATACAGAAGAACATTTCATTGTTTATTACAACAATTCCATCAGAATACAGGAATATACAGAGTATAAATCAATATTACACATTTACCAAATGTCAGAGATTACAATAAATTACATAGCAGCGGAAAATAATACAATACACAACTGAAGGAGATATACGGATACAAAGCTTTCTGGATATCATTCCAGCTATAAACCAGGATCCTGTGAATATAAATCTGCAAAACAAAAACTACTAGCTACCCGTGCGGAAAATAGGGGCACCCAGAGTTTAGGTTAAAACAACAAACTCCAGGTCAGTCATGTGATTGGTGTGAGAACTAAAAACAGTTATTTATCTTTATTTTAAAGTTAGGTAAATCAAGGGACCACGCCGTATAACACGGAACGGGTTTCCTCCCAAGAACACCAGTGCATGAAACAATAGCGCAATGCTAAATAAAGAAAAATGAAGTTATTATAAGACCCAGGTCCCATCACACAATGCAACACAAACCAGAGGATAGGGTTTTCCCTTATAATAGCAAAAACATGCTTGATACATTTAAAATGAATCATTTGATACTATAATAGGGGTATAGTGTATAAAACAACTTCAAATCATAAGTATCAATCATAGACGGCATAAGCGCCCCATCCCACTATGTCGCCATATATAGGATTACAACTAAAATCAAAAAATCACGTATTGGAAGTTGGATTTCCATCTGTGAACGGAGGCAAAAGATAGTCCTCAACCGATTTGAGACGCTCTAGCCCGTGTCTCAGGACCCAGACTCAGGTGGGCCCTTAGATCGTTAGGGCTAGTCCACCGATGTGGATTAAAATGCATGAACACTGTGTTTCCCCATCCTTTGGGGCGTCAATGAGTCCAATGACTCCGTCGGTCCCGGATCGACCGATATATACCCGAGGCGCCTCGCAACAGCAACAACCACATAAGTCAAACTCGTCAGGGCGTGTAAAATCACTGATGCCACTTCTAGCTAGAAGGAAACGCATGCCCTCCCTGAATTCCTCTCCCGTTTCTGTTTCACAACCAGGGTATGAGGCTCGCGAATTCACGTTACACAAAGCTATGCCACACAGGCGGTGCTTTGATCATCAACCACAAGACTTTGCTTTTCAACAGAAGCCTCGATCAATTGCCACTTAGGCATGCCACACAAGCAATTCACTCCATGCGTTTGATATCCATCCATACATAACCTCTGAGCTCGTATGTCTCAGAGAAGGGTGTTAAGCGAGAGAATAAATTCTCCGCCTCCAAACTGATATATATTTAATATAAATCATTCACACAGAATAAAATCCGATGTCAGACACACAGTCCATTTACAAGTTCGTTCTGGATCTGAACGAAACCGGAGGCACCTAGTACCCTGCATATCCATCGATCTCCAAGTACGTCTGGACGACCACTAATTGATTCCCTCCTCTTGGGTATACGGCCCAATCAAGATCATCAGTAATTATCCAAACGACGTGAAGACCTCCGGTCTTCAACCACCGTCTTCATCTTCGACACCACGTCGAATCAGTTATTCAGAATGGGATAAACCCGGTCTTTATGAATAACCCGCGTATATAATAAACAAGTGTTACACAAACCCAACATATGCCTCATTCAAATTCAGAATATTCTTTTATTCAAATATTCTTATACTATGGGTAGGGTTCCCATTAATTTTATCAAAGATAAATTCTTTAAATTTATTATTTAATCTTCTTTGAATATCAATTCAAACTAGTCGGGATTAGCGAACCACACCGGAGTAATCATTTATTTTATTTCCCAATCCCCACCTATTCATCCCATGAAGTAAAACTGGTCATAATTCATATCTTACACAACAGTGTTATCGGTAAATTCAATTACCATTTCACGTTCAAATCTAATTAAAGATTCAACTATTGCCTGGAGCAAAACTGGTGATATTCCATTCTCGATCTTTTCAATCTAATTAAAGATTCATTAAAACTCCACTTAGTTTTAATCTTTGACTGGGTTAAAGAATCAGTGTCATTTAAAACACGGTTCACGATAAACCCCAAACCAGATCACATTTCAATCAGTCCCTAACCGTAAATTAGCAAGTGAGCAATTCCCTAAGTATTAACCCCGAAGGCCGAAACCAACATAAAATCAATACCCCGGAAACCATTCAACTTAACTAATCTCTAATTAGTTTCTGATTTTCTTAACTCCTTTGGGTCTAAGAACAGTATTATTGAAGATACCGTTCACGACAACCCAAAATCATATTCCATTAATTATCGGGTTAAAGAACAAGTGTTATTTAAAATACTTTCACGATAAACCCAAAAATCAATACCAATTCAATTCCAATTAAATATTATTTAATCGGTACACTTCATTAAATCTAAATAAAAAGATTTAATCTTTTTCTCCACTGGGCTTAAGAACAGTGTTAATGAAGACACCATTCACGAAAAACCCCAAATCACATTTGATATTAAATACAAGCCTCTGAATAGAAAATATATCGGCTTATATTCAATATCAAATTCTACGACCAACAAATATTGTATTGGAAATAACGATATAAATATATCTTTCAAATTCGCATAACAATACCTGTATCGTCACGAAATCTAACATCTAAATATTCCAAAGACAATTTCGATTCAAATCCATTCCAATTCAATTATTGGAAATTCTGGTTATTTTTAAAACCCTTTCAAATTCAATTAGTTTATTTAAAAATAAATAGAATTATAATTCTAGTTCAAAACTAGTTCATTTCGATAAAAATCTATTTTTATCTTTTCAAATATGGAGTTTTTCATCCCAATTCTTCCCTTATCATTTCTTATGATTTTACACAAATTATTACTATTTTTAATAATTTTATCAAGGCCCGTACAATCGATTTCCATCAACGGCCATCGAACTGCACTTACAGCGACCATTTCCAAATTTGATTTGGACATAATTCCAAATCCAACCATTAGATTTCAAATTTCTAATATTCGTTAGAAAGCTCTTTTTGGTACGATCCCAACGGTTCTTGTTTTAGGAGAATCCGACGGTCGGATCTCCCGTAATATCCATTTGAAGTCAATGGTCGAAATTCGCGAACTGCCGCGGCGTGGCACATTCTATTCAGGCCATTATATTATATATATAATATATATAATATATATTTCGTCGATTTCCTTTTAAAATGTATTTTATAAATCGTTTTAAATTCGTTTTCAAAATGATTTCAACTTCCATCTCAAATTCAAATCAAAATTGATTTTTTTCCTTATAAATTCGTTTTAAATTCTTTTCAAATTGATTTCAATTCAAATCGATTTTTAATTCAATTTCAGTTCATTTTCAATTCAACTCAATTTCAATTCGAATTCATTTTCGATTCAATTTAAATGTGAATTCAATTCTATTCAATTTAAATGTGAATTCAATTCTATTCAATTTCAATTCGAATTCATTTCTATTCAATTTAAATTCAAATTCGATTCTATTCAAAATATCAGATTTTGAAATCACTTTCGATGTTCATTATAAAATGAATAAAATCGATATAAATATCGTTCACGTCAAAATGGCGTAAATCTAATCAACACGGCTTCATATATTTCTATTTTCAAATATTCTATTTCAAATATTTCTTTTTCAAAATTGGAATGAGGCCCAATCAATTACCATATAATGTTAATTATATGGATTTTCTACGTCACATGTATAACATAACAACGATAAATAATCAACCATCATCCAAAGTGCGTTCTACATTGTATAAGCATCAAATATAAATATTTAACGCTTATAGCAGCCTGTCAATCAATCGATCGACATACAGCTAATTATTGGGACTAGTGTATGTCATATATCATCCCAATACCCGTGTGGGGTCTTCTTGTACAGAGGAATGGCAAGAATAGGGAAGCACGACGGAGGGGGAGTCGAAGGAGATGGTGGGGGGTGATGTCAGGTGCGTAGCGCACGACAGGGATGCGGGCTCGAATTGGGGAAAGGGGGTTTAGGGTTCGGTGTGACTTCGAATAGGAAGGAAGAGAGAGGGAGAGGACGGGGAGTTGGACGGAGGCGGCGACACACAGGTGGTGGCGTGGTGGACTCCGATGGTGGTGGCTCCGGCTAGGGCAAGCGCGTTTTTCTCTGTTTTTATTTTGAGAACTTTAAATGAACGGGGAAGGGAATTGGAGAGGGACGGGTTAAGTGAAAGGAATTTATATATTTTATTATTTTTAAATTTCAAAAAGCAACTTTTTATTTCGAAATCGAAATCAAACCCACCAACTGTCGTCCCTAGCTAATTACCCCCATTCCGAACATAATGGGATATGTATCGTAGGCCAATTCGACCCTTTTGATCAGTTTGCCTTTGAATCAAAATTTAAATCTATATATATTCAATTTGAACGCACATTTCAATTTACCGGGGCCACATACAAACTCTAAAAATTCCCGAAAAATATTTTCTAGCTTCATATTGACGATACGGTCTTAACAAAACTAGTTTCATCGAATTCTTAGACTGTTTGAAAAATGGCCATTTTCCAGTCGATTAAAATCAACTAAAACTGGTCAAACGCGTTTTCCTTTGCCACGCTCACATATTGATTCGGAAAATTATGAAAATTGGAATCTAGAAATAATTTGACATCGCGGATCTAAAAAAAGTGGTTTCGTCGAAATCCGAGGTCGTTTGCAAAATTTCCATTTTTAAGGGCCTGAATTCCATAGCGACTATTCTGAAATTTCAACTGGACATAACTTTTGATCACCGCTATGAAATTTCAATTTTTCGGATTCGTTGGAAAGATATTCTCGAATAGATTTGAATATTTTTGGTTTCACTAAAATCCGGTTTAATTTACACCTGGTACATTCATTTGAAATTTGAAATCGAATTATCGAACTACCGTGCCATTTCAATTCCTTTTATATATATAAATAAATATTTATATTCTAACGACGATTCAAATAAATATATACGTTCGAATTCTATTCAAAATAAATTTCTTGTCATTATTATTTCAAATAATTCATTTTAAATATTCAAAATTCACTAAAATTGCCAAAATAAAAATTTTAAATTGGCTCGGATTTCTGGGTTATTACAGGTCTTATAATAGCTTCATTTTTTCCAAAAAGCATTGCGTTGTTTTGTTATATGCACTGGTATTCTTGGGAGGAAACTCGTTCCGTGTTATATGGCGTGGTACCTTGATATATCTGATTTAAAGTAAAGTTTTATATAACTGTTTTAGTTCTCATACTAGTCACATGATTGACCTGGAGTTTATTGTTTTATCCTAAACTCTGGGTGCCCCTATTTTCCACACGGGCAGCTAGCAGTTTTGGTTTTGCAGGTTTATATTCATAGTATCCTGGTTTACAGCTGGAATGATATTCAGAAAGCTCTGTATCCGTATATTCCTTTCCGTTGTGTTTTGTATTATTTTCCGCTGCATTGTAACTTGTAAATCTCTGATATTTAATAAAAGTGTAATATTTACTCATACTCTGTATATTCTTGTATTCCGATGAAATTGTTGTAATAAGCAATGAAATGTTCTACTATTTGTGTTCTGATTCGTCTTGTCCTCAACTCAATCCGGGCTTCCCTTCACGAGGTGGTTCGGGTCGTGTCAGTTATGTCCAAATCAAATAAAATATATAATATTACAAAAAATATATAATATAGTATTTAATTATTAAGTACAAGTAATATTACAAGTAGTATTTAATAAATAACAACTATTAAATAATTAATTTTAAATAAGTACTAGTAAATAATAAATAGTTCCTAATCAATAATAACTAGTAAATAATAAATTATTAAATTTTCATTTTTATTTATAACTATCAAGCATTAAATATATTGCTTAATATATATTTATAAATAGTGAATATATATGCTGCAATGGCATATACATTAAATAAAATATATATTAATTATGGCATATACATTAGACAAAAATATATATTTTAAACATTTATAAAAAATAATTATATAAATTATATATTATTTAACTTAAATAATTATTGTATAAACATATACATATTAGATTGTAATATTATTTAATTGTTTATTAATATTGTAAGTATTTAATTATTGTAATATTATTGTGATATTAATATTTAATTATTAATAATATTTAAATATTAATTATGATGTTATACAAAAAATATCAATTATTGACAAAGATTATTAAATATAGTATGAAATATTTAATAATGCTATACTTGTACAAAAAATGCATTGGCTCACTTTAAAAACTCGCCATTGCTTTTTCTATAGAAAATGCATTGGCGAGTTTTGAAAGTGAGCCAATGCATTTTGTACAGAAAATGTTAAAATGCAAAGACGAGTTTTGAAAGTGAGCCAACGTAAAATGAAACAGGTCTATATGTGTAAATAAATCTAAAACATGGATAAAGCAGTTATACTATTTTTAAACGGGCCTAAATGGGTTAAAAGCCCTTTATATTAAGTTAAGTAGACATAGAATTTTTATTGTCATTCTGCATGTTTGATCAAACTTATTGCTAAACTACATACATGCAAGTGCATATTCATATGACTTCATGCTAATCATAAGTGCCTGCTGTTTTTGGTATATGATGCAGGTTATTTCAATAAATGCTATGCCAGCTTCTACATTCTGGTATATAACTGAACTTGCAATGATTAATTAAGGATGATGAGTGTTCCATAGTCCAAACAAATAGTCAGAGTTTGCTTGGGTTGTCTCTCTTTATTTTTCACTCCTTTTATTGTTCTTATATAATGTAGTAAACTTAGATTATGTATTTCTTGGGGAAAATTATGCTTTTATCCGTTGGAATATTTGGAATTTTCTTCCACTAGGGAGGAAAAATGGCAAGGTAGAAAATTTTCAACCAGTTGTCTGATTTTGATGAATTTATACATTCCGAAAAGCTTGGAACTTAATTAACAATGAGTTTTACAAAATTCTTATGTTTACTAAGCCAAAAATACAATTTTACACTGTTGTCCTGAATAATTTTTTTATTAAAAATGGAGCAGAGTGATTTATTCGTAGCTTATGCTTAGCTTATCCGAATTTGACGATCTTGTCCATTTCAGAAAGCTAGAAACATAAGCTACAACTTTCATTTTATGTTCTTTGCAGAATTTTGACATCTTCTATGCTAAAATTCTGATTTAGTAGTGCTGACCTACAACGTAGGCCGAGACGAATACTTCACTATAATGGAGATAAATTTTGAACGGTTTATCCGAAATCGGTAATTTTATACTTTTTGGAAAGTTAATGACCTAGGCATCAATTTTTCTTTGAAGCATTTTGGAAAATTATGATGTTTACTTAGCTGAAATGGTGATATTGTAAACTGGCCTGAGCGGCAATTACTTCTGGTTTTGTAGAGCTTTATTCTTTTAATCATAGCTTATGATTCTCTTATCCATTTTTGACAATCTTTGACATTCCGAAAAGCTACGAATCTAATCTATAACTTTTATTTTATGTGTTTTAATCTTTTTTTATGCTTGCGAGCCTAAAATTAAGTTTTATGTCGCAGGCCTGCGCGCATATACGACAAAATCCTGTGTTGTATGTCTTTGGTAATTCTCTCATAACTCAGTGATGTACACAACATTTTTACAGTTCAACAAAAAAATGCAAAATTGATTCATTATGTAAGAGTTTACTCTTATATGTTATCTTCTAATTATGTACTTTATACTCTATAAATTCTTGCCTTAATTCAAGTAAACGAGACCTCGAATTGTTTGGGTGTGTTAAATGAAAGTACATTCGTTCTATTTCCATTATATGAGACTTACACTTATGTTGAGATAAGTATATAAGATGGAGATGCAATTTGGATTAATGGAAAGGTCGACTCGCTTTTGCTCACATTATAAATGAGCGTATTTGCTTAAAATAATAAACAAAGGTACATTTTTGGATTAAATAATGTGAGATGTTATTATATTGTGTTTTGTTTTGTTTCCCCATATTTTGGGATGCCCCGTGTTGGAATGCCTCTACGAAGATGTATATTTTGTAATTATATTGTATTTGGTTTTTCCGAAACATCATCCGTATAAAGGAGATTTTGTTGAAATTTTTCAAAAATTTCAAGAGATAGGAAACTTTCATGAAAATTAAGTTGTATAAAAAATAACAATTGTAAAACTAAATAATTTGCAACTTTCCATAGGCGATAAAACCAATATACCATCAGGCCACATAGATGAATAACATATGATGAATATGTCTTATACATTAAAGATGATGTACACGTTGTTTCACTTTTTCTATAAGAAATTAAGAGGAGGAAATTTTATTAAAGGGGAAATTCTGTAACAACGTTGTTTTTCCTTCAAAATTTTGTGAGTGTATAACTAAAAATAAAAGCGTTAAATTTGAATTATGACGATTTTGCTAATTGAATAAGCAAATTGAATTAGATAAGATTGTTTGTGATATTAGATAATTTTATTTTATATATATGTATTTTGAAATTGGCGAAAATATAATTACTTTGTATTGAATGTTGGGTTATCAAATAAATAAATTGCTAAGCATTAGGTTGAAAAAAATTGCTAACTATCGACAAACAAATTATCGAACGAAACTTGAATGAAATTGTAATGGTTCAGAATTATTTAATGGATATCAATTTTTGATTTGGAAGTGTTAGATATTTTAATATAACTAAAATAACAAGGCCATAAACATTTTATTGTATTGAACGCTAAAATAACAAATAATTTAGTCGAGTTTCAAATTTCATAAAATTGTCAACAAACAACAATGCAATATGTAAAATGAGTTTTGAGGTAAATTGCAGACTATTAGAATTAGGTCAAATCAAGTTTATATGCAGGAAAATGAATTACTATTTTTAGAAAGAGGAGGAGAGCTAAATTGATTTTAAGTAGGATTGAAAATTTTAGAGCCCAAAACACCTAAGCCCAAAGCCTATTAAAAAAACCCTTTCTAACCTCTTCCCCTAGAAGCCTAGCTCCTTACCATATACAGTTGATCCCCTTTGTTTCAATCCCTACTCCTTTGATTCAAGAAAAGGAAAAAAAATCGATTGGCGTGGGTAGGGGATGAGGCGCCACTCGATCAAGGGCCTAACGAGACTTTGGTTCGCGCAGGAAAAAAAATCGCGAGGCTTGACTTGCAGGCGAGGGCCCCCGCGATTAAAGCAATGGAGGATGAAGGAGGATGATCGTCGGTGGTTAGTTGTCGTGATGGTAAGGAAAAGCAGTGACAGCAATAAAAGCCGCTGATTTGGATTTTTCGTGGGTTTTTCGGTTAGTTTTCCCCTCACTTACATCTATGTTTTCCTCCATAACAGTTATATGTATATATAATTTTATATCATGATTCGATTTATATTGAATTGTTTAAGTGATTGAATGGTTGAATTTAAATTGTCATGATGATTGAAATGGTTGTTTGATTGAATTAGTTGTTGTGCAGTTGTTTACGAATTGAGGTTGATCGATAAATTTTGTATTGGCTAGATGTTTGAAATATTGAGGGGAATGTTGTTAATTGTTTTCTTATTAAATTTTTTCATATAATTTACCCATTTTCACGGTTAATTAGTTTTATAATCTGTTTAACATGAGAAAGCTTATATATGTATACACAATAATATATTGAAGCTTTAAATTATGAATTATAAATTAAAGCATTTAATTCAATTTCAAATGTTGAATTTTAGTTCAAATCATATATACATTCATTTAAATAAAATATCTCGAATAGCATTACGGGTTAATCTAGCTTTGGTAAACATGTGAATGAGAACAATTAAATTATTTATATAGTTTTATTAAATTTATTTATCATGATAAAAAATAATATTTAGTACTAATTTTATTCGTATATAAGTAAATTTTATAAGTAGCTATAATTATTTTGAACAAGTCATTTAAGAGGTTTTTATTGTCATTATAGTATGAAATCACTTTCAAACAATATTTGGTAGGATTTTGTACTGTTTTGTTGAATAGTACGCTTCTATGAGTTTATACAAATTTAAAATGAATGTTTATATCTTCTTAATATTTAAATTGTTCTCTGAGAATTACTATTCCATTTTATTTGTAAATTAAATTAGAATTTTATTTATTACTTTATATTTTCTGAATTTTATTTATTGCTTATATTTCGACGTTCCATATTTTGTGTGAATAATTTATATATTGCAAATGATTCACTGTTTATATTAATTTGATTAATGCTCTAAACATGACACAATGATGATACCTTATGTATGATATTATAATATTTATATTCTATCTAAAGAGAAATTTGAATAAAGGTTTTGGTGAAACTGTCTGGTATGGGACTTTCAGTGTCACTATCATGCTTGTTCATTGGACTTGTTATGTAGAGTATTGAAGGATAAGTGTGACATATGAGCACTAAATAAATAATTTAGTAAACGCGGTGGCATGGGACACCGACGAGTTATTTATCTGGTTATCTTTTGCTTGTGTATGATACTTAATACGTGGATTTATGAAGTAGTATTTACTGCGGTGAATACATATGTTGCAGTCATCTACTGATCTATTATTGTATTTGGTCGTGGGTTGGTTATATATTACATACAGTACATTGGTATGGATATTTTGTAATAGATTTTCCATACCGTCGTGTGTTGCATTGCACCTGCTATTATATTACGTATATGAGTGTGTGTTTAGTTAAAGAGTACCAGGCTATCACTGAACAACTTTCTACATACTGCGGAAATGAGCTAGAATGGCCAGTATCCACCTTGGCGGCCTGATCATTGGGTCGGGCTCCGGATCTGTGACACAGTAGTTTATTGTTATTGTTATTGGTATATGTTGTACCCCTGGTGTCACATAGGCTAACAATCAGTAACCACAGGGGTATATGTGAGTATCGTGATCGAAATGTTACGCGTTGACGTACTGTGGGTGGATCATTGTCACGATACTAGTGGGTCAGAGGTAGTGGTAATCGGTGATTGTAGGAGAGTGAGCGTAGATTCTCCTAGAGCAGATGTGTTCGTCAGTCTCTCTTTCTAGCTCTGGTACAGTGTATAGTCAGTACAAAGGATCCTGAGTGATCCATCCCCATTTTCCTTCTTTGGGCATACCGCTATAGATTACTATTTTATATGTTGTATTGTGATATTTCGGCGTGTCCCAAAGTATTATTATATATAAAATTTAGATGTTTGGAGTTCATGTTGCTTCTTATTCCTCTACCGGCATTCTCTAGTTTACCTGTAATTTTATCTAGTGATATTTGTTCATGCATGTGGAGGATATTGTATTTATAGTGATTGGGTGATATCTGGATTTATTTATTTTCCATTTATAAATTGTGAAATCCTTCTTGGTGATGATTCTTGATTAAGATTGAGAATTGGATTTATATGACCTGGTCCATCATATTGATTATATGGAATCTATTTTGATGGATTTTATAAATGATGTTTTTAGATTAACTATGATGATAATTCATTCTGTTAATATTACTTTGAAACCCAAAACGTTATATTAACCACAAGGGATTCATACATAGACTAATCCGTTTATTATTTTTATGATACTCGGTTCAGACTGAGACATTACAGGTTTAGAGATATTGAGACCGGCTTGTATTTACTATGCTTAGAGGAGCATAGTAACTTAGTATATTATTTATTATCATGTATTGTATGGATTGATGTATATATTGATGTGTAATAAGTAAATATGTATAAAATGTTAAATACTATATATTATATTTTATCGCTGTGATTGACACTGTGATCTCTATATTTTTTCATATTATGTGTTGTTCTATCCTGGAGGAACATGTGTAATTGTTTTGTACTGATACTTTGTACGTAAGAGTAAGTTGTATTTCAGAAAATTTAATGTGTACTTGTGTTAGTCCAAGAGAATTTAAACGTGTGTACCCCTATAGTCTCATTCTCTATGTTATTTTACATCATTACTCTATAATAGTCTTGGATGGTTTGGATATAAAGGTGGGGTTGTCACACTTTTGATATTGGACTTGCAAAGTTACGAAATAATAATAATATATTAATTGAGAATTTGTCATGCCATTACTTAATAATATTTCTTCATTTCATAAAAATGAGTGTTATAAGGATTGTTTTATCTTATCTGTAGATTTCCCTCAAATTTATTTCAAAATTAGGGTATAAAACTCAGATTTTGTTAACACAAGTGAGAAATGAGAAAATTCATCTTGATCATGGATCGTTGGGGTTGTATTTATATGTATCTGTTGACCCTTATATGTATCTGTTGACCCTCCTTCTGCCTTATGGGTTTCGTCTTTATGTTTATGCAAAGAATCATGCAAAGACCCTTATATGTATATGTATCTGTTGACCCTCCTGTGCTTTAGGTGTCGCTTGGAACGACAGATTTCCTCCTGAATGTCCGAAGATAAGTATTCACTGGGATACCTCCGGATTTCCCAAAAGTAATTATTTGGACCATAAACTCAACTATTTGTGAAAGGAGTAAGCTAGCACAAGCTCCTGACTTTTTACGCTGCTCGAGGTACTTCCGTCTTGCATGGAAGATGCATTGCAGGTTTCAAAGCTTCCCATAATGCTTCCCTCGGGTGAACCGAAGGGTGTGTTTAGCTCTTTCCTGGGTACTTGAAGTCTAAGGATTCTGGGAATTTAGTCTCTTCTGACTTGGGCTTTTCACGCTTCTTACATCCCTTCACCTTGCCTTTTGCTTCCGGCTCCTTTATGATTGTTTTAGTTTTAACATCCCCCCTACATCATTGAAGGGACATTCTTGACGTTTCTAGTCAATAATTCTTGTTTTTAGTGTGTGGCACTTTCTCGCCTCTTGGTATTCCTATCCGGATAGTCAGGTTCAATCTGGTAGCTATTCTTGTTGTGCTGTTCCCTTTTCTTTTATAAATAGTGCATTCCTTTTTTCTTCTTTCTCAATTTGCATACATAATTTTCAAAGCTTAAGAATTAAAGTTCTTAAAGAATCTCACTTTCTTTCAAGCTATCCTGACTACAAGTTCGGGGTAAAATTTTTGACCATGATCTCGATTTCATAACTAGCTTCAAGATTTCGATTTTTCTAGGGTTTTAAATCAACTAATTTGCATGTAGAAATTGAAGGTCGATTTGGGTTTCAATCGAATCGTGGAATTAACTATGAAATCCATGAATTTTATGTTTTAATGATGAAATGACGTCCTTCCGTTTTAATCCATCCCTTAAGTTTGAAAGATTTTTTTTGTGTGTAAGTTGTTTATTTTTGTTAAAACCTGTTTGGCCCAATTAGGATTAAATTAAGCAGATCTGATCTACTTGGAACGATAGGTCTTAGACCCAATTACCATAAAATAGCTAGATAACTAGTTATTGAAGATTAAAATGTGCTTCTCTGGATTTCTAACAACTTATTTCCCCTCCGCTTGTATAGGCAAAATCTTTCCTTTGGGTTTTGTCTTATAGGAAGGGGGAAGGTTTTAGTTTAACCCAGGATACCATGTTGAGCTAATTTAGATAATTCATGCCTTGCTTCTTTCGGAAGTTCCTATGCTTTATCATTATATAAATTGTTTTATTGTACTTCCATAAGAAGTTGTATGCAAGGCTTGTTAGTTTAATTATTATTTATAATCATGAATTTATATTACATGACAACATCATGAGTGGCAAGAAGTCCATTAGAAAAGCTACTCCGAAAGTGATCCCAGAAGCCGGTAGGTCTTCTACTATGCCTCTAAAAAAGTAACTCCAAAAGTTGCCTCCATCAATAAAAGTACCTTGATTATTACTCGAGAAGAGGTGAATTACATATTTGAATACTTCATTATGACTGTAACTGATGTTAGCCATCCCCCAATTGGCTCCACTATTGATAATCCTCCAAAGCGATATTTTGCTTATTCCGCCATCTACATTTGGCATAGTGGTTTCTTCTCTATCCCCAATTTTCTTTCTCACTTCCCGCAGCATACTTGCTTAGCTCCCATCCAACTATCCCCCAACATATACACCTCATGTTGTGTTGGAGGTGATTTAGCAGAAATCCAATGATCAGTCTCTGAGTCCTTTGACTCTCTTCGACATAATTTACTTAGCCAAGGTTAGTAAGGTTAATCATCAAATATATCATGCTAATTCTGGCAAGATATTAATCATTGACCTTGTTGATAAATTGAAGAACTAGGAAAATCAAATTTTCTTTATTCGATTCCCCTTGGCTTCAGTAGTAATTTTTCCATGCTTGGTAAATATTTTCATTCACTTTTACCTTTGTTGATCGTCATGATAAGTTTTTTTTATTGTTTTTCATGCAGAGGCTATCTCAATAACCTTGATGATGATACCAAACAAGCCATCAAGATGGTAAATGAAGCTTTGGCAAAATATGGGTAAAGGACCTCCCTTTTGACCTCCGCTACCCTAACAAAATTCGAAACTCTCCCTTCCAGACAAAGGATTCTTGAAGTTCCTCTATTGGAAATTTTTTGTGAATTATTAAAAATTTGACTAAGTGTAAGAATGGCTCCTATATGTGAATAGTCCCACATCATGAGACTATATGAAAGAGGCAAGTATTTATACTTGTTTCTAAGAAATCATGTTGGGGCCTTGGGCTTCCAATACATGCTTTGTTGTGAGGAAGGAGGCCATGCATCATGACCACCATACATGCGCGCGCAACCGACCGACTCAACTCGACCCGACCCTGCCCGACTCGGTTCGGTTCAGTTCGGGCTTGGGCCTTAGCTTTGTGGTGTAAACACTTATATTTTTGGACCAGAAAAATCTGCATTCTTTGAACCATATTTTTAAATACGAAAAATATTCCGAGCCGACTTTAATTTGAAGCAGTAAACTTTTGACCCGGTATTTTAGCAGATTTATCCACTGCACAGTATTTTGTTCAGCCCTAATCCCCATCTATATATTATCTTCAGCTTTAGACGAAAATAATATAACAAAATTACCATTTTCTTGCCTCCGCCATTAAAATCTTCTTACAGAAATTACGAGCAGTATTTTTAATCTCGAAAATGCAGATCTGAACTGATTTGTTGTGCAAAGCAAATCAGTTATTATTTTCAGAAGCTGTTTTATCTTAGAGGTGGCGATGAAAGTACGAACTGGTTTTGCACCACCGACCAGATCGCCGAATCGTCTTCAAGAAAGCGACCTAGTCCGCGACTCTGCCATTGTTTCCCAACAATTTGAAGACGATCATTGAAACAATGGCTGCAACCAGAAAGACATTGAACTACCGAATTCATACTTCCAAGCATTCGGCTTCTGAAGATTCGTTCTCATCAGGGTGCAACAAGGCCGAATTAAACCCACTCGCTTCTATTAAAATCATTTTCGGAGGGCTGTAGCAGATGGAAAAGTACGCAAGCTCAAATGGGAAGGTAGATCCGAAATCTGAAAGAACCGGTAATGAGAGGAGGTGGACCATTTCGCAGATCTCAGATCATGACCTTTGCTGTGGGAATCACAATTGGTACTTTTTTTAGTATAATGGATCTGTGGATTTATTTGCTGAAATTTTCCATTTTCTGCATAAAATTAGTTTGACTTTTTCTGGTAATTTGCAACAACCGACAATGCTCGGATCGAGTATTGATACAACTAAACCATTTTAATAAGATTGTTATATGTGGAAATTTAAACGGTAGTTGCTATTAGTAGAAATTCCTTAGTGTTCATTGATAACTTGAAAATTATGACTTTCTTATTGTGCATGTAACCAGAATGTGATATCTAATATCATAACAGCGTATCATATTACCCTTGTCTTAACTTCTAATCAGTGCAAGTTAGTTAGTGCTGATACCATACTGAGATATGATATCAAGTCAAAATGTTAGATGTGGTACGAATAGACAGAATATAGAACACCTTTGTTGCATACAAGTGAACAGATAGAATATAGAACACTTTTGTTGCATACATGTGAATAACTTATGTTAGTCTATAAGTATATGTATATTTTTCTATAAGAAGAATATAAAATTTTCAAACATATTAACATCTCAAGCAATAGTAAGCCTCCACAGCCAGTCAGTTGAGAATAGAATGGAAATCCATAAGGAAACCATAAAGGACAGCAGCAACCAACCAAAAAGAACGATTCTAAACAGTTGCTTCTATATTACAACTGTGGAAAAACAGATCATATGGCACGATAGTGTCAGAATAGGCTAAGTCTTGCACTGCAGGCTAACCTGACTGAGGAGCCTCTTACGGCTATGATTGATTCACCTTGTTGGTGGGCAGAGGGGTGGTGGGTAGACACTGATGTTTCTCGCCATGTCTGCTATGATCGTGAAATATTCACAATATACATGGCTGCTGATGATCAGAAAGTGTTGTTGGGAGATCCTCACACCACTAAAATTGTAGAGATTGGTTATGTGAAAATAAAGCTTACAATTGGACAAACAATGATTCTGAAATATGTGTTGCATTTGACATGCTTAGATTCAAAAGCTGAAATTGAGGAATAAGAAAATTAAGAGAATTCATAGTGATAGAGGAACAGAATATAAATTTAGTTTATTCTGATCTTTTATAAATTACATGGTATAGTACATGAGAGAACTGCACCATATTCACTTGAAATGAACGGTTAAGTTGGAAAAAAAATATAACCTTTATCGAATTAGTAATTGCCATTTTTTGGTCCAGCAAAACATTGGTGGGAGGATATTTTATTGACTGCATGCTATGTTTTGTTTAGAATCCCTTAATCTAAGAATAAAATTTCACCTTTTGAAATTTTAAAAGAATTATAAATCCAATGTGTCAGACTTTAGAACTTGGGTTTGTTTAACATATGTTTGTGCTCCAAACCCTAAGACAATAAAATTGGCTAGCAGAGCATATAAATGTGTATTTATAGGCTATGCTATCAATAGCAAAGCATACAGTTTTTTTATGACCTAAATACACATAATATAATTGAAACAAATAGTGCAGATTGTTGTGAAACAATATTTTTTTTTTAAAATTAAGGAATAGTGGGGGCACTTCTAGTATGCCTGTTAGAACAGAATTTAATGAAAATTATGAAGCTGAACCTAGAAGAAGTAAAAGAATGAGAACCATAAAAGAGTTTGGTCCGGATTTTCATGTTTTTACTATAGAGGAGGATCCCTTAAACCTCCAAGAGGCCTTATCTTATTTAGATGCCGATTTTTTGGCAAGAGGCTATAAATGATGAGATGGATTCTATGGGATCCAATAAGACTTGGCATTTGGTAGATTTACCCCCCATGTAAATCTATAGGCTGTAAATGGGTTCTTAAAAATTAATACCTGATGGCACTATTGATAAATATAAAACACGACTAGTAGCTATAGGTTTTAAGTAAAAAGAAAATATAGTTTTCTTTGACACTTTTTCACCAGTAACTAGAATTACATTCATTTGGGTATTAGGCTCACTTGCTTCTTTTCATAATTTACTAATACACCAAATGGATGTAAAAACCACATTTTTGAACGGTGAATTAGAAGAAGAAATTTATATGGACCGGCCTGAAGGATTCGTAATACATGGTCAAGAACATAAAGTATGCAAATTAGATAAATTATTATATGGTTTAAAACAAGCATCTAAACAATGGCATGAAAAATTTGATAATTTAATCACTTCACATGGTTTTAAAGTTAATGAAAGTGACAGATGCATTTATTACAAATCTGAGAATGACATTTGCACTATTATATGCCTTTATGTAGATGACCTACTCATCTTTGGGTCAAACCTTCATGCCATAAATTCAGTCAAATCTTTATTAAGTGCCAATTTTAATATGAAAGATCTAGGTGAAGCGAGTGTAATCCATGATATTAAGATTACTAGGTCAAAAAGGGGATTTTCTTTGGATCAATCCCATTAAACTGAGAAGACTCTAAAGAAATAAAATTATCTTGACTGTAAACTTGCATGTACACCATATGATCCTAGTGTAAAGTTATTTAAGAACACTAGTGAGGATGTAAAACAATCTAATTATGCGAGCATCATTGGCAGCCTTCGGGATGCCACTGATTGTACTAGACCTGACATTGCCTATGTCATGGGATTATTGTGCAAGTTTACCAATAGAACTAGTATAGAGCACTAACATGCTATTGAGAGGGTCATAAGGTACCTAAAATAAACTGCGAATCTTGGATTACATTATGAAAAGTTTTCAGTTGTACTTTAAGGTTATTCTGATATAGACTAAAATACTTTATCTGATGATTCTATTGCGACCAGTGGCTATATATTTAGCATTCTTGGAAGAACTATTTTTTTTTTGAGAAATCTAAGAAACAGAATATCTTGACTCAGTATACTATAGTGACTGAGATAATAGCACTAGTCACAACTAGTGAAGAAGCAGAGTACTAAAGAAATCTGCTACTTGAGATCCCATAAGGGAAAAACCGACACCAGTGGTGTAGTTGATTGCGATAGTACCGCGACTATTGCATAAAGTATAGAACCGTTATTACAACGGCAAAAGATGACATCGTAAGCATAATACTGTAAAAGAAGATCACATATATAATGATGAATTTTTTTTGATGACTATTGAAAGAAGAACTATACCGATATTACAATGGTAAGAAATGACAGCCGTATGCACAGTATTATTAGAGAACAACACATATGAAGTGATGACAATTTGGCAGATCCTTTGACGAAAGGACTAACCAGAAAAAAGTCCTTAATAATTCTAAAAGAATGGGAATATTGCCCTTAGATTGTTGAGTCACGGACAATGGTAACCCGACCTAAATGACTGGAGATCCCAAGAAATAGGTTCAATGGGTAAAAACAAGTTGTGTAGTGATAGAAGTTGAACATGCTATTTAATAAACCAAGAAGCATGTACTCCTGAAGTGATTAGAGGATGAGTTGATAGAAACTCTTAATGAGACCTACACTCTACTTGGAGTGTAGTACCTACCATCAAGAGTACTTTTGATAGACTTACCTATGTGATTGTGGAAATGTGGCTGTTTCCTATGGAGTTTTGGGCAAAACTTCTAGAGCGTTCACTGAACTGGGATAGACGTGCATGGCCATAAATGCATGGGCTTATTTGATTGCACTACAAAAAAAGTTGTGTGTGGTTTGATGTCAGGAATAGAGTTCAAGACTACGTGTCACTCTAGTAAAAACTGAATCTTATTCACTATGCAAAGGTTCAAGTCGGATGACACCTTTGTTTATGCACAATCTTATGTTTTATTTAGAAACTGCTTTAAAATATTTTTAAAAATTCAAGTGGGGGATTGTTGGAAATTTTTTGTGAATTATTAAAAATTTGACTAAGTGTAAGAATGGCTCCTATATGTGAATAGTCCCACATCATGAGACTATATGAAAGAGGCAAGTATTTATACTTGTTTGTAAGAAATCATGTTGGAGCCTTGGGCTCCCAATACATGCTTTGTTGTGAGGAGGGAGGCCATGCATCATGACCACCACACACGCGCGCGCGACCGACCGACTCGACTTGGGCCGACCCGACTCAGTTCAGTTCAGGCTTAGGCCTTGGCTTTGTGGTTTAAACACTTATATTTTTGGACCAGAAAAATCTGCATTCTTTGAACCATATTTTTAAATACGGAAAATATTCTGAGCCGACTTAATTTGAAGCAGTAAACTTTTGACCTGGTATTTTAGCAGATTTATCCACTGCACAGTATTTTGTTCAGCCCTAATCCCCATCTATATATTATCTTCAGCTTTAGACGAAAATAATATAACAAAATAACATTTTCTTGCCTCCGCCATTAAAATCTTCTTACAGAAATTACGAGCAGTATTTTTAATCTCGAAAGTGTAGATCTGAACTGATTTGTTGTGCAAAGCAAATCAGTTATTATTTTCATAAGCTGTTTTATCCTAGAGATGGCGGCGAAAGTACGAACTGGTTTTGCACCACCGACTAGATCGCCAAATCGTCTTCAAGAAAGCGACCTAGTCCGCGGCTCAGCCATTGTTTCCCAACATCCTCAAATGATGCAATCTTCATCGTAGGATGACCTTCATTTGATTTGAGGCAACATCTTGAAGTTCATCACCATCTCCCCCTCATTCTTGGACAAGGTGGTCTGTTTTGACCACATTGCCCCACTTTTGTTGAATAACTTATTCTCTTGTTTCATTCTTCTTCTTCTTCGATTATCAACCCATATACTCGAATTTCTTTAGAATCCAAGACTACTTCCATCATGGAGTCGATTCTCCAACTTAAAGAATTGGCTGGACAAAATCTTCTCAAGACTCCCTCCGACGAATCTCCTTTAAAGAAGGCCAGGATATCCAAGGTGACTGCGATAGATATTTCGAATGAAGAAGGCGATAAGAGAAAGACTCATGTTTTCTCAAAAATTACACCCACCTCAGCAGGCAGTGCTTTGCCTCTTCTCGAAGTTACATCCTTATCAAAAATTAAATTTCAAAAGATTACGTTGTTTTAACTACTAAAGCTTCGGGTTTTTACTTTTATTAGGTGTAATACAATACGAACAATTGGAGCTCTCCAATTTCATCTCTACTTTTAATATTTATATGATTGCTATAGGTGAAACTAAGCTTAACCATATTACTACTTCTAAAGCCATTTCCAATATTCGTCCTACATGGCATTCTATCCACAATTTAGCCCAAGCACCTTTTGGTAGGTTACTTATCTTATGGAATCCAAATTCATTCCTTCTCTTTCCCATTGTTGTTCATAGGCAATTTATCCACTATAAAATCACCCACATTCCCTCTAATACTTCTTTCCTCTTAACTTTTGTTTACACTGACAATGGTGCTGCTTCTAGGCAGACTTTTCTTGACCTTCTCCCCACTCTTCACCAATCTGTGTGTCCTTGGGTTTGTATTGGTGATTTTAATTGTATGCAATTATCTTCTGATAAGAAAGGTGGTAACCCACTAACTTACAGACAAGGCCTTTAAACAATGCTATATATGACTCTACTCTTCTTCCCATTCAAGCTACTGGTGAAGATTTCACTTGGAACAACTCTTCAAGGATTGGAATTAGAATTTTAGGTAAACTTGACAGGTCCTATCAGAATTTCACTGCTGTTTCAACATGGCCGACCTTAAGTACCTTCATCCCACCTCCATCCCTCTCTGACCACTCCCCTTTGGTGCTTGACTGGGGCAGGAGATTCTATAGAAAGCGTTCCTCATTTTCATTTTTTAATACTTGGGTTGATAACTCAAATTTTCTTCCTTTGGTTGCGGAAAACTGGAAAGTTAGATTTAATGGTAACCCCATGTTTATTTTGCAGGAAAAATTAAAGCATCTTAAAGGAATTTTATGTATTTAGGCAAAGCAAAATTATGGTAATGGAGTTAGTAAATCTTCATTGATCAGAGAAAGTTTATCTCATGTTCAAAGAAATATTTTTCAATGTCAAAATGTTGAAAACATGGCACTTCTTACTACTCAAGAATACTCTCTTTCAACTAAACTATCGAAGACCCTCATTTCCGAAGCTAATATGGTAAAACAGAAGCTAAAGACCAAATGGAAATTATATGGAGATAAAAACACATCCACCTTTCATAATTACTTGAAGATTCACCACAACTCTGTCGATATTTCTGCTATTCATGACATGGATGGTCTTCTTGTTGATGATCCAACTTCAGTGAATGATTCTTTTCTAAAAAAATTCACATCTACCTTGGGTAATTATGATGGTGATCCAATTCGGCTGGAGGATTTTTCTCATATTAATCTAGCAGGTATTTCTAAAGAAATGAAATTTGCTATAATAAAGGAAATTACTTCTGATGACATTAAACAATCCATTTTCTCGATGAAATCCTCTAGTTCTCCGGGTCTTGATGGTTTTAATGTGTTCTTTTTCAAAGTGTGTTGGCAGATAGTTGGTGATGATGTGGTTAAGGCAATTAAAAACTTTTTCCTACATTGCAAAATGTAAGGTGGGATTAACTTTACCAGGCTTGCTCTTATTCCAAAAGTTAATATGCCTTCAAATGTATCTCAATTTAGACCCATTGCATGTTGCAGTGTTGTCTACAAATGCATTGCAAAAATTCTGGCTGATAGAATGAAATTTGCCCTGACAAATGTAATCTCTCCCAATCAAAGTGCCTTCCTTCCTAACCATGATATAGCTGATAATATCCACCTTGCCACTGAATTATTAAAGGGTTACAACCGTTCCACCATCTCACCTAGAACCGTTCTAAAACTTGATATACAGAAGGCTTATGATACTGTACGCTGGGATTCATTTATTTATATACTGTTCAAAATGAACTTTCCAATTCCGTTCTTATGTTGGATTTACTCATGTATATCTACTGTCAGCATATCATTGAGTATAAATGGATCGAATTTTGGATTTTTCAAGGCTAAGAGGGGTTTAAGGCAAGGGGATCCAATATCTCCATACATATTTGTTTGTGTTATGGAGCTTTTCACTGAAATTTCCAATATAGCAATGATTAACAAAAAGATTGACTATCATCCCTGCTGCAGAATGTCACATATTTCATTCCTTCTTTTTGCTGATGATCTTTTGTTTTTCACAAAGCCCAATGTAAAATCTATTATGGGTATTTTTGATGTTCTTCATGATTTCACTACGTTGTCTGGCCTCACTATTAATAAAAGTAAATCAAAGATTCGATGCTCTGGTGTTTTAGATCGGATGAATGGGATAATAAATAACATTTCGGGTTTATGTCAAATGGATGATGATGAGATCTATCTTGGTGCTCCCTTCTGTACGTCCAGATTAAATGCTGCTCAATGTTGGCCTATGGTTGAAGGTATCATTTGTAAAATTGCCTCATGGCCAGTGTCTAAGTTCTCTCTTGCAATTAGATTGGTTATTGTAAAATCTATTGCTATAGGCATGAGTATATATTATGCTAGGCTGTTCATTTTGCCAGTTAAGATTACTGATATGATAAATTCGGAATTAAACCATTTTTTGTGGCATGGAAACCCTTTCTCTAAAAAGCTTGTCCCTATTTCTTTTAAGAAAGTGTGTTGCTCTATTAAAAGTGGAGGACTTGGAGTAATGAGCTTGAAGAAATGGAATACAATTGCTTTATCATCTCGTATTGATAAGCTTTGCAGATTTGTGTTACGACCCTGAAAATCTGAACCAATTTAAAATTTTTAAATTGGCTAAAATAATGGATTTTAAATACTTAAAATAAATATTTTAAATAATAGCAATGAAAAGTGAGTTTGAATCAACGTTTGAAAACGAATATAATTAATTTTAATTATAAACAAGGCCTGAAATGGCGCTGGAGTTTCAAAAATTGAATTCAAACTTTGTTGGACTGTACCGGTTGAAAAAAAATGGATTTGAGCAAAACCAAAAATATTTAAATATATTAGTGAATACCTTTCTAACGAATCTGAAAAATCGAATTTTCAAAGCGGAAAGCAAAAGTTATGGCCAAAAGAATTTTCAGAAAGGTCGCTATGGAATTTATATAGCCTGTGAAATTGGCCATTTTGCATACAACCTCGGAATTTGATGAAACCACTTTTGTTGGATCCGGGATGTGAAGTTATTGGTAGGTTTCAAATTTCATAATTTTTGAAGCTAGTATGTGAGCGTGGCAAAGGAAAACGTGTTTTGGTCAATTATAGTTAAATTGGATCGACCAGAAATGGGCCTTTTTGCAAACGGTCTCAGAGTTCGATGAAACTAGTTTTGTTGGGACCGTATCGTCAAAACATAGCCAGATTTATTTTTTGGGAATTTTTAGGATCAGTATGTGGCCCCGGCAAATTGAAATGTACGTTCAAATTAAATATTGAATATTTTATATTTTAATTTGAAGGAAAACTGACTGAAACAGTCGAATAGGTCTATGAAACATATCCCATTGTGTTCGGAATGGGGGTAAAACGGTAGGGATGACAGTCGTTGGGTTTGATTTCGAGTTCGTTTAAGAAAACCCCAATTTTTGAATATATATATATATATATGTATATATATATATATCGGCCAATCAAATAATTCCTTCATAAATAAATAAAAATCTCGAACCCCCCTCCCCCCCCCCCCCCCGCTATTCACGATCGACGACGGAAAAGCTTTCTGTTCTTCTTGGCCAAATTCCGGCCAAACCCTTCACCAAAACCCTTTGCCCCTTTAGAACTTTTTGTGGCTCTCGATCCCCTCTTTAAATCCATACAAGATTCATCCCTCCTAGTGAACCGGAGCTCGAGATCCGCCAGCTCGAAATCCACCACTTCGTCGCGCTGCCATAGCCAAACCCCGCCACCGAACTGAACGCCTCCACCCTGGTTCTGTGCGCCTCACGGAGGTCTTCAACGTGGCATCGGCCGATCATCCCCTAGTTGCTCAGATTTCGAGAAAATCAAAAACCTAGTTTTGAACGCTCTTAGAAAGGTAACGGCAGTTAAAATATTTTATGTATATTATAGCACTTTAACGCGCTACCGTTTATGATTTCACTGTAAAAATCATATCTTTTTCGTTTCTTGTCGAAATCCAGTGAAACAAGAGACAGTGGACTCGTGTCGACGTCTTCTACCTTCTAGAAGAGACCACATATTTTTCTGAGCCTTCTGCTATTTTTGGTGGAGTGGAACCCAATGTGAGATTTCTAATTTATAAACGATATGGAAAACGACGATGTATAAATTATATAGTCGATGTATGGGTTAGATAAGCGTTGTACACCTCATGTATAAGCATTGTATAAGCTATACGTTCGATGTATAAGTTATATATGCATTGTAAAAATTATATATGTGTTGAAATAGAAGTGAATTGCTATATATAAATATACACCCCTCGTCCACAAACCATGGACGATATTTATTGGTTGTGATTGGTGTGCAAATTGATTGATAGCGAATGGTTGTTTGGGATTGGTTGTGGTTGATATTGATTGATTGTGGTTGAAAAATACCCGTTTGTGGTTGAGAAATATTTGGTTGAAACCACATAGGATTAGTTTGTGGAAATGAAATAAATATACATGCTGCCTGCGTGCGAACTAGATGCGTGATTCCCCATTGTCAAAAACCGCGAGGTTGTAAGGTAGAGCAAGGAGCCGTACTAGGGACGGTCTCGGTTTTAACTACCCTGCCGTTATGCTGCCGAAATTTCGAATAATATTCATGTGTTTAAATTATTTTCATTTGTTGAAACTATATTTATTCGTTGAATAGAAAACCTTCATGTGTTGAATTGAAATTCATTCGTTGATTAGAAATTCATGTGTTGAATGGTATTCGTGTTTTAAATATAAAAATCACATTTTTATCTCTATATATAAACTATAGAAAACCTTCATGTGTTGAATCGATATTCATTCGTTGAATTGAAATTCATGTGTTGAATGGTATTCGTGTTTGAAATATAAAAATCACACACATATATATATATAAACTATAGAAAACCTTCATGTGTTGAATCGATATTCGTTCGTTGAATTGAAATTCATGTGTTGAATGGTATTCGTGTTTTAAATATAAAAATCACATTTTTATCTATATATATAAACTATAGAAAACCTTCATGTGTTGAATCGATATTCATTCGTTGAATTGAAATTCATGTGTTGAATGGTATTTATATTTTGAAATAAATTGTTTTATAATAAAAATCACATTTTTATCATCTATATGAACTATATAAAATAATCTCGTTTTGAAAGAAATTGTTTTATAGTAAAAATCCTATTTTTATTACCTATATGAACTATATAAAATAATAGAATTTTGAAATGAATTGTTTTACAATAAAAATCACATTTTTATTATATACATGAATTGTTAAAAATAGTGAAATGTTGAAATAGAAGACAGTTAGATAAAAATATCATTTTTATCAAATGTATGAAAAGAATATAGTTTTGAAATCGAAGAATCGATATATATATATATATATATATATATAAATAGAATTAAAATATATCGAATAACGACGCTGCAGTTTGTATTCTGAAACCGTGATTTCAAACAATTATACTGGGAGATCCGACCATCGGATTTTCCTAAAATCGCAACCGTTGGGTTCGCTTTGGAAATATCTTTCCAATGACACCAACTTTGTAAAAATCCAATGGTTTGATTGTCTGGAATGTTCAATTCAAATCTGAAGAAAAACAGTGACAGAATCGATTATATATATATATAATTATATTTAATCGAATAACGACGCTGCAGTTCGTATTTTGAAATCGAAACTTCAAACGATTATACCGGGAGATCCGACCGTCGGATTTTCCCGAAACTGGAACCGTTGGATTCGTTTTGAAAAGGTCTTTCAAATGATGTAAATTTTGTGAAGATCCAATGGCTAGATTTTCAGATACGTGTAAATCAAATCTGAAGAAAAACAGCGCCACGGCCGCGCTATGGCCCGAAGCGTCATTTTGAATAAATTGGCTATTTTAAAATAAATAAAAATAGCAATAAATCATTATAATATATTATAAACGATATGGATGTGATTAAGAAATTAACTGAAGGTTGGCTAAGTCGAATGGTTTCCTGGGTGTTGATCTGATTTTGGTTTCGGCCTTCGGGGTTAATATTAGGGAAATCGTTCTCTTACTAATTGACGGTTAGTGACTAATGAATTGAAATGATGCGTGTGTATGTTAGTGTTGCACTTGTTTATTATATACACGATTTGCTCAGAAAGACCGGGTTTATCCCATTCTAAACAACTGAATCGACGATAAGGAATCGAAGACGAAGACGGTGGTAGAAGACCGGAGATCTTCACCTCGTTTGGATGGTAATCGAGGTCCTGATTGGGAGGCATCCCGAAATATGGATAATGAGTGGTGATCGTCTAGACGTATGTGGTGGTCGATGGGTCGGCGAGGTATATAGTGCCTCCGGTTTCGTTCAAACCCAGAACGGACTTGTTAATGGATTGTGTGTCTGACATTGGATTTTATTCTGTGTTGATTGATCTCTATTAAATATACATCTGTTTGGCGGCGGAGAATTTATTCTTTTTCTTAACGCCCTTCTCTGAAATGCATGAGCTCAGAGGTTGTATATCGATGGACATCAGTCGCATGGCATGAATTGCTAGTGTGGCATGCCTAAGTGGCAAATGATCAGGGCTTCTGTTGAAAAGCAAAGTCTTGTGGTGATGATCAAAGCACCGCCTGTGTGGCGTAGCTTTGTGTATAACGTGAATTCGCGAGCCTCACTCCCCGGTATGAACCAGAAACGGGAGAAGGACCTCAGGGAGGGCATGCGTTTCTTTCTAGCTAGGAGTGCCTGACATTTTACTTATGTGGTTGTTACTGTTGCAAGGTGCCTCGGTTAGATCAGACGATCCGGGTCCGATGGAGTCATTCGTTGGCTCATTTGCGCCCCATAGGGCGGGGAGACGTATTGCTCAGGCATTTTAATCCACATCGATGGACCGACCCTGTCGCTCCAAGGGTCGATGCATTCTGATCCTGAGACATGGTAGGCTAGATTGTCTCGAATTCGGTAAGGACTATCTTTTGCCTTGGTTCATGACGGAAATCCAATTTCCAAATACGTGACTGTGTGGTTTTGATTGTGTATATATATATATATATATATATATATATATATATATATATATATATATATATATATGGCGACATGATATATGGTACCCATGCCGTCTATGATTGATAGTTATGATTTGAAATTGCTTTTGAAACCTATAAACACTAGTAATAATATCAAATGCTTTTGTTTTATTCGTATCAAGCATATTTTGGCCAGTATAAGGTAAAACTCTATCCTCCGGTTTGCGTTGCATTGTGTGATGGGAATTGAGTCTTATAATGGCTTCATTTTTATAAAAAGCATTGCGTTGTTTAAAAGAATGATTTGCTTTAAAGCACTGGCAATCCAATGGAGTAAACCCGTTCCACGAAAGTGGCGTGGTCCTGTGATTAGCCATATTTTGAATGTGTTGAGTAGATTTCTCATACCAGTCCCATGACTGACTCGTAGTTTGTTTCACTTTCAAACTCGAGTGCTCCTTTTTCTACACGGGTAGCCTTGTATTCAAGTTTGGTTGGTTCTTTCTGGATAGCTGGAGCTGAAGATGGATTCTATTATTTATCTCTTTTTATGCTGTTCACTTCCTATTGTACGTATTTTGTTTGTTTCCGCTGTAGACATTTATGTATAGCTGAACTGTATTTGTACTAAGTATGGTCCTGTATACTGTGTAACTCTGATGATTACGTTTATCCAGTGTATTCTATTGTACATTATCTAGTGTATTTATTTAATTCTGTTCTGCTTTTATCTGTTTCTGTGTTATATTCCAAGGATTACCCTTGCCACCGTCAGTACGGGGCTTGGGGTCGTCTCATTTGGTATCAGAGCTTTGGTTAAGCTTAGTTCTGGAATATAACATATTAACGAACTCGTCAGAAATAGAACCAATAGTGTTCTAGGATGGGTAACTCTATACAGATAGGATCAGTAATATCCAAGTATGAGTAAAGCAGAATGAAATTATACCTCGATAGACACATTTACATTTGAAGTATTTGTTTCTATGTTTTAAAATATCTTTTCTGTGACCTGACACTTGATCTTCTATTTGCAGAAGTACTAGAAAATGAGTGTCAGAAACAGAAGGAATGCAGAACAGGATATTGAGGCCCTATTGATCAAATATCGAAATATGGGTGGAATACCGTTCTCTGGTGAAGAATCTATTATGAAGACACAGGCTTGGATTCACTCTGCTGAGAAAATCTTTGATGGTTTAAAGCTGAGGGATGGCCAGAAAAGATTATGGCATCCTGGACACTCAAAGATGAAGCTTCGTTTTGGTGGGATTCGGTAATTGAGAATAATCCAAAAGGTGATATCACCTGGGATAGATTTAAAATGATTTTCTTAGAAAGATTTACTCCTCCAGAAGCGACTGAGTGATTATGCGATGAATTTTCTTATCTGATACAAGGTGATATGACCATCCCAGAATATCATAAGAAATTCAACGAACTTTCTCACTTTGCTCCTCATCTGATTAAAGACCCAAAGAGGAAGAATCTGAGATTTATTCATGGCCTGCAAAGAAAATATCAGAATAGTGTGATGAAGAATGTGAAGCTTCCTTTCTCAGAAATGATTTATATGGCTTATCAGTATGAAGATCTCGATAGGAAAGGTATGTTGCGAGACAAAGAAGAAATCAGTTCTATCAGCAAAAGAAAATTCGAAGTTGATAGCCCGGAGACAAGTGTGCAGCCTAAGTTAAGTACAAAGGCTGAGATCAGAAAGAGGCCAAAGGTCGGTCAGAAGAAGGTATAGGCGGTCGTGTGTCTAAAGTGTAATCAGCAAGGGCATTCGATGAGGAACTGCAGATCTTCAAACAGACGAAAGGATGGTGGGTCTAAATCCGAGAAAATTTTTCAAGAAAATAGAAAGTGCATTCAATGCCGTCGGACAGGCCATCTTGAAAAGGGCTGCAGGCAATTTAAGAAGTTCAAAGCAGCACATGTAAATGAAGTGGTAGAAGTACCTTCATCTTCATCTGCTCAGGAAAGGTCTGATGTTTAAGAAGGCACGCTCAATGTAAAGAACATTCCAGTTAAAGTACTGTTTGACACAGGCGTGTCACGAAGCTTTATTGCAAAAAGTGCAGTCAAGAAGTTGGATTTGAGGTTGAAGAAGCTCAAAGAACCAATGACTGTCCAAAATCCAGTTGGGGGTTCCATCAATCTCAGTGAGATTTGTGCAGTACCTGTCTCTTTTTCTTGCTATAAATTCCTTATTATCTCTATCGTCATGAATTTTAATGAATTCGATCTTATTCTGGGATTGGATTGGCTAACCAAATATGAAGCAGAGGTTAGATGCGCCGAGAAAGTTGTTAAGGCAAAGGCCCAATCGGGGAATTATATAACCATACCATGTGAAGGTCCGACTTCAAATAGAAAGGAATTCTGGGCAGCTTTGGATGTTTCTCCAGCTCAAATAGAAAATATCCCTGAAGTCACAGAGAATATTCCTGACCTCATCAAAGACATTCCTGTCGTCAAGAATTATGCGGATGTGTTTGAAGAAGTTGTTCGCTTACCTCCGCAGAGAGAAATAGATTTCAAGATCGCTTTGATTCCTAATGCAAGGTCAGTAGTTCACGCTATTCGAAGAATGTCCTTGAAAGAGAAAGAGGAATTAGACAATCAAACACGACAGCTCGTATGGAAGGGTCTGATCAGGCCTAGTTTCTTTGATTGGGGAGCAGCAGTGGTGTTTGTCCCAAAATCTGACGGTACTCTACGGCTATGTGTGGATTATCATGATTTGAATAAGAAGACAATAAAGAACAAATATCCATTGCCGCGAATTGATGATTTATTGGATCGTCTGAATGGAGCACAGGTATTCTCAAGAATGGACCTAGCGACAGGCTTCCATCAACTTCGAATTGCCGAAGAGTGTGTTCCAATGACAGCATTCAGAGGTCCCGACTTATTCTAGGAGTGGTTAGTTGTAACACCCCACCTCCGCTAGGGTCACTCGCAAAGGAATGCACTAGCTTTAGAGGGGCATTATTGGTAACATGCACAAAAATATCACAAGACAGAACATATATAAATAAATAGCGGAAGTAAAATCAAACTTTCATAAACATGAATACATAAGGTCTAAAAGCCTTTTTCATCAGAGTACATCAAAACCTGTCTTGCAATAGTAAAGAAGCATAAAGACTTTTTAATAAATTATTCCCCAAGTAAAACCGTAAAGTAGCCGTAGCCAAGAGAAGTCCAAGCCATCCATGATGACCTTCAAGCAGAAGAAGTCCGAACTAAACAGCATTGTTTCCTCCCTGAAACCTGGGGGGAAACGGAAGAAAAGAGGCGAAACAAAACGGGTCAGTCAAAAAGACTGAGTAAGTCCTATCTACTTCCAGTATAAAAACAGGTAAAGGTAACATGACATGCATAAACTGAAAGTAAACATAAGGATAACTACAAGATAGATAAACCAGGGTAGCCGGCTGAGCTACTGCGGCAAGGTAAACTAAGGTATCATGATAAACTACGGTGTTATGATAAGTCAAGGTATCACATCGTCAGATTTCTATCGAGTACATTATCCCAAGGTATCTACCGCGTCTAACATCCCACGGTATCTATTATGTATATTCTTCCTAGTTCTAACATGTATATTTGCTCTGCACCTCTCGTACTAGTATCCCTACCCGCGTCATGTGTTAACCATGAACGTCCCTTGCTCAAAGTCGTGTAATGGTCCATGTCAACCTAATATATCACATATATAGGTTACTCAAATCATATGTTTCTTTCCATGTATATAAGTTCAGTCCTTTGCCGTACCTCGTACGGGCTTCCTCATGTCGTGTTATCCTTGAAGTCGTTTGGACTGTCACCCTTGTTCTAGCTGGGCTCTTCCATATGAATCATCGTTTGAACTACTAGGCCTTACGCCACCTAGCGCCGCTAGGGATTACGCTTACCTATTGCACGCTTTCGTATTTCGGTTTGGGTTAAACCACCTAGGCCACTAGGGATCACGCTAACCCTCACCCGCGCCCTTTTTCCCACGCATTCATCGTGAATCGTTTTTCTACAACTGTATGCACATGTATCACATCGTGCCATCCGAGTCCTGTCACAGGGCAAACCAAGAAATACAGGACTCGGTCGGGAGCTTTAGATTTATCTGCCGATGCAGATACTAAGGTCTGCTTTTCTACACGTGGCTATGGTCCCACGAGACCCCTCCCTCAACTAGTGAAAGGCAACACAAGAGAAAATCTTGCATGAGAACTACACTCCAGCCAGCCCACATCCTACGGCCTACCTCACCCATAATTAGATAGCAAATCATGGTCTGTTGGGTGTTCCCTGCCTTTCCGTACGTACACGCTTGACTCAAGATGGTAGATGATCGACGAACTTGCTATCTCGGGCACCTTATGTATTCGTCGACTCACTGCTATCCACCCCAGTCTTTAGGTCGCTCGCATAGCAACCAAGGCATATTCTTGGTTCTTCTACCGCAGACCCCAACCTCTCGTGAGCCTAGTATAATGACCTGGCAGCTCACAGAGGGATCCCAAGAATATCCTCACGTTCCCCGAAGCCGCTGCTTCGTTACCCAGTTCGTTGGAGCCTTTATCTAAATCAGATAGCCTGCTCCTACACGCATACTTAGACGTTGACCTAACGTATCGGGTTACTAATCTGTCTAAGAAATGGTCCAAATTTCCTTGACTAAGAATTATTACTTAGTTTCCCTTAACTAAGGTTTACCACTTAGCCTTATTTCCATAATCCTTGTTAACTATGGTTATTTACCTAATCCTCCGAATTAGGGTTTATCTAATGGGTTAAGTGTCACTTAAGTTCATAACTTAGCCCGTCTACAAACCATGTCAAAATTGGCTAAGTATCCAAGTCCAAGACTTAACCCTACAAACCATGTGTCAAGTTAGTTAAGTATATCAAGCAATCCATGGCTTAACCTCGTCTAATTATCATTTTAGATTGGTTAAGTATATATTAATTTGACCCCATCAAATTACCGAGTCAAATCGGTCAAGCGTATTCGAAACGATTCGTGACTTAGCCTTATCATGTTTTCACGTTAGATTGGTTAAGTATAGGTTAACTTAACCTCATCAAACTAACGAGTTAGATTGGTTAAGTATAGGTCACTTAACCTCATCAAATCATCGTGTTAAATTAGTTAAGTGTTTAACTTAACCCCATTAAATTACCAAGTTAAGTCGGTTAAGTATGGGTTACTTGACCTCATTGAATTATCAAGTTTAAATTGGTTAAGTGTTTAACTTAACCCTATCGAATTACCGTGTTTAGATTAGTTAAGCCTAATCTTAACCCCATCCTTTTACTGTATTATACGGTTTAGTGTCATTAAGAAAATTTACTTAACCTTATCACGTTATCGTGTTGGATTGATTAAGTGTTGGTTAACTTAATCCCGTCCACTAGTCGTATAAAAATGGTCAAGTGTCATTAGGCAAATCAAGTTACTTAACCTACCCAAGCTTATCATGTTTTGTTAAGTATCATTAGCCTAATCAAATTACTTAACCCATTTGTCCATATCATATTTGGTTAAGCCTCATTAATCAAATTAACTTAACCCTATTATGTGGCATTAATTTAATTAATGCACCCTCAACCTCTCACATTAGACCTTGTTGTGGTTACTAGTTAAGCCGGGCGGGTCCGGGTAGATTTACACCACAACCTAGTCTAACCTCGGGTCTTAAGCGCGACATGACCAACTTCTCACATTGGGTCCTATTGTTTGCAACTACTAGTTAGGCCGGTCAGTTCCGGGTAGTTTTACGTTGCAAACTCAACCCAACCTCGAGTTGGCCACACTCATATTATCTAAGTTCACCATGTTTCCAAAACATGTTACAAGTTTTTCAAGCATTTGGGTAGACCTAACTTAATAGGTAAATTCCCAAAGGGTAGACCTAACTAACTTAATAGGTAAATTCCCAAGCTCATGTTTTTATGCATACTTACATGACAACTTCCATGTTATCTTTCAAGTCATATTTTCAAGTATAAACACATGTCATATTCAAGTTAAGATTTCGCGACATGTTCATGTTTATCTAACTACCCAAAATCGTGTTTTCCCAACGCAAGCAAAGCGAGTCAACATAGTAGGTATACTATGGCTACATGTAGACCCCAAAACTTACATGATGCCACAAAAGGGATTGACTCCAAACATGCATGGCGTCATAAGGGGGTTTGGCCTTAAAACATGCATGATAGAGTCATATAGGGATTGACCATAAGCATGCATACTATCATATAAGATTTGGCCACACACTTGCATATCATCATAAGGAGGTTTTTGCCACAAACATGCATGAATCATAAGGGGTTTGTGTTCATATGCATGCATAAGCCCCAAAATCTTGTCTTAGCCAATGTTTCACACCTAAAGTGGTTCCTAAAGGTTCATGCTAGCATTTCATGCATAAAGATCCAAACTTGCAAGTTAAACTAGGTTATGCATAGCATGAGAGGCATGATTAAGTCACTCACATGGCCTAAGATCATAAATATGAACACAAGAGGCATGGTAAGGTTCATATAGATTCGCATAATCATGTTTAGCCTCATTTTATCCCATGTCAACATTAAAAATACCGTTTTGATCCAAAAGTAGCTAGAACTTACAATCCATGGCAAGAGGACTAGGAGCATGAATCGTTTTGGCGAAGAAAGGTGGCTCCTTTGATGAAGATCCGCCATGAAACTCGCATAGCAACGTTGATTTGGCCTTGATTTGGTGTAGCAAGCTTGCACCTTTTGATTTGAACTTGATTTGGATGCATAGGCTCTAGGGATTTGAGATGGAGGCCATGATCAAGATTGATTTTGGCAGCACTTAGTTGCTAGGTTTGATTTTTAGGGATTTAGGTTAGGTTTAGGGTCTTTTTATAGAGATTAGGATAGTTTTAGGCCCTTAGATTAACCCTAGGATAGATTAGGACCATCAGATCTCGGAAGCTTCCAGACCCAGCCCAAGAACAAGACCAGGTGAGACAAACAGGTGCGCCAGGCTATTTGCCCCGGCCACCCCCTGTCGACAGGCAAGTCGACAGGGCTGTCGACTGGGTCTGGGCCCAAGTCGACAGGCCTGTCGACAGCCCTGTCGACATGGCCTAGGCGGGAAACTTCCCGCCTGGCCCAGATCTGATTTCCAAAACTGTTTCCGAAATTCAAATTTCCAGAAATCTTCTTTGGGCCTTAACCGGGTCATACGGACTCCGATTTTCGAAAACTCGGACTCTATTTCGCGTATTTTTCCGAGACGAACGCAATGGCATAGCCCGTTTTACTTGATTCAGAATTTAAAATTAAATTCTGCCTTGATTCTCGTTTTAACATGTTATTGAAAAATACGGGTTGTTACATTCTCCCCACCTTTTAGGATTTCGTCCCCGAAATCTCCAAGTTAGGAAGAACATATCCTACCATCCATCATCCATCTACTCAAAACATCATCCACAAGCAACCATTGTCCTTAGATGATTTCTAATGCTGTATGAATATATGCAAAACGTGTGTGTACATGTTCCTTAGCTAATGCTAATGATCAGGCCTGGATAATCTTCCTAATGCAAAAATATGTATAGTGCCATGAATCCGACATGTATGCGAATAGTCCTAGTCATATATATACACTATATGCGTGCACAAACATTCATCCATATGCAACGTCCACATGGTAACCCATTCAATTTCATCCATAAACAAATATAAATACTCGTGTATATGCAACATGAAATGTGATCGCGTCAATCTAATATCTAACGTGTATTCGCGCATCCACGAGCAACCACTTGCAATCATTTGCAACCATATCAACCATAACATGTTTCAAATACATGTTTACATCCATAGGGTTCTACCTAAGATTCCCTGAAACAGGGTCGAGAAGATAAACAGGACAAACCCCTTACGGGGTTTGTAACAGAAAATAGGACCGAGAGGATGTCCACGAAAGATAGCCTACAAGTAAGCTCTACAGAAAACAGGGATCAAGGATATACCCCCAAAAAGAGATATCATGCGTGTATCTAGTCTTCGACCATCAAAGTCGTATTTCCTTGAGCTTAGTTCCATCGTGCCTTGACCGCCCCTTTTACTTCACGATTTCGCAGCTTCTTACTTCCTGTTTCCATAACATGAGTTGGAACTCATTTCCTCGTCGCCTCTCGTTCCAATTGCACTTATTCTTTCCCTAGTATACTTGGCTCAACCATATCTACGTACTCAAGCCAGCTCTCCAAAATTCACTAGTGAATTCTGGATCTCGTTTTCCGATGCCAATCCAAATTGCCAAGAGTCCTTACTAGGGTGATTCCCATAACTCATACATAATCGAAACGAACCATCCGCCTTAGCGGCGAATTCTATTCAAACGGATTACCAACAACTGCATCCTGGGATTCTAGGTAACTAGCCATGACAGAACCCAAAAGGTTACACGAGACTTCGAGGGTATTATCAAAGCAAGCCAAGAGTCTAACTACCCTCCTTTTAAAACCGAGAGTGGCACCCCTTACTGGATAACCACTTCATCCCTAGAATCCATCCACAACTTATAAACATAAGCATTATTTCCAAGCCCAACACTTGATATAGACATTCTCCAATCCAAACAAGCTATGAATAAATGGACCGATCTTCCAATAGGACTTGAGACAAAAGCGGGATTCTCTACTACGCTAGTACTAAGGTGCAGAGACTCAACTATCGAAGCGGACTTAAAAGATGCGGTGATCAGAACAAAGTCCCGACAGGATGATAGAGAAGAAAAGCTAAACCTTTAACAAGATCGTTACCCTCCTTCTGAGGTACCCTAGAAATGAGAGCATACTATTGCCCTCCCAATGATCTTGTCCTTGTCCCATGATACTTAACTATCCGTCCCGTTCCGCCATGCCAAAGGTACTCTCTCGTCATGGGTTTCATTGTTCATCCCTCTCCCTCCTTTGAGGACTAAGCCATACCAACAAGTTGCTCATCCTTAAGCTCGTATCCTTTATCCTCTTCCTCACTATCCTTTCTTATAACGCGGCCACTGGTCTCTCGAGAACCACCTCCATCGTACGGGAAACACTTACGCAGCTAGAAAGACTAGTCGCAGTCAAAACCACTGTGACTACAGATGGAGGAAAGAAAGGAAAAGAGATTCAATCAAGGAAATAAGGATAATGCTAATGGCCTTTGGGGAATAGCCTTTTTCTTTTTAAAAGAAAATTTTCTTGAAAAATGCTTCTTTGTAAATGGTTTTTCAAATAGTTTTCAGAAGGTCTTTGAAAACTTTTGCCCAGTCTGGTAACCTTCCGCTCTGATACCAAATGTAACACCCCACCTCCGCTAGGGTCACTCGCAAAGGAATGCACTAGCTTTAGAGGGGCATTATTGGTAACATGCACAGAAATATCACAAGACAGAACATATATAAATAAATAGCGGAAGTAAAATCAAACTTTCATAAACATGAATACATAAGGTCTAAAAGCCTTTTTCATCAGAGTACATCAAAACCTGTCTTGCAATAGTAAAGAAGCATAAAGACTTTTTAATAAATTATTCCCCAAGTAAAACCGTAAAGTAGCCGTAGCCAAGAGAAGTCCAAGCCATCCATGATGACCTTCAAGCAGAAGAAGTCCGAACTAAACAGCATTGTTTCCTCCCTGAAACCTGGGGGGGGGGGGGAACGGAAGAAAAGAGGCGAAACAAAACGGGTCAGTCAAAAAGACTGAGTAAGTCCTATCTACTTCCAGTATAAAAACAGGTAAAGGTAACATGACATGCATAAACTGAAAGTAAACATAAGGATAACTACAAGATAGATAAACCAGGGTAGCCGGCTGAGCTACTGCGGCAAGGTAAACTAAGGTATCATGATAAACTACGGTGTTATGATAAGTCAAGGTATCACATCGTCAGATTTCTATCGAGTACATTATCCCAAGGTATCTACCCCGTCTAACATCCCACGGTATCTATTATGTATATTCTTCCTAGTTCTAACATGTATATTTGCTCTGCACCTCTCGTACTAGTATCCCTACCCGCGTCATGTGTTAACCATGAACGTCCCTTGCTCAAAGTCGTGTAATGGTCCATGTCAACCTAATATATCACATATATAGGTTACTCAAATCATATGTTTCTTTCCATGTATATAAGTTCAGTCCTTTGCCGTACCTCGTACGGGCTTCCTCATGTCGTGTTATCCTTGAAGTCGTTTGGACTGTCACCCTTGTTCTAGCTGGGCTCTTCCATATGAATCATCGTTTGAACTACTAGGCCTTATGCCACCTAGCGCCACTAGGGATTACGCTTACCTATTGCACGCTTTCGTATTTCGGTTTGGGTTAAACCACCTAGGCCACTAGGGATCACGCTAACCCTCACCCGCGCCCTTTTTCCCACGCATTCATCGTGAATCGTTTTTCTACAACTGTATGCACATGTATCACATCGTGCCATCCGAGTCCTGTCACAGGGCAAACCAAGAAATACAGGACTCGGTCGGGAGCTTTAGATTTATCTGCCGATGCAGATACTAAGGTCTGCTTTTCTACACGTGGCTATGGTCCCACGAGACCCCTCCCTCAACTAGTGAAAGGCAACACAAGAGAAAATCTTGCATGAGAACTACACTCCAGCCAGCCCACATCCTACGGCCTACCTCACCCATAATTAGATAGCAAATCATGGTCTGTTGGGTGTTCCCTGCCTTTCCGTACGTACACGCTTGACTCAAGATGGTAGATGATCGACGAACTTGCTATCTCGGGCACCTTATGTATTCGTCGACTCACTGCTATCCACCCCAGTCTTTAGGTCGCTCGCATAGCAACCAAGGCATATTCTTGGTTCTTCTACCGTAGACCCCAACCTCTCGTGAGCCTAGTATAATGACCTGGCAGCTCACAGAGGGATCCCAAGAATATCCTCATGTTCCCCGAAGCCGCTGCTTCGTTACCCAGTTCGTTGGAGCCTTTATCTAAATCAGATAGCCTGCTCCTACACGCATACTTAAACGTTGACCTAACGTATCGGGTTACTAATCTGTCTAAGAAATGGTCCAAATTTCCTTGACTAAGAATTATTACTTAGTTTCCCTTAACTAAGGTTTACCACTTAGCCTTATTTCCATAATCCTTGTTAACTATGGTTATTTACCTAATCCTCCGAATTAGGGTTTATCTAATGGGTTAAGTGTCACTTAAGTTCATAACTTAGCCCGTCTACAAACCATGTCAAAATTGGCTAAGTATCCAAGTCCAAGACTTAACCCTACAAACCATGTGTCAAGTTGGTTAAGTATATCAAGCAATCCATGGCTTAACCTCGTCTAATTATCATTTTAGATTGGTTAAGTATATATTAATTTGACCCCATCAAATTACTGAGTCAAATCGGTCAAGCGTATTCGAAACGATTCGTGACTTAGCCTTATCATGTTTTCACGTTAGATTGGTTAAGTATAGGTTAACTTAACCTCATCAAACTAACGAGTTAGATTGGTTAAGTATAGGTCACTTAACCTCATCAAATCATCGTGTTAAATTAGTTAAGTGTTTAACTTAACCCCATTAAATTACCAAGTTAAGTCGGTTAAGTATGGGTTACTTGACCTCATTGAATTATCAAGTTTAAATTGGTTAAGTGTTTAACTTAACCCTATCGAATTACCGTGTTTAGATTAGTTAAGCCTAATCTTAACCCCATCCATTTACTGTATTATACGGTTAAGTGTCATTAAGAAAATTTACTTAACCTTATCACGTTATCGTGTTGGATTGATTAAGTGTTGGTTAACTTAATCCCGTCCACTAGTCGTATAAAAATGGTCAAGTGTCATTAGGCAAATCAAGTTACTTAACCTACCCAAGCTTATCATGTTTTGTTAAGTATCATTAGCCTAATCAAATTACTTAACCCATTTGTCCATATCATATTTGGTTAAGCCTCATTAATCAAATTAACTTAACCCTATTATGTGGCATTAATTTAATTAATGCACCCTCAACCTCTCACATTAGACCTTGTTGTGGTTACTAGTTAAGCCGGGCGGGTCCGGGTAGATTTACACCACAACCTAGTCTAACCTCGGGTCTTAAGCGCGACATGACCAACTTCTCACATTGGGTCCTATTGTTTGCAACTACTAGTTAGGCCGGTCGGTTCCGGGTAGTTTTACGTTGCAAACTCAACCCAACCTCGAGTTGGCCACACTCATATTATCTAAGTTCACCATGTTTCCAAAACATGTTACAAGTTTTTCAAGCATTTGGGTAGACCTAACTTAATAGGTAAATTCCCAAAGGGTAGACCTAACTTAATAGGTAAATTCCCAAGCTCATGTTTTTATGCATACTTACATGTCAACTTCCATGTTATCTTTCAAGTCATATTTTCAAGTATAAACACATGTCATATTCAAGTTAAGATTTTGCGACATGTTCATGTTTATCTAACTACCCAAAATCGTGTTTTCCCAACGCAAGCAAAGCAAGTCAACATAGTAGGTATACTATGGCTACATGTAGACCCCAAAACTTACATGATGCCACAAAAGGGATTGGCTCCAAACATGCATGGCGTCATAATAGGGATTGGCCTTAAAACATGCATGATAGAGTCATATAGGGATTGACCATAAGCATGCATACTATCATATAAGATTTGGCCACACACTTGCATATCATCATAAGGAGGTTTTTGCCACAAACATGTATGAATCATAAGGGGTTTGTGTTCATATGCATGCATAAGCCCCAAAATCTTGTCTTAGCCAATGTTTCACACCTACAGTGGTTCCTAAAGGTTCATGCTAGCATTTCATGCATAAAGATCCAAACTTGCAAGTTAAACTAGGTTATGCATAGCATGAGAGGCATGATTAAGTCACTCACATGGCCTAAGATCATAAATATGAACACAAGAGGCATGGTAAGGTTCATATAGATTCGCATAATCATGTTTAGCCTCATTTTATCCCATGTCAACATTAAAAATACCGTTTTGATCCAAAAGTAGCTAGAACTTACATACCATGGCAAGAGGACTAGGAGCATGAATCGTTTTGGCGAAGAAAGGTGGCTCCTTTGATGAAGATCCGCCATGAAACTCGCATAGCAACGTTGATTTGGCCTTGATTTGGTGTAGCAAGCTTGCACCTTTTGATTTGAACTTGATTTGGATGCATAGGCTCTAGGGATTTGAGATGGAGGCCATGATCAAGATTGATTTTGGCAGCACTTAGTTGCTAGGTTTGATTTTTAGGGATTTAGGTTAGGTTTAGGGTCTTTTTATAGAGATTAAGATAGTTTTAGGCCCTTAGATTAACCCTAGGATAGATTAGGACCATCAGATCTCGGAAGCTTCCAGACCCAGCCCAAGAACAAGACCAGGTGAGACAAACAGGTGCGCCAGGCTATTTGCCCCGGCCACCTCCTGTCGACAGGCAAGTCGACAGGGCTGTCGACTGGGTCTGGGCCCAAGTCGACAGGCCTGTCGACAGCCCTGTCGACATGGCCTAGGCGGGAAACTTCCCGCCTGGCCCAGATCTGATTTCCAAAACTGTTTCCGAAATTCAAATTTCCAGAAATCTTCTTTGGGCCTTAACCGGGTCATACGGACTCCGATTTTCGAAAACTCGGACTCTATTTCGCGTATTTTTCCGAGACGAATGCAGTGGCATAGTCCGTTTTACTTGATTCAGAATTTAAAATTAAATTCTGCCTTGATTCTCGTTTTAACATGTTATTGAAAAATACGGGTTGTTACATTAGTAATGCCGTTCGGCTTATGTAATGCTCCAACTTACTTCGTCGATCTGATGAATAGAGTGTTCAAAGGGGTTTTGAATAAATTTGTTTTGGTTTTCATTGACGATATTCTAATCTTCTCTAAATCAAAGGCCGAACATGAAAAGCATTTGGAACAGGTTCTGGAAATCCTCAGAAGGAATGTATTAAAAGCCAAACTATCCAAATGTATATTCTGGCAAGATGAAGTGAAATTTCTAGGCCACGTCGTATCGAAAGAAGGAATTGCGGTGGATCCAAGCAAAATCACAGCTATTCAAAACTAGAAGTAGCCTAGCAATCCTACAGAAGTCCGCAGTTTTCTCGGATAGGCTAGCTATTACCGGAAGTTCGTTAAAAACTTTTCGAAGATATCTGGTCACTTAACGAAGCTTACAAAGAAGCACTCTAAATTCAAATGGACTCCAGAAAGTGAAGAGGCTTTTGAAGAGCTAAAGTTAAGACTAACGACTGCTCCAGTGTTAACCATCATCGATGGCAATCAAGATTTGAAAGTCTGGACTGATGCTTCTAGAGAAGGCCTTGGCGCAGTGTTAATGCAAAGGGGCCAAGTGATTGCTTATGCTAGCCGTCAACTGAAGCCGCATGAAAAGAACTACGTAACTCATGATCTTGAGTTATTGGCTATAGTATTCGCTTTGAAAATCTGGAGACACTATCTGCTGGGTGAGAGATTTGAAATGTATACAGACCATCAGTCGTTAAAGTATCTGTTCACTCAAAAAGACCTGAATCCGAGGCAGCAACATTGGCTAGAGTTCCTTGCAGCATATGATTTTGAGATTCTATACACTCCAGGGAAAGCCAATGTTGTAGCCGATGCGTTAAGATGAAAGAATGAAATGATCGCCAGTTTTATTATCATGACTTCATTGATAGGTAAAATATCTGCTCTTCAAATGGATGATTACTTCATTCAGAAGATCAGAGAGATGATTCAGAAAGGCTAACCCTCGAGTTTTCAAGTTGATAATGATGGGATTCTAAGGCTCAAAGGTCGAAGCTGTGTCCCTAACATTGCTAAGCTCTGAAAGGAAGTACTGGATGAATGCCACAAATCAAAACTTAGTATCCACCCGGGAGTAAGAAAAATGTATAATGACATCAAACACACTTTCTGGTGGAAGTCGATGAAGAGGGACATTTCTTTATATGTTAGCCGATGCCCTACTTGCCAGCTAGTCAAAAACGACCAACAGAAACTAGCTGGATTATTGCAACCGCTAGACGTTCAAGGCTGGAAATGGGGACATATTTCTATGGACTTCATAGATGGTCTGCCCAGAACCAGAAAAGGGAATGACAGTATTTGGGTTATCGTAGATCGCTTCACGAAGACCGTCCATTTCATACCTATCAGATCAAACAGAACCGCTCAGAGTTTAGCGTAGATTTACTACAAGGAAATAGTTAGACTACATGGAGTGCCGCTCAGTATAGTCAATGATAGAGATACAATATTTACTAGTAAATTCTGGGAGGCATTTCAAGTAGAGCTTGGAACGAAGCTGAACTTGAGCACCGCTTATCATCCTCAGACAGACGGTCAGACTGAGAGGGTGAATCGTATACTAGAAGATCTATTGCGGGCTTGTGTTCTAGATTTTAGTGGATCATGGGAAGACCATCTACATTTGGCTGAATTCTCATATAACAACAGCTACCAGGCGAGCCTGACAATGTCACCATTTGAAGCATTATATGGTAGACCGTGCCGATCTCCTGCTTGTTGGGTCGAACTTGGAAATAGACTTGTGTTAGGGCCTGATATGATTCGAGAAGCTGCCGACAAAGTCGATTTTATTAAGAAGCGATTACTCGCCGCTCAAAGCCGAAAAAAGAGCTATGCCGATAGGAGAAGAAGAGATATATCCTTTGCGGTTGGCGACTATGTATATTTGAAAGTATCGCCAATGAGAGGAGTTATCCGGTTCGGTAAAACTGGAAAGTTGGCGCCTAAATTCATTGGTCCGCTTCCTATTCTGGAACGGATCGGAACTCTCGCTTATAGGGTTAATTTGCCAGATTGGTTGCCTGGAGTTCATGATGTATTTCACATATCTCAACTTCGAAAGCACGTTCATGATCCATACTTAATAGTGGAAGAAGCAGCTCAGCAGGATATTGAAATTACTCCAGAACTAGCTGTGAGAAGAGAGCCGCTAAAGATTATCGTCAAAGAAACCAAAGAGCTGAGGAACAAGAAAGTTCATTTGGTCAAAATGCAATGGAGTGGAGATCCGCGAGATTGTACTCGGGAAACTGAGGAGAGCATTCAGAAAGCTTATCCTAGATGCCGAGTGGATATCTCTGATTGACTCCGGTGCAAGGTACATTTACCATACTTTGCATTACCAATTAGTTCTCTACTTTATTGTTATTTTCTTTCCATGGATGTGCACTTTTAATTCTATAGTCTGAATGATTTTAAAAGAATATAGAAATTGATTTGTATGATTTTGAAAAGTTAAAATCAATTTGATTGTTGTTTGTGTTGTGTGATAGTAGATTTGATTAATTAAAATTATTGAAACGATAGTTAATTTAATTAATAAGAGAATGAATAGTAGAATTTATTCATTTAAATCACACATTGAACTGATTAGAAAATAAATAGAAATATATACATGTGTATTATATATGTTTGAACAGGTAAATGGATTAGCTGTTGAGTAAAGATTTTATTTGCGTGCCCGACAAATAGGTAAACCTTAATGAGTTGGATGCGAAATATTATTATATCAACTCCTGTGAATGCCATTGGATGCGGAGTGCTGGTTGTTCTGTGAGAAATAATAAATGTCGCCCTAGGATAGTAACAATTAATTTTGAACTACATTACATGGCATACTTCTGAAGATAGGCATACTTCATCATATACCACATAAGCATTTGGAGCTTGTGTGACGAGGTGGAAGATTTACCATATGAGCGAGAGGCTTGTATGGCGATGACTATATTTTACAGGTTGAATTGATGACTGAAATGGACTATTAAAATTGTCACGATTAAATTGTCAGATTAATAAAACCCCTACATGGGTCTGGAGTTGACAATAATCACGTCTCTCTAGTTATTGGATACGGCACATGGATTATTTATTTCCCACATGGGATGAGGTGACGAGGATTTATCCTCTGGAGAATTTAAAATACACACTCCCCCAGGCTTTGACAGGGTGACGAGAATTTATTCTCTGGAGTTATTATCAATACACGCTACCCTGTAAACACCAGAATATATCACTATAAATATGTGTATGATTATTAGGATTTATTGGGTACCTAATACGGCCCAATAAATTTCCAAACCTCTCTCCGTACAAAGGAGGTTATGGCGAATTTTTTCAAAAATTCCGGGTGTTAGCCAAATTTTTGAAGAATTTGAAAATTCTTAGAAACTGAAAAGTTGGAGAATGGAAGCCAGATCGAACGCAGAGTTGATTAATCAAACCACTTTCGACTTTGTTCCTTTTCGGGGACGAAAATTTTTAAGTGGGGGAGATTGTAACAACCCTGAAAATCTGAACCAATTTAAAAATTTTAAATTGGCTAAAATAATGGATTTTAAATATTTAAAATAAATATTTTAAATAATAGCAATGAAAAGTGAGTTTGAATCGACGTTTGAAAATGAATATAATTAATTCTAATTATAAACAAGGCTTGAAATGGCGCTGCAGTTTCAAAAATTGAATTCAAACTTTGTCGGACTGTACCGGGTGCAAAACAAAACGGATTTGAGCGAAACCAAAAATATTTAAATCTGTTAGTGAATACCTTTCTAACGAATCTGAGAAATCGAATTTTCATAGCAGAAAGCAAAAGTTATGGCCAAATGAATTTTCAGAAAGGTCGCTATGAAATTTATATAGCCCGTGAAATTGACCATTTTGCATACGACCTCGTAATTCGATGAAACCACTTTTGTTGGATCCGGGATGTGAAGTTATTGCTAGGTTTCAAATTTCATAATTTTTGAAGCTAGTATGTGAGCGTGGCAAAGGAAAACGTGTTTTGGTCAATTACAGTTAAATTGGATCGACCAGAAATGGGCCTTTTTGCAAATGGTCTCAGAATTCGACGAAACTAGTTCTGTTGGGACCGTATCGTCAAAACATAGCCAGATTTATTTTTCGGGAATTTTTAGGATCAGTATGTGGCCCCGGCAAATTGAAATGTACGTTCAAATTAAATATTGAATGTTTTATATTTTAATTTGAAGGAAAACTGACTGAAACAGTCGAATGGGCCTACGAAACATATCCCATTTTGTTCGGAATAGGGGTAGAACGCTAGGGACGATAGTCGTTGGGTTTGATTTTGAGTTCGTTTAAGAAAACCCTAATTTTTGAATAAATATATATATCGGCCAATCAAATAATTCCTTCATAAAAAAAATCCCGAAACCCCCCCGCTATTCACGATCGACGACGGAAAAGCTTTCCGTTCTTCTTGGCCAAATTCCGGCCAAACCATTCACCAAAACCCTATGCCCCTTTGGAACTTTTTGTAGCTCTCGGTCCCCTCTTTAAATCCATACAAGATTCATCCCTCCTCGTGAACCGGAGCTCGAGATCCGCCAGCTCGAAATCCACCACTTCGTCGCGCCGCCATAGCCAAACCCTGCCACCGAACTGAACGCCTCCACCCTGGTTCTGTGCGCCTCACGGAGGTCTTCAACGTGGCATCGGCCAATCATCCCCTAGTTGCTCAGATTTCGAGAAAATCAAAAACCTAGTTTTGAACGCTCTTAGAAAGGTAACGGCAGTTAAAATATTTTATATATATTATAGCACTTTAAAGCGCTACCGTTTATGATTTCACTGTAAAAATCATATCTTTTTCGTTTCTTGTCGAAATCCAGTGAAACAAGAAATAGTGGACTCGTGTGGACGTCTACTACCTTCTAGAAGAGACCGCATATTTTTCTGAGCCTTCTGCTATTTTTGGTGGAGTGGAACCCAATGTGAGATTTCTAATTTATAAAAGATATGGAAAACGATGATGTATAAATTATATAGTCGATGTATGGGTTATATAGGCGTTGTACACCTCATGTATAAGCGTTGTATAAGTTGTACGTTCGATGTATAAGTTATATATGCGTTGTAAAAATTATATATGTGTTGAAATAGAAGTGAATTGCTATATATAAATATAAATATAAATATAAATATATAAATATATATATATATATATATATATATACACGCCCCTCGTCCACAAACCATGGACGATATTTATTGGTTGTGATTGGTGTGAAAATTGATTGATAGCGAATGGTTGTTTGGGATTGTTTGTGGTCGATATTGGTTGATTGTGGTTGAAAAATACCCGTTTGTGGTTGAGAAATATTTGGTTGAAACCACATAGGATTAGTTTGTGAAAATGAAATAAATATACATGCCGCCTACGTGCGAACTAGATGCATGATTCCCCATTGTCAAAAACCGCGAGGTTTTAAGGTAGAGCGAGGAGCCGTACTAGGGACGGTCCCGGTTTTAACTATCCTGCCGTTATGCTGCCGAAATTTTGAATAATATTCATGTCTTTGAATTATTTTCATTTGTTGAAACTATATTTATTCGTTGAATAGAAAACCTTCATGTGTTGAATTGAAATTCAGTCGTTGATTAGAAATTCATGTGTTGAATGGTATTCGTGTTTTAAATATAAAAATCACATTTTTATCTATATATATAAACTATAGAAAACATTTATGTGTTGAATCGATATTCATTCGTTGAATTGAAATTCATGTGTTGAATGGTATTCGTGTTTGAAATATATAACTCACATTTTTATCTATATATATAAACTATAGAAAACCTTCATGTGTTGAATCGATATTCATTCATTGAATTGAAATTCATGTGTTGAATGGTATTCGTGTTTTAAATATAAAAATCACATTTTTATCTATATATATAAACTATAGAAAACCTTCATGTGTTGAATCGATATTCATTCGTTGAATTGAAATTCATGTGTTGAATGGTATTTATATTTTGAAATAAATTGTTTTATAATAAAAATCATATTTTTATCATCTATATGAACTATATAAAATAATCTCGTTTTGAAAGAAATTGTTTTATAATAAAAATCCTATTTTTATTACCTATATGAACTATATAAAATAATAGAGTTTTGAAATGAATTGTTTTACAATAAAAATCACATTTTTATTATATACATGAATTGTTAAAAATAGAGAAATGTTGAAATAGAAGACAGTTAGATAAAACTATCATTTTTATCAAATGTATGAAAATAATATAGTTTTGAAATCGAAGAATCTATATATATATATATATATATATATATATATAAATAGAATTAAAATATATCGAATAACGACGCTGCAGTTCGTATTTTGAAACCGTGATTTCAAACGATTATACCGGGAGATCCGACCATCGGATTTTCCTGAAATCGAAACCATTGGGTTCGCTTTGGAAATATCTTTCCAATGGCACCAACTTTGTAAAAATCCAACGGTTGGATTGTCTGGATTGTTCAATTCAAATCTGAAGAAAAACAGTGCCAAAATCGATTTTATATATATATATATATGTATGTATAAATATAATTATATTTAATCGAATAACGACGCTGCAGTTCGTATTTTGAAATCGAAACTTCAAACGATTATACCGCGAGATCCGACCGTCGTATTTTCCCGAAACTGCAACCGTTGGATGCGTTTTGAAAAGATCTTTCTAATGATGTAAATTTTGTGAAGATCCAACGGTTAGATTTTCAGATATGTGTAAATCAAATATGAAGAAAAACAGTGCCATGGCCGCGCTATGGCCCGAAGCGTCGTTCTGAATAAATTGGCTATTTTAAAATAAATAAAAATAGCGATAAATCGTTATAAAATATTATAAACGATATGGATGTGATTTAGAAATTAACTGAAGGTTGGCTAAGTCGAATGGTTTCCTGGGTGTTGATCTGATGTTGGTTTCGGCCTTCGGGGTTAATATTTGGGAAATCGTTCTCTTACTGATTGACGGTTAGTGACTAATGAATTGAAATGATGCGTGTATATGTTAGTGTTGTACTTATTTATTATATATGCGAGTTGCTCAGAAAGACCGGGTTTATCCCATTTTGAACAACTAAATCGACGATAAGGAATCGAAGACGAAGACGTTGGTAGAAGACCGGAGATCTTCACCTCGTTTGGATGGTAACCGAGGTCTTGATTGGGAGGCATCCCGAAATATGGATAATGTGTGGTGATCGTCCAGACGTACGTGGTGGTCGATGGGTCGGCGAGGTATATAGTGTCTCCGGTTTCGTTCAGACCCAGAACGGACTTGTAAATGACATTGGATTTTATTCTGTGTTGATTGATCTCTATTAAATATACATTTGTTTGGTGGTAGAGAATTTATTATTATGCTTAATGCCCTTCTCTGAAACGCGTGAGCTCAGAGGTTGTATATCGATGGACATCAGTCGCATGGCATGAATTGCTAGTGTGGCATGCCTAAGTGGCAAATGATCAGGGCTTCTGTTGAAAAGCAAAGTCTTGTGGTGATGATCAAAGCACCGCCTTTGTGGCGTAGCTTTGTGTATAACGTGAATTCGCGAGCCTCACTCCCCGGTATGAACCAGAAACTGGAGAAGGACCTCCGGGAGGGCATGCGTTTCTTTCTAGCTAAGAGTGGTGTTAGTGTTTTTACACGGCCTGACATTTTACTTATGTGGATGTTACTGTTGCGAGGCGCCTCGGTTAGATCGGACGATCCGGGTCCGATGGAGTCATTCGTTGGCTCATTTGCGCCCCATAGGGCGGGGAGACGTATTGCTCGGGCATTTTAATCCACATCGGTGGACCGGCCCTGTCGCTCCAAGGGTCGATGCGTTCTATTCCTGAGACATGGTAGGCTAGATTGTCTCGAATTCAGTAAGGACTATTTTTTGCCTTGGTTCATGACGGAAATCCAATTTCCAACGACGCTGCAGTTCGTATTTTGAAATCGAAACTTCAAATGATTGTACCGGGAGATCCGACCGTCGGATTTTCCCGAAACTGGAACCGTTGGATTCGTTTTGAAAAGATCTTTCTAATGATGTAAATTTTGTGAAGATCCAACAGTTAGATTTTCAGATATGTGTAAATTAAATCTGAAGAAAAACAGCGCTACGGTCGCAATATGGCCCGAAGCGCCTTTTTATATAAATTGGCTATTTTAAAATAAACAAAAATAGCGATAAATCGTTATAAAATATTATAAACGATATTGATGTGATTTAGAAATTAACTGAAGGTTGGCTAAGTCGAATGGTTTCCTTGGTGTTGATATGATGTTGGTTTCGGCCTTCGGGGTTAATATTTGGGAAATCGTTCTCTTACTGATTGACGGTTAGTGACTAATGAATTAAAATGATGCATGTATATGTTAGTGTTGCACTTGTTTATTATATACACGAGTTGCTCAGAAAGACCGAGTTTATCCCATTCTGAATAATTAAATCGACGATAAGAAATCAAAGATGAAGACGGTGGTCGAAGACCGGAGATCTTCACCTCGTTTGGATGGTAACCAAGGTCCTGATTGGGAGGCATCCCAAAATATGGATAATGAGTGGTGATTGTAATAACCCGGAAAATGTGAACCAGTTTAAAATTTTTAAATTTGGTTATTAACAAGAAATTTGAATAGTTGAAATAGTATATTTCAATAAAATATAGAATTTGGTTTAATATGGCAGTTTGAATTTTTGAGTATAAACTTTGTCTAACTGTACCGGGGGGAAAATATAACGGATTTTGACGAAACTGAAAATATTTAAATCTGTTTATCAATACCTTTCTAACGAATCTGAAAAATCGAAATTTCATAACGGAAATCAAAAGTTATGGCCAAATGAATTTTCAGAAAGGTCGCTATATAGTATATATAGCCCTTGAAAATTAAGATTTTGCATACGACCTCGGAATTCGACGAAACCACTTTTGTTGGGTCCGGGATATCAAATTATTGCTAAGTTTCAAATTTCATAATTTTTGAAGCTAGTATGTGAGCGGGGCAAAAGATAACGTGTTTGGTCAAATTCTGTTAAAATGGGTCGACCTAAAAACGGCCGTTTTGCAAACGAGCTCAGAATTCGACGAAACTGGTTTGGTTAGGACCGTATCATCAAAACAAAGCTAGATTTATTTTCCTGGAATTTTTCGATTCAGTTTGTGGCCCTGGCAAATTGAAATGTACATTCAAATTAATTATCGAATGTTTTATATTTTAATTTGAAAAATAACTGATTGTAACAGTCGAAATGGCCAACGAAACATATCCCATTGTGTCCGGAATGGGGGTATTTAGCTAGGGGCGACAGTCGTTGGGTTTGATTTCGAGGTCGTTTGTGGAAGGGGGTATTTTTGGAATTAAATAAATTAAAAATTAAAATAAAAAGGGCATCAACCAATCAGAATTCATCTTCTTCCTCGAAACCCCTATCGCGACGCGGAAACCCACCCAAAACTTCTCTCTTAAATTTCTCCGCATCCACTCAACGAAATCAAGCAAACCCAGTTCCAATTTGAAGAGCGTTCAGAGATCTTCAAATCCATAGTAATTTCACGAATTATCATTGAGTATTGAAGGAGATATCGCGTCGGGAAGCTCCGAACTTTGCGCCGCCGCCGTGCCCTCTAGGAGGCGTCGAGTTGAACATCTCAGGTAGCTTTGGAAAGCTCTCTCCTTCCTCTTCGACGTGGCGCTGGCCGTTCGTCCTAAAGCTTCATGGTTTTGCCGAAAAATTCAACCCTAGCTTTCGAATCAAAAAGGGGTATACGGCTGAAACTGATTTTTACACTTTAAAGCATTGCAAACTTGTAAAAATCATATCTTTTTGCTATGTTAACGAAATTCGATGAAACAGGAGACACCGTGACCGCAAGGAGGCTCTCTACATTCTAGAAGAAGCCACGGATTTTTCTGATCTTCCTACGATTTTTAGCACCGCAATAACCAATGTGAGGAATCTAAATTATCTGTGTGAATGAAATCGCGTTGTATAAATTATATAAGCGAAGTGTAAATTATATACGCATTGTATACCTCATGTACATGTGTTGTATAAATTATATTAGCGATGTATAAATTATACAAGCGTTGTTTGAAACATATATGCTTTGAATTGTGATGAAATGCAAGTGAATTATTATATTATATTATATATATATATATATATATATATACTCCCCTCGTCCACAGACCATGGACGATATTTATTGCTTGTGATTGACGTGATATCATATGGTTTGACGAATGGCTGGAAATAATTGTTTGTGGTTGATATTATGGTTGAAAAATACCTTTATGGTTGAAAAATACCTTTGTGGTTGAAAAATACCCTCTTGTGGTTGAAACAAAATAGAATAGGATTGTGGAATTGAAAATAAAACATGCCGCCTGCGTGCGAACTAGATGCATGATCCCCATTGTCAAAAACCGCGAGGTTTTAAGGTAGAGCGAGGAGCCGTACTAGGGACGGTCCCGGTTTTAACTACCCTGCCGTTATGCTGCCGAAATTTTCTGAAATAATTATGTGTTAGAATAATTTTCATTCATTGAAATTATTTACATATGCTATATCGAATATTCATGTGTTGAGTTGAAATTCATTCGTTGAGTTGAAATTCATGTGTTGAATATTATTCGAATTTAAACAAATGGCTTTAGCGATAAAAATCACATTTTTATATATATACAAACTATATCGAATATTCATGTGTTGAGTTGCAATTCATTCGTTGAGTTGAAATTCATGTGTTGAATATTATTCGAATTTAAACAAATGGCTTTAGCGATAAAAATCACATTTTTATATATATACAAACTATATCGAATATTCATGTGTTGAGTTGCAATTCATTCGTTGAGTTGAAATTCATGTGTTGAATATTATTCGAATTTAAACAAATGGCTTTAGCGATAAAAATCACATTTATATATATATACAAACTATATCGAATATTCATGTGTTGAGTTGCAATTCATTCGTTGAGTTGAAATTCATGTGTTGAATATTATTCGAATTTAAACAAATGGCTTTAGCGATAAAAATCACATTTTTATATATATATATAAACTATATCGAATATTCATGTGTTGAGTTGCAATTCATTCATTGAGTTGAAATTCATGTGTTGAATATTATTTGAATTTAAACAAATGGCTTTAGCGATAAAAATCACATTTTTATATCTATACAAACGATATAGAATATTCATGTGTTGAGTTGCAATTCATTCGTTGAGTTGAAATTCATGTGTTGAATGTTATCGTCTTCTAAAAATAAAATGAATCGACAATGAAAACTATATTTTTATAGTGAATAAGAAGTGTTAAAAATACACAGGTGTCGAATAAATATTTTTGATGATAAAAATATTCCTTTTATCATGTATACGCTTAGTTAAAAATACACATGTGTCGAATAAATATTTTTGATGATAAAAATATTCCTTTTATCATGTATACGCTTAGTTAAAAATACACATGTGTCGAATAAATATTTTTGATGATAAAAATATTCCTTTTATCTTGTATACGCTTAGTTAAAAATACACATGTGTCGAATAAATATTTTTGATGATAAAAATATTCCTTTTATCCTGTATACGCTTAGTTAAAAATACACACGTGTTGAAATAAATAATAGTTTGCTAGAAATATTATTATTAGCTTTGTTCTGCATATATATACATGTGTTGAACAGGAAAAAAATGGATTAGCTGTAGAGTAAAGAAATTATTTGCGTGCCCGACAAATAGGTAAACCTTGATGAGTTGGCTGCGCAATTTTATTTATATATCAACTCCTGTGAATGCCATTGGATGCGGAGTGCTGGTTTTTCTGTGTGAAATAATAAACAACGCCATAGGATAGTAACAATTAATGTTGAACTACACTACATGGCATACTTCTTGATGATAGGCATACTTCATCATATTCCACATAAGCAATTGGAGCTTGTGTGACGAGGTGGAAGATTTACCATACAAGCAAGAGGCTTGTATGGCGATGACTATATACTACAGGTTGAACTGATGACTGATATGAACTATATAAATTATAACGATAAATTGCCAGATTAATAAAAACCCCACACGGGTCTAGAGTTGACAATAATAACGTCGCTCTAGTTATTAGATACGGCACATGGACTATTTATTTCCACACGGAAACGGGGTGACGGGAATTTATTCTCTGGAGTGATTATCAGTACATGCTCCCCCGTAAACACCAAAATATATCACTAAAAATATGTGAATGCTTTTTAGGATTTATTGGGTACCTAATACGGCCCAATAAATTTCCAAACCCCTCCCCGTACAAAGGAGGTTATGGCGAAATTTTTTGAAATATTAAGGCGTTAGTGAAATATTTGAAGTGAAAACGAAGTCAAAAATATAGAATGAGCTATAGTTGAAATTATAGATTGAACTATATTTATATATATATATATAAATATAATTAAAAGGAATAGAAGCCGTGCAGTTCGCGTTTCGGAATCGTAATTTGAAACGATTAGTACGAGAAATCCGACCATCGGATTTTCCCGAAACCGCAACCGCTGGGTTCGCCTTGGAAATATCTTTCCAACGGCACCAACCTTGTAAAAATCCAACGGTTGGATTGTCCGGAATGTTTAATTCAAATCTGAAGAAAAACAACGCCAGAATCGGTTATATTTATATATAAATATAAATATAATTAAATTTAATCGAATAAGGACGCTGCAGTTCGAATTTTGAAACCGTAACTTCAAACGACTAGTGTGGAAGATCCGACCGTCGGATTCTCACGAAATTGGAACCGTTGGGTTCGCTTTGGGAATACCTTCCCACTGATATAGACTTTGTAGAAATCCAACAGTTAGATTTTCCGATATGTGTAAAACAAATTAGGAGAAAAACAACGCCAGTGCCACGGCACGACCTGAAACGTCGTTTAATTGAATTTGGCCATTTTTAAATAAATAAAAATGGCGAAAAATCGTTATAAAATATTATAAGCAACATAGGTTGCAAATAAATGAATTGGGCTTGAATTATTTGATATTTGATGGTTGTATGTGTATGACATGAAAATAACACTAAATAACTGAAAGATGGATGTCGAATAATATAACCATATAAAGAATCGATTTAAATTCTAATGACGTGAATTATTTGAAAAGGCCGAGCTAACCCTCATTTCAAATAATTTATCGAGCGATTCGAATTGGAAAATGCAAGGACGATTCAAGACCGACGATCTTCGTATTGGGTGGATGGGCGCTACTGAGGTTCCTAACCGGAGTAGCTACCGGAAGGGGACGGAAGTAGTAGCCGTCTGAACGTATGTGTTGATTGGACGGATATACGAGGAATTTGACGCCTCCGGTTTCGTTCAGACCCAGGACGGACTTGTAAATGGACTGTGTGTCTGACGTTGGATTTTGTTCTATACTGACTGATCTCTGTTAAATATATATCTGTTTGGCGGCGGAGAATTTATTCTTTTGCTTAACGCCCTTCTCTGAGACGTACGAGCTCAGAGGTTATATATCGATGGAAATCAATCGTATGGAGTGGACTGCCTATGTGGCATGCCAAGATGCTGTGATCAAGGCTTCTGTTGCAAAGCAAAGTCTTGTGGATGATGATCAAAGCAAGGTCTACATGACCCAGCTTTGTGTATTTCGTAGATTCGTGAGTCTCACACCCCGGTATGAGTTAAAAACGGGATACGGACTGCAGGGAGAGCACGACGTTTCTTTCTAGCTATGGTGGTGTCAGTGACTTACCAGCCCTAACATATATATCTATTTTTCACCTTTGTGGTTGTTGGAATGCGAGGCGCCTCGATTATAGGTCTGTAAGGACCGGGAAACGTGTGTTCAGGAACAAATAATCCTCTAACGTAAGTGAGGACCGGCCCTGAAGCATCCAGGGGTTACCCAGAGTGTGTAGTCCCGAGGCATTTGCTAGAGTGTCTCGAAGCGGAGAGGAGCTTGCCCCTTGCCTCGACTCATGACGGAAATCCAACTTCCAATACGAAATAACGGTCTTGATTATAGAACTAGTATGGCGACATAGTAGATGGTAGCTATGCCGCCTATGATTGATATTTATGATGCTATTCGTTTTTTAAACATATATGCACTAGTAATAATATCAAATGATTTTGCTTTATACGTATCAAGCATATTTGGCTATTATAAGGTAAAACTCTATCCTCCGGCTTGCGTTGCATTGTATGATGGGACCTGAGTCTTATAATGGCTTCATTCTTTCTAAAAGCATTGCGATTGTTTTAAAAGAATTTACTTTATTTTAAACGAACTAGCAATCACTGGAGTAAATCCGTTCCGCGAAAGTGGCGTGGTCCTATGATTTGCTATTACTGTTGTTTAACTGTTAAATAGATTCCTCATACCAGTCCCCATGACTGACTCGTTGTTTGTTTCACTTTGCAAACGCGGGTGCCCTTATTTTCACACGGGCAGCCTAGTACACAGGTGACAGGTGGTTTTTGGTTCTGCACTGCTACATAGAGTGCACTTTTGGCTCATGGCGAGGCTGACTTCATAGAGATGACTTTGATATTTTCCGCCATTACTGTATTTATATTATGATTCCGCCACTGGCAATGCAGACTGATTTACTTTCCGTATTTCTCACTATATGTATATGTATTCCGCCTCTGGCGATGTAGACTGATACTCTTATTATGTCTCACTGCATGTATGTATTCCGCCTCTGGCGATGATGACTGATCACTTTCCTTTTTATTTACTAAGTATATCCCACGTTATGCTATTCTGATATTCCTACATGTTGTGATTCCGCTGTCATATCCATGTAAAATTGTTTTATTTATTGTTTCTGCTATTATCTGTACTCTGCTATGATGATTAATGTGTTATTTCCTAATGATTATCCTTAATACCGCCCCTCGGATTTTGGGATCGTCACAGTTGGTATCAGAGCTTTGGTTAACCTTAGTTCCGGGATCTAACACATTAAACACTTCGTCAGAATAGAATCAGTAGTGTTCTAACGCGAGTAGCTCATTATAGATAGGATTAGCAATGTCCTAGAATGAGCTAAGCAGATTAGCAAAACAATTTGATCAGTACATCATCATTATCTTTCCTTGTATTCCCTTGCTTTATCATTTATAAAAATTATCAAATCTGTGAGCTTGACTCTTTTCTTGCTTATACAGTACTCTTAGATGGCTACACGTGGAGCAGCAGCTAGAGGAGGCCGTGCAGGCCGAGGAGATGCAGCAGGAGGACGGGGGAATATCCCCGTAGTAGTGGAAGGCCCTATTATTCCGCCACCAGCACCAGAAGATTTTGAGCTCGACAAAGTAGCAAAGAGGTACAGAAATCTTGGGGGAAAACCTTTTATGGGCACTGGCACAGTGACCGAAGCTATAGCTTGGCTAAAAACCTGTGAGAAAATCTTCGAAGGTATGGGTATAGGAACTAACAACAAAGCCCGACTTGGCGTTTGGCTCCTTCAGGAAGAGGCAGAGCTGTGGTGGGATGCCATTACTTCTGGGGATGTAGCTGGTACTATCCGGACTTTGGAGCAGTTCAAGACTTTGTTCAATGAGAAGTTTGTACCGGAACAGGCTCTAGAGAGGATGAGAGAGCAGTTTGCTAATCTCCAGCAAGGAGACCTCTCTATTCAGGATTATCTAAATAAGTTCACCCAGTTATCGCGCTATGCACCGGAACTGATTTTAACAAACAATGTGAAGAATAAGAGATTCATATTTGGGCTGAAGCGCAAATACCATGATAGAGCTATGAGCAACATCAAACTCTCCTTTACAGAACTAGTAGAGATGGCTTGCAACTACGAAGACATGGATGAGAGGCATGCTTGCCAAGACCGCGCTAAAAGCCAAGCTGGAAATAAGCGCAAGGCCTCAACAGATCAACCCGAATCTAGCATTACCGCGGCCGCTACTCAAAAACCCGCAAAGATCCCGAAAGGAAACTGCTACAATTGCGGGAAGCCCGGTCATTTCTCTAATGTTTGCAAAGCCCCAAAGAAGCCAAAGGCAAATAACTCAGCCGAATGCTACAACTGCCACAAGAAGGGGCACTACAGTAGGAACTGCCCTCTGAAGCAGAATGCACAGGTGGCCCATGTCTATGACGGGAAGACCCCGCCAGCTACCACCGATGGATCAGGTAAACCCGACGTCTTGGGAGGTACCCTTACCATTAAAAATATTCCTGTTTCTGTACTTTTTGATACTGGAGCATCACGTAGCTTCATTTCTGGTAACATTGTTCATAAATTAAAATTGAAAAGAGGAAAACTTAAGGAACCAATAAAAGTTCAAAATCCGATAGGAGGTTCTGTCAGTCTCAGTTCGTACTGTAGAGTGCCTGTCTCTTATTCTTGCTACAAATTCTCTTTTAAAGTGATTATCATGGACCTTTCCGACTTCGATATTATATTGGGATTTGATTGGTTGACAAAATATAAGGCCGAAGTTAGATGTGCCGAAAGAATCGTTAAAGTCGAAACGAAGCTTGGACCTATATATATACCATGCCATGGCTCAGAAATTAATAGAACAGAATTTTGGGCTTCTTTAGAAATTGTTCCCCCTTCGATAGAAAAGATTCCGGTCATGAAAAACTACGCGAATGTGTTTGAAGAAGTAGAAAACTTGCCGCCGCAAAGAGAAATTGAATTCAGGATAGATTTAACTCCTAACGCTCAACCAGTAGTACATCCAATAAGAAGAATGGCCCTGAAAGAAAAAGAAGAGCTAAGTAGTCAAACCCGAGAATTACTTTGGAAAGGTCTGATCAGACCAAGCTTTTCAGCGTGGGGAGCAGCAGTTGTATTTGTCCCGAAATCAGACGGTACTCTAAGACTTTGTGTTGATTACCGAGATCTCAATAAGCAGACACTGAAGAACAAATATCCCTTGCCCCGAATAGATGATCTGTTGGATCAATTAAATGGAGCAACAGTATTCTCCAGAATGGACCTAGCTACAGGTTTCCACCAATTGCGTATAGCCGAAGACTGTGTTCCTTTGACAGCCTTCAGGGGTCCCGATTTATTCTACGAATGGTTAGTAATGCCGTTCGGCTTGTGTAACGCTCCGGCATACTTCGTAGATCTTATGAACAGAGTGTTCCGTGGTGTATTGAATAAATTTGTTTTAGTCTTCATCGATGACATTCTAATCTACTCTAAGTCGGAAGATGAACATGCAAAACATTTAGAACAAGTGTTGAAAATTCTGAGGAGAAATGTCTTGAAAGCTAAATTTTCTAAGTGTGTCTTCTGGCAGAATGAAGTTAAATTCCTTGGCCATGTCGTGTCAAAAGAAGGAATTGCTGTAGACCCAAGCAAAATTACAGCGATTCAAAACTGGAAGCAACCTACTACCCCCACAGAAGTTCGAAGTTTCCTTAGATTGGCTAGTTACTATCGGAAATTCGTTCAGGATTTTTCAAAGATATCAGGAGTATTGACAAAGCTTACAAAGAAGCATGAGAAATTCAAATGGACTCCCGAATGTGAAGAAGCTTTCCAAGAGCTAAAACTGAAGTTGACAACTGCTCCAGTATTGACAATAATAGAAGGTAATCAAGACTTGACTGTATGGACAGATGCTTCTATTAGAGGGCTAGGCGCAGTGTTAATGCAAAAAGGCCAAGTGATCGCTTATGCCAGCCGTCAACTAAAGCCGCATGAAAGAAACTATGCTACTCATGATCTTGAGTTATTAGCTATCGTGTTTGCTTTAAGAATCTGGAGGCATTATTTACTGGGCGAGAAATTCAAACTATACACCGATCATCAATCCTTGAAATATCTGTTCACTCAGAAAGATTTAAACCTGAGGCAACAGCGTTGGTTAGAATTCCTTGCAGCATACGATTTTGAAATTATATACACTCCAGGGAAAGCCAATGTTGTAGCAGATGCGCTCAGCAGAAAGAATGAAATCATCGCCAGTTTTGTCATCACGTCTTCATTAATAGACAGGATCTCGACTCTTCAGAAAGACGATGAATTTATTCAAAGAATCAGTCAAAGAATCAAAGGAGGTGAATCCATAAGTTTTCAACTCGATGACAGGGGAGTTCTAAGATTAAAGGGTAGAATCTGCATCCCAAACCTTCCCGAGCTCAGAAGAGAAATACTTGATGAGTGCCACAAATCTAAATTAAGTATCCATCCCGGTGTGAGCAAAATGTATAACGATATCAAACGCATATTCTGGTGGAGAGCTATGAAAAGAGATATCTCATTATATGTTAGCAGATGCCCCACTTGTCAGCTAGTTAAGAGTGATCAGCAGAAATTGGCTGGATTATTACAACCCTTAGAAATTCCAGGATGGAAGTGGGAACAAATCTCGATGGATTTCATCGATGGCCTACCTCGAACTAGAAAAGGAAACGACAGTATATGGGTAATCGTAGATCGCTTCACGAAGACTGCCCATTTCATACCTGTCCGATCCAACAGAACGGCTCAAAGTCTAGCACAGATTTACTTCAAAGAAATTGTTAAACTTCATGGAGTACCGCTCAATATAGTCAGCGATAGAGATCCCCTATTTACTAGCAAATTCTGGGAAGCATTCCAGGAAGAATTGGGGACCAAATTGAATCTAAGCACCGCTTATCACCCTCAAACAGACGGCCAAACTGAGCGGGTGAATAGAATTTTAGAAGATCTACTGCGGGCTTGCGTTATCGATTTTGGAGGCTCATGGGAAGATCATTTACATTTAGCCGAATTCTCTTACAACAATAGCTATCAAGCAAGTTTGGGAATGTCTCCATTTGAAGCATTATACGGTAGACCGTGCAGATCTCCCGCATGTTGGGTAGAACCTGGCAACAGACTTGTGTTAGGGCCCGATATGATTCGAGAAGCATCAGATAAAGTCGATTTCATTAAGAAGCGATTGAAAACCGCACAGAGCCGACAGAAAAGTTATGCTGATGCGAGAAGAAGGGATATATCGTTTGCTGTTGGCGATTATGTTTATTTAAGAGTTTCTCCAATGCGAGGGGTAATCAGATTTGGCAAGACTGGGAAATTGGCACCGAGATTTATTGGTCCCTTTCCTATACTTGAACGGATTGGAACTCTTGCATATAGGGTTTCATTACCTAATTGGTTGCCTGGTGTACATGATGTGTTCCATGTGTCTCAACTCAGAAAACATGTTCATGATCCCGACCTTATTGTGGAAGAAGAAGCGCAACAGGACATTGACATAACTCCAAAATTAGCACTCAAGAGAGAGCAATTAAAGATAGTTGGCAAAGAAACTAGAGAGCTAAGGAGGAAAAAGATTCAGTTAGTCAAAGTGCAGTGGAGTAGTGATCCTAGAGACTGTACTTGGGAGACTGAGGAAAGCATTAAACAAGCCTATCCCAGATGCAGAGTGGACATCTCTGACTAACTCCGGTGCAAGGTACCTTTACAATACTTTGCATTTACATTTTATTTCCTGCTTAACTGTTATTTCCTTTTTCGAGGACAAAAAGTTTTAAGTGGGGGAGATTGTAATAACCCGGAAAATGTGAACCAGTTTAAAATTTTTAAATTTGGTTATTAACAAGAAATTTGAATAGTTGAAATAGTATATTTCAATAAAATATAGAATTTGGTTTAATATGGCAGTTTGAATTTTTGAGTATAAACTTTGTCTGACTGTACCGGGGGGAAAATATAACGGATTTTGACGAAACTGAAAATATTTAAATCTGTTTATCAATACCTTTCTAACGAATCTGAAAAATCGAAATTTCACAACGGAAATCAAAAGTTATGGCCAAATGAATTTTCAGAAAGGTCGCTATATAGTATATATAGCCCTTGAAAATTGAGATTTTGCATACGACCTCGGAATTCGACGAAACCACTTTTGTTGGGTCCGGGATGTCAAATTATTACTAAGTTTCAAATTTCATAATTTTTGAAGCTAGTATGTGAGCAGGGCAAAAGATAACGTGTTTGGTCAAATTCTGTTAAAATGGGTCGACCTAAAAATGGCCGTTTTGCAAACGAGCTCAGAATTCGACGATACTGGTTTGGTTAGGACCGTATCGTCAAAACAAAGCTAGATTTATTTTTCTGGAATTTTTCGATTCAGTTTGTGGCCCTGGCAAATTGAAATGTACGTTTAAATTAATTATCGAATGTTTTATATTTTAATTTGAAAAATAACTGATTGTAACAGTCGAAATGGCCAACGAAACATATCCCATTGTGTCCGGAATGGGGGTATTTAGCTAGGGGCGACAGTCGTTGGGTTTGATTTCGAGGTCGTTTGTGGAAGGGGGTATTTTTGGAGTTAAATAAATTAAAAATTAAAATAAAAAGGGCATCAACCAATCAGAATTCATCTTCTTCCTCGAAACCCCTGTCGCGACGCGGAAACCCACCCAAAACTTCTCTCTTAAATTTCTCCGCATCCACACAACGAAATCAAGCAAACCCAGTTCCAATTTGAAGAGCGTTCAGAGATCTTCAAATCCATAGTAATTTCACGAATTATCATTGAGTATTGAAGGAGATATCGCGTCGGGAAGCTCCGACCTTTGCGCCGCCGCCGTGCCCTCTAGGAGGCGTCGAGTTGAACATCTCAGGTAGCTTTGGAAAGCTCTCTCCTTCCTCTTCGACGTGGCGCTGGCCGTTCGTCCTAAAGCTTCGTGGTTTTGCCGAAAAATTCAACCCTAGCTTTCGAATCAAAAAGGGGTATACGGCTGAAACTGATTTTTACACTTTAAAGCGTTGCAAACTTGTAAAAATCATATCTTTTTGCTATGTTAACGAAATTCGATGAAACAGGAGACACCGTGACCGCAAGGAGGCTCTCTACATTCTAGAAGAAGCCGCGGATTTTTCTGATCTTCCTACGATTTTTAGCACCGCAATAACCAATGTGACGAATCTAAATTATCTGTGTGAATGAAATCGCGTTGTATAAATTATATAAGCGAAGTGTAAATTATATACGCATTGTATACCTCATGTACATGTGTTGTATAAATTATATTAGCGATCTATAAATTATACAAGCGTTGTTTGAAACATATATGCTTTGAATTGTGATGAAATGCAAGTGAATTATTATATTATATATATATATATATATATATACACACTCCCCTCGTCCACAGACCATGGACGATATTTATTGCTTGTGATTGACGTGATATCATATGGTTTGACGAATGGTTGGAAATAATTGTTTGTGGTTGATATTATGCTTGAAAAATACCTTTATGGTTGAAAAATACCTTTGTGGTTGAAAAATACCCTCTTGTGGTTGAAACAAAATAGAATAGGATTGTGGAATTGAAAATAAAACATGTCGCCTGCGTGCGAACTAGATGCATGATCCCCATTGTCAAAAACTGCGAGGTTTTAAGGTAGAGCGAGGAGCCGTACTAGGGACAGTCCCGGTTTTAACTACCCTGCCGTTATGCTGCCGAAATTTTCTGAAATAATTATGTGTTAGAATAATTTTCATTCATTGAAATTATTTACATATGCTATATCGAATATTCATGTGTTGAGTTGAAATTCATTCGTTGAGTTGAAATTCATGTGTTGAATATTATTCGAATTTAAACAAATGGCTTTAGCGATAAAAATCACATTTATATATATATACAAACTATATCGAATATTCATGTGTTGAGTTGCAATTCATTCGTTGAGTTGAAATTCATGTGTTGAATATTATTCGAATTTAAACAAATGGCTTTAGCGATAAAAATCACATTTTTATATATATACAAACTATATCGAATATTCATGTGTTGAGTTGCAATTCATTCGTTGAGTTGAAATTCATGTGTTGAATATTATTCGAATTTAAACAAATGGCTTTAGCGATAAAAATCACATTTTTTATATATATACAAACTATATCGAATATTCATGTGTTGAGTTGCAATTCATTCGTTGAGTTGAAATTCATGTGTTGAATATTATTCGAATTTAAACAAATGGCTTTAGCGATAAAAATCACATTTTTATATATATACAAACTATATCGAATATTCATGTGTTGAGTTGCAATTCATTCGTTGAGTTGAAATTCATGTGTTGAATATTATTTGAATTTAAACAAATGGCTTTAGCGATAAAAATCACATTTTTATATCTATACAAACGATATAGAATATTCATGTGTTGAGTTGCAATTCATTCGTTGAGTTGAAATTCATGTGTTGAATGTTATCGTCTTCTAAAAATAAAATGAATCGACAATGAAAACTATATTTTTATAGTGAATAAGAAGTGTTAAAAATACACAGGTGTCGAATAAATATTTTTGATGATAAAAATAGTCCTTTTATCATGTATACGCTTAGTTAAAAATACACATGTGTCGAATAAATATTTTTGATGATAAAAATATTCCTTTTATCATGTATACGCTTAGTTAAAAATACACATGTGTCGAATAAATATTTTTGATGATAAAAATATTCCTTTTATCATGTATATGCTTAGTTAAAAATACATACGTGTTGAAATAAATAATAGTTTGCTAGAAATATTATTATTAGCTTTGTTCTGCATATATATACATGTGTTGAAAGGAAAAAAATGGATTAGCTGTAGAGTAAAGAAATTATTTGCGTGCCCGACAAATAGGTAAACCTTGATGAGTTGGCTGCGCAATTTTATTTATATATCAACTCCTGTGAATGCCATTGGATGCGGAGTGCTGGTTTTTCTGTGTGAAATAATAAACAACGCCATAGGATAGTAACAATTAATGTTGAACTACACTACATGGCATACTTCTTGATGATAGGCATACTTCATCATATTCCACATAAGCAATTGGAGCTTGTGTGACGAGGTGGAAGATTTACCATACAAGCAAGAGGCTTGTATGGCGATGACTATATACTACAGGTTGAACTGATGACTGATATGAACTATATAAATTATAACGATAAATTGCCAGATTAATAAAAACCCCACACGGGTCTAGAGTTGACAATAATAACGTCGCTCTAGTTATTAGATACGGCACATGGACTATTTATTTCCACACGGAAACGGGGTGACGGGAATTTATTCTCTGGAGTGATTATCAGTACATGCTCCCCCGTAAACACCAAAATATATCACTAAAAATATGTGAATGCTTTTTAGGATTTATTGGGTACCTAATACGGCCCAATAAATTTCCAAACCCCTCCCCGTACAAAAGAGGTTATGGCGAAATTTTCGAAATATTAAGGCGTTTGTGAAATATTTGAAGTGAAAACGAAGTTGAAAATATAGAATGAGCTATAGTTGAAATTATAGATTGAACTATATTTATATATATAAATATAAATATAATTAAAAGGAATAGAAGCCGTGCAGTTCGCGTTTCGGAATCGTAATTTGAAACGATTAGTACGAGAAATCCGGCCATCGGATTTTCCCGAAACCGCAACCGCTGGGTTCGCCTTGGAAATATCTTTCCAACGGCACCAACCTTGTAAAAATCCAACGGTTGGATTGTCCGGAATGTTTAATTCAAATCTGAAGAAAAATAGCGCCAGAATCGGTTATATTTATATATAAATATAAATATAATTAAATTTAATCGAATAAGGACGCTGCAGTTCGAATTTTGAAACCGTAACTTTAAACGACTAGTGTGGAAGATCCGACCGTCGGATTCTCACGAAACTGGAACCGTTGGGTTCCCTTTGGGAATACCTTCCCACTGATATAGACTTTGTAGAAATCCAACGGTTAGATTTTCCGATATGTGTAAAACAAATTAGGAGAAAAACAGCGCCAGTGCCACGGCACGACCTGAAACGTCGTTTAATTGAATTTGGCCATTTTTAAATAAATAAAAATGGCGAAAAATCGTTATAAAATATTATAAGCAACATAGGTTGCAAATAAATGAATTGGGCTTGAATTGTTTGATATTTGATGGTTGTATGTGTATGACATGAAAATAACACTAAATAACTGAAAAATGGATGTCGAATAATATAACCATATAAAGAATCGATTTAAATTCTAATGACGTGAATTATTTGAAAAGGCCGAGCTAACCCTCATTTCAAATAATTTATCGAGCGATTCGATTTGGAAAATGCAAGGACGATTCAAGACCGACGATCTTCGTATCGGGTGGATGGGCGCTACTGAGGTTCCTAACCGGAGTAGCTACCGGAAGGGGACGGAAGTAGTAGCCGTCTGAACGTATGTGTTGGTTGGACGGATATACGAGGAATTTGACGCCTCCGGTTTCGTTCAGACCCAGGACGGACTTGTAAATGGACTGTGTGTCTGACGTTGGATTTTGTTCTATACTGACTGATCTCTGTTAAATATATATCTGTTTGGCGGCGGAGAATTTATTCTTTTGCTTAACGCCCTTCTCTGAGACGTACGAGCTCAGAGGTTATATATCGATGGAAATCAATCGTATGGAGTGGACTGCCTATGTGGCATGCCAAGATGCTGTGATCAAGGCTTCTGTTGCAAAGCAAAGTCTTGTGGATGACGATCAAAGCAAGGTCTACATGACCCAGCTTTGTTTATTTCGTAGATTCGCGAGCCTCACACCCCGGTATGAGTTAAAAACGGGATACGGACTGCAGGGAGAGCACGACATTTCTTTCTAGCTATGGTGGTGTCAGTGACTTACCAGCCCTGACATATATATCTATTTTTCACCTTTGTGGTTGTTGGAATGCGAGGCGCCTCGATTATAGGTCTGTAAGGACCAGGAAACGTGTGTTCAGGAATAAATAATCCTCTATCGTAAGTGAGGACCGGCCCTGAAGCATCCAGGGGTTACCCAGAGTGTGTAGTCCCGAGGCATTTGCTAGAGTGTCTCGAAGCGGAGAGGAGCTTGCCCCTTGCCTCGACTCATGACGGAAATCCAACTTCCAATACGAAATAACGGTCTTGATTGTAGAACTAGTATGGCGACATAGTAGATGGTATCTATGCCGCCTATGATTGATATTTATGATGCTATTCGTTTTTGAAACATATATGCACTAGTAATAATATCAAATGATTTTGCTTTATACGTATCAAGCATATTAGGCTATTATAAGGTAAAACTCTATCCTCCGGCTAGCGTTGCATTGTATGATGGGACCTGAGTCTTATAATGGCTTCATTCTTTCTAAAAGCATTGCGATTGTTTTAAAAGAATTTACTTTATTTTAAACGCACTAGCAATCACTGGAGTAAACCCGTTCCGCGAAAGTGGCGTGGTCCTATGATTTGCTATTAATGTTGTTTAACTGTTAAATAGATTCCTCATACCAGTCCCCATGACTGACTCGTTGTTTGTTTCACTTTGCAAACGCGGGTGCCCTTATTTTCACACGGGCAGCCTAGTACACAGGTGATAGGTGGTTTTTGGTTCTGCACTGCTGCATAAAGTGCACTTTTGGCTCATGGCGAGGCTGACTTCATAGAGATGACTTTGATATTTTCCGCCATTACAGTATTTATATTATGATTCCGCCACTGGCAATGCAGATTGATTTACTTTCCGTATTTCTCACTATATGTATATGTATTCCGCCTTTGGCGATGTAGACTGATACTCTTATTATGTCTCACTGCATGTATGTATTCCGCCTCTGGCGATGATGACTGATCACTTTCCTTTTTATTTACTAAGTATATCCCACGTTATGCAATTCTGATATTCCTACATGTTGTGATTCCGCTGTCATATCCATGTAAAATTGTTTTATTTATTGTTTCTGCTATTATCTGTACTCTGCTATGATGATTAATGTGTTATTTCCTATTGATTTTCCTTAGTACCGCCCCTCGGATTTTGGGATCGTCACAGTGATCGTCTAGACGTACGTGGTGATCGATGGGTTTGCGAGGTATTTAGTGCCTCCGGTTTCGTTCAGACCCAGAACGGACTTGCAAATGGAAAGTGTATCTGACATTGGAATTTATTCGGTGTGATTGATAGCCATCAGTTGCACGGTGTGAATTGCCTGTGTGGCATGCTAAGATGTAGTGATAAGGGCTTCTGTTGAAAAGCAAAGTCTTGTGGTGATGATCAAAGCCCCGCCCGTGTGGTGTAGCTTTGTGTATAACGTAAATTCGCGAGCCTCACACCCCGGTATGAACCAGAAACGGGAGAAAGGACCTCAGGGAGGGCCTGCATTTCCTCCTAGCTAGAAGTGGCGTCAGTGGTTTTACACGCCCTGATGAGTTTGACTTATGTGGTTGTTGCTGTTGCGAGACGCCTCGGTTAGATCGGATGATCCGGGTCCGATGGAGTCATTCGTTGGCTCGCTTACGCCCCAAAGGGCGGGGAAACGTAGTGTTCAGGCATTTTAATCCACTCTGTGTGGACTGGCCCTGACGATCCAAGGGTCGATGCGTTCTGATCCTGAGACTTGGGCTAGGCAGTCTCGAATTCGGTAAGGACTATCTTTTGCCTTGGTTCATGACGGGAATCCAATTTCCAATTACGTGACTGTGCGGTTTTGATTGTATATACATATGGCGACATGATATATGGGCGCCATTTCAGGTCTTGTTTATAATTAGAATTAATTATATTCGTTTTCAAACGTCGATTCAAACTCACTATTCATTGCTATAATTGAAAATTTGAATTCAAACTTTGTCGGACTGTACCGGGCGCAAAACAAAACGGATTTGAGTGAAACCAAAAATATTTAAATCTGTTAGTGAATACCTTTCTAACGAAGCTGAAAAATCGAATTTTCATAGCGGAAAGCAAAAGTTATGGCCGAATGAATTTTCAGAAAGGTCGCTATGGAATTTATATAGCCCGTGAAATTGTCCATTTTGCATACGACCTTGGAATTCAATGAAACCACTTTTGTTGGATCCGAGATGTGAAGTTATTGCTAGGTTTAAAATTTCATAATTTTTGAAGCTAGTATGTGAGCATGGCAAAGGAAAACGTGTTTTGGTCAATTACAGTTAAATTGGATCGACCAGAAATGGGCCTTTTTTGCAAACGATCTCAGAATTCGACGAAACTAGTTTTATTGGGACCGTATCGTCAAAACATAGCCAGATTTATTTTTCTGTAATTTTTCGAATCAGTTTGTGGCCCTGGCAAATTGAAATGTACATTCAAATTGAATAATGAATGTTTTATATTTTAATTTGAATGGAAACTGGCTGAAACAGACGAATGGGCCTACGAAACATATCCCATTGTGTTCAGAATGGGGGAAAAACGCTGGGGACGACAGTCGTTGGGTTTAGATTGGTGGTCGCGTCAGAAAACCCCTTTAAAACCCACCGACCAATCATATTTATTTATTTTTTTTAAAAAAAAATCCTTTTTCTCTCTCCCCGATCGAAGGCTGAAACCGTTCGAAATCTTCCCCCTCATTTTCCAATCAATCCACGCTGAATTAGCTCGTACCACAGTTGAACTTTTTGCAGATCTTCTCGAGATCTTCAAATCCATATAAAGTTTGGGATTTTTTGTGGCCTGTGGACAGAGAACCACCTCCCTGAAGTCGTCGACTTCAACCCGCCGCCCCGACTGCCTGGCGCCACCGAGTTGGCCCCCACCACCGTGCGCAGACGCGCGTCTCCCCCCTCTTCGTCGCTGCACTGGCCGATCCTCCTATCGATTCACGGTTTGATCGAAAATTGCAAACCTAGTTTTGAACCTTTCAGCTGAAGTACGACTTGTTTTATTTTCAACTGTTTTAACACCTTTAAACCGTTGCAAACTTTGAAAAATCATATCTTTTTGCTGTATTAACGAAATTCAGTGAAATAAGAGACAGTGGACTCGTGTGGACGTCTTCTACATTTTAGAAGAGACCGCATATTTTTCTGAGCCTTCTGCTATTTTTGGTGGAGTGGAACCCAATGTGAGATTTCCAATTTATAAACGATATGGAAAATGACGATGTATAAATTATATAGTCGATGTATGAGTTATATAAGCATTGTACACCGCTTGTATAAGCGTTGTATAAGTTGTACGTTCGATGTATAAGTTATATATGCGTTGTAAAAATTATATATGTGTTGAAATAGAAGTGAATTGCTTTATATATATATATATATATATATATATGCCCCTCGTCCACAAACCATGGACGATATTTATTGTTTGTGATTGGTGTGAAAATTGATTGATAGCGAATGGTTGATTGAAATTGTTTGTGGTTGATATTGATTGATTGTGGTTGAAAAATACCCATTTGTGGTTGAGAAATATTTGGTTGAAACCACATAGGATTAGTTTGTGGAAATGAAATAAATATATACATGCCGCCTGCGTGCGAACTAGATGCATGATCCCCATTGTCAAAAACCGCGAGGTATTAAGGTAGAGCGAGGAGCCGTACTAAGGACGGTCCCGGTTTTAACTACCCTGCCGTTATGCAGCCTAAATTTTGAATAATATTCATGTGTTTGAATTATTTTCATTTGTTAAACTATATTTAGTCGTTGAATAGAAAACCTTCATGTGTTGAATCGATATTCATTCGTTGAATTGAAATTCATGTGTTGAATGGTATTCGTGTTTTAAATGTAAAAATCACATTTTTATCCATATATATAAACTATAGAAAACCTTCATGTGTTGAATCGATATTCATTCGTTGAATTGAAATTCATGTGTTGAATGGTATTCGTGTTTTAAATATAAAAATCACATTTTTATCTATATATATAAACTATAGAAAACCTTCATGTGTTGAATCGATATTCATTTGTTGAATTGAAATTCATGTGTTGAATGGTATTCGTGTTTTAAATATAAAAATCACCTTTTTTATCTATTTATATAAACTATAGAAAACCTTCATGTGTTGAATCGATATTCATTCGTTGAATTGAAATTCATATGTTGAATGGTATTCATATTTTGAAAGAAATTGTTTTATAATAAAAATCCCATTTTTAACATCAATATGAAATGTATAAAATAATCTTGTTTTGAAAGAAATTGTTTTATAATAAAAATCCTATTTTTATTACCTATATAAACTATATAAAATAATAGTGTATTGAAATAAATTGTTTTACAATAAAAATCACATTTTTATTATATACATGAATTGTTAAATATAGTGAAGTGTTAAAATAGAAGACAGTTAGATAAAAATATCATTTTTATCAAATGTATGAAAAGAATGTAGCTTTGAAATCAAAGAATCGATATATATATATATATGTATATATAAATAGAATTAAAATATATCGAATAACGATGCTGCAGTTCGTATTTTGAAACCGTGATTTCAAACGATTATACCAGGAGATCCGACCATCGGATTTTCCTGAAATCACAACAGTTGGGTTGGCCTTAGAAATATCTTTCCAACAGCACCAACTTTGTAAAAATCCAACGGTTGGATTGTCTGGAATGTTTAATTCAAATCTGACGTAAAACAGCGCCAGAAACGATTATATTTATATATATATATATATATATATATATATATACACATACATATATATAATTATAGTTAATCGAATAACGACGCTGCAGTTCGTATTTTGAAATCGAAACTTCAAACGATTGTACCGGGAGATCCAACCGTCGGATTTTCCCGAAACTGGAACCGTTGGATTCGTTTTGAAAAGATCTTTCTAATGATGTAAATTTTGTGAAGATCCAACAGCTAGATTTTCAGATATGTGTAAATCAAATCTGAAGAAAAACAGCGCCACTGTCGCATTATGGCCCGAAGCGCTTTTTTAAATAAATTGGCTATTTTAAAATAAACAAAAATAGCGATAAATCGTTATAAAATATTATAAACTATATTGATGTGATTTAGAAATTAACTGAAGGTTGGCTAAGTCGAATGGTTTCCTTGGTGTTGATCTGATGTTGGTTTCGGCCTTCGGGGTTAATATTTGGGAAATCGTTCTCTTACTGATTGACGGTTAGTGACTAATGAATTAAAATGATGCATGTATATGTTAGTGTTGCACTTGTTTATTATATACACGAGTTGCTCAGAAAGACCGAGTTTATCCCATTCTGAATAACTAAATCGACGATAAGAAATCAAAGATGAAGACGGTGGTCGAAGACCGGAGATCTTTACCTCGTTTGGATAGTAACCAAGGTCCTGATTGGGAGGCATCCCAAAATATGAATAATGAGTGGTGATCGTCTAGACGTACGTGGTGATCGATGGGTTTGCAAGGTATTTAGTGCCTCCGGTTTCGTTCAGACCCAGAACGGACTTGCAAATGGAAAGTGTATCTGACATTGGAATTTATTCGGTGTGATTGATAGCCATCAGTTGCACGGTGTGAATTGCCTGTGTGGCATGCTAAGATGTAGTGATCAGGGCTTCTGTTGAAAAGCAAAGTCTTGTGGTGATGATCAAAGCCCCGCCCGTGTGGCGTAGCTTTGTGTATAACGTAAATTCGCGAGCCTCACACCCCTGTATGAACCAGAAACGGGAGAAAGGACCTCAGGGAGGGCCTGCGTTTCCTCCTAGCTAGAAGTGGCGTCAGTGGTTTTACACGCCTTGACGAGTTTGACTTATGTGGTTGTTGCTGTTGCGAGACGCCTCGGTTAGATCGGACGATCCGGGTCCGATGGAGTCATTCGTTGGCTCGCTTACGCCCCAAAGGGCGGGGAAACGTAGTGTTCAGGCATTTTAATCCACTCCGTGTGGACCGGCCCTGACGATCCAAGGGTCGATGCGTTCTGATCCTGAGACTTGGGCTAGGCAGTCTCGAATTCGGTAAGGACTATCTTTTGCCTTGGTTCATGACGGGAATCCAATTTCCAATTACGTGACTGTGCGGTTTTGATTGTATATACATATGGCGACATGATATATGGTACCCATGTCGTCTATGATTGATAGTTATGATTCGAAGTTGTTTTGAAACATGTAAACACTAGTAATAATATCAATTGCTTTTGTTTTATTCGTATCAATCATATTTTGGCCATTATAAGGTAAAACTCTATCCTCCGGTTTGCGTTGCATTGTGTGATGGGAACTGAGTCTTATAATGGCTTCATTTTTATAAAAAGCATTGCGATGTTTAAAAGAAAGATTTGTTTTTAAAGCACTGGAAATCCAATGGAGTAAACCCGTTCCACGAAAGTGGCGTGGTCCTGTGATTAGCCATATTATAAATGTGTTGAGTAGATTTCTCATACCAGTCCAATAACTGACTCGTAGTTTGTTTCACTTTCAAACTCGGGTGCCCCTTTTTCTACACGGGAAGCCTTGTATTCAGGTTTAGCTGGTTCTTTCTAGATAGCTGGAGCTGAAGATGGATTCTATCATTTATCTCTTTTTATGCTGTTCAGCTCCTATTGTACATTATGTTTGTTTTCCGCTGTAGACATATATGTATAGTTGAACTGTATTTGTACTAAGTATGATCCTGTATACTGTGTAACTCTGATGATTACTTTTATCCAGTATATTCTATTGTTCATTATCTGGTGTATTTATTTATTTATGTTCTGCTATTATCTGTTTCTGTGTTATATTCTAAGGATTACCCTTGCCACCGTCAGTACGGGGTTTGGGGTCGTCTTACCCATGTCGTCTATGATTGATAGTTATGATTTGAAATTGCTTTTGAAACCTATAAACACTAGTAATAATATCAAATGCTTTTTTTTATTCGTATCAAGCATATTTTGGCCAGTATAAGGTAAAACTCTATCCTCCGGTTTGCGTTGCATTGTGTGATGGGAATTGAGTCTTATAATGGCTTCATTTTTATAAAAAGCATTGCGTTGTTTAAAAGAATGATTTGTTTTAAAGCACTGGCAATCTAATGGAGTAAACCCGTTCCACGAAAGTGGAGTGGTCCTGTGATTAGCCATATTTTGAATGTGTTGAGTAGATTTCTCATACCAGTCCCATGACTGACTCGTAGTTTGTTTCACTTTCAAACTCGGGTGCCCCTTTTTCTACACGGGCAGCCTTGTATTCAGGTTTGGCTGGTTCTTTCTGGATAGCTGGAGCTGAAGATGGATTCTATTATTTATCTCTTTTTATGCTGTTCAGCTCCTATTGTACATATTTTGTTTGTTTCCGTTGTAGACATTTATGTATAGCTGAACTGTATTTGTACTAAGTATGATCCTGTATACTGTAACTCTGATGATTATGTTTATCCAGTGTATTCTATTGTACATTATCCGGTGTATTTATTTAATTTTGTTCTGCTTTTATCTGTTTCTGTGTTATATTCCAAGGATTACCCTTGTCACCGTCAGTACGGGGTTTGGGGTCGTCTCAATTTGATTCTAACTTATGGGCTTCTTGGTGTAGATCATACCTTATTAAAGATCAAAATTTCTGGACTCTAATGCCAAGTGCAAACTGCTGTTGGCTATGGAGGAATCTGCTCAAGTACAAAACACAATTTCTACCCTTATTTCAAGTTGGAATGAAATTCCCTCATGAAATTTCTTTCTGGAATGATCCCTAGCATGCAAAAGGTAAAATTTTATCTCATGTAATAGATTTTGAAAACCGAAGGTTGACTGGTATTTCTAAAAGAGCTTCTCTTCATAGTCAATGTGTGAATGGGGTTGTTTCCTTACCTTATTGCAGTTCTTCACTTGTGAGGAATATATGGTCTTCTGTTCGAATATGTGATGTTCTGTCTGGCAATTGCTACGGTCAGTGGAATGATATGGAGCATTCCATTAGTATGTTTTATGGAAAATTGTCTATGAATGAGTACACCTTTGCATGGCACTCCAGAGTGTGGTCATCTACTTCTTGTCCTAAAGAAAACATTTTTTCATGGCGAATATTGATGAATGCGGTGCATCTTAAGAGTAAGTTGAAACAAATCTCTATAATTGATGATGATCTGTGCTTATTGTGTGGAAATTATTCTGAAACTATACCTCATCTATTTTTTGAATGTGAATACTCTCGAAATGTTTGGTCACAAACTCTCTTGCATTATGGCTTGCATGTTCCAGCTGTTAAATCTTGTGAAGAATGGTTCATAATTTTCAAAGCCACGAGGTGGAAGAATTCTAAATCGATCCTAATTCTAAAATTATTCAAGAAAGCTTTATATCTATTGTGGATGGAGAGGAACGCTAGGGTGTTTAGTGGTAGGGGCCATTTAAATAAAGATGTAGGTGCCATTTAACCTCGCTTGCAAAAAAAAAAAAAAAAAAAAAAAAAAAAAAAAAAAAAAAAAAAAAAAGGGTCTTCTTTCTTTCCTTCCCTCGGATATCACATCTGATATCACATCTCCTACGTCTCCTCTTTCCGTCTCTCCTATTGACTTTTTTAGGCTAATGAAATCGATCTAGGTGTCCGCTTCTTTTTCTTCCTTTGAAACGTTTCTTTCCTCTCTTTCGACAGATCAGTCTGTGGTTGAGAAACTCTTAAGGTGCTCATTTTTTACCTCTTCATTCTTGTCTTCCTCTTCTTAATTTTGCTTTTTTGGTTTTCGTCTTTTGAAGACCTGGTACTACTCTCGACACGCTTCCTTTGTCTCTAAAGATGAGGTGTTGATGCTTAAAAAGGAGATTCATACTTTAAAGGCCCGAAATGCCACTCTTGATGCCGCCATCAAGGAGGCTGATAAGGAAGCTAACAACTACTAAAGAAACTTCCTAAACTCTTCTAAAAGAAAATATAGCCTTGAAAAAGGAGCACCTGGAGCTAAAGGATAAAGATCTCTATTAATCGAAAGCAATTAGTTTTCGTAGGAAGAATGTTTATCTTGGAGAAAAGTTTTAACCAAGAACGACAACAGTTAAAAATGGTTGTTAATGTTTTTTTTTTTAATGCAAAGAGGAAAGTGGATACTTTCATAGATGATACGAACTGGAAAATCATCGAAGATTTCTTCGTGATTCCTCTTATGATGGTTTATGGATGAAATCTAACGTACCAAAACTATCTCTAAAAGTGAGGTAGTTGACGTAAGGGATTGCCTATTTTTGAAACTCCTTCCATCGAGGATGAATGTAAAAATGCCATCAGCAAAGGCAGTGTTAATGTGGGTTTGGTTGTTGGTGGCAGCACTGAGGGCGACCGGTTAGTCGAAAGGCAGTGGCAGCGTGGGATCTCATCTAATAAAGGAGAGAAAAGCTTTCGAGAATGATGAGGCCAGTGTTTTGCTTCCATAGGCAGCACAGGATAGCATCCTAGGGTTGGCACTTCCATTCTCCTACCTCAGGTATTGAAGTTATTCCCTATTTACGATCCTCTAAGTTGTGTACTTATTTTTAATGTTGCTTGCTAGCAACTTATGTCTAAAGTGGTTAGAAATTTGCTATCATACAATAGTTTTAAATAAACAGGACTAGTGTAATGATTTCTTAATTACCTTTTTTAAGGTTTAATAGTACCAAGACCCTGGCATCCTTCTCGTTATGAAAGGAAAATTTCTGCATAGAAAAGCCTTCGTCAAAGTATCAGCTGGATCTTCATGAATTAGAAGATTAGTGACTCATTCTTCCTAATAGGATAAAAACATTGAAGGAAGCCTTGTTTTCTCCTTGCTTCGGCCTATACCTGAAAACTTTGTAGAAATATTAGGAGGAAATTTTCTGGAAGGGTATAAAATAAATTCTTTTTCTCGGTAAATTATATGTCCCTTCTAATGTTAACAATTATTGTTAATTAAACAATTATATGGCTTTGGCTTTTTATTATCGAGGTTTTTTTTTACTATATAATGATATGGAAATAACATTCCAAATAGTCCCATTACCAGAGACTTCTTGTCAAAAGTTCTTAAGCTAAGAAGTGATTATCAGGATAAGTCCTTCTTTATTAGGACACCAGAACCCATCTGATCACGCTGATTACTAAAGAAACTATACTAAATCCACATCACTTGTCCTAGGATTTGTTTTGATTTTCTGGGCAAAGAGAAGGATGGACTCTTAGGGAAAGCAGAATACTACATTTCAAATTAATAAAGAGGCGTGATTCTCCTTCTTTTGAGCAGTTAAAATTATTTCCTACAAACATGGATGTACATATGTACTAGTTTTTCTTATATGAAGAAAAGAATTTATTGCTACATATTGAGTAGTGCACTTGCATTTACTATCCGGGATCCTCTACTGATACCACCACTTCTGACGGATGGTCTTATATCAAACCCTTCGGTCATACTACCGAAAGTGAGCTACAAAGAGTTTTTGGAAAGGTTATCCCTTTGAAATTCAAAGGTAACTCACCCTCGCCCTTGATTGGTTTAAAAATCAAAAAATGTGGAAGGTTTTAATCCATGGATTGAAAGTGTAACCGAAAGACTTGGAGCAAAATATGGCTCAAATGAGTAAAACCTTAAAAGTTACAAATGTCAAATTAGGGCGAATCCAGATGTAGATTTTGATAATAAAATGTTAAAGCTTTAGCATAGAATTTGCGAGTTGGAATTTCAATTGGAAGATAGCTAGGCTTCTCACAAATCCTTAGAATTCATTTTGACGGGAGGGATCTCAAATTTAACCACTTGACACTCTGGATCCAATATTCAACTAGAATCCTCGATCCTTGAAGGAAATTTCAATTCTTGGTGAACCCTCCGAGAGGTTTGAACGAGAGTGCCATAGGGGGATTGGTTTGACAAAGTAAAACTTGAGTTGTTAGATTATGTTGAAAATAAGAAGAAAATGGACATTCATTGAATATTTTGTAATTATGTAGAACAAATTGAAAAGCTCAACAATGAAATATATATATTTTCAAGAAGCGAGAGGATGAAATGCCAACAAACTTCTCTCGAAAGCTAATAGAGTTCATAAGCTTGCACTTAAACTTCCTACTGAATCCATCGCTAATGCCGAAACCATTAGACATAAAGAAAAGTAACTCAAAGAGGTGTTGTATAATATTATTAATCCTGTTTCGAACCTAGTCCCGTCTAAGATTTTAATAGAAAAGATTTGAAAGCTTTAGCCCATGTTATTGTATATTTTTTTTATTATATTTGCGATTTTTTTATAATTTGTATAGATAGGACTTGCTTAGTACTTTCTGTAACAGGAATATGAGTTGTTCACATACTTTTATTGCCCTATTATCCAGAACAATATACTCTGAAAATAATAAAAGACCAATATTATACTATTATTGAGATATTCAGAACCCATACGTGAATACCGGTAATGGGAAATTGTAAATTTGCTTTAAAATTTACAAATTTTTGTAGTCATCTTTGATTTCAGAATTAACTATGAACGAGATTTGTATATTCTAATGAATAAATCACTTCTGGTATGATGTGGCCCAAAGCTCCATAATCGGGTAGTAAAATAATAAAAGTCCAAAACTCTTCTTCTAGAAATAACAGAGATTATGAAACTGTTTTCAATAGTAGAAGTCTCGATACCAGATTCGGGTATAAAAGTACAGAAATCCTTTTTTGAAATAATGAAAGAACGAAACCCATTTTTTCAATAAAAGACCCAAAATCCAGATTCAGCTATTAAAATAACAATAGTCCAGAAATCCTCTTTTGGAAGTAATGAAAGACCGAAATACTTTTTGGCATTAGTAGATCCAAAACCCAAATTCAAGTATTAAAATAATAGTAGTCCAAAAACCATCTTTAGGAAATAATAGAAGTTTCGAAACCACTTTCGACTATGTTAAATCTGATGTCCATTTCAAGCGATGCCAATTCCAGGTTTTTTCTTAAAGAAGAGGTGGGACATGTTATTTCGAATAGAGGTATGACTTGCTTCAAGTGATCCCTTTGAGCTTTGGTTCCCTTCTACCAGACAAGGCGTAAGTAGAGGCAGAGCATACTCATCCTTACAACAAAGATAGGTCTTGCTTAGACAAAGCAGAGCCGGTGCTTGTTCTAAAAAGAGCAGAGGCACAGTATGCATCATATGGAGCCGGGTGCATTTCTACGGGCATGCCCTTCTCCGTCCAAGAGGCACTTAGACTATACCTAAGGCTTCTGATGTCGGGTGTATGTCCCCGAGCTTACCCTCCTCCTTACAAGAGGCGCCTAGGTTATACCTAGGGATTGGAGCCAGGTGCATCTTCCTGGGCTTACCCTCCTCCCTTTTTGGGGATGAACCTTGGTATACTAAGGAATTTAGGGGGTTTGCCCCTCGTCCCCTTTGGGAGGCCCCTTGACTATGTCAATGACTTTTAAATTTATCCATAAATAAAGGGCATTTTCCTTCAAACCAAGTAGAATTTGTTATTTTACTTTGTCTATCAATGACGCAAGTTTATCCATTTAAAATAGTATTCCCAATCAATATCATCTGTGATACTTTTCATTTTTCCACAAATATCTCCAACTTTCCTTATCTAAACAAATGAAGAATTTTTGCTTCTAGAGCCCATGGTTTGTTTCGTATCCATTTTCCAAATGATAATATTAATTTCTTCCTCCTTTGTTCCATTCGTACTTGGGAATTTTGTTCTTTGAAGGCCAACAATCAAATTTTGCATTAGTTATAAAGTAGATATTTTCCCTTGATTTCACTCCTTCGGCAATCGTGATCTAAAACTTTTCCTTAGGTGTTAAGTTTTGGCTTATTTGAGTTTCGCTCGGAAGGTTCCCCTTCTAATACCTTCTTTTCAGGCTTGCCGAAGATCGGTAAGTAGAAGGTATTTTCCTCTTGGCTTTCTCTTTTCCTTTTGACACCTCTTTTCCCTAGAGGTAAATAAAGATTCTTCTAAATTTAACTTTCACTTTTAGCCAAATCTATCATAATCCTTTATTATTTTCTCTTAAAAAACTATTCCTTTGGAGTAGCCTTGAATTTTCATCCTCATTTTTTAAAGTAGATCATCATCTTTCCCTAAAATCTTTTTGTACGCAAAGAGTGGATCCGACCCAAGATGGAAAGTGTTTATGCTCTATATGTCTATATTATGGGTTTCAACCTTTTTTTTAAACTATACTCATGGCTTTCATCCTTAACATATGTTCCACATAGAACCTGAAATCCATAAAAGCAAGAAATGCAACAAACGGAGTAGAAGTTCCTTGTATAGACCAATTTGATTTATCATCTTTATGGGTAGCTATCTTGTTGCAAGGGGTAATGCTTTCTTTTCCATAAGAGGGCACCCAATGTTGTCCTTAATCCTTCTTTATTATCTCTCTGTTCATGACACAAAGGAGCCACTTTTCTTAACCTTCACAAGACTGTAAAGATGTCCATACTCCTTCTTGGGCTTATGATCAATTTCTTAGAGAAACCCCTTTGGGTTAAAGGAATTCTTTCCTATCCTATATCTACCGCCTTAAGGTATATAAGCAGTTTTCCTTGAAGCATAAACTGAATTTTGTAGACCGCATTGGATTTTCTTAGACCTGGGATCCATCTAAATTTCCGTTAGGAGTTTTTCTAAATAGGGGATGCCAAAATTTTGGTTAGCACCCAAAATAACACGATTTTCGTAGGATCCATTACTTATGAAGAATTGACTGATGTTATATTGTCGTTCCATCAAAAGGATTCTTTTTAATGTGCTTTCGTTAGTTTTCGAAGATAAATTCCTATTGAAACAAAATATCGTAATTAAATGTATTGAAATTCAAAATTCTTGGTGGAAGAGGCTCTATTCTTGTATGTGTTGATCCATATTGTTTTTTATTAAGTAGTTCCATGGAAGGTCTTTCAGTAAAGCCACTTTGACCCCTTTATATGTTTCATCACTTAAAAGAAGGGGTTTTGGAATAGGTTATGAAGGATATTTTATTCATCCAGAGGAAGTTAGATGTTCTAGTGGATTCCAGGTATCTTGAGCATTCCATCGGTGGGTTCTAAGCTAGTGGGGTCAAGAGGTATGACTCATATAGAGCCTTACTTGACTTATTTTTCTAATTGTGACCCTTTGAGGATTTCATAAGATATCCTTACAAAATAAGTTCCCTTCGGAGCTTATGATATTAAACCTGCAAAGTTACGAAATAAAAATAAGATAATAATTTAGAAATTGCCATGCCAACACCTTTTTTACTTAAGAAAATTTATTTATTTCATTAAAATGAATGTAATAAGGATTCTTGTTTCCTATCTTTATATTATCCCCAAACAGATTGTGAAATTAGTGTTTATAGCTCAGACTTTGTTAATATAAGTGAGAGAATTAGAGAATTAATCCCAATTTTAGATCCATGGGGTCATATTTATAGGTGTAGGTTGATCCCTTTTCAGCCTTATGGGTTTCGTTTTAATGTTTCTGTATAGACTCATGTGATGGTCTACTGCAGGTTTTCCAAATGGCGAGTGACTTATGCTTTAGGCATCACCTGGAATGGAAGTTTTCCATCCTAAATGTCCGAAGATAAGTATTCACCGGGATGCCTCCAGAGTTCTCAAAATTAATTCTTTAGACTATAGACTCAGCTATTTACGGGAGGAATAAGCTTGCACATGCTCCCGTCTTTTGACGCTGCTCGAGATATTTCCTTCTTGCATAGTAGATGTCTTGAAGGTATCAAAGCTCCCGGAAATTCTTGCTTCGGGTGAACCAAAAGGTGCATTTAGCTCTTCCCTAGGCATTTGAATTATGAGGATCTTGGGAATGAGTCCTTCGATCTCTTTCGAAATGTACTTCTCTTTCTTCTTTCATCCCTGCACTTGGGCTTTTGCTTTTGGCTCTGTTATGATTATTTTGGTGCTAACAATCAATATTCATTTTACCATCATCACTTTTTTTAGCAATAAGATAGAGCACCATCCATTTCAAGGAAGGGGAATAGAGCAAGAGCAAAGGTTAAAGGAGGTCGATTGCTTTAGAGAGGAATACTCGAATCTGAAATGCTTTGGTACATTTAACCGAGGCTATAGGAAATTTGGCGTTTAGTAATTCTAATCCAAGGAGGAAAACGCCAACATTAATATGTCATTAACTATCTGTATGCTAATATAATTAATAATGATGTATTTGCTTGTTATCATGTTTGTTATCACTTTTTATTTATAAAATGTTCGTTGAATTGACTATTTAACAAGTAACATTAATATACACGTCGATAGACTCAAAGGAAATCGCTATCCTTTCACGAATGAAATGGCGTAAATGGAATTTTCAAATATCTTAAAAATCACTTCAATACATTTTGAAATGATTTATAAACATTTGAAGTGTTTGTATGAAGTTCGAAAAGAATATGAAATTTAATAAGTTTTGGTATGTCTCATAACGGCATTTTGCAATAACATTCCTTAAAATGTTAAAACTTTTTATATAACAAAATATGAGTCTAAATTCTTGGAAATGATATTTTTTTAAACTCTTATAACCGTAGGTTTCCAATGAATCAAAAATATCAAGATTTTACTACATAGAATTAAATTATGAGCTAAACAAGTTTTGAAAATTATCTTTGTTTTGTAGTTCGAAATCCTTCTCTTAAAAATATGAAAAATATTATAAATCACTTAAAATGATTTTAGTTGTATAAATAAATTTTCCAATGATAGTGAAGTGTTTTGATCAATTAAGCTAAATGTTGACACCGAAAATCTTTCAACACCTCAAAAACAGTGAATAGACAACAAAAAATGAAGAAAATAAATTAAGAACAAGTAGACAACAATTATAGTGATTCGTCTTGAATATGCCTATGTCCACTTGACCATTTTTACTAGTTTTGCACTACTTAAATGATTACATACTGTAGGATTGCTTGAAATTTGATTATAGAAAGACACAGTAAGTAAATAGTGCAAAAATGGAAGAAGCCCAATAAAAATCACCCAAGGGGTGTTAATAGGATATTTCATATCCGGTTTGGCATGGTGCTCCATAGGAATGGTTGGAGTAATGAAAGAGTGGAAAACGTAGTGTGGATTGGTGGAAATTGTCGCCATGTCCGCTACGTATTATTCCCTGGTTCGGCTGGCCTGGTTTGGCATATGTCGTGCCGAACCGGAATAATGCCGAACCTAAGAGGTAACTTGATGGAGTCATTTCTTATAGCCGAACAGAGGAGTTCGAGCTGGGGAAAGGACGTACTAGATGAGGATTCACATGTTTCACTTCAAACACTGAATTGAGAGTAAGAGCATCATGTGCTTTGCAGGGAACGTTGGACCGTAGTCATGCCGAATCGAGTTGTCGCTTTCATCTTGAGTATGTATTAGTTGATCTGGAGCATTATGCTTCTACCGAACCGAAGGTAGGCTGAACCAGTATAGTTTTTCTATGGGTATCCGAAACTTATGTTCAATTGAATTTGAGTCTTGAATGATTTGGCTTTGAGAAATTAAGTATGTGATGGTCTTGTCAAAAGGTTGGTCAATATTTTCCTCCTCAAAGTATGTTGCATCGCAGATAAGATATGCCTTGAATGATTTGAACTATGTACTCTTGCTAGTGTCATTTTTTGAATGATAACCATTTCCATAGATATAACAATAAGGAAACATAGTGTCCTTTTGGATAGTCATGATGCATAGCCTTCTTGTCTACATGTATAGCCAAGTGAACTTCTGATTGTTCCCGTTTGTATTTGTCAAATTGAAGTCTTTTGATTGAGAATCCTGACGATCACAGGTAACTAATTAAACCTCGTCAAGTCAAGAGGTTGAATGCTTGTCATTCATTTGTGTATGTCGAGCTGTTGGCCCTGCGTGTTGAGACATGTGCAGGTTATTATCATACAACGTCGTTCTATGCACAAGTAGAGCACGTCGTTTGGTCAAGTCCGTTTCTGCACATGATTCGACACGTGAAATTTCCAACCATGTTGAAAGATTGTCTGGAATTTTTCATCCTTTTTATCTTCCCTTTTTTTTATTCTGGTTCAGATGCTGAACCAGACTCCCCTTAACTCGGTTCGGCATGGTCGAGCCAGATAATGATTGAGCTCGATTCGGAATTGCCAAACCGAATTATATGCCTATCACATTAGAGGGAAGGCGAATGGTTTATCTTCCTTACAAAAGTATAACCCACTTCGTTCTCCTTTATTCTTTCTCTTTTGCTACAATCACCGAACCCAATCCATGGTTTTCAAACTTAACCTCCCTCCTAACTCATGTACGATCATTGTAGCCCCTTTATGAACTCATTAATGACCACCATTACTCCTTGATCTCCATTCTAATAAGTAGGTAAGTTTCGAAGCTAGATTTAAACCCCTTATTTTCTGATGGTATGTGTCCAAGTCATGGTTATTTTTCGAGTGAGTCGATGGTATTGGCTGATGATGTTGTTGAATCTGTGAAGTAGGACGACACCAGTGTAGGGGTGTAGTGATGGAAAGCGAAGCAAGTCGATGAGGCGAGACATGGATGCAGATTTGGAAGGTGGTAACATAGTAAAGTAAGAGAGGAAAGGAATTGGTATTGGTGAAAGGAGTGGAATGTACGGGTTTGATTCGGTGTAGTAGGAAATATAGAGAAGAAGAGAGACTAGAAGTGGATGGAGAGGAAAGATCATGAGAAGGGATGATAGTATTGATATTTGGTTTGGCATCGCCAGGCTTAGCCAGGTTGGAAGGCCACTCCTGACTTAGCTGAAACAGATCTAGCTGATCCAAAATTGGTCAATCTCGACTAGGCCGAACCAAACTTGGCCGATCTGGATTAGGCCGAACCTAACTTGACTGATTAGGTTTCGGGATGAACCGGATTTGATTGAGTTACTTGGTCATGAGTAGGTCTTGAACTTGATGATTTATGGAGACGATGATGATACGATCCAATACATAAACTTGACACTTGGACTAACTGGAAAAACAAACTTCTGGACAGTAAGGATTAGTGCATATTTGGATATCTGAAATGTTAGGACTATAGCACATGTACATGGACTGCCCAAACAATAAAGCATCGTCTTCTGTGAAAGCCTGTCCGGTAATTGCTCGCGATCAAAACTTGACTAGACAATTGGGAACGATGGTCAATCGAGTCATTATTTATGGCACATCACTAGTATTCTACTACTGTTAATGCACATATCTTCATGTTATACCGCACTAGTTCACAACTGGAAAGCATAGGTTAATCACTCTAACTGGTGATGTTTCTTGAGTAGTACAACCACCATGATTCAATGATATTCTACCAGAGCATTCGAGGCTGGAGCTAAGAACGATGAAGCTTATAAATATACAGACACAAGGTCTAGCTCCGCTGCTGAGTCCGACAATGATGAATCTCAGTATCGAGTTCAAGTTTGTGGTGAGACGTCGGAAGTTCCACCGGAGGAAGATCAAGCTGCAACTACAGGAAGAGATGATGTTGCAGGAGTCGCTCCTACTCCGGGTACTCTTCTTATAGCTATGTTTCTTTATAATCGCATTGATTCTTGGCCTTCAGCAATGGACGAACCCAAGTTGAAAAGGCATGGTGCCAAACATGGAATCCCATATGACCATGTTCGGGTGCATGTTGTCCTACAAATACCTCATAATCCTTTGGAAGGGTATATAGATTACTCTTCCCATATGTGCATAGTTGGTTGCATCCCTTTGTTTAGTTCATTTGTCTTTACCATTTTGTCTCACATGGGACCGACGTCGATGCAACTACACCCGATAGCTTATGACTACCTTCACTTTCTTTGTATTGTAAACTATGAGCATCTCCACCAAGAGCCTACTGTTGATGATGTGTGATTCTTCTTTAACTTCAACCATCGCAAAGATACTCCATCATTCACGTATTTTGAAGCGACGTTGAATAGACGTATCATTATGGACGGATGGAGTGAGATGAGCAGAGTAAAATCATACTGGTTTTACGTCCCGCATCAGGAGGGTTTTCCCAGGCAATGTTTGAAGGAAGTAGATATCCACAGAAGTCGTTTGCTATCAATTTGGCATTGACCTTGTCTAAACTTCTTGTTTTAATTTGGCAGAGACAACAGATAGTCCCAAAGGCAAAGTGTATATGTCGAAATTAGCCACCTTGCAAGCAGTTACTGAAGAACAGAGGTTGGTGCGAAGACGTATAAATAGTGAATTTATTCACTGATCTAATAAATGCCAATAGAAGCTCTGGTCTAGGTAGTTCCCATCTCAAGGGCCGGAGGCGCAACTGCTCAAGGATCCATACCCACAACTGAGGGACCTGTGGTTGATGAACCCTGCACGAAGTCCATGTCGGGATGCCAACTAGGAAACGGGTGAGGTACAGGTCACATAGCGATACTCAAGAAAGAGAAAGACAAGTAGTGCCCGCCTCCTAATATTGAGAAACAAGTAGTTGAGAAATTTGCGCCAATGCACACTTCACAGCCTAAGTCTATGTCCCATGAAACATCTGTCAGCATAGATAACCCTTTCAAGTGTTTAACTGATCTAAAGCTATCATTTGAGCAATATGGAATCATAGATTTAAATCGCCATACATTCTTTCTCACTTGTGAGGAGGAAACATCTCTATCGGAGTTGAGGAAATTACGTTGATGAGCAACGCACCAGGCCCATTAGGGGAATCATGAGGACATGCACAGCACACGCACTGCACATCACATCACCTATCCACCATATGATTTCCTAGCTCTGACATGTACTTAGACCGGTTTGTAGGTACAATATTAAGATCGTACGATAAGTAGGGTCTTAGGCTGTCTAAGAGTAGGTCTTGCCGAATTATTATTTTGATCAAGATTAGGAGTAGAGAGAGATGATGAGGAAAGGGAGGAATAGGAAAGAGAAAAACGTCACCAGTGCTGTAAGGAAAACCCTCGTTTTCATTCTCATTCTCAGATCCACCATGACATTAACATACCCAAAAGTAAAAAAGATACCCACGAAAGCAAGAAGTTAGTTGCTAAAGCCTTAATCCCTCTAAGAGGTTCCTCTAGTTAACTTCACCCAAAAAAACATTCGAAGTTGAAGGATAAAGGAAAGGGGAAGCCGATATTAGTTTCTACAAGGCATAAATCTAAGGTAACCATAGTTACAAAGCCTATCACACTTGAGGCTTCAATGGAGGAGCACAAGAAGGAATTGGAAGCTCAATTTCGATAGTACTATTTTAGATGAATGCATTTCCTTCCTCCCCTCCATGGCTTGCCCATAAAAAATCAAGGAACGGCTCAAGAAGGAAGTCGTGGATATATGTCGGCAATACAAAGTGACATGAAAGTATGCCTGAAAATTATTAGAAATAATTTGGAACTTCGAGCTGGATCTTGCCAATAAGAACCAAGAGTGGACTGCGATAATAGTGCTTTCGTTCATACATATAAAGAAATTGTTGAAACTTAAGCCAAACTAAATGTTATCTTGCAATATATTGAGATATATAAGAAGAAATACAACAATTCCAAGGGTCTCTTATATAGGAATATGATGTGGCAAGTTTGAGAATGAAATCTATAGAAGGTAATCTAAAAGCCATAAGCAAGGAGAACTTAGAATTTAGCCCTAGCTCAAATAGCCCAAAAGAAAAGAAAAGTACTCTTGGAAAAAAGAGTGAGGAATTAAAGATTAAGCTAGGCGACGTCAAGGCATCGGCCAAAAAGGCTGAAGAAATTACCTACACAACAGTTGAGCCAGCCTCAAGCTCTAAAAATCTGTATGATATAGATTTGCAGAAGTTGAGAGATTAGCTGAGTGGGGCTAAGAAGGAAAAGGAGAAATTCAGTCCTTTGATTATGGATTTCTTTGCTTGAGTTCTTAGGTATCATGATTTGTCATCGGTCGAGGACTATCCTCGGAATTTAGTCGATGCCAAGAGTGAGCTTGATAAGGAGCAGAGGCGTGCCTCAGAGGATGGGTTAGTGGAGAAATGATCATGAAGCATTTTCTATAGAGCAATGATCCTGAAATTCTTGAAGAGGGGAGGAGATGTTGAAAGAGGCAGAAGATGCTGCTAGACTTCAGGCTAAAGGAATGTGTATCATCAAAGCAATTTCTAGGTCATCTTCCACCCTCTATGAATCAGAAACCGTCGATGGTTACGATCTGGACTTCCCAGCTCCTAGGAGTTCGAAACCAATAAATTAGATCACAGAAGTTATTGAAAATCCTAAACTCATAGGTGGTGACTTTGTGGAAGGTATATCTCTAATTTATCCTCAGTTTGAGAGAGACCTTGTCGCATATCAGTGAGTTATAGAGGCGACAGTCGAGACGCCTATAGTTTCAAAAGGACCAAAAGTTGTCACTTGTTGTAGGTACTCACCAAGCCAGGACATCTCCTGAAACACATTCAAAGGCTTCCAACAACTCTTAGGTTCCCTCATGCTGAAGATCCACCAAAGGATGAGGAAATGATTAATGCTCTAAAGGGGTTAGATGTTAAAGTGTCCCATGCTGAGGTTGAGGTAGATGTCATCTACAAAGGATAGTCTGGGAAGACTGGTGATATGAGCATGCGAGATTAATAGGCGCTGCATCAAGGTAAGCTCCTTGACATCAAAGTTGAGTCGGAGATTATCGCTCCAAATCCCTTACAAACAATTTCTTCATCTCCAACTGGTAGCTAAAACCGAGAAGTCCAAACCGGAGCACAGAGGAAGTGAAGCCGCCCCAAGGCAAGGAATCAAGTCCCAAAATGAAACATGGCAAGCTTGGGAAAGGTAGCAAGGGATCTGGGAGCAAAAAACCTTCCAAGCGCAAAATCATCAAGGAGTCCAACTTGGAAAAGAGAAAGAAGCAGAAAAATGATGACAAGCCCAAAGATAGATAGGCATGATAGTTGCTGTAAATTTATTTTCTTTTGTTGGCCGAAGTCTTATGTGAGTGTAGCCCTTAGTTTCTTGGTTGTTGCTTGTACAGGCTAATACTTGTGAATAAATAGTCTATTTTGTTTGTAAACTGTTAAGTACTTTCTCTTTCCATTCAATGTATTTGCGAGTTTAATTATAAAGCTCTACTTACATTAAGTCATCCCACCTAGGGTAAACGTTATTTGAGAGGCGGTGTGGTTACCTCCAACGAGTCATGCACCGTGTTAGTGGTGTGGTTGAAGTTAATTTCTAAGTTTGCACTCATGTCGCTGGTCTTGGTAAGGCAAAGTTATAGCATCGGATGTCTAGTCCTAGTATTTTATAATCTCTTATCATTAATCAAGCTAGAATTATAAGTTAAGCGGTCTTAAGTCTTGGCGCGTCATTCACGCTTACGTACTATTTTATACTCTTGCTTAAGCTGCTGAGAGTTAGAGTTAATTATGTGAATCGTCATGTCACATTCAGTTAGGCATTGTTCTTCCACCCTAGTTTTGAGAGGAGGATCGCCACTCAAGCGATTGAATTACGCTCGTATTTTGTTAACTCTAGTCTGACTAGTCACGGAGTCGAGTATGCTCATCAAATCATGGTAAAATTAACATTGTTATGGGATTAGTTATTCCCTTCATTTAAGTATTGGCATAATCTGGTCGGATCACAACCCTTAGCCATATATTTACAAATAGTCATAGAGCATGGATAAAGCTATATTTATAATGTACCGATAGTCAGTGAGTCGTTGCTTATTACATTGTGTGAAAGCTATGTGCTACTTGCAAAACAACTAGAAATAATAGCAAAGTAAAATAGTATCGTAGAAGATCGACATTTAATGCTCTCTGGAGTCGATCCCCATCGACAGTCGTCAATTTGAAAGCTCTGTTTTCAACTTTTCATTGAAGAACGCAAGGTCCTTCCCACTTCGGGTCCATGTGGATGGGATAGAAAAGACATGTTTTAGGACAAGGTCACCAAGTTCAAAGGTACTGAGTCGAACCTTTGCATTATAGTATCAGGCGACCTGATGCATATGCTCAGTAGCTTGCAAGTCCGCCTCCACTCTCTTCTCATCGATCATGTTAAGTAACTTCAGGATGTGTTTCTTATTGGTTAGAGGATCATGGTAGGAAGTTCAATGAGAGGTGACTTCAAGCTCGGTAGGTATGACTGCTTCAGAGATAAAGGCTAATTCGAATGGAGTATGGACATTCACAGACTTTTGTGTTATTCAATATGCCCAGAGAGTAGATGACTTATGGCAGGTCATGGACCCACCTGCTTGTTGCCTTTTCCAATTGCTTCTTCAGGATAGGCTTTATGAACTTTTTTACTGCTTTGACCTATCCATTTGATTGCGGGTGAGAGACAGCTATATATATATATATATCTTTATATATATATATATATATATATGCATCTTCTCGATGTGATATCGTCGGCAAAGGTCTTTGAATTCTAAGCTTTCGAATT